>CM071639.1:14392131-16792131 GCA_036419045.1 Scirpophaga incertulas | reverse complement strand
CAAATACAAAGAGGAAAATGTCTACATAAATGAAGAGCTGTATTAATCAAGCCAAGCCTTTTGGAAACACCATAAGAAGAATTCCCAAAATGAGGCCTCGGCTTTTACTTTATAGTCTGTCTCGCAAAACTTCCCTTCGAACTCTTTATAGAAATAAAAGGCTCGTTAGAATTAAAATGCTTTTAAATAAGCTTCCGATGGGTGGTGTAATGAACTTGGACTACATTGGTCGACGTAGATTATATTTATTGCGGTCGTCAATCACGCCTCGCAATTCGGCAGTGATTTTGATTGACAATTTTGTGGTTCGGGTGTTTAACGGATTTTGTTTTTCGACTAAAGTACTTAATAATTTATTTGAAAATGATTAAACACATTTTTCCCCCTGTAAATAGATAGTAGATACTAAAGAAACTACTGATGAAGAAAAATAAGATATTCAGAAACTAGGCGTTTGGGTAGTGAAATAGAAGAACACGATAATCAACCTTGCGCTCATTTGCAATTATTTATTCCGACGTAATGAAGACGAACCTCTATCGAGGATATTTATAACTGCCGCTGTTTATGTAACTCTATGACCATCAATTTGATTGAAACAGACAAATAGTACAAATAAATTGCTACTTTATTAACATTCAACGTGACAATTACGTTCATAAAACCAAAATATTACATAGATAGTTACACTAACAAAAATGTTATAGCAACTAAATTAAGACGGTGGTCAAGTTAACTTCAAGAGAGAATTGCCAAAATCATTTGCCAATTTTTTGCTATAATTTCTACAGGAACAGGATTATGTCACCACCTTTTGCCACCACAAATTAGTTCAAATAAATGTAAATAAACCTTCTAAAAATTTTGAATGTTGATATAGAATTATTTAAAAATAGCACAACTGCTATTATTTGCCTGCTTTTATTGCACTAGGAATAAATTGAAGCTATATTTCTAACGAATATTCAAAGTTCATGTTTATAGAAAAATTAAATATAGCTTTAAAAATTATTACAGCAATTAGGTATTTGGTTACATGCCAATCATTAACTTATTACCTACCAATATATATTTTTGTGCCCTGATAATCTCTATTATACTATATCTCTATTTTACTAACTTTTGGTTAACATTGTATCTAAAAACATTGGACACTACCCTTGTAATCATAAGAGCTAGTATCAATTAAGATTTTTAACTCTAATTGCGGCTTGCTTTAAAATTGTCTGAAATATATGGCCTGAACTCTTAAGGGTTAGGAAATTATTAAACAGTTCAACTTAACAATATTATGTTTTTTCTGGGGTCTGGAGAGAAGCTGAGCATCCTGGATACCATCGCTACCAAAGTACCACGTTTGGTGCACTCCGTAACCAGGCTGTTAGTACACCGGTTTCAAGGTGTCCTCATCGCTGAGGTCCTGAGTTCGAGTCCCGGTGGGGGCAGATGTTTGTGTGATAAATACGAGCATTTGTACTTTAGTCATGGTTCGAAATATATATTTCTATCAAAAATATTTTATAAGTATAATACATGTATGTCTACCTGTTACCCTAGATTCCATAACACTAGCATAATGCTTACTCTGGGCTAGGCTAATTGGTGTACCCCTAAGTGCCACCACTGTGGCGCCAGTGAGGACACCGCGCAGCATACGTTCGCGGTGTGCCCGGCCTTCTCCGCGCGGCGCGCTGGCTGGTCGCCGTCATGGGCGAGGACCTCTCCCTCCAGAACGTGGTGTGTGCCATGCTGGAGGGAGAGAACACATGGGCGGTGGTGAACTCCTTCTGCGAAAATAGTCCAAACAAATATAAAAATGAAAAAACGCAAAAAGGTACTAGTTATAAGTGCATAAAAAAATAACAATAACCAAAAAAATTACTTTACTCCAATTTTACAATGTTTTTATATCAAGACTACTAAAGTGTGATAAAAATGCAAGTAACTTAATGAAAAGTTTGCAATAAAGGAGCTTCGAGGTTGCCACCGCAATTCATTTGAAAGTTAATAAAAAATTTCAATAAAATACCTCACCGTGAAAAATACCATCTGGAGCGAATTTCTTAGAAAGTTTAGTTCCTCAAGCAAATATATTCGCATGAGCTTTTCTGCTTAATCGTATTAAGCTATCCATTAGTGCTACAGAGTAACATATAATATAACAGTTTGTTATTTTCGGTTCTTTAGTATACGAGTAATCTTTTTGATAGATAATATGTAAGAGTGGTATATAAAGTTTTGTAATTAGACCTATCAACAGATATCAAACCGCACCGTAATTAGAGGTCCAAATTGTAAATTATACTTTCGTTATCATCTTTCTTACCGCTTCCTAATTTATTGTTTCCTATTTATGACACATAAGAGTTCAACTCTAATCTGTCAACTGTCATTCTGTGGAAATATATTTTTATGGAATTGAAACACTTTTGATATTGAATGTCATATGCCCGATGGATGGATTTGGATTGTGCAACTGACGTAGATACTGCCTTAACAGCGTACTACGCCTATACATCTTCTTGGCTTAGCTATGGCATATTTCTCTGGGGTAACAGTGTAGACGTAAAAGACCTATTTATTGCCCAAAAAATGTGCATTCATATACTAGCAAACATCCAACTTCCCAATACAGACAATACCACACTTCAACAGACCTTACTTTATTAAACTTAAAATATTAACAGTTGTGTCAATGTTCATATTAGAATCATGTAAATTTATATTTACATTTTAAATAAACATAAACTGGTCTTGTTACACTCAAATCTTGCAATACATAGCAAAGGCCCATATTCGATGGCCGTAAAAATATTTAACAAGCTTCCTGTGCAAATTAAAGAAATGGAAGACGATATCAAATTTGCAAAAATACTTAAAGATATATTAATCAAGAGGTTATTACACCTTAGACGAATATTTAATGGACAAAACAATATATATAACATGAAGATGGCAATAGAATAAAATAAATAGCTGCGTACAATATTGTCATACCCTAACAGGGTCATTATGTAAACTAAACTATGCTTAAGACCTGCATCATATAATGTACATAATGCTTGCAATTAAAGTATTGAGTATTGAGTATTGTTGAAATAGCTTTTCGGTGAAACGGAACTTGGCTAGCTAATCGAAGTTATGGTATCTATAAGGAACTTCGTCATTTCGTATATTTGAGCTAATGATTTCACGGAATTGGCCATCAAGCACATTTCAGATCGAATAAGAAACCCAGTTTATAGTATTAAATTTTTTCATCTACCAAAAAATCGTAACCTTTTAGCATAAGTATAGTTTTTAGTGTATATTTGAATAATAGATTGTTAAGCCGTAAAAATATAGCAGTAGTAAACAAATGTATTTTATGTAATTTTTTTGATTAACAACTAAAACTGCGGTCATTACTGTCATGACTAAGATACCGAATCAACTTTGAGAATGTGACTATAGCCTTGTCATATAACTGACTGCTATGTTCCGAAAAACGACACGGGAGTTAAATAAAAAGGTTAGATTGTAAATTAGTTATGTGAGCATGGCTAAGTTACAAGTAAATCAATTGTATACAAAAGATAAAACACTTATACACCATAAGTATATAAAAGATAAAATACTTTATGTATTGAAAGATCATAAATATAATATGTTTACCAAATAAGTGTAAAAGAAGCAATATTTTCTGGAGTTGGTTCTCTGTGAATGATATATCATTACGAATCATATATCATAACGAACACACTTTTTCAGAATAATCTATATCTAATGCCTTAAAAAAAGCTTTTTGAGTAATGTATCTTAATAGATACGTTACTCAAAAATCCTTTTTTAAGGCATGCTAATGCATCAGAATTTTCTTTGAATTTAATAAAGAAGCAAACAACCAAATACCACAACCTTCGGTACCATTAGCATATTTTAATATATTATAAATTCAGTTTTTTTTTTTTATATTTGACACCCCGCATCTAATTTATAATAATTTTAATGAATTATTTAATTCTATATGCTGTTGTAGTTGTGTTGTCAATTCTAAGGAAAATTGGAAAGAATTTCAATCCCAGAAGGACAGTCAGTAATTACAAAAATAATTGTCTAGGTCATCATGGGTATTGATGGCAGTAATAGTTGCTACTTTAATTATTCAAAAATGTATATACAACCGTTTGGTATAGTCAACAACTGGCTATTAATTTTCTATGGTCAAATGGAACGCTCAAATATTATAGTCACAAGCTTACTGTTGGTGACTGCAAGTGTCATGTCTCTTTTATAATCACAAAACTATATATAAAGATATTACAGATTTATAACCTTTTCTAGTAAAAGAGAACTCGTTTCATTGTTCTGGAAAAAATCATAGGTGTAGCATTAAGAACAAATGAGATACAGAAAGAGAAATACATATATATGATAATATCGAAATAAACCTGAAATTTTTATTATCTCTGCCTATAAGAACATTGTGTTAAGCTGTGTTGTGTATTGCTCTTCCTTCCCTCTTGTATTGAAGTATTGTACTGTTTTGACGTAATTGTTATATTGTTTTCCAATCTTATCTTATCTTATCTTGCGAGCGGGGCTGCTCCCATCGGGAGCTTGCGCACTTCGACCCTTGTTGGGTCTTTTGTGCTACCCCATGTGTGGTTAGTGGTGTGCTATCTAGCTTACGTGGCCCTCGTCACTAGTCCAATCTATCGAACCCATGAGTCTGACGATGATCCTAGGCGATATGGCCCTATAGTCTTCCGGTCTTGGGTAACCAATTCCCGTTAGCCTTAGTCTCCTGCAGGCCAGAGCATCGCAATGACACAATATGTGCTCCATGCTCTCCTCTTCAACCTTGCAGGCCCTGCACATTTTGGTCCTAGCGTGACCCATCTTATGTAACATGACCCTTGTACCCCAGTGGCCCGTTAAGGCACCTAGTGCCAGGCGAGTTTGAGGTCTGCTTGAGCTCAGTGCGAACTTAAGCCAGCTGTCCATGCCCATGAACAGTTTTGAATGTTTCATTCCTTTATGACTGGCCCATTCTTTCTGGTGCTTTTCTTGTGTATGGGCTCTGAGGCATGAGCCCACTATTTTGGGCGTGACTCCAACAAACGGTTCTGGTCCCACCAGAGGTGTTTCCGATCCAAGTCTTGCTAGCGAGTCCGCTTTTTCGTTACCCATGAAACCTTTATGTCCTGGTATCCAAACTAGGTTTACTGTGTTTGTTCTACCCAGTTCATTTAGCACGTTAATCGCGTTCATTACGAGTCTAGAGTCTACTCTATAACTCAACAATGCTTTGAGTGCTGCCTGGCTGTCGCTAAGAATATAGATATTGAGACCTTTACGTCGTTTCTCTAGATTCTCCTGGGCACAGGCAATGATGGCGTATGTCTCAGCTTGAAACACGGTTGCCAGCTTGCCCATACTTATTGATATCTCTGTATTTTTGCAGTATACTCCTGCCCCTGTACCAGACTTCATTTTAGATCCGTCCGTGTACCAGATCATGCTGTTCCTTTTTGGGGAGGTCAGCCCTTTATCCCACTCCTCTCTGGTTGGAATGTGTACTACAAAGAGTCGCCTAAATATAAATCTGGGTGACATTCTATCGCTGGTCATAGTCAGCGACAGAGGTCCTCTTTGTTGCTCGCAAGTCGTGTGTCCTCTACATGGCCCATCGGCTCTCCACAGTCCTGTCATACTTAGTCTGTAGAGGGCCGTTGTAGCCATCCTTTGTACGTTGAGATGTAGTGGTTCTAAATCCAAGAAACGCTCTAGCGCCGCCGTGGGAGTTGTTTTAAAGGCGCCTGTTATAGCCATACAGGCCAGTCTTTGGAGCTTGCCCAGTGCCTGCTGGCATGTGGCCAGAGTCGTTCTTGGCCACCAGACAATACTGCCGTATGTAATGATCGGCAGTATCATTATTTTGTAAATCCAGTAGAGTATCTTCGGTTTGAGACCCCAAGTTTTACCAAAAGTATGGCTTGTTTTCCAATAGTATCAATAACTGATAGTAGTGCATCTAACGTCCTTCCAACACTATATTAATTTTTGGTGCAAGGCATTGTATACTTTTTTTTTGTAAATTAGCCATGGTTGCTGTTTTAAGGCCATTTATCAAAATATCCCCTATACTTTTCATGATTTCTGGATAAGCCTCAGTCCCATAATCATTATCTTTAAAGAAACTTCCTCCAATACTGCCAAAATCATAGGCTCTTTTTATATTTGGTACAGTTGATACAACTAACAGTTGTATTTAAGTATTGTTTATTGGATAGGTTAATAATAATATATATTGGGTCTTCATATATATCATCATATATCATTATTGAGATGAAAATTTTTAATTACTGAATTTAGAGAAAGTTTCCATGTTTTTATTGTAAAAAAATAACAGTTACAATTTAAATATTTTTATTATTTATCTACTTAGTATATCTTGTTATGGATACACTCTACCATCTACTAATAAAATGTATCACAAATCATACTTTTTCAAATATTTTCCATCAAATTAAAGAATCTTATATTTCCGAAGACAGCTGTAATCTTTTTCCGTGATGTCGTTTATCTTGCATTTTATTCAATTTTTTTTTATTAAACCACGCGCCCACTGTTTCCGAATTACATATTTTCGGTATTCTTATTTATATTATTACTTTAAAGTATTTAAAAACATAAACCGTGGTAAAAATGAACAGTACACGGCGCGAGAAAGTGAATACTTGACAGATGCAGAGTTGCTAGTGCGTTTTGTTTATGGCGCCTTTTGTTTTCTCTAAAATACACAACACATACGATATTAAAACAATACAACTACTTAATTTTTTAGAGGATATCTCGGAGTAAGCATAAATATAATTTAAATTTTAGCAGTGTTTTATAATTGGTGAAAGCCCACGCTCTCCCCTCTTCCCGTTTATATCGCCTTGAACCGTAATCCACTCATCTTCGGGTACTTATTGAACATATTTGCTTTTAATCTAATCCCAAACCAATAATATTATATCATCACTAGAATCCCGAGGCATATTTTTTTATTGGTGATATAATTTTTTCCAAGCCCGTCTAGACTACCTCTATAACAATAACATGAATTGTTATGTGGCTATTACTTTAGTATTTTCGCCAATTTTCCTGTCCCTTACAAATACCACGCTACAGGTAATAAGAATGACAAGGCAAAAACTTTTGAACACTGGAATATACTGGTGGTTATTTTCGTCTTCTATTTTAATCAAATCACTACTCATTGTATCACTCATTGTATTACTCATTATTTATATTATTTGGATTATCTAAAAATAAATATAATAAAGAGCTGTTGAGTTTATTACACCATTAATTACTGTAATAATATACGTAATACGTTCGTGTAACTGGAAATTCGATCTATTTCTTGAAGAATGTAATGATATCATTCTAATATATCTTCATCTTCAGCAGATTTATCGGAGCTGTATAACACCTGATGAGAATAAAATAGGTTTAAAAAATAAATAGGTCAAAGGCTCACCATGAAAGGGTGATTTTGACTACATAGTTGTTAGTAACCTCAAAGCAGAATAAAATGTATATAGGCTAAATCCAATCTTCGTTTCACGTTCTGTTTAAATAGTTAATTTAAATCTAGCCTACATTAATAAAAAATAGATAACTTTATTTATATGCATAATGCAGGGTTGTATATTTATTGTATTATTACTATTAAATCTTCAGTAAATTGCCTCATTAATGATGATGTTTGCTAAGTAGGTACTATACTAATACTTAAATACTGATTACTTTTGGCATGAAATTGTAATAGGTCACTATATATGCATATACTCACGCCTCTTTCGCATAAGTGTAGACAGAGATAGCAAGTTTTCCACTTGCTATGATTCAAACATACTTCCTTAGTTTTCATGCACTTTCATGTATACTCGTCTGGTGCGGGTACTCTTCACCTGACCTTTAATCACCTATTTGGTTTTCTTATATCACTTATTTGGTTTATTATAGTTTTTACTTTAGTTCATTATATGAATAGTTTCTTATTATGATATAAATTATGTCTAAGACTCATAAATTGAAAAATAAACATTTATGAAATCTATTGTCAAACTCTAATGTCGTATGTTCGAAGTCACGTGTAGAATGCAATAGGAAAAACTGTAGTTTGGATAGATACTAACTATGAATTGGAAACAAGTCGAATACGAAACATTTCGTTTACTCAACGCTTAACCAATTTAAATGTTTTTTTTTTATAAATATTATGAATTTTTTTTCATAAGCAATTTTAGTATTTTTTTAATCAATAGTCTGGAAAAATCGTTTGTTAATTACACATAAGCACATCGGTAAATCTGGCTATCTTATAAGTTTTTGATCATTTATATTTCTTTTTCTAAATAATTTATACAAAGTAAAGAAAACATAGAGACATGACAATAGAAGCCACGATTTGTAAGTAAAAAAATATGAATCTTGTCTGATTTCCTAAAGAGAAACCAGGGAACTAAATTATTGCTGTTTCCTCTCACGGTTTCTAAGATCAAAGAAATCATGTGCGATTTTCACGCAAAATGTCTTAACGATATAAAAATGAATTTATTTAAATATAATCCTGCTGAATTGGGATATTTCGGAATCGAAACATGCCAATTTCAAGCGATAAAATAAAGAGATTATAATAACAAAAGATAGATTTATGCGGGACTGGATTCTGTATTAATTATGTGAGGGTTTGAAGTGTCGGTTGGCGAGCTTGGACTCAATATCCGGCGTCGGAGGGGTGTTTTCATTCGGACACCTTTGTATGCGAATCCGATAAAAGGATTGAGGAGTCCCTTACCGCTTCCAACGCTTTTATCGTAACCGAGAAAGCAGGAATCTAAATATCCTTCCAAGCCGCCAGATTACAGTATTCTCGAGCACTATTCTCAAATTGAGCTCGTAAAACTGTTTCGCAGTTAAACTACGTCTTCAAACGTCTCATAAAGAGGACGAGCGTAACTATAAAAGCATACGGGCCGATTCAAAAGGAAATATCG
The DNA here is from genome assembly GCA_036419045.1 of Scirpophaga incertulas. NCBI lineage: Eukaryota > Metazoa > Arthropoda > Insecta > Lepidoptera > Crambidae > Scirpophaga > Scirpophaga incertulas. The sequence goes on along the minus strand of CM071639.1, from coordinate 16,783,096 downwards.
AAAAGCAGTCTTCCTAGATCGTGATTAAAATAGATATAAGCAGTATTAACATCATACCCAGCGTTAGCGCAAAATGTATTCCTCTCGCTACCAACAAAGACCAGCCCCTTTCATTCTTTTCTGTCGTCGTCGGGCGGTGGTAATTCTCGTCTTTAACAAATGGAAGACATTATCGTTGCGTCTGGCTTTTGTGTAAATTCATGTAGAATAAAAGTTAGTGAAAAAAGTTAAAGCGCTTTTGCGGCGCTCGCATTTCAAACGTAACGGCTATTTTAAAACGGGGCAAAAAGTTCGCGCCCGTTGTTGCGATATGTGCGCACTGGGAACTTTTGCCGTGATAAACTGCAGTCATGTTTAACGTTATGGAGCTTAATAAAAACACATATTTTGAACAATACAAGTTATTACAGTTCAAGCTAATTGAAACACATTTCTTTGACGGAATATGTAAATAATATTTATAGGACTATAATATTAAACATAGATGAAGACCGCCAGTATTCATTCATAATCACCAAATAATATCTCACTATTACCATCACAGCACACGTCCTCATCAAAGGGCACTTAACTCTTGTTAACCACGCTGGCTCAATGCGGCTTAATGGAATTCACATACCTTTCAAGTTTCTGTGACCGTCACTATATTGGTAATAAGTTAAGGTTTGGATCGGAGTCAATAAATAATCTCTGATTAATGATTCATCAATGCGGCTTTCACCAATGTTCACAGATTTGTACAATAATGTACGAGGGCGAAATTATATCTAGAAGATAATTCATCCAGCCAACCCAATATTATAATTTACATCGAACAATCTAAATACAGAGAACAATCAAAGAAAGCACAGATATACGCAATACGAGTATACCAACAAATTAAGTATATATATATATATATATATATATATATACACACAAATACATAATTGTATATGTACGTAATGATATGTAAAAGATTTGCTTGCTTGGACTTCAGTTCATTAAACGAACAAAAAAAATTACTGCGACTTTCTTATTTCAAAACAATTGCATTTATGCGGCAATATGCCGATTCTGTTATAATATCTAGAATTTTTTACTATTTTTCAAGACATATTTGCAAACCATTGTTAGAGAGAAAAATTACTTATTCATTTGCACAGTTATGTAAAAACTTCGCTCTATTCAAATTGACTAGAGCAACGCTGCAACGGCGAACGTGTGATGCATGCAAGTGGCCTAACTGTCCTGTGAAGGGCCTGTTGACTGCTAAAGAGACAGCCGATGCTGATAGAGCAGGCGCGCTCGAGAGGCTTCTCAATGCTTAGCCTCCTTGTTATGCACGCCTGAGTGTAACTACGATTCTTTACAATTGTATCGAAGTGCGATTCTTTACATAGTAAATGTTAGAAACATACTTGTTAATAAAATGACATTTTACCTACATCACTGTACCTTCATTTTTTATGTTCCTAAAAGTAAATACATGTTTGACTCAAGAGACTCAAGAGAAATATACGGAATTAATTTCAACGTTTGATCCTCTTATAATTAATCGGGTAATTAAAAATCACGACACTGCGGAGAAATGGCATTTATGGGAGGCTTAATGTCAAGCAGTAGAAAGCTGCAACCTGAAAAGAACACATTTATTCAGGGATTTCCTACAAAATAATAGATGATTAAACGAACTTCCAGGTGAAGTTCTATCATTATTATATGAGTCAGTTCATTCGAAGATATAGTATATTATTTACCAGGTAGTCCCTTTATCATACAGGCAACATCGCACGGTTTTAAGAGAATTAAAATCGATCAATCGAATATTTCGTCGATTTTAAACCTCGAGTAAAGCTTCCTTTGCCTTTGGTCGGCCATGTTCGATTCTCATTCTTTTTAGAGTAGGTAAGCAAAACATATACGCTGGGTTTCAAAAAAGTTTCTGAGTTTTCGTTAGGGTAACTATATCGAAGTGACTCATATAATAATGATAGAACTCCACTTGGAAGTTCGTTTAATCATCTATTATATTTCGTCACTTCATTCTTCAGATATAGTATATTATTTACCAGGTAGATGTTTTGAGATACCTATTTTTGTTTTGTATATTTTTAAATAATAACCAATGCTATGATTAAATATATATATTTTTTATTTTTAATAGAAAAATCAACAATAATTTTTAACAAAACAGTCTTTTACTCTCAGCAATTTTTTATACACTAATTAGTAGAGTTCACAACATAATTAGCAAAATTATCATTGGTACTGATCACTGGCCGGTTATAAAACCGCGCAAACGTTTTGGAATTGGCGGTGCAGCCGGCTGTCTTTCTTATTAAATCTACGCTAAATCCTGCGGCACACGCGGCTGATGTTGCCGCGTGCCGCGTGCTGTGTGCCTTGAAAATGCTCGTGTCTATGCCACTCTCTGACAAAATGGATTTAATCCATCGACTTATGGATTGAGTGGTGGCGGCTCTGTGTGGCTTTTTAAGGTCTATAATAAATTACCCGCATTCGAAGTTCTCAAATGCTGCCTCGCCCCCTCCCTTGAGAGGGCGAGCGCTCAGATAAAGCCGATAGGGCCCCAGGCTTTCTGCCCGGCCAAAGGCATTAGGCAGTGTTTAGTTGGTAGGCTGGCCTTCTGTCAGAGTCCAACATAACCGCCCGCCGTAGACCGGGCGCGGGTGGTATCCGGTGCAAGGTCGTCCGAGCACCATTGGGTTGTCATAGCGACCACTGTGGTGGCGCGCCCCCTATGAGGATTCACTGCCTCCTCCCGCGAGGAAAAAAAAATGTTCTCAAATTTTTTGAAACAAAAATATAGTCCTTGAGGACTGAAGCAGGACAGATACTTAAGTTTTCGTGAAAGAATGGTAAGGACAAGACAGGTTGATCGCGACCAGGTGCTGACGTTTTAATTATGTCTATAATGGCTATCGTAATGTTACTATCTGTAATTTTAATATTTTTTAGCTTTATCATAGAGAATGTTCGCACTCTGTGCGCGGCACAGAGGGCTAAAAGCCCACAATTTCTTTGTAATCTGGTCCAGAGATAGATTTAAATTTGGATGCCAATTAGAAATATAATTTAGTACGGTCTGTGGATCCCAAGTAGAACGGTATTTCAGAAAGTTTGGTTTAATTTTATAGCGGATTCTTAAAGGATTAAGGATACGTTTTATACGCTCATCACAGCCAATATTTTCCTCTAAAAAAAGCGATAACGCTGACCGATGGCTATTGAGCGATCCATAGGAGCATCCGCTATGAAACCTTTCTGTTAAAAAAGATATTACGTTAGGGATTGAGTTGTCAAAAATATTTTTGTCATTGACCATACAGTACTGCCACCACAGCTTAAACGACACGTTGTACTGTTTGAGAGTATTTTCAGACAGCGACGCCAGCATCAAGTCGAAAGCGGTAGGCGGGACGTCTCGGCGTGCAAATGCCGTCCGCAAAGCTTCGCGGCACCCAGGGTAAGACTTTTGTGCAAGGGATGATAATCCCTGTAACAAGATTGTAACAAATACTTACTAGGAGTAAAATAGTGTATTTTTGATGACAATAGATTTTGTAAAAACGGAAACCATGGTTGCGAAGGCCAGTATGGGAACACCAAGATGCCAGTAGCTTCATCATCAATAATTTTTCTTAAGCATTTTAAAATCAGACAGAAAGGGGGGAAGGCGTAAAAATAATAAGGTTTCCAGCTTATGGTGAAAGCGTCAATAGCCATGGCATCTGGATTTTGATTACGTGAAACAAATGTTTCACATTTTGCATGGTGGCGAGAGGCAAACAAATCTATATCTGGATTTTTTAAATGCTTTATCAGACAACTCCCACTCTGTATCCGGATTAATTTTTCTGGATTCAGCGTCTGCAGAGTTTTCTTTAGTATTGACGTAGGAAGCAAATAAACAAATATTACGTTTTTCGCACACTGCCAGATGTACCTTGAAAGTCATTCAAATGGGGAAATTAAATGCCCCCCATCCTATTAATGTTGTGGTGCTGGTATGGTGCTCATTGCTGTGGTGTTATCGATTCGTAATAATGTTGTACAATTGGTTTCATTATTCAAGAAACTTTTTTAGTCCTAAGAATGCGGCCAGCAATTCAAGTTGGTTAATGTGTGCTTTTCGGTAATTTTCCACACTCCATTTACTTTTTTATCATTACATGTAGCACCCCAGCCTGATAGAGAAGCATCTGTAAATATATCGTATTTATAATTTACTTTGTGTAAACTGCAAAACCAATTTAAGTCTTTTCAGATTATGCTGTTAAGAATAATTTTCGCATCGTAATTATTATTGTTATCCAACAAAGCAATGAATTTTTGTCGCTCAAGGATTTTAGTATATAGGTAACCGTATCTAACTGCTAGGCATGCTACAATAAGAACTCCAATAAGTTTGGCAAAATCGCGTAAAATACTAACTGTACAATATTATAACGTTTTTCTGAAGGTTTACATTGTAAAATTTTCAAGATGGAAAACAAATCCTAATATTTTTTTTTTGAGGGTACAATGAACTTTTTTCGTGATTTACGACAAAACCCAAACAATTTAATTTAACAATTTATCCTGCATTCCTCAAAATCACTACCAATCCATAGTAAGTCATCCAAATAAATAACAGACTTGTACCCTTGATTTCTTAAGAAACTAACAACTTCTCGCATTATTTTGGTGAAAACCCAAAGTGCAATAGACAAACCGTAAGGGACAGCTGTAAATTCGTACAAAATAGGGTCCAGATTATGAGAAACTTGATATTGGAATCTTAAGTATTTCCGATCAGTTTCGGCAATTGGAACTAAAAAATAGGCTTCTTTTAAATCAATGGTGGCTAAGTATTCATTCTGAGAAACTAATTTGGAAACAGTTCTGTAATCCTCCATTTTAGAATGAATATTTGGAATGAATTTATTCAGAGGTTTTAAATTTAATATGAATCTATGGCCACCATTGGCTTTAGGAGCCAAAAATATTTTAGAAATATGCTGTCCACTACATGGAGTACACGGTGTTACCGCTCCCAGTTGTTTGAGGTTCTAAATAGCACTGTACATTTCATGGCTACTTTCGTAATTAAACTGTTGAATTGCGGGCTGAGTTACCTTTTCCCCAAAAGGAATGGTAACACCAAAACAACAAGATTGTTGGTTATATTTAACCAACAATTGAAAAAATAAGTAAGTCTTCCTGCGTGTACCTCCACTGATGTTGTACGTTGGCAAGAGTCTTGGGGTGGCTGAAATTCTTCGGCGCAGTTTGCGACGATGTCGAAGGGTAACTGCGGCAATTTACCCTGGAGGCAGGTCTCCCCCCCCCCCTGATTGACGGGTAACGAGGAGGTCCTGTCCAGTTTCCCTGCTGGGCAGGACGGCTAGTCGACGGTTGCGAAGCGGCGTTTGATCTGTTTTGGATATTGGTTTTACGGATTTGTGACCCCTGTTTTTCTATAGCCTTGCAGGCTTTAATTTTCTCTCCTAACGAGTTGCCAAATAATGTTTCATCACGCTCGGCATCATGAATGACGTGCAGAATGTTCTTCTCTAAACTTGGCACGACAAGTTTTATCCTGTCTTTAGTGAATGAAAAATGAAGATCTGTCAAGAGTCGGCAACTGTTGCTCAGCTGTTTTAAAGCTATGGCTTTATCATCGGACTTTAGTAAGGTATCCATAGCTTGGTTTACTGCAGAAATACCCAATCCAAGGGTTTGTTGAAAACTTGCAAATTTTTTATCACGGCCCCTGACAATTTCTGAAACAGCGGCTGTAATTTCAGGGTTTAGTGTTGGTGATTGTAAAAGCTTGCAATTCACCGGAATAAGGTATTCCTTCGTTAACTTCTCTTTTCCTTCTTTAGGCAACTCTTTTCGAAGTATTGGGTGTCACAGAGTTGCCAGACTCTCATGAACAGCATCTCCAAAATCTGGTGCATCTGAGGTAGATGCGCCCAGAGCTAATAATAGGTTAGGTTCTAAGGCCGGTTCAGTTTCTGGCGCCTCCGCGGCTACAGTCGTAGCTTGATCTGTCGATAACGACTTCAATGGCTCTTCCAGCTCGTCTGTATAATTTTCCAATACAAGAGTTTCTGGTTTACTCGGCCTATCTATTTGAACCGCGCTTGTTTCGCTACCCACGATATCTACAAAAAATGGTAAATGTATTTAGAATTCTATTATAAAAAAATTCTAATATCAATTTCTAGAATTTTTTGGCTAGATAAAAAAAATATATATTGAGGGTAAAATAGTAAGTCATATTTCCAGTTATTATGTCTCGCAGACATAACTTACTGGTTTATAAATGCAACATCTTCGAAAAATATAAAAACATTAATCGCGGGTAACTCTCAGTTAGCCACATTATCGCAATCAACTCGCGGTCGATTTCGATCTCAATATGCACATTAATGTAGTTACTGAGAACTCGCAGTCTATTGCGATGAAAAAATGCGTTGTATTAATTTTTAATACTTATTTACTTCACTACAGATATTATAATAACTACACTTCACCTACCTCAAAGATTTTCTTCGTCCGACGAATACAGTACGCGGTGTAAATGCCAACGTTTGCTTTCCTCTTGTTGTTGACTTTCCTAATTTTTCGCTCATAGTGTTCTAGTTTTTCCTGTGCACCTCGTTTCGGCATAGTGTCGACGGCGGCGCGACCGGCACGTCATTGCCTCGCACGAAAAAGGAATGAGAATCGAACATGGCCGACCAAAGGCAAAGGAATCTTTACTCGAGGTTTAAAATCGATGAAATATTCGATTAATCGATTTTAATTCTCTAAAAACCGTGCGATGTTGCCTGTATGATAAAGGGACTACCTGGTAAATAATATACTATATCTTCGAATGAAGTGACGAAATATAATTAATAACATTTAGTAAAAAACATAAGTATATCACAGTAGAACCTAGAAAGATACTCGTACCAAATTTAAAAAATATTATAATTGATTTGATTTCTTTTCTTGTTTAAACCTACTTAACGCCCATCACGTTATGCAACCAAATGACATCAGATTAAAAACTTTGATTATTTTTACTTTTTAATTTACCATTGTATTTTATTACGTTATATACTGTAATTTTCTTCTATGAATCAATATAAAAAGCCGACAAATCAAATCTGTCAGTTATATTCGGTTCAATTTTGTCAAGCTTTATTATTTATGACAACAAAAGCTACTTATTATTGGTTCGTATGATGTGGATATGGAAATTATAGTGAAACGGCACCTAAAAAATTGTTTGTTATAAGCAATTTAATTTTAAGAGCATATTTTTCACTTCTATATCTACAGTCGGTCTATAAATACAGTCTCAATCAGTCAATATATTCTTCCAGAACAGGATTAAAGGAACTATAAAAACTAATATATTGAATTAGGAAAAAAAGAAACTGAATTTATGAGTAGTTCAAAAGTAATAATTATAACTATCAACTCAAAATCAGTGTTTATGTTTTATTACCAAATAAAAATTGACGATTATTGTGAAAATAAATTATAAAATTAAATTACTCATTGATAATACAAAATCCGGTCACTAGACTCTCATTTACAATTGGATCCATATACTTATTACATCCTTTAGAAACAGACATGGGATCACAAATGTTAGCACACAGTACGATCGGCCTTTTATTTCCATAGTACCGTGTCCTACGGACTACTGTTAAAAAAGTATTGTTATCCAAAAAATTGTCATTTGCGTTCTCTAGAAACATTTGCCATATGCATTTTACCAAATGATGTTTATAATATATGTTCAAATATGTTAACGTAATCTGATATATCTTTAAACTTGAAATAAAACTTTTGCTAAAATTATTTGCTCTCAGGCCAGCTTTTAATTGACGAGTCAATGACAGCAGCCCTTGCTTCAAAATGTCCCGTCAAAGTCCTTGAACAAACGCAGTAGATTCTTTGACGTTCAATATAATTATCTAGATCCTAATTGAAATATAAATAATCTAAATTTGCATAACACCTCCAAAAGAGATGTGTATTGCTGGTGATGATAAAAAACGCGAATATAACGCCTGATTACAATCATACACATGTTAAAAAGCAACAACATAAACAAGTAGAGTACGCAGACACAGATTTATTATCTGTCGTCTTATTCACATTGATACTTCGACAAGACTCTTAACAACGAGACGATGAAATTACTAAATATTATCTGTCACTTTAGGCCAACGAATTCTGTTTATACAAAATTCCGATTATACAGAAAAGTTTACAAAGAGAAAGGAGCTAGTCATTTGGCGCCCTCTTATTTATCGCTTCCATGATATTAGCATACCGCATAAACAAGAGCTAAGATTAAGTGAGGATGCATGAAATTTCACATCGGCTTCTTATCTTAAGGGAAAGTGTGAGGTGTTCAGGATTTTTACAGCAATGTAGAAAGAAAGCCTCGCGTTTTTAAATGAACAAAGCCTGCTTCCAACCTTATTACAGTTTCATTTATATACAGAATCACGCACGTTTTATCCAATAGAAGCACTTTATAAATTTCATTTTTTAAATATTAACTTTAAAAAAAGGAATGGTACGAAACTGTTATTCGGTGTCCATATTTAAATGAATGATTGAGTTAATGTTTATTTCATTTTAATTTATTGTTCATATACTAAATGTATCGATGTAAATAAGTTGCAATACAAATAAATTATAGTATTGCATAATTCATAAATTTTAGCAAAGTGGGAAGGTTTTCATTATTGTTTATGCGGTAAATGTAATAATTAAACTTCTACGGAATTGAACACTTTCTACGACGGTCCCTACGTATAAAAGGTCATGTCGAAAATGGCCAATTTTTTTTATTACACATATGGCTTTAGATTGTCCATACGCTCATATCAATACATGATTTTTTAAAATATTGTATGTATTTTATTACATACACAAACCGTATATGAGAACAAGTATTATAATTTTACGGAATTGGTGCCGTAGACGCGGATATGTATGCTTGTCATTTTGTACTACGTTTTAAAATGCACGCCCCTCGGTGCAAACGCGGTCTTGTCAAACTTAACGTCATTCACGGTCTTCATTAATTTATTTTTTATATTATTGCTTAAAGATCTTGAGATGTTTAAGGTACCATTGTAAAGAAATAATTATATTTTTCTTTTTATACAAGTAATACTAGCATTTTATCATAAAAAAATGCATTATTTCTTCCTACGTACAAACGGTTATCAAAGATTTGTCTGATGTGGCTTTATTTCAATAACGGTGTAAAAACGGTCATCTGTCTGTTTTTTATAGAAAATGTACATAAATTAAATATCTTTAAAAACATTTAAAAATGTCTAAGAGCGATTTGAACTTTCATTTCACTCTCCTGTAAACCTTAGTTTTATACTTATCCTCTTATACCATCGTATGGTTGTCAAACTCCAATCATAGTGGCACGTTAGACTGATGTTTTGTTTATCGATTACCAAATTCAAGATAATTGTGATGACTCAGAAATCATTACTATAATCGATTATCTCAGAAGAACAGCTTATAAATTTAACTCACAAGCGTGTTAGGCTTTTAGTTCTATACCTGGGTTCTCTATCTGGTATCTCTATTTTTTTTAAATCAGTACCAACCTACCCCATGCCACAATTTAGAAGTCTTGCCGTCGAGTATGATGAAATCTAAGAATCACTCAAGTACCTTTTATACGGATATTTACCGATTTTTAGAATCATCATCATCATTACTCCATCATGACGTCTTGGTACTTTAGAGCTACTTGAGAGTCACACTAATTACATACAGCCATGTTCAAGATACCGTCGGTGTAGTATTGGGTTAATTTAAACGACACCTTGAATAACAGATAGTCGCAACGCATAAAGCTATCCATAGAAGCGATTGATCTAGGTTATAAAGTTAAGTCGGAATGTGACTCGTATGTCGCGAGTTAGAGATTGACATCTGTTTGTTGAGTGATGAACGAGTAAGTCAATCGATCCATCACACGCCGTTTCTTTGACCAACCTCTCATAAGCTATCAAATCGTTAGGTAAGTTATATTTTCATCAGCCATAGTAGTCCCATCCAGATAATAAGCTACATATATCATAATGAAAGGTGACAAATCTTGAACTAACAACATACAGCCCAAACTACAGCTGAAATTTGGCATTCAGCTAAGAAAGGGTTTTCTAAAATTCTATGCTTAGGGGGAAAATCATAATCTGCGTAGCAAACGCAAATCATATAAAATGCAATCTGCCATCTGTATTTTGTTAGGCCAACAATTTTATTTTTTTCATAATTGACTGTCCGAAAAACTCTGTAGACAAACAGTAAAAAATAATGGTGGATTCCTAATACATAATATTTTATAAATTTATTGAACTTGCAAGAAGCAGTAGAAGTAAATTGTATATTTTTTTGTGTTTTTGACTTTGAACTTTATATTACTGAACCTATTTTTATTGAATTTGGTATTAAGAGAGATATTAAATATATCTATCCTATTAGAAAATCTGATATAACGCCGGCAAAGCCACGGGCGGAAAGCTAGTTGTTTATATCGTTAAAGTTCAAAGTTTTTATAACACTACATATATATTTATTATACGTATATTTTCGATGAAAAGATTAAATAAAATAACTTTTATATTTATTTTTCATTTAAAAATATTTTTATATTTTATGCAACAATCTGTTAATATTAGTAATAGCTCTTGAAAGTTACGGGCTTGAAATCCAGAGTTTTCGCTTTCCTTTGGACGTTTAATCGCGATTTCGTAATTCGCCTTGAACGCGTAACGATAAGGTATTTTATCAATATTAGCGCCTTCACAGCTGCTAATAGATTTTATCACGACACATTGAAAATAATTTGATGAAGACAATAGCTGTGGAAGTCCTGACTCTAGCAAGCGAACAATCCTGCTAGATTATCCTACTAGTATTGAACATACTTTTCCTAACATCTAGTAAATTATAGGCTTTAGTAAGACTTCATTATTGAAACAGGAAACTAATTACCTAACCTTAATTAGAAACTTTTTACAAGAGAAGTAAAATGGCTCGATTGCTCGATTCTTTAATTTCAATTTCAGAAGCTCGATTACTTATAAATTTCATTTTGTTTGAACATGAAATACACCAGTCTTTATTATTATTTTTGTATTATTACAAATTTTATTCTTAGACTGTCGAATAAAATTACGTTATATATATATATATATATTATATATATATATATATATATATATAGGTATTCATTTTGACTGATCGAATAGCAGTATATAATACCGAATATTAATATAGCAATAAACAACACACGACTATATACCGCAGTCTGCGGGCTATTCTATTGCATCAACGTGAAAACGCGCCCACGCACTCAGTGCTGAAAACTAAGGACTTATTACACCGGTCAAAGTCATGGGTTACCCTCACAGCACAGTACAGTTATACTGTGACACTAAGTGACTTTTTTTATTTCGTATAATAAAAATTATTACACGGCAATGCTGAGCTTACATTATTCTCAACATAAAACAGAGGACAGAGTAAATAAATTAGTTAAAAAACAACACGTTATACACAGAGTTCATATAAGTTTATACAAAGTACACTTATCCCATAGAGGAATCATTCCAGATTATCTTAGAGATGTGAAATGGAATAGTAGCGGCGTTAATTATTGTGCAAAATGAAACAGTGATCCTAAATAAAAAACAAAACAATTGTTTTATTATCATTAACTATCATCTGAACGTTTTGATAATCTCAAATGTATAACAAAAAATTTAGTTTTATTAACATTTAAATCTACTGTCGTGTGAACTGAGATATCTTTACGTAATACTTACTTTTTGTAAGTAGATTTACATTTCCCTTCGAAAGCGATCAATCGCCATTTAACTTGTCACAAAACTCTAGTCCCTGGAGAAGCGAGACTTTTTAATTCATCTTTCTCAATCCCGTTTCTTTTTTTCTTCTATTTTACAAGACTCTTGTTAATGATTTGGCATTAAGATGCAGGAGTGGTAAACGGGAATAAGCCGGAGTAAATTTAAACTCTTAACTTTAGATCGCATAATATTATGATTATATATATATTTTTGAGCTATCCTTTAGATATCTGAACTGCCTTCCCAGTATACCATCCACCAGCACTCGAAAAATGTATAAATATCGTGGAGCTCTTCTAGGATTATTATAATTATTTTTTTATTTCCTAAGTAATAACTAAGGAAATAAAAAAGTAATTACTAGCGCAATAAAGCGGTTCTTACGTGAGTCTTTATAACCAACAACCACTTAGCTCGCGTCTGCGGCTGGCTTAGGGCTGGTTACAGCCGTTTTATGGTCACTAAACGCACCTCGTCCCTTCACGCACTCTGTCTGTCAGCACAAACGTTATGAGTGTGTAAGCAACAACGTAAACTGTTTACGAGACTTCTTTTTGAACTACTTCAACTCGGAGCACTCGTGTAAAATACTCTCGGCACCGGTGTTTTTCAATATTTTTCATGCCTCCAAATTATGAATTTAAATAAAAATACCCAGCCAAGTGCAAGTTGGATTTGCACACCTAGAAATTCGCTATTATTTCCCTTGAGAATTATAATCCCAAGAGAAATATTTATTTTTTATGATATTACAAATTTACGATTTTTAGATCGTTTATAATATTACTTCTTTCCAATTTCATGATTTTAGGTCAACGAAAAGTGGGGTGCGATGTCAGACAACCTCCTCGTGGTGCACCCTGGGCAACGTCTTTTGACGGCCAATAGTCTGACAGAAGCCCCCATGGAGGGGGGCGGCGAATGGCCGGATTCAACCCGGCGGGCCGCTTCATGCGACCACCCGCCATGTGCGGCGATGGGGCGAAGTCCCCCCTCTTTCTTAAGAGGGGGTGGAGCTGTCGCTCTTTGGACCTGTCCTAGGTCGTGGGATGGCCGGATATAATCCGGTGGCCACTTTAATAGTGGCGTGGCGGCTAGTGAGCAGTGCGCCTGCACTGATTGAGTAGGGCCCTTCTGGGGCGCAGCGGCCACCTTGGGGTGGCGTGGGATGGCGGACCTTCTAGGGCCGCGGCGCGGCGGGATCGGCGGCCACGGGACGTGACTGCTGATTAGGTCATTGGACCCCCGTCGGGCAACCTGTGCGCCCAGGTTCGGTGTAGTGGATCATGTCTCGCTGCCGACCGGGGTGTGTAGGGGCCTTGCCTTAACCGGCCGGGCCAAGTGGAGTAAACCACCATAAAAAATCTGCAATTCCCTGTTGTTGGTGACCGCGGCAACAGGGGGCCTTCGGGTGGTGGACGGCATACAGTCCACCAGCTAGCGCCAACCTGAGGTACCTCCCGACCCCTCAGTGTAATAGGGTTACCCGGGTGCAGGGGGCACCGCCCGGGTGGACTTCTTCATCCCCCATGCTCGTGGGAATCAAAATGGATTCTGATTTTTCAAAAAATACTGGAGGCAAAGATGACGTGGGTGCGATGCCCAGAAACGAAGGTGTGGTAGCGGATGTGCCGGCTGCAATGCCGGAAGATCCCGCACCGAGGAGGCGGGTCCGGTCTAGAAACCGGACAGATGAGGTTAGATCCCGTTCCATCTCCGGGGGATCTACCTCATCCCGACATGGGACGGACCGGGACGCAACTGTGCTGGCATTTCCAGTGCCAAGCACGTCGGGTCCCAAAAACGCCGTGGTTGCGGACGACAGCGACAGCTGTATGTCGCTGGCAACCGACAGCGAGACGCCGCGGGCGCGTAAGCGCAAATCGCTGCGTCCGCTCCACGGCGTAGACAAAAAAGGGAAGCACGCGAGCGTCATCGATGGGGACGCCACCATCGCCGACATCGGGACAGAAATGTTCTCGTGCCTGTCCGATGTCGAAAAGACCGCGGACAAACCCAGGAGCACCCGCGCGGAGGTGGTGAAGAGCGTCCGCACCGCGCTCTCGACTTTGAAGGCGGGTACAAAAGAGCTCTGTGAGCGGGCGGAAAAGCGGGATAGGGAGAACGCCTACTTCCTATCCCAGATGGAACAGCTCTCCGCCCATTTAGCTGTCTTAGCCAACGAGGTGGAGAGCCTCAAACAAGAGAACGAGGCTCTCAAAAAAAAGGGCCTCGGAGAGAGCCAGGTAGCGCCGAGGCCGTCGCGGGATAGCGTCTGCGACGCGCCTCTAGTACAGGCCGCGCCGAAGAAAAAAAAGGGCCGACAGGCGAAAGGGCCTGCCCCCCCAGAAACATCGACTGAGTCCCGGGAGGAAGCGGTGACGGCGGACTGGAGCCATTTCTCCACCATGATGGAGAGGGAGTTTGTGAGGTTCCAGTCCGATCTCATGCGCCGCTTCTTCCCGGACATGGGACGGAGACCCCCGCTCGCCCGTGAGCGGTGTCAGGCGGAAGCAGCTCAGCCTGCCGTGCCTGGAGGGGGCAAAAAGAAGAAAAACAAGGCCAAAAGAAGAGGCAAGGGCAGAGGGGGAGCCCCGTGCCGCCGATTCCAAGTGCATTGGCCACGCTAGCACCTATTGCGCCGACGGTCCCGAACGGTGGCCCCCGGGAGCCCTCTCAGGGGGTCTCTCGGGGCACCTCCTGGGCTACGGTAGCGGGACGACGGCCTGCGGCCGCCCCGAAGAAGGTCGCGACTCGGATTGGGGCCCCGACAATTAGGGTGGTCGATCCCGGCCCCCGGAAGGTGCCCAAACACCTACCTGTGCGGCAGTAGTTGTGACGGTGCCCCCGGGCGTCGACACGACGTACGCCGCGGTGATGGAGTCCGCCAAATCAAAAATAAAATTGGCGGACCTGGGAATCACCGGCGGTGTGCGCACCAGGAGGACCGTGACCGGGACCTCCCTGCTCGAGGTGCCCGCCCAGAGAGCTCCGCCAAAGCCGACGCTCTGGCGGAGCGAATGAGGGAAGCACTAGCGGACACGGGTGCAAAGATCTCGCGCCCGTGTAAAATGGCCGACGTGCGTGTGATGGATCTCGATGAGTCTATCACACGTACACACGTGGCGGCTGCCATAGCTGCGGCTGGCGCGTGCTCTCCGGAGGATGTGAAAGTCGGGGAGATACGCGTCGACCGCATCCGCCTGGGTACGGTCTGGGCCAGGTGTCCGCTCAGCGCGGTCAGAAAACTGACAGCTGGGCGGCTCCTCGTTGGTTGGACCTCGGCAAGGGTCGAGGCACTGGAAGCACGGCCCCTGCAGTGCCACTGGTGCCTCGAAAGAGGACATGTTAGGGCCATGTGCCCTAACAAAGACTCAGACAGGAGCGCTCGCTGCTACAGGTGTGGAGAGACAGGGCACATTGCCCGTCTCTGTACGGCGAGCGCCCCTCGCTGTCCGGTCTGCTCGGATTACGGCAGACCGGCAGAGCACAGGATGGGGAGCAAGAAATGCTCCCCACCGAAGAGGAAGGCTGGGGGGGTTGCTGCCCGATCCCCCGCCCCGGCCCAGGGGCAAGGCGAAGCCATGGACACATAAATAATGGACGTCCATGGCAGGGTACTGCAGGGCAACCTCAACCACTGCCGCGCGGCGCAGGATCTCCTGATCCAGACGCTCGCGGAGGGTGAGGTTGCGTTGGCGGTCGTCGCAGAGCCCTACTCTGTCCCGAACCACCCAAGATGGTTCGGGGACGACCTGGGCTCTGTAGCCATATATTGGGCGTGCGACAGGCCGCACTGTACCCCCTTCGCCAGAGGGCCGGGATACGTGGCCGTGGAGTGGGGGTCCACGGTCATGATAGGCTGTTATATCTCCCCGAACTGCGGCCTCGCCGCATTCGAGGCATTCCTGGACGGGCTGGCGAACTGCATTCGCGGTTGCGCCCCCCGTCCAGTTTTCGTCCTGGGTGACTTCAACGCCCACTCGAGAGAGTGGGGCGACACCCGGGACGACGTAAGAGGGGAGACACTCCTGGAGTGTGCGGCGGACTGGACCTTCGGCTTCTAAACCGAGGTTCAGTCAGCACCTGCGTGCGGTGGCAGGGGGAGTCAATCGTCGACCTATCGTGGGCGACTCCCACTGCGCACCGCATGGTGTCGGGATGGAGGGTCGCGGACGAGGTGGTCACTCTATCTGACCACCGACACATCGTTTTCGATGTGTCGGTGATGCTCCAGAAGGAGGCCGCCGAGCGGGATCGGGAGATGGCCGATCCCGCTCGAAGAAGGCGGCCTCGGGCCAGATAGCCTGGCCTGAGGCGCCGCCACGGGTCGCTGGCGGGCGCGACGCAGTTCGTGCCCGTGGAGTCGACCCGGGAGGCCGAGGCCGGGAGGAATCCGTGGTCGAACCTCACCCCCGGATGGCCGGGGGGTGACGTCGTAGGAGGTTGGAGGGGAGGAGGCGGCAAGATCACTCCTCCCCGAGAAGGGCTCCCCTAACGCACCCAGGGGTGCAAAGGCCGGGGGTCCTCAGTTGCGACACTCGATCCTGAGGGCCCCCTACAACGCCAGAGGATGGCCATCGCTGAGGTTTTTAGTGGGTAGGCCTCCCCCTTCTGGGGAGGAGAGCCCCACATAACCACCGGCTCTCCGCAGCCGGGGTATGCAATTCAATGCATTTTCCTCAGCGGAACAAAAAAAAAAAAAAAAAAAGGTCAACGAAAAGTACCTTATAGATTTAATTCTCTAGTAAGTTTCAAAATATACCGCATAAATGAAACATAAAAACCGTATTTTTTTATTGCGTCGAGTACTGTACTTCTAATTGATTACTGATGATAATGTATTATTTAGTAATCTAACCCTAGTTTATCTTGAGAAACTTGAACGTATATTTATAAACAAACATTAGTTACGCTTTTTTGACTGTGCAGTAGCACTACTCTGTTATAATTTATTAAGTACACTGATTGAACAAATAAAGAGAAACAACACGACTCAGTGATTTTCTTTAAATACTTATATAACCCTTAAAATCATTCAATTATTAATCTAAAATAATTTTATGTTCATACAGTAAGTATTAAAGTGACGGCTGAGAAGGGGTGTATCGGCTTATCCCTTAACAATAACCTAAGGCTTCGGGTGTTATTGACGTATCCTTTGTT
The DNA here is from genome assembly GCA_036419045.1 of Scirpophaga incertulas. NCBI lineage: Eukaryota > Metazoa > Arthropoda > Insecta > Lepidoptera > Crambidae > Scirpophaga > Scirpophaga incertulas. Next base: position 16,766,021 of record CM071639.1, on the reverse strand, counting down.
AAGTTCTATTAACAGTATGCAAAGGGTTCTATGCCTAAGAGACTCATGTTGTCTTAAGGTCTTTGGGATGATCTATCAAGTAGTTGGCTTTATTCTGTATACTATGCAAGTAGTGAATTAAATATCATTTACCTACCGAAACATAACATTTTTTTCTGTTATAATGCTGTTTTTGTTGTTTCGGTCGATAGATGTCGACTATACGAGTATATGTCTTTCACTAGCTATGACAGCGCGTTGCTTTATTACTTATTGACTCTGGATAATTTATTGACTATGATACAGATTTAAACGTTTTAGGCATTAGAAAGGGTTCAAGCATAGCATTATTTGACTAAGTACGTTGCTGTGTACAAGCATTACTTCATTTACGGATAGTAAATAAACCGAATTAAGAGCTTAACAATAGCTTAATATGGCGGTATATATTCTAATCTTATCTAACTAATCTCATCAAGCTCCACTGTTAATTTTTTACACTAACTAATAAGTTAAAATAAAAATAAACTAATAAGTTTAAGTAAAAAATAAACTTATAAGTTAAAGAAAAAAATAAACAGCGGATCTTGATTAGATTAGTTAGAAAATTAGATTAAAATATTGAACGGATTAGTAGCTAAGCTATTGTTTAGCTTGAGAGCTAACAGATGAGGCCATCTAAGCGATCGTCACCTCAAACAAGTAACGCTTGTGTGCTTAGACACTTGGGAAGTATTTGAAATTTTTTTGTCTCTCTGTTCTCCGCATGGAAGAAAATAGTCTACCACATTAAAATGTATGTGTTGTAACTGACACTATAATGTGGTTATATTGTTATGTTATAATTACATAACTACTATTGTACTTAATAAATGTCACCTTTCATCCTTCCTTTCCTTCCTCATCTGGTTATTTTATTTCCCATGTACAACATTAAACTGTAATGATCCAAGGAATATATTACATAATAGAAAATCACACACATCTATGAATTTATTGTTTGTTTCTTCCTGGGAAATATAATAGAACTAACAGTGTAACTAAAATACCTGTACAGTACCTGTAGTAAGTGCAATACCTGTACAGATACAGCAAGGTATTTGTGGGCTTGTCGCTGATCACTCAAATAGGCTCCATAATAATAGACGGCATTGTGGCAATTTTTATTTATATTTAAAATTATGACTTTTGATATAGGGAAAGTGTAATAAATAAAGTTTTATTCGAAAAATAGAAAGCGAAATATTTATTTTGTCATAGATAAGTAATAAAAATAAAATTACTCAATTAAGGTAATTATATAATAAAAACAGTTATATTCAGTAGCAGTACCCTAATACCCTAATAAGCAATCCAACAAAATGTTACACGGAATTATTTTATTTTTCCATGGCGTGGAAAAAGGAACTAAGATTAAACTTGTTTTGTCGTTAAAAGGTGAGAAGCTTTTACGTAGAGGCCGGTACAAAAACATCCAAATTGAAGATAAATATTGTACTAACCTATATTGGGATCGTAGCTGATAGAAACTGTTTAGTACGGCGAACAGAATTCTCTTCTCATTTTTCTCTGTTATCGAGTGCTCTGGAAAAGTAGTATATGGATATTTTAATTCATAATAAGATTTTTGTGTTACAAACTTAATCGTATCAGCTTCATAAACGTTTAATTAGTTGGCTTATGGTTTAAATTTATTAAGACTATATAGAATAATTTAAATATACAATACATTTAAATAACAAAAATATGCACTACCTACTTTATACAGAAGTAATATAATACTTTACATAGGTAAATGCAAATAAAACGAACTCCAAAAATATTTGTTCAAAGAAAGTAGCTTCAAAAAATGTTGCTTTGTATTATGAAATTCATAAATGTATTGCTCTATATTTCATAACTGTATCTCTACATCTGAGACCACATCACCGGCGGTAAATATCTAAGAAACACGCAATTTAGAATCCTCATAAAATCTGACTATATTCCAGCGATCTCCTCAAATGTGAATACTGATACGTTGTGTTTACGAAAAGATAGAATCTTGATATTCCCTTGAAAATAGTTTGTGGAAATTGACAGCAAGAGGGATGAAACGTGTCTAAATTCATGTATGTATATCATTCACCATACATTTATTTAAAGTAGGTAGCTAACTGGAGGCTAGCTGTCAATGGAGCGTAAAGTAGGTGACATGCAGATTATTTACTGCCACTCATAGAGTGGTGAACCGGTAAATAGAAAAGCGACGGCACGTCGTTATTGTTATAAGATATAGCTCAAGTCTTTTTCATACAAGATAAATATTTCTATTTTATTGTCTATCCTCTGAAATAATCTGCAACTTGGAAGTCTTACATTTGTATTTTAATGTACTATTTAAAAAAATGGACCCGAAATCATTGCGATATTAAGACAAGGTACTCAATAGTCTGGCAATATTCCCAAGTAGAGTGGAGTTTCTGCCTGTACATGGTTATATAAAATATGTACAGTTATATTGACCAAAATAATCTCCAGGAAAACACTTTCATGTATTAAAAATATTTCACAAAGCAATAAAAAGCGTTCAACGCCGATGTCGAATATTATTGTTGTGTTGAGAATTTAAAGAAATATCATCAATTTCAGATGAAAAGTGACATTCTAAAATGTTTTCATATAAAATAATAGAAAAAATTAGCACTATTAATAATTCCTTGATTCCCACGTATAGTTTCTTAGAAAAAAAACCTAATGGTGAAATAATCTTGCACGGTTGTGGACAGCCTCAGATTACAGAAAGGCACTGGACGCTAACAGCGCTTGGCCCACTTGAACTAATAGGTGTGTAGATCCTTAAGCAGCTATCCAGCAGTGAGAGACTGAACAAAAAAATATAATTATAATAGAGATTTGTAATTTTGTATATTGCAAAGTCACAAAATAATGCTGTGACTATAAAAATAATATAACATTCTGGATTTTTGTCATCCATGTTACAGAAAAGTCTCGAATTCACCACTGAGCAGAGAAAGCGTGGTATTAGCTCCAACATTGACAATATCAGAATAGTAGTTCTGAATAGTCCCGAAATAAAAGAGTTACTAAGAATTAAAAGAGTAGAATGAAAATTACTAAAGTTCGATTTTTAATTCGAGTCAGTAAAATGACATTTCCAGTGTCATGTGTCACAAATCATATTATTTAATATGGTATGTATTACATATTTACAATAAAAAAACGCTTTGATACCTAATAAAATAAAGCATGACTAAATGTCTAAATCTATTGATTGCCGAACATCACTATTGTAGTGGGTTGTAGTGGGTCACCCTTTTTTGTATCAGTGACAGTTGCACTTGTCATTTTACTGACTCGAATTAAAAATCGTAGTTTACTTATTAGCCGTACGATGGAATGCGTCAAACGTTAAATCAGAAATATTTAAGTGACGTACATACATGATCAGGCCTTTATTATCTATGAATAGATTGAATCGTTTCACGGACGTAATAATAAAATAACTACGGCTGTGACGCTGTGCTGTGACTCGAATGTGCCGTTATATAACTCGATTTTTAGTCCAAATTCTGTCCACCTAGTTTTAGTATTACACTCGTGCTTTTATTGCTAATTTAGACATAGGATCCGATAATAAAATAGATTGTTACTTACATCATCAAAACAGTATATTACTTTTTAAAACATAAATTATCTTTGCCATCCATCCCATTATAAAATTAAATATCTACATAAATAAGCTCATTATAAAATAATTACAAAACTCTACCTCCCCAAACTCTACTTCAACATTTTCCCAATTTCTATCTTATTACTTCTAAACTCAAATGTGACTCTCTGTTAACTTATTTTTAAATTTTGACAACTAAAAACCATGGACCACAAAATTTCCATATACGTGTAACTCAACATAAACACTTATTACATTGTTAAATACAAAATTAATAAATATTATGCATGCAGTCGGCATGAATCACCATAGGATGGTGTTCGCCTAGACCAATTTAGACTAGACTAATTTTAAATAGTGAAAAAGTGGTATCATAGGTATATAAGATGCAGGTATATCATCATCTATGATCCTCACTCAATATAACTAGATAATAGCATTTTTAGTGTACTGAGAGTGCAATAAAATCACACAGGGTGTGTGATTTTGTTGCTCTCAAGAACTATTTGTATGTAATTTGACTTTTATATGTATTTACATATATTAAGTATTTTTGATTTATTTATGAAAATGAATAAAAGTGTATGTTAAATCAGTAAAGTTTATGCACCTGTCTAATGGTATCATAAAACAATGCTCAAAATTCCTTAATGGCGTTTTAGGACACAAAACCCAAAATATAGAAAATGTTACTGAAGTCTATATTTCACCGTAACCTTTCTCTTGCCCTGTTCGCAATTTTATTTGAAGTCGACGCAATATGCCCACCTTCCACTCTCCTCTATCACTCGCTATTTGGACACTTACTCCCTTCTTCAACATATAACCGTTCACACAGTCCATCCATCTTTTATTCGACTCCCTTCAACTAAATTTTAAAGCTCTTGTAGCCGGAGCAGGGCTTCATGATTGAACTCTTTTTAACATTTTACTTTCTTAAACCAGTCAGACTTTTTTCACTATTAATAATAACGTATTAATATCCAACATAGTTATCATCACCTTAAAGTCGTACCGCGACAATACGGTTTGTTAAAGACGCGGGTCCGAGTCTCACCCGAATGGAATATATTGTTTGTGTTTTATTTATACATTTATTTAGGAATATAATAAAAATGTAAAACAAACAAATATATAAGCTTACCAATTTAGCTCTTATTTAGATTTTAGCCAATTTTCAAGGAATCGGTAAATTTTTTTAATGGGATATTGATTATTATTATTACGTAGTTATCATTCTACACACAGCTGAGAACATAACAACACGCAACTGTTCATACGTCCAATTTAAATGTTTCCTGATATATTGTCCATTTTCTGTCAGTCCATTTTCCAGGGGTTGTGCTGTGATTCTCGGTTCACCCAATCTTCTTTTCTGTCCACCGTCGACTTAAATTGACATTGTCAAATTGACACCACTGTCCTAATTCAACCGCGTTTAGTAACCGGTTTTTTAAAGACCTTTTCACAAGAATTATACAAATCGCAGCATCGAAAATAACTATTATTAAATATTTACCACTATTCTATGTATCAGACATCGTACCCAATATTAAGAGCAAAAATAATAACAGGAAGTTCATCCCCTCTATCGCGCCCATCCCTCCAGCGCCTGTTGGTATCGTCATCCTCGAGATTTAATATTCACCAACAACATATTCAGAGGGAAGTAGTATTGGAAACGTTTGTATCTGATATAAAATTCAATATACGGCGTGTACACAGCAATGATACGCAGCCAAGTGCTTTTCAATACTGCACCTAGTTCTGTACTGATACTTAGCTAAATTATTAATCTCTTGTCATCGTCGTCAACATTTTCTTATTCAACGCTATGAGAGGGTTGCTAGTTTTGGACGTTTGGCTAGTTTTAACAGTATTGATAAATTTTTTATCACTATTGAAATATCTAAACTGAGCTCATCTGCGAAATTGTCGACTTCTATGGGGCTAGAGACGAAAAGATGGGGAATTTTTCACCTTGTATGCCGTAAATTTAGTCCACTTAGTTTGTTTTTGCATATCTAGAACTGGTGAAGCTCTAGTCGAAAGATGACATTTTGCCAGTAACGCTTGTTGGCCTGCCCAACAGAGATAGCAGTCCAGCACCTATTATAAGATATTCTTCACTTTCGATTTTTTGATCACCACTATGTCAATAAGGTCCGGTGCTTGTGTCACATTATAGGAAATGGGCGTCTCTGTAGCCCTGTGACTATGTAGCCGTAGTCTTCAATGTAGATGAGCCACTGCTTTCCGCATGGTCACTACCAAATGTCGATGTGGTTGATGTGGTGAATGTCAACTATTTATAAAGCTCTAATCGGTGGCTTGTATAAATTATATCTTTCCACTTTCACGCTCACCATTCTTGTCACTGCATCTCCAACAGTTCTTGTATACCCCAAATAAAATTTTTACCGAAAGCGGATTCATCCTTGTTAGTGGTCTAACCTCAAATTTTAGACGGATTTGTGCATGTTTTGTAAAATTACACAAATGATCGCCAAAATTATCTGTGCGTTGTTTTTTAAAAATGCATATTCTTTCCCGAGCATATGAAAAGGCACGACTAAAATAATTTACAACAATTATACCTCTGAGAATTGTTTAGACTAGAGGTCTGCCCCCAATTACACTAAGACTTATAAAAACTGATGTAGGATGGGTGCTTGTTACATCTATGCCAAACCTATCGAGGAGAACAGACGCTATTATATGCATGTATATATCTCTAAAATGAAAATTTCATTTTATCTCAAGAAACGCAAGAAATTTAACTAACTACAAAATCTTTGAATAATACATGTATTCTAAAGCTTGTTTGGCGGAAATTGACAGCCTGAAATGAAGCATTTTAGAGAACATTTGAAGAGTTCTAGTAACCTATCTTGATCACTAATCTAAAACCTACCTTCAACAGTGTAAAGAGAACTTGAACTCGTGTGTAATCTATCACATTGTAATCCCCTTATTTGTACTATTTGATTGGTATTTACTAGACACAAACACTTGAACTTTAGCCTGCTGAATAGTAAAATTGAAAAATCATAAAAAGTTTCATAATATTAATATACTTATTCGATCGATAAATTTCTGTTACAATAAAAAATAAACAAATAATTTGAGTTGAATTTTGAATTAGTCATTCTGGTAAAATGTTTTCTCATTTTCGTACCAATCTCTTGTCAAATATTTTTGTGATATTAAAATGATAAAAAGTTAGTAGATATGGAGTGAAATACAATTTTTAAAACGAAGACGACAAGTTTTACTCAGCGGTCGAGTGATCGACTTCTTCGCAACGGGTGGCGGGTCCAATTCCCGCACGGAACAAATATATTGATATAAGACCTACAAAAATGTGTTGCAGTCTGGGTATGTAATGAAAGAATTCGAAAAAGTCCTTTCAGAAATCAAAAACTAACCTCGCGACTTGAAAATAGCATAGGGAACCATGTCTCGTATTATAATCTAAATTAAATAGGGTGGTAAAACCAAAACAATCGATTAAGCGTTACCCAAAACAAGGTCACAAAACAATCTGTTTACAAATAAGAAAATTTTTACACTTACTAGCAAAATGACCATGCTCAAAACTCTAAAGAATATTTTCAATTATTCAACAGTTTTAACGTAATATTATCCGACTTCATTGAAGGTTTGGTAGGATGTTAGCTATGAAAGAGTGACTGAGTCTTATAATTGTGAAACAGATATCAAAACATCGGTACAAGTGTATCAAGATACCATTCTTGAGAAGATTGTTAAGCTCCTTAACAACGTCAACAAAAAGTGACCCTTTCAGGAAGACTCAATACGGGCTCATAATGCTGGATCCAGCCAAGCTTGGTTGAAAACGAACTTTACAGATTTCATTAAATCTGATGTTTGGTTATCATCTAGCCTTGATCTTGATCCATTTGGATTATGATTTATGGACAGCTAGAGAGTATAACTTGCTCTAAGCGCTGAGATAATTTGGAGTTCCCTGAAGTAATTCATAAGACTGGCAGTGAAATAATCATTCCATTCACGTTAAAAGACACGAGCCACATCGCTGCCGCTTCTTATAATCATAATAACATGGCAAACGGGACACTAGAATTAATATACTGTATCAACATAGTTCTTTGTTCTATAGAATTTAAAAAAAATCTCACATTATTATATTTTGGTACATAATTTAATGGGATAAATGAGGATCTTGCTTGTACAAAAATTAAACCGATTCACACACACACACAACAAATAGCCACTATTTTTTTCATGAATTCATACTGCGTTAGTTTAATTAATCCCACATTTGACATAACGCTAAAATATATAAAAAAAAATATCTCTAGAAACAGAATAACATCATATTTAACAAAAACGCTTATTGTTAGTATTTTGTTTCAAATAATGCGAATCAGATTGTATTTTTTTCAGTGGACTTTTTCGGAGTATTCGTGAGAAGTTTTATTTATTTAGCTAACAATGGGCTTAGTTTCCATATTGTCACGATGTGAAATGTCAAACGTCAGGGCATCGTGTGGAGTAACATCACAAATTGCTAACCTAATTGGCCGGAAAAGCTAACAGACGTAATAGTGCCTCGCTTGAATTACTTTTATTGTCCACTAGTCAGTAATTCGATGTAATTCACATGAAGTAACGTCGACCGCTGCGCTGGGCAACTACAGCTTGCTTTGATAACATTAGCTTCAGGTCATTGCGACAGATAATTAACTACATTATTTGGGATGTTTGACATAATGGAAGCCATCATAACTCTCTAAAACATCAGATTCAGACCGACATGCGAGACTTTTATTTGAAGAGCATTCCATCTGATCTAAAAAAATATTTGATTTGGATTTAATAGTATCGAGAGTCAACTTAGACATAAAACATATTATTCGTATACTGTGATGAATTTTAAAATAAGTAATATTGTTCATTTATTTAAACTAATTTAAAAAAAAGAAATAATATATAATTGCATTTAAGAAACCTTTAACCGTTATGTTACCTTATCATTTAGTCTAAGGTAAAAACGGAGCATAATGCGAAAGCAATTTCTTTTTCGTTGATTTCTGTTTCACGCTAACTTTAATTTGTTAATGGTTTGAGATTAGTCTGACAAGAAATGAGAAAGTTTATAAATTCAATAAATATTTATTTTTATTAGCAATAGTTATTTTTTCCTTGTTAATGGTACCTTATTTGAATAAGTACCTACAAATACATGATTTTAAAATCGTATCTATAATCTTCTCCTTCACGCACTTAAACTTAATATATAATTTGTTGCCTTTATATCGTTCGTGCTTGTACATTTTTATTAGTTTGTAATTATTTTTATCAATATTAAGAACTATACATTGTAAAGGATATACTGTTCATTATTATTATTATTTCAGCTAAAAACAGCCAGTGCTAAACATATTTCTATAAAAGGATTTTCACACCAATAAGCTATGCACTGCATCCAGCACGTTCCTGCAATCTACACCAAATCATCGCCCGCTATGTCATATGCATGTCCAATTTTTGCATATGCGATCCCTAACATTCTTAATAAATTGCAAATTATACAAAATAAATCTGCCGTAATGTAATCACAACAAACGCTCCTTATTTTGTCAGTAATCTTCATAGAGATCTAGAATTAACAACAAAACAACAATACCTACTTCCGATCTAACTCCGAACGGTTTTTCAAACCCGCAGAGGAGCACTCAAGTCACCTGATTAGGAAAACAGTGGCTTACACTCCCTCGCCTCCATCGCAATATAGATATCGCAGACCTCGTCACACCCTCGGCGACCCTCATAAACAACTAACCCGGGACCTTCTATTACTGCAGGCGGCATCTACGACGCCGGTAGCATCTGAGCCACCAAATCTGCTCTTAATCCTTTAATCGGCAGTCTTAAAGATCACTATGATTAAGACCCGTCATGATAAAGGCCGGCGTCTTTGGCTACCCGCGCCTGTTCAAGCGCCTATGGCCCCTTTTATGAGCCTGCGCTGCATCGCCTCCTCTCCTACGGGGCGGTGAGAACTTAGGCATAAAGCTGAATTTAGTCAGTAGTTCATACCGGTCGAACCGCTCCGGGCTGGTATGGAATCCGACATAATCATCATGCTGCTTGTAAGGATTCGCAGCCTCTCTCTCTTTAGAGAATAAATAATTGCATTTCTTGCCATATGCATCCCACTCAAGGACTTTTTTACCCCAAAGGCTCTTAATCCTTCAAGCACTGTGCCCTGATGATAACCACTTAAGGCTCATAATTTTTTGAGCTATGTCAGTGATCCTAGTTCTAATAATACTAGTAGGCGTTATATTTAGTCTTCTAAAAAGGAAGAATTACTAATATTACTAATGTTCACACTTATTTTTTACTTCGTCAATTGTAAACTAGTAGTCATCCCAACTAATATTATAAATGCGAAAGTGTGTTTGTTTGTTTGTTTGTTTGTTTGTTTGTTACCTCTTCACGCTTAAACTACTGGACCGATTTCAAAAATTCTTTGACCTTTGGAAAGCTACATTCTCCCCGAGTAACATAGGCTACTTTTTATCCCGGAAAAATCGACAGATCCCACGGGATGCGCAATAAAGGCTTCGCTCAAAAACTACTGCACAGATTTTTATGCGGTTTTCATCAATAGATAGAGTGATTCTTGAGGAGTTTTGCGGCATTTTTTATCTCGGAAAAAACGGATAGTCCCACGGGAAGCGCGATAAAATCTTCGCACCATAAACCGACTTCCGCGTATATGTAGCCGTGGGCAAAAGCTATGACCCTTAACCCTCTATACACCCAATCCCGAAATCCACGCGGGCGAAGCCGCGGGCAGAAAGCTAGTAAGTAAATATTATAAACTAACTGTGCAGTAGTTTTTGAGCGAAGCCTTTATTGCGCATCCCGTGGGATCTGTCGATTTTTCCGGGATAAAAAGTAGCCTATGTTACTCGGGGAGAATGTAGCTTTCCAAAGGTCAAAGAATTTTTGAAATCGGTCCAGTAGTTTAAGCGTGAAGAGGTAACAAACAAACAAACAAACAAACAAATAAACAAACAAACAAACAAACACACTTTCGCATTTATAATATTAGTTGGGATAAGGATGTTACGGCAGCCGAGTCGGGGAATATTTAACATTATGTATTACGTGTTTGAACATTAAGCATAAATACGACGATAAAACTGTACTATGGTTTGTAATTTGGTTTCGCTTCTTAAAACAATAACTTTACATTGCGATACTGACAATTTTTTATAAGTTCAACTTGACATATTTTCTTCCTACGCGTTTTACTAATTTAGTTAACAACTCAACTTGTCTACTGTACTAACTTTCTATATAATAAAAAATGTATATTTAAGTTTTGTTTTAATTACCCATGCTGTAGTTGCGGGCAGTGAAGATTTCATTAAGTTTAATTTATTGCAGTATAATTTTTCTCATAAGAAAGATATATTTTCCCACGATAAAAATATATTAAATATATCTTTTCGCAGATTTCAAACTATCCTCATACCCAATGCTATGTCCTATCGCGGGTCTCAATCCATCTACTTAGCAAATTTGATCAAAATAGAATAAACAGTTTAGATTTGAAAACGTAACAAATAGACAAAGTCTCATATTTATAATGTTAATAAGGGTTTCTATACCTACCTACAGCCTAAAATAAAGAGGTGAGCTTAAACTGATAATTATATTTAGCATCTCCAAAAGGTACGTAATTTAGATGTAAATTTTTAAAGTATTTTTTTATTACTATGATAATTTGTACTTATCTAGGACCCAGTCTCCTGGCGATACTGCTGAGATGGGCCTCAAATTAATCTTTATATACAACAAGTCCATGGCCTCGCCCGTGTTACACCAGATTTTCCCTGTTCTAAAGCAAAATTACAGCAGAATTGTTTTGTCCGTTTATGTCGGATTCAAAAAAAGATATATTTTCGCATGCTTTAAATTATGCTATGTCAAAAGTATAATCACTTTGAGCTGCACACGGAGTCACTACACAGAAACAAACAAAAACACCAAATAAACGACTATCTGCACTCAGCTCTTTTTAACCAGCGGTCGCTGTCATTGCAAGCCAAGAAGTTATTCGGTTCAAAGCTCCTAAGCTGAGTAGGTATAGTCGTTAGGCCACATCAAACAAGATTGCCTCGATTGGTCTGGACTCCGATATAATCATAATCATCACGATATTTGGTTGCAGAGGTTGATATCCATGAAAATTGTCAGTTTCTTTTCTCCAGTAGAAAATAAAACGGATATCTAAAATGTTCCTATTATTAAATATACTTTTTAAAATAAACCAACACAATATGAAACTGTGCAATATTGTGTATATCTAAACGCGCTTCGTTTCACTTTACTCAGATAAGATGATTCTCACGCTTCAAGAGTTGTGTGTTCCGCCATTTGTACATATTTCCTTATAACGTCGGAGCGAATTGGATCCACGGTAAGAAACCGGGCATTCAGAATCAGACTCGTCCGGGTTTCGCCAGACTGGACGTTAAGCCGCGCTTTGTTACAAATCCGGCCGAGGCGGATTTGCTAGCGTCCGTCCTCTGCTTGTTATTCTAGTGCTTCAAATATAAGTTACGTGGTTGAGGACTGCTTACAAGGGCAGATAGGGAGATTCGTGAAAACAATTCAGAAAATAAACAAAATTATGAGTTTTAGCCGTTCTGCAATCGAGACTTGTTTACTCAGAGGTTTTACAATCCAGACTATATGGTCAAAAACCCTATAAATGTATCATACGATCCTGTTCCACAAATTTATTCTGGAATCATGGTTGTAGAAATTTCTAAAACCATATTAGCGAATCCAAAACATGCTAGGTCCTAAACGCTGGCGATTTGAAAGTGTGCGTTGTGAACGAAATAATTAATTTAATATCAATGCGATAGCCGAGAAGCCAATAAAGTTGGTATGGTCAAAAACTATAACGATTGTTTTTTAAATAGGAAGGTACCTACTAATGACTGCAAAACTGACAGCTTTCACTCTCAAAGTATTGGTATTGCATTATAGTGCGGAAATCCTGTCAGCCTCTACGTACGTACGTATGTCGCAGGAGAACTTTTTCTTTTAATCGTATTGTTACTTTTGTCTAAAACAAGTTTTAATTATGTTTAATGGACGATAATTTGTATAAATAAATTAATGCTATATAAAAATAATGATAATGACGTTGAGATTGATTTAACCTGCGATGACAGTAAAACTAAAAGCTGTCATGTGTTGTCTGATAATTTTATCAAATTAACAAATAACATTAAGTTAAATATCTGTACTAGTAACCAGTAACTCCTAAGCCTATAGATGTAAGTGTATGTTTTTATGAGAATAAATATGTAAGTGAACTGGACTTAGTTAGGTTTGACAAGGGTACACTTCAGCAATTTCTCCCGCAATGCGTTCAACTCGCTTCCATTTAAGGACTAAGCTGATGTAGGTCTGAAAAATAGAAAAATATACATTCTCATAAGAATTGAAAGGAATATATACGTTTACGTATGTTTATAATTACAGTGTGTCAGACCTGTCAGCCAGATCAGATAGGTCTGAACACACTGTCACAAAGGAGACAAGATACATTTATATTACGAAATTTATCATATATCATCAATAGAGCGAAAATACATAAGAACATATCAATAGATACGGCAGCTTAAAAGTTAACCACTCAACATAACAGCAGTTTATAAAAACCGAAACAAAAGATTTAAAGGAAATAAATATTTAACTGTTACACATGCAGTTTCACTGCTTATATTTACATAAAGACAAATTCGTTTCCGAAATATTGAATAATGTTTTTCGAACAATAATAGAATGAGAGAGTAATAAAAGGTTAAATAATAGTAATTTTACAAGTATTAGAAAATCATGTACCATATCATACCTTATATATAACACCTTATTGCACAATTAGACATAGGTAATATATATAATATATAGGAAAGAATATGTACAATGGTGGACTTATCTCTAATAGAGATCTCTTCCAGCCAACCAGAACATATGTCCTGAGAGAAATGTGCGGGAAAGCTTTTATTTTACTTATAAAATAATGAATACATAATAACAGTACTATATATACTTTTAATAAATAAATATATACTAACACATTATGATTATGGGAGAGTTAAAAGCAAGTGATCCTTAAGTACTCTCTTGAAAACATCCACGGATGAACTGTCGCGAATACTTGCGGGCAATTGGTTCCAGAGCCTCGTTGCTGACACCGTAAACGAATTCTTAAGGTAACGCGTGTTGGACCAAGGCTGCTTAAGTGCTATATTAACGCATGCTCGTTTGGGGTATAAAGGCTGAGAAGACAGTGGAATCGGGAACGAAGGTAATTGGGACCTTGACAGTTTGTTAAAATTAAATAATTAATTAAAACTTTAAAATAGTTCGAATCTATTACACGCATATTATAAAGATCTGTGCCAATCATTTCAATGTAATTGCTTTAATGCAAACTTTACCAACATTTCCCAACATCGAAAGTAAAAGTTGGATGGATATATGTTTACTACTCTTTCACGTAAAAACTACTTAATAGATTTAAATGAAATCTTACAATAATATAGCTTATACATCATAACTAGAGATCGGATAATCGGATGCATATTTACCTAAAGTTAATTTTTGACTCACAAATTATGGAATAAAAATCCCGGGAAAATATGGGACTGCAAATTTAACGTAGTGATATTGTTTGAAAATTACTAAATTAGCACGTGGTATTTATTTTCAAAAGACCGAGACTCCGGGTTCATTTATACAACTATGCATACGTATTTACATGAAGTTTAGTTTCAGTTCCCCGTGCGATTTATGAATGTACGATTTATTACATGAAGAGTGTTAATGACCAACCCATAGCGATAGATAGTGATTACAACTGTAGTAACCGAGGTAATATTTACGCCCCATTTTAAATAGGATATTAAAAGCTCATATTACCGACTAGTTTTGCATTTCCAAAATGTTCTACAGTACCGGAATTCCGGGATTTTTATTTATGGAAATAAAATAAAAAGACAGTTCCATACTTTGTCAAAAATAAACATCCGGCTATCCAATTCCGCAATCCCGGGATTTTTATTTAACAAAAGAATAAAAAGCCGTTTCCTTAACTTTGTCTTGACTTTGTCTTAAACTAACTTTAGGTAAATATGCATCCGATTATCCGATCTCTAATCATAACAACAAATAGGCTACAATTTGTAAAGATATACGGCACGCTAATATAAGCTACACGAATAATAATCCTGCGTAAACGAAGTCGCAGACACCTATATTATATTAATATACCTATATATATTATATTATATATATATATAAGTAATCAAGAATGTCGGTGCACTCACGGTGTTGACGGAATCTCGGCAGAGGATACGTAGACCGCGACATGTCCTTAGCGATCCCCCAAACCAATTGACGCAGTACCTTCAAGACCTGCAAGCAGCGGCGTCTGAATCGTCGCTTCCCTTAGCCTACACGGAAAAAAATGATTTAGCTGTGGTATCTAAACTCGCTTTGCTGATATTTTCTTTGCTACTGCTTACAATATCTTAGTAACTGTAACAAAGTCTTGTCTATTGCAAGTAAAACCGGTTAGCTACCGTTACTAACGGTTTTTAGCTAAAAGGGTTTCAAATTATTAGCTACCGCTACTAATTGATTAGTAACTTATGCTAATTTCTTTATCCGTATCAACAAAATTTTATTAGTGACTGCTGTTAGCTGTGACTGACAATAATTCTTAGCTATTATGGGCAAAAACATTGTTACTATTGCTAATTGTAAATGTACCACGTAGCAAAGTCATGTCTTTGCTGCATTTGATAAAAACATTGTGCGAACACGGACAACAGTTTTGCAACAGTTGCTAATTTTATTATTACACTTATCAACTAAATATATGTAGGATTTTTCGTCAATGTGATAATCTTAGCCATATGAAGACACATTCAACAAATAACCAAGGCAACAAAGAGCAATCTTATATTGGCGGTAGTAGCAAATCAGATTTATGTGAGGCTGCTATGAACATTTTGTAGTAACTAACTTTTTCACAAACTATAGCTAATATTCGTTGCCGCAACTGCTTAATAAAAAAATTCCGATGTTGAAAAACCTTAGTTATACTACCGCTTTTTTTCCATTGAACAACAATAATGCATTAGCAGTAGTAACAAATCAAACTTATGTACTTAAACATTAAATATTCTTTATTGCAATTACTAAGCAATCATTTGCTAATGTTGCAAAAAACCTTAGTCATACCATCAAATTTTCTATACAACAAACAGCAATAATAAATTAGAAGAAGTAGCAATTCAGATTTCTGTGAAGCTGCTAAAAATATTTTATAGCTATGACTAACTTGTTGAGAAACTTTAGCAAATATTCTTTGTCGCAATTACCAAGCAATTATTTGCTAATGTTGCAAAAAACCTTGGTCATACCATCGAATTTTCTATGCAACAAACAGCAATAATAAATTAGAAGTAGTAGCAAATCAGATTTCTGTGAAGCTGCTAAAAATATTTTATAGCTGTGACTAACTTGTTGAGAAACTTTAGCAAATATTCTTTGTCGCAATTACCAAGCAATTATTTGCTAATGTTGCAAAAAACCTTGGTCATACCATCGAATTTTCTATGCAACAAACAGCAATAATAAATTAGAAGTAGTAGCAAATCAGATTTCTGTGAAGCTGCTAAAAATATTTCATAGCTGTGACTAACTTTTTGAGAAACTTTAGCAAATATTCTTTGTCGCAATTACCAAGCAATTATTTGCTAATGTTGCAAAAAACCTTGGTCATACCATCGAATTTTCTATGCAACACACAGCAATAATAAATTAGAAGTAGTAGCAAATCAGATTTCTGTGAAGCTGCTAAAAATATTTTATAGCTGTGACTAACTTTTTGAGAAACTTTAGCAAATATTCTTTGTCGCAATTACCAAGCAATTATTTGCTAATGTTGCAAAAAACCTTGGTCATACCATCGAATTTTCTATGCAACAAACAAGCAATAATAAATTAGAAGTAGTAGCAAATCAGATTTCTGTGAAGCTGCTAAAAATATTTTATAGCTGTGACTAACTTTTTGAGAAACTTTTACAAATATTCTTTGTCGCAATTACCAAGCAATCATTTGCTAATGTTGCAAAAAACTTTAATCATTCCAACGAATTTTCTGTGCAACAAACAGCAATAATATATTAGAAGCTGCTAAGAACATTTTGTAACTGTTACTACTTTTTCACAAACTGTTGCTAATATTCCTATTAAACATCGATGTCATCATCGATGTTTTTCTAATATCGACACTGGTGCTGATTCTGTTGTCACACGACTAAACTAAATTTAGACCATCTGCCTCCCTTTCATTTAAAATTAGACAGAAAAGGACAGACTATCGAAGTTGACAGTTCTAAACTAAGAACATCGCTTTGTTGCAGTATTTTAATGCGCATCTCTAAACATGGCGTCTAAAATTCCTTCATCAGAGAACAGTTTGACTATTTTGACGTTTCTAAAAATCATTCTATCCTTTTCTTGTTAAAAAGTATGAAAGGGAAGCAGATGGTCTAAATTTAGTTTAGTCGTGTGACAACAGAATCAGCACCATTGTTGATAAACGTCGTAATGAAACGTGCACCTGTCCTGTCCAATGCGTCTAAACGACGATCGTATACAAACGATACCTACACAGTCCGGTGTCAATATAAAAGCGTTTTCAGCATCTACTTGCATAATTTCAACCGTCTCAGCTGCAGATGACGATGAAGTTCGCGATATATCGAACATCGTTTTTAAGAGTACCACTTCTGCCTGGTACCATGATACCATCGTTGAATCGTTCGGCTGCATTCTTTTTTTTACGTTGCTGGCACTGCTTAAATCGGTCTTATGGTGTTCTATCGATAACATTCGATAGTAGCTTTTGAGAAGCCCTTTCCAACCGTATACGATCTATGTATTTAGGGGACTGTCGTTATTTTAGGGGGGGATGTATTAGGTATTTTAACACATGAGTATTTCACATTAGTTGTACAAAATATTTTAACCAAATATTAGCTTTATTCTCTGGCTCTAGTCTTCTGAGGGAAATAAAGAGTTTGTGAGCAAAAAGCTTGCCTAGATAACGCAATTTTAACGCGACTTTTAACCAACGATCAACCATCGCGCATAATTACCTACATGGAAGGAGCAACGAGCGATAGACTATAAAACAGTGTCCGCAACTCGCGGACGTCATGTCACATGTCATGACTGATACTGAATATACTGGCGTTCGGATTGGCTGAGCGTACCGGTTTGGTAGCGTTTCGGTTGTAATTTGTTAGTGCAATCCAGGGCGACAATTTACCAGCGAGCGACCGCGACCACTCTTCTAGGGGGAGCAGATGCCTCCTCTCTGCCTGTACCTCGCTACTACAGAATATATAAAATGGGTTTTCGCTACGCCCATGATCTCAAAAATAATCTCGGGGATGGATGGAAGTATATTTTTACGTTCTATTCATACCTATTATCTATGCCTATTATGGTACCTACCGAGATGGTACCAAATGTTTGATGCCAACAGACACAGACAGCTGTGCAGTGTGCCACAGCCACGGTACAAAAGAGTACATGGGAGCGCAACACACAACAGCCATCACAAAATGTTTAACGTTAAGATATTTGAATTAAGATAAACCCGAAGGTTTTAGTTACGCCAACGAATATCATATTCGTCACAGTAGCTAAAATGCATTTCGCTGTTACGACAAAATATATTTGCGTTTTACGACTTTTACGCGGGAAAAGCAACGTAGAAGTGTTGCCTAATATTAAAGCCAGTACCTTTTTCCAGTAAAGGACGGGGTTTAAAATTTTATTTAACTCTGTACTGTAGGTACACGTTCCCTTATAGGTACCCTTATAGGATCACTCATGTGTCCGTCACTCACAGTCAATTATCTCCGAATCTACTAGACCGATTAACGTTAAGATATTTGAATTAAGGATAAGCCCGAAGGTTTTAGTTACGCCAACGAATATCATATTCGTCACAGTAGCTAAAATGCATTTCGCTGTTACGAACACAAATATATTTGCGTTTTACGACTTTTACGCGGGAAAAGCAACGTCGCAAGTGTTGCCAAATATTAAAGCCAGTACCTTTTTCCAGTAAAGGACGGGGTTTTAAATTTTATATAACTCTGTGCTGTAGGTACATCTACCCTTATAGGATCACTCATGTGTCCGTCACAAAATTAAAAAAAAATACACAGAAATTAGTTTTCTACTTATAGATTATAGCAAAACCTATAAGATGTCCATGATATTAAAATAACATGGTAAATCACACAATATTGTACGTACCATCTTACATTTGCAGGTGGAAAGTATGGTAGGACATATTTTTCAACTGCAATTTTAAGTTTGTAGATGAATATTTATCAATACACTAGACGTCGTTTTCTTGCCGTTTGGTTACAAACAGGCGCCGGTATAAATAATGGTACGGAACCCTTCGTGTGTGAGTCCGACTCGCACTTGGCTGGTTTTTGTCTTCGAATCTAGTTACCAAGTAGGGGATTGGAAGAAAAAAATCCACCTGCAAAGAAGGGGGAGGGGGGGGGGGCAATGGTCAATTTTTGCCTAATAACTTGGAAACGATTTATTAATTATAATAAAACACCTCTGCGTTTGGGTCGCAGAAATTGATGTACCTACCAAACAACCTAATCGGTCTAGTACAGGGTTTCCCTAACCATGGGTCGCGACCCACTAGTGGGTCGCAAGCGAATATTAAGTGGGCCCTGCCTGTGGAACGACACACCAACCGATTGAGACGACCGCTCGCCGCGCCGGCCGGGCCGAACGGATTGAATGCGCAAAACTTCGTCACTAAAAAATTGTTTCAATCGTAAGCAATTAACAAAATTCTGGCTCTCGGTTGCTGGTAACTATCCATGCCTGTTTGATGAAGCTATAAAAGTCCTCCTCCCTTTCACTACCTCATACCTATGTGAGGCCGGATTCTCTAATGTGGTGAACATTAAAACTAAATACCGAAAAAAATTGGACTTAACAAAACTCACTGCGGTAAGTAATAAGAAAAATTGCATTAACACTTCGTTTGTTATTTGAAAAGTCCGCTATGAAAACCGTTACCAAAATGAATAAATCAGTTGAATTTCTTAGAGGTGGGTCCAAGTTTGTAAATTTGAATTAGATGGGTCGTAGCCAAGACAACTTTGGGAACCACTGATCTAGTAGATTCGGAGCGACGGACACACGAATGATCCCTTAGGGGTATTCTGTATTGAGTTGATTGTTGGCTCTTGGTGGAACTTATTATACATGTTGAATAAAACACTTGTACTGTTCCACTAATTTTAATTATTGTCGACCTGACCGGTTTCGCTTTACAGCATTTTCAAAGGTTAAATATAATCTAACCTTGTGAATTTTTAGATAGAAGCGTAAACACGAACAGCTGTGTTTGCTTTAACCTTTGAAAATGCTGTAAAGCGAAACCGGTCAGGTCGACAATAATTAAAATTAGTGGACAGTACAAGTGTTTTATTCAACATCCCTTAGGGGTTCCGTTTTTTGTTTTTAATGTACGGAACCCTAAAATTACTTAAATCGACTTTGTTGGTTTTATTGGTTTAACAGTAGGTTCATTTACTATGTATATCAAAATTGTTATTGTACAATATTTTGCATTACCTATTTATAAATAACAAATTTTTGTGTTACATTTCTTCATGAATCTGTTTCAATTTATCTGACAGAAACAGAAAAAAGCAAGTACCTAAATATTCATTAATTATATCACGGCTAGCAACACTGGTTTCATAGTACTAAGATCGCGCCAAACTTCTTGTCCACTCTGAACACGAGTCGATTCCGTCGTAGTAACCAAAATACGTGTCAGCGTGGCCATAAAAAACGTGCCACGTGCGCAATACACGCGATGCGATGCAACTTCAGAGTGGACTAAAAGTATGGCGCGTCCCGGGTCGCCGGCGCCGCAATTTTATTTCATTTAGTTCGTTCAAAGAGTAACAGTGATCAGTTCCAGAGTATAAAGAGTAACAGTGTTATTTAGTGATTAGGGAAGTGTTTATCAAAGTAAGTAGCCAAAGATGGAAATTTCACAGCTCCTCAATAGTTGGGGCTACAATGAAGCAACTATTGAAAAATTTAAAGGTTAGTAATTATATGTACGTACGTACTTTTTTCTATACCCCCGTATTATAGCGACCACAAGCTTATGCATGTTTTGCTAAAGCACCGTAATATACTCAGGTGCCAGAAATTGGCCCAAAATAGTAGCAGTAGTAAAATGGCGTCCATTAGACGATAGGTTTTGCTGTCAGTTTTAACGGTTTTATCATTGTCAAGACCATGCCTGCCGACGACCAATAATAAGGCGTCAACATCTTCAGTCATAACCAATTTTTCATCTAACATTGTGTTGGTAAGTATGTCATAGCATGTAGGAATAAATGTATATAATGTTGTTATACAGGTTATATGTTTCTTATTTTTTAAAGGCCAGAGTCTATGCAAAATTGATAAAATACTTAATACATTTTTTTTTCAGACACTTGAAGAATTATTACATTATATTGGGCCAGATGGCAAGATGATTTTATCATATTATAAAACAGAAAATAAACTAAATGACTATTACAGACAAAAGCTGGCAGATGAAATTATCAAAGTAGAGTTGAAACATGATATTCAAAAATGGTTTGTAGATTTGTTTATTGTATAAACTATTTACTTAATTTTAGGTAAATTTTTATAGAACAAAAACTTTTGCCTGTGACTTCGCTCACGTGAACTATAGGTAGGTAGATTTTCCCTGGTTTATAATGGTATTACTTGTCAAGGCAATTAAATGAGACACAACATGCAAGCAATTTTTATCATCTTACATTAATTAACAGAAAGTGTTATACTTCACTTTCTGTAACTAAAGAAGTGGTCTTTTTTTACAGTTTTGCAAATAGTATTATTGAATATTGGTCTGACCAAATAATCAACTACTTCAAAGAAGAATCTTATGTAAGAGAAAAATAATATAGAGTTTTATGCTTCTTTATTAAATAGCAGTAATTAGTATTTTATCAGTTGTTTGCATCATCTTTCTAAAGTATGTATAGCGGTAAAAGCGTATCAGACAGACTCGCATAGTTGCGTCCCAGTATACATTCATTGTATAATCCAAAACGTAGTCTATGTCGGCCAAGTTTATTTCTATTGTTGTAGGTTTGTTTATTTTGCTAAAAGAATTTCAAATGAAATCACTTCAACTCTTTTATTATCAGTGTAGATTAGTGTAGTAGTAGTGTAGATTAGAGTTGTGTAGATTAGATCTGTATCCATATCGCTAAAAAGAGATCTTTGACAATATTGTCTATTTATCGTAGGTATGTAATAATAACCAATTAAATCTGGGAGGCTGTTAGGAAATTTGGATATTGTGCGTTTTTGGTGCGCCAAAAAAGATAAGATAAAGATATAATTATTTGTTACACATGTTACTTAATACATACCTAATATTATTTTATATCAACATGTTTTTCCATTTTTGGTATTAATGTTAGCCTCAGTAACTAAGTAAATTTGATACTCGAGCAAATAAAACTTAGCGGTGGTCGACATATGTTTAGCTGGAGCTACTAATTGGGTTTGTTACGTTAGTGTAAAGGGTTTAGTTGCGTGTTGTAATTATTTAGTTGAAATGGCTAAAACGATTCCTCGCATGGAAGATAATGTTAGCTGTAATGGCTAAGTAAATTTGATACGATATCAAATTTACGTTACTGCAGCTAACACTATCTACTATCTTACAATATTTACAGGAATTAATATATTTATTTACATCTAGGAAATATAATAAGAAAATTTAAATTTATCATCTAAGTTCGTTCATATCATTCATTTGCCTAATTTACAATGTAAATAGTTAAGCCTATTCTGTAGTTTATGAAGTTTTTTAATTCGGAAAAGTATTGCCTTGTAGAGTATAACAATAAACAGTGTAGAATAAAATACTTAATAGTTGTAGTTTAGTACCCAAGTTATTATCAAATGAATACTTGAGAAGGAAATTTTTATTTTAGGAGGTTTGGGCAGAGTGTACCAAAGGCAGAAATCGAGACTCTGCGGCGGGTCGTGGAATACTTTTAAACAGATACTATAACCTCAGAAGAAAATTAATAAAAGTAGGAGCAATCTCTAAAAAAAGTATTACAGTTCAAGATGGTTCAATTGAAAAACTGACCGATGACGAGACAGGTATCATCACAATGTTATGTGTTAGTTACTTAACTATGGGAACTAATTTTTTGAGCTGTTATTTAAATATTTGAGATGTTATTATTTTTTTTTTTTTTTCCCTTTATTTTGGCACAAACAGTCATTACAGATTACAGTGCAACTTAACATTATATATATTGTAAACATAGAGTGCCGAAATTTTAAAATATTAATATTAACTTAAATTATGCTACACAGAAATAGACATTTCTATCTGAATCAAAACATGTAACAAACAAAAAAAATCTAGAACAAACATAGATTGCAACAGGTTGGTAGGTAGCAAACATAGACATACACAATAGACCAAACATATCTTTGAAAAACAAAACAGCAAAGTTTATAAATATTAAATAAACAATTTTAATTTTTTTTTTTAATACCAGAAAGTAAATTGTGTGAAAACAAGATTATAAAGAAACGTGCATAAATTATGTGGAAAATTTTTTTCATTACGATTTTCTTTAATGTATGCAAAGAAATATTGAACAGGTCAAGATCATTAAATTCATTATTAAATTTACGTAATGAGCGACAGAAAAAGGAGTTACGAGTGTAATTCTTGTGTAAAACAGGCGGTACAAAAGTTAATAATTTACGATTGGGGCGAGCTGGTAGACGAGCTTTAGCGATGAAATTTATTTTAGAAAGTAAAGTAGCGTTACTAACATAGTTATTTAAGATTTTATATAAGAAAAGTATGTCGAATTGAGTGCGTCTGTCTTTAAGACTTAATAGATTAAGATGTGATAATGTCTCCCTGTATGATCTATATAAACCACTACGATAGTTAAGGATTTTAATGAATTTTTTTTGTATTTTCTCTAGTCTATCTATATAATTTCCATAGAAAGGCGACCATATCACCGAACCAAAATCAACAATCGAACGTACGAATGAGAAGTACAATATTTTTAAAGTTATTTGCTTTGAGAAAGGTTTAGTTACTCTATTAATAAATGCAAGATTTCTGAAAGCTCTTTTTACTATAGATTCAATATGTGTATTGAAATTCATTTGTGCATCCAAAATAATACCTAAATCCCTTATCTGATTGACTCTCTTAAGAGGACTGCCAGAGATGTTATAATTATACTGTATCGGATTTTTTTTGCGGGTAAAAGTTATCACTGAGCACTTATCTTTATTCAAGAAAAGCCTGTTTTCAAGACAGTATTCATTAAACGCTTTGAGATCTTGTTGTAATTTATGGCAGTCTATGGGTTCCCGGATAATTGTGTAAATTTTAGTGTCATCGGCATACAAAAGATGTTTAGAAAATTTTAAACATTTGTTAATATCATTTATGTAAAGAATAAATAATAATGGCCCTAGATGGAACCCTGGGGTACACCAGATTGGATTGGGAGGCTTTTGGATTGATATCCTTTTAGACAAACCACTTGACTTCGGTTACCGATATACGATTCGATCCATCGGAGGAGATTGCCATGCACACCGAGCCCCAAAAGTTTCTGTAGTAGGAGATTATGATCAATTTTATCAAAACTTTTGAGAAATCAGTGTACACAACATCTATCTGGTAGTTTCCATCCATAGCGTGAAGAATGTAATCAGTAAACAACAGTAAGTTAGTTTCAACGCTTCGAGACTTTAAAAACCATGCTGGTTTTCAGATATGCAGTTCCGAACTTCATGTGATAACTGTTTTGTTACTATTTTTTCTAATATTTTACCAAAAATGCTTAACTTTGATATTGGTCTGTACTGTGTGATTAAATCTTTTTGAGAGTTTTTAGGAATTGGTGTTATGAGAGCATGTTTCCAGATATCAGGGAACGTTCCAGATGTCATTGATAATCTATAAATAATAGCAACTGGTTCAATTAACTCATCAGCGCAACGAGCAATAAACAGTGGATGAATATTGTCAGCTCCAGCTCCTTTGTGAACATTAACTTGTTTTAGTGCAGCAAGAATTTTGGCATTGCTTAAATCTATATCATGAATATCAACTATCGATTCAGGACAACTATCTATGTTTGAAAACATATTGAGCAGTTATTTAATTTAATGGCGGTTGATTAAATATTGCGACAGTAAAACATAGACAGTAATAAACATTCAATTAGTTGGTTATTTTATCATGCAATGTTAATTCTAAAAATAATTGAGCAGAATACCTGGTCTCGAAAAATAATGTGACGTCACTCTTAATTCAATATGACGGACTTTTATAAGATGGCGGACCAATTATTTTTAATGCACCCCTACAATATGGGTATCAAATGAAAGGGTTTGCTAAGCTTAGTTTTTTAGTCGAAAAATAAATTAAAAGTAAAAAAAAAACTTTTTTAATAACAATCTTTTATTTAAATGTGCTAAAAAGATCAAAATAAACTTTTACATATAAAAGCTTGTCGTTAAAAGTAATTTTCGCGAAAAGCTTGTTTTTAAAAAAGTTTTGTTTTTACTATTAATTTTTTTGTTCCTGACTATAACATAGTAGTGTAGTTTTACTAAATGATGTCTATTATATTTCCCACAGCTAGAAATGGATTTTGGTAATTTGTATTCAGAGAAGGAATGGAACTATATGGCCGACGTTGTCCTCTTTTATAATTAGTAAAGTTCCAATAACAGAAAAGAATGCAATAAACGACGCTGTACATCAGGTTAGTTATAAATTGTGACCTTTTAAGCTTAAAACTCACTAGTGGAACACTGCAGAATGTTGGAAGTAAATACATAGAGTGATTTTGTTCTTATTATTTGCAGATGGAAAAAAATCAAAACTCTGAGAGCCCTTCCATTGTTATTTCCAATTAAAAATATTATAATGAAGAAAAAAACACAATGGAGGCCATCAAGATTGGAAACTAAAGATAGCTTTATTCAATATGTTAAAGTAAGTAGTTTAATACAATAAATTCATTAATACCTAATTATTCTGCGGTCTGCATCAGGCATGTCTTACAAATGTTTTAAATTTTTCAGTCTGCCGCTGAAGTCCTGTCTACCAACCTACATAATAAGGAAAACACATTGCAACTATCTTTTTCAATGAATAACACTGTTACTCAATCGCATTCTGTATTAGAAAAATGTAATCAACTATCGTTTTTCACAATAAAGTTATTACAATAATTTCAGAATTTTAATTTTTATCATCAATTGTAAGTTGCGTGATGTAATTCTTTGTAACTATGTTTTTTTAAGTTTACTGTTAAGATTTTTCATCCCGCTCGTTGCAGGCGAAATTGAACGAGAAAGAATATTCGATATATGTTTAGCTGTAGCTACTAATTGGGTTTATTACTTCGTGTTTGGTTGAGTGTTGTAATTATTTAGTTGAAATGACTAAAATAGTTACGTGTAAGATAGTAGATAATGTTAGCTACAGTAACTAAGTAAATTTGATATCGTATCAAATTTACTTACTCATTACAGCTAACATTATCTTCCATGCGACTAAACATTTTAGTCATTTCAACAAAAAAATTGCATCACGCAACTAAACTCCTTAGTTAAAGTAATAATCCTAATTAGCAGCTACGACTAAACATATGTCGACTACTGCTAAGGCTTATTCGATAGAGTATCAAATTTACTTAGTTACTACAGCTAACATTATCTTCAATGCGACGAATCATTTTAGTCATTTCAACAAGAAAAATTGCATCACCCAACTAAACCCCTTGTTTAAAGTAACAATCCTAATTAGCAGCTACGGCTAAACATATGTCGACTACCGCTAAGGTTTATTCGATAGAGTATCAAATTTACTTAGTTACTGCAGCTAACAATTTCTTCAATGCGACGAATCATTTTAGTCATTTCAACAAGAAAAATTGCATCACGCAACTAAACCCGTTAGTTAAAGTAACAAATCTAATTAGCTGTTGCAGCTAAAGTGATTATACATCGCAACTAAAATGTTTAGTTGCACAAACAATTCTAATTGACATCGGCAGCTAAGATTATTATCAAACGTCACTAAGATAATTTGATATTGCATCAAACTGACTTAGTTGATATAGCTAATTCTATTTTATACGACGACGAATTCTTTTAGCTGTCGCAGCTAAAGCGATTACAACTTACAGCTAAAACTCTTAGTTGCAGTAACAAATCTAGTTTACAACTACAGCTAAGATCATTGTCAAATTCCGATAAAGTAATTCGATAGAGTATCAGACTGATTTAGTTGCTATAACTAATACTGTTTTTAATTGCTACGAATTATTTTAGCTGCCGTAACTAAAACTCTTAACTACAATAACAAACTTAATTCACCGCGACAGTTAAGATCATTGTCACTCGCTGCTCAAGTTATTTGATAGTGCATCAAATTAACTTAGTTGATAAAGCTAATACTACCTTCTATGGCGACGAATCATTTTAGCTGTCGCAGCTAAAATGATTGCACAGCGCAATTAAACCTCTTAGTTAAAGTAACAAACACAATTCACAGTTGCAGCTAAAATCGTTGTCGAATATCTCTAAGGCAATTCTAAAGAGTATCAAACTGACTTAGATACTACAGCTAATATTATTTTACATGGTTTCAAATTATTTTAGCCGTGAAGCAAAAGTAACTAACAGCTTCGGCAAATTTTTTTTGCAGCTATCATTAAATATAGCTAATAAAATTTGCTGATACTACTAATATAATTAGTAGCCACACCTAAATTTTGCTAAAATAATTAGCTGTCACTGCTAAGTATGGGTTAAATAGTTAGCAGTGTCAACAAAATTCAGCTAATATAATTAGTTGCCACTCCTAAGTTTTCTACGATGTGGAGTTATTTCAGCAAAAAATATTTGCTATCACAGCTAAGTTTTGGTAGCAAAAACACTTTGCTACGGTTGCAAAAAACTTGGCTGTCCGTATATTTTCGAAGGAATTTTGCTACCATACCTAAATTTTAGTAACCACAGCAAAGTTTTTTTTTCCGTGTATATTGGCCGTATCCACTTTGGTATACCGTGCCTCTTCTAGCGCATATGCCCTCTCCATAGGGAAGCGCTAACCGTGCCTCTCCTGAGGTGCGGCTCTGTCATATCAAGCCAGTAGGGTCATTAGGACCAAAGGCTTAGGCTGAGTTTAGTCGGTAGGTCTGTCGGGTCGAGCCGCCTCGATTCGCCAGGGAGGAGTCCGACATTATCACCGTAGCACTTGCCGTTGTAGTGGTATCCATGAGTACCTATTCTCAGCCTCCTCTCCTGAGGAAAAAAAAACGTGCACTCATATATTTTGTAGGATACCCATTTGACATTTGGATGTAGTCCGGATTCAATCACAGCATGATTGAATCACCGCATAGTTCGACTTCGTGAGTCAACTCAATTAGGAATCGCACATAATTTTCGGGATGCGCAAATCAGATATGCTTGAACAATCCTGTGCAATGTTGTTAATATTCTTTTATTATCTTCAATTAATTCTTATTAGATATATTATTTAAAATATACTAATAATAAACTTAATATGTCACATGGCTGCAATTTCATTTTGCAAATCGATACAAAATATTATAAAATATTTATAGTGACTGTAACATATGCTAGTTTACAGTAAAACAAACTGCTTGCAATCAATAACCAGAAACATCCTCTTACACATATGTCCGACCCTCCTCATTGTCAAAATGTGTTAGCGTCCATTCACAACCCATGTTTTTATTGTTTCGTTTATTTAAAAAAGCTGGTCTGCGTTACACTCCAGAGAAGGCACAATAAGTGCTCTGTTTGTTTTGTGTTATACAAACATAAATTATTTACAATTAATTTCTGTCCCATCAAAGTATAGTTTTTATTAAGTCTCGTTCAAACACATTATTTGTAGACCAACCTAAACTATGATTTACAGTTGTTTAAAATTTTGACTTATCTTCCAGATGTTTCTAGACTAGATAAGTAGAGTCAAATTTATTTTAATTATCAAAAATATGTTCATATTAAATCATACTTTTCAATGTTCAACAATAAATCTATTATAAACTTTACTTAATAAAAATAAAATAATAAATGTTTCCCACGTAACTTTAGACTAGTGGGGATATGGATCCCTATTAGTTTCTAAACTTATTATTATTTATTTATATTAATATCTTATTCAGATTAATACAAAAATACTTACATCGTCACAATTTCTGTTAAATCCAAATTTTATTTAACAGTGACAATAATATAACGCCATGCATCATCGTTAAGGCTGACAGATCAACTTTTACAAACAAAGTTACCTTATAACGACATCATTTAGATTCGGCCAGTGCCGAATTTTTCATCTTGCGTGCAAAAACGCCGCTGAAAGGGATACGCTGAGCGGTCGCTCGAGAGAAAAAATAAGACGGGGCCCGCCTAACGACCGCCCTGGGGTATCGTTAGTTGATGTCCGCTGCAACGGCCGAATTAGACTCTCGACTTAATTAAAACGATCAAGCCAGTAGCATTTTAATGAAAAGTGTTTGCTTAACGTCATTCCTGTTTATAATCAAGCCCGCATTTCTAGTAAAAATGTGTTTTAAATATCAGTCATGTTAACAAGCCTTACCTATTATTAACCTATGGTAATGTAGCCCATTGTAATGAAACTCGTCTCCTTAATATCACTGTCAATATGTGTCACTGTAATATGTAACGAGAATTAACACGACATAACCATTTTTATTGCCTGACCTTTTGATAAGGTTGCACCGGCCATGATCGCACGCGGACTGGAGTAACAATGTCAAGTCTCCATGAATTTATAAATTCTCGAATCACCAGCAACTTTTTTTGCTTTCCACTTACCCTCACACACTACACTCACAGTGTCCGTATTTGGCAAATCGATCAATTGGTCCGACGTAAACGATTGTGTACTTTAATAACTCGATTCCACGCAGTTGATAATCTGAAATCATCTTCCCGATTGAAATTGTCTGTTTTTAATTACAATAACTACATGCACTACTCTTGAATAAAAAAAACGATCTGTGGAAATGACTTGCGAACGATAAAATTCTATCCAATGGTTGGTGCCTTTTTCATGGAAATGTTCCGCAATAGCTTTGCTAGTTTGCTGATTCATACGGCTATGATATGTTCCTTGACCCTGTCAGCTAAGGACCGCTTCATTTAGAATATTGCAGCTATGGAGCTGCAATCAATGCGTTCTTATTTACCTATCTCTTCTTAGTTACCTATGCGTTCGCGAAGAGATTTGAGGTTAGTTTCCCAACTCTTTAACATTATTAACAACCCGAAGACTCCAGACTATTATATTGAGGAGTAGATTTGGACTGCTAGGTAATTCTCATGCACTCAATATTCACTAAGGACTTTCATTTAGGGACTAAAGGCATTCTCAAAATTCCTGTTCTGTAAGTCCATATATATATGCGTGTGTATGTGTGCATGTATACATATGTATTTGTGAGTGTGTATCTATGTTTATCTATTTATTTCATTCGTGTAATGTCCTTTGTTTAATGTAGTGTAGTAGTGTTGCTGCTTTATTTATATTTATGTAATTTTCAGATTTTACTGCATGTTTTATTGGTTGGCTGGAAAACAATACCTTTAGCATTATGTCATTTTAAATGTGCAATAAAATTTAAATAAATCAATATCGAATATGAACCCAGTATACGCCTAGTAGCAGTAGGTTCTCGACAGGGTCTCGATTCTGTCGGTTACCCTTTGGCATAGGGTATAAAAGTGGGTTACCTCCTTGCCTCCGGATGTCTGCTACTCCTTGTTGATTGCTTCCGTCCCCGTGTCACGATCTGTTATCCGCTCACGCTCCAAAA
Source organism: Scirpophaga incertulas (assembly GCA_036419045.1). NCBI lineage: Eukaryota > Metazoa > Arthropoda > Insecta > Lepidoptera > Crambidae > Scirpophaga > Scirpophaga incertulas. Next base: position 16,735,217 of record CM071639.1, on the reverse strand, counting down.
GCTTAGGATCATAGAGTACATACGTTCTATTCTTCAGAGGCGTCACAACACACTGTTGGTGACACGGATGATATCACGTTGCTTGTAGGTTTTGTCTGTGTGTAGGTTTCCGGTAAATACAATGGGACAGCAACCCATCGAGTCTGGCAACCCATGGAGGAATCTTCACATCCCAGACTAACAACCATCTGTCCATCTCCATCTCATAAGTCAATCTTATATTCGAGCGAATGGAATTAGGGTGGTTCTACTTCTTACCTACCCCCTTTCACGATATTGAATACATCGTCCATGTATCTTTTCGTCCGTTTAACAAATTGTGCTTCTTTATGCTCCATTATACTGACAATATTTTTGTGTTTTATTTGCTCTACAGCCTTCGTTGCTTGGGTACGACATAAACTTCATTGTTTTATTCAATTGAACATATATATTTTAATATAACAATATGAGGTATATAGTATACATATATTTTAAATATACTTGAAAAGATATTTCTTTTCATAGAAAATATTAAATTATAGAATTTACACCTCAGATTCTAACGTCCAAAAAATTTTACTGTCATCAATATGTATGATAAATATATTATACATATTATCCAAGATCTTTCTTTTAATACCAAATATATGATGACAGTTTAACTTTTTTCTACGTTAGAATCTGAGCTATATATTCCATCGTAAAGATAAAATTTATATCACTTGTCACGCGAGCTATTATTACGAATCTATTAGTAAATGAATAATTAAAATTAGTTCAGTAGTTTTACAGTACTTTCAAAGATACAACATACACACTTTCATAGACTGCCAAAATGCCCTTCCTTTATTTTCGACGTAATCGGATAAAAATTGCAGAGCCAAAATCCGCGCTTTGCATCTTGGTTCTTACCAAGATGCAAAACTTTATGTACGGAAAGACCCTTGAGATGCAATAGCAGCAGTCGAATAAGTAAACAGTTTAAAAATTATCTGTGTTTTATGTTATTTTAAGATAATGCAAATTTTCCTTAAAAATTCTATAATAATATTTGAAACACTACTAAAATCATGTTTATATGTAGTTTATAATTATTAAAATTATCAACGTACCGAGCCGTACTGTTTTTTTAAATCTGTTCTAATCACACAATAATTCTCCGCAGATCCGTCGATCTGGTTCATATTAGCCTCGTGGGAAGGCGATAGGGAATTACAAAGGATTAGTAAAAATATCTTTTTTCTTCTTTTATGCAGCATCATATCTCACCTAAGTGAAAAAACGATGACAAACTTACTAAAGTTAGACCTGTCTGTCGATGAATGTAACTGTATCTATCTGTCTATAACAATTAAAGAATCCGGCTCCAATACCACTATTATTTTATGACCCATTTCACCATTAACGTGAAGTCGTGTAAATTAGACAAAGTACCTAACTCCGCAAGAAACTATAATGTCTTTCTATCCTTACAAATCGAATATTTCTTACGAGTACATTCTAGCACCTTTCTCACGAGATTCAAACGAACCAAATCGATATTAATATGACCAAAATGCAAAAATAATCTAATAACTACATCTTTGTATTTTACATGTAATGTTTTGCGTACTTGTGGTTCATGATTTAGTAAGGGACAAACAGATTCGTAGCAAGGTATTCTGCGAAATTCCACAAAAACAGGGTCATTGGAAAGGGAAAGAGCCCGAGCAGGTTACACGAGAAAAAATAAGATCAAACCAACCCTTACAACAGCGCTGCTCCACCGCTGTGCACGATAATGCTTGGATTTGAATAAATATGGAGTAAGCTTACTATAATAATATAAATAAACACCAGTCAAGAGTGAATCAGAATTGCACTCCCCTGCTTATAGTCTAGCAATAAGTACGGGATCATGTCCATCCTTTGGGATTAAATTTGAGATAATATCAATGGAATGTATATAACATATACTTGACGACCTCCTAGGAGATTTTTTGTTATCCTAGGATATTTTTTTAAATCTTATTAAGCCTTACACCACACCGGTAAGGGCAGGTGTTTGTGTGTAGTATATTATATATATATATATATATGTATATATATTTTAAAAAAACATTATTAACAACCCATGCGTTTGTGATGCCCCTGGTGTTTCAAGCGTCCATAGGCGACGGTGACTGCTTACCATCAGGCAGGCCGTAAGCCTTTTTGCTACCGTTGTAGTATAAAAAAAAACCGAATATATTGTATATATAATATATGTTTATCTATCTGTTACTCTAGATCCCATAATACGCCTTACGGTGCTTTCGTGTGAGCGTAAGAATTATATTGTATTTATATAACATAAAGGTTCACATTTGGTAACAAACATGACCTTATCTTTAAAAGGAAATTCTTCTAACAATTCTGTTATTGACTGAGTCGCCTAATATGACATTTGAGATCTATTTACAGAAAATAATTCCACTATAAAGCATTTTCATTAAAGTATTTTGATTCAAACTAGATAAACATAACATTGTTATGGGCTAAGTGATTGATCGGACACTATTCATAACGCCCGGGCAATATGAATAATGCCCAATAAGAGCGGGCAATGTGATTATAACCAATCAATTTATCACATTGCTCGGGCATTATGAATAATACCCAGTGCTTATTGGGCAGAGTGATGCATGTTTAATACTTTCATATGAACATTTAGTTAGATTGACCGAGTATCACAAGTAATGAAATCAATTATCAGGTAGAGTTATACTAAAAACATGTTTTATAGTTTAGTGTTTATTTTAAATAATCAGACTTCAGTTTTACTTCGATCACTTTACAAAGGGCTACAAAAAAGGTATAATAGTTTCCGGCGCTAGAAAACGTAACAATTTCAAATTTAAAAAACTAACGAAATCGAATTTATGTGCACAGCTGTGGTCATAACACTTGAAATTACCTCTAAAATTTTAACTCAGTAATCAAATTAGTCTCAGTATCTGAATTAGAAAGAAATACTCTCTAGTTTTCAGCAGGTACTTCAAACATAACATCAAATAAAACTTAAAAAATAAAATTTAAAGCACACACGGATTGATCTGTGATCATGAAACATAAAATCATTTTAGTCATCAGTTTCGTTTAAATAATCAAAAATAAGTTTGAATACAAAAATTATTACTTTAAGTATCCAGTAACAGATCTATTTAAAAGAACAACTGCTGCTGTGATGGCATTTTGAGTTACATAGTTTTTTTCCTTTGCGACAGCTACATTTGTCAGATGTACAACCACCTTTACAGCCACACCTACTATAACCTTGCTCTCCGCATTAAGAATACATTTTACAGGACTCTCTCAGCTAAATCTCTGTATCTTGGACATCTTCAGGTGAAAGAAATTTTTCTTTGCCCACTGTAAACTGATTTCTTGAATACAGTTGGTTAAGAACACCTTGTTTTGTTCCCAGTTTGTATAAATCAGAGGTTGTTACTTCAATAACGGTAGCAAGTATATTTTTTCCATCACTATGAGGATAGTGAAGAAAAGAACATAACAATAGAATAGAACAGAATAAAATAGAGTAGAATAGAGTAGAGTAGAGCAGAGCAGAGCAAAGCAGAGCAGAACGAAATGAAATAGAATCGAATAGAATAGAATGGAACAGACCTGAACAGAATCGAACACAACAGAACAGAACAGAATAGAATAGTGAAGAATAGAACAGAACAACACAGAATAGAATATGTTTCGGTCTCTGACGTTTCGGTCTCGGTGTCCGGCCCCGCATCGCAGCGCACCACGTAAAATTTACGTATTAATCATAGTGCCCGATCATCATGTAGCCATATTCATAATGCCCGGGCAATGTGATAAATAGGTGAGTTTAGATTGTAATTAATCACTCGGCCCGATATGGCTGGGCATTATTCATACTGCCCGAGCATTATGAATACTGCCCATATTAATCACTAGGCCCATAACAACATCATTACTTTTATAGTTTTACATTTAATATTGAGGACAAAATACAAATTTCAAATCAATATTTTTATTTTCCGAAGTACGATGTTAGCCGTCTTCACCATTATGGTGTAAAGCTTAAAAAGATTTGAAAAAAGAAGTACGATGTCAGATGGTAAGTGTAAGCACCCTCGCGCGATCAATGGGTTAACTAAGATTCGAAGTATAGTGATAGTCACTTGGTCATGGATTGAAGTTCGCACATTTAATGTTTAATTTCAAAGGTCGGTCCTCCTTCTTTGATGACTCCATAGAGTAGACAAAAGAAAAAAATTATCTTTAATTTCATACCGAAGTTTGCGATTACGTGTATAGATATATTCGAACGAGGAACCAGATTACGAACCGTGAAGATTTCCCTTTGATCGATTTTCGATCGATTTCGATAATAGTCCTGAATTTTCTAAGCAATTTTGAGCTTTGAGGTCCCTGACCGTGTAACCTTAAAACCTAATCTTCTCGTCGTTGACATTAACGCTCAGTCCCTTCGAGTCCAAAATCTTAAATACATCCTCCAGTCCAGCTGTAAACAGTCTTGAGTTCTGGTTTTTTAAGCGAACTGACATCGTTGCGTTTTCATAGAGTGACTGCAACACTTGGATGTATAGATAGTACATTTGGCACCAAAGACTGAAACAGAGCTCGGGTTTTGACGGAATAGAACACTTTCTCACAGTTAACAAGCATTGCGGCAGATTAAACTCTTTGGTCTTCTATATAATTTATTGCAGCGTGTGTAAGTGGTATATGTTACTTTTCTGAATCTGGGTTCAGAAAATGTTATGATTATTTTCATCACTGGTTGGGTGGTTAGTTAAATTGATTTAAGTTAGTATTTTTTAAACATCAGCACAATTTAATCAACACAAAGCTAGTAATTAACATGTAATAAGTTATTTAAAATGAAATAGTACATATCTATTTTAAAACAAATTACGATTATGTTTAGATGTTATTAAAGTAAATGTCAATTAATGTATAAGTTTAAATAAATGTAGTAAAAAAATATCAATATCGATATAATGTAATAAATAATTTTGTGTGATTAAAATATTCCCCAATAATGCAATAGATTTGTTACATATGTTTATTTTCATTTTTTCCAAAAAAGAGATATGTAGAGCTTTGAAAAAAATTATTTAGTTTACTAACACTATCTAATAAAAAGCAAGCTCTATTTTGAATTCCGTATAAAAGGACCCAAATTTCAAATTTGAATAATAAGAAATCTATAGTCTTTTAATTGACTACACACAAAAACATTGATCTGAATTTAGCAAAATATAACCGTGAAAATATTATTATCGTGAAAAGCGATTTATTGCAGAACTATTGGCTTAATTCCAATGCGGGTGTGCCCGGTAACTTTTAATTGGATAAGCAATGTAACAATTGGAACAGAACAACGGTTTATTGTTTAGAGAGAATCTCTTATATTTGTTACAGATTTAAGTACTATTGATTAAATTCTCAAAGTTGGCCCAGTGTCTCTAAGTCGATTATTTCCCCTTTTACCAGCACAAACAATAACTACTTTGGAATTGTACTCTATAAGGATAGTTACAAAACATGACTGCAAAGAACAATGGAGTAGTTTAACCGTCCGCTCGACACTTTGTACTCAAGCAGAGATTTGAATGTGAGTCTCATTCTGTAATGCGGTTCGTATTCCAGTCATACTTAAACTCAAATCGCTACTTCACTATAAGAAGAAAAATAAATTGGCTCATATTGAACATTTAGACTTCTAATAATCACACCGTGTTAGAAATTTTAACCTCAAATCCTTTTTCTTCTAAAGTAGAGACGATTTTTGTAAATTCTTGCTATTCTCTCCGAGTTTCATGTCATCGACTTCCATTACTTTCAGAACGATCTCCGAGAGACTAAAGTTTATTCCCGCCCTTGCTCTGTAGATGAAACGCAACACTCACGATCTCGTGTTGCCTAACCTGAAGCTGAGCTTGCCGATGAGAAATCTAGTCTTAAACATGCATCTCAAGTCATCACTCTGGGGTGTTATGTAACTAATCGTAGAATCCCCTCTCCCCACTCCTACCAATTCACAACCACAAATTTGTTCTTTTTTTACAATAACTATAGATATTTATAACCTAAAATAATCTTATCTCACAATATCTGAAATACTAATAAAGTAATAACAAATCTTATATAAGTATTAAAAAGAAATATCATCAAACCAATTACCGTTTAGTTTCTCGAGATCTAATTATATAACTGCGAAGAAAGATTACACGTGGAACTTTTGTATTCCACGTGGATATAACTTTGAACAATAAATACAGGAGCGTTATTAGTAGCTATCGATTAAAAACTTCTATTGATTTCAGAATTACTTTTGTTCAGAATAACTCACAATAAACTAGGTTAATCACTGTTATGGCGAGGTCAATGTACGAATCTCGCGAAATTGATATATGACAATTATTTTTTATTCCATATATGTTTATTGTTCACTATCAGCTGATAAATATTGTAGAGTTAACAGTGCACCTACAATTATTACTTTTGAAGACACAGCGACATGTTTGCGTCGTTGTCGCGGATCGCTCACTGCGGCGCAACTTCTCTGTTGAGTTATAAAATCAACCGGCTTCTCACGATCTCCAGGCTACCATCGGTTCACCGTGAAATACTTCTGGTTGTCCCTAAGAACTCGGAACTGACTGAGCCTAAACCTTGAACTCCTTTTATGATCGATCGTATGCAGCCAAGATTCGGTACCAAAAGACATCACTTAATAGTCGAAGTCAAGTCTTGAATTCTGGAACATGCAGCAAAGCTTCCTGAACGGTGTCGACCAAGCTGGATCCGTCGACCTCCGAAGAGTCCAATTTATAGTTGAACAAATTTCTCTTGTCCATTCTTATTCACTTACCCAGGTGTTAGAAAGAAATTATATTATAGTATTTTTTTCTATGTTATTGTGTAATATTAAATTGTTATTGAGATTACGATTTATCATATGCATTTAGTGTAAGAAAACATAAAAATCGAATTTTCATTTGAATTATAAATGTATATTTTTGCATATTGTTTTATTAGAAATATATTTTTTTTAAACTTCCGATCCAGCTCGGCTTCGCACATCTGCAATATGAATCTTCATATGTATAAGCCTTGCTCTTTGTTACTGAAGTCTGCATAAGATTCGTTGAGTTGATTTAGGCCCTAAATAATAAATCGAATAACACTCAAACAGACATCTTACTTGAGTACAGTTAGAAAGGGATAGTGCTATGTAGGCTTAATAGCATCGTCCCATTGCAATTAAATTCAAGCAGACTTACTTAAATTTGGGTCGCGTAAACAATAGCTAAACGAACAGGAGACCTAATTTTGGATTACGAATGCGACTTAGAAATCACCGATGTGACTAATAATCACCGATTTTCAATAATTCTTATTTTTGAATATCACTTATGTGATTTCATTACGAGTACCCTCATGATACGAGTGTTTTGTTTAGAGAACATATTGACAAGAGTCTGAAGTTGATATGTAGATTTTTCAGTCATTCTTCTTAAATAGTTTTTTTTATCTCTGTTATAAAGTGTTCTACTTTTTTATTTTCTGAATCTGAAAATATGAAATTGGTTACTTAAGTAACTTTTACGGTTTACTGTAAGCATGTAGAATATATAGCAGGAAACTATTTTGTATTTACTAGATAATAGCTATTTAAATGTAGGTTCAGAATAGAACCAAAAGTACTTACATAACATTAGTTTTCTTTTTTCTTCAGTTGGATTTAAAATTAAATAAGGAAATAAATATGTTTAAAAACTTAAATTAATTAAGGAAATAAATAAGTTTGAAATCTTTTTTTTTATCTCTTTATCAAGCCATACACCATAATTGTTAAGCCGGCAATAACCGACAGCAGCTACATTCTGCATGGAACCGAACCCTTGTGTGTGTACTTTATCTATGTAGGCAGCTTTGCGATCGACTTTCAAAAATTGGATGTTTAGGAATCCGTGACCTTAAAGTCATCGCTGACTATCTAGTCAACTATGACTCCTGTTACCTGTACCTAGTACCTGCAACTTTACTCAATTGAACCTGTGATCTGAAACCTTTCTTCTTTACTTACAAGTGCTTGCAAATCTGCTTCCGATTAGGACTAGAAATTTAGAGATACCAACGCTCCAAACTTCTAGTCCTATATACGCTGTCCGCCTCCATTCATTCTTCCGACCAATTTTAATTAACAAACAAAGGTTATCGTGAATATCTGATTTAAATTATGAAGATTTACTGTTTATATCATTGTTGTTTAGTAAGTTTGGAGGATACGTGATCCAATTTTTTGATACTAATATTAGCTAAGTATAACTAAAATTTCAGCTTTTACATTTTATTCTTTTACATTTTCCACTTCGTACCAATGTTACAAATACTGCACCAAATTTAATACTTTCTCGACGTGCGTAAGAAAAGTTATTTGTTAAAATTACGCCAAATATTACATTTCAATATCAAATCGTCAATAAAACTCTTATATGAATGCTGATTATATTTTCTCAATTTCGCGCCAATCGGTTTTTAAATATTTTGTGATATTGAAATGTAATGCGGTGATAAAGAGAACCGAAATCGCTGTGATTGCATCATACGGAATAGGCATGTTCGTAGGAAAGGCGATAGAAGCAGAAAGGTAAAGAATTTATAAAAAATCTATTCGAAAGATTCAGTGTATTTTAAAAGAAGACTGCGTATAAGAGACGCACTAATCATAACTTTACTTAAAAAACAATTGTGGATAAAGTACGTACACGGAGGTAACAGAAAAATTTTGTATACAATTAAGAAAATGTTTACAATTATACAATATTTTAACAAGCAGATTGACCTTGTTTATGCTCAAAGTTGAAAGAAATGAAATATGAAAGAGACTAAACCTTATTTTTGTGAAAAAGATGTCAAGAACATCACAACGGTATCAAGATTCAAATTCTTACCATACATACCATTACCATTCTTGAAAACTGGTTAATTCTCTTAAGAAAACCATATTTAATAAATAAGAATGATCAATTCAGCAAGACTCAGCGCCGTGTCAAAAAGCTCGACCTACCCAAACTTAATTGGTAACGAACACTCCGACTTCACACACGAACTTCATCAATGTTGAATGATGCCTGTGTGCTAGACTAAATTTGTAAATACATTATGAAGGCTGCGTTGTAGAACTTTGTACATTTAAGCCAAGTGGCGCCATCTTCTCGGAATATCTGCGTATTATCTGGAACATGATTCTGCATGCAGGAGTGAGGTGGCGCCTAAACTTGAAAAATATTTTTTATAAATCGCTAATAAGATTTTCTTTTATGTTTAAATATATTTGGATAATTGTGTCTTGTCATGTAGCTTTAATTATATCATTTTTTTAAACTACTAAAAATATAATTCCATTAATCAAACAATAGTGACAGAAAATAATGATTTCGATGACGATTATCAAGCAAAAAACTTTATTGCATGCACCATTGTTTCTTAATTAAGTTCCTTGCTACACTCGAATATTAGTTTGTCACTCTCTATGCAGGGACATCTATTAACTGTGGTTTGAACTAAGCCTCCAATAAATTTATAAAACCACAAGTTCAAAGCACAAGCACGTAGCAAGGAGTGACCTCTTAGCACTTTCAATTTTCAACATTTCGATATTAGGTAGAAAATAGCCCCTTACTATGGCTTTGCTCCCTACTAAGGTGGCCTTAGATTACATAACGGTAAGAATCTACACTTACCAAGTAGCTTGTCTTATACAAGCTTTTTAATACTTACCAAAAAAGTACCAAATCATGGATGCAAAATACCTAATTAGACATTTTGTGTTACCATTAATTGTTATCTTATATCTACTTTATGACCGGATGTGTAGCAGGAAATAACAACTGTTACATAATGCAAGATTTTCATAAGCATAACAATAACATTGAATATGACAGAAATCATAACATGTTTCAATGCTTAAGCAATAATTACCTATATTTTTTTCTTTTGTTAAATATTACTTAAAAAATTATATTATCATATTTATTTTGCAAAGAAACTAATCAAAATATATAAAAGTTACTTGGACTGTTTTTTAAAGATAGACTAACATGCTATATATACACTAATTACGTGTATTATTTATCATTATTAATTTTAATATAGCAACTACATGTTTCTTTTGTTTTCAATTATCTTCACAATTGAACAGTCCATGAGTAATTTAATCTCCTATGTTGTGCAATGGTGATAATATTGATTTCATTGTTACATAATCGGTGACCACACCACTGCCAGTTATGCAACAAAGCAGATCATGTTACATAACATGAAACCATACTACTCTCATACCTCAATTGATTCAATAGGGACCGTTGAATTGAAATATTATGAATTCCAAGTGAATAAAAACGCAAAAGTAATTGTTTAGGTTGAATATATTTAGAAGTATTGAAAATCTTAATACATAGAGAAAAATTTGGTAAATATTGGTATGGGGCTTATGTTACTTTTACTTAGTAACCTAAGAATAAGAAATATTAAGATAAAGAGTAAAATATAAAATATTTATTGATGAGCAACATCTTGATCCTCCGTTTCTGTGCTGCTTTTAAACTTCTTAGTCTGTGTTTCTCCACTCTCATCTGGTGTTTCCTCTTTAGTCAATTCATGTACATTATACTTTTTGTATATAAAATAATTTTCCACAATGCTAAGTAAGCATATACCCTTTATAATTTCAACAATAATACATAATTTGGGATTTTTCAGATCTGCTTTATTGTTTGCGTTCTTTATTACAACAAGTTCGGCAAGCTCCTTGATGATCAAATCCCTTGAAACACTGCTATTGAATCTTTTGTTGAAAATAACACTAAATGTTGATGACTCTTTTAAAAACCGCTTATCAAAAAGTCTTCCAGCACATTCCATAATATCAGGCAAATTGGCTTTACATGTAGACATCACTGGCAATAAGCGTAATACATGCCGAGTTTTTTGTATTCGTGTTGTATATAAATCTTTCATTATAGCTGTTGTAACCTCCTCTGGATAAGGCAGATTAGTCTTTATAAAGATGCAGTTTGATGCCCCTGTTTCAACAACTTGAAATCGTTTGTGCTTAAGAGACTTTTGCGAATGTTTCTTCATAGTCTCCACTTCTCGTTTCAACATATCACCAATGTCTGGCTCTTCTTCAGTTTCGCTGGATTCAGATCTTGCGTCGGGAGTCGCTGGGTCTGAGCTGGGCGGCACCTGGTCACTTTTTAAGTCTGGATACAGCTTTCCAGCATATTCGTTCAGAATATTATATACTTCCTTAACACACTCTTTTTCTCTGAAGTTACATGTGCAAAAGAAGCCGCGGAAGCCGGGTTCTAAGAAGTACTTATTCCTGCGTTTTCTAAAGTAAAATTTTTTCTTCTTACGCGTATCACCCATTTTAATGTTTGATTCAATTATACTTTTGATTTGGGAGTGTGATATAACAGATATTATGTATTACGTATTGAATGAATTACAAATCCACATAATAACACAGACAAGACAAGTAACAACACTGCTGGCTGGCTACTAGACGTCAATGTCGATTGCCAATGTCATTGATTATATCTGTCAAAGAAATCCATAGAGCTCACCAAAGATTATGCAATCACTATGGAGTCAAATGTGAATTCATTCAAAGCTACAATTAAATTGCGTTAAACGAAAACAAATGGAATTATTCACTAGCTCAATACTCTAACCTTAACAAAACAAAAACTGAGGTCCTATATTACACCTAAGCGGCGAAAGAGAAACTAAATAATTATCAACATAGAATTTGACCACTGGGCGTTACACAACAATTGCTAAGTTCCGTTTTGAGGCAACGGTACCGTTGCGAACATTAAAAGCTGACTTCCCTATTAAAAAAAAATTCATTTCAGAAAGGTTTATTTCAAAACTTGACCGCTTGGTATACCATCTAAAAGTGAACAAACGAAGAAAAGTGAAATTATACTTTAATTTATCGATAAAAACAAAAGGTAAAAGAAATGAATGCCATGGTATTAAATTATTGCTTTTTATTTTTTATTCAATTGCTACCTTGTATTTATAAAATAGCTTTAACATTTTAGATAATTGACCTAACTTGCTACAAATTTCCGAAAAATAACTAATATTACCAAAAAGTAAATAAATGTATCATTTTGTGAAAATTTCATGTAATTTTTTCATGTTTTTTTAAATGTCAAACATCACAAAAATGTATGTCATTATTTTGTCGATTTTATTACTAAAATTTATTTTACTTTACATTACAGGTATCATAATACTTGTGCAATCACGAGTTTATGGTAAGGCCTGCGCACACTTCTCGATACTCGGGCAGAGACTGTTAACGTTGAACAAAGGAACTGTATGAATAAAACACAAATATATACAATAATATTATGGTACAATTTAATACTTGCAAAATACAAAAAAAAATATACATAAAATTTTATTGTAATCACAATGTTGCACGAAAAACTATTTGATGAATAACTCATCTTATAATCTCTATCTCTAGCTTACATTTTATTTCCGTTGCACTATTGATGACTCTTTCCTGTAATTCAGCCTCTGAATTTACAAGATTAGCGTAGACTCTTTGCTGCATTGACCCCAATAAAAATAAATCTAACAGAGTCGTGTCAGGAGGTCGGGCTGGCCATGCCACTGGTCCTTACAGACTAATCTAATAATTTGGATATGCCTCATTGTGGAAATACACTACGATAAGAGCGTAATGCGCTGGACATCCTTCCATTTGTATTTGTAGTAGTCACCGACTAGTAGCTAGTGGCATATCCTCAAACAATGGCGGTAACTTATTCTTTAAGAATTCCTGAAACCGTTGTGTTGTAAATTATTCTATAAGTGAACCTATAAATTAATTGACAATAAAGCCTACCCACACTAAACTAACTAGAAAAGTTGATGCTCGTTTAAGTTTGGGGTCCCCTTTCAGCCCCTACTGATGAAAATGTCTACAATTTAAAAATATGCCATGCAGATTTTTGGGTTATGATATAAAGCCAAACGTCTTGTACTAATTGTTGAATCTACGTCTAAGTTACGGAGCACTACATCCATTAAGTTAATGATAATTGCTTGCTCGCGATTTTCTTGAGATACTCCTACTCCGTTGATTGATTGTTAATATTCGTCGATGTATTTTTATACATTCTTATAAAAAGTAGGCTGTCTAAAAATGACGGTCATAATTTTCTGGCCGCCAAAAACGGGCAAAATTTATACCATGAGATACCTCGGTATGATGCTGGATCCCCGATTAGATTTCGGGGAGCATTTTAAGCTCTTCGCACGCAAGCTGTTTACCATCGTGGCAGCTCTCGGGCAGGTTATGTACAACCTGGGTGGACCAAATGGGCATGCCGTCGGCTTTGTCACGATGTTACTGAACGTAAAGGTTTCATCGGAATGCTGAATAATCGATCATACACCCGATTTATTTATTTATTTGGGACAACCAACAAGTCATACACTAATAAAAACTTTAAAATAGGTTCTAATGTATTCTACTAAGTGCAGACCCAATTACAGGTTGCCGCGATATGCATAAGTGAACTCGATGCTACATAATATTTTTTTATATATTAATTGACATATATGAAATTTTGAAAAGCTTAACAAAAAAATTATTAGAGTTGTTGATAGACTATTTATAATTTCTCATCTAAATCTTGCTGTTTTGTCTGCAATAATATCAATCTTAAATTTATTTATTAGAATATTATACTGACGCTGGACGGTGGCGTGGTAACCCAGTTTACTTCTACTGCCTTTCACCGAAAAAGGGACATAGTTACTAAGACGTGGCAATTTTATGGGAACGTTAAGATTAATTGAGTTTAATAGTGGTGGACAATCTATGGCCCCGTTAATAACCCCAAGCAATCCAACAAAAATCTACGATCTCTCAGACTGATTAGATTAAAGTATGTTAACCGTTGTTCATAAGAAGACAATTCTTTAGATTTGTATGTTTGGTACGTGAGATACCAAAGAAACCTCCTTTGGATGCGTTTAATGTGTACATCGTATTATGAAGACCAGACTGAACTACAGTATTCAAGACCTGATCGAACCAATTTTTGAAATAAAAGAATTTTAGTAGACTCTTTTATAGTCTTTAGTGCTCCGCAATACAAAACCTAACATCTTATAGCCTTTTTTTACGATGTGATCAATATGTGTATGACAGCATAGTCTTCTGTCTAGAATAACTCCGAGATGGCGGATCGATTCGACCTCATCCAGAACTTTCCCGTTAATATTACATTGAACTGATGCTACATTTTTGCTCCTAGAAAATCGAATATATTTGTATACATTGGGTCAATAATGTTTTTAATTTGTAAGCATATTTTACTATATTATAAAACATTTCGCATGCTTAAAGACAGATACTATATCATTAATAAAAATATTGAATACGACTGGACCGAGATGGGAACCATGAGGGACACCTGAAGTTAAAAAATAGGTATCCGAAGCGTAACCTCTTTTAACGTGACCTTAGACCTACGGTGATCGTCGACCATGATACCAATTGACGCAGGACCTTCTGTCCTTGCAGGCAGCATCTGCGCTGCTGACGGCATCTGCGCCGTCAAACCCTCCATGATCCCTTAGTTCGGCAGCCTTCAACATCGCCATGACTTCCCTCATGACAAGGCCGGCGCCACTTGGGCTTCCCGCACCTTTTCTAGCGCTTATAGGCCCCCTTTATGGGTCTGCGCTGCATCGTCCCTCTCCTGAGGGGCGGTCGCCCTCACGATTTGCCTATATGGTTATTAGAACCTAGGCCAGGCTGAGTTTAGTCGGTAGGTCACGTGGCTGGACCGTTCCGGTCGCGTGGAGTCCGACATAACCTCCGTGACATTTGCCGTTGCGGAGGTATCCTGGGTACGCTTCGTGCTCCTTGTGAGGATTCTCAGCCTTCCTCTCCTGAGGAAAAAAAAACCTACAGTGAGAAAGGTAAGAGTGAAACCACTCAAGAAGCTTGCCAAATATGCCAGAGAGACAGAGTTTGCTTAATACTATGTTATGATCCACTGTATCAAAAACTTTATTAACATCTTTATAAATAGTGTCACACATAACCGTGAATCGAGAGAATCAGAAACATTTTGTAAACGTAACTATTTGAATTATTTAAATTTGAAACATCAAAAACAAGGACAGTAAATGATATGTACAGCCATTTGAAAGCGTTACAGATCAAACTACTTGTAGGAGTCATATTTGATGTCTGGTAACAGTTACCATTTCAACACGATCTCTGCGTATGAAAATATTGTTTATGCTAAATATGCTGAAGAACTCAAATTACTGTCGGAACAATTTTCGAACAAAGTACATGGCACAGTTTATATGGCAGTTTGGCAAGCGGCGATCGACTCCAAATTTTCGATAGTATTGTTTTCATTGACGAGCTGGTCACGAATATACAAGTTTAAGAAAAAGTTAACGACAAAAATCGCCGCTAGGGGGCTCTGAAGTTTTGGGTAAAAAATCCTGGTTTACGGCAGAATCAACTGAAACTACAAGTATACAAGTTTTTTCTAAAACTTGTATATTCGTGATCAGCTGGTCAAGAACAACATATCCGAGTTTCATCGCCGCTCGTCAAATTGCCATATAAACTGCGCAATGTACTTTCGTTATATTTGTTCGAAAATTGTTCACTACTTCGTACTTCAAAAATATGGAAGATTGTTTCAGATTATTTTTGCTACTTGTGCCGGTCATGAGAACGTGCACGTATTGAGACTAAATATTCCTTGAGATAATCATCTCAAGGGTGCTGAGTAAGCTAGAAATACGCACGTATTACCATATTAGTATATAAGCCTTAGTTTTAGTTAAATAAGTGAGTTATTATAATGGAGACCATAATAGACGATATCAGACTATAACCTGAGTCTCATTATGTCCATTGCCTAAACACTGGCAAACTACTCTTAGAAAATGTAATGTTCAAAATGCTCCAATACATTTACAAATGGAGTTGATTGAGATTTGTGCGATTTCTACAAAAAATACGTAGAAAATGGCATTTTCTACAGCTTAAAAAATTTGATTTATAACTTTGGCAGTACTTATAAATTCACAGTTACAGTTCTTTTCAATGATGAAAGTTCTCAACACATCGTACAAGTCTAACTGACGATACATTCAAAAATTCTACGTGTTTATATCAGTGAAATTAATTAAAATATCGATGTATTAGTTTCCCTCATTGATTTCAGTATATTTCACTTTCGTAGTATTTAACATTTGCAATATTAGCCATTTATTAAAATGAAATTTTAATAAATAATTAAATTTTCATCATTAGCGTATTATTTCATGTCTAATATCTATCGCTAAAAATATTATCACTACTTATAATGCACTAAGTACTTTTATCTACTGTCATGCTATTAATCCTCTATAAAAGAACCTATAACAATTAGCTTATTGCCAACATTAAAACACTCAATGATATTATGATCATCCAAACGCGTGATATTATGAATTTCAAAAAAGGAATATTCCCATGCAATGACATTTTCACCACCAGATCGCAAAAATTTTGAAAAAAGTACAATAAATTGTAGACTAGTTCGTAATTTCGGATTCTCGTCTTATCGTGTTATTTCCCGCCATTTTTTCACTCGAATATAAATATTCCAAGTACATCAGGATCTGCCAACATTCAACAAGGTGCAAATGTTCAAGTGTATATAATTGTACGATCCAAAATGTTAATAATTATTACAATAAATAATTATTTTACTTATTTAAGGTTTGTTTATTTACATGCTTCGCAATTAGACTTTTCTTGAATTTACATAGTTCTTACAACACTGTACGATGCCAATAATTTACGACAAGCGGCTATCAACACTTGGAATAATCCCATCTCAATGTCAGACTATGTATCGATCGTCATATAGTTCGCTATCTGACATTTCATTCATAAACCCATCTCTGTTAATACAACACCCTATGGTATGAGAATCTTTTATAGAAGATTCACATCATGATTGTAGATAAAGTCTTGTATGCAACTGTTATAATTTGGTATTAAAACACTCATGTGATACTATTATCACAATCCACATTCGTGTTTTAATACCCCTGATTATAAAACAATTGCATAAATAACTATTAAACGCGACCCGCTAACGTATTTGCACGCTAAAGTTTGACCCTAACATTTCATAGAGTGCCCATACCTGACTTATACTGTTGCTGAGAACCTGGCCGCCTTAATTTTGCTTTGAAAGCTGTTGCGCTTGAAGCTGTAGGCATGCTTTTCGCTACGACGCAACATCAAAGTATCGTTATTCAAGAATCGGATAATCGTTTCGGCCGATTGGAGCACATAGTACCACAAGAGGTTGCGACAGTCCGCGCCCTCCTTATGGTCAATATGATATCAAAGGTCTTTCAACGTTTTCTTCCCGGTGCATAATTGTACATATTGAAGTAGCAAAATTACTTGACGAAAGCAACTATTTACGTTCGCAGAATTATTTGCAGCACTCATAAACGAACTCCTTACTCTTATTTACGTAAGATCACAGTAAATTGACTACGCGGCATCAAGTGTTACCGCTGAATAAGATTGTATCCCTTAAATGAAAAAAAGAGAAATGTCCCCGACTGTACCAACCTTGCCAACAGGGGGCGTACTCTTAAAAACGATATTCGATATATCGTGGACTTCTTCGTGTCGTATCCTACTCTTAGTTACTATCGTTTAAAACATTTCAACGGACGATCGAGCGAACGATATTAATTATAATTAATACAAAATTATTAGTAATTAAAAACCATTTATTTTTTGTTTTTAAATTGTTATTATATTTACAAAATTTAATTTCTTACCTAAATAGCTTCAATTATAAATAAAAGGTACATCACAAACTTAAATGAAACTAATATTAAATTGTATAACGATAACTGCTAAGTAAATACTATTACAATACTTTCGTAAATAGATTTTGCATTGATTTAACCATTTAATACTGGTAATTATTCAATACACAAATTACTTTCCAAATGTACAATATTTCGTTTTCATTACAGTATGCAAGTTCGCGACTACGGGCTTGTTCAACTTTGGACAAACGGTGATTCTGAAACAAAACACAGGCATCATCACTATGATTTTTTCATATAGAACTGATTATAGCAAGGAGGAGTCATCTCCCCTTCCCTGGACGGGAGGCGTCGTCGGTGGTGGAGATCGGGGGAGGTATTGTAGCCTCCCCCGAGGAGGGCTCCCCAGTATCGCAGGGGAGCGGAGGCTGGGGGTTCCCGGAAGTAGTTTGGCGTTCCGGGGGCTCTCTACATGCCTGAGGAAGACCATCCCTGAGGTTTTTAGTGGGTAGGCCTCCCCCTTCTGGGGAGGACAGCCCCACATAACCGCCGGCTCGCCACAGCCGGGGTATGCAACTTAATGCATTTTCCTCAGGGAAACAAAAAAAAGGAGGAGTCATCTACATAGACAACTTTACGTCGCACAGCGATGTAAATAGTACATCTTCAGAAAATGGACTCGTAAAAGAACTTTTGGTGGTCAAAATGTTTTGAAAAGCAATATTTTCAAAATAGTAAAACAAGATATCGTCAATAACAACACTCATCGAAAGAGGGCGCGAAGGGAAACGCTGAATACCCTTCGCACTGTAAGCTTACATTAGGGTAGACGACTACAACGGATTATGGCCGTTTTTATACTATAATTATCTGATTTGACCAATTTATATCTAATGAAAGTATGTCAATATAGAAATTTCAGTTTAATTATTAATTTATATTGTTTTTAGATTTCTAAAAAATGAGCAATTATTATTTACGTAATTCTAATGAAACGAACACATTTTTAGCATTCTCACATTAAATGTAACATTTTTTTATATAGAAAATATACCTATAAACGTACAAATAACAAAGTTATTTTAAAATTTGTTTATACGCTCATACAAATTAGGCGAGTTTACTGAGTTATGACGTCACAATTGCAGTGTTTTTAGTATGGAGCGTTTTTGAGCGACCCGCGACAGCGCCGCAAACATGGCGGTGTATCTTTACGAGTATAAGTAATAGGCGCAGGTATACTACGATATTTCTCACTTAAAAGAGTAAGGTATACTACGATATTTCTCACTTAAAAGAGTACTCTTATTATATATTGAATTTAAAAAATTGTCGTCTACCCATTTGATCTTTAATCACTGTTTCTGTAAAATGCAAAAATGAACGTGTGATTATACTGCTATGTGTGGACAATCTGGAATAATCACAAACAGCAAGGGCTGCAATGACGACCAAGCTTGAAGGCCTCTATAGTGCTTTACTCAAACAATAAATGTTATTATAAATTACTTAAATAACATTTTAATTTACACTTTCTTAATAGTTAAAGATGATCGTACTTACACCCACCTAAAAATTCTAAGTAAAAACTTATTTCACAAGAGATAAATATTGGATGAATATCACATAGCCATATTCGATGTAAATAAAGAATCCGTATCAACTTGGAATGACAGCTACAGGCAACGTGTAATATCAGTAACAGACATGTTAAGACTAAATACAATGAGTCGTTGAACATTTGTGATGAATTATAGAGCCTTAAGTCCGGTTTCCAGATTGGGAATTCATAAGCAGAATTCAAGGAGACTAGAGCATATGTCCGGTTTTATGTATAAAAAGGTTTTCATCAAACCGGAAATAAGAATATGCGCGCTTTATTAAACATTTTGTGTGGAAGTTGATCAATCTGTTTACGATTCTGAATACCCTAAAGTAACATATAGAGTTTGTGTGCCAAACTTACTCTGTGTCGTATTCAATCGACGATAGCTTTATGTAATCGATGTAAATACTGGGTGACTTGAGCAGACGCCATGTCATTGGGTTGAACAAATTTGTCTCATATTTCCACTCAACGATCACATATTGAGGAGGGTACCCTTTGTCTTTGACGGCCAACATTCTCTTTTCTATGTTGCCTGGCTTGTAATATTTTCTGGAATAGAAACAATTATGCTATAGGAAAAAATGAAAGCATATAAACTTATAAATTATTTATGCTTGTTATATATTGGAGCGGTAGTAATACCCGTCCCTAACTCTGAATCAACTAAGGTAGGTATCACCTAAATTGCCAACGGCGGATAAACAGGGAAATCACCGAACATTTCAGCGTAACACACAAGATTTTTTTCGGACACCACAGAAAAAATATTGTTTACAACAAAAATAAAAACATGGTTTTTGAATTTTATTTATGTATACATCATTATTTTAAATTAAAATTGGGTTTCATAGAAAGCGGGGTACGTTATTTACCACGTTATAGAAATATACAAAAAGCAAGAATCAATCTATCCATCAAAACAAATAAAATAATTTAAAAAGTATATCAACTAATTGAATGAATCAAATCTGTCAATCAGATCAAGAATTTCAACATTTGTTCACTACGATTGATGTAAATTAAATTTATCACGATTTTTTTTTACAATTACATAAATCACGTTGACGTAAATACACGATTTAGTAAACAGAAGACTAGTTATCTTGATATGACCCATAATTACTTGTGCGCGTGTACCTGATACGCCGCAAAGAGCCCATTACTGAATGCTTTATATTTCCGTTATTATTTGTGATAAACAACAAACATTTGTATATGACAATATTAATTTATTAACGTAGTTTAGTAAACATTAATATAATATAATATTTATGGCTTTAAAAATAGATTTTCAATCCTTCACATGGAATGTTACACATAGCGTAGAGTTGTCACATATTACAATAAAATTCTAACATTATTATTGGAAGTAAGAAAAAATTAATTATAAAAAAAAATCATATATTTTTTATTATTTGCATATTTTATTTAAACCCTAAAAGATTTATTGTTAATTAAAAAAGAAACGAAATGACTTTAGCATTAAAGGAGATTAAAACGAGCACTGCTCTGCTTAAATGGAATATTATAAAGACCTAGCAGGGCCCACGCACCTATGCATAAATACTATACATAATATAAACACATTAAATGAAGGCACCCAATTAGTTATAACGCGATAAAATATCGTGACTAGTAATGGCAATAACGACTGTTTTGTAATAACGAATAACACTGTTGTGTTATTTTCCTATAACTGTTATTGTAAACTGTTGTCTGTTATCCTGTTATATTGCTGTTTTGACAAATGTTGTTGAGTACGATTGTTGTTGTCATTATAGCTAGCTTATTATAGCTAATTATTCTTAACAATGAACTTTCCTTGATACTTTTTCAGGCTTAGGACTGTCAGAATTAGGCAGTAATTTAAATAACTTAAACTAATTAATCAATATAATATTCTGGTGTATTTAAAACTTCATTGATCTGTACATAATTTGTTATTTACATTCAATATCTGCAATATTCTTCCATTTCCATTTATTTACAATATCTACTCTAATTATTTATTAGTAATTTAATTTGCATAAGCGATCACACAACGGCAAATCCAAACACGACACTAATTATTGCAACGATCAGACAACTGCAAATAATGCGTAACTAAAAAAATTACAACAGCTTAGGGGTTGTCCATTAATCACGTGAGGCTTGAAAGGGGGGGAGGGGTTTGATAAAAAGTCACGAAAATAACACAAGGGGTGGGGGGGGGATAGGGTGTAGTAAGATATCATCACGTGTATTTATTTTTTCATCAAACGCGCGATTTTTAAACTGATAAGCAGCGCGGCGTATAGTGTTGTCTTGATTTTGATGTTGGGAAGGGGGGGGGGGGGGAGTTAGTCTTAAACCTCACTACGTATCACCAAGGGGGAGGGGGGGCTTAAAAAATGCTAAAAAAAGATCACGTGGTTAATGGACGGCCCCTTAGGCACCAGCAAGCCATCAGCAACAGTTTACCGTTACAGTTTAATTGTTATTTTAAATCACACTGTAAATCAAAACGAGTCTAATTTTCATACGCGCGAATGTACAAAATTGTGAATTTGGTATTAGTAAAATTACTATAAGAAATAAACAAATAGGAACTTTATTTCCTTGTGGAAAGGTTAATATTATAAGAAGCAGTCGGGCAACAGAGCGAGCGCCTACGCCTACACAACGGCTTCAAGTGGCAACAACAACAATGCGACTAGGCGCTTCTTTTGTCAACAGCAACAGCAGGATAACAGTATAAGCCGTTGTTAAGTAACGTATTATTCGTTACGGGAAAATAATTCATTATATTATCTGTTATTGAAATAACGACCATTACTAATCGTGACTGCTACAAATATTTAAAAAATATGTACTCACTGTTCATCATCGAGAAATTTAAAATCGCTTTTATTATTGTTTCTATCGACAAGAGTAATCGACACCTTGCCAGATTCAGGGCCATGTGTTCTGCTCTCCGTTGAATTTGAAACTTTCATGTGAATTTCGTAATGGACTCCTAGAAAAGGAATTTAGTTTTAATATCACACACAAACAAATGACTAAGAGTAATTTCATGATGTTTCATCCCTTCCAGGTCATGATTATATTTTACCGCAAAGAAAGCATTCGTTCATTTTCGTGAATAAGTTCAACTGTTAGATGACCAGTCAATTTAGTGGGTGGGGTACCGGAGGCCCAACCCCCCCTTCCCCCTTATTCCTTTTTAAAAGGCCGGCAACGCACCTGTGACTCCTCTGGTGCTGCGGGTGTCCATGGGCAACGGTTATCGCTTACCATCAGGTGATTCGTTTGCTGCCCTATCCTATAAAAAATAAAGTTGATTAAAGAACTTATACCATAATAAGGGAACAAAGACTATAAAATTTCCAAGTTAAAATAATATGTTTGTAGGATTTAATTAAATATTCTAATGAGATCACAAATAGAAATTATACTGATATTTAAATATTACAGTGCACCTTACTATGGCGCATACAATAATGAAGAGTTCATTATACGAGCCAGACCATACGTATAGACTTTCAGACCATCTCTATTCCATCGCAGTAAAAACTGTTTTTGTAGTTTAACCATTTACCTTGATGTACTGCTTTATTGCAATACATTTAGAAATCGATTCTCTCAATAGCTTCAGTATTATATTTTTGCATAGATACCTACTTAGTTATAACATGTAACAGTGAATAGTCTGCTTTAACTTAGCGAACCAAAAGATTAACAATACAGTACACTTTTCGGTCGGGACGAATAGTACTAGTTGACCGAATTGGTTAAGGGTGTTTCTGCCACCAGAGGCAAAAACTTTCCTGTGATTTTTTCATGGGCCAGTGAAATAATACTGAGTGCTGTGTATTCATAACTTATTCATACTTCGAGAAAAAATAGATTGCTTTATAAGGGTGGAAAGGAATCAATCCCTACGAGGTTCTTAGACTATAGTCCGAGTAGGGTTTGATTCCTTTTACCCGTGTGTAGCACTCTAGTTTTCATTTCGAATGCAAGGAAAATAAAAAAATGCTTTTTCAGAAAATGATTTTATATTCCTTGCATCTCGCCACTTCATAAAGTCGGAATATGTATTTAAATATCTATCCTTTGAGATTTTTGGCAAAAGATTTTCAAGTATTGTATTTGCTTCGTGCGTGACTGAATCTGGAGCCGAAATTTCAGGATCGCTTGAATTCATTGTTTTTCTCAAATACCTAAATCACACAATCAAGATTTCGGTACAGCGTAACAGATTCCCCTCCCGCCAAAATGATCTTTTTCACAGGTATTTTTAAATTTGAAACACATCGCGTTACCTTTTACTGGCCATTCAGCCAAAACTTTTATTATCATTGTACCAAAGATTGTATGTACGTAACCTAATTCAGTTCTACTTTTTAAATTTTACTTTCCGCCCTAAGGAGGGAAGTAAATAGTATAGAAGAATTAGTAGGAGGGAAGTAAATAGTAATAGAATTTCCCGCCCACTGGTGGGAACTAGCGTTTTCCTCCCAATATTTAGATCAAGGAAACGCTCCTTTCCGAGCATGAGGAATGAAAATAAATTGTTTGTCATTAAGTTTCGACAGCCCGGCATCATCCTACGAGGAAATCTATCATCGTCATTGCGTCTACAACTACAAAACATGTCTTTTGCGGTAACAACTGATTAGGAATGTCAGTTAAAGTGTCCTTCTGCTTTTATTTAAAATCACTTAACTCAGAAAATAAAAGATTGTATGGTTTTAGGTCTAATATTATTTCACTAGCCATGAAACTAGGGATTGCAATCCGGAAAAACGGATCCGGTAATCCGGCGGATCCGGCATCATTTAATGATTACGAGATCCGGTACCTATATACCGGATCCGAAGACCGGATCCGGTGCCAGCAGTTAGTAATCATGATGGTATCTGTCATAATCATAAATACCTATAAGACTTGTTTGTTAGCATTCTCAAATACTTTAATAATGATTTTGATCTCATTTCAGTTAATTACGTAAGGTTAATTGTATCTATTAGATATTATAGTTACTTGATAATTAATATTGTTACTTATAAATTGATCTGTCTGTGAAAGTGAAATCTAGAAAGACTGAGCTACTCGTTGCGTCGTAAAATTATTACTAGTTACCTACACTACTAAATTTTAATTGTTTTCTTGTTGTATATTTGTCTTAACATTGGTTAGGAAATAAAGTCGATTTTATATATTTGTGATTTATTTTTTATAAACTACCTATTTTGTACTAAAAAGCGAAAATCATCTTGATTTGATTGATGATTGATGGTAATCCGGTCGAATCCGGCCGGACTGAAAATGACGCCGGATTGCAATCACTACATGAAACATCTGTATACATATTTTTGTATTAATAATAAAAATGTATAACAAAGATAAAGGGAAAAAGAGCTTCAATACTTTTAGTACTTACTGCAGAACGGTTTGTCACTGCCAGTCATAGAATAAAGGGCAATGTTGGAGTTGGTGTCGACTACCCCCGCATTTTGCAATTGTTTGTATGCACTGTACGAGTTGTAACCCATAGGGATGCAGTAATGCTTAGGACCGCAAGTCGTACAATTTCCCGCAAGGAATGCCTGTAATAACAAATACATTAATAACATTTGTTATTTATTTATTGATCACTAAAATATTATATAT
Source organism: Scirpophaga incertulas (assembly GCA_036419045.1). NCBI lineage: Eukaryota > Metazoa > Arthropoda > Insecta > Lepidoptera > Crambidae > Scirpophaga > Scirpophaga incertulas. The sequence continues at coordinate 16,710,022 of CM071639.1, read as the reverse complement.
TAACACAAACTTGAATTATATATAGCCAATGTGTTATTCTTATGTATAAGCTATATTATTGTAAGTTTCATTAAACTACATGAAAGAGTAACAAACAACCATCCATACTTAATTAATATAATTTTAACCACTTATTTAAATAAATAATTAAATTTTCATTTAAATAATTTGTACTATAATTACATTTGCGTATTATTTAATGTCTGATATCTATCGCTAAAAATATTATCACTACTTTAAAATGCACTAAGTACTTTTAAACGCGGACCGCTAACGTATTTGCATGCTAAAGTTGGGTCCTAACACATTTCATAGGTTGCCCATACCTGACTTATACTGTTGCTGAGAACCAGGAGATGAATTTTTGAAACAATAGAAAACCAATTCGCATTCGAAATTGTGAGATTCGTATACGAATTACCGAATTCACTATTTTTGAACTTTCATTTCGTGCGTTGTGCAACGAGTGATTCAACCCACTCGTTTTTGATTTCTACTAGTAGAATATCCAACGCTGAAGTGACGTTGACAGTGATCCAGTGATTTTGTTGTTGTGATTTTTAATTTTTCTGCGTGAAACGGAATCTAATGAAGAATTTGTTTTTAATGACAACACTGAATTAGAGTGATTCAAAAATCTATGAAATTGTAAGCAGTAGAAAATAATTTGGCGCACGATTTGTATTCGTATTCGAATTCCAAATTCACGTCTAATGATTCAAAAATACGTCTCCTGGCCGCCTTAACTTTGCTTTGAAAGGTGTAGCGCGTGATGCTGTAGGCATGATTTATGCTACGACGCAACATCCAAGTATTCAAGAATCGGATAATCATTTCGACCGATCGAAACACATAGTACTACGAGAGGTTTCATTAAAATCCATTCAATAGTTTTTACATGAAAGAGTAACAAACATTCATCCATACTTACAAACTTTCGCGTATAATATTAGGAAGGATTGTATGAATGACGTCAATTATGATGATATATGTCAAGTAAGTAGGAAAAAATCTACCATCTGTGCAGACGAAATTACGTGCACCAGCTAGTATAGAATAAAATAAATTCCTGTTCAACCGGAAGTTTAGGCAGACACCTAACAAATATCTACAACATACATATTCACGCCATCAATCGTTGTCATTAATTTTATCCGTCAAAACCGAGAGAGTCCATGTATTTTGTATGGAAAAACTATATTATGACGTCTCTGACCAATAACATCAAATAACAATGCAATGTCTTTATATATGGAACGTTTTAGAACGACTCGCGACAACTTTACAAACATGACGCAGAATTTTCAAAATAAATAATCGCAGTTACATTGTTACATCTACAATATATATCAAATTTTTAGTGATTGACTTTTACTGATTTTTAGCAAGTTTACACAGTTATCGGAGGATAATTAAAATCAAAATAATCTTTATTCAACATAGACCTTTACAGGCACTTATTGACGTCAAAACAAACAAAACAAAAAAAAGAACAACTTTTATAAAAAATACAAAACCTTGTGCGTACGTACGAACAAGGAAAAAGAAATATATTGATTCTACACCTGTTCGGAAATTGGGAGAGCCTTCTCGAGAAGAACAGGCAAGAAACTCTGAAGGTCTATTTTTATCTCCTCTTTTCAATTTTAATAATATAATAATACAAAATTAAGATACAATCATACCTAATACGATAACAGCCGTATATATGTTTACATACACATATAAAAATAATACAATATTATAAATAATGTTGTTACCAAACATGGCTCTATGAATAGTGTCCCTATTCCCAAATAGTGTCTTTGTGCCTTTACTCATGAGTGTCTTTTTCATATGGATTTTAAATTTATATAAAGGCAAATCAATGACACTTTGCGGAAGCTTGTTAAACATAGATATACATTTCATATAATATCACCGCTCACCTCATAAGACTCGCACTGGATTCCAATGAAAGGACACTTGGGAGATAGACTTTCAGTGAAAAGCTCGTGGCTGCGGACGTGGCTGCATCCCAAGATCTTCATGACGGTAGGCGAAAAATCCGCGCCCTGTTGTGCACCCGCCTTACAGCCAGGTTGTACCGAGCCGCCGTTAGGATAGAAATCCACGTGCCCGATTGGCTCCGATATGCCGAGACCTTAACAATCATATGTGTGATGCTTATTAAAAAATAACTTATAAACGTACTTTCCGAGCGTCGATGGCGCTGTGGTCTCGGCACTGGTCTGTGCGCCGCATAGAATCGGGAGCCCCGCGATCTAATCCCCACCGTGTACCAATGTGTTTTTCGTTCCGAATTTCATATGTATGTTACCGGCCAAACCCGATTTCAGGACAAACCAGTTTTGCCTAGGCCAAACTAGTTCTTCCTATAGGCGATAGGATAAACCAGTTTAGGCTATTCCAAACTAATTTGTCCCAAGCCCGATAGAATAGACCAATTTAGGCTAGGCTAAACTAGTTGATCCTGATATAAATACGCACACCCTAGGATAAACTGGTATGGTCTAGTCTAAATATTATAGTACATTTAGAAAGTAAAAATAAATAGATAAACTGAATAAAATAATCGGTAATTGGAACAATAATAATTTTTATTAAACTAGAAAGATCTAGGTCTTTTACGTTTAGGTTAACTAGGTCGTTAAAAGTTATGGATAATTGGTAATACGAACAATCATACTATAACAAATAATACTGTTTTTTTTTAATAGAAGCAATAATCATATTACGTCAATGATTAAAATTGTTATTTATTTTTACATGGTTTGCCTTGGTGGGTTAGAATTGCCTTCTTGGCAAGAAGACATAATATGATTATTGCTTCTATTAAAAAAACAGTATTATTTGTCATAGTATGATACGGCTTGATGGGATTGATTAAATCAAGATGATTTTCGCTTTTTAGTACAAAATGAGTGAGTTAATCAAGTGTCACTGAACTTATATATGGGTAATTTATAAAAAAATAAATCACAAATATATCAAATCAGCCTTATTTCCTAATCAATGTTAAGACAAATGTTTGCTTGTTGTATAACAAGCAAACAATTAAAATTTAGTAGTGTAGGTAACTAGTAATAATTTTACGACGTAACGAGTAGCTCAGTCTTTCTAGATTTCACTTTCACGGATAGATCAATTTATAAGTAACAATATTAATTATAATCACTATAATATCTAATAGATACAATTAACCTTACGTAATTAACTGAAATGAGATCAAAATCATTATCAAAGTATTTGAGAATGCTTACAAACAAGTTTTATAGGTATTTATGATTATGACAGATACCATCATGCTAGCACCGGATCCGGTCTTCGGATCCGGTATGTTGGTACCGGATTCGGTAACCATTAAATGTTACCGGATCCGCCGGATTACCGGATCCGTTTTTCCGGATTGCAATCCCTACCCTTACATTCCCACGATAATGACAAGTTATATCCAAATAATTAAAAAAGTATCGTACCTGACATATACAATGGTAGGGCGTTGGTATGTATGATGTCTACGTATTTGGCGTCCGAACGATCTAAGCGCACCAGAGTAACCGTCTTGCTGAAGTGGGGGGCTGCCGGATCTAGCCCAGTGATGCGACCAAGTTTCAGGTTGAATTTCTGCCAAATAGAAGGTAATTAGTAAAATGGTATTCTCAAAAACCAATTAACGAATTACATTATAATTATGTAACTGTAAAGATAGGGGAACCTCGAAATAAACTACCAAAAATATATCTAGTGTGATATAGTATTCCAATATCTTCATGCCAGGTATGCAGGACGTGATCAAATGTAAATGTTTTTATTATAGTTCAGTCAGCAAAACATTTGAACTACGAAAATGGTTATGAACCAAAACCGAATGGTTTTTGGGGATGGCCGTTTCGGGGATGGCAGTCAGCTCGACCAACAAAACGTTGTTAAGAGTCGGTGAAAAGAAATATCACCGGCCTGAATGCCTTAGTGGTTTCTAGCGCTAAGTGAATTTGTATCTCGTAGTATTTCTAGTAAAATCCTATATGGACTTGAGCGTAGAATCGAGTATGGTTTTATTTCGATTACGGTTTTGAGCCGTTATTTAGTGAATTGCAAGATTCCTGTTTGTTGCGATATGTTAATGAGTGTCGTTATAAATTAGAAGTATGTCTAGTAGAACCCTATAATAACAAAAATAGGTGGTTAATCCTATTTTTAGGACGGGATAATCAAATTTACGATATCTATACGGTTGTTGACTAGAAATCTTTATAAGGCATGCCATTGGACTCACTGGATCACTGGATCAGCGCTATTCGCAAGTAGACAATACTTTATTAAGAACTTCGGTAATAAAATAATCAAAGAAGTTGATAACTGCATATTGATCCCGTAAGCGAAACCGTTATAAAATCATTATTTATTTTAGTTCTGGTATTTTGACATAAACTATAACTACAAGAAACTGTGAAGTTCCTACACTTTCAATATTTATCAAAAAGCCGTCCTTATTTACCTTTTGCAGAGCGTGTCCACAGTATCCACCGAGATGTGAACCCAAAGAGTGGCCAATAAAATGAAAATTGTCCACGTTGGACAAGCCAAGTGTCTCCTGAAAAGAATAAAGTAATTATTTTATAGATTACGATTTTAATATTTTATATTAAATAGTAAAACCTCCAGTACTGTTTGTTACCTTAATATGGTAGAAAAACAATAAGTTTTCAGGTAAAAGCATGACTTGAGATTTGAACATTTCTTCGAGTTATGAGATACATGAGAATTTAAAACCTTCCTCCTGAATTAACTGACTTCAGAATTAAAGCAAAATCTTTCAAATTATAGTCAGAGTGACATACTAACCAGCTATAGTAGCAATTAACGCTCAATATATTGCTACGTAGTATTCCTCATACGGTAATATACTGTTTTCAACAGTTATAATGAAGAAATACTTTAGTTTGTATGGGTAAAAGCTAACTCGATTATAGCTAATATTGTTTCCAGACTCCTCACTTCAGATGGGTATGAACTATTAAATATTATAGGATAAAAAAAAATGTATATAGTCCATAAGGAAAAAAGTAACTTCTTGATGAGTACTAATATTTTTTATAAAATCTCTACTTCCGGTGGATAACATATTAAGTATTTCGCTCTGCCTGCTCTGCTCTCCGCTGTTGACAATCGAACTGAGTAAACGATATACATATACTATAGTGTGTAGAATGAATTCTTTTTTTTACATTTATCATATACATCTCGGAATATAGATACTATATATAATATCTAGGTGGATTTTTGACTATAGAATATATTCTGTAGTCAAAAATCGACCTTAGACATGAAACATACAGGTCTGTTTGCAATTCATAGTATACATTAAATGACTCATCACTAATGATTATTCTTTATGGTGCCTAATTCGGTGGCTTTAGTGAAGGGAATAAGCATGAAAATCAGAATATTATTTTATTGGTAACTTTATATTATTAGTAAAATGGTGACTTAAAAAAAATGATCAGTGTTGCTTGTGTAATAGAATATTTAATATGCATATATACAATGTATAATACCAGATTATAATGAAATGTGTACAATCTTAATGGAGAATGCAATGGCATACGTACATATAAATCGTGTATAAGGTGGGCTGTCATTGCGCCTATAAGGCGAATGTTGGCTACTGCTTGCCCATATGGCGGTTGGGAGCCACCGACCCAATCCACTACAATCACGGTTGCAGCGTCGTTCCCTTTTAGATTGAGAAGAGCGTTTGCCATATCTTGAATCTAAAAATGTAATAAAATAAATTACCTAATCTATATATTTTAATATACAAAGGAGAATGCCCATTGTAGTATGGACTTTAGTATCGCCAAAAATGATTTTGTACCATAATGATTTTTATGATATATTGTAGATTTTTAACTATATATTCAATTATTAAAAACTATTTGACTCTATTTCGATGGGTAAAATAGAAATTAAACACCAAAGACTTTCAAGTTACGAATTTCTCCTATCATCATTTTTGATAATACCTATTTAATTGTAGAAGATTAAGACTATAAAATGATTAAGTCTATCTTATCCAATAAATATTACAACTATCCAATAATTCATATAAAATAATTAATTAATTTAAAAATAATTGTTTTAGCAACATTGATATTAGCTATGTTGAATAAAACACTTGTACTGTTCCACTAATTTTAATTATTGTCGACCTGACCGGTTTCGCTTTACAGCATTTTCAAAGGTTAAAGCAAACACAGCTGTTCGTGTTTACGCTTCTATATAGAAGTTCCACCAAGAGCCAACAATCAACTCAATACAGAATATTGATATTAGCTATCTGTATAAAGAAACTCTTAAAGCAGAATAATGACTAAAATATTAGAGAAAGCAGAAAAAAGACTAAAGAAAATTAATTGTTTTGGTATTCCTTTTACCCTTTCACGAGAGGACAGTGGAATGTATCGAATATATTTTTGACCAATCGATCCGATCGTTAATATATGGCAATACCGAAGAGACTATTTATCAATGAAATTAGAATATCATCAATAAAAATACACGGCGAATGAAACGGAAGTGAAATAATTACTAATTATTATGTGGATTTATCTCCGGCGAAGTTTCGGCTTGGTATATTGCAGAGTTTTGTTAAAAATTGTTACTTATTTTTTGGTATTAGTTTGGTTAAGGCACAAGGACGAGTAAAGGTGATACTACGAATGGGCATACTCCTTTGTTAGAAAGTTCCAGATAATCTCCGGTAATATTGAATTTATTTTAAAGAAATGTTGTATGGGGATTTCAGACCCGATGAAGATTATAAGCCGCGGACGGAAACTAGTGTTTTATAAACGGCACATTGCAATTTCTGCTTCTCTCTTATGTAACCATGCTCGTATTCAAGCAGTTGCAAATTTCAATAGACAAATAGAGTAAATACGTTAGCAAACGTACGTGCTGTAACGATCCAATCGAAGTTTACCACGTTTCATAAAATGAGAAAAGAGAGGTAGCTTTTGCTTTTGGTGCTTCCCTAACAAATAGACAAAAAATAAAAAATATTTCTTTTAACAACAAAAATAGTAAACTATATGAAACTGATAAAATAGCTTGGTGTCATATATTAAAATAAAACTCTACTACTATAAATTATTTCAAAATGCAATTTACCCATGGTTTATGACCGCCTTCTAAAAACCCATGTGATATGAAATAAAATGGTCCTCTTGGATCGATGTTGGCCTTCTGTATTCTCTCAATATTATTTGCTTTCAAAAACACTGGCACCTTTCTATTACGTCTTGTGAAGGTTGGATATCTAAAAAAATAAACAAATATGTTTTAGATTAGGTGCCGACTGAAGTATTCCTAGGCTCTATACATATAAAGGTTAAGAAAGCAAAACCATTTATATTATAAATAAACAAGATATTATTGTTGCACTAGCGCGTCGTGCTGTTCAAATTCGCGAAATTGGTGTAATTTTATTTAGTCGCATAGATACAGAGAATGAAGACATTCCTCACTCCAATTGCTCCATTGCTACGTTTGGCTAGCGCAACTCATCTATTTCCGTCCTGTACCTTATGTATGATCTGTTTCATTCACAAATAATTTCGTAAAACATAAGAAAAGTACGTAAAAAACGTACATACAAAGCCGAGTCAATTTTGAAACGTCACAAGGTATGGGTATGCGTCACCTAGTAAAATATAATAATATTACCATTTACACCAGATCACAGTAATAAAACTCAATAATCCTGCTCTCAACCTTATCTACAATGCAAATTTGTCTAAGTTAAGCTATTTAATTTTACATGTTAGTTTTATTTTTATTTCGAGTAGCAAAAACAAAGAATTACTACTGAAGTCGACCAGAGCGGCAGCAAACCAGTGTCATTAGGCTGTCTGTTTGTTTATCAATGTATTTTGTTTGATTTGCAATATCAGATATTTAATTACTCTGATCTGTAATCAATAAATTTTTAGTCAATTTATTATATCGGTTAGTGATGCTACGAAATTCCGTACTACTATAAAACTTTCCGATGTTTTGATGAAAAGTACGTCAACAACTGGTGAGGGGCCGTCCATTAATCACGTGATCTTTTTTTAGCATTTTTTAAGTCGGTGTCATCATTTTCGCGCACAACGCAGAGAATATCTCTCGATCTACCGATCGATATCGCGTGAGGATGTGTGAAGGACGAACTTGGTGCATCTCTAGACTATTACTGCTCGGATTAGGTTGCTCTCCGTTCATTGCCTGCCAACGGCAAGTCAAGATATAACACTATACGCCGCGCTGCTAATCTGTTTAAAGCGCGTTTGACGAAATAATAAATACACGTGATATCTTACACTCCCCCTTCCCCCTTGTGCTATTTTCGTGATTTTTATCAACCCCCCCCCCCTCCTCCTTTCAAGCCTCACGTGATTGATGGACAACCCCTGGTGTCATCATCTTACGGAGTCACGGAGGCTTATGATAATATTAACTGCGGTGAATATAACAACGGACAAGCGTCAGCGCAAATAAAATAATTCAATATATCATTGTAGTTGTTGCTTACATGCACATAATAAAGTTAGTGCGAGATGCGTAACGATATCGAAGTTTTAAAAATACAAGCGCTGGAACGACTGTATTGGACTACGGGTACTATTAGAATCCGGACATTCGGCTATCGGACCGTACCTATCATAAGACGCCGTCAACAACGGACAATCATCATTACTAGAATCCGGACATTCGGCTATCGGACCGTATCGTAAGACGCCGCCATCTCAACGGACAGAATACACAACTTCTCTAGTAGAAGGGCGAACGGTTTCATTCGGTGTAGTAACTTTTTAAATAGTTCACTTTTTTCCTATAAACAATATTATTAATTAACATACCTCTTCCGGTTAACCTAAGAAACAGTATAAAATGATGTTAGTAGGAAAGTAGTGTACCTTAAGGTAATTAATAAAGTAATGGTTTATTACATATAAAAAAGATTAAACAAGAACAATTATAATATACAACAAATACAACATAATTATAAAGTATCACATTATGATAAAATGAAACAAAATATTGAGAAATGGTAAACAACGTAGGACTTTTAATCTGCAATAGGCAAAACGTTTTGTCTGACCTCTCAGATATCTAAAGAAAACTACTGCACCGACCCAAAAAGATTGTGTAATAAATTGCCATGTCATATAATATTGACATAATAACAAATCGACACAAACTGTTTTATCTTAATTGGGTATCAGTTACAGCGGACAAACATGTTTAGCAGTGTTCTAATAATAGCATTCCTTTATCAATCCCTTTACATGTAAACTTGCACTATGGGTAAATAGAATCAAAATTTTTTTATCATACGTACTCCAATTCTCAAACATAACAAGTTCAATGGACCAGAATAATGTTTGCCCGTTAACAAACTGGTTTGTTTATCGTGATACACGATACGCAGCGACACAATGCAATTATGCTACGTTCTTTGCGTATTGTTGTCTCATTTTGTTTGATGTCATGGACGAGCCCCCGGCTGCGTTCAGCTTTATCTATCGACTTATCTGTGTTTGTTTTCTGAGACGGATCTCTGCGGAGTCTAATTATAAGCTATCTCCTCTCCTTCTCGGGAAATTCTTATCGACATTAGTCAATGCTGATTTTAAACAAACATTGCGCTGTATACAATATTCGAAGATTCCTAACTTCTGCATTAATCAATAAGATTATAAAATTAAATACTCACTGTTAAAATATAATTATTTCCTAATTGATACTATTCCTAGTGATAGTAGACTAGAGGACACAGAGATTAAGATACTAAATAAGTTTTATAACGCCACAAACATAATTGTAACACAGATTTAATATACGAGTATATATCTATTTTTTTTAAACCACAACGACATTGTTTTTAACTGATAACAATTTGATAGTTAAATAAAATTATACGGGGTATAATTAATCAAACGTAAGTGAGAACTACCTACAACTGTTTACCATCATGAAGTCAATCACACCAGTCACAAATAAGGTGACAGGTTGATGCTGGTTCCAAAATACCGAATAACATCAATAATTGTCGGAATATCTTTGAATCATGTTGTTATTATTACCCAAAACAACAATTAAGTGCTATCACCTAATTTTACTCCTTTTTTTTCGAGGGGAAATGCTCCTTATGCACCTTGTCACCGCGCTGGCTAGGCGCGGCCTTGTGTGGGGCTCCCCGGTCAGAGTGACCGGCCTACCCACTAAAACCCCCCGGTGTCCTCCAAGCCCATATCCGGGCGCATGGCGGGGTGCGCTTTCGCGATTCTACCGCCACACGCCCACTACCTAATTTTTCTCCTGGAGTACCTAGCTCTTCGAACATAAGTGATAACGAGTAATGCAAATTTGTAAGAAAATATTTCTAATCATGATTTTTATTTATTGTTTTACCACCGTCTAATATGGAAAAAGTTAAAACAGCAACATCACAACTAATAAATATTAGAAACACGAGTAGGGACATTTCAACGGTAAAGAATGGCTGCAAATAAGATGGCAAAAATTATTTTCAAAGGTTGTTTGAAATGGACGTTATATGGATCCGTTATAGGCATAAAGTTATTGAATGGAGGGGAAACATGCTGAAAATACGATACCATAATACGATCTCGTCGAACGTTGGACGAGATCGAGCGAAGACTGCAAAGTATGGCAGGATATCTGCTGTACGATTTAACCTTTATTGAAGAAAAGACCAAATAATAAAGGACTGATGCAACTTCGTGTTTGTACAAACATTGTACTCAGCATTGTGAGAAAATTATATACAATAGATAGTTCTATAATTAATAGAATAATGAATCAAACGGATTAGAAAATAGAATGTTTGGTGAAACGAAAAAGTCTATTGTGCCTTCGTGAATTTGGAAAAGACCTACAGGAGCGTGGGCAGAGATGAATTATGGAAAATATTATCCATATATAGAATATATGACACAAGCACTGAGATCACAATATAAATATTTCAGGCTCTACTAAGGATAAAGGGAGAGTTCAAAGACGATAAAAAGAATGAACGAGAAAAGACTACCAACAGAAATTTATAATGCGAACACGAATGAACAAGTTGACTGACGACGACCTAAACAAACTTACTTAGACCAAAGATATCACGAAAAAAACCAGAACAAGAAACGACTCGGCAATTTATTAAATTCGGGTGCTATTGTCAAATAAAAAACATTTTTATAGGCATGCTAAACAATTATGCAAAGGTAATACAGTTTTTGGGCTATTTCACGATACTCGGCATCTATAAAAGGATGTCACTAAAATAAAGTAACTAAAACGAAGTGATAATCAAAATGATAGTGTATAATCAAAAAAAATATATTCCTACCTTATTGCCATAGATTCGGGAGGCATTGGAAAATAATTGTCCGGTCGGTTCTCTGTCCATGGATATCCCTTCGAGAAACATCCATACGGCTCATAACAGCGTTCCAATTCCATATCTGCAAAAGACTGGGGGTAGACAAACATACACACACATGAAACAAGAGATTACATGTCTTCCTACATTAAAAGTACTACTAAGTGTATATTTTTTTCTTTCTATTGAAATTTCCGACTTATATGAAGTTTTGTGGACTTGGAATTATTATGTAAGAATATACACCAATAAAAGAACTTGTATTCTATTACTTCTTACATATTTCAGTAGGTATGAAAGTAACAAGTCACATAATCTACAATATTTAATAAACAACAATTCTGCTTTTTTAGTTCAAAGTGAATATAATAAAAATAAATACCTATAAGATGTTCGTGATAGACAGAAACACATTAAGAAAGTTTCCGTAGTATACTAAAGTAATTACTAAAGTATACTGCGGAAACTCGACACAAAAAGACATATTGTTGATACCTAAAGCCAATAAAATATTTTTAAATAATATATATATTAAACATTCCATAGTACCAACAGGAAGTAATAATGTTTGCGACATGTTTGCGATATACGACACTAAATATTGACTACAAAATTTTTTGAACACCTTCATTTGTTTAATTTAAAAAAGGTATATTGGAATGATTTAAAAAAAACAATAAAAATATGCTTGGACTTTTCGCGAGTGTCGCGAGCGATGAGTACAAGTTCTGAGCGATTTTGACAGCTGAAAATACTAAGCTACACACAACGATTCTGACTTTACAAGTAAACCTTAAGAAAATTGCTGGTAAAACCTGTTACTGAAACCTGTTGCTACACATATGAAAACAGCGAAACATCTGTTGTTATTTATATTATAGTGTATAACCAAAATCAAATCAAATCAAATCAATATGATTTGGTGAGAAAATCGATCAAACAAAAAAAAAACAAGCTAATGAAGCAGTAGATATTTCTAAGAAGATTTTTTTATTTATATAAAGCAGTGGAATGCGATTAGCTTGTAAATGGTTCATTAGCATTTTGCAAAAAACCAACTCACCATTATATGCTACAGGAAACTTCGTTACATCGGTCCCGTTCTGTTTGCCCATCAAAACCATAATAGTTTGCAGCATCAGAGTAGCACTTGTGCCGTTATGCATTTTGTATGTTCACACATAACACGAACACACAAAAAAGTTCACTAAATAAGCACGGAATGCGCGGCCACAGCCTTTCAGCAACGAAATACGATTGTTGATAAGTAATTGACCCGAGCGCGGGTAACAGTGTTGTTTAACTGTAAATCGTGAAATGAGATGCCCAGACGGAGAGTGTTGTTTTATAGGCAATATAAATGCAGTGTACAGCCAAAGAGGCGACCGTCATTACTTAACAAGTCTCAATATTATAAGTTCGCAGACGTTCCGGGATATACGATAACGGGGTTAGAACGTTATCGCGTATTATTTGTTAAAAACCGATTGACGCACGAACTAGTCTGGACGATTACGGCTCGCTGTGGGCGTATGTACACGTTTGGCTACCCGTTATCGTAGTAGCGACTAGCGAAACTGAAGGCCAAGGGGGTAGAAATGTCGAGCCTTATTTGTTTGTTTACGTGTTGTAATTGTATACGTAAAAGAAATGAAAAACATTGTATTATAGGGGGATGGAATAAATTTGTTAAAGAAGCATGCGGAAATTACTAAATAGGGTAGGTATGGTAAGCCACAATTTCACAAACAACAGAGAAATCAACGTATTTGTTAGGTTTGTCCTTGTCGGCTTTTCACGATGTTAACGAACACTTCGCCGTTGGGACTACTCAACTTGGTAGTTGTAATAAACCTGATGTCATGGTTGGCATCAGGTACCTTATATTACAAAGAGTCGCCCAAACTTGAAAATTGAGTTCGTAAGAGTGGTTTACGTAGACCAAATATAAAGCTTGAGGTGTTGTTAACTGTACATTATTAAACAATTTATCAATACAATAGTATTGTAGTGCACTGTTAATTGTTGTCAGTTTTCATCGAGTGTCTCCAAAACAGAGGAAAAGATATATCCTATACAGTTAATTTTCCCGGTTCTCGATTCCTATTTTCAAAACAGAGAAATGCCAATGTTCGCGTTGAGTGTTGTGACACGAAAACTATGTTTTTACTCCAATACTTCTTTTTACTATTTGTTTTGTTTAACATATTATTAATTTTAGGTACATTTATAGTACCCATAATTAATGAGAAACGGATTATACGATGAAAAATTTACTCCTAACACAATATATCTATAAGGGAATTGCATTCGCGCTAGTTATTTAAAAACATACTAGATTGTATGTATTTATATGCTGAATTGAATTCCTTATATAATGACGTATATAGATTTGAAAACTGTATATATTTTATATACAGTTTTCAAATATATTTTTATATGAAAAAAACATTTCATCTAATTAAATCATTTGTATAGTTAAGATTACTCATTTATTTCTAAATATATTGTATATACTGGAGGAAATATACACTTTTAATGATATTTACATTTTCAAAGTATACCTATTAATGAAATAAAAACTTAGCACCCTAAAAAATACAGAATTATTTTCCAAAATGTTGACTTTAAAGTCTTTGTTTATATTCACAATGGTATTTGGGTGGTATTTATTATATATACCATATATATATTATATATACATATAATATATATACACATACATATATATATATGTGTGTGGTGTATATATATATATATATATAATATATATATATATATATATATATATATATATATATATATATATATATATATATATATATATATATTAGTGATGAAACGGATATCCAGTAACTATCCGGTATCCGACCTATCCGGCCTATTTTCACTATCCGGCCGGATACCGGATAGTAGGGCACTATCCGGCCGAATACCGAATACTAGATGTTTCCCGCGATACCGTTCGCTCTGAGTGCTTTACGCCCTAAACTCGTCTATATCGCGCTTTTCTGTGGGAATACAAAAGTTTTTAAGCCTATCTATATTGTTTCTCGTTGTCTAATCTATCTCTGTATCAAATTTCAGCAAAATCAGTTCTTTAGTTTAGGCGTGAGAGAGTAGCAGACAAACAGACTGAATTTATAATATTAGTAACGGATTATTTTGCACATACACACACATATATGAAACGCGATAAGCGGCCGAATATCCGGCGCTCCGGCCTCGTAGTTAGCCGAATATCCGGTATCCCAGTGGCGTATATAGGGGGGGGCCCGAGGGGCCCGGGCCCCCCACGAAATTTTTACATACCTTAACCCGCAATACACATAAATTATTTTTTAATATAATAATAATAATAAAATAAACAAAAAATAATAAAATAATAAAAAAATTAATGTCTAGACTAGCACAGTAATGTTATTAATAATATAAAAAAATGAAGAATTTAATTTTTCATACTAGATATTTGTTTTTATCATTATTGTTTTATTAATTTTACAAATTGTTTTCCTTGTTATTCATCCATTTAAAGACTAGCATATTAATATATCAATGAATATATTAGAAATATACAGAATTTAGTTTTAATAGTAGAAGACTGACTACTGAGGTATGCTTCTGATGACTTATGTATTATGTACTTATGCATATCCACCTTTGCTAAAATTATCAGTTATCTAACCAGTTTCAATATGTGATTATTTTAACAAACTCATTTTATTAAATAGTTATAGTAAACGTATGTATCCATATCATAACATATTAATGTTTTTGTTGTAAAAGTCATTTCCACTTGTTTCTATTATAGTACTATACTAATGTTATTGTTTTATAGTATTTTCTTTTTTGTATTATTTCTCATAGGTCTCATGCGTTAGATTTTTTAAAAAAATTATATTTATTTATTTAATTTTTATAAGTCTAAATAATGTGATTTCTCTTGTCTGATTTATATTGTTTCAATAAAATAAAATGTTAATGATAATCATTATTAACATTATTTATATTTTTGTTTCTATTACCCCTATTCGAAGTTTCTTTTAGCATTTAGTCCTAAAAGTTACCATGTCTGTGCAAAAAAAAGAAAAGTTAATCATAAAATCAGTCAATTATATTGTCTACAGCATAAAAAACCATATTTTGCTATTTATTATTATTTGTTATCAATTAGTATTATTAATTATTAGGTTTGTACAGCACATTTCATTTCAGAGCATTGTAACAGTGAGTCTCGGACTGTTACAGTCAGAAAGACACTAACAGCAAGCAATATATTCCTGCTCCTCAGCTGAAATGTGCAAACCTAAATGACCTACTAACTGAGAGGTAGAGTCAGAGTCAAGAGCTACATGACATACTACACTTCTTCCTGCTATAAAATATTTATCCAAATAAATAAACTTAATTTATTTTCAAATATTATTTTTATTTTACGCATAACATGATATATATATATATATATATATAACTTTATTATATAAATATAAACACTTTATTTTCTGTTGTAGACTTTTAAAGAAGGTACGTCTGGAGTTCATTTATATATATATATATATATATATGTATATACATACATGCATGTAGATATTCGCTGGGCCCCCACGAAACTCGAGTCTATATACGCTACTGCGGTATCCGGTATCCGGCCAAATCACTATCCGTTTCATCTCTAATATATATATATATATATATATATATATATATATAATATATATATATAATATATATATTATATATATATATATACTTTGACATAAGCTTATCAAAGTTAAAGGTGAAGAATGCAGTTGTTATAGGATTCGATTCCGCACGTCCGCCGAGGTGACACACACACAGAACATTATTACTCCTAGCGGAGGACACACAGCGAGGCCTTTGAATCTATTACGCACAGACAGCTCTAATCGCTCGTGTGACGCCACTATAGGTAGAAAAATATGGCAAGCTTAGTTTCTACACAGTCGATAAAACATGTGTGATACAAATAAATCTGAGCCTATTACGCTTCTCAAAAATAGTCTTAGTATATATAAATATCTCGAGAGAAATAGAAATAATATCTCGACATACATCTAATATACACAGCAACCATTTGTAATCACACCAAGTTTAGATTAAGTTAAAATAATGCTCCACAACGTAACAAAAATAATCATTATAAACAGAAGAGAAATAGCAACATTAACGCACTTCACAACTGGAAAATAGGAGACAATATTTTATAAATAGTCAAAGATATATTAGCAGGTTACAGAATCCACATTATTTTAATTATAATATAGAGGTTATAGCGAATATGCAAACTCACAAACCTATATCACTTTGGATATTCGAGGTCATCTCCGGTTCTACTGATCCAATTTTTATGAAATGTGATAGGTATGCGGATACTTTGAGATTGAGATTTGAACAAGGGCATAGGATTTATCATTTCTATAAAAAATATCGATATAGGTAACGTGGCCGCGAGCAGAAGGCTATATTATTATATATTGACCGCTTATCAATTTTATTACATGTAAGAATTTATATTTCATGAAGAAAATATAAAACTTAAATGGCAGTAAACAACTATGGACTTTGTATCTGCTGATAGCTTGTCGACGTGAGAGCTACAAACTAGATTGTCCAAATAATACTCTACACTACAACATAACAAACATGCCAAAAATACGCTTGGCAAAACGTAATACCGACAATTATTTTAATATTTGAATAGCTAAGTAATTATTTTGTTATATTTAATAAATGGATATTAATACATTACAAACTATGTCACATGGTATTCGCGATACAGGCAGGTGTTTTTTCACCGCTCTGTTGCGTCGATCGTTGACTATATATTTTTTTAAATTTTGTTTACCTCGGAGATGAGTATATCATTACCAATTTAAGCGAAAGTTACGTCCCATACACAACTTGTTGCACACATTGTACATGTGCATTGTACATAGTTTATGGAAATTAACCTTAAAATAAGGCTTAAATTTCACTACAAACGTCCTCTGTAAACAGGCTTGGAAAACTCGTTAATCTGTTAGACGGAAAACCCTCCTCATTGTTAAGGATATATAAGGCGATAATTATTGAAGATACGGGATTAGATGCTTGATCGATATCTGGATAATGACCTGAATATACAGGAATGCTGTTTGGTTTTACACACATTTGTACAGTCTACGCCTGCTATCTAGACTTCTCCAAAGATCTCGTTTCTCAAAGTAATAATTTCTCTTTATTAATTGGTAACATAAACAAATAAAATTGTTTCCGAATTACGGGACGCACTCAGATGACTAAGTACAAACTTATTTGTACCGTTAGGAAATCCTCATACCAAATTTTATCACAAAAACCCGGCCAGCAGTTTTATATCAAATTTTACTTCTGGAAATATATTTGCTTCCATTTAAAAATTCCTGCCTTTCACCGGATCTCTAAATTATCCCTATATCGATATTCATCAAAATTGGTTCATTAGTTCGTGGGCCCATTCAAACAAAAAAACTTGCATCTCCAAATTTTATCCCCTTTACGATATTTTTTACAAACTTTAAATATGGTGTTTATTTACATCTAATCAAATGCCTAGAAACTAAATTTAAATCTTTAAAAATGATGTACTTTCCACACAAACTTTCATCTCCTGTTTCAACCCTTTAGTCCTTTTTCGCATTAAAAATTTGCCGATGTCTACTTTAACCTCTAGATTATGTGTACCAAAGAAGATTGGCAGGAAACTATACATTGTTGGTACCATAGTTAGACTAAGTGTACGGCGATAAAAATACCATGTATTTCTTCGTTTTTAATAATTTAACAAAAAAGGTAATCGCACCATATGTCTGCAACTGCTAAATAAAAAGATAAACTCATTTAAAAAATAGAGCATAGAGGTAACGAAACGTAATAAATCACTTATGTTTTGACTTTTGCGACGCTTTGTCGATAACTATGTGTTATCAAAACGTTGTAAATGTCAAAATATGTGTGTGATTGATTTAATATTGACATAATCTATGCACGACACGACCATAAATGATATTGCATGTGACCACAGACGAAGTAGTAGAAGCTACGTACGTTAACATAATATACTAATCTGTGACGTTAACTTGACTTTGCCAGTTGACATAATAGTGACAGATTTTTCATTTATATCTAAAAATACAGGACTCAGCTAGGAATAATAATATTACATTCATAAATTCTAGTGATATTATCGGTATTCTAACTGTCATTAATCAATAATCAGAATATGTATTAATCTATAATCGATATATCCGTAACGAATCAAATAGTTATTTTT
This sequence comes from Scirpophaga incertulas, assembly GCA_036419045.1. Lineage (NCBI taxonomy): Eukaryota > Metazoa > Arthropoda > Insecta > Lepidoptera > Crambidae > Scirpophaga > Scirpophaga incertulas. Next base: position 16,691,264 of record CM071639.1, on the reverse strand, counting down.
CTTATGCATATTGCGTTTTAATATTGCTTGGCGCATAAATACGTTTTGTTATCAATATTCCCTGAAATTGTAACTTCAATTTTTCTTTATTTACAAAAGTTATAGATTTTTCTCAGTGAAAGAAAAATAGGTAACCAGTTACCGTTTACAAAATATTAAAAAATCAGAATCGTACATTTAACAATGTAATGGGTACCAGGCCTGCCATTCTTCTTTCATATACAAATCGGTTCGGTAGTTTTGGCGGAAAACGCGACAAACAGACAAAGAGTTACTTTCGCATTTATATTAGTAAGGATAAACGTATATGTTAAATCATAATTATAAAACTTGCTTAAAGAAAGGACTGGTACTATATCTGTGTTGAAGCTCACTAATAAAATATTATGTTATTCATACACTCTATTCATAACTAAATGTTGTCAAAAACCTTTACAAATTTGAGTGAATGAAGGAATTAAAAATTATTTTGACATTTCCATTATAATATTTATTTGTGGCGTTTTTTACGCACCAAAAAGAGTGCGTAGCAAAATAACAGAGCTATCAACTCCCATTATTTTATTATTTTAAATGAGTGCAGTCGATAGATCCATTCATACTTTCCTCTTTGCATAAAATATTGCCAATTTTCCAACAAATAATCGTTTTCTAAACAACCAAGTTTGGTAAAAACCATGGTCTTGTACCTCATAACACAAAGCGTGTTAATTAATGGCACTGTAGTCTCGGCACTGGTCTTTATCTGTATTTAAGTAATTTTCAACTAGTGACACCATAAAATGGGCTGTTTCCTTAGAAAATCGATAATTCTTCTTGAACTCGTCAATTCTTTCGGAAATCGGAGTTTTAATTATACAATTTTTGACAGATACTTCCATTCTTTAATTGAATTGTAGCTTGGATTACATTTATTAAAAAAAATTAACTGGTGTGAAGTTACTAGAGGTTTAAAGTAAGTAGCAGGCTTCAATAAATATATTTATTATAATAAATAATATTTAGGTTTATAATAATCGTTATAACCTAAAACAAGTTTACCAAAGGAATATTAAACGTCAAATAGCCCACATCAGTTATTAACTTTACGCACAAATTATTTTATATACGCCCAGACTCAACAAGCATTGATAAAGATATAACAGTTATATCCATTCTGTCATAGCAAAAATGTTGTACTAAAGAATAAAAAAAATTGTACACGTCTAGATTTCAAAAAATTGCTTGCTTTATAGTCATTTCATATACTATAGTCAAAAATTTTATAAAAAACAAGTTTTAAGAAGTTAAATAGCGCGAATTGGACCGTACGTATATAGACTCGTAATATTTCATGTTATGGGTTTAAGTAAATTTACTAAGATACATTTTTAGATTGTTGGTCTATCGGTGTGACACTAGAAAAAAAAAGAAACTATGGGCATCCCTAATTTCTTTTGCCGCTCGCAGAATGAAAATAGGCATGAGCATACTACATTTTTCAATAGGAATCTCACACAGATCTCACTTTTTCTAGACACAATTAATATCTCAAATAAGATAAACATTATTGTTAACTAGCTAAATAACCGGTAAAGGTAGGTAGTTATAATAAAAACTAAATAAACAGTAAATCACATAATGTATAACTTCAAAAATATATAAATTCTAATTACATTGTTTATAAGCTTTTTATGACATTAAAAGTCGACATAATAATTTTCTATATTAAATTGTAATAGTTACTATATACAACATAAGTGACAAATAGCCATCATCAAATTAAAAAGTAGTCATTAACTATAAATAATTTTATTTTCTTCAGTCTCTATTCTAAGTCTAATGGCTAATTTCACCAAGATTGTCTTAATTTACGATAATCATAATAAGTAGTATTCTGTCACACCCTTCATTTAGGTGAGCATATTTAAGCATACCACTTAGGATAGTCCCACTCAATAATTTTATTATGAAATTTGCCATTATTCTTACTACTTAATTCGTGATATCTTAATTAATCTCAAAATATTTTATTCTTATGGGCTTCTCACCCGAAAGAAAGTCGAACGAAAAAATATAAGTTAAATCGAATTTTCGCTATACTTACATATGATTATTTGTTTTGTTTACAAAAATAAATGACACTAGCTTTTGTATCACACCAACAGATATTTACACTTCATGAATGGACAGTTCTTACAACAATATATGATTACAGAACGTTTTAAAAGTATTCACATAATGGATATACATAGTCTTGAAAGCAGCTGTACATTATTAGGTGTGATATAGAGGATATTTTCGGCTAAATTCCTCTATAAATGTTAAAAGATATCGATTTCTATAAATTCCGAGTTGTACATATCAGATATAGATTAAGAGAGGAGTCAATAATATTTTAATATAATTGTTAAAGACCTTCAGTTTCTTGCTTGTTCCTCTCGACTTGCAAAATTTACAGGTCAACTTTATTTTTCTTATTTATATTCCCATTAAAAGGATAAATAGCTTTGACTTTCTTACATTTAAATTTGTGTTCGAGCCTGTACAACCTACGCTGAATATTATTTTAATTTTTAATTTTATGGTACGCCGTAAACATACGTACGTACATGCGTTTAGTAATCCATCCAACGTATGATGGTATTACGGCACTAAGCTAACATTTTGGACAATATTTTAATATAAATATTTTTAATCACAATTAATCATAGGGACCAAAAAAGGATGTCTTAAATTTACCTTGAATCGCCCTAAATAAATGTAAGTGACGTAGACTCGATGTAATTCTAGTATCAATAAATCAACGTATATTTCACGAAATTATTTACATTTAAAGGTAGCTTTATAGTATTTTTATTAAGCAATTATTGTGACAAATGTATTGAAATCTAAGATAAAAATATGTACACATTTCATTTACTACAAAATAAAATGTCTATCTTATAACAACACCTATAGATACACAATAATTTTATTGGCGTGATTGAATATATTGTCCATCTTGACACAGATTATACGAAGAAATCTTGTGCGATGAAAATTGTTCGTGGATTTTAAGCTAAATCACAGAACATTCAAAACTAAGTATAATATTGCTAGCTTAAAGAAGAAGAATGGCCCATTCAATATTAATGAAATTGTTGTTATGTTTTCTGATTTAACAAGGAGTCGGAATAAGATTCATATAAAATTTGGAATTTTATATAACATTATTGTGAAACAAAATTGAATCAAGAATATTATACATATATATTATAATATTAATTTAATAACAACATACATCTATTTTAAAAACATGTATTTGATTTTGAATAGTGGATAAATTTAAATATTGTGCCATAATTAAAAAAAGTTTTGCCACCTAAACTTACTAATATTCAAGTATATATGCAGACTACATTATAGGGATCCTGTTCATCATATACTGTGATAAAGAAATGAGCAGTCGAGGTTAAACGTGGACAATTAAGTATTGTTGACAACCCAGATCTTGGGAGAAGAGCAACTACCAACCAGCATATATATGTGGAAAAATATGCGATATGGTTATGGGAGACCGTGGTTTGTTGACCGTAAGCTTTAGAGCGTCAGGACCCATCTTCTAAAAACTATTTTTTTAAGTTCTTTCATATGATATATCTATAACGTCAGTTATCTTTTACTTTTACGGTCAACGGCGATACTATAGACTTACTATTGTGAGCTATTATGTCGTTTTCGCTAGGAATGAACTAAAATCGAAAGAACTTGGAATGTTGACCAAGCAAGTTCTTTTATAACCAGATATTTGGATTGCATATATGGTCCAATCCACCATACCCAAGGGGTTAATTTGTAATGTGATCGATTAATGGGCAATAGTAATCAAGTTAGACGTGTTGCTTAAAAAAAGTTGAATTTTATACATTGGATATTATTAGTCGATTGACTAGCAAATATAGAAACATCCTTTAAAAGGTGAAAAGGTTCATGACACCAAATGTATAAAAATTGCCTTCAAGCAACATTAATTTCCGATTCGATTCGATTATAATTGCTGATTTGTTTAAAATCGGCCCTCTGATTCGGAACTATCAGACATTTTAAATGGAACGGATTAAAATTTTATAGAAATTTTGACAACTTAGATATGAGATTTTAAAACTGGTGTAATGGCTCTGGTAAATTATGTAATATTTACATATATTTTTACCTCTATTTCCGTTTGATAGTAAAAGTAAGTAGACGTAGTGTGAGACGTTATTTTTACTCATACAGTTGATCTATTCTTCATAACAATACAAACTTAAAATGTTTCCTGGGACCATTGTTAGTTTCCGACTTCACAGGCGTCTCATGTTGTATATTTATACTTTGAATTTTAGTAGAAGACTCTATACTGATATTTTCACTATCAGATTCAGGTTTGACTAGTCGCTGAAAGCTAACTTCGTCGGCCATGGACCATTCAGCATCTTTATCTGTTGGACTCGATGTATAATCTCCTGCAAATAAAAACGCAAAATTTTAATCTATAATAACAAGTTAGGAGCAAATACCATAATAGAATAAGTGTTAAGTATGAATAATCTGTTTCGGAAAATGAAAACTAAAACTTCAGTAATTAGTTTAAGTAACGATTAACAATTCATTATCAATGGTGTAAAAAATTCGTGTTATAAAAAATAAATAAATAGTATGTGTTAGCATTCGCAAAAGTTATTTTTCATTTATTTTAATTATTTTTCAATATTTTTAATTTCTGTCACTGTGTTTATCTCAATGTTAGAGGATTATTATAAAAGAAAGCTGGCATTGTTTAGTAAAAAGCAATATATATGTGTAAATATTGTTTCGAACTTGCGATACATTTTTTTAAAGTATATTATTTGGAAATGTTATGGAATACTATCATATAGTAAGACATAACCAGTTAATATAACTAGACATAAATAGGGATTAGAAATATATTAACTGTTATTTCTTTTAGATTAAGTTGACCGAAAATATTATTTTAAAGATAAATCTTTAATCTCTTGATAAATATCAAATAATCAGACTGTTTAGTAAAGGACGATTTAAAGTAACCTTTAAAAGAAGTTAACATTTATCAAATTACGTACAAACCTAGAAATATGTATTAGACAAAGAGCCTACTCGAGCTAACAAGACTGATTTTGCAAAATGGCTGCACAAAGCGTCAAAAATGACACATACTTTAAAGCAGCATTGCTCAAAGTCGTCAAAGAAAATAAACCTGACTTTAAAAAAATGAGATTTGTAAATTAAAAAATAAAGAAGTGATAAATTGTTATTAACAATTTAAGTAAAGTTATTATTAATTTATTATTATGATGTAAATTAATATTTTTACACAGCAATACCGAGCAGCCATTCTCCACCAAGAAAATGTTCACTTTACGTTAAGTTGTGCCAAAATTACGAAAATTGAATGCGCAGAAATATTAAAAAAAAAATAGTGAAAAAATATTACAGGAAGATATGGACACAAATGTTAGTAATAATGTTGAAAATGAGTTAACATTATGTACAGGCGGTGATACCTCTACCGTTGATTTTAGCTCACCTGAAGAAAGTTATTAGAAGTCATCATTCATTTCATAGATGAAACCCATATATATGTTACCGGCCAAACCCGATTTAAGGAAAAACCAGTATAGCCTAGTCTCCACTAATTCTTCCTATAAGCGATAGGATTAACCAGTATAGCCTAGTCCAAACTAATTTGTCCTAAGGATAGACCAGTTTAGACTAGGCCAAACTAGTTGATCCTGATATAGATACGCACACTCTAGATAGAGATAAACTGATATGGCCTAGTCTAAACAGTTACAATATTTGGCGGGGTCGGAAAGTAGTTGAGCAAACATGTTAAGACTTGTACATCCGGGAGTTCCCCGAGCGCCCCGCCACTCCTCGCTCGCCATTGGTCACATTATTTTAAACGCATTTAGCGTCTAGTTACCAGCCGTGCGTAACGTATTCGCCCCGAGCGTATTTACTTAATGACTACAGTTTTTAATTAAAAGTTTAGGTGTTATACTACATTATAAAGTTTTCTTTTTTTTTTCAATATGAATGAGCCTACGTCAAGTCAACAAGCAGAACAAAAAGAATGGAGGAATAAGTTTTTGACAGAAATTTTACAAAGTGAAAGTTAAAAGTCTTCTCGTTATAATGTGCTATCATCAGAGCAATATTTGGAACTTCTTGAACAAATTGAAAATGTAGATGCAAATCCGAAAAAAATACAACATTACAACAAAGGAGATTGAAACGATATGCTTAGAAATTGGGGACGTGAAAAAACTGATTGCACGTAGCGCAGCTAATATAAAATACTATCTTCTATCCGATGAACTTTATGATGTTATTGTCGCAGCTCATGTGGCTGTCGGCCACGGTGGACGTGACAGGATGTTAAAAAAATATGCCAATATCATAAAATAAAAGATTAGTTTGTATTTATCTATGTGTAGTGACTGTCATGAAAAGAAATCACAGAAAAAGTGAGGATTAGTCTCTAAACCCTTTTTTCATTCGGAAATGAATAGTAGGTGCCAAGAAGATTGGATCGATTTTCAGACACAACCAGATGGAAATTTTAAATTTATTATGGTTTACCAAGACCATCTAACAAAATTTGTTCTGCTACGCGCCCTACAATCTAAGAGAGCGGTAGAGGTGGCTTACCACTTGAATGATATATTTCTAACTATAGAAGCGCTGTGCATTCTTCAATCTGACAACGCCAGGGAATTTGTAAATAATGTTATAAGTGAACTTGCCAGTCTGTGACCAGAACTCAAAATTGTGCACGGAAAACCCAGGCACAGTCAAAGCCAGGGCTCTGTTGAGCGTGCTAACCAAGATATTGAGAATATGATAGGTTCTTGGATGAAGGACCAAATTTCAACGAAGGCTTGAGATATGTTCAATTCATGAAAAACCGCGCCTACCATTCAGGGATAAAACAATCGCCATACAAGGCATTATTTGGAATAGAACCTAGAGTAGGACTTTCGACTTCCTCTTTGCCGTAAGAAATCATAAATAATATTCAGGATGAAAACGATTTAAGGAAGGTAATAGAAGATGATTGCAATGTTAACCTGACAGAAGACAGTCATGATAGCGTTGCCGAAGTTCGTAACCAAGAAAAAAGGTTCTTCATCTGAAAATCACATTCATAAAGCTAGAACAACCGCAGCAGAAAATCTTGTGAAACAGGCTAAGAAAATGAAAGCTACTCTACTGACAAGTCTCATCCACCTGCCAATATTGGAGATAATGTGACTATACCGATTCCAGATGTTGACAAAGGCAAAGGTGATCTCAGAAACATCATTGGAATTGTTCTTCAGAAAAATTACGAAGGTTTATACAAAGTTGGCACCAAACATGGTGTACTTCAGAAACTATATTGCAGGTTTAATTTTTTTACTTAACTACTTATCTATCTTTCTCAAGCATTAATGATTCTAAAGTAGCATACTCATGTTTTTTTTTCAGATCAGAATTTGGCATTTGCAGTCTAACTTTTTTAGAGGTAGGATGTAAACCAGAATTCTCAAATATCGTTGAGGACTGCAGCTACAAAACAATCAGTTGGATCAGGCCAAGGATTTGTGAGATGCAGTTGCAGTGCAATAAGGCAACCTTACTCTGCAATTCTAAATGCCACCAAAGCAAACCATGTAAAAATAAATAACAATTTTAATAATTGACATAATACTCGTATAATTATTGCTTTTTGATAAAAATCAGTATTACTTGTTATAGTATGATTGTTTGTATTACCATATAATTGAGACATTATTGCTTCTATTAAAAAAAAATATTATTTGTTAAATATGGTATGATTGTTTTATTGTTTGATTTAGTAGATTATAGTTTGTTTGATCGTATTATTACTTAACAACGAATCATTATAGTTTAATAAAAATGTTTATTTTTCAATTACGAAGCATTTTATTTAGTTTATCTATTTATTTTGACTTTCTTCATATACTTTAACTGTTTAGACTAGGCCATACCAGTTTATCCTAGAGTGTGCGTATCTATATCAGGATCAATTAGTTTGGCCTAGTCTAAACTGGTCTATCCTATCGGGCTTAGGACAAATTAGTTTCGACTAGGCTATACTGGTTAATATCGCGTATAGGAAGAACTAGTCGAGCCTAGGCTGATACTGGTTTGTCCTTAAATCGGGTTTGGCCGGTAACATATACAACCATATAAGATTCAACATGTCCATTAATCACGTGAGGCTTGAAGGAGGGGGGGGGGAGAGGGCTTGATAAAAATCACGTAAATAACTTCGCCTCACGAAAATTAAGTCTTAAACCTCACTACGTATCACCAAGATTAAGGGGGGGATTAAAAATGCTAAAAAAAGATCACGTGATTAATGGACGGCCCCTTATTATGGTAGTTTTATTTGTATCTGATTTTGATTTAGGTTAATTTTTAATGTTGTTTATAAATAATCAAATAATTTAATGAGTTTTGAACTCATATTAAACTATAGATAATAATTATTTTATAATTATACAGTGAGTCCCTGGATAAAGTGCAATCCCGAAAGGGGATGAAACTAGACCATGAATCATTGACTAGAAAAATATAAAAAAAAAAATATTGTAGGATTTATTGGTATTTTAAGATTTTCATGTTTCATTAAGGACTCTATGTACAAAAGTATTGATTTCTTCCAAAATAATGGGTCTATTTCTTTGAAATAAAAAAAAACAGTATGTTTAATACCTGGCGATGACCATGAAATAATAAATAGTCCGCAAAAAAATAACTATCTTGGGTAAAAAAATGTATTTTTATGAAAAAAAATATTTTTTTAGACGTTTATTTTAAAAAACATAAAATTACTAAAAAAAAATGTGCCCTATAACTATGTAATTTTATAGCTTACTTTTATTCTTTACCATTTTAGCTTCCAAATAAAAAAAAACACAATGTTCTAACTAAAAAAACACGCTATCTACGAACTTTTAAAGTGGAGCCTAATCGTGTTACCGTGCAGGTAGAGACCGTTTTTTCCATTGTTTCCGTCCTACTCTGTGCCCTACTCCACTGCCAAATGATGCTGCTTGACCGACTCTACCTTCATGCTTTAAAGATACCCCTCCAGAACTAGCCCCTGCAGCCACAATTCCATTTGAATCAACACAAATAGCTCCTACTGTGTCTAATGGACTAAATTTGATATTATTTTGCAGAGAATAGCGTTCGTTACGTTTGGACTGCTCCTGTTCTGTGGTGCTGTATCTAATGTCTACAACCCATTATTTTGGAAGAATCAATACTTTTGTACATAGAGTCCTTAATGAAACATGAAAATCTTAAAATACCAATAAATCCTACAATAACTTTTTTAAATTTTTTTTTATTTTTTCTAGTCAATGATTCATGGTCTAGTTTCATCCCTTTCGGGATTGCACTTTATCCAGGGACACACTGTATATATCCTATTTAACTAAAGATGTCATATATTTAACTATGGACAGTCGGGGGATGGCTCGTTGCTCGCGTCCGTAGGATTTTACCACCTTATCCACAGGCCCACCCTACACGTGTCCCCGGGTGGTGCTAAATGAGCAACAACGCCGAGTCACAGGCGGCGGTTAATAACCTGTCGTAATTGGCATTCACAGGCCAAGAGGACTAAATTCCCTCTAAAAGAGTGACCATGGTGCCTTGGGAAAGTATCATGGATGTCTCTCCCACCCCCCTTTTATTTAATTATGGAAAGTAGAATTAATGATAGTGATTTGTCGTGCACTCCGGCTGACCCCCGGCGCTCTCCGGTACCCGGGCTGGAGAGTGGGAAATTTGCAACCGAAGACTGCATAGAAGTGGGTAACCAGGCTTCTATGTCAGTAAATGTAACTGGAAGAAAGAAGATGATTCAACAGGCATTCCACCCAAGCCTACTTATGAGTCGCCCAAGGAGTTATTCTGTAGGAAGTTCCGGCACAGAATACGTATCTACCAAACAAGCCATGATCCGAAATCCTGACATGGAAGACGAGAACAAGATTAGAAATTCTAATGACAAACCAATAAATCAATGTCCACCAGAATGGCAGAGAGTACCCACAAACAGCATTCGCAAAAAGAGAAAGATTACCGCAATAAGCCCATCACCTGAAGGCATTAAAACAACTAACCGCTTCACTGGGTTGACTGTGGATCTCACTGAACAAGGAGAATTAAAGAATAAAAAACCAAACAAACCCCCACCTATAGTTCTGTATGGGGTAGAAGATGTAACGGAATTGACCGAACTATTTAAAACAGCCACAGATAGAGAACACTTCACATATAAAATTGTTAACCAAAATCAAATGCGAGTTAGCTGTACAGATATTGAAGTGTACAAAAAACTAATTTCCTTAGTTCGCGAGAAAGGTCTTATAGGTCACACTTTTAATAGAAAAGACCAAAGAAACTATAGGATAGTCATTAGAAACCTACATCACTCAACTCCCACTAGTGAAATAGTAGAAGCTATCAAAGACACGGGTAACACAGTAGTTGGAGAAATAATAAATGTAAAATTTGGACCTGACAAAAAACCAACAAGAACATTCTTTGTTAATCTTTTACCAGGACCGAACAATAAACTTGTAAAGGAAATGAGATATATATATCACCAATCTATTACAGTGGAAGATCCGAAAAAGAGGAAAGTAATAGTGCAGTGCCATAGATGTCAGCAATATGGGCACTCAAAAAATTACTGTATGAGACCCTACCGCTGCGTCAAATGTGCACAATCACATAAAACATCAGACTGCCCCAAACGCGATCGCAATACACCAGCTATGTGCGCATTGTGCCAGGGACCTCACCCCGCCAACTACAAGGGCTGTGAAGTGTATCAGGAAATCCTCGCAAGAAAAACTGGAACTCCGCTAAACAGAGTAAAGGAAAGTATTGATCCATCATCTATCCCTAAAGTTGATAAAATTAAACCTAATACAAATACTAAAAGTAAGAAGACTCCAGAGGACAAACAAAGCGCCCAGAAGCCCTTCGAAAATCCAGATTATAATCTAAAAAACAAATCTTTTGCAAGTGTAACACGTAAAGAAGATAATAGAGAATATTCACTTCCAACCCAGCAAATAAATATTGAAAGAATTTTAATGAACCAAACAGAAAAATTTGAGATGATCCTACAACACATGAGTACATTAATGCAACTCATAACAACACTAGTCACAAAATTAACATAAAAGAGCTATTACGCATGGCCACCTGGAATCCAAACGGCCTAGCTCCAAATAGGGGTGAGGTAGAAGCTTTAATAAATACACACAAGCTTGATATAGTACTCATTTCCGAAGCCCACTGTACCAACTCCTCAAATGTCAAGTTTAATGGATTTAGTACTTACATTACACATCACCCAGATGGAACAGGACATGCTGGAGCTGCAATCATTATAAAAAATACCATCAGACACCATCTCTTACCAGAATTTAAGACCAATCATATACAAGCAACCACAGTTGAAATTGAAGATAAATGTGGATCTTTGCGAGTTGCGGCAGTTTACTGCCCTCCCAAACATAAAATCACCGAAGGCATGTTTTCCACGTTTTTTGAAACCCTGGGAAACAGGTTTATAGCTGGCGGGGATTGGAACTCAAAACACACTTACTGGGGATCCAGACTGACTACAACCAGAGGTAGACGGCTGCAGGAGAGTGTAGTTGCTAACAACCTAGTTACAATATCTCCTCTCGAGCCGACATCCTGGCCAACGGACCGGGAGAGGATGCCTGACGTGTTAGATTTCTTTATTGCGAAGGGACTATCTAGACATTACTTCAAACCTGAATCTTGCTTGGATGGGTCGTCGGATCACTCTCCTGTGCTGCTAACAGTTAGCACTATGGCAATTGAGGTTTCAGAACCAGCAACACTCTGTAATCATCGCACTGACTGGCCCTCATTCCGAGAGTGTGTTGAGAAGAATATTGACTTAAAAATTGCTCTTAAGAGTCCAGAAGATATTGAGAAGGCAGCAAAAAGAATAACCACGGTCATACAGGAAGCATGCTGGAGAGCGACCCCGGTATTGGCGCCTAGATGTGGAACTGTAAACCTCCCACTCGAAATAAAAACCTTAATTCTGGAAAAAAGGTGGCTACGCAGAGTATGGCAGCAGGGTAGATATAGAGAAGACAAAACAGCTCTTAACAAAGCCATTATAAAGTTAAAAAAATCTCTAAAAGAGTGGCACAATACCACCCTGGGTGCCAAATTGGAGTCGTTAACACCCGCAGCTTCGAATGGTCACTCTCTCTGGAAATTTACCAAATCGTATAACAGACCGCAAATAACTAAGGCGCCACTACGAAGGGGTAACAGCTGGGCTAAAACTGCTGTCGAAAAAGCTAATTTATTTGCTGACCACCTAGCAAAGGTGTTCACACCTAACACCACTGACGACAATGAATCAGAGGAAAATGTAGACAGGGTTCTCAATCTACCTTATCAGATGGCACTTCCACCAAAACCCGTAAGTGTGAGAGAAGTGTGGAAAACTATTAACAGCCTTAAAGAGAAAAAAGCTCCCGGCTATGATTTAATCACTAAAGAAATTCTCAAACAACTACCAAGAAAAGCCATAGTATATCTAACATCTCTCTACAATGGTATTCTGAGAGTCCAGTACTTCCCTTCTCTTTGGAAAGTATCCCAGATTATTTTGATACACAAGGTGGGTAAGCCTACAGATAAAGTGGAATCATACCGACCTATTAGTCTACTGCCCGTGCTTTCCAAAGTTTGTGAAAAACTAATGTTGAGCAGACTTCAGCCCTTCCTCATAAGCAACAATGCGATACCTGACCACCAGTTCGGATTCCGGAAGCACCATTCAACGGTAGAACAAGTACATAGAGTGACTGATACAATTAGTGAAGCCTTGGAAAAGAAGCAATATTCTTCAGCAGCATTTCTTGACATAAAGCAAGCATTTGACAAGGTGTGGCATAAAGGTCTTTTATATAAACTGAAGAAAATACTGCCACACAGTTTCCATATACTGTTAACATCTTATTTGAATGGCAGAATCTTCCAAGTTAAGGAGTCAGGGGAGACTTCTCAATTTCATGATGTCAAAGCAGGTGTTCCTCAAGGCTCGGTGCTGGGACCAGTGTTTTATATTTTGTACACTTCAGACCTGCCAGAGGTGGAGGGTGTAACCACTGCAACATATGCAGATGACACTGCAATATTAGCCAATAATGTGAATCCTGAGTTGGCATCTCGGTCTCTACAGATTGGACTAAATGCAATACATAACTGGATGAAATCGTGGAGAATAGAGGCAAGTGTATCTAAGTCAGTGCATGTAACATTCACACTCAGAAAGAATGACTGCCCACCGGTTCGTCTCGGTAACAATACCTTACCCCACAGCAACAGTGTGAAATATCTGGGACTACACCTTGATCGCAGGTTGACATGGAAAAACCATATAAAGGCAAAAAGGGAAGAGCTGAACATAAAATACAAAAATATGCTGTGGCTGCTTGGGCGAAATAGTAAGCTAAGCACCGACAACAAACTACTCGTATATAACGCCATACTGAAACCGATATGGATGTACGGTATACAGCTGTGGGGGAGCGCCAGCAACTCCAATGTAGCAATCATCCAAAGATGCCAAAACATGATACTGCGCACAATTGCAAATGTCCCCTGGTTTGTGAAAAATAATGAAATCCATGATAACCTAATGGTGAAAACTGTTATGGAGGAAATCAGAGCTAGTTCGGAGTCTTATCAACTGCGACTAACTTCGCATCCCAATCCACTGGCAGTCCAACTAAAAATGGATAGAAATGAGAGACGCCTGAAAAGGCATAACATTTTACAGCTGCATGAGAGAGTGTAGTATCTTTCAGGAAAGGTAGTGACCTCAATGGAGGCCACGCCAAACAAATTAACCAGCCAACATCCCATCCACTTATAGTTTTAGGAAACTGATTGTGGATAAAACAAATAAAAAAAAAAAAAAAAAAAAAACTATGGACAGTGTACGATTTATCTGTAAGAATACTACAAACAATATTAAAGTAATATTATAAGACAAACTTGAACTTTATCCACTTATTCTATATGATTAATGGAATTGATCCAATATTTACAAACTTGACTCGATATATCATGAGTATTGATCACTAGCTCGATGGCAGTTTTCAAAGAGTGCTTCATATTTTATGACGACTTTAGTTATTTCTAGAATTAGTAGGTTTGTTAGCATTTCTTTTATTTAAGTAAAGAATTTGTTATTGTAAACTAGATACATTACCTTGCAATTTGTCATAAAATGAGCCGTCTACACTCATATCCATACTAAAGTCTAGCCTCTGTACTGAACGACTACGATGAAGACTAGATAAGCTGAGGCTACGTCGCTTCTCCGATAACGAAAAAGAAGATTTTCTGCTTCTTGACGGCGAGTCCTTAAGGGAGTGACTGCGTTTCATAGACTTCCTTTCTGGAGTTTTGCAATAAGTCTCCCCTTTTTTGTCACAATCCGAATTAGTAAGAAAATGGTCAACGCAAGTCGCCATTGTTTCAGATTCTGGTGAAGTGAAATTGTTTTTCTGTAAGTTTAAAATAAAATATTTGTGAGTCAAAATAGCATAACTATTTTAACAATTATCAATAATAAACCACCAAAATCCAAATGCAATAGTCCACAAACGTTTTGACCTGGAATAACAATAGTTTATGTGCATCTAAGTAAATAATTTTTAGCTACATTTCTCATTGTGCAGATGGAGATTAGACCCAGTTTGTATACTCTATGCACACTTTCATTAAATTTTGCTTAAATGGCCTCTACGCGTTGGATCTATATCCCCGAGCACGCGGTTTGTGTTTTATAAAGACGTCTGATATTGATTAAGCTACAATAAATAAATCACTATCGGTGAAAAATCATTGTAATAAAACCACGTGAAAGAAGTGATGATATCTACCAGGTTTATAGCAATAAGTATAAAAAAAACGTGCAGTGGTGCACGTACAATTGGTGGCTGATATCACCGAGCTTAATGATGATTACGGTCCACCAATCGAAACCACGGAGTATCACTGAACGGGAAATACTAAGAATTGGGTGAAGCATAGCCAACGGAAACCTTTACGTTTAGTATTACTTTGACGTTCCAGTAGAACACAAGCTTGCTGCGCTATCTCAGTACACCAAGCGAACTACCTTCATTTAAAAGTAATCCAATGGGGCTACAATTTAAGCAAGCATAGTAAGAATCGAGTGAAATCTGTAGTTTTACTAAAAAGAAAATTTTTGGTGGAATAGTCTGCGTTACTTAATACGACTAGTCATAATTTCAAGAATGGTACTGCTGTTTGGAAATGCAGACTGCACATTATTGCATATAATTGCAAGTATATAAAGAGATTGAATCATCTATCGATATACAGAATTAGTAAAATGAATATCCATGTGCCGACAGACCCCGGCATTAGGCCGTGAATAGTACATATAACGAAAGTGAGGTACTACTTAATCCCCAAAACTCTATACGCAAATAAACAGACTGCTGTTTTTCACTTATCTCCACGACAGCTCAACTCTGGAAGCTGTGAAATTTATTACTTAATCTGGCTTAATGCAAGTGAAAACGCACGTCAGACCTAAACAATACATGTACAAATTATCGTATCGTATTAAAATAATCGTCATAAATTTCTATTTATCGAGAACAAAAGTGCAGTTAGTAGCTGCAAGTTATAAGCCCACTTCAGTGGTAAAAGTCACTGCGTAAGGACAGATGACGGCATGCTTAGCGATACGGTATTTATAAGAAATATTTATTACTAGGAAACTTCACGGCCTAATTATTCGCAGTCTTAACTATAATCAAGTGACGGTTCAATTGGCTTTAGTAAATATACAATTTTCTAAACGTTTTGCCTACTACCTCTATCTATACATTTACAATAAATCTGTCGTCCATTGTTATATTTAAATTATACGGCGGTTGAGTGACTTAGAATATCCGGCATTGCATAGACAATTCAAATATGAAATAATTAAAATGTTGATATTTGTTAACAGATTTGTCTATTGTACAATTATTTTTAATTTCATGTTTACCTGCCAGTGACGCTATTAACTTTACGTAGTAAAGAAGTCATCTCAAGAAATGTTCTATTTATGGTAGATAATATGAATTCATTTGTTTATTTTGTCGGTAATTTTGCATTTTAGTTGTAATGGGTAGATTGCAAAAACGTTTAATATGTATTAAGCAATATATCGTTCTACATCCAGTAATCTGTTATAGCTAGGCAAATTAGTTTGGAGACATTACGAGCAATGGCTGTTTGGGAAATGTAATATATACTTTACTGAAGTCATATTATGTTTGATCTTATATTAGTGTTCATGACTATTTAAAAGATATATAAAAGTATGATAATAGAAAATGATAATTTTAGTATCACCTCTTCATCACTTGAACCAGTTTTTCTCACTGGTGAAATACAGATAGACGTCAAAGATGACGATGTTCCGGACTCCTGGTCACTTCGATTCGGCATTTGTATTGGACTAAAACACTGCTCTCCGAAATCAACTACATCTAAAATCTTATTTCGAAAACATGATTTTCCCGATGCTATAGTTTTTCTTAGCGGCGTGCCAAAGTTACGTTTCATTCCTTTGCCAAGGAAATCACGAGTCTGTAAAAGCAAAATAAAAACAAATATTAAATAATTTGAAATGCATAAATCTTTCAGATTTATCTTCTGTAATTTGTTGCTCATACATTTCATTTAATTAACGGGATAAGAACGAAAACTTTACGAAGGAAACGAAGGAACTTCCAAATATCCGCAGGAGACTGTGTGGCGTTAAGGGAATCAATTAAAAGAAAGATTCATCTTCCTTACGCACACAAATTTATTGAACGGGTCGGAGTAAGAAACCGGTCACAATTCCTTTATCTGGTGGAAGGTAGATTTGCCTATTACTCCCCTGCGACGAAATCCAAGAATGCGAGGAGTGGCCGCGGAGTTCCCAGGTCTTCAAAGCAGAAGGAGGACGTCCAGGTAATTCAGAACAAGGGTTGGCCAACCGTGTATTTGGACCCTAGATAAGTAGGGTTTACCACATACAAACTAATGTTTATAAAAACTATTTATGATGATAGTAATAAGCAACGATCGCTAATAAAGGAAAGTTTATAAAATTTAAAGTTGACACGAGAAGAACGTCACGTAGGTCTCGTTAAGTGTCTGGAATGATTCTCGCGACCGTTACCGGCCGCCTGCTTATTCGGCAAAGGAATGCGGTGCCACAGTATAGAATAATATCTGTGAACCACAGAGCAGACTTAGAAAAATATACGTTACAACATTTAATTTTTTAAAAATATACGTTACAACGTTACAACTGATACATTCTTATGAATATACTGTCGCTTAACCACACTAACCATCTGATCACAGTAATTTCAAAAATACTTAAAGCATTTCCAGTTCTCATCAGTTATAAGTTTCCTGAATTGTATATTACATAGTAAAATTGTAAATAACAGTAAAATTCTTCATTCTTGGAATATTTAATAATATATTATTGAATAATCTATATAAAAAAAATGATTTAGCATAGGTAACGCTCTGATCTCTACAATGGTTATGTAATGGGTAGATTCTGGAGATTCGAGGTCGGTCCTATTACGTACCCAAGTGTTTTTAGAGGTTCCTATTTATCTGTCACACTGTAGATGGTGAACAGAAACACAGTGAGCTACCCTGCATAGACCTACAAAGAAATCCAATGTGTCTATAACCGATCAACCCGCTCTGGGCCAGTCAATAAATAAAGCCTAATCACACTAGCACAGTTGAGTAGGCTTGTGCCTCTCGATGGGGCCTTCAGCTTCTTTTATTGTCCTTTTTCCAGTGATTTTTGCTAAACAATTTATAATATCTTTTTCGAATATGTACAAATAACGATTATGAATAAATCCTATAATTACTAGATCTGGACTGAAGATGACGGGCGTATGTGTTTCATATGAAGAAGGTGGTCTTTGTTCATCAATGTGTTCGTCATCTGTCTGCTCGGAGTCATAATGTTCCATGTCACTGTGTTCTTCGAAAAACAATTTCCGTCTAAGTGATCCATTTGCTGTAATTTCATAATCACCTGATATATTTTGATCCTGAAAATATAATATTATTTTCCATTTGGAATTTATATTGTCAAAGGCCATGGCAAATAATTTAAACACAACAACACACCAGACAGAAAAGAGTTCAATAGGCCCAAGCTGTACACATGCAATACGAAACCTTTTCTTCCATAGTTTTTATTTTTGTTTCAAGTTTAAGTTGTATCTAGTAAACAAAATATTGGAATATAAAAAACCAGACAGATAATTAATGATTAAGAAATAATGTAAGTAAATACTACAAAAAGTGACCCACACTGAAAGTTTTTAAAATAGGCCAGTAAGAAAAGGAGGGGTGACATCATTTTTAAATTAATATGAAACAAATTCGCTGATAATTCGCGAGTATTCCTTCAACCGCGACGGCTGAAGGTAAGGTGAGTGTTGTGTTACTGATAGGGAGCCATTAGATTCGGGTAGCTTCAGAGAATTTACATACAATTGACATACAAATGTGATATGACCATTTAGTCGTCAGAAGCACTGGCAAAATATATAAATGATGCTATCTGAGTTAGTCACGCGTAATGCTTGAATAATATGAGACGACAACAAGACCTTTATGCATTAAGAGGCCTATTACAATTCTTCATTCTGCGAGTTTAGGTATTTCGAAGCGTCTCGTTCGAACTCATTGAAGGTCACACGTCCAAAATACTGTGTTGACGCTACGACTAAGAGATTTTGATACTTTTCCCAAAATTTTTATATTTATATTTTTATGGAATAATTCGTTATTGCTATATATATCGTATATGAAGAAACACATTATATGAAGGTGATATGATATGTTAATTAAATATTACCTAGTATGCTATTTAGCAAAATACGGTTTTAGTTTTAAATTATAAATAGCTCAGATTAGAAAAAAACTAGTTACCAATTATATAGGAGTATAAATCATCCTAAAACAGAATCACCTATTTGCCGAATTTCCATCAAATTGATCCAATGGTTTTAGTGTGAAAAAGCTTTAGAAATAATAGATAAAAATAAAATATAGAATAAAATAACTTAAAAAAAAAACATGAAATTAAAAAAAAAATAGTTTAAAAGTCGCAAAAAAATAATTTTAGTTACGTGATCAAAACTGATAATCGCGCTATACACTGACGCTCAACGGCATGATCACTGGATTCGATCGATGTTGGCGCGAAGAAATTCGACATAGGTCCGACTCCGAAGAGCGCTCAAGCTATAAAGAATTCGGACGGTTTTTTTTCTCCTCAGTAGCTCCTTCCTGGCTGAGAATCCTCACAAGGAGCACGAAACGTACCCAGGATAACCCCGCAACGGCAAGTGTCACGGAGGTTATGTCGGACTCTACGCGACCAGATGATTTATAGTTTTTATTAAAATAATATAATAAATTCATGGTTAAAAAATACAACATATTTATTTCTCATAAAGTCCATTTATTCTGGTATAAATTTTATTAATAAATACTATTGTAAATAGAAGATATTCACAGTCAACTTAAAGCGATTTTCGTAGTTTTTTCGTTAAGAATAAGATTTTTTTTCTATATTAAATCAATAATATATCAAAATTCCGAGGCCGCTACGAACTTGTATTCATTTCATTTCATTCATATCATTTATGTAGAACAGTAGTTCAATCCAGGAGCTCAAAAAAGTGCCTTCGCGCATTTTATGATAATCATTCTCTACAATTTTGGGTTTTGTTAAAAAGTTAAGCAAAATTTACAAAAAGCGAGGCCGCTACGAACTATGTCAATAGCGATTCTGCATTATTCATTAAGTCAAAATTGTCAATGTATTTTTGTTTCTGAGATCAAGAACACCAAAATTGTCCATTTTAAAAATCGCGTTCGAGATGTAATATGGCTCTTAAGTACTTATATCTCAATTACGCGGATTATAGAAGCTCAAATAGGTGTAAGTTATACAGCGACTCTACTAGCCGCTACATACCTCTTTTATTAGGTTAAAACAGACTCAACTGCAACAGACGGACATGGTGATTTTAGATAAAAATATTATTATCAGTTACTTGATGAATGTATCGACTATTCTTACAAATGATAATACTCTCAACTTATTATTATTATGTTAGCTATCATAACACAAAATAATTAAGAAAAACGATTAACGATGATATATATGTAAAATTCCAAAACCCTAACAGGACTTTGAGGTTTATTGGTAAAAACTATGTTTGTAGATGATACTTGATAAATTTGGTCGCCAAATGTCTATGTGCATTGATCACGAAATGTAAATCCTCTATAAAATGTCTAAGTTGCGAACAAAAGTGTATCTAATAAAATAGGTTTTCAATTTAATATTATTTATATTTTTAGATAATAACATCAATGGTCTCGCATGATAGAAAATAACGAGATCATATATTCAAAATGAATTCGAACCCAACACAAAATCCGCGTCTAAAAATTTGCTCTTCACTAGTAGGCCAGTCATAAAGGCCTGAAACCCGAAAGAAATTACTAACTCGCTGAAATGTGTAATATTCAAAATTTACCTAAAAGCAAAAACTAAACAAGCCCTGTAGTCCTGTACAATTAAACTGTAGTGCGAAACAAAAAAAAAATTGTGTCCGACCAAAGCTTCGGCTTCGGCTTCGGCCACCTTAGGCCAAAAAAACCACCTTCGGCGAAACCTTCGGCTTCGGCCCGAAACCCGGCCGAACAAGGTTTCGCCGAAGGTCCAAGCAACCGTCGGGATTGAACGGACTGTTACGAAAGACTGAGTGAGAGCGCAACGGACCTGTCGTGTTTGCAGGGGCCACGAGGAGTCACTATTAATCTATGTAGTGTTCATTGCATGCACGTCAAGACAAGTTCGTAAGTAAAGTACGTATATTTAAACAGCTGAACTTTGTTTAATGTTTTGTATTGAATTTGTGTTTATCAATTAAATTGTGATAAATAGTAATGATTTACAAGTAAACTAGTGAAAAGGACAATACTAATAAGTATTTGTTTAGTAAATAACCAATACTTTGTTAACGGTCGTTATTATTAGTTAACTGAAATGAAATAAATTATATATTTAAGTAAATTTAAGAATTATAGTCGGGCCGCTCTAAGATTACCGATATGACACTTTACTTTTTTTGGTTGTACATATAACTTTGTTATGAGGAACACATTTGGAAAATCGTTTAGAACAACTTTTATCAATACAATTTTCTGTCAAAATATCAAAGTTACGTAATTGTATTATTATTTGTCTTTTAGTACTTTAAATAATTTAAGAATAAAAAAAAACTTATAATTTCCCCTTTGTAAAGCGCTTTTACAAAGTTACTTCGTTGGTCACGCTTTGATAGTGATGTGCTCGGTAATACTCACTGCGTACTTTTGTGTTCCGGAATGTATTAGAATGAGGAGGTTTTGGCGCGATTTAATAGCGGCGGTTTGCATTATTTTTTATCAATAGTTAAATATTGTTTTTTTGTGATATTTTTACGGTAAATGTGGTATTCACGGAATAAAAAATCAGATTATAGTTAGACTGAAAAAAATTAATTAGAATGATAGAAATATTACTTATAGCACTTGGAGGTTTCTTTTATACTACATTGCCTTGCGAGCATGAAACTCGATAAGCTTCGATAAACTTGACATTGACATTAAATATCGATGAAATAAATTATTGCCATACAGAAAAAATTATACATTTAGAAATTTATTTGTTGCAAATATTTTATTTAGGGAATTGGATTAATTTTGACATTGGCAACCCAGTTGCTGTGAACGACTGACAATGTCAATCGTCCAACTCAGTCGTCTTTCGTACTCGTGCGCATAGACTACGTCCCTCAGTGTATTTGTTATTATTGTGACCCGGCTTTCTCTAGTTTATTGATTATCCTGCTTTTACGTTGACTTTGGCACGTTATTGGACTCTGATTTTGCTTTGTGTTTGGACTTTGTGTTTGGTTTAAAATGCCGAAACGAGGAAGAACATTGAATAGTCAATGTCGGGAGCTTGTCATAAAGCTACAGGACTATTTCAAGCGTGAGTCACAAAATGGCGGACCCTTATTGCCCGTAATTCAAGTACAAGAGCGGCTATCAGAAGCTCTCGAAATCAGTGCCAAAACAATATATAATATCAACAAAGAAAAGTTTGGTGCTTCAGGAAGTGAAGAAAACATTCTAAGGACGCCTAAGAAAAGACGCAGACAAAAGCCAGTAACCGGTGTTGATTCTTTCGATGCTGATGCAATAAGGAATCACGTTTATAATTATTATACCCGAAATGAATATCCAACCAGAAGTCTGCTTATGATTTCATTAAAAGAGGCTGGCTTGTTTAGTGGAGCGAAAACCGCTTTATCTAAATTGCTACATGGTATTGGTTTTGAATTCGCCAAAACCAATAAAAGGAAAATGTTAATGGAAAGGTATGACATAATTTTAAAAAGATGTGAATTTTTAAGAGAGGCTCTAAAAATAACTGATTGGGAGAACGTTGTTTTTATTGACGAGACATGGTTAAACGCTAACCACTCTGTGTCACGTACTTGGACTGATGGAACACATGCATCTACATCAAAAGTACCTATTGGCAAGGGATCAAGGCTCATTACTTGCCATGCCGGTTCTGCTGGAGTTGGCTTTATTGAAAATGGATTGCTAGCGTTTGCATCCAAAAACACGTCGGATTACCACGAGGAAATAGACGCGGAAACTTTTAAATCTTGGTTTCAAAACCAATTACTCCCCAGTTTACCAGAGCCATCCATTATAATTATTGATAATGCGTCATATCACTCGGCGCAAATAAACAAAGCACCCACTCAAGCTAATAAGAAAGCAGATCTGGCAGGTTGGCTTGAAAAAAAATGGTATAGAAACCAATCCCGAAATGTTAAAATCGGATTTACTCAAATTGGTGTTCGAAAATAAAGAAGCAAAAAAGCTATATGAAATCGATGAACTAGCTCTGGCACACGGACATCGTGTCCTGAGAATCCCGCCTTACCATTGCCAATACAACGCTATAGAGTTAATATGGGCGCAAATCAAAGGTAATTTGTTTCTTCTTTATATAAACATTATATTAATACTCGTATTTAAACTCTGCATGACTGACTTGGTAGACTAAAAAAAAATAAACAGCAGGACATACACAGTTCATACATAGAAATATTAAAAACTAAATGATGAAAAAGTTATAAAGAAACAAATATCCAGACTTTTAAATTAAATTTTAGTGCTTCTAATACTAATAATATGTTACAGGTTACGCAGCTCGTCATAATACGACACCCCCGTTCAGCACGAAGAAAATGTTGAACCTACTTAAAGAGGCATGCTCCAAAGTGACCAAAGAGGATTGGGTCAAAGTGGTCGAAAAGACCCGAAAACTAATATTAGAAGATTACCAACGAGACATAAGAGTTGATTCTATTATAGACAATGAAATTGTGATTCGAGTAACAGATAGCGATAGCGACTCTATAAGTGAATCTGAAAGTGAATAAATCTTTTCAATCTTATTTTTGTTTTAATTAATCCTTACTTAGCTCAGAGTAAATAGAACTGAAGCAGGCATCAGTCAAATTTCTCGAACAAATTTTTCTGTCATATCTTGCGGGGGGCGAGGTTACTACTACATTCTAAACCAGCACACATAAACAGAAAATTTTAACGTTTTTACAAATGCACACATGGACACATGACACACAATTTTGAAATTCACGCAAACAAACCTTAAAAAAGTACGTTTACGTTCTATTCGAACACAAAAATGTAAAAGTGTGGGAAGTAACGAGACATCACCCAAAAGAATGATATCGATAAATCGCTTTTGTTTAATGAATGAATGTTAACTTGGCGTTAATATTTCAACATAATTAAAATATCATGCTTCGACATTTAGTATGTAGTCAATATAAAATTGACAGATATCGAAGGTTAATAAAATGCAAACTTATACTCAGTAGTTTATTATAGTAAATTATAACATCTAATAATTTTACCTAATTTTTGTGTCTTTTTAACTGCATATTTGTTATTTGGTAAGATATTAAGGTAAAAATACGAATTTTGTTGCATGAGAAGCTACAGAAGTCCTATTAGACCGGAAAATAAAATAAGTTTTATTGACACCAAGTTGCGGATACAACAAAAATTGTATTTTTACATCAAAATTAGATACTGCAACACCGACATTGTTATAATAACATTAAAAATGCGTTTTCTAAAAGAAATATTTTATTGAAAAACACGTTTTGATACACACTATAAAAATAATTGAGTTTTTTGACACGGGATTGACAGTTAGTTCTATTATTCCCATGTATGTCATTATAATAATTAAATTAGTTTAATCGTATTAAATACAACTAAATATCAGATAGGGATCTTAAAAATACTTTAACAATCAACAATATCTCTTAAACGAAATTTTTTGATTTTTATCCTTAATATGTTAGCAATAATTTTGAGTAATTTTTTTTTGCAGATTTATATTGGGTTATAATATTTTGTGAACCCCCATGCTCCGGTCACTGATGTCATTAATATTACATCATTAGGTAATTTTTCGACTGCACCTTTTAGTTTATTATAATCCGAGACGTCATTATTAAACAATATTAAATAAAGCGTACTTATTTTCTGTTTACTTACTTTGTTTGTAAATTATATTTTATTATTCAATAAGATTTAAGCATAATATTTTTAATTAATGTCAATTATTCCATTCATTCATTCATTCCTATTTACTCGTAAAACCAAAATATCGATATAGTTGCATCCCTATTATGTACCCATTCAAGTGTGAAAATCAATTAGGGTTGCTGATTAAAAAAGATAATATTTTTTAACTAAAATTTTTAAGTTTCTTAGAGATGATGTTGGCTAGTTTATAGATGCTTACCTTTTAAGCATGGCTCTTAAATTTCTTTTAACAAAATTACACTCACAAAGTAAGTGTTACTATTTTATTACTGCTATTTTTATAAACAAAAATAACATACAATGAGATTAACAGTGACAGATTGAGTAATTCGCGATAGATAAAAAAAACTATTGCAAATGTCCTCCTCATACATCTTTTTGATTTCTATATATAGAAAGCGCTAATAGAAACTAAACTTGTTACTTAACTATTATTCTATCAAGGCACCTTCACCATTTGGTATTGTACAAAAAGTGTATGTCTCGATAGAATAACAACAGTGTGCTACTTGATTTATCATCTATACTTGATTTGAAGGGAAGTTTCGAGTTTAGTTCATTTTTACATTATTGATTGTTTTAAATAATGCACCTATATAAATACTTATAAAAATATTTAATTTAAATGGTATAATTGCTAGTACATCGTTATGTATAGAACTGTTAAAGTATCAAAACATAGTAAAATTGTGTATTATTGTAACAAGGCATTGGCAATTTAAGACAGCAGGGTACCAAATGATGCTGTTACTGATTAAATTAATACCTACCAGATTCGAAAATTGTTATATGAACTATACAAATTCTATATGTCAAATGTCATAATTAATTGAAATATGATAATGTTCAACCCTAGCTCACGCACTCCCCACGAGACTATGACGTCAGACCGCACTCCTCACGAGACTATATGACGTTAAATTTGAATTTGCAGAATTGTAAAACATGAAATTATGAATTAAATAATCAATAAATCTTAAAAATAATACTTGCAAATGAAAGGTGACACCATCTTTTTGCATACTTGACATATTAGACTTCTTTTTACACGAAAAAACAGCACAAGTAGGCATTTTAGTGGGATCTCTGTTCGCCGCGACATGCACAATGTTGTGTGACAGCCCATAAGGCAGCTCAACTAGTTTTATATAACGTACAAGATTGCGAGTCTTATGCTTTGGCAGAAGGGAATGTTAGACAATGCCATCTCCTGTCTTGGTTACTTTGAGTTACTTAGTTATTAAGTAGAAATAACAGTTACTTAAATGACTCGGTAATTTTGCCGTAGTCCCTCACTAGTGCTGTCAATCTGACATATGTCAAATCGGTAATCTTAGAACGGCCTGACTATAGGACAAGTTTCGTATTAATCATTAATATTTTAAGTTTTTAAAACTTAATATATGTTCTAGTCACTCTAGTGTATACCTAGTACTTTGATAAAATATAATATACTTTGAGGTTAAGTTTATTATTTTAGTTTTGTAGTAATTACAAAATTACTAAGAGCTTATAAACCTTCGGCCGAAAGTTGTGGCGATTGCCAATTAGCTTTCGCTTTGGACAAAAACAGACCTTCGGTCGGACACTAAAAAATTTTAACAGTTGGGACCCATTACTGGGTTGAACTAAATACCTAACCATTTATACACAGTTATAATATCAATTTCATAGTATAGCGGCTGGTAATTGTCATATGAAATATTTATTAATGTCATATAGAAAATAAAAAAACATCAAACTTGTCCACACACTTGGTCAGTAATTGCTTATCAACACTTTGATTCTGTATTCTATCAAATTCTTGTTTTAAATCATTTACATCAAATAAAAATTAATTTTAAATAAAATTATCAAAGCTTTGAAAAAGTCATGAACGAGATTCCTAATCGCCAATCTACTACTAGTCAATGGTTCCAGTGCATTCATAGAAATGAATGGAGACCAATTCGAAAACCAACACAAGTGTTAACACATTTTATACATTTTTTATTTTCTAAAACCTTTCAGTGCGTGCCCTATTGTTTACAGTATGTACTTATAATATTATACATATCATATAAATATATATGATTACAGATTACATGATTGTCACCTGTGTAAAAGTGCAGAATGGCTGTAGAATTTTCTCAATTTCAGGTGGAAGTTCAGGTGGTAATGTAAGAACAGTTTGTGCTGAAACTAAATGTTTTGTATAAGACTTATGAAATGAAGATATACTAAATGTGTTAAATGTATAACTTAGATTAAATCATGATTTTATCTAATAAAATGTTGGAATTTATAGTAATTGTTTTTCCCTTCCTCAGTAAATTTGAAATTGCCAATATTAAAAACACTTGTAACTATTTTGAATGAGAAGAAAATAAATACGATTATTGAGGACTTACCATCTTTTAAAATTACAGTTTTCTCCGTAATTGAACTAGTCTGTTTAATGTTATTTTCAATAGAAGTGTGTAGACCGGTAAACACTGGTTTCACCTTCTTGGACGACTCAAGTGGACTTGGCATTACCATCTCTTGTGAGAAAAATCTGTAACCACCAGAATATTATTATATTATAATTATTTATTCATTGCATTACTCTAGAAATTGGAAAATCTGGAAAACCTACTCATCAGTTCATACTGCAACCCAAAATAAAACCATAATTTAGAACACATCATCAGGATAGATTAGACAACACAATGAAGCAGGTGTTCACATTCTAGAAATTAGAGCCTTTCTGATAGGAACAAAGTGACAAAGAAGAAGAAGTCCAACCCAGCCATTTTGGCTAGGGCCAATGCATCATGTTTGTGGAAACTGTAGGCATATAGCTGGACTGAACTGCAAATGCCAAGGTCAATCTCTTCAAATTGAAGTCAACATTTTAGTCGAAATGGCATAGATGTACCTGACATTGACCTGGAAGCAGGTAATAAAATCCACACAATGAACAGCAGTCAGTAGTGTTTCAAGTTTTTGGCGTTAACAGCCACCAAATGACTACATGTCCGGTACTAGTAGGGAACTCTCTACGGGAACTCCGGGAGCTCCAGTAATCATTGCATGCTAGAGCCTCACGAACAGTTGTGAGATCTACTATACTACGAAAAATGGCATAACTACTTTTGTTAGCCACCTGTCAGCAGATATCTATCGTTAACAATATTGTTACTGAAATCGCACTATTAAAAATCACTCAAAAGTTTGAAAGGAGTTAAAGGACTGCACTAAAAAAGTAGTCAGAACAAACCAGCACAAATCATAAAGTACAGCATTTGCACTTTTCCTTCCAGTTCAGTGGTTCATGACTTTGAAAATCACCAAGGAAAGACCTCCACAAACAGGGTGGTGGACTGCTCGGCAATTCGCTCTTGGATGTACTCAAAAAACTAGGCTGACCTTATTTCCCTGTACATGCAAGCATAGATTTGGTTAAGATCCGGTGGTCCACATGACGCCCGAGCAACAATACTTTATGACTCCGAACACACACAATGGCTCTAAATAAAAGGTTCAAAAGTGTGCTCCAATATATAAACCATTATGTCAAATACAAATATCACTTGAACAGGATTTAAATGCTGTGAGTTTTATTGTATCGTCTATTCAAAGGCCACAAGACAGTTGTTAGCATGGAAATATCTAAGAAAACTTTTTGAGCTATAATTTTCTACAACTTTCAAAGAGGATTATTGCGGAGTCAGTGCTATGAGGAAACCAGTTCTGTGTTTAGTTATGCAGCACCATGTCTTAGGACTATAGAACACTGTTGTTTGGAAATTTCAATATGGGCAGTCTTGCCTCCGTGACAAGCCACGTGAAGGTTGTCCAAAAACCACCATGATGCAAGATAATATCAAAGCCATGTGGCATACTCATAGATAGTCATACTGTAAAATAGAGGCATCCGTGGGCATTTCAGGGACCACTGGCAAAAAAAATCCTAAACTAAGATTTTGGGGTAAGAAAGTTGATCTCCCATTGGATACCTCATTTTCTTTGCATCAACCAAAAAGCAGCCTGTGTTAGTTGGTATCGCAAAACTCTGCAGCAATTCAATAGGGGAGTCAAAGCATGTTTATATTGTTAGTGGTGATAAGTCTTGGATATATTCTTACAATCTAGATTCTTAGCAGCAGTCTACTATCTGGGTCTTCCAGGATGAACCAAAACTGACCAAAGTCATATGCTTACAGAGCACTACAAAAATAAATGGTTGTCTCCTTTGTGGCAAAGGGTGGTCATATCGCCACTATTGTATACTCTCTGTTTAGAATTTAGAAAAAACAATCCAAGACATTTTTAGATCATTATGCAGTTTTGCATCATTGTTTTGTTGAGTAAAATTGTATTATAGTTATAAATGAATGGTTTATAAAGCTGCTATAATCAGCAGTAAAACAATCATCCAAGATGCTTTGGAGAATGGATGTACAGTTACTTAGAATTTTTCAATGACGCAATTATATGATTTTGTTTATTGTTGTTTGTCTACATTAACAAAGTATTAGTGACAGACTTGAATTAGATGTGTGGGTTCTACTTTTTTAACACATGCTTAACAAGAACAATTGCAATAAAATTAAAAAGTGCCTGTGATTCTAACATTACACAGATTGAAGTCATTCTGTAAGAAATATAATGATATTGACATTCAATTATGGAGATACTAAAAATAATAAAATATTTCTGAATTTGTTAGATGTGTGTTTTATTTCATCAATATTTGGAGGATCCTAGAAAATAATATATCAACAAAAATTACCTTTCAGTTGCTTCCTCCGCTATTCTTTCTAATGCAGGATCTGGTGATGGCTCAAACTGACTATTACAAGCTTCAATATGAGCAGGCACAAGAACACATGCTTGATCTATATCCCAGCGAAATGAACCTTTATGTTTTTTCTTATAAATCTTACACATTCCGGGACTGCACAAAATATAAAAAAAGAAATTCTTTATAACATTGAACAGAAATTAAAATCAATACAATATCAAAAATTTTTGTTAGTGATCAACTTAGTCCCTGCAAAATATAGTTTGTATACATGTGTAAAAATATTTGTGTTCAATGTAAGAAACTAGAGAGACTAACATATAATAAAGTACTCGCCTACACAATGGTTTATGAAGGTTTTCAATTAAACCTTTGTCAAAAGGATTTCTTATTTTTTTATTTGTAGGCGGTGTTGATTTATATTTAGTAATTGGACTT
This sequence comes from Scirpophaga incertulas, assembly GCA_036419045.1. Lineage (NCBI taxonomy): Eukaryota > Metazoa > Arthropoda > Insecta > Lepidoptera > Crambidae > Scirpophaga > Scirpophaga incertulas. The sequence continues at coordinate 16,661,149 of CM071639.1, read as the reverse complement.
CCATTTTTATCACACATTTCGAAAAGTAACGCTTTTGACCCTGACTGAACTCAACAGCAACCACAGATTAGTATACACAGATCAGTTGTTGTCAATTTCGTCCATAGGGACAGGCGAAGGTACTAAGCCATACTGCCAAATCTAATATCTATTTAAATATAAGGCAATTCAACAGATCAGTATAGTTGTACCAAAGACAAGGTAAAATCTTTGAGTTGTACTACCTGTATTTTTTTTAATTTTATGACCTGGTAACATAGACCTTTAAGTCATAACATATTTGGAAAATGTTCATTACTTTGGCATCACTACACTTCACTTCACTCAATTCTACCTAACTGAAGGCAGATTAAAATCACAGATTAAATAAATAGCTACTAGTTACAAAATAAAGATCACGAATTACAGATACTATAGGTTGAATAAAGGTATAAGTAACAATGTAAAGTGACAAGCAGCAAACAGTGAAAAAAGCAGTATCCTACAAAGTACTTACCCGGCAAATTCCAGAAACATTTCGCCGATCTTTACAGAACGTTTTGAGAGAATGTAAACCGCAGAAGCATACCAATCTGCAATGGGTGCAAAGTCGACTAACTCCCCTTAACGACGCCATAACATTAACAACAAAAACAGGCACCGGTAACAACCACAGTCGAACAAAGTTTCCGATCACATATTGTTTGAAATAAGAGTTCGTTGTAAAGAAATCGAGCATGAAATAAAAAATGAAGTGGTTTTAATTTAAAATCTATTTATATATTAACAATTTACAACAAAATTTTAATTCAAATCGCTAATTTATATTGGTAATTGTATTTTTATTTTTAATTAAATATTCAATTATATTTAATGCAAATGAAACAGTTTAACATAAAGTTGTACGTTACTGTCTACTGCTTTGTGTAAAAGATTCAAAAATAAATGCAACTGAATCTAGCCAAAATTCGCAGACAATTTTCTACACCGTTTCGAAAAAAGGTTCTTATTAAAAGTTACTCAAACCTGAAAACCATGAAAAGTGATATTGTCACAATAGAGAAGAGGGATAATAAAGCCACTGGAACAAAACTTCCGGTAGTAACTTTACCGGAATAGTCACCGCCCTGGCAGAGCAATCGAAGCCGTACTCCCAAAACATTAACAATGAAGGCGATTCGGACGATTCCTCTCTCTATACAGAGATGTCAGCAGTGGATGAGACCCCCTAAGTCTGCATTATGCAATGAGGATGAAGTTAAACCTAGGCAGACAAAATATGCTCGCAATGCCTTCGAAGTCGAAGAAAGGAAAAGACAAAACTTTTTAGTTTAATAATCTGCTAGAAGTAATATTATCCTGTGATAGCCTATGATTTGTATTTCATTTTTATGGTACTTATTTACATTCTATCAAAATAAATACAATAAGATTATACCAGTCAGCACTCCTATACAATTGGTGTCATTTCTTTTAACCCACATTATAGTCCAACAAATTTAAAAGGTTCATTTTGACATTTCACGGTTGTCATTATAGCGCACTTACCTTGTACTGACGTAAAACATCGATTTCGAAAATTATTAATAAAATATTGAACAATTATGAAGGTTCGGCTGATCATATATTTTTCGATTGTACAAAGTATTCATATTCTTTGTATGATGTCATTCCCCCTTATATCCCTAAGCCGTGTCAATTTAACTCTCTTCTTTCTTATGTTAATTCACCCTTCATCAATATTCTTTGTCATTATTTATTCTACAATCGTATTAAACTTTAATTGGTATCTTTTTATTCTCTGATTTGGTTTCCGCTCTTTAACTTTTTTATATATTTATTTATAGACAGCGAACAGGGTATATTGTTTTTTATTTGTCTTTTTTAATTTTGCATCCACTTGTACTTTCACGGCCTGGATAATAACATGAGTCGCGCATACTTTTTTTAAAAAAAGTATTCTAAGCAAAAAAACTCGAGGTTGGCGAAATCCTATGGGCACCGCCATCAAACCCAAAAGAAGAAGAAGACAATTATGACGTTATTTATCCGTAATTGTAGTAGCTACAACAGGTGTCCGAATAGGTGTCGAGTCAATTTTTTTATTTTTTTCTTTTTTTCCTTATTCGTACGTACGGACAAGGTTTTGTTTTCTTTTTTTAAGCTTTGTTTTTTTTGTTTTGTCTGTTGACGTCAATAAGTGCCTGTAAAGGTCTATGTTGAATAAAGATTATTTTGATTTTGATTTTTTTTTGAGTCAAATTTTTATTAAAATAAAACATGTTATTCTTTTGTTTTATAATAAAAAAACAATAATAACTTCTTTAACAGAGAAATAATATATTAATACAGTACCTATAAAAAAGAGTGTATTCACATTTAAAAGGCCGCCAACACATCTGTTGTTGCGGGCAGCGATAATCACTTACCATCAAGTAATCCATTTGCTCGTTTGCCTATTAAAATTAAAAAAAAAAGTACTTTTCCATAATAACTGTATTCGATTCACATATGTTTGAAGTAAATATCGATTTTTTCACCATAATCGGAGTGTTTAAGCAGGTCACCTCACTATGAACAAATGTCAAATGTGGCCTATTAAATTGGCCCGACTGTAGCTACATATATGCTAATCTGTGAATTGTAGTGATTACCAATAACAAACAAAAAATTCATTTAAATTACAAATAATTATTACTCAAAAAATCAAAAACCAAGTTTAGTTATTTTTGCTCAAAATTAATACTGGTATTACAAGGTTACTTTTGTATGAACTTATGGACGAAACACGTATCCGAATATTCGTTAAAACATTCAAATCTAACTCTGATCATTCACATTTTAAAAAAATATGTTTACCTATATATATTTTATTTAATATAAATGTGTCGCTATTAGAGTTGGGAAGGTAGTATTTTATTGAATCAATTTTGCGTTCTTAGCGATTATTCTAGACCTTTTGTCGGCGTGTTTTTTAAGCGCGCCTTAGATAGAAATGGGGGTGAGGCGGGCACGTCGGGCGTAGGTAGCATAGGGATTAGCGGGGTGGCGCCGAGTTGTGGAAGTGACCGATTTTTTTGGCATAATGTCAAAAAGAGGGCGTCCTTTTAACGCCAGGCTCGTGAATTGGTGGTGAAACTGCACAAATATTTTGAGCGTGAGTCACTAAGCGGTGGATCTTCGTTGCCATTTACACAAGTCCAATATCGTGTTAGTCAAGCACTGAGAACTGGCAAACACACCGTTGGGAAAATTGTGAAAGAAAAGTATGGACCTTCTGGCAGCGATGTAACCGTATTGAATACGCCCAAAAAACGGAAGAGGGTCAAATCCATAACAGGTGTTGATTAATTTAATGCGGACGCGATTTGAAATCACCTATATGGATGTTTTGCTAAAGGGGAATATCCAACTTTAAAGAGATTAGAAATATCGCTTAAGAACACTGGTATAAAGTGTGGTAGCCGGGAATAATTACGGAAAATTTCTAAGGAACATTGGTTTCCAGACAAATCAATCAAATCAAATCAAAAGTGTACGAGAAATAAAAAAAAATACTAACTGGGACAATGTCATTTTTCTCGACGAGACTTATCTGAACCCTAACCACATAGTGCCGCAGACATGATCTGACGACACAAAAGCATCCTGCTCGAAGGTACCCACAGGAAAAGGGAAAGTCTCATAATCTGCCATGCTGGAACTGCTGAGGAAAATATTAATGGCGTTCGAGTCCAGAAGCACAAAAAGAATATCACGAAGAAATGAATGCGGAGAATTTCAGAGTAGTTTTTGATTTTTCTACAAAATATACTTGAAAACTGCACGATAATTATGGACAATCCGCCATATCATTCCCATCCATATATAGGTACTTTAGGACAATTTTTTTTTTCTTTTTAAAGGTAGCTTATGTTTTTTTATGTCGGAGGGTTTGTAAAATTTTTAATTTTTAGCTGATAAGAAGAATGGGCGTAAGAAACATACCACTACTACTACTTAAAGTAATATCTTCAAATCAACACCAAGCATTGGCATCATTCAAATAATCATTGACTTTGTAATATCCCTTACTCATTAGCGTCTTTTTAACATGTGCCTTGAACTTATGAAAAGGCAATTCCGCTACACTATGGGGAATCTTGTTATAAAAATTTATACATTTGCCCATAAATGAACCTCTAGTTTTTTGTAGCCTGTACGTTGGAACGGCAAGTTTATTTTTATTGCTTGTGTTTAAATTATGCATTTGAAAATTAGTATGAAATATGTGAAACACAAAAAATATTTATGTATTTTATTCTCTTTTACTGCAGCAACTAGTGCTATCATCATCATCTTCATTTACATTAATTATTATCGAATTTTCTACTTAAACTAAATAATGTTTAAATGATCGAAATAGCATAACTTTTTGTTCTTTATTACATTATAAATAATTACATTTTATATTGGCTAAATGATATCAATGTCTAATATTTTATATTATTTCTTCATATATTTCAAATATTTCTTTGCATTGAAATTGTCTTGAATATCATCAACCACTACAATTTTTTTCTTTGGTTTCCTTTTCTCTAACTTAACTTTCCTTTCCTCTTCCGACAGCAATGAAAGGTTCAGCGGTAACTAAAAACACAGCAAAAACAACTAAATCAAACACAAAGGGTGTCACGTTCTGCAGTCTTTGCCGATTTGAATTGAATATGTTTGCTGACGGTAGTGTTGTGTTTTGGAGCTGTAATTATGAGATGCTTTAATTTGATTTTTAATTAGAGGTTTAGATGCTCCTCAGCGGCTCGGATAAACTATGCGCAGCAAGCTCAGAAGTTATTTTAATAGTTGGGAGATCGAAGTTCCGGTGGAGGTCACAGTTTCGGACATAGTAAAGTGGCTTCGGCCATTCGGTGCATAAGTTTACTCTGCATGACTTGAATGGGTTGAAGTTTGCGATGCGGTATGTGCAAATACCGGACACGCGTAAGATAGGACTGGTTGTATGCAGACCAGGGGGTTATAGAGGGTTTGTGTTATGTATGAATGACAGTTACACATATTGACTAAGTGAGGGTAGATAAATATTAAAGGAGAATTATTTGTGACAAGTAAGTGAACATAATAGTTTGTTTTTTAGGGACGGTTAAGATGAGCAATATAAGACCTGACATTTCGTGTAACTCCAGTTCAAACTGAAATCGTCAATTGCTCGCTGCAATTTCGACACTACAGCCTTCCAGAAAGTTTGATGTGCTCGAATCGCTTCTACAATATGCTGAAATGTTCCTGATTGTTTCCAAATGATCGATAATAAGTGTATTGATTTGATAGCGCAAAATGATGTACAGATATAATTAATTTGGAACCGCCCTTGACAATTACTTAAGACTTTATTACTTTAATAAACCGTGGTTTCGACATCAGTCATGAGCAGATCATTAATGCGAGGAATTATACATTAAGATCCTTGATGGGTGCATGTGCATATATATGCAAGTTTAATCAAAATATACATGCACCATTTTAATTTAATATTTGTTGTTTACTAGGTAACGAAAATATGATTGAACTAGGCAATGAGATCACATTAATGAAGAAATTTCGTATCTGAAAAGAAAATAAGTTCTTTCTTGACACTTTCCATCATCAGTTATCAATCTCTTCAAAACATTTCAGATTCATTACATCTTACTAAAGAATCTTAATATGATTTTTTTTATGTGACCAGCATATTTCGAATGGGTCAACTGGTCTTCAACCACATTGTTGGTATTGATACTCTGGTGTTACTCCACACTTCCAAAAATACCACCTATTTTATCCATAAGTCCCTCTGGTCTCTCACCAGAGGGAGGTGCATCTTTAACATCAAAATTTGCAAATTGAACACTTCAACCAAATTGGTGTTACAATTACGGATACTGCATTCAGTTCATAGAACACAAATGTTTATTGAGAGCTACATTGCTTTTTTATAATATTTAAAATTTATTAATTTTCTATTACAATATTTTGTATGATTAAAAAATTGAGAAGAGGCTTTTTCCCCCAACCTATTATGAATAACAAAATTACTGAAATCCTGGACCAAACATAGATGTTAACTATATTTAAGTATGCTGAAACTACTTCTGTTAGGGGAAAATAAAAATTAATTAAATGGCCATGTGAAGTTACCATATACTACCAACCATCAAATGGTTGCTACCTCATATAATAAAAACATGGGTGAAAGGTAATTTATTAATTTATTATGGTTTAATACTCTCTAAATAATATTGTTAAATAATGTTTATGTAGTATGCTGGTTGGATTAAGTGTTTTATTAGATTAAACAAATTTTAGCATATACTCATAACTCTTTTGGTATTTTCATGACCACAGTGGATGCAGCTCTAACAATACATCAAGGTAAATATAAAAGTTTAAAGCATAAATGAATTTGTAATTTTAATAAATTTTCTGAATTTCTCAACTACCCAGCTAATATTTGGTCAGAGTCATTCTCCTCACAATCAGTGAGATGTAATAACCAAGTAACATGATAATTAACATTATAGGTTAATATTGTTGTAATGTCCTTATGCTGATAAGGACATACATTACTTTCTATTCTTGAGTATTGAATCAAGAATAGAAAGTAAAAGGAAAATCACATACTTATGTATGACATACCATTATAATCCTCCTAGGTTCGTAATATTTGATATTTATAGAAGAACCGTCTGCTAGCACAACTTTAGTGGGATACATTCTGGTATAAAGTTCCCTATGAATTTTTGTTACACTTGCTATGTTATTATTTAAATGTCTAATATGGTTAAATGAGTACATTTTAAAATATTTTAATTTGAATACATTAGTTGATAGAAGCATTCTGTATCGGTTTCCTAATTATATGAAGAAACTATAACCACAGTTTAGATTCTTCTTCTTTTGGGTTTGATGGCGGTGCCCATAGGATTTCGCCAACCTCGAGTCTTTTGGCTTAGAATACTTTTTTTAATTAAAGTATGCGCGACTCATGTTATTATCCAGGCCGTGAAAGTACAAGTGGATGCAAAATTAAAATTAAACAAGACAAATAAAAAACAATATACCCTGTTCGCTGTCTATAAAGAAATATATAAAAAAGTCAGTTTAGATTACTATTCTATAATAAAAGTTATTTGAGTTGAGATTGACAAAAAGGGATTATACCCACAGATCACAGATTAGTATACACAGATTAGTATACTATTTAGTATACTATTCCACAGATGAGTACTTATAACCCACAGACCAATTAGAGAATAAGTTTTGTTATTTGTTATAACTCTTAGGTAACTCGGTCCTGAGTCACGATCATTATGGTATTTTTGGAGTGACTACCCAGCGCTGATAGCGCTAAAAGCAAATCGCTAAGGACGCCACCACACATTAATGAAGCGCTATAAGCACGTTTTTTTTTATTTATACCTACTATACAACGCAACGCAATTCGAAAGTCTGACTTGTTGATAAAATAATTTGAACCTTAAATCAATGGTACTAGCGTCTATTGTAGATATTTTTATTGATGATTTTGATGGAGAATGTTTTGTCTCGTTCTAGTAACATAAGAAAACCTGTATTTGCGTGCACAGGTAAGTACGTGATGGATGGAATGATCGGGTTACGAACCGCGTCGAGTGACCAATGAATTACTTTATTAAAAGCAGCCGTAGACATTGTACTTTGGATATATTGAATCGGTGTGGGAAGATTTAAAAAAGTGGAATAATTTCGCAGGTATTTTTCATCGTTTGTTTATTCTATTAATTAGTTGTTGGTTGTCCTTTTGTTGGGAACTATTATCTTGTTTTTTGTTGTTTTTGGACGTTGAAGTGTTAATCTCCTTTTACATTTTTATAATTTCTTTAGTTGTGTTAATAAGTTTTCTGTTTATATTAAGTTGTTAGTAAAGTAGATGTAAGTTTTTCGTTAGGGACTAAGTGTTTTTATTATTGGAAATATTTATTATTTCTTTCTTTTTGTTCTTTGCGTAGTAAGTACCTAGGTTAAAGCAGTTTTTTGTTCGTTCAAGTACTTATTTAATTCCTTTCAAAGTATTTATCGTAAGGTTTTTTTGTTAGTAGGTACATATTTTTCTAGCCAATCATGTCTAATTTGGCTAAAAAGAAAAGCGCAATTTGGAAGCATTTCTCCGTTAATAATTCAGATAGGGCGAAATGTGAGTATTGCTCAAAAAATATCAGTTACTCAGGTGGTGGAACGGGAAACTTAACACGGCACTTGAAGAAACTTCATGGCACTATTCCGCTAGAGCAGCCATTAATGCAGAATTTCCCGAGAGCTGTTGATAATCCCGTGCCACCACCTGAAACAAGAATTTGTAATACAAATGTTTCAATTGCGTCTGAAGTCTATCCGTCGACACCTGGTTGTGCTGTGTCCTCTGGTACCACCAGCATCAATCCTGCAGCACAAATTCAACAAAGAAGTGACAATTTGCTCGATCAACAAAGCCTTTGTCTGTTCATGAAACAAAAGAACTTGAAGAGCAGATTGTTAAATTGATTGTTATGGGCTATAATCTTTTTAGTATAGTGGAGGCGAAGGAATTCAAAACGTTACTTGAATTAATTGTACCTAATTTTGTTTTGCCCTCGCGTAAAACCATGTCAAGAAGCCTTATTCCTAAATTGTATGAGCGGACGAAAGAAAGCACCCTCAAATTTCATTCTGAGGCCGAAGCTGTTTGTCTGACTACTGACGGTTGGACATCAGTCAACAACGTAAGTTTTGTAGCAGTCACAGCGCATTATCTCAATGAGACAAACACGTTGCGCTCCTCATTATTAGGCTGTATAGAATTGAATGAGAGGCATACAGCTGATAATTTGTGTCTTTTTTTGCAAAATGAAGTTAGGAACTGGGGAATTTCGAACAAAATATCAGCAATCGTAACTGATAATGCCGCCAATATTGTAGCTGCAGTACGATTGACTACTTGGCGGCATTTTCCATGCTTTACGCATACTGTTAATTTGATAGTGCAGCAAATTCTGAGCACTATTAAAGAAGAACTAGATAAGGTTAAGGCAATCGTGGAGTATTTCAAGCATAGCTCTACAGCAAGTAGCAAACTGCAAGCTATGCAAATCCAAATGGGCATGACACCCTTAAAATTAAAACAGAGTGTGATAACACGGTGGAATTCGACGTATGATATGCTGTTGCGTATCATACAAATAAAAAATGCAGTAGTGAGCACTCTGGCTATAGAGCAGCCACGACTTAATGCTTTGACGGCAGATGAGTGGACATTGTTAACGAAATGCGTAGAGGTTTTCAAAATATTCTATGAGGTGACTGTAGAAATAAGCACCGAAAAAACAGTGTCGCTATCAAAAGTGTTAATTTTAGTCCGAATAATGAAAATGCATCTATTAGACCAACTGTCAACATTAACAAGTGCTGTTCATAGCAAGTTGGTCTCTTTAGTGGAAGGCCTTCGAGATCAACTGCATATCAGATTTCGGGACATAGAAGGGAATACATTAGCTGCAGAAGCGGCATTTTAGACAAGCGGTTCAAAAAGCATGCTTTCCTCAATAATGAGAAATATAATTCATGTTTACACTCAATAAAAGCAAAGTTGAGGGACTTATATTTGCAAATAGACAACTCTCAAAATAATCCACCACCAGTGTCTTCGGAAGTGTAGCAGCCCTCGTATTACTAGAACTAAATGCTCTATATTAACACTATCCGCTTGACTACTTCGTTTCCTTTTTACTATCATACTACTCGCTAACGCAGTAGAATTCATTTGTATTACCTGAAACTATCTAGTCTAGTATTGTTCGGTTTCAGCGTTTTTTTCTTAAATATACTAATCTAATACAATTAATCGTGTTTTTTTAACAATTCTAGCGCAGCTTAAGATATCTCGAGAGGCATTAAAGTGATTTTTTTAGATCTTCAGGAACACAGCAGGTAATCTTGGAATGATTTCGACTCCACATAGTGTATGTAATCTTGAGGCTGAAATGCTTTAGGGCCCAAAACACACACAAGCGACGTAAGGCGAAGGCACGGGGCAGGCGCAGCGCAGGTTTGGGACAGATAGGACTTGAATTATATTAGAAGAGGCGTGGAACAGGCAAGAAACGTTCAGATGCGGCATTATATAGGCTGAATTTGGTGCGATAAGATCACAAGCGACGTGCTTCTTGCGTGACTCCCGAGAACCGACTGCTAGCGACGTGGCGTAGGCAACGAAACGGATACATTTTGTATGAAATCGTTTTGAAGCAGCACACATTTGTGCCACGCCTATCCCAACCCTGCTGCCTTACTTTGGGTATGTTTTAGGCCTAAGAAGCCGTATTATCTTCTATTTTCAAATATTATTAATTACGAAATAATGTAGGTCCAAAGAGCCGATTGTTATTACTAGCATAAACCTTTTTGCTGCGAGAAAATTCAAATATTTATTTTTCTATTTTTACAGAAGAATCAAGACACAAAAATTATAATGTGAATATATAATTGATATTGTCGAATGCGACAGAAATATAAAAAAATGATATGATACTATATAAATATAATTTTTCCTGAATGTTTTAAAAATATCAAAATGAAGATGTGAAATATTTTTTCAAGTATGAACCAAAATTATTATATGGTTAAATACTACTGTGGTACTGTGGCTGTATGGGCTTTGATCTTTCTACCTTTCCTAATATAGGTAGAATTAAAAACAATAACGACAAAAAAAACTGATTGATAATTGATGTTTTTCTGCGCTGTTTTTGTAATTGACTAACTTCTCCTGCCTGTGTATTTGTAATTCAAACAGTATTTAAAGATGGATTTTCTACTTGTGTTATTCATTAACTTTATTTAATTATTATTACAATACAATTGTGTATACATTTATTTGCAGTTATTGTTTTGCTTATTTATTTCTACACGCAAATAGATTTGTGCACTTGAGAAATAATGAAAAAAATGTTTCCTGATACTCATAATATTTCAGATTTATTAAAATTAGCTAGAAAATTCAACTCTTTTTATTTGTCAGGTTTGTACTTTTAAAACCCAGTTAAAATTTTTCACATAATAATTATTGTCATTCTCATTGAAGCATCAACTAAATTTGTAATATTTTAGGGTTACATCAAGGTATTTGTAAGCCTTTTATTGTTGCTGGTCATCAAGTGGGTCTTATCAGACCTAATGTAATGAAACATCTTCAAAGATTTCCTCAGGTAATCCTAGGTATTTTAGTTTAATGAAGATTAATTTTAAAGTAAATAAATACAATTAACATTTTGAATTAGGTTTTCAGAATAACAGATAAATTTGTAGAACTAAATCCTGCATTTAGAGACTATAGAGAAAGGACTATAAAAATGGCAGAAACATTAAGTCATTTGCAAAAAGACAATGATTTAGTTGCACTTAAAGGTTGGCGTGATGAGGTATTATTTTTATAATTGGCATAAAATAAAAATGTTGATTATGCAAACATTGTATTTGGAATTATTTTGTAGTGTTTTGCAGTCAGTGCACCATTTTGTCATGAAAACCTTTTAGAAATGGACAGAAGTGCAATCTGTCTTTTTGGAATAAGAAATTATGGAGTGAGTGTTACTGGTTATTTAATCCATCCTACTAAAGGTCTTTGTATTTGGCTGCAACAAAGAAGTTTCACCAAACAAACTTGGCCAGGTAAATATTTTTTATAGATTTATTATGTTAATGGCTCATGCATTATCATTAGCGATTGGATTAGATAGTGCAATTTTAAGAGTAACAACTTCAAATATATTAGCTTGAATACCCTGTGGGATTTCAGAAATATTTTATACATGTAAAAACATTTTCTCTTATCAGAAATTATAACAGACAATGTATGTTAAAGTAACACAACTTTAAATGCCTATAAAAATAAAAGGTATACAAATGTAAAATGTAGTAGGAAGTTTGTGTTCTTAAATTTCTTCAAAACTGATTGAAAGTGCAGTTACTTTATGAATGTTATTGTCACATTGCAGCTTAATAAAGTAGTAATATAACTACTATCTGTCAGTTTCAATCAAAATTTGATAACAACAGAGATACACAATTCGGGTTTAGCCCTTATTGAAATTATAATCTAATTATATTATATTATTGAATTTTGCATGTTTTACAATTATAACATTTTAAAACATGATTTAATATGGAAACAAATAACTTAATTCTGAAAGGTAAACTAATCCTAAGAAACATAAAGATATATGATTCTAAAGTACCTATATTAAAAAAATAAAATAAAAAGAAGCTATGCTGTATGGATCCTATTATCCTGACGGCGTTACCTCTCGGCACCGCCAAAGCAATATGTTGGGCAAAGTAAGTGCCAGCCTTAAAGTTTCCTGTAGTTTAGACCAGTTGTGCCCACAAATCTTTCAATTATTCAATGTCAGCTGACTATGGATCAAGCTTCTCTACTTGGAGCATTGTAAAATAGTCCTTAGTAAGGATGAACATTTGCAACACTTAATGTACAAGCAGACTAACCACCTTATAGTAAGTAGTTACAACCACCTAAGTGCATGTGGCCAACCACATGCACTTTAGGTGGTTGTAACTACTATATGATAGGAAATTAAATGTGCAACCCTTACAAGAACTGCAGTGTACATTGTCCACTTCTGACATAAGTTTAAATGCACTGTCCCCTGTATTTTTGCTGCCACAGATGGAGATTTTTAAATCAGATAACAGCAATTCAAGCACTGCTGCTTTGCAGCATAATAAGATAAGGTTCTCAAGCAGATGATGCTAATATAGATTTTAATTTCTCTAGAGTAAGTAATGCTCAGCTTATTACTTAGCTGTGAGCTTATTCTAGTGTGCATATACATGAAATAAATAAATGTTGAAACTGAACTGTGCAAGACCAGATTAGTAGTGGATATTTCCTGAAGTCTATTGAGTTTATCAAGTAGTTGTGACATATAGATGCTATGGTGCAGGATTCACGAAAGCTGCTTTCTTCAGATCACATAAAGAGAAAAAATCAGTTTCCAACAACTCCATTAGGGAGGTTGTTAAATGTAATGATTATTCGTATGATATGAAAGGAACATATTTGAAGGGGATGTTCGCCCTAAAATGTGGGGGCTACTACCCACAGAATTTTGCTAGCCTGTTTCGACTTTACCACCTCCGTGGCCAACTGGGTAGTACACCGGTTTGAAGGTGTCGCCATTTTCGAGGACCAGATTTCGAGTCTGAGTGACGGAAGATGTTTGTCTGATTATTAATACAAGCATTTGTGCCTGGATTCCATAACAAGTTTTACTATGCTTACTTTGCCAACTGCCACTTGACATTCGAAATTCTTCGGGTTATATCGGTCTTCGGTCCCTGGTTCTTCTGAGGATTTCATAATTTCTAATATGATCACGTAGAGAAACTCCGAGCCGAACTCCGAGCCCTCGCCATTGCCCTTTGGATGACTTTAAGCCTCCTTGTTAGGTCCATCGTGAATGGCCATGTTTCGGTTCCATACGACATTACTGGCAACACGCACGAATCACAGACTTAGTCTTCTGGCACTGTGCTAGATGGACTGATAATATGCCGCCCAATGTTACTAACGCTGCCCAGTCGAGTTGGATCTGTCGATTGATATCTTTCTGGAAGTTGGATCTAGCTAGTTGGACTATATCTCCCAGTTGAACAAATCTCTTTCACTCATCAACAAATTCCAGTGTTCATTCATAAGAGTGGGTTCTACATAGCAATTCAACATGTTTTTCGTCTTCTTCATTATCATTTTAAATCCCATTTATTCGGAAAGTCTATGATTTTCTGAGGATTGGATCTGAAAAACTGTAACATTCTATAACTAATATACATGCAATACACAAGTGTGATTATTTTTTCTACATTGATGTTTCTGTTAAACAAACATTTTTATACTGTAAACTCTACTGCTGTTTTTTTATCTATACAAATAAATAAAATTGGAGTGTCTGTTTGTAATATTAAAATAACCGCTTTCTACTATATGCATATGAATGTATATACGGTACACATACCAAAATACATATTTGAAAAATTTTTGTCTGTCTGTTTGTTCCGGCTAATCTCTGGCACGGCTGGACGGATTTGGACGGGACTTTCACTGGCAAATATGTAATAGAGAGTAACTTAAGCTACTAAAAAAAACTAATTTTTTTTATTACATTCCATGCGGACGACTGCGCGGGCACAGCTAGTGTTTAATATGCGTCTATACCACAAGGAAGTGTGATTGGCTGCCTTTTATTCCTTATATATATAAATGACCTTCCCCAAGTTTTGAATGATCGCTGTGTTTTGTTTGCCGATGACGTATCAGTGCTTACATCTTGCAGTGACAATACGGACATGGAATATAAAATAAATTCAATACTAACATCAATAACGGAGTGGATGGAGAATCACTCTCTCATATTAAATTATAATAAAACGAAAATTATAATATTCCATCCTAGACAAAAGAAAGATTTGAAAGTCGATTTTAAATATCGTAATACAAGCTTGGAAATTGTTGATAATTGCACATTATTAGGTTTAACTATTGATAAAAACATTAACTGGAATTCGCATATACAGAATATAAAAACAAAGTTATCAAGATTCGTATATGCTCTTCGCGAAATAAAGAAGTGCACAGACCTGAACACTGCTATCACTACTTACTATGCTTATGCTTACTCGTGGCTGAACTACGGCGTAATTCTTTGGGGAAATAGTGTCAAAGCATCTGATATCCTCACTATGCAAAAGAAACTGGTACGTGTGCTCGTAAACATACAACAAACGGACAGCTGTAAACCCCAATTTAGACGATTAAATATATTAACCTTACCCTGCTTGTATATCTATGAGATTTGTAAATTCGTAAAGAGATACGCAAACTTTTTCACTCAGAGGCAAGATGTACAAAATAAGTATACATTGCGGTATAGGACAATGCTGTCCCTTCCTTCATCACAATTAAAATTGCATTCGAGCAGTCCCTTCGTAATGTGTATCAAAATATTCAATAGGCTTCCTACACACATTAGAAATATGTCAGAGGAAAAAATATACTTAAAACAAATAAAAACTTTACTGATTCAAAAGTGCTATTATTCGGTACAGGAATATATGTGCGACCAAAATCTATAAAAACTTAAACAATGACATAATAAATTGATTTGAAAACTATATAATAAAATGCACAAAAATACTTAAATACATATAAAAATTAAATTAAATTGAAATAATATATAATTTATAATCGTAAATTCCACAAAATAATTAATAAAAATGAATATAACAATGATACTTAATTTAATAATAATCTAATTAATCATATGACAGATAGCTAAATAATAATATAGAGATAATACATAAGAAGAGTGTTTAGACTTACGATCATTTGACATAGTAATATTCAGTTATGGTTTTCTTTTATTTTTAATGAAAATGATAAGTCATCCTCTCTCCTACATTTGCTGTGCCCGACAGGGTCCATAATGTACAGAATATTTATAACACCTATGATTACCATTGTGGAAAGCAAAATAAATGAAATGAAATGAAATGAATATATCAACTTATTTATACAATATCCCTAGACAGATTTCGTACAAAGTACAAGTATATTTGTTAGGTTTTACAATATAGGTATAAGTATTTTTTGTCTGATTTATTTTATTTTCATAAAATAAAGTATTGTTACAGGCAAATGGGATTGTTTTGTAAGTGGTGGTTTAGCTGTTGGTTATGGAATTTTGGAGACCACTATTAAGGAAGCAGCTGAGGAGGCATCCGTCACAGGCGACATAGCTAAGAATTTGATACCAGCCGGCTGTGTCAGGTATTTAGTAGAAATAGAGGTCTCAGATAGAATAAATATATATAGGCTACAAAACTGAAAGCATAAAATACGTAGAAGCATTCTTTTCTTGCTAATCCAAATAAATATCATGCAGGCTTAGGTGCACAAATACGAAGTACGGTAATATAATAATGAGACGTATATAATAAATATATAATGTATATCTCAACAAGTATGTCAAAACTAAGACTTCAATACGATATCAACCTACATCAAGGCCCATTTCTAAGATACTCTACTATGTTAGCACCTCCACTCAACCAAATTCACTTGTAAAATCCATTGTTTACATTCCCACTGACGTCTCAGACAAGGTAACCAAGTAACATTCTTATTGGCCCTCTTGATCTCCTGACACTTGCTAACGAAAATCTCCCAATGTCCACGAACAGAATTTCCACACACCTAAGAATAGCACGCACACATCACACTCGCAGAACTATTATAGCGAAACAAGTAAGACAGTAGAGATAGCCCTACTATAAAACAAATCGTGTTGATAAACATCTAATCCTATCGAGAATTGAACTCAACGGTGGTCGCAAAGTCCAAAGAGCGTGGAGGTATTTCCACCAGTAAAGTGTTTGGTAGCTAAATTTTGCAAAAATAAATATAAAGTCGTTTTGTCATGTTACAGCTTCTATTTTGAAAGTGAACGAGGTCTTTTTCCTAATACGGAATATGTCTATGACCTAGAGCTGCCATTAGACTTCGTGCCTCAAAATGCAGATGGTGAAGTGGAGAGTTTTGAATTGTTAACTGCAGAGGAGTGTGTACAGCGAGCTCTGTCACCTCAATTTAAGACTACAAGCGCTCCTGTTTTATTAGATTTTTTGATAAGAAGAGGCTATATTAATCCTGAAAATGGTAAGATTTTTTTCTTTTATCTTCATGACTAGTGATGTATTTGACACAGAAAGGATGGACCAAAGAAATTTAGACTGCATATACGAATTAGTAAGTTCGTAAGGCTGACCTAGACGAATCCTTGATCTAAATAGGTGATATATTGAAGGATGGTCAGGTCTTAAGTTCCTGTAATCGCCTGTAATGTTCCTGTAGAGCGTGCATAAGAATATTAATTAAAGTCGAGGAAGCTAGGGAGGTATGTTTGGGTCATGGCAAGTGGAAAACTGTGATCTCTACCCACCCCCATGGTAGGCCTCTACCATGGGGGCCATTGTAGGCTTCAATCACGTCTGTGAATATACATATGTATGCATGTAGTGATGTACGAGTATAATAAAATTTGTATTTACTGTCTATAGTTTCTAGATGTCCAGCTTTTGACCTGACTATATACCTGACCTGATATAAGGTAGACAAATGTAATATTAGAAATTGTAAATTTATATTAAAAATTGAAGAAAAATTGTAAACTAAAAATGTTACAGTAGTACCAAATTGTTTGAAAGGGTTATATGTAGTATTTCTATATCAAAAGCTTTTGTAGAAAGGATTTTTAGGGTTCCGTAGCCAAATAGCAAAAAACGGGACCCTTATGGATTCGTCATGTCTGTCTGTCTGTCCGTTCATATGTTATAGCCTCTTTTTTTTAACTGAATAGTTTATAAAAAAAATGTAAAAGTGCGCGACAGACACGTCAAAAATGATAAAATGGGAACACACATTTTAGTTACTATGATTGTAAAAGACATGAGAGATGCTACTAGTATCTCTGAAAATGGTTATAGGTAGTTATGGTAATTTGAGATTATTTTTCTACATTACTAAAATTTAATTATTATAAATATTATGATGGTAGAATGAAGTAATGATAGAGCAGAATTTATAAATAAGAGAAAAAAATATTGTATAATAAAAAAGTAATTTCAGTTTTATTATTATTCATTTAATATTAACTTACCTGTAAGACGCGTTATAGTCAATGAAATATAAAATAAAATGAAAATATCATAGAGCTTAAACAGAAGTCGTGGTAGTGTCCTTACATGGTAGGGTTCCCACGAGCCCGTGGGCGTGTGGCGGTAGAATCGCGAAAACGCACCCTGCCACGCGCCCCGATATGGGCTTGAAGGACACCGGCGGGTTTTAGTGGGTGGGTGGGCGCCTTTCCCTGCCGAATTAGTAGGTAGGCCTACCCCCTTCTGTGGAGGAGAGCCCCACATAATTCTGCGCTCCCGGGGTGCAGGGTATGCAGTTCAATGCATTTTCCTCAGCCATAACAAAAAAAGGGCTTAAACAGAAAATGAACCTACTGCATACAAAAAATAATGCACACTGCGCTAGCAAGTCGCCCCACTCTTAATTGAGTCGGTTGAGACTAAATGCCATCTCAATTATACTATTAGGTAGGCACCAGAGATTTCAATGTATTTAAAAAGTTAGAATGATCATATCTGCAATGAGTGTTCTTGATAATCAACCATAGTATATCCATAATCAACATACAAACACGCTTGTTTGTGTAATTTATTTTTTAAAGATATTATAACATTTTATTATTGTTTCATTTAATTATTCACTGTTTTAGCACTTCAATAGTTCAATGTGCAATCATATTTATTTTACACTTTATGACTCTTCTATGTATTCACTTGCTACAACTTCTCTCTATTAAGTTAAATCTTATTATTTTCACATTACAAACACACACTTCAATTTTATTTATTTGTATAGATGTCATTGTCATGCTTCATTACCATCAATATTTATGACTAGCTCTACCCGCGACTTCCTCCGCGTGGAATTCAACAAAAAAAGTTAATTCGTTTTTTTTTTGTATTTGCATTTTTATTTTAAGTGGAATGCCGTAAGCTGCGCTCGGTAGTGGATAGTAGATACTTGGACATTGCAACATTACTTTATTTTTCTAAAATAAAAGTACCCTAAGTTACTCCTTATCCGTCAAAATTGCTTCGGGCATTTCAAAATCCTTATATCATAGCCAAGTAAATCGGTATTATTAGCCAAGTCGTTTGTATTGCGAAATTATCGACAATAACACTGAAGACGGCAAATAATACATTCTAAGACTGATTAATCGATATTTTTTGCGAAGTTATCAACAGAATTTATTTAGTGATAGCACCTGGCTGATATTAATTATGTGTATATTTATATAATTGAGCAGTAAACGAGCAAATTGATCACCAGATGGTAAGTAATTACCGCTGCCCAACACCCGCAACACCAGAGGAGTCACAAATGCGTTGCCAGCCTTTTAAATGGGAACACTCTCTTTGTACATAATATATCCGTATTTCTTTATAATTTCATTAAATGGGAATGACACATATTACCATCATGAAGGATTTAGAAGACTGCAGTCTTCTAACATGGATTTCGCCACAAAAACAACTTTGGAAACGACGTAGCCATTTCCGATAGCTACGCTATTAAATATCAAACTGTCTCTAAGTATCAAAAAATAGTTGTAAGTTGGTTTATAATTTTACATGATAATGTCATAGAAAACATCGTTAGCCGATCGTGGCTCTCCATCCCTTGTTTTGCGCTCTCGTTCATTTGATTCCCCTTGATTGATGAGTTAATTAATGACAATTTCATGAAATTGACTTCATATCCATGTTTGTGACTACATTTATGGGAATCCAGTCATAAAACTATGGCCATTCGATTCTTCATACCTTCACGAGTTAATAGACACCCCATGTACTATATAAGTGAGAAATGTATGAAAGGGGGACTAATATTGCCACCAATGGTGATAACCCAAAATCAAATACTTCATGCACATTTACAACCCAAACTTAACCTTTTAGCAAAAAGTCTGAGTCATTTCTGTCCGTTGATTATCAAGTTATAGCGTGCATATGAATAAGAAAGTTCGGAAGGCCACTTAAAAGGCTCTGCTGCCTCACACGAGCCACATAGGGACGTCGGGTTTTGACTGTTGTATGTATATTTTATTTATATTTTAACAATTTTTCATATTGTTGATGAGTTGGTACACAGACACAAAATCACTCAGATTTTTCAAATGAATTAAAATCATTTACTTTAAATCAATATCAAGATAATGAGCAACCTTAATAATTGGCATATCATGTCAGTGTTATTAACGTCGAAAGCGACGACAAATAAAGATTTGCAATTAGTATCTATACTAATATAATAAAGCTGAAGAGTTTGTTTGTTTGTTTGTTTGAACGCGCTAATCTCCGAAACTACTGGTGCGATTTGAATAATTCTTTTTTTGTTGGATAGTCCATTTATCAAGGAAGGCTATAGGCTAAATAACATTACGCTATGACCAATAGGAGCAAAGACAGAGCGGTAAATGTGTAAAAAACGGGGAAAATTATTCATTTTTGAAGGCTTTCTTTGCGTGCGCTGCGAAAACGGTTCAAGATACACAAAAAATATGTATGAAAGAATTATTCCTCTATACATGATCTAAAAAAAAGTCCGCGACGGCATATGTCTATCTTTTAAGGTTTAGTCACAATGACCGTTTTTATGGTACCAAATTTGGTCGAAATAATTTGTTTAAGTTGTATCAACATAATAATACTAAAAATTCTGCGGAAACTCGACCATTCCGAAAATCCCGCAAGAACGGGAACTATGTGGGAAAAACCAAAAATCTGCCGGAAGTCACTATTCCACGCGGACGAAGTCGCGGGCAAAAGCTAGTATTAAAATATGATAATAATCTGTATGTATGTAAAATTGTTGTTAGTTCTGGGGCGATTTTCCACGATGTCCTATGCAAGTAACTGTCTGTTTTGTTTACAGAGCCGAACTACCGATATTTGGTGGAGCTACTACATGTTCCGCTACAGTCAATTTACAATTGGCCATACGCCATGGTTTCGACTGCCAACGGCGATATTAATGATGTTTAATTGATTTTTCGTACTTACATTTAAAAATCCCAATGTTTGTGACTTTAATTTACTCATCCGAAATAGAATTGTAGAAAAAAAAACATATTATTACTAAAATGCCTTATTTGTATCTTTAAATTATAACATGCAGAATATATTTATTTAAATAATAATATTATCCATTCTAGTCAAATGCGAAAAATGACAATTCATATGTAAAGAGATTTTTCAGGCGATGTTGTTCATTCTCTAAGTAGGTACTTACTAATATTGTCAAAATAGTTTAGCTAGGTATGGTTAATTTCTGTGATACTTAACCAGTTTGGTATAAGATATTGTTTAATTTATTGGAATTAGTCGCCAGCAATATTTTCTGTTTTATGATATTGTATTATGTATATTTTGTAACACGACTTATGGCCATGATGGTACATAGATAGATAGTACAATTTTATGAGATTTGTTAAGTATTCTCAAACATAGTTTAATACATTTTAATATGCATATTACTATAATATTAAGTAGGTACCTAACGCGTCCATTCTGAAGTTAATATGTTAATTGTATTTTAGATTAAACTTACAACCAAACGAGAGTTATCGGTCGATGCAGTAGAAAATACGCGATCGTTATCATCGTGTATTTTCTACTGCAGTTGAATTCTTAGAAAAGCCTTATTTGATTCATACGGCTGGGTAAGATCAGTTGATAACTGAGTCACTTACATAAATCCGGCCGCATCGTATTTGTTGTGGTGTGGGGAGCACGGAAAGTGCCAGTAAAGAACAGATTACGAGAGAATCGGCCAGATTTTTGTTCACAAAAAAATGATTGATGACATAATAGAAATAATAGCGGTTATGTCTGTGAAATTAATCAAAAAAGTAAGTTCTCTACAACTAAAATTCTGTTCATCACAAGTAAAAAAATTATATTCATTTAGTTTTACCCATAGGTAGGGTAGGTGAATCAAACCGAGCGTAATTTTTCTAGTTGTGAGCTAATAGCATAATTTTGGTAATGAAGACACCAAAATTATGCTACTGGCTTATCAATTTACGTTAATTTGACTTCACCTTCAAGCTTTACGCTTTGCACATTAGCTTGCCTTTATGTTACTTGTTTTTGAAGTGTAACTGTAAAATTTGTTGTGGCATCGTCTGTACTTATAACTAGTATTTCCAATTATAGTACCGTAGTCATTAAATGACAGTAAATTTTATTTAAGTCCGTATTAATAAAGCCTGGCGTTGTGAAATTTCTGTGTTTCTAACTTAAGGTAACGACCCAATAACTTAGTTTAACACTACCGCTCCCCGTAGCATGATCATGAAAACACTATGTTACGTGAGCAGTTTATCACATCAAAATCGAACTGTCAAAATACACATATACCTATATATATTTCTTTTTGAGAGCATAAAATATAAAATCTCACACCTACACCTTAATAATGATTTTCACGTCAATGATTTAATAACGACGTTGATTGCCTGGATAGTGTCGGCTGGAATGGATATGGGATCTGGAATACGAGAAGAGGCCCAAGTCTAGACTAGTTGAAGAAGAGAGAAGAGAGAGAGTCTAGTTGAAGGATAACGGGTCGGAGGATAGGGCCGAGATTGCCTCGATCGAATTCCGCCAGAAGGCTTCGTTACGAAGCAAGTTCGAGCGTGCTAGGGCTGTAGTTAATTTGTGGAGGTTAGTGAGTTGGAAATATGGGGGCGATTAGGTTCAACCCCAGTGACTGCATCGACACACCGCGGTGGTATGATCGTTTACGCACCTAGAGCGAGCGTAACAGAAGTGCGTTGAGTGGCCATAAAGTTGGCAGTTATGGCACTGCGTGGCAATTAATTTAATGTACGGTGCTTTGATTTTGATGATTAAGTGACACAAAGTTTTAGTGTTAAATAATTCCTTTGCCTCTGGAGTTAGGTAAAGGATCTTTTTCGACTTCATCGACTGGGACTTCCTTTGGGAAATAATAAGTCTCTGGAAAAATGACCCTTTTATACCTACAGGTAAGTGCAAGTAGTGATAGTGTAAATGAGTGAGATACTTGAAAATGTGTGCTAAGATTGTATAAATTCTTTAAGGAAAAAAAATCAGTAATATACCAAAAGAACGTGAGGTGTGCGATTTTATTGCTCTCAATTGTATATGTGTATATATATATATATATATATATAAGATGGCGGTTATATCACAATATTAACTTTCATTCATAACATTCATGCTATGGAGGTTGGTTTTAGAATCTTATACGTAATGTTATTTCTCTAATGTTTTAACACAACAGATAAAGTTTTGATTTATATGTTTATCATAAAAAAAAATCATATTTTAGTAATACTGACATTGATATGTATATTTTGTACTGAATAAATCTTTTCTACCGTTATTATAAGGTTTGCCAAACTTTTTGAATCTAAGCAAACATGCTTTATAATACATTAGTGTGCAGTCCCGGATTCGTACGGGCGCAGTTTGCTTTTCGCTACTACAATATGAATGGTGACACTGACATTGGCGTGTGTATTTTATAGCAAACAGATCTCTTTATTTTCTAACATCATTAAAAATATTTATTATCCAAACATTTTGAATCTCAATAAAAATTCACTATAAGTGTATACACTAAAGTATACTAGTCATGGATCACACACAACTTCATACTAAATACACTGCAATGACAATGTCATAATTTGGTAAAATTGTTTAATTTGTATGAGCGTATAAACAAAATTGCCATTAACTTTATTTGAACGTTTATATATATATTTTTTTTATATCCAAATATGTTAAATTTAATATAAGAAAGCTTAAAATATGTTTATTTCATTCGAATTATGTGAAAACCCCTAATTATTAGATTTTAAAAATTAATTTATTTAATGAAATCCTTAATTTATATTTTGACATAAATTTATACGATCAAAATCCTTAAATTAAGTAATTATATAATAAAATGTAAAATTCATATTCATCCTATTATTGCCAGAAGAAGAATGTTTGATCATTCGGTCAGTTAATTTTTAATTGTGACCAATATATAGTATCTACATACAGATTCCTAGAAGGATAAAATTTATTGATATCTAGTGAAAGTTAATAAAAATAAAGTAATTTTTTTTCTGCTTTCGATTGTTATATGGGAAGGTTACACGTATCGGAAGCTTAATTAATCAGACGTGTCTAAGCATGCCTCCTTTTATATTGCTCTGTCACTAGTAAAATGCAACGTATTTCCTATTCCTCGAATAAAATTACTAGCGGATCGAGTTATCAGGTTGAAATCTTTCCGCCTATAATAGATATCATATTTAGTCAGGCATAACCTTAAAAACTTCAAACTGGAATATCTTTATTTCATGATTTACCACAATAGTATACTAAACGCAAATCTGTTAAAAATCGAAACTACCTACTGTGATATATCTTATATTTATAGACGCTTTAAAATTATGTTATCAATAAGTTCTATAGTTATCTACGTAAAATCTTTAGGTACTTATGTAACTGTATAAGCTACGCTCGACGTGTTGACGACAGTAAAAAATTGCTATCAATCCTTAATATTGATTGGTTTACTCGAACCCCAAACCACTATTCTGGATTCACTAAAAGTGGAAGTAAAACAATTGTAAACTGTGAAATGTAATAACGTTGGGACTAAGTTTATAGACTAATATAATGTACATAAATACAAAAGTTGTAGGTACCTGCAACTAAAATGGGTAGGTAGGGTTAAGCCATGACTATCTACTTGGTGAAATAAGACTAGCTATTTCCTTGTTCTTGAAATGTTACTATGTTTACACCTTTTCACAATAGGGTATTACGCACTATGAAAAATAAAATCTAAATTTATGTTTTTATAGTTCATTTATGAAAAAACAAACGAAAAATATTAATTTCTATTCATTAAAACTGCAAAATAAATTAAATATTTCAATTTGAAAATACAGATTTTTTATCTGTTGCTTCGAATGTCAAAAACGCTGTACGCCATGTTTGCATTCGCTGTGACTCACTGGACTTGTAAATAAACAACCTCGGTTTTTGTTGTACAGTCTACTGTGTAATTTATTAGATTAACGAAGTTTCTCAGTTATTATACGAAATATTTATTTCGAAAATATGTTTATTTCTTTCAGAAGCGTAATGTTTACAATGCCCGTGACGTCAACAGACATGGCGGCCTGAAATTGGCGTTTTCGCGCCCAAATTAATTGTAAAATTAAAACACGTTTTTATGTCAAATTGAAAAAAATGTATTTATATTTTTTTGTGGTATTTTATCAATAACAGATTAAATTAAAACACTTTTTGAATTAGACTGTAATACCCTATTGAAATAAACATTAATAAAACTATCAAATTCAGAAGTAGTTTGCTCGTCAACTAATGTTTTAAAATGTTGTATGTCAATTTGTGGCATATGATATATAAAGTACTTTTTCTATGGAATCTTCACTTCTGACGGATAGACACCATTAAATATTCAAATACTCTTTAGACTTTCTCCAACCACCGTGTATGCAAAATAATATAGAATTAAAGTACCTTTCAGTTTGAGTTTTCAGACATGGATGACATTTTACAGGTTTTATAGCCACTGTTTTGGTATTACACGAACATGCAGGTCTGTACGACAGGCAGTTAGTAAAATCAGGTATAACTTTCGATATAATTACAACTCGGGTATAACCTAGTTAAACTGTGCCTGAGACCTCTAGACTAGTGGGTACTCTATAGGGACTATGCGTAGATAGAGTGAATATGTATTTACAGTAAGTTGGCATATACTATGGCAGAGATTTGGTCAGGAGGTCACTTTAGACTTGTAAATTAATCAGTTTTCGCTAGGTGTGTTGTAGTAATGTTTTATACAAGTTTATATAAATATGTTAATCGCGAAAGATTTTTTACCAGTATAGTTGATACTCTTTTATTGTACTTAGTGAAAATGTTTTCATAAAAATAGCTAATGTAGCCTAATATAGGTAGCGTTTCAAATAAAAATTACAAGTGAACAAACTCGTTTCATTTACACCTACTGGATGACTGGTGTCAGCACTGGCCCTAGTTAGAGGTCCAAGAAACTCCATGTTCTAATGTGATTTTCTATTTTTTATATATAATCATATCCGAAGTTCTTGTACGGATTTATACACCTGTATAAATAATGGTAGTAAATTAAAAGTCATGTCTAAAATTCCAATCAGGAGACGAATTTTTGAAACTATAAAACCAATTCGCATTCGAAATCGTGAGATTCGTATACGAATTACCGAATTCACTATTTCTGGAGACGTATTTTTGAATCATTAGACGTGAATTTGGAATTCGAATACGAATACAAATCGTGCGCGAAATTATTTAACTGTTTACAATTGTTAGATTTTTGAATCACTCGAATTCTGTGTTGTCGTTAAAAACAAATTCTTAATTAAATTCCGTTTCACGCAGAAAAATTCAAAATCACAACTACAAAAACAAAGAACCGCTGATGATGACCCACACGTGAAACGGATCACTGTCAAGGTCACTTCAGCGTTGGATATTCTACTAGTAGAAATAAAAAACGAGTGGGTTGAACCACTTGTTGCACAACGCACGAAATGAAAATTCAGAATAGTTCATTCGGTAATTCGTATACGAATCTCACGATTTCGAATTGGTTTTCTATTGTTTCAAAAATTCGTCTCCTGAACTTTTCAACCCACTCGTTTTTTATTGAACCGGCGATGAACCGGTTCATTGATTTTGTTGTTGTGATTTTGAATTTTTCAGCGTGAAACGGAATTTAATTAAGAATTTGTTTTTTAATGACAACACTGAATTCGAGTGATTCAATAGTCTAAAAAATTGTAAGCAGTATAAAATGATTTCGGCCACGATTTGTATTCGTATTCGAATTCCAAATTTACGTCTAATGACTCAAAAATACGTCTCCTGGTAATTTACTGCTACAATACAAATCACACTATGACTTAACGGGGTAAACTTATTTAAAATGTATATTGAACAAACAATAGTAATGAATGGTAATATGGTAGGTACTGATGTTGCAAGATTGGTTCTGTAAACGGCTAATATTAGCTTAAGTAACAAGTCGCAACGTCAGCGACCACATTCGCTAGCTTTAGTTACTTTTTAACTATGAGTTATAATATACATATATTTTGAGATGTCTAGGCGATTTAAAACATTGCTCCCTAAAGGGAAAGTACTGAAACTAGCAAATTTTCCATTCCTTTATTTTAATCATAAAATAAGTTTGGAAGATTTTAAAAGTCCAAAAGATAATTAGAAATCAGTATTAAAATATGGTTCTATTTACGATTTAAATAACTATGAGTGTGAACTGACTCGGCCTGGCCATCCCGTGATGTCCCGTTATAATGCAATGCAATGAAGGAAGAAATCTCAATAAATATAAAACAAAACATATACAATGTAAATTTTATTTAATAATCATAATATTGATTTTATGAAAAACAAAGGCATTGCCTTTTACATGAAACATTAGTAGGTACGAGTTCTTACAAACAAAATTATTGCCCTCAATAAATCAGGTTGGTACAGCACCTGATAATTAAATACGGATTCTCGTATAGTTTTAATATACGAAAACCGTAATGAATGACCCTTTACAAACATTAAAATGGACTCTACACATCAAATAAGAAACTTGATTGCCGAAACCACAATTTTCCGGTACGGTGAGATATTATCTGTAACTGCTTCAAGTCGCCGGCATAATTGTTTCATGTTAGTACAGCGGCTCTTAACTATCGAGTGGAGTCTACGGAAATGGTGGCTTTGATGTGTAGAGGTCATTGTGGAAGTTCAGATAATCAAGATAAAAACACAAAATACCCGAAGTAACATATGAATTAGCTAAACATAATATAATGAAAAATTAATTGACTCGTATATGCTGGCCTATCAAAAATTGTTTTTTTAATGGTGTTTGTTAGTTAACCTTAATATGTTAATGAAATATTTAAATGAGCTAAAAACAATATGTTAGATGCTATTAAAAGCAAATCGGGATTTTGTGTTATAACTTGATAAAACTTTTACTTTATAACTATCAGAGTAAAGTATTTCAACAAATATAACATTTGTGGTCATTGGTCCAGCCGATTTAAATTTTAGGCTAACACATAGTTATTTAGCATTAAAATATACTTTCATGAGTTAAATGAAGCTTACAAACGATTAGTACAGAAACTAGCACGGGTTACACTATTAAAAAATAACACATTGCTAGTAAAGTCAAAAATATAACTATTTGTGTAAGATTTAAACAAAGTCAAGAAGTGTCATAAATCCTTTTTCAATAACTATTTAAGCAGGAAACTATTAATATTTTGATGGACTAATAGTTTTGTTATATAAAACAATGAATAAAAAAAAGCAGCACAAGAGTGATTGGAAAATATAAAACTTCCATGCTAATTTTTTCGACGTCTTGTCAACGTCATCGTTTTTATTATAATATCTGCAAGTAGAATATTTATGCAATTTATGCATTAAGAAATACTACTGTAAGACACAGTTGTAATTCAAAGATAAGGTTTATTATTAGAACATACTAGGTAATTCTGTGTCATAATAAAGTAAGTGATTAGTGCCAGCAAAACATAGTGAACGAGATTAAACGCAAGAAGAAGCGTAGGAAGTTTAATAAATCATCCTTATTTTGTGACTGTGTAACGAGTCATTGATTGATCTCCACTGACTGATAGATGTACGGCATTCTATTTGAATATTTCTCTTGTATATCAAAATGGAAGTGCTATATTGTGTGTCACAGCTTTTTTATTTTATTTAGTTACTATTGAAAACTAAGTTAACTGACGATAACGATTTTAACTTCAGAAGGCTTAACATTAATGTACAATTTATTTATATTTGTCGTCCTTCACTGATTCGATTGAAAGAATCGTCAATCATAATGTAGTTGTTGTGGGATTCTGTGCATTAAACTGAAATTATGTTTTATTGTATAAACGAAAGACATAAACAAAAAGGTTTCTTTGCAAAAATTTTTGGCGTCTGTAGAATAATATTTTCGGCTCTTTGTTATCAAATGATTTTTAACCAATACTCGGCAGAAATTAGAATCTTATAACATTACATTCTGACAAGTTCATAAGTTGCATGTCTCTTGTGGTCACTTCACAATATGTATTCGCAGATTTTTCGCAAGTGGCGTCCATAATCTACCATAGAATACATTCTATATGAAGCAGTTTATTTGTTGTAATGATGATAAAGCCACGTGTTAGATGAGGGTAGATGACTACAGCTGAATATGTCCATTTTTATTATATAATTATCAAAGTTAAGCAATTTCTATCTCATGAATGTAAGTGAATATAGAAATTTTACTATAATTTTGTATTAATATTGCTTTAAAATTAAAAAAAAAATGTTAAATTATTTTTTACAAAATTCTAATGAAACGAATAGCTTTCCAACTTCCTCACCTTAAATGTAACATTATTTAATATAGAAAGTATATCTATAAACGTAAATATAAAAAAGTTATTGGCAATTTTGTTTATACGCTCATAGAAATTAGGCGACTTTAGTACGTTATGTCGTCACGACTGCAGTGTACTTTGTGTGAAGCGTTTTTGAGCGACCCGCGACAGCGCCGCGAAAATGGCACTGCATCTTCAAAAGTAATAATCGCAGATACATCGTTACTTCTACAATATTTCTCATCTAAAAGAGAACTGTTATTATGTATAGAATAACAAAAAAATGTCATCTACCCAATTAGCCAAGTAACTAGCGAAACTTTTACAATCATAATGTGGCCTCATAGAGAAACATATAGTGAATGCTAGTAGTCATCGCCCCGGGAGATGATCTCCTTGCAGGTAGGTCGTAGAAGAAGAGTGTGTTCGAACTGCGCCGTGTAACAACCCTTGATGTCGCAAAGAGGTGGGTAGGGGTCCACTACCCCCTTATCGCAAAGATCCTTCAAAGCCATGGCGTATCGCGACGCTCCAGCTCTCTCCAGCCATCGCTTGCAAAAGGCTAAAGTGCCGAAATTCTTGTTGATCAGGTTCAACAACTGCTTAGACGATTGCAATCTGCACAAGGAATGGAGAGTTTGTATTACGTAAAAATTAATCAACAATAGAATTATCGTGTATAGTTGCATTAATATAATTGTACCACTTATTATACATTTTTTGTAATGTTGTAGTGCAGTAATAAAAACTATTATAAATTAATTATCAGAAATATTTAATTTTTGTTCAACTTAAAAAAAAATTCTTCACCGTTTTCTGAGAACATAATTTTAATTTACCTACAAAATCAATGTTAAGGCCCGCTCAAGTTTGGTTGTTTTCAATTTTGGCCAGCATTACAAAAAAGTTGCCCATCCCTGCTTTAGTGTATTGATGGAATATTTGCCCATGTACACCGACGGAACGAGAAGATTCGCACTGATTATTTTTAATCAAAATGTCTGATTAAGATTAAAATTAAAAATATAAACTCAATATTATTACATACTATATTTATTTGCTTAATAATTTTCTTAAATTTGGGCCCCATACTGGAAATTAACAGCTAGCAATATTTAGAATTTCTTTAATCAAAATCGTGTTAAGGAATCAACTGCCTATTATTATCACATATTGACAAACGGACAGTCGACTCTATAGTAAGTAGAGATGTGTCAATCTTTACAGAAACGACTCAGTGCGTCGTTTCTTCCTAGTAATTCACTGACTGAAATCTCTAACAGCGCTTCAAATGAATCATTCGCTCAATTGCATCGCGGTTTCAATCGGCACGCAACGCTTAATTGCGGTATATTAATTCATTTGTATTAGTGACTCTGAATCGATTAAGTAGGTTCAGAGTCACTGATACAAATGAATCAATATTTATATCAGATATCAGAATATTTGTATCAGTGACTGAGCTGATTTTATTGGTTCAAAGTCACTGATACAAATGATGCAAATGAAGCACTTGACTGATTCGAATCTTAGTACTGTCCGGATAGAAATGATCCAATCTCTTCAAAGATACGTTTTTTCCATCATTAATAGTGTCTCCAATCGCTTATAGTATATGTACCATGGTGTCTTGTGACATTCTGCAACTGGGAGATAAGATCTAAAGTCAAGGTTACACACTATATTCTATGAGTCAGAACACAGCGATACAAAAACATCTGCTTTACAGTATAAATATCGAAATGACCGCACAACATTATACTGACAAATAAGGTACAGTATTAATTCAAATAATTACCTCAAAGGAACAAATTGCTGTTCGAAGTTTTTCATATAATGGGAACAGTCCATGTCGTCGTGGACCTGCCCTCGGCCCGTTGAGCCGAATGTTTCGATAGCATAGAACTCATTCTCTTCCATTCGTGTAGTTTCACCACCTTTCACAATCGGCACTGTTTTGCCAGCGTGAATCCCTGAAGATAATAAACTTATATTTAGCCGCTTAAAATAGTCATCATTCGATTTAGTTTGGTGCTGTCAAACAATTAATTCCTCTACAGAATACCACAAACTACAAATAGTTTGACATAACTAATGTTGGTTTATTTTTTCAATTTATGCCTGGTTTCTGAGTACATTTTGTCAATGGTTTATCTGTTCAATAACGCTATCAGTTCGATAACTCCCAACAAATCGTTTCTGAACATCATAGAATTAGATAAACTCCGTTTAAACTTAGATTAACCTAACTGACCATTTAGTGCCGTTTATCGGTCCCATAACTTTATTTGATGTTTATGTCTCTGTGGTTTATGTGTCAAACAAGAATCTTAAAGTTATAACGTGGTAATTTTATGTAAAATAAAATAGTATTAGCTACATTTTAAATAATTATATTTAAAAAAAAAACCTTTTTAAAAACAATCTTTTATTATTTGTTTATAAAATGAACTAAAAAGTTAAAAATAAATTATTAACACTAAAACTTTTCACCATACATAATTATTCAATCTCGCCCCCCTCTTTATCATAGTCCCCATTTATAAATAAAAGCGTGTTACATTTAATATCACACAACATTTTCCTCAAGCTATCACAATGTAACACGATTTTATTTATAAATGCGCAAGCGCTCGTAGCTGTTATACCGCCGCCCCTATACCCCGCAGGCGAGGACTGAATTAAACGGCCGGTCTATAGCAAAATATTCACGTAGACCTTTAATTGACAATACAAATCAAAAACCTCATATTTATTTATCATCATTTTAGCCGCGAGCCACTTTCACCATTAACCTCTATTCGCGTTACCTTCACCAGGTTGTCGGTTTACCTTGCTTGCCTGTCACTGTGGTCCTTCCGCACCAACGGCCGTCAGTAATGCGAGCAATGTGCTACGCTCACTGCCATTTAAGGGTCGTAATTATTTGGGTTACATTGGTGACCCAGATCCGATCATAAGCCCTGTCCATTCCAATTTGGCTGATTTTATCCTTGAACCTTCATGAGAATGGGACTTACATGGCAATTTGATATAATTTTCACATTGTGATTTTAAAACCGTCGAATTCCGATTTTGTTTTCACGAAATAGTTTAATGAAACATCCTTACTAATATTATAAATCGGAAAATGAGTTTGTTTGTTTGTTCCGCTTTCACGCCGTAACTACTGAACCGATTGCTTTGAAATTTTGCAGACGTAAAGATAAAAGTCCGGATTAAATAATAGGGTACTTTTTATCCTGAAAAAATCGACAGATCCCACGGGATGCGCAATAAAGGCTTCGCTCAAAAACTACTGCACAGATTTTCATGCGGTTTTCATCAATAGATAGAGTGATTCTTGAGCAAGGTTTTGCGGTATTTTTTATCTCGGAAAAACGGATAGTCTCACGGGAAGCGCGATGAAAACCGTCGCGCCATAAACCGACTTCTACGCAGATGTAGCCGTGGGCAAAAGCTATGACCCTTAACACTCTATAGACCCAATCCCGAAATCCACGCGTGCGGAGCCGCGGGCAGAAAGCTAGTTTTGTAATAATTAGCATAGATCAATGGCAGGCTAAAAAATGTTATGAACTGACACAATGATAGTTAGTAGGATATAATTTAATTATAAAGGTTGCCACCAACTTGAAATTTATGATAAAGTATTTTACAAGGGTTTCATATCCAGTAGAAGGGAAATCATGAAATGACAAGACAAGGGATGGTTAGCGGTGAAGTCTCTCTGTCTGGGGGACTGTCCAGGTGTTCTCAGACAGACAGTCCCCCCTTTAGCAGTGGCTCGACCAGTCCTAGGTCGAGCCGACCCCGAAGCATATGGCGGTAGAATGGCGAAAGCGGACCCCACCATGTGCCCCGTACGGGCCTAGAGAACTCATGGGGGTTTTAGTGGGTAGGCCGGTCCATTTGACCGGAGAGCCCCACACACGGCCGCGCCTAGCCAGCGCGGTGTCATCGTGCTTAAGGTACAATTCCCCCCTGTTAAAAAAAAAATAATAAAAAAGATAAGGGGTAACTACACTGTTAATAACCGACTATTACCTAGACTATTATCATAGACTAGATGTGCCAGCGACTTCGTCCGCGTGGAATAGTTATTTTGAGCATCATATTTATTTTTGCAAACAACCACCTCAGCTGTTACCCGATCTTGACAACGCGACATATCCAAATTTGATCACCATAACAAACAAACAAACTCTTCAGCTTTATAATATTAGTATAGATGTAACACGTCAAGATTTACATTAAAAACATTGACGCTAAATCGAACGACATAATAGGTGCTTTAACATCACCGTGTAAAGACTGACCCGTTGCATTGTTGTGTACATTTTTGATTGACTCTTTAGTTGTTTTATGTTCTGTGTTCACAGATATAGGATCAGTTACAACACGTACAGACGTAAACGTGTTTTCTCACGTCTAAAATCTGTCGAACTAGCTGAAATATATCCGAATCCCGCAATAATAATTGTTTTTCTATATCGCAAGTTGAATATATGTTGTTGTTGACAATGAATACGTTAACAAATTATTATTATAATCAATGATGAAGTGACCAAAAAATGTTATTTTTCATTTGATCATTTAAAAAAAGCTTATATTTGCTATTTTGTTTGTACTGAAGAGTTTCAAAACTAGAATGGCCTTCGTAGCAATATATAAACAATATCATTATGTGTATTCTCCAAGATAAACTTCGGATTCTGAAAAATTTGAGAATATTTGTCGGTATTTTGATATTGAAGAGTTTGTTGACAACTGATAAAAAGAACTTGTTATGTTATGTATTTAAAATCTATATTAAATTTGATGGGATGATGTAACTTTATACCTGACTAGTGGATTTATAAATGTAAAATAAATTATATTTTAATGATGTGAAACTTTAGTAACTGGGCACTTACTGTATGGTCCAATGGAATGGCCATTCAGATTGCGTATAGGTTTAACTTGATACATCTGGCCATCTAACTCTACTTCATGGGACTCCATTACCTGTAAAGTGTATTTAATGTCAGTTTACATATATGATATTGTAAGCAATAAAAATTGGCAGTTAAAACTGGAAACTAAATAAAATTTGGTTTCTAAAATCAGAAGATCTGGGCAACAACGCAGCAGACAAATTGGCTAAAAGAGGGTCATACACGAAGGGTGGAATGGAATCTCTAATACCCATTCCACCGACCCAGATAAAGGCTGGTTGCAAGAGAAAATAGAAGATACTTAAAAATGGAATCCCGGTAGCATCTAATGAACTTGCCTGAACCCCCATCAGATAAAGAGGGACAATATCCAAAAAGTTATAGCCACTATTACCCATCCCCGAATCAAACAAATATTCCACTATGCAGAGGAAGCAGAGGCAGATGAAATGCCACAGCATGTATTAGTAGTGTAGAAGTGTGGCCGAATAACTAGCTAAACATGTTCACCCACATTTTTAATTGGCTTTTTAGTTGTTTTATGTTCTGTATGCACAGATATAGAACCAGTTACAACACGTACACATCACATGTTTTATCACATCTAAAATCAGACAAAGTAGCTGAAATACATCTGAAACAGGCGATAAGAATTGTTTTTCTATATGTCGAATATGATATGTTGTTGTTAATAATCAATACATTAATAAAATATTATTACAATCAATGATGAAGGGGGCCAGAGGCATACAGCAACCCAAAGAGGTTGCTAGCATTCTGGGAGGGAATGGGATGGTTGGGGTAAATAGGAAGTGAACTTGTTTTAAGAACATACAATATCCTAATTATGAGGCTAAGTGTATACTACTATAGGTACTACTAACAACTACTAACTAATATAGGTTTATATGAATATAAAAAAAAACATATAACAAACAAATATACCTCTTGAACAGCCGCGCCAACATCGCAAAGTCTGACATCAACACCCGATGCCTTGATGCCCGCTTCGGTAGCCTCTTGTACCCCCTTTACCAGAGGATCGTACCGAGGGTTGAAATGAAGAGTGAAAGCACAGTCTATAATACGACCATTGATGTGTGTGCCGAAATCTATCTTCACCACATCATTATACTCCAGAACAGTGTTATCACCTATAAAATAACAGTTTTATTTATTGCACACCATATTGTACACAAATTATGTTGGACACACAATCATTCAATGGGAGAGACCATGGATTTCATTTACAATCATGTTAAATTATTATCATTACTTAAAATTTATGAAGTAAATATAATTAAATTATTTGACATTAATTTTGTAATGCCTCCTACTAAATACTAATCATATCTTTGTTGTTGTATATTACATATGTTATCAAGTCTCAGTTGTGTGTCAATTTTAACATTAGCATCATGATACTTAAATTGAATAGGCTTTTCTACTATATAAGACTTTAGAACACTTTCGAGTGTTTTGATATATACATCAAGATAAAGTGATGAAAATTTTAGAATAAAACATTTTTATAAATCTGAGATAAAATTTATTTGGTCAATAACTGCTGAAACCGCAGGATTTAATAAAAAGTCGGCATATACATATAGACCACACTTCTAATTTCAATGAATGAATGAATGAAAAAGAATTTTTTTCAAAATCTTAACTTGAAAATTCATATGTAGGATATACATTCATTATTACAAATATATTAAAAATAATATGAATTACACATTCCTTACACAAGTTGTATAAATGACATTACAAATCATAATGATAGTGTATGATAAAACTTATAAGTAAAAAATAGCAATTTATATTTCATACTAATTGATAATTTAAAAGAGCAGAAACTTACTTATTCATTTCAATTCATCAGTTTCTAATGTAAAGAGTTAACAATAAGTAGTCTACTACTATACCTGTGTTAGGCGTATAGTGGGCAGCACAGTGGTTACGACTGCATCCAGTAGGAAAAGCTAAACCTGCTTTAAGACCATCTTCTCCGATCAAACGCCTAGCTGTCGATTCCAGTTCTTCACAAATCTGGATCATTGTCATACCTGGTTTGATCCAATCACGCATGTATTTGCGTGTCTAAAAATATCAAAATTTATAACCTTTTGTATTACATAAAAACTTGAAAAAAATTACAGATATCTGCACTAGCATATACTAGACGTAATATATTCCTATTTATAATAAGTATATTCATATTGCCTTATAGGTAGCTTTCATTCAAGACATAATAAAGTACATTAGGATCATCAGCAAAATAAATTAGTGTATTCATAATTTGTTTTTCTATTAATGTAAAAACATTTTTAAATTTTTACTATAAGGATATATTTTAAGAATATTTCCCTATAATGTAATATTATTTATTACAATTTAATTGGAAACAATAATAACCTGTCTGTGAGCTTCTGCAGCATGCCTTATTTCTTGGTAGATATCCTGTTGCATGCGATCTAGAGCTCTTTTCTCTTCACTGGAGAACCTATCTTTGGCAGTTCTCTCATCTACACCCTCGGCTGGGCCATGCTCTGTTATCTGACCCTCAGGAAAATTACCTGTATATAATAGTAGAATATTGTAGTTTCAGAAATAATTGAAAGATTGTGATAATAAGATTATCAATATTTAAATAATAAGAATGGGTAACAATACCACCATCACACTGTTGGATTTATCTGTATCTACTACATAACAAATATTTTTTTACATTTATCAAGACAGATCTATGTGTATGTCATACCAGATGGTAAGTTACTATACTAAGGCAAGCTTCATAAAAACTCCACTGCAACTGAGGAACTGGTTACTTCATTTCAATTGTTGAAACACAATGATATCAATTTTATAATTATGGCAATAAATTGTCACATATAAAGTATTACTTACTCTATTACACAAAAGATTAGGCAATACAGTTGTAGCTGGCTAGGCATGCTCAGAAGCCATAACTCCATTTAAACTAAGGAGAAATAGATCTGCCCCTGTGGGGACTTGAACTCCATATATTTCAATCAACATCTGTTAGTTTTTTTTCATTATTTAATTTTTATTAGTGTTTACTAAATTTAATAATAAAGGGGTGGAAAATTCTGCTTATAAGGCAAATTGTAACTAGTACCTTGTTCAAGATTTGATATTCCGTCGTTTCATTAAAGTTTAATGTAACTATGTACACATTATTTTTTCTTCACTAAACATGAAATCTGATAATAAAAGCAGTTGATTACACCTATCTCTAGAAAATTTGTTAAGTTTATATTTTATACCATCAGGATACAGTTCAGCAATTGGAATAGTTGGTGGGTTTGTTTGCTCCTTGCCAACACTTTTTCCAGACTTGTTCTTGTTTTTTTTCTTTTTTTTCTTCTTGTCATCATTTTCAGCAGTCTCTTCAATTGACAGAGTGCTTGTTTTGTCAGATACATCAGCAACATTATTTTTTTCCTCGCCATCTACATCACCAGCTGTAGTCAAAAAAGAAAGTTAATATTGTGATAAATGTCAGCAATGTATAGATAATTTTTAATTTAACTTAGCAGATTTGATAATATTAAATTGTAATTATCCAATAAACAATATACAGGATTACTTTAAGAGAAGCTTGGGGATTATGATTGTGTAATTATTAACAAATTCATATTCATTTTGGAAAACTTAAGTACTTGAGGAAATACACAAAAATGTTCTTAAAACATTATATATAATTCTTTGAAAATTTGTTGAATTTATGGCAATAGAATATTACATAATCTTGGATATTTGCTACATGAATAAGGTACTATGGTTGAGATACTACTTCTTGTCTCGCTGTAAGTTTCCTCAAAGATATCCTTTATTATACAACAAAAATAAGGAAAAATATAATATTGATATTGATTAAATAATTGACATATGTATTAAATAATGCATGAAATGTTCACTATAAATGTATAAAATTCGTACTTTGTAAAATCTTCGCAAAAAGTTTACATAAGTAGTTATAGAAACACGTTTGTACATAAGCACAGTAGATATAAAATAAGATGGTTATATTTTCGGATCAAAAAAGACAAGTTACTTAATCCATATATTATCTGTTTAATAATGTTGTTATCATTAGTAACAACAATTTTCACAGGTAATTGCATAAATCTAACCTGTCTTCTTCTTCTTTTTTTTTTTCTTTTTCTTCCTGGCGGGATCTTTGGTTTCCCCATCTTCTGTAACGTCTAATTCCTCTTCCTCGTCATTTTCAGCTAAGTCATGGTTATCCAATTTTTCAATAGTTTTGACAGCCGCCATTATTTTATTACTATATTTTCACTAAACTCTAAATAAAACCCATGCGTCTTCTACAAATCAGATGGCGTTTCGGAGTTTTTTTTTAAAGAAATTAATGTCAATATGACATTCAAATTTTTTGTTTATAACTCCTTTGTTTGGCAAAGCAAAGGATTCCTACAGTCTTGCTGATATAAAAGTTTTATTTCTTAATATTGAATAATGAATCTGTATACTTCTTAATATATTTTTATATTGCTGAAGAGATTCGTTAGATCGCGCGGAATCTAAATATTTTCCTTGTAAATATTTTTGTTTTCCTTAATACCTTAGACCGAAGTGAAGTTGTTTACATTTTTTGCTAAACAACTTCATTTCGGTCCGTATTAATGAAGATTTTTAAGTCTAGTTTAGACCATCTTCATTGTTATCGCACTCCATCTTTCAATAAATATCATAGGTCAGAAAGAGAAAAAAAAATAGATTAAAGTCAGGCTTAACTTTATTAATACAGTGCCTTATTTTTATGAAAAACAAAGAGATTTAGTTAATTTAGCCCAGACTTCTGTTGTAATCTTTTTTTTGCTGTTGAAATGTGAATGTCATTCTAAAAATTTGGAATGCTTGGCAAGATATGGATGGTGTAGTATTTCATGATACCAAATGATGATTTGGTAATCAAATAAAAATTCTCATCATCATATACCTTTTTCCCTGGTTCAGCCAGCAGCGCCCTGTTTCATAATTCTCTATAAGCGCCTTAATTCTTTAACAGTTTTACAAACTACCGTTATTTTATTATTACCTACTATATTTTTATTAAGCTTGACATAAAATCTGGTTTAAATTGAAAAAAAAATGTTCGTATTAAATTCTTTCATAATTTATCATAATATGAAGTGATGGCGGAGAGAAGATGACAATTTGAATGAATTGAATGACAATTT
The DNA here is from genome assembly GCA_036419045.1 of Scirpophaga incertulas. NCBI lineage: Eukaryota > Metazoa > Arthropoda > Insecta > Lepidoptera > Crambidae > Scirpophaga > Scirpophaga incertulas. The sequence goes on along the minus strand of CM071639.1, from coordinate 16,621,774 downwards.
TTTACTGTCTTTCTTGGAGCGCCGCGTAATGTGTTATAATACCTATGGAGACATGTTGATACAATATGATAGTGGTGAAATAAACAATTGTTCAAGTTTCTGTGATACAACTGTGATGATGTTTAATGTGATTAATTTTGTGAGTGAGTGATGACATGTGATTGATTATTGTCGTTTATTAAAAGGGCCAACTGTTTGATTGAACGGCTATTGCTATTAGTTGCCTGCGACATACACACTGCAACTACAAAGAGGTCGAACCGTTTAGTTTTTCGCGTGAAGGGATCTTTTCGTCGCTGTTTTTCGGTTTATTAACTTACAAAAGTAAGGTTCAGGGACTATTTCCTAGTCAATGTTTATACTTGATAAAATTCTGCGTATAAATTTAAGATCAATTTCATGACTTGAGCTTTGTTTTTGCATTGCGTTTCGGCTGTGATTTGATATAAGAGTAAGGGTCTAACATTTCTTGCAATATAAATGTAATATGAAAGTGGAGTTTCTATGAAATGGAGAGTCGTCAAATTTATGCCAACCGTATACACTCTAAGGTGTTAACTAGATAAAATTTACTCATGTAGGTAGATAAAGAATCAAACAATCAATATGTATTTATGCATTCCTTGGGGAAATAAATTAATAAAAAAGGAACCGACGGGAAGAAAACGAGCTCTTCTTTATAAATGCCTTTAGATTAAGCTAATATTCAAATGTAATCCAATTAGGGTTCAGGGCGCTTTTGCTTATTGGCGCAAGTTGTAATGAGGCTTGCTTAAGTACGGTCACTTTGAAGCTCTATAAAATGACCAGCTATATAATTATATATGTACCTATAATCATTTGGACGTACACTAAAGTTCTAATCTTCAACTATAATCGTAAACTCTATTTCAAACTCTCAATACACACGTTGTGAATATTTTAAGAAGTACCTATAATATATATCTTTATTCGGTGACGGATTATGAATACATGTATCACCGCTTTTTTTTATCGTGAATATAGTAAGATTCAGTGATATTACAGTAATGTGAATGTGAAGTGTCCGGACATAGGGCCGGACACTTAATAATACTGGGACAGAAGGTATATAATCGTAAACTCTATTTCAAACTCTCAATACACACGTTGTGAATATTTTAAGAAGTACCTATAATATATATCTTTATTCGGTGACGGATTATGAATACATGTATCACCGCTTTTTTCTAATCGTGAATATAGTAAGATTAAGTGATATTACAGTAATGTGAATGTGAAGTGTCCGGACATAGTGCCTCCTATTATATATACTGGGACAGAAGGTATATAACTAACTAAGCAATTCAGTGTAGGAGAGAGCGTATGATTGAAATTTGTAAAAAAATTGCAAGCGTAGGTCGAAATATTTAAATTAAAATAGTCATGATCGAATAGGAATAATAAAAACCTAGAACAACATACTTTTACTGGCAGAAGAGCTTATGCTAGAGTTGTCTACTAATTCCGCTAGTAGGCAGTAAAATTATTGGAATTAAATTATTATCAGTAGTAAAACCGTGATATTACTACATCTTATGTTGGCAAGGTGATTTTTGTTGCAAATCTATATATATATATATATATATAAATTTATTAAAAATTGCATTAAATTGCATACCCCGGCTGTGGCGAGCCGGCTGTTATGTGGGGCTCTCCTCCCCAGAAGGGGGAGGCCTACCCACTAAAAACCTCAGGGATGGCCTTCCTCAGGCATGTAGGGAGCCCTCGGGAACGCCAACCGACATCGACCTAGTAGTATCTCGTTGCAGCTTGGAAGTATTAGGCGCTCACTCACACTACCTGTCTGCGAGTGCGAGCGAGCGCGCAATATTTCCAAGCTGCAAAGAAAAATGATACCACTATAGTTATCAGGCGTAGAAAACCTAATAAAAGCTGAATTATAAATTAACTAATAAAGAAGCAAGTTTACAAAAAACATTTTGACTTTATTTTAAGATTTATAATCAGAGTTCAGGACTAATATGATTTAATTAATTTTTTTGTGTTTATTTTATTTTATTAAGTTTCAAGCACTTAGTAAAAACTACTGAGTTTTAAATCTGATAGGTACTAAATTACACATAGGTAGTTTTTTTTGTTTTCAACGTTATTTTTTGTTTATAATACCCAAAAGTTAGGAGCTTTTATTGAATAAATAATCTATTCTTAACAATAACTAATATTACATATGGCATATGACATATGATACTAAGACTCTTTTAACTTTAAAGTTAATTTTAAATTTAATAATCGGAGATGTGATTTCCATTTAGATTGTTAGTTTTATAATTTAACTTACTCGCGCCGAGAAGGATTTTATTCTCATTCCTCGCTACAGCTTGGAAGCTCGCTTGCTCGCAAACTGCATTGAAACTATAATAGACTGTAGTTTCTAAATGTAGCCCTTTGTAAATTGATCGAAGTAAAACCGAAGTCTGATTATTTAAAATTTTGAAATAAACACTAAACTATAAAACATGTTTTTATTATAACTCTACCCGATAATTGATTTGTGATACTCGGTCAATCTAACTAAATATTCATATGAAAGTATTAAACATGCATCACTCTGCCCAATAAGCACTGGGAATTATTCATAATGCCCGAGCAATGTGATAAATTGATTGGTTATAATCACATTGCCCGCTCTTATTGGGCATTATTCATATTGCCCGGGAATTATGAATAGTGCCCGATTAATCACTTAGCCCATAACATATACACCGTGAAACATTAAGTGTGTCTAGACGATTATTTTGTCAAGCTTAAAGATTGATTTAAAGTTTGAAGATTTTAAAGATATTGCAAATCTGTGATGTGATGTGAAATTTGTATCCTTTAAACGACACGATGTAAAAGTATGCCTAACTTTTCATCGATTCCATAAAAGTTGATACTCATTATTATAACTAAGGGAAATTATAGCGCTACCACAAGAAATACGGATACGGTAATAAACTATGGAGATCAAATGAAACGAAAATGTAACAGAAATTGCAGGATTAATTTCACAACGCTTTCAACGACGGGCGAAATTTGGGATTTAATCGTAGGTACCTTTGGTCTATGAAATAAAAGGCCAGAGACATGAAGAAGCTTTTAATTATCCTAGCTATAAATAGTTAATAGTTAAAATGGTAAAGCTTTTAATAGCAAATCAAATACATGTAGGTGTTAATCCCTTTTATCTTAGAGGAATTAAATGTATGTTTCATGAAAGATTTATGAGTTTAAATTTTTAATTACTATCATATTTTGTACAGATTCCAAACATGCATAGATGTATTAAATACATTCTGGCATAAGTGTTTAACAAATATGAAAATAGAATTCAAAAACTGGGTAGGTGTACTCGTATAATTACGTGCGTTATTTATGTATGTACTTATGCATGGGTGTGAGCACTATGCAAGACGACACATGTTGGTGTTCGCAATACTCGTAATTTAAAATTAAGGTGCCACTTGATGCCACTTTTTCAGATATCAGTGTAGGTGTATAAGATTGAACAATGTTATACATAACATTTACTGTACAAAATCTTATCCACACCAATCTTGTCAAAGAATTCAACTGATAGAAGTTATATTTGTTTCATACCTAGCCCAATCAAGGTTATTCCACTCCAGTTATAATGTGACGTGAGTGATTAAATAGCTGTAAGAGTATTTTAGGATTTCTTGCCTGTTGGTCGTCGATCCCCCGGATGCACCAGGGGATCGACAGCCTCCCCAGTCCATCGGGGAGGCGAGCGAGCGACTCAGCTCTGATTAGCCGAGGCCGATAGGGACCGTGGCGTCGTTCTCACGGTCTCCCACGGCCCTGTCACACCGCGGGCAGTTCTCCTCAGCGTGTCTGGCGGCGATGTCGGATGCACCGTCGATCGAGCGCTCGCGGTAGGCGTCTGTGGAGGGGTATCGCTGAGGTTTTTAGTGGGTAGGCCTACCCCCTTCTGGGGAGGAGAGCCCCACATAATTCTGCGCTTTTCCCGTGGTGCAGGGTATGCAATTCAATGCATTTTCCTCAGCGATAACAAAAAAAAAGTATAATTGTAATGGCACACTTCGTATTCACAAAGACACTTAAGCCGTTTTTGTGTATTTTTATTTTTGTAGGTACTTATCGTTCTATCTAGCATATTTAGTTCTGACATTCATTGGCGTACTTGTGATTTGCCAATCAACACACATTGAAGTTACTTTAAATATTTTAAGTCCCTACATGCCTGAGGAAGGCCATCCCTGAGGTTTTTAGTGGGTAGGCCTCCCCCTTCTGGGGAGGAGAGCCCCACATAACCCCGGCTCGCCACAGCCGGGGTATGCAATTTAATGCACAAAAAAAAAAAAAAAAAAAAAAAAAAAAAAAAAAAAAAAAAAAAAAAAAAAAAAAGGTGGTTAGTGTTATTAAATATTTACAACAAGGAGACCGTGCTTATACTTTCCAAATTTGAAATTATTCCAAATTACGAAGTTCTCTGTGTTAAGATGATAAGAGGAATGCTGCTTTCACGTAATTTAGAATGATAACTTAATTTGAATCTAAATAAAAAGTACCAATATTATTTTTTGTGTATTCAATTTGTATTCAGTAAGTTTATAATTTTTAATAATCTGCACGCTTGTGATACTTCTTACTTCATCTTGCCTTGCAATCTAGTATGGATTTCTTTACACAAAATGCATGGAAGGACGCAAATACCTCACCCTAATAAATACTAACAATTATGATAGTTATATGACATTACCACATTATCTACAGGAAGATTTTTTTGGCGAATAAGATCCTTTTACATTGTTGTAAGTTAGGCTGATTAATGGGGAAAATAGTGATTTGAATTCGGAGTTTAATAAGCATATCAACCAATTGGAGCATTTTTAGGTCTATAAACATTTGTTACATTCTCCTTTACGAATCAAGTAATCAATGGTTAAAAACGGTTTAACGATGACGATTGATGATTATGATTTAAAGTGTCGGTACTGACGTCTTGGCTTTCTAATCACGAGGTCCGGGGTTCGATTCTGCCTATGTTTAATCATTCTGATAGGGTAGACTCGTACCTCTTAATGGGGACATTATGAGCTGCAATGATTAGTGAGTAATTTCATCTTTTCTTTGTACAAATAAATACACAACAGTTAACAAATAATTAACTCAAATATGTGAGTGCCTACGCGTTCGCATTTTGCAACTAATTATGAATCTAAAATGTTTAATTTATGTTTATTAATAATGAGAGAGTCTGGCATATTGCCTCTGGTGCTATTTTGTTTACGGTAAGTATTTTCACAGACTCTACCTAAGGCACGGTACGACCTTGTCACGTATGAGACGTTATACTATAAGTACCTACCAGCGTATGTTTATGTTAAAGAATTTAAAATAAATAAATGGTTACTTGTAGATCTTCAGTAAAGATAATTTTGTTCAGTTACAACTTAGTTTATCATAATAGTGCTTAGATACCAAAGAAGTGTATAAGCATTTGCGTGTTCAAAGTGTAGAAGCAGTTTGCGAAATAGGTCCTTGAAATAATGTTGTTTTTCACCAAGATAACCTAGACTCACATTTTGGTAAGATAACGGAAGCATATTGGAAAATTACGAAACATATATTCCGAACATTCGGAGTAACCCAACAGTTGAACAATATTTTTTTTATGACCGTAATTACAGTCGGGTCAATTTAATAGGCCACATTTGACATTTGTTCATAGTGAGGTGACCTGCTTAAACACTCCGATTATGGTGAAAAAATCGATATTTACTTCAAACATATGTGAATCGAATACAGTTATTATGGAAAAGTACTTTTTTTATAAGATCCCTATCTTATAAAAAAAGCACTTTTCCACAATAACTGTAATAGGCAAACGAGCAAATGGATTACTTGATATTAAGTGATTATCGCTGCCGGCCTTTTAAATGGGAATACGCTCTTTTTTATAGGTACTGCATTAATATATTTTTTAAAATTATTTTTACATTTTTTTTTTATCATCAATTATTTCTCTGTTTATGAAGTTATTATTGTTTTTTATTATAAAACAAAAGAACAACATGTTTTACATACATACACTCACGCCTTTTTCCCATGGGGGTAGGCAGAGATTACGTCTTTCCACTTGCTACGGTCTTTACATATCTCTTTCGCTTCATCTACTTTCCTAACATTCCTCATACATGCTCGACGATTGCGGGTACTTCTGACCTGGCCTTTTTTGAGGAGACTTTCGATTTGTTCAAAATATGTTCGCCTAGGTCTTCCTCGTCCCGTATCTCCACTCACTCCCAGCTTCATAAATCATTTTGGTCAGTCTACTTTCATCCATCCGTTCCACATGCCCAAACCACCCAAGCATCCCTTTCTCTATTCTTGTGACGATATCCTCTTTCAAACCACATTTCTTTCTAATCACTTCATTATACAATCTGTCACTCAGTTTTACTCCTGCCATACTCCGCAAAGCTCTCATTTCTACTGCATTTATTCTGCTTTCATGTCGTTTCTCCCATACCCAACTTTCACTTCCGTACATTCATGGTGAATAATCCCTTCACAAGTAATCATTGCATTCATTCGATTTTTTGAGGGACATCACTTACGTATAGACTTCACTGAACGCAACATTGTAACAACGGCCATTTGTGCATTTCCAAACTAAAAAAATATTGAATATTTTATGTCCGCCATTACAAGGTTAGTTGAGGAATTTTAATGAAATGTCAAATGTGGCCTATTAAATTGACCCGACTTGTAGTTCGGTATTAGTCAGCACACTTGTTCGAAACCATAGACAACCAGCACAAAAATGTGGATCAATTAGGACGACATGGCCTTTCTTACGTAAGAAGCGCTGGCCGCCTATTTCGTTACGGCACCATTAACAATTACCCAAAAATAAGCCGCCATCTCTATACTTCCAGTTCTTGAACATATGGAAATGGCGAAAGGTGACGGCAAGCGGCCCTATAGAATTACATTGGTGCCGTGGAATCTAGGAAAGGCCCTGGTGGGAGACTCAATATGGGTGGACACCTTGGCACGGTCTCATGTGGCCACCCGCTCAGTAGCTACTGCGGCTGATTCAGGTTAATAAGCCCCGCAAATACTCGTCCTTACTGAATGATTATAACTTTGAGGCGGTCGCAGTAGAGACGCTTGGCCCATAGTCAGACGACATGAAGGATTTTGTTAAAGCTTAGTGGCCACGACTGGTCCCAACTCCACATTAAGGCTGGCGCTTACTTTGCCCAACGTATTGCTCTGGCGGTACCTACAGAGAGGTAATGCCGCTAGCATAATAGAATCCATGCCGGAAGCTGACATGCCAGACGGGGTTTTCTTTTTATAACTGGGTTTCTTTTTATTTTTCATTTTATTTTGTATTTACATAAGCTTAGAATTACATGTCTAGGATAAATTTATTTTTAGAATTAGATTATTTAATTTTAGTAAATTTATCACTTGTTAAGCGCTTATATTTATATGATTAATGATACCCTATTTATAATATTATTTATACAATTGTATATAAATATTGTGTAATCCTGTGTCCCCGCAAATTTTTTGAATCTCATAAATTTACTTAGAGTTGGGTGGAAGAAATCTCTCTGAGAGATAAGTCCGCCATGGGTCCATTTAACTTTGTATCTGTTAGTATTTTTTTTATTGTAACTGTTTTATTGTGTGCTATAAAGAGTTTATATATTAAAGAGAAGGTAATTAAAATAAAAAAAAAATCATCGCAATAATGTCAAAGGTCTACTGTTAATTTATCGATGTTTTATTTATTTGGTAATGTGTGTCTTTATTATACGTATAAATACGTCAGAATACAAATTTTAAAGAACATTTTTCAAAATTGTCAGAATTGTCAGAATTTTTTGAGGCTTTTGCAAAAATTAATGTACACAATAATATATTGTCATGTGTTCAGGAAGACAAAACTGTGGATTTGGTAAAAACTTGACATATTCTATATCCCTCTAAACCCTCTTTTCATCTACCTTTATTTGGAATATGGATAATTAGAATAATTTACTTTACTTGGAAACGTAATTTGGAATGTAGATAATTTTCCCACAACTATACATTACACTGAATGCCAAGGGTGAACGCAACTAAAATGCTACTAAAACCACGAAGCAGCAGTAGAAAGTAATTTATATTCATTTGATCGTACCAAAATGGTATAAATAAACATAGTTTTATAGTATAAAATATATTAATTTTATATAGTTTTCATCAAGCAGGTAGCAAGAGCCGCACGAACGTCTGGAACTGAAACTGAAAATGCATTAAGTTGCATACCCCGGCTGTGGCGAGCGGGCGGTTATGTGGGGCTCTCCTCCCTAGAAGGGGGAGGCCTGCCCACTAAAAACCTCAGGGATGGCCTTCCTCAGGCATATAGGGAGTCCTCGGGAACGCCAAGCTACTTCCAGGAACCCCCAGCCTCCGCTCCCCTGTCGATACAGGGGAGCCCTCCTCGGGGGAGGCTACAATACCTCCCCCGATCTTCACCACCGACGACGCCTTCCGGCCACGGAAGGGGCGTGGTCCCTCCCGGCTCGCCTCCCGGCTCCCGTATCCGCGGGCGCGATTTCCTCGCGCCCGCCGGCGACCCGCGGCGGCGGCGCCGCAGCTGTGCAACCGAACCCGGCGCCGCCTCCTTCGAGCGGGATCGCACCACTGCTTCACAGAAGGAAGCCACAGCCCTCCAACCTCCCTCGTCCGCCAGCATTGCCACAATCAATGCCGGATACGGATATGCCTGGGAACTAACTATTTTCAGAGATTGTAAAAATATTATACTGAACTTTCAAAATAGTATTTCATTTTACATTGACTTTCTTTCTGCAAGTACATAAAATTAAACTACCTAGTCCGAGCACTACCCGAGATAGTCCATCTGTAACCCCACAACTCTTTCATCGGAACTTAAAAAAAAATACAAATCACTTAAACCTTAGCTGTATATATGATATGGCTCATAACTATATATATACTGGTGAATGTTTTTGATAAATTTAATGTAATAATTTGTAATAGCTCTTTTCTCTGTGTTCCTTTCTCATGAGTTTTAAGGAAATGTTATGTTTTCGTGGACTACTGTGTGATTTTTGTTATTAAACTCTAGATCTATGACATGGTCATTGCGTTTATCTTATGTATATCAAGAAGCATTATCTTATTACAGAATTTTTCTTAAAGTGCTTGACTGTGTCGGGAATTTTATATGCATTTAATGTCGCGCAAAATCTAGATTGAAAGTCGTAGGTCTACGTGGCCTAGTAACTGTGCTCCAACGGTTTTCCAAAAAAGTCAACCAAATGTGTTGTATTTTATAAAAAATATTATAATCATGTTAAATCAAGTAACTTCATACTTACGGTACTCAAAAGGTTCATTATGCTTAGATTTATTATATATTGACGAATTGAATATTATATTATAACGTGAATTTCGTACTAAATTATCGACAAAACTTATGTCAAACTTAATTATTCATTCGACGTTCTTGTATTCAGAGTAAAGTTTACTCGAACAAATTTGAATTAATATAGTAAAAGACAAAAAAAAGAAAAGCTTTCATGTTTTATTGTTTTATAATGCTATAACAAAAAAAAAATCTTTTAAGCTTTGTTCTGTTTTCTGTTTTATATGTTATAAAAACATATAAAATTAAAATATAGAAAGTAATAACAATATTTTTTTTTAAAACTACATTTCTATGCAACTTAAGTTAAAAAATAATTTCTCATAACAAGTATAGTCTAACACCTTACAAAATAACAAACAACAAACTTCGAATCAGTTTAAGATTCTGTAAGATTTTGTGACTTTTTTTAATAATATTCAATTATTTATCTGTTATTATTTTCTGTCATTTAATGAAGTAGTCATTAAATTGATCTTTTTTAATTAGCACTAGGCTTCCCAGCCTGCTCGACTTAATAAACTCACTCCCATGCTACGCTGACTGTTTATGGCTCGCTTGCCGAAAGTGTAAAGGTTGGATGTGTATGTTAAGTGTCAACTTAACAGTCAGATCCTATCATTTAGTCCATGATAGCATTGGCATTGAATTCCTTTAGTTATAACACTGATATGAAAATCCAAAGACAAAAATATACAACTGCCTCTCTGGCCACCTTGGTGTGGTTAATTAATTCTTAATTACTTTTTTTGCACCCTTCCCCTTGATTGACTTTTCTGTTTATATTTCCTCATCGAGCAACAACGTCAACATCAGAGAGAAACAATAAATTATTTATTATTTCTCACTTCTGCGATTGCTTCGAAGAAATTCTTTTAACAAGTAGAAAACTTCCATACTTATTTACATTTTACAGGACCTTTTATGATTTTTCTTTTTATATAATCACACTAAGTTTTAACTGCTTAAATAAGTACGTAAAAGTATAATGAAACAAAACTAGCATCAAGTTTTATATACTATTGTTGACACTTACATACTGTGACAACCGTAGAGTAATTTTTTTAAAAGCTTAATATCTGATTAACAACTACTACTAATTTGCCGTATTTGAAGTTATCACAACCGATTGTAAGATAAGAGAGTAAAAACTGCGAGTATACAAAACGTCTATGCTACATAGAGTTAAGTCAGTCGGGTAGGGGCTCGTAGTGACTCGTACCTACGCTACGGTAGGTGTTTTGAGGCGATGCGTCGCGACCCGCGACACCGGCAGTCGTGATTCGCTAGCCCGCCCGGTGGTACGCTACAGTTAGCTGCTCTCGCTACGAGCTACAATCCCGTAGCACTTTCGAATATATACATTTCTTGTTTTACTTTAAAACTGCATTTAAGATGTGTACATTTAAGCTGTGTATAAAAATGTAATATTTTTAAAACTTTGAATGTGTTTAATTTATATAAACTAGTGTTGAAACTATTAATTGGAAGCATATCCTGTGTTATTGTGATAATACTTAGGTTAACAACAACATCGCAAGTTTACAAATTGTGATAAATGTGCACAGTTAAAAGTGGTTTGTGTGACTTTATTTTGCTTGTATGCGTTTTTTTTCAATGTTTTGGTAAGTTTTGCCTTGCTATTACAAATACATTATGATTTAATTTTAGCTTTAAAATTTACAATTTATTGAAAAACAAAATGTTTCAGATACAATTTGACTTGTGGCTAAGGTGATGGCAATGTCGTGTTTCATGTGTTTATAGTACGCCTGAGCGTTGATTAATGGCTGTTAAAATATCCAAATTCGTTTACTATCACACCGTTTACGATGTGATAAAAGTGTAGGTATCTGGTCGTTTTACACGAACTCGTAATGCTATTGAATGATGCAGTACATGAGTGCGTGTTACATTTATAGACAGGTCGTTAAATTTGAATTAAGTATTTTATGAAATTTGAGCATGGCAGTTAGATATGTATTATCTGTCAAATGTCGAAATTGATATCCATAACGTTACGAGTATATCATGATCCAAACTTAGGAATTGTCAACCTAGTCACAAAGATGAATACTAAGATGTTCAGGATGTTTTGTCAATTGGTTGTCGATTACTTAAAATCAGGGACAATGTATATATATATATATATATATATATATATCAATGGGATATTTAATGAAACAGTCTATACTTTATATGTTATTTATTTCAGTTGTTATTTCACTAGTGAATAGGGGCTTTTGTAATGAAAATATAAAAGCTAGACATGGAATGGAATATGTACTCTAACGCCTTTGTATTATCGCGCTGTCTCCTCATCTCAAATTCACTTTCGTTAGAAAGTTAAGTTCGTCTGTTAAGAAACAGAGATAAAAAGAAAATAAGTTTTTGTGAGAATGTAAAGTAAACTTACTGAGCGAGAACGTCATGCTCTGCCTTTTTGTCTTAAAAAAAAGTAAAATATTGTTCTCTTAAATTAGTAATTTGATACAAATAGATACTAACATGAGTCCTACTAGTAGATATTACTACTAGTAATATAATTATATATTATATTAGGATGTTCTAGGTATTCTGGCCATTAGTGTGATTGGTGAAAAAACAAGTGAAAACTTCGATTTTAAACTAGCTTCGATCGCCTTGTCTTACATACTCGTATCTACTTACTATCAAGTCAGATATAGGTCAATAACTTTATCGTCATATGCAACAAAATTTCTTAGGAATATTCATCATAATAAAATATATCAAGTCGCTTTACGGTATCTATCTAAAATTAAAGTCAGACAAATTGGAGGTAATTCCTTCGAAAATACTATCAATCAAAGAGATTTCAACCGCGATTGAGAGGCAATTGTCCATGGTAGTTGATCGTTCTCGTGTGGCAATTATTTGTCGATTTCTCTTCGTGAAGTACCAATTTGTAGGCGCAGAATATAAATTGTATCCCTCTACATTTATTTCTTGCTAGTGCGCTTTTGCTTTGCTAAGTAGGTACAGAGAAAATATAATTTGATAACTACAAACTATTCGTTTACGAAATACTATTCAAAAAAGATGAATTTCGAATTGGTTTGATAAGTACTCAGTGGCCTAATTGGTTATGGCGTCAACATTGTTTGTTAAAAATGCGAGTTCAAATCTCGCATAGTTGAGAATAATTTTGTGTTGTATATATTAATGTTCAGAAAAACACTCCTACACATCAAGTTTTATAAATAATAGTTTATTCTCGCAGTTTGCCCGCAAATCTGAATTTATAAGGAAAAGAGATATTGTAAGAGGTAAAGAAAATAGTCTGTCCTTTCACAAGTCTTAAAATATCCTCAGACCAATTTTCTTTAATATCGAAACAATAATTTTTGAGTTTGTTGGTTACGAACATACAAAAATACTATTCATTTGCTTCGAGTTGGATGTCGATTAGAAAGCCCACTAAGTGGTACCATCGACAGAAAAATAATGAATGTATTATTACTGGAATAACTATTCATTACAGTAAAAATTACTTTTATTAACACTTTTATTGGTCAATTATAATAATTTAACCAACCATAAAATCATCGACACCTAATCTCTTTATAAGAAGTATATATACTCTTTGTTAGTGTAGACAAATACATATAATTGAAGTGCCTGAAGTACATGGTTTTGGCGAAATGGTTATTTTCTTTTTACCTTCAACTACCACGTTCAATGTTGAAACGTATAAGATACTTTTTAATGTATGAGTACGTTTTGTTGGACCAGTACAGGACTTTTGTTGGGCCGTTTGATGAACTGCATATTTTGTTACTATGCTAATACCGGATGCTTTTACTAGAGGCATACTAGGGTCGTCTGTTTATGTACCTCCGTTTAACCTATTTTTGTTGCAAAACCGCAGAATTCGTATTGCTGTGTTCTGGTATGAAGGATACTGGAACTTTATATCTTATGTCAGATGTTGGCGACGTACATTGTTCTTTTTGTGGGGGTTGCCGAACTACATATACTATATGGCGACTAAAATTACTTACAATCTGCTAGTTTGTCAATTATATATTAACAGATTTGCAGTCTGCAATACAAAAATAACAGTTCAATCTATAAAAAATATAAATTCATGTTGATAAAATTTTTAAATAGTCTGAGTATTCAATGGGTGTACCTGTCATTCGGTAAGAAACGTAAACATTATATGTAGGTAAGGACTTGATTTATAAAAGATACTAAATAATATTTTTTAAATGTCTAAATGAAACGCTTATATTCGTTATATTGTATGGAATGGATATTTAGTTAATTTAGCATCGGTCTACTACAAACAATTACCTAGAAAAATATTTGCTCAGTCAGCAATTTAAAACGGAACAGCAGTTTAATTTATTTATGTTACATTTCTACGATTAAGTCCTAATTTGGAATTTGGAGTTTACTTATATACATAATATTTAATGTTATAGACATTTCAGAAAATTTTATGCTCTCCTTAGTACGTAATAGTAATAAGTTGATGTGTGTAAAGAAAATGGCGGCAACGGTTTTGAAACCACTGTATTATGTTTTATGTTCCTCTGTGATTTGTTATGCAAACTATCTTGCTGACAAAAAGGTCAAGGTTTCCCATAACTTGACGTACCTATACAATATGAAACTAACAATAGTAAGAATGAATGATGTACATTCATGTTTGTCAAATAGTTGACAACTGTTTCAATACAATGTATAAAAATTGCACGTAAAATGTAATAATACGAACAAAACAGGTCCTATAAAAGTATATTTTTTTTAAAAAGCATAATAAAATAATACATTATTTTATGTTGTTTTACGTAATTTTATGTATGAAATAAGGTAAACTAAACCATATTTGCTTATAAGAGAGCTCATCCAATACCTCGAATGGCTCTACCTACGTTATTTTAGACTTATAATCCATTATTGAGGTTTACGAACATCAAAACGACTATAAAATTCTTTTATGAGGAAACGTTGTAGTAAAGAAACAGTAAACTTATTGTATTATAATATTTCTGTCCATCTTATCTGCTAATAATCTCTTTTGTAATATATTTTCATTTGTTATTTTTATAGTAAAATTAATATTAATCAAATTTACGTATCTAAGCAAAAAATACACAATTAGCTTATAAATACTAGTAGCAACGTAATAATTGACTAAATTGTTTCTGCGTTTAAAATACTTTGTTTTTATAATTTTTTACGATGTTAGTAGACTTCATTATTCTTGTTTTCGAACATCCAACAAGTATATAAAGACAGTGAGGGCCTCCTGAAATACATATTCATGTTTTCAAATAATGTTCGAGAACAAGCATTTGTGATGAAGGTTTGACTGCTTTGATAGTCCCTGCCAGAAATATTTTGTTTGAAAAGTTGCAAAATTTGATTTAACATTAATTTTGAGTAGCGACCGTTGCCGCTTCATTTATGCGTCTGTTGTGTTAAAAGGGAAAAGGGTGTTTGGAGTTACATGATAAGTAAACAACAGGCCTGATAAATATGGAATGTCATTAGGTATTCACCGTTCACCATCGTCATTAGGTATCATTATATTCATCATCATTATCATATATTTATTACTTCAACCGAGATCCGCCTACGCCGGTCATAGGCCTCTTTCAAAAATCTCTCTCTACATCGATCAGCCCTGCGCTGCTAACATCCAACATCTTCTTATGATCTTCATCGCAAGACAGCAATAAAAAAAAGGTTTGTTTTTTCTTTTAAGGCGAGACAATTTTTAACGGGTTCTAAGAAAACAATTGACTAAACTGGGGTGCTTGAGTATACCATAGGATTCCGATTACACAATTAAAAATGTCTATTCGAGATAGGGTTAAGCCGAATTCACCGCAGTAACCTTAGTGGGACAGGTCCAGTTATATAAACAAACTGGGACTTAGCTAGAGATGGGATCGCCAGATAACGAGTTTGTTAACCTCCCTTTCGGATAGCCAAGATCAAAGCCTAATTACTAGTCAACTGACCGGCGACATGATGCAGGAACTCGCCAAAACATGTGGCGGCGCCCAACCTTCGTTTAGTGGCTAGCAGCAAGGTAAGCAAGCGCCATTGCCTACTGCCGCAGGGCTTCCCCTTATGTCAGACATCTGATTTGAGTAACATTCTCCAGACATAGACGTACTTCCTGGTCTCTTACCGTCACCCGATGTTTATACATTGTAACAAAGATGCGTGTCTTGACATCCCACAGCAGTGGGCCTACTACCAGTCACTCCAGAGAGACCATACATCATGCTCGTACGGCTCGTACGGCTGATTATGATCTTCTGTAGCCTACGGAATAGAGCCATCGTCCGGAGTTAGGATGTTTCACCGAAATTGAGGCTCCGTATGTGCTATTGATTGTATCACACTATGATAAAGCCGATGCTACGTTGAGTTAGATCTATCCAGATTGAGCTGGATGAGCCCTAGAGCTGCCACTCCTTGATCTCTCAGTGAGGATTCAGGATTAGGCTCGGATATGGTATTCTCCATCGGAACCTGGACGCCCTCCAATTAGACATGGGGTGTCCGATCATCCTACTCTGAACGCCGACGCCGACTAATGCACAAATGTAGTGCTTTCGTTATGCATTCTAGAGGACGCTGTTAAATGCATTGCGAATGTCAAGTGACATCGCAACGACAACATCCCCCATCGAGATGACTCCGTCCATCCATTGAGATGCTACTGCATCCACAGTCCGCTGCGGGAGTCGAACTGACACTCCGACAAATTTGGTCCAGGGCCATAGCTAGACTCCACGGGAAGGAGGAGGTCACCTACAGATTGACTCAGATACTCACCGGGCACGGCTGCTTCGGTGAGTATCTGTGTCGAATAGGACGGGAGGGATCGACACATTGTCACCACTGCGCATCCGACCTTGACTCGGCCCAGCACACGCTGGCGGAGTGCCCCGCGTGGGCCTTCGAGCGCCGAGTCTTGGTCGCAGAGATCGGGCGAGATCTGTCTCCGCCGGCATTGATTGCGGCAATGCTGGCGGACGAGGGAGGTTGGAGGGCTGTGGCCTCCTTCTGTGAAGCAGTGATGCTCCAGAAGGAGGCCGCCGAGCGGGGTCGGGAGATGGCCGATCCCGCTCGAAGAAGGCGGCGCCGGGCTCGGTAGCACAGCTGCGGCGCCGCCGCGGGTCGCTGGCGGGCGCGAGGAAGTCGCGACTGCTACGGCGACCCGGGATGGACCACGCCCCTTCCGTGGCCGGGGGGCGTCGTCGGTGGAGGAGACCGGGGGAGGTAGTAGCCTCCCCCGAGGAGGGCTCCCCTCTAGGCAGGGGAGCGGAGGCTGTGGGGTTCCTGGAAGTTGCTTGATATTCCCGGGGGCCCCCTACATGCCTGAGGAAGGCCATCCCTGAGGTTTTTAGTGGGTAGGCCTCCCCCTTCTGGGGAGGAGAGCCCCACATAACCGCCGGCTCGCCACAGCCGGGGTATGCAATTTAATGCATTTTCCTCAGGGGAAAAAAAAAAAAAATGGCCATAGCTAGAACTGCTCCCTCACCATATGGAGTTCAACGTCGGACACGGGAAAGCCCGCTTTCTATATATACCAGCCTACTAAGGCAACGTTTCTCAGCATATGTATGCCTCTATCTTTCCGTCTTACCGAATCCGAGCACAGCGATGTTAATAGCTACAAATTTACAGCCATATCATATTTATGTATAATTACAATTATTTAATTTATATTGTAATTATTACTAAGTATAAATATTCTTGTGCATCAAATTGCAGTATATTTTGCTTTCACCATTATAAAACTAGGATATTAATTTGTGGTGCCATGAAATTTTAATCATATATGTATGTATGTACGTACATAGAAAAGTTGCTGTTTGTATTGTTAATAAAAAAAAGTAATTATGTCTAGACGTCTATAACTAAATGTGATGGCCTAGATGTAGTTTGCATTCCGCACTGCCTTCATTTTCGTTATTACTTTTCAGAATTTATTTCTTATCACTAACGAACACCTAATCGTCTAATATAGCTTGGATAGGTTCGTGCTTCTTTTTGAGGATGGCTACGACCTGTGATGATAACGGTGATGCTATTGTTTGTGGTACCTATTTGTAGAATTGTAATTAGTGACAAAATGTTACAAAAAAAATAAGTAACTTTAGTTAACAACAAAGTTTGATGCTTTACACTTGTACTACGAAAATGCTTCCTTATGATCAACATAAGAGTTATTTCAAAGTCAACATATAAGGCTTCCGCGTTGCTGTACCATATGATGATATTTTAATAACGGAAGAGATGCAGGCGCTAGGACAAGTATTTAGTAATTACAATATTGTCAATTTTAGAGATAAAACAGCTTTGTGAAATCAGACTTGTATAAAATATTCAACACAGTTATTAAGTTTGCAAATTCTCTATAATATAATAATAATAATATTTTTTTATTTTTGCTCTATAATATTATTAACTCTATAAGCAATCCTTAAATAAAGAAATGATGAAAATATTTATAGATTTAATATTAGTAGTGTAATAATAAAATTATTGGTAATTGTGAAAATAGCAAGATTACGCTTACGATAATCACTATAGATTACTCTGGTATCTAATCTTGTAAAGTGACAAGCCGAGCTGAATACAGTTTACCTTTAGAACAAAGTTTGTATGTCTTTGTAGATATACACTAATAGGTTCTGACCACACGCCCTGAAAAGGGTTCGAATGTGAGATTTGACGTGGATAAGGCTATAGTGATACCCTGGCAAACATTTGCTTCAATCTCTTACTATCGAATAATATAATTATTGTATAGGTTTTCCCGGATTATATAATATAATATTTTTTTCCACTGCTACTTGTGATGGTACCAATAAACAAAGGTTTTCAAACTGAAATGATTTCACTTAGAATTCTGTTACAGATAATATTATAAACATTCTTTAAAAGTAAAATAGGTATAAATTTATAAAAAAAGGCAACGCTATTTTCAGGTTATACGTAGAATATTATACTTAGCGTTTGAAGATTGAGTCGTAATGAGATTACGAATTTAACTCAGCCATCGCGTTGAATTAAGAGTAAAATTGAGAAGAAACAGCAACACAGCACTTATTGCCTGCGGTTTTGAGAACATAATAACAAGTTAATATTCCAAAGCGGAGAATATTGTTAGCCTAAAGAATATTAGTTTTTATAGTTGGTTCGCCGTCCTTTTGATTGGCTTGTTTTTGATTATGCAAATTGTTAACTTTATGATCGTGCCTGTGAAGAAATTAATTGTTTTGTTTTATATCTAATATGATGTATATTGAAGAGGTATATTAAAGGTTATCGTGTTGTAAAATATTACACCTTATTTCTATTCTTATAAAGTCATTTGTACTATATCTTCGCGCTTATCTACTTAGTTCACGAATGCGGTACAGCGAGACTGTAAAGTATAAAACTCCAATAAAACTGGTTTAATGTGGCCGATTTTTAACACGCTTAAGTAAGAACTTTGCTTTTTGTGACTTGTTAAATATACCCACGCGACGACTGGAGCACTCGCTGTTATAATAAAATCCCACTTCACAGCAAATAAAGGCACAAACTGCTGAGTCAATAATATTTCGTCACATTTTCCTGTGTACATTTGGTAAAGGATAAATAATTTTAGGGAACTGTATTAGGATATCGTGTTACTATGAAGGTTAAATAAGTTTAACCAAACTATCATTATCAAGCACATATCATATAAACGTCGTATTTACCTATATAAAACGTTTATGCGATATGTCCATATAAACCTTTATATAAAAGAAAGCAGTGTAATTAGAGTGCGATAAGTATCAAATGTGTATTTTTACTTTGGTATAATTAAAAGTAATGTTTTATAATCATTGAGTTTGCAAGTTAAAATACCTCACATCTTATATATATATATATCTCTACAGAGGGGCTCGTGCCTATGCTATTAAGATATTTAGGCAAACACAGTGGCCCTTCGCACCCCGCCATGTGATCCGCATGGGCCTAGAGAACTCAGGGGGGTTTTAGTGGGTAGGCCGGTCTTGTTGACCGGAGAGCCCCACACACGGCCGCGCCTAGCCAGCGCAGTGTCACGGTGAAAAAGGTGCATTTCCCCTCTTAAAAAAAAAGGCAAACACACTGGCCTAGTGCGGTTTAGCCAACTTCACGGTAAATATCTGGAACTCGTTGCTATCAGCTGTCTTCCCCAACAACTGCGACACTGGGTTATTCAAGAAAAGAGCATATTCTTACCTGAAGGGTAGGCAACGCACTGGCGTCGCTGGTGACGTGGGCGGCGGTGAATCACTTACCATCAGGTGACCCGTCTTGCTCGTTTGCCTCTTTTTACATAAAAAAAAAATACTTACCTCACAATTTCTTTGCAGGTGTATGCTGGCTGTCTCTTAAGTTTTTCTTCACCTCAGTAGTGTTGAATAAGTTGGTTAGAGTTGGTCGTATTGTGGTACTATCTACTATGTACCAAAGTTTAACATAATTCTGTACATATTATTATTTACATATTATTTACCTTTTATTTATACGAGCAGAATCTGTGGGCAATCTACTATTGAAATGATACAACTTTTTGACTTATCTTGTGTATATTTTCAGTGTTAACACATTTATTTAGTTCACCAAACGATTCGATCGTTTTCTAGTTTTCATAGTCACGGATGCCGATTGGCATCTTATTGTAATGCGTAGTACAGTATAAGACATACATTACTCAAATATACTTTACAGTATGTTTCTAATGGTACAAATAATGTCTGTTTTATCACGCTTTGGATATGTCTTTATTATTATTGTAACAAGGCATGATGTCAATTTGTAATATATATATATATATATATATATATATTATATATATATATATATATATATATCTACAGAGGGGCTCGTGCCTATGCTATTAAGATCCTTAGGCAAACACACTGGCCCTTCGCGCCCCGCCATGTGACCCGCATGGGCCTAGAGAACTCAGGTGGGTTTTAGTGGGTAGGCCGGTCCTGTTGACCGGAGAGCCCCATACACGGCCGCGCCTAGCCAGCGCAGTGTGAGGGTGCAAAAGGTGCATTTCCCCTCTTAAAAAAAAAAAAGGCAAACACACTGCTATCGAACTCGTTGCTATCATCAGCTGTCTTCCCCAACAACTGCGACACTGGGTTATTCAAGAAAAGAGCATATTCTTACCTGAAGGGTAGGCAACGCATTCGCGTCGCTGGTGACGTGGGCGGCGGTGAATCACTTACCATCAGTTGACCCGTCTTGCTCGTTTGCCTCTTTTTACATAAAAAAAAAATACTTACCTCACAATTTCTTTGCAGGTGTATGCTGGCTGTCTCTTAAGTTTTTCTTCACCTCAGTAGTGTTGAATAAGTTGGTTAGAGTTGGTCGTATTGTGGTACTATCTACTATGTACCAAAGTTTAACATAATTCTGTACATATTATTATTTACACATTATTTACCTTTTATTTATACGAGCAGAATCTGTGGGCAATCTACTATTGAAATGATACAACTTTTCGACTTATCTTGTGTATATTTTCAGTGTTAACACATTTATTTAGTTCACCAAACGATTCGATCGTTTTCTAGTTTTCATAGTCACGGATGCCGATTGGCATCTTATTGTAATGCGTAGTACAGTATAAGACATACATTACTCAAATATACTTTACAGTATGTTTTTAATGGTACAAATAATGTCTGTTTTATCATGCTTTGGATATGTCTTTATTATTATTGTGACGTTTAACAGTTAAAATATTATTTATTATGATTCCCATGGCGTTGTGATCTTTCCAGCAGCTATTTCCTGTAAGTAAATGGCGACGTAGATTTCAAATCACAAAACCATACTAAAAGTTAAGAAGGAACGAAGCATACTTATAGGATATATTTACGAAATTTTACAAAAAAAAAATACATGAGTTTAGACAAACATGTATTAAGTGATGAGATAGCGGTCTAGTGCGACAATTTGGTAAACTGCTATCACTGCATTATGAAAGATTGGAATTAAGATCAAGACCTTGATATTGAAATAGAAATACAATTAGCAGATAAGTACCAAAATTATTATAGGTATTTTGTAAGGAAAGTTGTCAAGGACAAAGCAGTCTACTACCAATCTAAAGCGTCAGTTCGAAATTCTAATTGCGGCTGTCTTTATAGATGTTTTTGCTAGAAGATTAATATATAGATTTCTGTCTTCTGGTGAAAATTACTCAAAAGTCATCGAACACCTATAACAACGTTTCTTAGGGAAGATCTCTTAGTAGATGTTTGTATTCGAGATTTACTAAATCGTATTCTTTTACTGACCAAAAACGAGTTTCACTTAGTTTATTACACGACCAATTGAATTACTTGTTTTAACGAGCATAGGATTCACTAGCGATAAATACGCATTAATATTATTGCCATTGACTGAGTTTGCTGTACCGTTGGAAATATTCAAAGTTGGTAGCGTTGCCGTGTGGGTGCAGATACCGCGAAAAACCATAGGTTACCTTAACAATAATTTAATTTTATTGTTAGTTACCTATTATAGCTATATTTATCCTTCAAACAAGAAGTAGATAATTACCAACTTGTTTACTTAGCTAGACCTAGTTTCTGTTTAAATTATCAATATGAAAGCATTTGACGCGGATCTGAAAAATCTATTACCCATCTACGTCACATTTTGTCTCTACAAGTGTTCCAAAGAGAAATAATATTTGAAATGAAAGAGCAGTCATGTTATCGAACATTGTTATAATACCTTAGTGCCGAGGAGAGAAAGATATTCTTAAAAAAGAACAAGGGTTGTTCTAACAGCTTACGTCAGGGCTTAAGCTATTTAAATGTAGGGCTTTCATTAAATACATAGAATATTAAAACAGTCATAATGTTTTATCTTCTCCAGAAATTGTTACACATTTTACGAAGGGCGATGATCATGTTTATGACTGACAATTAATTACATAAAAATTGTTTAACAAACATTACAAATAGTCTATAGCAATAAGGGAGTTATAGTAGAAAATTTAATTGATAGCGGATCCTAGCGGTCCGACGCAAAAAGGAGCTTGATTTGGATACTTAATATTCAAGCTATCACTGAACAAGAATTAGTCTATATTGTGTTTGGAAGCTTGGAAACTTAGATGGAGTTACACAAGGACTATAACAAAAAGATTACTGACTTGAAAAATACTTTAACATTGGACATGGACATGATTGATGAAGATCTTACTACCCAGAGTACTTGCACGATTTATACGAGAACTTCACTCTCATTAGATATGTTTGAATATATTGAGCTGATACACTAGATATAGATTTGCACATTTTTGCTTGTTTGTGTTTGTTGGTTTGTTAATACAATAATTGAAATTAAAATTAAAATGCTCAGAAACTTAACTAGGGCGGAATAACTTTCAGTCATTCTTGTACACAAGAATGACTGAAAGTTATTCCGTATTTACAAGTCTATTAGTAAGTAATATTGAACATGTTGGATTAACATGTTGGCCTTCGAAGATGGACCTCCATAATATATACTGGATTATAGGTTTACGAAAGCTTATTACATTTGTTATATGCAGTTGTCTTCCTAAACTAAGTCACCGCTCCATGAGAGTTCTCAGCCTCTTCTCTCCAGAGGCAAAAAATACTACAGACTATTACCAAATTAAATTACTGGTGTTCATTTGGTTTCTGTAATACAATAATAAAAAATGTTATGTTTACACGTGAGGTTTATAGGGTAATCCATTTCGAATTGTCGAGATCATTATCCAACGAAGCAGGATTACCGCGCGTCGTGGTCGTACGCATAAAAAAAATTACATGCTATGTCAGACTGGGACAAGATTCAACAGTACAGTCGGGTCAATTTAATAGGCCACATTTGACATTTGTTCATAGTGAGGTGACCTGCTTAAACACTCCGATTATGGTGAAAAAATCGATATTTACTTCAAACATATGTGAATCGAATACAGTTATTATGGAAAAGTACTTTTTTTATAAGATCCCTATCTTATAAAAAAAGTACTTTTCCACAATAACTGTAATAGGCAAACGAGCAAATGGATTACTTGATGGTAAGTGATTATCGCTGCCCGCAACAACAGATGTGTTGCCGGCCTTTTAAATGGGAATACGCTCTTTTTTATAGGTACTGTATTAATATATTTTACGAGTTTAATTGCCTTAAAATTTTTTAATATCAATTATTTCTCTGTTTATTAAGTTATTATTGTTTTTTATTATGAAACAAAAGAATAACATGTTTTATTTTAATAAAAATTTGTCTATTAATTCATGGTGAATAATCCCTTCACAAATAATCATTGCATTCATTCGATTTTTTGAGGGACATCACTTACGTATAGACTTCACTAAACGCAACATTGTAACAACGGCCATTTGTGCATTTCCAAACTAAAAAAATATTGAATATTTTATGTCCGCCATTACAAGGTTAGTTGAGGAATTTTAATGAAATGTCAAATGTGGCCTATTAAATTGACCCGACTGTAGTTGTCAATTGAGTATATATATTAGAAAGTAAACGTGTCTATGGCTCTTTGGTAGAGTAGTTTTTGGGTCCTTGTTGAGGGAAGACTTGCGTGACACTTGACACTTGATAAGGTCGTAACCATTTCATGTGACTTTACATACACACACACATACATACATACATATATGTCACGCCTTGTTCCCAATGGGGTAGGCAGAGACCACCTCTCTCCACTTGCTACGATCCTGGCACACTTCTCTTGCTTCCTCCACTTTCATGAGCGTCTTCATGCATGCTCGTCGATTGCGAGTACTCTTGACCCGGCCTTTTTTTAGGACAATAAGACTAAGGACTAGACTTTAGGACTTTAAGTTATAATTAATGTGTTATTTGTAGATAATTCAGTCGGAGCATATAACAATCTTGAATTAATATTATATTATTTTTTCAAATTGACCTGAAGCTTTGTTCAGAGTCAGAATGACTGATTTTCTTTACATATGATTCAGTTTCTTTACATATATAAAGTGAATGTATGTAATAATTTAAACCTGTATGCCTAATAAACTGCCTAACGATATATAATAAACGAAAATAGTGGAAATTTCATGAATAATATTACTACATAGTTGCAAGTAGACATTTCTAGAACACAAAATCATTTAAATGAATTTTATTTTAATTGTTAAGTTTGTATAACATTATAAATGTATGTACGACAGCTTCCAGGTAGAATCAATTATTAACTAAATCATATTTAATACTCTAAAGATATCCTAAAAAAAACTATTTATATGTCTCCGTTTATCACGTGTCTAAAGGTCCAGTGTTTATAAAGCTTGCGAGGGGATATAGATTGAACACGTAGAAGTCATATAAGCGAATTTAATTAAAATGTTTAATGTGTTGGAAAATAAGCTAAAAGACTATATCGAGCTAGTTGCATAGAAACTATTGTAATAAGATGTTAAGCGCTTATGGGCTATTTATTATATTTAAATTTGAACTATGGAATGAAACTAATGTCAACTGCTTTCTGAACGTCTCATAATTGATTTCAATATTATAAGTGATGACTCGACACTTGCAGAATTATTATTATTTGTGAATGACTGTATGTACCTTGTCTTGGTTGAATCGAGACAAGACAAGCTGAAAATGTAACAACAAAAAATAACTAATACATGATCAGTAACTTTTTACCTTACTTAAACATCGTATTCAGACAAAAAGTCTCCAACACTTGGAGAGAAGCAGGTATGTGAACATAATATGATAATTTAGAAGCGTTTACCGTTAAAATATTCACTTTGAGTTGAGGTTGATATGTACGCTGTCAGTTCCCACAACAAATCTGGGAGTTGTGCGAAGCGATAAAGTCCTTGATTCGGAGGCGGACTGTCTCGACCTCAATTTATCTTCTCCCCGTTTTTGCGTCTTGATTTCAATTTCTAATTGTCCTTAGTTGCAATTTCGTTTGGTCATTGAAATATGCTATCTAAATCTTGTGATACTAGATTTCTATTGAAAACTCATAATATTAAACTTAATTCAATCATTATTCACTTCATATAAATTACAGTTTGGAAATTTTTAGGTCGTAATATATTATGTTTATTATTTTTATGCGTTTTCATATCTAATACTGAAAGGATATATGTAAAACAAATATTGATATATAAAAATTTACGATTAACCTAAAGGTAGTTTGGTAGGTCGAGAGAGATGATAAATAAAATAAAAGTTCCACTCACGGTACCCGAAGTTATAATTTTCTTCAACACTTATCACTAGGTATTTATATATACGTATCACAAGCTTATAATCCAATCAGCCAGGAAGCAGAAGCGAAAAGCAATATATATATATATATTTATAAAAGCACAACAACAAAGAAATACATGTCGACATTGGCTTATCGATAAATGTATAGACAAGACGATATTTATAGATGTCTATAAATAGTGAAAATATAAATAATGTAAATAATTATAAATATATGTATTTTTTTTTATAGGATAGGGCAGCAAACGAGCAAACGGATCACCTGATGGTAAGCGATAACCGTTGCCATGGACACCCGCAACACCAGAAGAGTCACGCTGCTGTGGGACATTCCTCTCTGCTTTCTTCTGCAGAGGATTACTGTTCGGGGATTTCTCCTTTCAGTGGACTCTTCCGCCAACCGTGACAACGGTTGGGTCATTGGGGCGGTGGTGGCTGGTGTGCCCCCACCTTAGCTTCATGAGGAGCTCAACCGTTATATTTGGGAGCTTCCTCTGGGTATTTTCTGTGAGTTAGTCGCTAATGTGCGACTAGCTTCTTAGGTGGTTCCTTCTACTTCTTCTTCTTCCTCTTCATCCGTGGAGTGGAGGAAGAGGCTTCTTGGATAGGCTCGCCTGTCCGGTGGCCGAGTGTGATAAGGAGCTATGTTCTGAATGTGAGGGTGTCTTGAGCTGGTGGCTGTCTTTAAGAGTTTGGTTGCTGTCCTCTTTATAAATTGATCCAGCGTCTCAATACGTAAGTCGCGTGCTATGACGTCGTTCCTGACGTAGCGTGGCGCTCCCACGATGTTTCGGAGCGCCAGAGACTGCTGCGCAAACAGCTTCTTGCGCGCTGTCTTCCCTGCTAGAGCGTACCACGCTGGGGCTGCATATGTTAATCGTGTGCGGATGTACTGCTTATATAAGGCGACTTTTACTTTTAGTGGCAGCTTGGATCTTATTAGGGGTCTGAGTATGGCCCGCGTGGCACGCGTCAGGCACACCCTATCTTCGATGTGTGGCGTCATAGTAATTTGCCTGTCGATGGTCACCCCAGATATTTCGTCGTCACGGAAGAGTCATGGATGCGTTGCCGGCGTTTTAAAAGGGAATAAGGGAGGAAGGGGGGGTTAGACCTCCGGTACTCTTACACACTCGGCGCATAGCGCAAGCGCTATTTTACGCCGGTTTTCTGTGAGGCCGTGGTATCACTCCGGTCGAGCCGGCCCAAATCGTATCGAAGCATGGCTCTCCTACGGTAAAACAGTATATTATGTTTTGAATTAAATAAATAAAAATACGTAAATAAATAATAATTTATTTTGGCGTGTGTAGTGTAATATAAAGGAAAGATTCCTACAGTAGAACAAGTTGGTATTACAGTGAAAGAAAGATAAATATTTTCGAACAATATTTTATGATTTACGATCTACTATTGATAAAGGCAGGTTTTATGTAACCAACCCCTACTAATATTATAAACAAGAAAGTTTGTAACTATGAATGGATGTTCATTATTCATTCACGTATAAACTACTGAATGGATTTTGATGAAACGTTACAATAATATAACTTATACATGAAAATAACACAAATGCCACAATTTATAAAGATATTCTGTGAATTGTATCCTGCACAGACAAAGTTTCGGGCACTAGTTAGGATTTATATACTTACGGCGGTGAAATTCCCGTAATAGATCGACTAAGGTACACATTGACATGTCAGATTATGCAGACTCTGGTAACACATATTATAGTAACAGTAATAGTGCAATAATAATATAAGTTTATACAATAAAAATAGGTGCATGGAGTGCACTTAAATAGTATGGCGAACTCCTTTTAAGGTTTACACGCGAGAAATATCAAAAGTATAATATTATGTGTATAGAGTTCGGGAAAAAAAAAGAAATAATATACCAATCAAGAAGTTTTAATCAAAAAAACCCGCTTGTTGATCTCGGAACACCAGGTGCGGTGTCGCAGTATCGTTAGTTTACATCGTATGCCATAGTTGGCAACTTAGTTCTTGTGTGGGTAACATAATGTCGATAAAATAATATTTATACGCCGAAAGCTTCTTTTATGGAATTTCGCCTGATTAGTCACCGCAAAGTTCAATACTCTTTACCAGTGAATTGTGAACACGCTTCGATAATGACTTGGGGTTTAAAAGGGTTCCAATCCAATATACTGCAATGCGCGGTTGCGAGGAGATGTCGAAATTACCGACACAGTAGATTTATAGGTCGTAATAGCTTTGTTGTCTTCGTGATTTGATTTTGTTTGGTATATGCTAGGGATGTGAAATAAATTGTCCACCATTGAACACCCATGAATGAAAATCTGACCATCTCATACGCGGGGATTATCTGTTATTTGGACTGAAAAGAAAAACTTTATTACTTCGTGTTCACATTGTTTTCAAAGGTTTCAAAGGTTTATTCTGCGTGTTTGATATCATTGCATATTTTTTATAGTCTTCATTTGATATAATAAAGACTCACTACGTTCTTTCATTTACTTTATCGAAAACGATCAACCCGTATCGGGTCAGCGTGGTTTAAGAGTAATGAAGATAATTGCTGAACTACCGAATTAATAATGGGTTTAAGTAGTAGTCAGTCCAATGATTAGTTATTTTCAATAGCGTTTCTAAGGCATCTTTAACAATTTCAGTAATTACACCTTATTTATCTCCTGTGGTAGTAGTGTTTAGCACAATAATTGCATAACAGAACATGTCAAACTGGTGCGATATGTTGATCATCTATGTTGATAGTTTCTCCACTATTTTTAGTTCAAATTGCATACTCTATATGAAACCTTCGTAGTTGAGTGGTCAGTACACCGGTTTCAAGATGTATCTTTGAGGTTCCGTATTCAAGTCCCGGTTTGTGCCGATGTTTGTATAATATATGTATATCTATCCTAACGGATAGATAACGTCAACTACCACTGTAAGACATGTATTTAACAGTATGTGACACTAGCTGACCCGACAGACTTTGTCCTGTCCCACGCCTCAAATGTCAAAAAACAATATCTAGATGACCGTATTGTGAATCTAAACCATCCTCAAACCCCCTGGAATACACACAAATCATCAAAATCGATCCAGCCGTTTAGAAGGAGTTCAATGACTAACACACGAAGATTCAGAGACAGATTTTTTTTTCTAGCATTATTTATTTACTTTTTTTAATGCTAGAGAAATTAATTAACCATATGTGAAATTAAAATGATCACATTAATATTTTATTAAAAAATTCTTTTAAATAAGATCCATAGGAATAATAATACCCGAATATTATATTCATATTTTACTTAATACTAATAAAAAGTTTCAGATAAGCACTGTCTATATAACTGTATTAATTTTGCTAATAATATTTAAAGTCCTAGAAATAATTATTGCGAATTATTTTCATTATATATAAATAAATATATACATCAAAGTTATAAGGGATATGAAAATATTCACTGTTTTTGTATAAATCATCATCGAAACATATTTTCTAAGAATCCGAGGTTACGGTCTAAGAGTGCTTAGTCACCGGTCAAACACGTACAGGTGGCCAGTGTCTTAGCAGGTTGTTTCAAGATATTTCTTTCACCTTAGGTGCATTTAATAAATGCATATCAAATTCCAAAACCGAGAATTACATTGGTAAATGACAATAGAACAAATGATTGATTTCAATTTGATTCAAGATATAAAATCGAATATAATCATTTCTTATTATTCAGTCAACGCAGGAATTGGAGTATCTGCTATTTATTTTATATTTAACTCTATCCTAAATCTAAAAATATCTAGGGTCATATGTTAAATCAGGTAACCTAACTTTGAATATGATTATCCTAGTTGATAGCCGTAACTTGAACTCCTAATTTATCATTAATAAGTTTTCCTTCGACTCATTTGCAGAATAATGTATACTCTACTTAAGAATCAACCGAGGCTGATGTTACGTTCTGGGCCGAAACCAAATAAAATATAATCTCTCTTGAGATAGAAAAAGAAAAAATTGTGAGAATAATATCTAAAATTACCGTACAGTATATTATTTAATCAAAACTGACTGTACATTAACAAAAGATAAATAAAGTAGTGGAATCAAGTCTATTCGTCCCACTAACCCAACGTAAATGATACAATTTGTGATATTTTTAGAAGCTTTGGACGTTGTTGATGACTATGCTAGCCTCACACGAATTTTCATAGCGGTTTTTCATTCATTTCATTCATCTCGCTTAACAAGATATAATATATTTTTTAAACTATTTACATATTACTACATAATACATTAACAAGTTTATATTTTCATTCTGTAATGTTCTGTGTAGACTAATAGTACGACCAAACCAACATTTACAATATATTTGCAGCTATCAAAGGACATTGTTCAAAACAGCATTGAGTGCTTTCAATTACATTATAATAATAAAAATTCAAAAACATTATAATCATTGGGCAACCTGCAAATTATCACAGCTTAAATAGTGTTGATAGGCCGGGTCAAGAGTACTCGCAACCGACGAGCATGCATGAAGACGCTCATGAAAGTGGAGGAAGCAAGAGAAGTGTGCCAGGATCGTAGCAAGTGGAGAGAGGTGGTATCTGCCTACCCCATTGGGAAAAAGGCGTGAGGTATATGTATGTATGTAAATAGTGTTCTAAGTAAGGGGAATGTCTATCTATAATATAGCGCGGATTGGTATAGTCTGCATATACCTGAAATTAAATTCGAAGGTATATAAGAAGGTGATTGACACGTACTCTACTGGGTTAGCGTGGATACACATCCTAATTTAGACTATGATTTACATTACGGCAAGAGCTGTCTCAAGGTCAACATAAAAAGTTTAACGTGTTGCTATGTTTAGACCAATTAAAGTCGTTACTGAATTGCTTTTTTGAAGATTTTTTTCAATGTTGCTTTTATCTGTCAAGTTTAATAATATTATTCAGCCATTTTTGGTATTAGCAGCGCCACCCACCTAAACGTTCCATCGTGACCATAAATGATTACAATCTTTCAAAATACGTCACTTGAAAATGTGTAATCGTTTAAACCCGTAATCTTAGTCCGAAAAACTTTCGGTTTTAATCAAAATTAGATTAGTGCCTATTGTGTGAATATTATCGGTAGTTTGGATGAGATTTTCTGGGTAAATAAATCATTATTCAAGTATAATCAGAGTTTGAACGTCCTGTTTTATAATCTGTGCGTGTGTGGATAAATTTGGTTAAAAAGCCATAGGCTACAGTAGTTTGTTAACTATATTGTACTGCTAACAGTATAGATGCTTTTTGTTTGTAAGTAATTTTTTTTGGTGGTGTGTCTATTTTATCTGAGCACTGTATGGAGGATACATCTTAAAAAAATAGCGTGTTGGTTACTAATTTTCAATTACTATTCAAACATTTTACTGTATTTGTTTTTTTATTCCATACGGTGGCAGACGAGCAAATGGCCCACCTGATGGTAAGTGGTAACCATCGCTCATGGACATCTGCATTAGACATATCGTAGCGCTCAGGAAACATCGCAGCTGGGAGCTCATTCCAGAGTTTGCATGTACGCGGAAGGAATGAACGCTGAAACCGAACTGTACTAGACAAGATCGGTTCCAGGTGATATGGATGAACTCTACTGCGGTGGCGGGTGGTGCGATGGTGAAAAGGTGACGAAGGCACCATTGCAAATAATTCCTCAGAGAACTCTCCGTTAAAGAGCCTATAAAGAGCACACAGAGAGCCAAAGTCTCTCCGCTGCTCCAAGGTCTCTGTTGAGGCCGTAATATTGGGATCACCGATGATACGGAAAGCACGCCTTTGCAGGGAGTCACAAGGGTCGAGTTGATATTTGGGGGCTCCAGCCCAGAGGTGTGAACACTACTCCATATGCGGCCGTATTTGAGCTTTATAAAGCATCAGACGCTGACTGGGCGTGAAGTACGCTTCACTCTGTTGAGAACACCCAATTTTTGCTTGCCATTTTGGCTTTGTCCTCCAAATGACTCCCGAACTGCACTGTGGCTGAAGTTTCCACACCTAGAATCCCAATAGACTCGGACATACGAAGAGCGACTCCCTGAAACTGAGGCACCACGATAAATGGGTCTTTCTTCGCAGTGAACGCGCACACTTGTGTCTTCGTGGGGTTGAACTTGACTAAGTTCTTTGCACCCCATTCCGAGACTCGCCCTAGAGAGTCCTCGACTTCAGACACAAGTTGCAACCGTCTTTCATGTAGCGACATCCGAGGGACGTTCTGGTGGTTGGTATACCGCACATCACCCGTGCTGTCATCTGCATAACAATGTATGTTCTCAATGGACAACATATCGTTGACGTTGACTCGGGTACGACACATAAAATGGCTTTAATTTTTAATGGAATATCGAGAGTAGCTTGAATGACAAATTTTGCAAACGTGACTAAACTATTGTCTGATGATCGTTTGTTAAAAGTAACTAAATTCGGTAATGCGGTAATAATGACAATATATAACTATTATGAAATAATTATTGCATTCATTTTCTGTAAGATAACGTTATGAAAATTCTATAGATTTTCAAGAACGATAAACGGTACACATGATCGTAAAGTACCGCCGCCATTATATACTCGTATATACATACTAACATACACCTACCACCTTATTATCCTTGTGACACACGAAAATGTGAATATTTTTTCACGAGTGCTACGTAATTGTCTCTTAGAGCCTCTTAAGAAAACTTCATCACACACAGGTTTTCACCAATATTTGACGAAAACATTATAATTGTGTTTATTTTTACTCGACATTTGTATCAGAATTGTTTTCATATGCTTACTATATTTCTGATTTCGTTTAGTTATGGTACTACGTGTCACAATTTTTTTTTGGACACGAGTGCGTGTACTTACTAACTAGACTACATTAGATTGACTTAATTCTCATATGTTAGATCTCAGTATTTTATATTATATATTCAGTTTCGAGAGCATTACACGATTTTTGTTTCTGGTAACAGAATGACTGAAATGTAGAAATTTGTTACCGATGAAAATAAATGAGAAATTACTCTTTACCTTTCCGGTATTTTCTTTGCAAACACTCCTCTATTGTCATATAACAATAAAGTACCTGTTTAACGTTAGCTTGGTGTCAAATGTATGTGATACTTTCCGCTCGAGTGTATGCTTTTCAAGTCTGAAACACGATATGTATTCCATTTAATTGTTTAGTACAAGATCTGTCGTAAATAACATAGAATAGTAATTAACAATAGATCTTGTACTGAACAAATTGTTGTAATACCTTTTTTTCATTAGATTGCTTTTAATAAGTGCTTTAAATTTATTTAAAGGTAAAGCTGTAGGACTTTCATAAATTGTTGCATTTATATACACCGTTTGATTATTTTTTCATCTATCCACTTACGTTTTGTTACAAGTTGTGAATATTTCTATACCACAGTGGGATACAGACTTCGTAATTTGCTTAGCTATCTATACAAAATAATTATGCTTAACTATATTCTTCAACAGTTGTTAAGAATATATATATATATACATTTTTTTAAATTTGGCAACATTTGCGAAGCAGCGAAGTGTGCTTGCGGTGCGGTGCATTAGGTCATTCAGTTATATTGTTCACTTTTGTGATAAGTTATGTGTTATAAGTGAGGACTTTCTACTTTTTATTTAGTCTCCATATCGTAAAAATTACAAGTTTATTCGAATCAACTATGTTTTTATATCTATTTTCGTTGGATAATATGTACGAAATTATTTTTATTGCACATCAAAACAATTCGGCAAAGTAACTGAAGTCACCTTCCATAAGCAAAACAAACTCGCTCATCTAAATGTAGAGGCGTACACTTTGATAAATACAGACATATTTTTTCCATATCAAAAGCGAAAAAACATCATTAAAATACTTTCCTTTGATAAGCAGCTCTCATTGTAGGATTACGTGAATTGTATATTATTTATTTTATTCGACCACGTAGAAGTATTATATTACGAGTGTTTAAAGTTAAATATACATATATTGGTTAAAGATGTTTTAGAGCCGGGGTAATAAAATTTTGGTGATTGAGCTAACTACAAAAAGAAAGCAAAACCTTTCAAGTTACTCCTCTAATCAGATATTTTTTGGTATAAAGTAAAGATATGCTAGCTAGCTGTAGACGCAATGGTGCTATATAGATTTTTGAGTTGAGCTGATGTAGAGCTTTCGATACTGAGGATAAAAAATAGTATCTTGAAAATTGTAAGCAATTTTTCTTTACTCACGATGGCATGTTAATCCTGGCATAGTTAATCCGAAATTCAATGCTTTGTTAACAAAATTAACAAAAACATACACTATACATAACAAAATTAACAATAAATTTAAGTATTAGAAACGGCAATAACAATTGGTAGCGGGCATATACGCATTAAAATGATTAATAATGAATGAGTTAAACTATTTATTGATTAGTTATTTTTGTGATGAACAATAATTAATAGGGATGGATAGTGTGTGGTAAGCCAACTGGTTAAGGTATATTGAGCTTAGAGTCAAATATTTAGTTTGTGTTTTTTCATGTTATTTTTATATTTAATTAGAATTTTTAAATTGATGAATTCTGCTCAATACTCGCTATTTATTATTAATAGCTAAAGAAAAAGACAATTTTTAATTATTTTATTATGATTTTGCATTCGCTTCATGTTCATGTTGCCTTTCCTAGGTATAATCTAGGTTAAGCATGTTAACATTACCATTTGATATTGAAGGCCGTTATCGTCATATAGAGTTCTTGAATAAATTGACATATGAAATTCGACTAAAACTTATTGGTACCTGGCAGGCTCGACTCCGAACATCACGATTAGAAGGGTAGCGCTGAGACCAGAACACTATCATATCTTCAATAAAGCAAATTACTTTTAACGATTCAGCTCGATCCGATTCAGAAGAAGACCAAAAAAAAAAGGATGGATTGTGTGAATGATGATATGATGAAGAAGTGAGTGTCAAAATAGCGAGTGATAGAGGAGAGTTGAAGAGAACGAATTTGCAGTAATCTCATATAAAATTCGAAAAAGGGCAGGAGAAACAAGAGTTTTTACGATTGAGTTGTAAAAATATTCCACAAATATTTAGTGAGTTATATTTTTATTTTCTTCAGGTTTATAATTTGTAGATTCTTAAATGCACAAAATTCATTACTGTAATATAATAAATGACAGAAGTAGATAAGGCAAAGGCAAAGGCAATTAACGCTGCCACTTACTATACAATACTGTGACATATATCCTAAAGTTATAAACAGCTGCGTAGAGCGCCGATTCGGTTTAACGTCACTACAACGCAAATCCACTGAACTCTATAATGAAAAAAGGGCCTTCGATCCTTACCGCCTGAGGTGCTCCTGAGCTGAACTTTTCATACGCAAACAGAAAAAACGCAAAATTCACGTCACAGATAAAACTTTATCCATCCGAATGTGGAATTGAGTGTGTACTAGTGTGTAGAAAATGGAAATGGATTGAATACATAGAGAATTCCATTGGTTTTCATTTCACTGGATCGTCCATTAACACAACAGACACTGGATTATTTAAATATTTTTTTTGGAAGTTAATCACAAATCCTTACTAACGATATAGGTGAAGAAGCTGATAGTTAGAACAAACAAAGTAGATTATAATATTACAATACAAGTCACTCCATATTAAATTGTACAAGAATAGCTTCTACATATGTTCACATTAATATATCTGCTAAATTATATTTCAATCATAAAATTACAAATAATTAGCAAGAATGGTAAATTAACCAAATTAACATGGTAAATGTGAGACAATCGATAATAATTCAAATAAAATAATTTAACTAGCAGAATTGAACTATGAACATGGGACACGATGAAGTGATATAAGCTTGTTTGCATGCATGATGAAAGGTTTAAGAACATTATTAATGGGGAACTAATTTTTTTACGATATTTGTATATGAATCTCTTGTACTTTTTTGTTAAATATACACCAATCACTTTGTTATTGATCGAAAATATGAATCTATATATCGAGAATGCAGATAATTTAGCTATGAATAAAAAACTGGAATTCCCCGGATATACTCGTATATCCGTTGACATTTTGGATGGAATTTAACTGACGCGAGTTATGTAGTTATGATTTATTACGAAGAAGAATGCTTTCAACTTATAACAGCGTCTTTTGATGGTTAGGTATTCCCGTGAACTGTCCTTAATTGGTTTGCTGAATTCTAGAGATTGATGGAGCTTTGCAGATGAGGTAAAGGCAGCCACTATGGACGCTAACTATACTCATAATTATTTACTCATAATAAAATGCATGTCGCGGTTAAAAATTATCCACTATATACGAGTCTATTCATAAGAGCCGACGAACTATAAACGTGAGTTATAGGTAGAACTAGGCATGGGAACTGCAAATCATAATGGCTTTTTCAATTTGAAGTTTTCATGTTGACCTGCTGTCGCACTTTTGCTGTCGCACAGCAGGATCCATGCAACATGGCTGCAGGACAATATCTAGCGTCTAAATTAATTGCACATCAATCTGAAGTGCATTCATAAGTTATCTATTTATATAAAAATTATTTATTTAGAAACATTACGTTCAGGCAAAGAAAAATTAACGATACCGTTCTGTTTCTGTGGCAATGTAGCAAAAACAACGATGTTCGTATGTTATATGACTACTGCACAAATGTGTAGAAATGTAATAACTAAAATTTCATTATAAATTTAATACCAAATACGTTGAGCCTGGTTACTAGTAATATACAAAAATAGGCAGGCATATTACATTTTACAAGTTATGTAAAGCTGTGAGACAAAAACTGTGTGTAAAGCTGTGAGGTCATGATTGCGACCTAAATGTCAAAGACAAGAGATTTTCGTTATTTTGACTTTTGTTAAAATAAAGAAAATCATCATAACAGATTTTTAACCATTTATGAAAAGTTATATATATTTTTAGGAATCAGAAGAGAAATTCCTTAAAAAAAATAATTTGGCAACAACATAATTTTACAGAGGAACAAAATCAGCCTAACGCCTACTTTACGAATTACGCAACGTTACGCAACGCAACACGTAATAACGTTACGACCGGTCTACCCGCGCTCCGAATGCCCGATGATAAGTAAGTCGCTAGCCAACCGCAGCGACTTTTATAGGCAACGGCCGGCAACCTTACGCAACGTGTGGGGGGTATCCGCTTATACGGCCTCTCCTGACATAGTGTCGTCCTCGACACGAGCCTCGGGGTTGTCACCACTTTGTATGCTGCCATCTGCTTCAACTCCACCATCCTCGTCTGTCAGTCATTCATTCATTCTTATACCTGTATCATCATATTCAAGCTACGTCCACTCGTACGTTCAATACATACAAAACTGTATGTCTGCCGGACATAAAGTCCAATACATACAAAACTGTATGTCTGCCGGACACAAAGTCCAATACATACAAAACTGTATGTCTGCCGGACACAAAGTCCAATACATACAAAACTGTATGTCTGCCGGACACAAAGTCCAATACATACAAAACTGTATGTCTGCCGGACACAAAGTCCAATACATACAAAACTGTATGTCTGCCGGACATAAAGTCCAATACATACAAAACTGTATGTCTGCCGGACACAAAGTCCAATACATACAAAACTGTATGTCTGCCGGACACAAAGTCCAATACATACAAAACTGTATGTCTGCCGGACACAAAGTCCAATACATACAAAACTGTATGTCTGCCGGACACAAAGTCCAATACATACAAAACTGTATGTCTGCCGGACACAAAGTCCAATACATACAAAACTGTATGTCTGCCGGACACAAAGTCCAATACATACAAAACTGTATGTCTGCCGGACACAAAGTCCAATACATACAAAACTGTATGTCTGCCGGACATAAAGTCCAATACATACAAAACTGTATGTCTGCCGGACACAAAGTCCAATACATACAAAACTGTATGTCTGCCGGACACAAAGTCCAATACATACAAAACTGTATGTCTGCCGGACACAAAGTCCAATACATACAAAACTGTATGTCTGCACACTGAACGCCAAGGCCGCATCGCGATCTGATGACGTCCCTGACGCATTACATTCGTCCGTATTTGCATCTGCTTAACATTTTGAGGTTCAGCTGAGTCAATCAAAGGTCTAACCTTCTCCTGACTCGGCCTAACCTGACCTTCACTTATATTGCTACGATCGACGCAAGACGGTCCATGATCGAATTCAATGTGGAATGAATAGCCAAATCCGGGGTATGTGACCTGCTTGAAGACCGCGATCTGTTCAAGCGACGATGATGGCGATCACGATTAGGCGTTTTTTCTGACGGTGTGAAATTTTCATTACGCGTCCTACTATATGACCGACGTCGCGATCGGCGGTTCCTAGTGGACACTTCGTGACGGCTACGTGAACGGTGCCGCGACTTATCACGGGAACGACTTCGCGACCTACGGTCACTCCGACTGGATCCGCCAGCCATTATCACAAACACGAACACTAAAGTACGCAGAAGACTTTGTTCCTCGTAATTGTGGGCTAAGAGTTGCTTATCCCACTTCTGATTTTAGGAATCAGAAGAGAAATTCCTTAAAAAAAATAATTTGGCAACAACATAATTTTACAGAGGAACAAAATCAGCCTAACGCCTACTTTACGAATTACGCAACGTTACGCAACGCAACACGTAATAACGTTACGACCGGTCTACCCGCTCCGAATGCCCGATGATAAGTAAGTCGCTAGCCAACCGCAGCGACTTTTATAGGCAACGGCCGGCAACCTTACGCAACGTGTGGGGGGTATCCGCTTATAATATTATTTTATGTATATTTGTAATAAATTGATTAAGAAAATGAAATAATGACGATATGTCTAAGAATATGAACGATCTTTGTTAAATCCTTACTAATATTATAAATCGGAAAGTGAGTTTGTTTGTTTGTTTGTTCTGCTTTCACGCCGTAACTACTGAACAGATTGCTTTGAAATTTTGCATACGTAAAGATAAAAATTCGGATTAAACTTTTTATCCTGGAAAAATTTACAGATCCCACGGGATGCGCAATAAAGGCTTCGCTCAAAAACTACTGCACAGATTTTCATGCGGTTTTCATCAATAGATAGAGTGATTCTTGAGCAAGGTTTTGCGGTATTTTTTATCTCGGAAAAACGGATAGTCTCACGGGAAGCGCGATAAAACCTTCGCGCCATAAACCAACATCCGCGCATATGTAGTCGTGGGCCCTCAATAGCCCTCTATAGACCCAATCCTGAAATCCACGCGGGCGAAGCCGCAGACAGAAAGCTAGTAATATATAAATTACTATATCCCTCACACAGTTCGAGATCAAAATTAGATATGTGTATTGTTTGTAAAGGAAACTTAACGAAACTTCTATTAGAATTGGGGTCTATTTAAATTGTAATTCTTATTGAAAATGTGTTGATGACATGTTCCAATTTTGAAATTCATTACTAAGTCAAATCGTAGTAACATTATTGTTGCTTCCTAATATACATATATTACAAATTTGTCCTTATTTAAATAATTGTTGTAATACTAGTCATCATCAATGGTTTCTAAATGCATTTCTGTGTAAGTAGATAAATTATTAAGTATTGTGTGACAGATATATAGAGTTGACATCATAATGTCGGTGCATCGCTTTATCAGGTCAGTGGATCTAGCGAGCACCATGTATTAATTTAGTCACGGACACATTATGATAATAATTTAAATTTTGCTCAGCGTTTACATTTAAACCATGAACGTAATAATTATTACATATAGTTTATCTGTTTAGATTTTCTACCGTAAGTGTTTCCTAACAAGGCATACTTTTTCTAAGAATACAACCTTTCCTAATATAGACATTTTTAGGTTTCTTTCTGGTATACTATATATACACAAGGTATACTTGTTGATCACGTTTATGTATGGGAGTGAGTGCTAATAATGCTAAAGAGGGTTAAAATGGGAAATAATGCAATACAAATGAGAGCTATGAGAAGTATGGTTCGAGTGATGATGAAAAATAGGGTGCAATAAAATGCGATAAGAGAAATGTGTAGAAAGAAAATTTGGCGACAAAAATTGATAAGGACATGCTTAAATGGTTTGGATACAGAAAGGATAGACGATAAACGACTGAAGAAAAAATGTATAAGACAAATATGAATGGAGAAGTTTGTATGGGACAAACTAGACAAACATAAATGGAGATATTATGAAGGAAGGTGAGATCAAGAGTATCCGTAACTGACGAGCGTGCGTAAAAGTTTTAATAGAAGCCGTGGAATCTAGGAAAGTGTGTTTGGAGCGTAGTAAGTGGAAAGCTGTGATCTTTGTTTACTCCGATGGAAAAAAGGCATGAGTAATTAAAGTAACTAAAGATTGCTTACTGAGTTCCGATTTGAAGAGTAACTTTACTGTAACTTTACTACTGATGTACTAATGATGAACGTGACTTAGCGATTGTAGGCATCGTCAGGTGGGTGGCCTATTTGTTTATTGTTCTAAGAAAAGCTTTAATTTTATTATTCCAAACAAGCTAGTATTTCCGTTTCAAGACAAAATTAGAAAAAAAAGAATTCTTTCAAAGTTACTTCTAATATTTAAGCTATAAGGCGTAATACAATCTGAATATAGCTTTTGCCAGCCTCTGGTTTTTAGGGCAATCTTTCCTAATATTTTCGTTTTCGTTTCTTAAAGAGTTTTTATTAAAATTTGACATATGTGTAGATATTTACATGGAACCTAAATGTTTTAATTTAAGTTCTTTTCGTTACGATGAATCTTAATCAATTTTTACATCCTTAAAGTGTTAGCATTTCACTATTCCTGGCGTTAGAGATGAAAAAATGACATTGAATGTGTATAATGTATTAGTAAATATAACACTCATTATCCTTACAAAATTAAAACCTAGAAAAAAATAACAAAGAGAAAAAGGAGAATATGCGCGAGAATGAAAATATATGTCAGAAAAGTATAGAATAATGTAATGTAATACGGCGATCTAATATTTAGATAGATAAGATATATATATATAGCATAGGAAATGAATAAAGAAAATAGAATAGGTTTGATAGTCATAAGAACATACATAGAAGCTGACCACTGCCGGAAGTACCACAGAAGGCTCCTGAAGAACCTGCCTGGCCGAGTGAACCGAACAAATATTGGCGTTTCAATTCTTCCTGGACCAACCACTCGCAGTTCGGGATCCTTCTCAATCTCAGCAATAGAAGTGTGCCGTCGCGCACAAGTAGTCAGTAAGAAGAAAAAAATAGAATTTCTGTGTTCCAGCTTACGCTATAAAGCTTACGGGAAACATTTACCATATAGAGAGTAGCTAGACGCGAGTACTGAAATCTTTTTTAATGGATTTCATAACTTGTGTTAAAAGAAATGGAGCTTACATACATATATTAAATTGCCATTGACAAAGGCATCTGAAATAATGCGCAATTTCACCGTGTGTGTTCAGTCTATTTTTGGATGATTGTTTGAGAGATTAATGAGTAATAATGAATGAGTTAACAGTCAAATACCACCTATATATCGATGATCAAATAATATTTGTATTATTTGGCATAAGATATACTGTTGATGAATAACTTTATTATATTATTGTTACAGTGAGGTAAGTGTTTACTGTTTGATTTTCTGTTTGACTAGGTTCCAAAACCACTAAGCGAGTGATGATTGAAGAAAGTAAGTAAGTGATAATATGAAACCAAGGGTGTATACTTGAAAAATACAGTGTAATTCTGAATAAATTCCTTTTCTCTTTTCAGAAAATCCTATAAAAAAACTAAATGGATTCTGTTGTAATTTCATAAGGGAAGAACATAAGATAATTTTTATAGCGGAAAGATATGTCTTTCCTATGAGAAAAACCAACATAAGTGAGTGAAGCCGTGTTTGAAAAGTATTATTTAATAACTTATTATAACACAGTATTAAGAAATAAATTTATTTTTATGGCTACCATATCGGCAAATAAGCTAATTGCTTACCTGATAGTAAGTGCTTGCAGTGTGCATGGGTCTGCTTATTAAATGAAATATATAGTAATAAAAATACGAATGTTATGCAAAGAAATCTTGTCACATGAGTAGATCACTCATGTCAACTTTTAATAACAGATAAAAAGAATGTTTGCAATGATTTTCATTGAGAATTCAGTAATGATTTTTGCCAATGACCATTTTGTTGGCTGGAAACAGTAGTGGAACATCACTGAGCTTTGGAGCTTTTCCTTTTCAGTGTTTTACTATTTAATTTCAGTGTTGTTTGTAGTTGAATATTAAAACAAATACAATATATTTGTTTTAATATTAATTTAAATTGATTTAAAATTAATTTTCCATTTTATATTGTTCACTTAGTGTAGTTATTTTCTATATAAGAAAATAAGTATTTGTCATTTTATAATGGTTATTAACTTAAGACATATTATTTTGAAATGTTTCATTACAACTTCAGACCTATTTGGTCACTGAACCAATAATCATAAATTGATTATTGTTTCTTAGATTTTATTGTTTAATAGAAATTTGAGTTTAATATTGAATTTCCTAATTAGGACGGAATAAGCCTTATAAATGTTAGCTATAAAACTTTTATTGGCCACAATATCCGAGAAACTCGCCGAGGATCGGACGTAGTAAAGCTTACTGATAGAACTTGTTACTATATAGTTTATTACTTAATTTTGCCACGTTATAAGTATTTTACTGAGAATTATTGTGGAAGTAATATTATACCTATTCAAGGCAGCGTTATAGACAGGTACATGTCTATAACGCTGCCTTGAATCGCTTAAAAACGATTTGATACAGTATAACCGTAACGTAAAGACTTATTTTATTCAAATCGTTTGACGTTTGATTACGGGTCTTCATTATATATTACACATATGTAAACTATATCAGCTTTTTTGTAAAGTAGATCAATTATTTCTTGTGAAAATGATGTAATATACAGGAGTTTTATGGTTGTAAATAATATTTAAAAGTCATACAT
The DNA here is from genome assembly GCA_036419045.1 of Scirpophaga incertulas. Taxonomy (NCBI): domain Eukaryota; kingdom Metazoa; phylum Arthropoda; class Insecta; order Lepidoptera; family Crambidae; genus Scirpophaga; species Scirpophaga incertulas. Next base: position 16,578,909 of record CM071639.1, on the reverse strand, counting down.
ATATGTCGGATATTATATGAATCCAAGGTACTGTCTGAAAACCTAATACATTCCGCGTTAATTGACTTTAAACTGAACGCAAAATCTTTTAAATGACGTTTCTAGTTAGCTGTTATCATTAAAGGAATAATAACTAGCTGTAGCTGCAATGGCGCTTATTAGATTATGTCCTAGTATTTCTTGTACATTGATGTAGGGTTGTCGACAATGGGATCAAAAAGTAATTTATTTTAATTTGTATGAGGAAAAAAGAGCTTGATAGCGCATACTTTTTCTATAGAATCTTGACCCCTGGAGACCAATTTTTGAATTACGTGTGCGACTTCGAAATCACCGAGATGACATTGAGGTCACGGATTCCTAAACATCCAATTTTTGTAAGTCCATCGCAGAGCTGCCAACATAGATAAAGTACACACATATGTGAGGGTTCGGTTTCACGCAGAATGTATATGGCGTGATAAAGAGAAAAAAAAAAACAAGTTTTCAATCTTATTTATTTCCCTAATTAATTTAAGATTTCCTTATATAATTTTAAATCCAACTGAAGAAAAATAAAACTAAAGTAATGTAAGTACTTTTGGTTCTATTCTGTACCTACATTTAAGTGGCTATTTTCTAGTAAATATGCTTATAGTTTACTGCTATATATTCTACATGCTTACAGTAAACCGTAAAAGTTACTTAACTAACCAATTTCATATTTTCAGATGTTTGAATTACAAAAGAAAAAAGTAGAAAAGTTTATAACAGAGCTAAAAAAAACTATTTAAGAAGACTGACTGAAAAATCAATACATCAACTTCAGACTCTTGTCAATATGTTCTCTAAACATAACACAGATAACATTTCCTCAATTATGACTTTTTTACGAGTGGGTGAGGAGGGCACTCGTAATGAAATCACATCCGTGACTAAGGTCACATAAGTGATATTAAAAAATGAGAATTATTGAAAATCGGTGATTATTAGTCTCATCGGTGATTTCTAAGTCGTGTAATTCAAAAATAGGTCTCCTGGTGTTAGTGGTAGTGTATTACCGCCACGAAAAATTATTTCATCGGCTCCTGAAACATTCTGTATATAGATTGAAGTTATAATGAAATATATCAAGTATACATTCCATTAAACATAATCTTTTATGGTTTTTAGTTTTCTTCTGAAATTGATTTTATTCTGCAATGATTGTTTGGATTATGACGTATCTTTTATTGACCCTGGTTCTTCAAAAGTATCATAATCCTGTTTTCTTTTGTATTGTAGTGCTGAATATTTCTGAAAAATTTTATCATTATTAATAGTATGGTAATCTATTTTTTATAATATATAAACATGTATATCTATAACGATAAAACTGTTAGATGAGACATTTTGTAGAATTAACCTGCGTCTATTAGCTTTGAATGTGCATCAACATTTATGCGGATGTTTTGTAGATTTCTCGAAAACGCTGTGTGTTAAGTATACTGCAATTATGACGCAATTTCTGTGCACGTACGAACAAAATGGTTAATAGTTGCTATTTGTATGATTAAATATCTATTGAAAAAATGTTACATTTATCTCAGAAATTATCCTACTATATACTATAGAATACCAACTCGCTCCGTTATTTCATGTGACAGGAACGTATGTAATATGTATCTTTTCACCTGCGCGACAACACGCCGACATTTTTATGGGTACGATGTTGGGATTGTAAATCATCTCGAGTAGCGTGCAACGAGAAACGGACGAGCAAGCACCGTAAATCAGAACCCCAAGGAACTTACCAAATCGGTGTTATTAATTTTAACGAAAAAAAAAACACTAGTTTTATCATATGCTTACATTTGGTTCGTAGGTGATGAACAAATGCATCTAATACTTAAGGTCTATGATGATTGTAAAACCCGGTGTGATGATTAAATTGAAATTATTTTAAAGTTGAATGTTTGGTGTTTTCCGTAGCCTACTGTAGGCTCGTAGTAGTAGTAGACTACGGATTGAGCTGTTGCGACTATAAATGGTATCTGTGTTTGATACGTCAGCTGCAGTTGTGGTATTTCTATAAAATACATTCTGTATTTAATGACATCATAAGTCACCAATCGCTAGGAAAATAGTCATCGCTGAGGAACGTCGTCTGCTGCTCTGCTGTTCTTTTGAAAATCGAATAATATATTTAATTTAATAATATATTTGTTAAATATTCTCCATACTTGAAATAACATATTTGTAAATTTTGTGTTCCTTGAGCAGATATTTCTGAATCCAATTGTAATGTACTAATTCAAAGTAAAATAAAAATATAACCACGTGCAAGTCGGACTCGTTGACTAAGGGTACTGTACAGATTTTACTTAAGTAACAAATATGTAAATAATTGTAATAGATTTTTTTGTGATGCATCTCTAAATAATTTTTGGATCATTGTGCTATATGAAATTGTTTAATGTCAAATTTCATTATTCTAAGTGAAAGGAAAGAACTTATAGACATTGATTTTCTTGCGAGATTCAAAATATGCAACGTAAGCGGCCGTAACTTTTGATAACGTAACATTTTTTTGTAGATCTGCGTATTTGATATCAATTTAAATTTCATGTATCCATGGTGTTCCTGAGAAAAATAGTCATGACAGACAAACAGATAAACGGACTACGAAGATCTATGGACTAAGAAGGTACTGTTTTATAGTATGGAGTACCCAACCATAAAAATATTCAGAGTCTTTTATTCGGCCGCTATATTTATCTAAATTATTGCCTCCACTGAGAAGTGAAGCTACTGTTATATAAATTTACTAATGAGTAAATCTTTGTTTTTTTTTGAAAATATGTGAGGAAACTATAAAGTTTTTGTAACGATTATACTGAATAAACAAACAATATATGAAAATATCTCTTGTTTGTTTAAACTAGATGATTAAACAAGCCCGAACGTGGAGTTCTGTTGGAATCAATTTGTATGTAGCAGCTATGAAATTAGAATAAAACAGTATATATAAATGAAGAAAATGCCAGAACCCGCTTTACTTTAAAAATAGTATGGCAATAGATATGTGCTAATAAATAATTTTGATTTGTATAGTCCTCATTGGTTATAATTATACGTCGTACTATGTGGAGATTATATTTTGTAAAATTAGTTATTTATCCGAATCTTTATTGATTTACGTTAATAAAAAGTTACCGAACTGTGAGTAGTGTTAGTAGTTAGTGTTAACTTTACAAATCGTCGGAAACTGGAAAATATTTATGCTAACACACTTTGTCTCACGACTGAATACATATTTGTATATTAAATAGTTTATTTATAAAAAAATATTCGTGAGGTTTTATACTTACAATTGAAAAGTTATAGTAACTTTTCTATAAGTTATAGTGCATTTGTTCTATTGAATCATTTCCATTAGAACTAACATCTAAACAAAGCAATAAAGAAATCCACAAATCAAGATGGATGTCCTACAAAATTAATTGCTACGCAAAGATGGTCCATAGTAGAATGGGCGAACTGCTTTAATCAAAAATTTTATGGCTTCGTAAGTTTTTCACGTTGTGTAACGAACGACACGCTGCCAAATTCATAATATCATTAGGGGCATGTAAGGTAAGCTTAATACAATTACTGAAGAAATATTTGTGTACCATAATACAATTACCGACGAAATCCGGCTTAAAGCGTCTTTCGAACAAGTTGTACCTAAAATATTTTCACAGGCAATTTGGCTTAAGTTTGCAGTTAAGACAAAAGCTTAGTCGGACTAAGTGGCGCGCCGGCATTGGAAAGATTTCTAACGGGTTGCGAGGTCATCGAATGATGCTGATTTAGGTGTATTTTTATGCGAATTTGCTCTTTCCGATTTTATAAAGTCCAATTTAGAAAATTATACATATCATGTAGATGTTATCGAAAAGGTATAAGTACGTTTTAAGCAACCCCACACTTTTCTACTACTGCTTAAACTTTAAGAATAGCAGATTTGTTTAATTTCCAATCATACTTATTTCGTCTTTGAGGTATCTTATACTAACTTACTACTTAGAACTTTGAATGTAAGAAAAATTAGCAAATATATGAAACTGTAACGGCAAACGTTGCTTTGCCATAGAATTAATAAATTCATTAAGGATTTTAAAAACCTTAATTTAAAAATGTTCGTTTGTATAATATCATCTAAAAATAGACTCAAAATGGGAGCAGGGTCATATAAAATTAGGTGCCAAACGCGTTATACAAACAGACTAATGTTTAAGAGGAAAAGGACTTCATAACTCAAAAAGATTATGTTCTGGGATTTGAATTATCGGGAGGGGAGATGAAATTTTATAAGTAGGGCATGAAAGTCAAGCGGTAAAACAAATTTAATAGCCCGAAAAAATCCTAACTTATTGTTGTGAAAGAGCGCTCTTTCCCTATATTGTGTCTGCTTATGTGAACGCATATTCGCACTGGCGGTAAAATAGAGGTGGTCGTGTTGTGGGGTTAACTTTAGGTTATAAATAGACTTTATAAATAAACTACATAGGTATATGAACCTTTTCCTTACACAATGGTGAATGCTCTGATTGAAATTATAATAGATGGATAATTTCATGTGTATTAATATTTCTCAATGGCTGTATCATTTTCAACACACTTGTAGGTTAGCTGGAAGATATGTCTATTAAAGATAAGCCCATCTTTGTTAACGAAACTATACTAAAAGGAAAAAATGCAACGCGTGGCGTGATAAAATTTGAGACGTTGTTGGATTTAATTTAGTGTTATCAGTTAGTGTTAATTATAATTAGTTATTAGATAATAGTAGTTAGTTTAAGCATTTTTAATCTAGGAATTTTGAGGTCGATACGGTTACTTAATAAGTATAATTAAGTAACAAAATGATATATTTCACGTCACTACGTAGTTGAAGAACTAAAAACTTGTGATTAAATAATTTTGAGTCAATTGAGAAAAACTGGGTATCTATAAAATTTTAATATTTGGGTGCTACGTGGTTCACTTAAGGAAACCTAATGAATCGTGTACTCATTTGAGATCTTTTATCGATACGTAGTAAATAACATAATTGAACCGTTATGAAAGAGATTTATAACTGGTGATAAAAGGTAAATCACGTACAAAAATAACGTGCTAAGAAGACCGTGGTCGAGGTTAGATTAGGATTCAGAGACTATGGCTACTAACAACTGATGATATTACGACAAGAAAAACAATGGATAAAGGGCGGTCTAGATTAGTTAATTAACCTCTTCCTGCTTTAGTTTTTAACTATGATAATGTTAGATAACACATATCTTTAGTTACTCAGCAAAAATTAGGAGTCTTAAGTTAGGAATAGTTATACGCTGTACTTTCAGATTGTATAATGCGAAGAAATTTTATCCTGAAATATAAGAATATGTACTTATTATAAATATATATATTTTCTGGACGTTAAAAATAGCACACAATCTTCGCAAACAGTAAGAGTTGTTTTGCTATATAGGGAGGTAGTTTTATTATATTTCTAAGTATTGTAATTATTAAAAAAATATTATCTTTCGGTATGATATAACTAAGAAAAAAATACATAACTAATTTCAAAAATATTGCTTAAGGCGTCCGTGGCGCTGTGTCATGTAAGAAAGTCATAAAGTAACTCATTTTCTATAGAATTTTCATACATAGTTATTTGATTTTATATTACAAAAGTGTTTGATTTCATATAAAATTCATATGATTTTGATTATATGATATATATCTTGGGTATACGTTTTTATTTCTCTATTGAGTGGTGTGAGAAGTGTTCTCGATGATAAAAAACCCTTTGGCTTATGTGAGCTAAAACCTTCACTCAGGGCTGTTCATCTGGGGTTTCATTATTATTGCTAACAGCCGTTTTATTTCAAGATTCTTAATTATATGTATTTATATCGATGATTGTAAAAAGTAACCTTAAATATTTGGGGAATTGCTCAACCCGTAAGACAAATAAAGAGAAATACTTATTTTAAAATACACTTTCGTTTCTTTGGCGAATTAGTGATTCAAGTGACATATTATCAAAACTGTTTGATAATAGGTAGATTTCGAATCTATTGAATTGATAGACATATTGTGTGAGTATTGGATCACACAATTTGTCTGGGAAACTTTCCTCGCCTGATTCTGTAGCTTATGGAACTGAACAAACAAATTCGATAAACTGCGTGTTTCACGCGTGTTACTTTACCTCCTTCATCGTGTAATACGGTAAACTTCTACCAAAAGTTTTTACTATTCAATTACCAAGAGTACTCGAGCCAATATACGTCATAGGTGAGGTCATCGACGTCACACATCTGTGCAAAAAGTGCTTTATGATTTGTAAGTATGACTTATTGATAGTTATATATAGTTATTAACAATGTTGACATGAGTTTAATCTAATAAGTTGAAATTTCCGCTGGGCTTAATAAAAACTGGTCCTACCGGTCATCTTGTTATATATTTCGTTACAGTGGCTGGTTACATTTTCCTTGTGTCAATCGGACAATTTTTTTTACTATATTTAAAGAAAATATCAAGACAAAATAGATAATAAATAAAATTGCGCTTATTATATTTTGAGAATTACCTTCCATATAAATTTATGAACTATGGGTATTTAGATATTCTGTGAATGTCATATATTTGTTTATGAGCCTGTTTGGGGTATGCTATTTAGTCCTTAGTAGTATCAAATCTACTTGTGCAAATATCCTAAAGGAAGTAATCCAGCGTTTTACTATGTTGCTGTTAACAAATGTGACTTTCATAACGGGACTACTTATGAGATTCAAGATATGTGTTATACGAAATCCTGTGTGAATAATAAGAAACTTATGAATAAATATATTCTTGAATCTGTTATTTTTCAGCGTCAGATAATGTTCTGAAATAAATATACGGAATTTTCTGAGAATCGTTTCTTTTTTTTGTTTCTAAATAACAAATTATTACGTGTATATCTGTGATTACCAATATAATGTTAGTATCTAGCATAAGTGCAAATTATTAAAACGGGACGGCCGAAAATGAATACCAAACTATAGTATTAATCATTAATTGTCCGAGACCTCGTCTGAAACTGCTAGATAGGTTTCGAAACGATTTTCACTAAAATCCTTATAATTATTTGAAACAATAAAACGAAGTAATCTTAGTGGCAAGACCTGTACCTTCCAGAGAACGATTCTGGTGGGTTTCTGGCACGCAAGAAGTTGGATAGGAATCAACACAACATGGGAGTAGTTGTTAAAGAAAGTCAAGGTCAAGCAGTTCAAATAACACGAATTAGTTGAGTAAAGCTCTATTGTAGCAGCACTTGCTGTCCGTGTTCGTTCCTGCTTTTCCATGCGCTAGCCTCAGTGCTGTTCACGTCTAACCTGGAGCTGTGCCGCGGCTATCGTCAAGGCCGTGATATAACGAACTAAACCGTTCAAATCAAGGATGCTAGTATTACACGTAATATATTGTTCAGTAATAAACACTTAAACATATGATTATCTTATTGTTATTTTTTATGAAAGAGATGTGGAATGCATAATTACTATTCGATGAAATTATGCTATTGTAAAACTATGTTTATTTGTCATGTCATGATTTGATAAAAATGTTAGTTTTAATAAGAAATGATTCCGATTTTTAAGCAGTTTTAATTATCCTACCGGTTTTCTTATGCTTTCTATGTTCGAGTCAAAAGTAGTTGAAATTATACCTCCATTATGTTAACAAATTGATCTGAAATTTGCTTTTCTGAAGTCAATTTAATACATTCGTTATACAGATTTTGTAAAGATAAGATGGTTTCCGCTACCATATGGCGATTTACATATTTTATCACTACTTCTTCGATATGGGTCTCATATGAAAGGGGTTGATTAGTTAAATGGGAGTTCTCTATAAAAATTCAATATGGCCGCCAACAATATAGCAGATCCAGTTTTCATTTTGCAACTCTTTGCCATATTATTAAATAAAAGGTCTTTTCTAGTGTAACATATTACACTATGTGTGTAAGAATGTATATTTGTATCTTGGTTTGTATTAATAGTTGATAAAGAATGTAAAATATTACTGTTTATTTTACGCGGCTATAGAAAATGTGTATGTTTTCAATCTCGATTCAATAGAATATTTTATAAAATAATAGTGAAACTTTTAAAATTTTCTTGAAATAATGTGTAATGAACATTACTTGAATTGGTTACTAGATACTCGAGCATTGTATAGCAATGGGATATAAAAAAAAAAACACAATGCAAACTCGTGACACTACGAAAAAATAAACAAAGAGAAAAAAAGAAGTTAAAACGTTTTATATTGAAAATACAACTTAAAATGATATAGACAATCTATTAAAAACTAAAACATAATTCGGTTGATCCTAGGCCATCAGAGAGTATCACATCACTCTCCTCATCAATTTAGGGTATTGCTAGGCCAACAAATAAAATCACCATAATCATCTAAGCATATGAAATGTCTAAGAAGTCAACCGGTATTCATAATTTCATAATAAATGCTCATCAATTTACTTACGCAGGTGTATCATTATGCAATGTTAATACAAAAAGATTAAAAAGTGTGAAGTGTTTAAATTTTTGGTGTTTCATTTCAAATGAGTCACTATTAATATTATAAACGCGATTGGATTCCTTGTATGGATGTATTTTTGTGACACTCACGTAAAAGCTACTGAATAGATTTTAATGAAACTACAATAATATAATTTATGTCTGAGAATAACACGTAGGCTACATTTTAAAAAGTTATAAGCCAAGCTACTCGAAATACCAATTCTGCGCAAGCGAAATCGCGGGCACTAGCTAGTAAGAAATAATAAATAAAGAGTATAATTAGATTTTTTCCTCCGGTTTCCTAATCTATTCAAATAAAGATAAAATACCTTTTATTACGAAAATCAAGTACGTTATCCTTTTTGTTATACTTGCAAGTAATTATATGATATGGATTAAGATCAAGCCGCCCCCACAACTGAATCGAACTGAAACCCACACAATGCCTAATCACAAAATAAAGTAAAGAAGATACACAAATCCAACTAAATAGTGACTTTTGCAATGATGAACAGCTTTTTAAGACCGCTTTATCTTCCGCGGCGACAGTTTTATGTCTAAGGTCAAATTAATAGTCTTTGTCGTACATAGGAATCGCCGAATAGCTAGATGTGAATTCAATGTTATACGGTTAACATGTTAAATTGACCACCATTAGACATGGAGGCACCTTTTTATATTCGACTTATCTTAAACCTAATAACTTATCGTCACATTTATTTACAAGATGAGCATAGCTCAAAATATACTCCCAAATGAATTTCCTACTTAATAGGTATTATAAATGCGACAGTAACATTCTGTCTGTTAATTTGACTCCAAGAATACAGAATAGAATTTTTTAAGACGGAGAAATAGCTCTTACCTGTGGGAAACTTTGATAAAACAGTTAAACTGATTGAAATATAATTTATTGTCAGGATAGTTTCAGGACATAAGATAATTTTTACCATGAGACAATACTATATTGTCCCGTGTTAAAAATTCCCATAAGATATACACAAGTATTTCCTATGGGAAAACGAAATTAAGGCGAAGCCGAAAGCATGACAAAGAATAACATAAAATACATTTACAGTTAAAATAATCTTTATTGTATTTATTTAATCAGTACCTACTAGGCTGCGAGACTATGAACATCATACTGAAACCTACTTTATTCCTAACCTAATAAATTGTTTTCGTAATTCAAATGTTGCTTTAACGAGCTACTGACAGTAAAAAGGCCTGTTATCACTGAACAATAACCAACAGTAATTAAATATAGGTTCTGTCAGTTCGATCCATCAAACCAAAAATTATTCCATATAACTAATATATAACTAAAATCTACATACGTTATTTTTACATTTAGAGGTATTTCTAATTATATAGACAAAATTGATGATCACTTTCAATAGCTGTGCTATTAATAACTATTGGAAAATTACTCGTATGATTATATATAGTTCTAATTTAAATTGAAGTTCTACTTCCAGCCAAAGTACTTTAAGTAAATGATCCGTCTATTGTACTTATATTATTATTTTACATCAAGTAAATACTGTCAATTATCTCTTGTCTTGCGTTACGCATTTGAAAAAGAAAGAATAGTAGAGCGATTAGATTTTTTTGTAACATCACTTTCCAGCGCACGCTGTTACAATACCGTTAGTGCCACTCGTTCGTAATAGTCTACGCTGATTCACCCTATTCTACATACACAGTCAGTAACATTTCAAAAACCACCTCTATTTCAATGAGTATAAGAGCATTCTCACCTTCAACATGTATGTTTTATATGAGGCCCGATTTAGACATGTCGTTCAGACGATGTCATAAAATTTTTATTTAGTTGATAATATTGTTTTTTTTTATTGTTAATTAATTATTTTCATTCTGATATTATTTAACTAATGTGAGATTTTATAAAGATGTTATAAACGTAGATGAAGACTTTCTCTTAGGGTAACTTGTATGTAAATAATTTCTTTTTTGTGATAGAACAATAAATTGACGAGTTTCGGAATTATTAATGGGACTATATGTTCCGAATTCTCGGCGAAATATTAGTAAATCTTTGGATTTCTTTGATTTTTATACAGCTTTGGGTTCTGCAGTCAAAGTATTAGATGGTAATATAAACTTGATACTTGATACGTAAACAGATCCTGTAACAATCCCCCATTTTCATTTTCAGTTATGGAATCCTAAGAATATGTTTCGACTCCACTTTATTGTCATTTTCCAACAAATTGTTAATTATTTTATCTTTTTGATAAATTGATACACTTTATGAGGAATATTGAGAGTTGCAACAGAGTCGCAACTAGTAGACCCTTATAATTTTCATACACAATCTTAATTGCTTGTTTTCGTAAAGTAATATTACGGAACGGAAGTCGAAGGATACCCGTCACATATTAGCATTTCCTCCCTTACGCCTCAGAGCGGGTAGCTTTTAATTAAAATGCAATGCTCATAGAGCCTCCCTATAAGCATTACGCAAGATTAGACGAGGGGCTCTAAAAAGATGTTTTACGATTTCGTGATGCAATGTTCCAAATTGAATTTTTGTAATTTGGTTACAATCCACTTTATCTATAAACAAAGCTCCTATGAAATGAAATGTTCCTATCTATAATCTTAAATTTATTTTGTAATCAATTGGGTAAGCAATTTTCACTTATCTGGGCTGAGAAAAAACAGCTATTCATAGTTGTTTTTTATACGGCGATGACGGCGAAAGGACATGGTTTGTTTGATGGTAAACAGTCACCATAAACTATGACTGCCTGTAACACCAGAGACTTGACAAACGCTTTACCGACTCTAAAACCTCGTCACTCCTTTGTTAAAAAACCCTATACTGTATTACCTAGAGACAACTTTAAAAGGCAACTCATTTTTTAACAGGAAATTCCTCATTCCTCTTATTTGCTTAAGTATTGAACAAGTTACCTGAGTCAACATATCTATGTTGACTATATGAGTTCTAATCGCTTAATTTCAGTAGAATAGTGTCAGAAAGACAGAAGTTCATATGGCCCGATCACATGTCCGTCAACAATCCCAGTCCACAAGTTAACTTTAAATTGAACTTAGGACCGATCTTCCCTCATCAAAATAATGTGAGCCTAGCTCACTACGCAATAGTAGTAAGAAATTATTTAAATCAACACTTCCCACAAATTTGGATAGGCCGGCTCGGCCCTATTTTATGGCCGCCCAGATCGCCGGATCTAAATCCCTTGGATTTTTTTTATTGGGGATGTCTGAAAGATCTTGTCTACGCGAGACCATTATCCTCAATAACAGAGTTGCGTACTCGCATACAAAATGCAGCTGCACACATAAAAACGTCTGGTAACGCGCGCTGCATCAAACTTTCTTTTATAAAAAGATGTAGGGCGTGTTTCAGAGCGCAAGGACGCCAATTCGAACATTTATTGTAAATTTAATAAAAAATTATAATTTCATGTTGTTTTACTTCAAATTCTTTATTCAAACTAAGACTTAATAATTATTCCGAAAAATATCTTTTTAAAATTTCATACTATTTGCTATTCAAGCAGTAATAAAATTTAAGAGATACATTAAACAAAGGTTTATCATACCTTTTTTGAAACTAGAATAACTAAGCATTTTATTAAGATAATGGGCACGATGAGCGTCATACATTTTTTTTACATGGTAGCTGACCAAACACGAAGAAAAATAATTTCGTGTTTAATTTTTTTTGGAACATTGTTTTTTCCAAGCACTTCGTGATTAGCTAGCTTAATTTTAACCATTGTTATTGATGGCTGAACTATTCCGTTAGAAGCTAAAAAAATCTGAATTAGAAAAAGTCCGTATTTGTAAAAATGGCACATTAATAACCAACTAAAAGTGGCATTTTAAAAAAAATCATAAACTATCGAATATCTTGAAAACCGGGATATTTTTAGTAAAGTCAAAATTTGAGATTAGAGAGGTCTCGATGAAAACTATCAACAGTTAAAGATTTATCCATTGTTTCTGAGACACCCAGTATAGAAAATCGCGATACGTTATGTTGGTACTCCTTGTACGTCATCTACTCGTTCAAATCAATCATAAATGCATAGTGTGCACTGATGATTTCCAGTTTGTAACTATTATATAGTATATTATTCATCCATATAGAAGTGATTAAATTCAATATTCATAGCATATATCAATAGACAAGACTGACAGCGGATTTTTGCTAACCTTGCTTGTTCGGATTATCCAATAAATGAATGAGTTTTGTCAGTGATATCCGCGGTATCTGATACAGTGGTTTTTGATTCCGATTTTCATTGAACCCTATTAAACACAAACCAAACAATTATTTTTCACATTTTTGTCGGTTTTGGTAATATCATTTAGGTTGTTTTTCCATTTATTATTTTTGAGGGAAATGCCCTTTTTTCCCCTTAGGAAAATGCATTAAATTGCATACCCCGGCTGTAGCGAGCTGGTGGTTATGTGGGGCTCTCCTCCCCAGAAGGGGGAGGCCTACCCACTAAAAACCTCAGGGATGGCCTTCCTCAGGCATGTAGGGAGCCCCCGGGAACACCAAGCGACTTCCGGGAACTCCCAGCCTCCGCTCCCCTGCCGATACAGGGGAGCCCTCCACGGGGGAGGCTACATTACCTCCCCCGATCTCCTCCACCGACAACGCTCTCCGGCCACGGAAGGGGCGTGGTCAATCCCGGGTCGCCGTATCCGCGGGCGCGACATCCTCGCGTCCGCCGGCGACCCGCGGCGCCGCCGCGGCTGTGCTACCGAGCCCGGCGCCGCCTCCTTCGAGCGGGATCGGCCATCTCCCGACCCCGCTTGGCGGCCTCCTTCTGGAGCATCACGCTTCACAGAAGGAGGCCACAGCCCTCCAAGCTCCCTCGTCCGCCAGCATTGCCGCTATCAACGCCGGCGGAGACAGATCTCGCCCGATCTCTGCGACTAAGACTCGGCGCTCGGAGGCCTACGATGGGCACTCCGCTAGTGTGTGCTGGGCCCTGCCGAGGTCGGATGGTAGCAGGTGGCAATGTGTCGATCCCTCCCGTCCTATTCGACACAGATACTCACCGAAGAAGCCATGCCCGGTGAGTATCTGAGTCAATCGGTAGGTGACCTCTTCCTTCCCGTTGAGGGAAATGCCTGAAATCGCACCTTAGCCGTCCGTTGGTTAGGCGGCGTCTTTCTTGCCTCTTTGGGTGCGTGCGGTAGGGTCTACATTGCGATGCCCTTACATAGGTGTTTTCCTAGTTCTATAACTGTATTTTATTTTAACGTAAACAATAAAGTTAGTAAGTAGTTTATCTAATAAGGTATGTAAGTAGTAAATATCAGCGAGGGAATGCAATTGACCATATAATTCGAGGTGAGCCTTCTGCTTTTCATAATTTTTTATTTTATGTACATATTTTAATATTAAATGGCATTAAATTAAATGGAATTAGTGGCATTCAATATTACAATATTTTAAGACAATATCACAAAATTCGGCTTTTAATTTTCATTCTGAGAGTAGACACCAAAGTAAATACGTAATATAAATTCCTTAAATTTTAGTATATATAAAACACTATGATTTATACTTGTAATTCTTAATGAATATGTAATTACGCAATGTCATACATACAAACAATTCAATATTTTATTCCAGACGCCTACTGGTTGACATAGACCTCTCCCAAGTATTCGTATCTCTACACCGATCACTCTTGCTAGCATTTAGCGTCTTACTGGGTTCTTAAGCAAACCGTCTCAACTTATGGGAGGATTTTTAAAACTATGTTTTGGTTACTTCTTATAATCAGGATATTTCCATTACAAAGGCCGTGTATAAATTGAATAATTTATTATTCGTTTACGCAAATAACCTCGAGCGAAAAGTGGTAGAAACAATATCACTGGCCTTTGGTTAACTTTAACCCTTCTTAAAAGGCTCATTGTAAGTGGCCAGGTATCGGGGACATATGGCATCAGTTGAAACATGCATAATTCAAAGACCCATCTTGACATACCGCGGTAGATGAGCCGAGTATATGCCTAACTTTTTGAACGTTGTTCAGTCGTGGCTTTTACCCCTTTATCTTCCTGGTTTCTTCAGATTTTTGCAACAGAAATTCGCATAACAGGTTAGGTAATGTTTTATCAAAAGAGATAAAACATTTGTAGATGTCTGCGAAATAAAAGCATGTGACGTGGGTAATCATTGGACGTTTTAGTTTTTTAAATGGAAAAATGCTTTTTCAATTAATATTAATATAGGAATATTGCATTTTAGGTACGTCTATATAGTCTTAGGTGCTCTTCTAGAAACAAAAGCCAGCAGAATATAATCAATCAGATTATATTTGATTTATTATATTTTATTGCAGATTATATTGCTTGAGGAATCAACTTATCTAATAATTATCATTTTATACAACTTTATTTACAACTGATATAATAAAATAATATAAGTAAAAAATATGTTACCTTTACACTAAAAAGGAATAAACGTTAATACGTTAACGTGTGTTTTTTACACAGTTAACAGTCTATGCCAGGGATGACAATTCAAAAATATATCATGGAAAAACATTGATGAAACGTACAATACAATATGACTTCAGTTTAATTGAATGTTCTATATGGGTCGTGTATACATCGCACGTGAGTCAATAAATCATAACGTTTACTTGCAAAAATTCGTATATTCGTTTGCAACGAACTCGTCAATCAAGCAACCGATGCTTTTACAATGAAATGTTTGCAAATCGTGGCTTGAGTAACTTTTTTTTATATAACTAATAGCTACCACCAGGTCGTCGTTACTACATTCGACGCAGGCCGTATATAGTCCAGTCCAACCACCATTCGATAGTTTTAGAGCAGTACGTTTTGGCTGGATAAGACTGTACGTCTATGAAAGTTCTAAGTTAGCCTTTATCTATATTAGTTTCTTCATCGTAGGAGTATTGGATAAATGTACTATGAAATATGGCAGGATCTCGTTCGGACCTTTCAACGAAAAATACTGACGACCGAAAGAAGAAAATATCTAGATCATACGGTCTCTGACATTTTTCTTGATGGTACAAGTAAGTGTAGGTAAGGCAATAAATATTGAGACTCTTGTAAGATATGTTACGAGAAATCAGGAAATTCTATAAGGTACATAGTGTAAAAGCATTGTAGCCCGTAAACAGACTACTACTGCCTATTACTGATGACTACCACTATAGGCTGCTTGGCATAACAACGTTATTGGTAAAATGGTAGCAAAATAACAAATTAAAAAGGTTGAATCCTTTATCAGTTAGTGGAGACAGAAAACATAGATATAAATTTCCTACCGTACTTGGAGACGTCACTTATTTCTCAATTTTTAAGATTACTTTCAATTTATGTAAAAAGACAACGCGTGGTTTAATAATATACATTATTGTTTATAATTGACATTTAGTAGCGCTGTAGTTAGAGTATACTCTTTACTTACTCAAGATCCATATAGGCGCTGTTATCTTTATTAATACAGATCTTTACTTAAAGTACACATTTATGAGTAGGACAATTAGTTATGATAATTCTTAATCTGTGACAAAAAAGTTTGTAAATCTGCTTGCGAAATTGCATGTGTTATATTGTTGAAATAAAAGATCTACTTATAAAGCTATTGGTTGTACGAGTATATTAAATAGGTATTCCCTGCTACAGTCGCGGACTTGTACTCGCTTAGGGTTGACATCTGCACGGATTTTGCTGGACATGTTCGCCTTTTTTAAGTCGTGTTCGGATGAATATCCAGGTATTCGACCTGTTCCCTTTTTCATAGTTCTTTGACTTATAAGACTAATTATCGCGAAGCGTCTACAAACCAAACTGGAGAAATGGAAACCATTTTACATTAATCATTTCGGTTTTAGTAAATTTTGGAGATGGTAACTTGATGATGATTTGTGGACTGGTCTGAAAGCACTAATTGGAATGTATTTTTCTCCGTACCATAGCGTGTGTTATGTATTTTTTTTTAAATTTAGCAGCTACAGAGTTAATGGTTAACAGATGTGTGGAACAGTTGAAGATTAATGGAAGTTTATTTGTTGGTAAACATTTTTTAAAGTTAATACTTTACTGGAAATGTAAACTGCGTTAACTAATTAATTTATAATTTTATACTCAGTTTTATGAAGAAGTTTCTGTTTATATAAGTTAAAAATAATCGCTGAAATGAAGTACACATATAATTAATAACTACAGAAACAATGACTGAATGATGGAATCACTTTTTAATTATTGTTTGCCTCATTCTCAGGAAAAGGTTTGTTTAAATAAAATTTTATTATAAATTATTATAGATTTTCCAAAAGTTGCATTATATTATAATTTTGTTATCTGTGGTATCAAAGTATATTTATTCTTTGATACCACGGCCTCATAGAAAACCGGCGTAAAATAGCGCTTGCGCTGTGTTTCGCCGAGGTAGTGAGGGTACCGGAGGCCCATCCCCCCTTATTCCCTTTTATTCCTCTTATTCCCTTTTAAAAGGCCGACAACGCATCTGTGACTCCGGTGTTGCGGGTGTCCATGGGCAAACAAAACACTTAAAAAAACACTTTTAGAATTCCACTATCTTTCACAAAACATCTCATGGCTATTCATTTACTGTTAAGATAGGAAGTTTGATGAGATAGCTAGTTAAATTATAAAATTTACGAGTAATGGTTGGTACCCGTTGCATGCTCAGAGTCTATCCCCTGGATCATCCCGACTAACAAAAATGTATCCAGGTGCTTAGTGGTGACAGTCCCTCTGATTCGCAAGACTTGATCAAAATAGAGAAGCATTTTCCAAGGTAGTTTGACAGTTTGAGATTTGCCCCCCCCTTGTGGATTTGCTTAGCACTGAATCCTCTCAGCATTCTACTGAAGGATTTAGGTCTAGGTTGTCGGCTACGTCCGCGGGTCGCCGGCGGATACGGCGCCCCAGGATGGACCACGCCCCTTCCGTGACTGGGGGAGTCGTCGGTAGAGGAGATCGGGGGAGGTAGTGTAGCCTCCTCCGAGGAGGGCTCCCCTGTAGGCAGGGGAGCGGAGGCTGGGGGTTCCCGGAAGTCGCTTCGCGTTCCTGGGTTCGCTTACATGCCTGAAGAAGGCCATACCTGAGGTTTTTAGTGGGCAGGCCTCCTCCTTCTAGGGAGGAGAGCCCCGCATAACCGCCGGCTCGCCACAGCCGGGGTATGCAATTTAATGCATTTTCCTCAGGGGAACAAAAAAAAAAAAGGTTGTCGGCTACGTAGACAAAGCAAGGTCATTAGTCATCAGCTGTATATGGATGATCTCAAGTTGTTTTCACCAAAACGCCAAGAAAGAAGGTAAAATGGCTGCGCTTCGGTGAGGTTCTTTAGGGAAACCGACGGTTTTGCAGACGAAGTAATGATGACAAACAACTATAGAAAATATATTCCAAAGGACGGTAGGTTCGACATACACATGTCAGGCATGCCGCCGTCCTCGAGAGTCAATTAGGTATATTACCTCTGGTTGTTCTCATCTTGCAAACGGCGAATATTTGCACAGACACAACCTGGTAGCTAGGATCATCCCTTCAATATGGCCTTGTTAAGTATGAGATACCGTACTATAAGTACGTACACACCTGCACCAGTTCTTGGAATGGCCGTGCGTATCTCTATTGAGTTTGGTCTATCATCACGGATAGGACTATTGCTTGTAATAAACCTGATATTGTGGTGGTCGACTGCTCACGATGCCGTAAATACCTTGACTTGGCATACAAGGTAGCCGCCATGTGGGATATTGATTCGACGATCATTGTTCCGATTTTTATGTCTGCGAATGGATTGATAGCGAAGAGTCTTGATCAACATCTTGAGAGATTCTCGATTGACGAATGGATCAAGGGCCGGATACTAAAAGCAATGATCCTCGACACGGCACGTATTGTCCGGAGATTTCTTTGTCTGCAGCCTTAACCACTGGTGTGCTTGGGCTTTGCCTCGCTGCTCGTGACGTACTAGGTTTAAGTTTTATATAGTATTTACGTATATTTTATATATCTATACTGTAAAAAAACTTTTTGTTCACACCACTGTTACTCCCTCGCACCAATATTGGTCTGCTTTTTTGGGGGGGCCGTTTAGTGATCGGCGAGTTGCGGCCTGTCATAATTAAATCAATTAGGGCGCTTTGAAAGCAGGTGACCGGAGGTTCTCATTACCACCAAAATATAAAAGCAATAGTTCACAAACGTTTTGACCAGTAATAACAATAGTTTATGTGCATTTAACTGGATATAGTTTTTAGCTGCATTTTTCATGGTGCAGATAGATATTAGACCCAGTTAGTACACTCCATGCACACTTTCATTTAATTTATAATAATAATAATAATCGCCCGCTGGTGGGGCATTTAATGCCCCTTAACTGCCGTAAATGCCCCATCAGTGCAGTCAGTCTCCTTCAAGGCAGCTTGTGGCGAGCTGTCGGTGAGATGCGTCACGTCACGTATCTTGCCTTAACGAGCCGGACAGAGTGGAGTCGCAAGAGCAGATGCTCAAAGGGTGGAAGTGTAATAAATAATGTCATAACGCCGACGGCGTCTCGATCGCTGTCGCAGACACACCTCTCTACACCCTTAGCCGTTCACACCAATGTTGCTCTCTTCGCACCAATATTGGTCTGCTTTTTTGGGGGGCCCATTTAGTGAGCGGCGAGTCACCACCTGTCATATTTAAAATCAATTAGGAGGCTTTGAGAAGGCAGGTGACCGGAGTCTCCTCCATAGTCCGGGTCTCATTACCACCAAAATCGAAATGCAATAGTCCACAAACTTTTTGACCACTAATGACAATAGTTTCTGTGCATCTAACTGGGTGTAGTTTTTGGCTGCATTTTCATGATGAAGATAGAGATTGGATCCAGTTGGTACACTCCATGCACACCCTTACATTTAATTTATAATAATAATAATAATCGCCATCGCCCGCTGGTTTCATTAAATTTTGCTTAAATGGCCTCTACGCGTTGGATCTGTATCCCCGCGTAAGCCTTATAAAGGACCGTGTCTTACAAAGACGCGTGACTTAAGCTACAATAATAATACAACTTTTTATTCGGCACAGGCACAATGTACACAATCAATATAATATAAGGCTACATGTTAATATTAAACAACTGTGTTACGTGTGCCCAAGCCGAAAGGGTCGCCATCTCAGCATGTGCAGGATGTCAGACACCCTGCGCTGGTTTTCGTTTAAATGACCTCTACACATTGGATCTATATCCCCGCACACGCTTTATAAAGGACCGTGTTTTATATAAACACGTGATATAAGCAATAATAATTTATTTGTTAAAATATGCATGCATAAGATGTTATAATTTAATTTCCAGCATATTATATCGAATATCAATTTGCAAATATCAAAAATTATTAAATCATTAATTAGGATTTAGTAACATCAATTCAATTAAAAATGATTATAAATAATAATTAATAATAATATTGTAGGAAATTAAAATAAAAGAATACATTCATAGTCAAAATAATATTATCAATATTCTACTAAAATGTCATAAATAAATAATTAATTCATATTATTATCTATTTATAAATTAGATGTCAATCATGAAAATATTAGGGCACGTTGTCATTTAAGAAAACATTTATTGAATAATACATTTTGTTCATGAAATATTTAAATTATTCTGTTTTGAAATAATATTATTTTAGTTGTAAGGGCACACATTGTAACTATACCAACTTGGTTATACACCTCATTGCTCATAATTGCTATGTATGTAACTACATACATAGCAACTATGAGCAATGGTGTTAAAAATTTAAGAATATTCTGACGTTAGTATAGTAGAGAGGAACTATACACACATAGGAATAATAATTAATAGTGATCATGAGAAGGAATTTACGTTCCACAAGTTCATCTCGTCTCTATGGAAATACGCTACAAAATTATCACTATTATCAACAGAGAGAATATTTTTTAAGGCTTCATTAGGTAACCGATAATCATATTTTCGGTTCAATTTTGACTCTTAGTTTTTAACGTAATCTTTTGGCTCAGGCAGTTATCAAACATTTAATAATATTCAATTTCCGTAATATAAATGACATTGAATAATTTAATAATCATACAACAATATTTGGATAGATACGGGGACATTTCATTTCGAACATTTTCATTGAAAGGAATATCGTGGTCATCTTGATAGAATGATTGAGAATAAATATCCTGTTATATCAAAAATCAAATCAAAATAATATTTATTCAACATAGACCTTTACAGGCACTTATTGACGTCAACAAACAAAACAAAAAAAAAGCTTAAATAAAAAAAAAAACAAAAACCTTGTCCGTACGTACGAATAAGGAAAAAAAAAAAAGAAAAAAAAATATATTGACTCGACACCTGTTCGGAAATTGGGAGAGCCTTCTCGAGAAGAACAGGCAAGAAACTCTGAAGGTCTATTTTTTATCTCCTCTTTTCAATGTTAACAATCACAATAATACAATATAATATTTTTGCACGTTCTTTAGTATGAAATTTCAGATTCAATGCATCGCATGTAAATGGCAACAGAGGGACGCGTACAATGGGTTCGTTTGGTTGATTGCATGGACAGATTTCATTGTGCCATCCATCTCAATGGCATCAACAATTTCTATAGATGGGGGCTATCAATTTCCACTAAGTCTACAATACGACAACGGGTCGCGGTTGGATCATATTTGCAAAGTGCCCTATTTCAGTTGGGTTCATTGAGCGATTTCATAAGCTGATTTGAACATCCGAACGTTTATTGAGCATATAACTTAGTTCAAGGCATGTTCTTGATTATATCGTAAAATTTCA
The DNA here is from genome assembly GCA_036419045.1 of Scirpophaga incertulas. Classification (NCBI taxonomy): domain Eukaryota; kingdom Metazoa; phylum Arthropoda; class Insecta; order Lepidoptera; family Crambidae; genus Scirpophaga; species Scirpophaga incertulas. The sequence goes on along the minus strand of CM071639.1, from coordinate 16,557,471 downwards.
AATAATATTGTGCAGAAAATAATAAATTATATTTGATAATTTTATATATTTTAGTTTAGTGTAAATAAGTAATAATTATTTATTTTATTTGAAACAAGAATGTGGTGTATCTATTCATATGTGGTGTACATAGTCATAAATATCACCGATATACATGACCATTTAATAAAAAAATAAAAACACCGCTACATCGCTTTTGGTGTAATGTTTTCAGTAGGCTAAAAAGTCAGCACCAAGAATTTAATGACTTTTCATAAACATAAAGTATTTTTATGTGGTAGCGCTTTGTATTAATGACTTTACACTGCAAAAATGACAGCAAATTTCATAAACAGATATATTATATCAAATTAATAAATAGTAAATAAATAAACACTTATACTTACGCCGATGAGTTAAACTCAAAGTAAGTTCTGTAAGGCTTGTGTTATGGGATCTAGGGTGTTAAAAAGATATAAATATTTATGTTCACAACCATGATTAAGGAGCAAATGCTAGCATTCATCACATAAACATCTGTCCCTACCGAAATTCGAACCCGAGACCTTAGAGATGGCGACACTTTGAAACTGGTGTTCTAATCACTAGACTACGGAGGTTGTCGCGCTTTGTATATCTGGGGGCACGGCAGTGCCCCCGCCAAGTCGAGCAAAAAAGAGGCACGGACGTTACCATCCATTTCTCGAAGCGATTCGGGCCATTTTCGACCCCCTGTAACTACGTTGTGGATAAAACTAGAAGACTGAATTTTCAGTAACCATGCAGGAATTGTAAAGACACGGTATATATCAAATTTCATTCAATTTGAACCAGTGTTTAAGAATTAGAACGGGTCAAATTTCTTAATTTTGTCACTCACTGACTGACTCGCCGATCATCAAAATTCTAAGGCACTTCTAGTAGACCTAGAAGCTTTCAAATTTGGAATATAAGTATAGTGTTTGGTGTATGAATCAAGGAAAAACTAAAAAAAAAGGAAAAATGTAGACTGTCTACAAAATACAAAATGCGGAACAAACTACAAAATACAAAAAACGGAATGAGATCCCATCAAAAACAATATTTGTCAAAAAACAAAGTCTCGCAACTCAGTTGTTCTACGGTAAAAAGTTGTGAGATCCATGTAATACCAAGTCGGTTATTAATTTATTCAGTCCCTACTTAAGCGACTTTCTGTATTAATACGTCCAGTCCCTAAGACCACGATCGTGATCCATAACAATTGAAAATCAATTGTGTCTGGAATCTCCGTACTCTAAGCATTAAGTTGTTACGTAATAATCTTCCATCAAAGCAAATATGAAAATGAAAGATACAAAATATTATCATCTTTATATGGTTTTATATTTACAAACAAAGAAACCATCTAATTATAAATGATCACAGTCGCCCATGTGGTTTCTGTGAGATCGCAAGGCCACCTGCAAACCCCGCAAAACTTTAATGTAGGTTGTCAAAGTGTGTGTGGGATATGTAGTGTCACAGTAACGAGTGAATTCAATGCTTATCTTACCCTTTTCACTGGAACACAACAATGAGAACTCTGCTATTTTACGGTAGAAACAGGTAAGACTCAAGAATACAATTCTGGTATAGAGTACATAATAAAATGAATATAATAATCTTTATACAGTGCCACCTCGATATAACAAATCAGATGGGAATAAAAAAATATTCGTTATATCAAGTAATTCGTTGAACTGAGGTTTGTTATGTTGAGGTTAGGTTGGTCGAAAATCTACTATATAAAAATAAGTCGGGTTTTCCTTCCCGACGCTATAACTCCAGAACGCACGAACCGATTTCGGGCTCCGTGAGATATATAGCAAAGAAAATTCAGGAAAAATTTCGTTATCTATAAAATAAGTAGGAACAAAAAACTGCCACTTCACAAATCTTTTTGACAGGACGAAGTCTGTCGGGTCCGCTAGTTCGTTATAAAAATGAGGTAAAAAATAGTTTTAATCACCTCAACAATACACACCTATTTATCATGTTATATCGAACAACTTCGACTAATAAATTATGTCAAATGTTTTCGTCATAGAATTTTCGTCAACATAATCCCAACTAATATTATAAATGCGAAAGTGTGTTTGTTTGTTTGTTTGTTTATTTGTTTGTTTGTTTGTTTGTTTGTTTGTTACCTCTTCACGCTTAAACTACTGGACCGATTTCAAAAATTCTTTCACCTTTGGAAAGCTACATTCTCCCCGAGTAACATAGGCTACTTTTTATCCCGGAAAAATCGACAGATCCCACGGGATGCGCAATAAAGGCTTCGCTCAAAAACTACTGCACAGATTTTTATGCGGTTTTCATCAATAGATAGAGTGATTCTTGAGGAGTTTTGCGGCATTTTTTATCTCGGAAAAACGGATAGTCCCACGGGAAGCGCGATAAAATCTTCGCACCATAAACCGACTTCCGCGTATATGTAGCCGTGGGCAAAAGCTATGACCCTTAACCCTCTATACACCCAATCCCGAAATCCACGCGGGCGAAGCCGCGGGCAGAAAGCTAGTTAATGATAATAATAATTTTACGTTTCTGAGCCCTTTTAACTTTAATCTTTAACAATAGTGACGAGCATAAGTGTTTACATTACTTTCCACAAAACAACAATGATTGCTTTACGAACAAACGCCTGTCGAAACATGTGACATGAATCACATACTAATAAGATTAAAAGTTATATATTGGTGGGAACTTTATATTTAGGTTTTGGGTTAACAAAATTCGTTAATTAGAGCTATGTATACTTTTTCTTGATAGTTGAAAATTCTTTATAAAGAGGTTTGTTCGCAAAAAATATTAGCAATGTAAAGGCATATTTTATATTGACTTTTACGGACACAATTCAAGGGGATTACGAAGAATTTGTTAAGTCGAGGAACTCGTTATATTAAGGTTGTATTGTAGATATATATATATATATATATATTATATATATATATATATATATATATATGTATGTATATATATAATATTGTCATATTCAAATTCTTGATTTGCTACGAATACCTTCACGTTTCTAGGATATTCGCACGTTATGTAGAAAATCACAGGGGTCGACTTGAGATGAGAAACGAGTTATTAGCATTTATATTAAGCCTTAACAAAACACGTTTAATGATATTAAAGTAAATTAAATTATAACAACGTTCTCTCCCACAATAAATATTTTATATCCTACACGACGTGTTCGTGACTACTTAATAAAATTAGATATTTGTTCTTTTTATGTTTTATTTCCTACGCGATTTTGATGAAGATAATTTCTACGAAGTTTTAGATGAGGCATTTGTTATATATTGTATAATTAAGTTCATTATACGGTTTCCTTTCGACAGTACAATGAAGTTTTCATTTAATTATGAAACTAAACACAGAATTTGTGTTGAGCAAATATGGAACTAAATCACTTTGATTATTAATTTTTATTTAGAATGTATTTATAGTACGTACTCTAATTTCATTGAAGGTTCTACGGATTTTATGTGCGATTCCAGTATTTATTTATATATTGCTGTGATGACAGTTTTTCACTATTTGCTAATAAAACAAACTCAGCTTTGTATCTTGAAATAAGTATAAAGGATCACACGCACGCTATAAGTTTAATGATATCGACGAATACTTCGTAGATATCTATAAGTTACTCCAAACTTTTCTTTGTCTTATTTATTTGTCAATTTACTGTGTTCTAACTTCGGTTTGAAAAATAAATATAGATAGTTCATTGAATCTTATATAATTTTCGGACACATTTTACATGCTTGACAACAAACACCGTTAAAATAAGTTCGGTAACCTGCGTATTGTATCAAAGTTAATAGTGATTGACATATGTCAACGTTAATTGCGATCTTGTCAAACTGACGACGGCAGCGGCCTCCAAATTAGAAGTATTATTCGCTGTGCAAGTACCTATTATACTTAGCTTGTCAAGTCCTGAGTACCAATTCCATTAATAAACTATAGCCGTATGAAACGATGCTGAAGAGTTGTATTTAAGCAACTGTAGCTATTAATACAACTTTAAAAACTTTGATCACATTTGGAATAGAATTAACATTTCGGTCAACAAACAGACTGACAGATCTGTCTGACTGAGATTCATAAATCATCACTACAACTTTTACAACAATTATTACTATAAGTAGCCATGTATTTTTTTTCAATGGGAAATTCTTGCTCTTACTTCATGCGTGGAGATGACATGCGAACTTATGTCGAGCTCATGGTAGTTTTTAGGGCGGAGTGTTAGCCAATGATAGTCGTTTATTGACTAAATCCCAACAATGTTCTCACATACGCACGAGCACGCCTATTACCGCCGTGACCTGCTTACCAGAGGTTCCACCACCACTTCCACCATTTCCTTAGGGTGTACAATTTAGAGATATAAAATTTAAGGTCAAGGTGGATGTTGTGCTTCTTGTACCATGGATAATTATATCAATTTACCATTACTAACTCTAACATCTAGACTGTAAGGATCTAAATATCGAGAGATCCATGTGGATCCTCCGTAAGCGTTCTACCACGCATATTACTTGACGCCATACAAGTTATTCGCAATTGTTCAGATTGATTTCTGTAATTAGTTTCTGCCATCGTTCCATGTAATAACATATTTACTCTCATCATCTTGAGATGAACTACAAGGTTGTCAGTTCAAAACAGTGCGCTTTTGTATTTTGTGCCTCACACTATCTTTTGAATTTTTGCCTACGGAGTTTCGGAATCGATGCAATATCCAAACCTATAAATGGAGAGTGTGTTCCCATTTAAAAGACCGGAAACGCACTTGTCCTCTGGTGTTGCGATTGTCTATGAACAGCGGAAATCGCTTAAAATTCAGTGATACGTATATTCGTTTCCCCTTATTACATAAAAAATATCTTTATTCCTAGTATATCTTTCTCCTTTTCTAAGGCACGTAAATACAAGTATGTCTTCAGACCTTTCTCCAGTAGGACTAGTACGTAAAGTTGCGACTGGCGAGATATACAAGACGCACGATTGTTTTATAGCTAGCACTTGCTCGTCGCAGTAACCCTACCACGACTGGAGCCAACCTACTAAGCTTATTATTGAAATGAAATAACTAATTAAGGGGATAATCTCTTTATTTGGTGGCGTAGTTTTATAGGAATCTGTTGACGTTGACGTGTAGTGTCGATGCATCGCATTATGGTAGCCGCTTCGTGGGGTTTTCGTGTACCACGCGGCGGCTTCGATCGTGACTACGGCTCACGCAACCTGCCACAATCGATAATCCATTGACCCCTGTAATTCGTCTTGACTGTATCGTCATATTTAAAACCAGCATACTCGATTCACACCTTGTGAAAATGCTTTGGAACTGATTTATAGTGTGATACGCTCGTTAATTTTCGATATAAAATCAAAATTCAAATCAAAATTGACTTTATTTAAATATGACTTTATAGAAAGCTCTTTTGAATCGTCCAATTTTTTTTCCCTACCACCCATTCAGGACGTATTTTTTAGCTGATAAGAAAAATGGGCGCAAGAAACAGCTTTATCAAAAGTAATAACAACATTTACAATAAATTATGTCGTTATCATACAATGTACATATGTGTTTACAATTTATACGGGAAAACAAATATTTACAATTTAGAATGTAATATCTTCCAACCAACACCAAGCATTGGCATCATTTAAATAATCATTGACTTTGTAAATAGCTCATACTCAATAGCGTTTATTTAACGTGTACTTTGAACTTAGAAAAGGCAATTCAGCTACATTATGTTTAATCTTGTTATAAAAATTTATACATTTACCCACAAACGAACCTCTAGTTTTTTGTAGCCTGTACGTTGTCGTACATTATCAAGGGACTTAGAGCTAAACTTGTGTTGATCAGAAGTGTATGTGCAGGCAAGCATAATAAAAAAAATAGATAATAAAAAACAATTATTATCATTTAAAAAGTCTTGAATTTTGTATTAGCCTTTTTTCATTAAGCACGATTTAATGTACATTTTGAACTTGTACAATGGTAATTCAATCTGACCTACTGGTAACTTATTGAAAATTTTTATACAAAGTCCTACAAAAGAATGACTTGTTTCATGAAGTTGAAGTTTTGGAACGACAAGCCTATGTTTATTTCTAGTTATTTATTCAAAAATATATTGTGATGTTACCGTTAATATATTAATTTCTTTAAAGAGTTCTTTAAGTGAATCACGTGGGCTAAGGTTGCGCGTATGGCTCTTTTTTGTAGTATGTCTGTAAGATAGTCTGAATATCAGCAGCAGAGTCCCACAACAGTAGACCATATGACATAATGCTGTGAAAATAACTGAAATAAACCAACTTTGCAGTTTCAATGTTACAAAGATGTCTTATTTTTCTAATAGCGTATACAGCTGAAATAAGTCTTCCTGCCATGGCAGTGATATGGGGACCCCATTGGAGTTCAGAGTCAATGATAATACCTAAAAATTTTCTTGAATTAACAATTTCTATTGGTTCATCGTTCATTTTAATACAGAAACTTATTTGCTTAACATTAGGCATGGTAAATTTAATACATTTTGTTTTTTTTTGCATTCAGTAACAAATTATTGGTTGTGAACCAGAGTAGTACTTGTGAAAGAGTTCTGTTAACATCGTCAAAAAGTGCTTTGTTTCTATCCGTCTTAAAAATGAGAGAAGTATCATCAGCAAACAACACTGTATCACAAAGATCACTCGTATAAAATGGCAAATCATTAATATAAATTAAAAAAGCAAAGGGTGTAATATCGAGCCTTGGGGCACACCCATTCGTAGAGGTGCACCGGAAGATACTGTATCATTAATAGACATTTTTTGCACCCTGTCACTCAGATACGATTTCAAAAGTTTAAGTGAAGTGTTAGAGATACCGTAATGTTTTAATTTAACAAGTAAGATACTATGATCCACGCAATCAAATGCCTTGGATAAGTCACAAAAAATACCTATGGCGTTTTGCTTGTTTTCCCATGCTTCAAAGATGTATTTGACAAATGCAACTCCGGCGTCTGTAGTGCATTTATTTTTAGTGAATCCAAACTGATTTTCATGTAATAATTTATTTCCATTAAAATGTGAGAGCAATTGGTTGAATAAAATCTTTTCAAAAATTTAGCTAAGTGAAGGTAATATGGAAATACGCCTAAACTTATGGGTCACTTTTGTTTCCTGTTTTAAAAGTGGGTTGACTTTACTAAATTTCATTAAGTCAGGGAATTGACTTTCGTCTAGGCATTTATTAAAAATGTAGGCTAAGTGAGGTGAGATAACGTTAATAATTGACTTTAAGAGTTCAGTTGAAATTCCCCATAAATCCTCTGTTTTTTTCATATTGAGTTATTTAAATGTCTTAATAATAAATAAATGAGCTATATAATCAAAATTAAAGGTAAAAGTACATTTATCTACACTGGAAGCGAGGAGGATTTCAGCTTGACGTTCGTTAGAATTTAACTGGCTTGTTGTTACGATTGGTGTCTTTGCAAAAAATGTCTCAAAGCATTTGCGACATCATTGTCTAATGTGAGGACACTATCATTAATTTTAAGAGAAAAAATATAGACTTTGCATTATAACAAACTTTTCTGAATATTTTAGAATAAATCTTAACATACTCTATAAACTTTAAATCTTTAGAATACGCTTTTAATCCGTAAAGTTCATATAAATTATTTCTACTTTTGTAAATACCTGGCGTAGCCCACTCATTAAATTTGATTTTGATTTATCAATTCTTAACTTTTTTTTTAGTAAAAATAGAATCAAACTCATTCTTAATTAATGTAAATAAATGTTCATATTGTTTATTCAAATCAATATTTCTGGAGGGTAGTTGTAGAATATTTGTCTTTATTTTTTCTCTAAACCTATCCATGCGCTTCTCAGTAACAGGTCTACAAACAATGTCCACTGGCTTAAATGCAAAACACTGCTTAAAACTGACTAATTGACCTCTGTGATCTGATTGTATACAATTTATTATTGACTTCTCAATAATAATATCATTTTCACTAAAAATATTATCTATACAAGTAGCCGATATAGGAGTAATTCTAGTTGGATCCTTAAAAGTATAGTGTAAATTAAAGGATTTAAAAAGATTCAAAAACCTTACAGAGGTTTGTGAATCTTCTAAAATATTAATATTAAAGTCACCGTATACAATTACCTTCTTATTATTCTTACAAGTCTTTTTTAAGATTTCTTCCATAGTTAATTCAAATTGAACAAAGTCTGAAGATGGTGGTCTATAGATACATATTATTATACATTGCTCTAGCTCTGCACATGGCCCTTCTATAGTTTGTTCAATAGAGAGTGCTATTATATATTTGCGTTCTTTAGACCTAAACTTGTTGTGAATTAATATAAGTGACCCACCGCGAATAGTAGATTCTCTCATGAACTAACTTACTACTGTAAAATTATCTATCCTTCATTTCGCCTTAACCAATGTTCGGTTAGACACAAAATATGTACATTCATACTTTCTAAAAATAAGCCCCTTTCTAGTTCTTTGCCAGAAAAGCCTTGAATATTTTGATGGACTAAATTTGCAAGAGATGTCTTCTTTTGTCTTAATATCTAATTCAAATTATTTGGACAAATATCCAAAGACTCAAAACAAATTAAGTCAGATTGATTATAGCTCTGCTCAATAGAACCAGGCTGGTTATTTAAGGTCACATCACATGATGTGTCAACCTGCTCAAAAGAAACAGTTAGGGTAGCCAAGTTATTGGCTGTATAAATAATATAATATGATAGCGAACAAGCTATCTGTGTTTTTAAATGTTTATCAAGATAATATTTATTTTTCGTCAATAATAATTTATTTTTTACAAATTTGTTTATGTCAATACTATGAAATTTATATGAATTATACAATGTCATCTGATCAAATGTCATATTAATTTTGTATCTTAAATTATTTTCTTTTGGAGGTAAACTTACACTATAGGGAAGTGTAAACAAAACTATATTTTTTACCTCTATTAAACATAAAGAATTAAACAATTTCAATAATTCACCTTTTTCTAAATTTCCCCTATTTCCCACTAAAATCAAAAGTGTGGTGTTTTTATTAAAATTGTGTTCTAAGATTTTGTTTATTATATTAGAATAGCTTAAACCGGGCATACAAAAATTTGTTACAGTTTGTCCCAGACAATTAGTTAACAATGGACCCATGGATTTTCCAAGTTCATCACTAAACATTATTATATTTGATTTCAGACAATTTGATAATTTTGCATTGTCATTTTGCAGTGAAGAATTGTTGTTACTAATTGCCTTCGTTCTTTTATATATTTTATTTTTTGATACATTTCTGTTTCTTAACAAGTTTATTAGTTTTTTTTATAAACCTATTTATTCTCACATATTTTTTAAATTTATTCCTACTGCACTTAACAATTCCCATCTTGTTATTAAAGGTAGAAATACATAAATTTGAGTCATTTGTTACATCAATAGTGACGCTGGGTTCAATGTTTGGTGACTTGTTAATTGGTGAACAACAGCTAGTTTTCTTAGGTTTTATAATGAAACTGGAGTATTTGATAAAGAAAATATATTCTGAGTTCTCAGGAATTTTAGACAGAAAAAAACAATAAAATATATTTGACAGACAGACGATGAGAGACAGAAAATTTTATAAAACGAATAGGCACAAACAAAGTTATCTTTTGAAAAGACAACATGGTGCAGCAGAAACCTGGCTGGGCACACTTCCTACTAGCTCATCGAATAAAGTGTTGGTTTGGGCAGTCATGGTGTTCCGTTTCTCCTCTTCCAATATAGTAATATGGTGATGGGTATCCTGAAGCTCGTGCTCCAGCACTGACATGCGCTTGAGGCCGTGCTCGTACTCGTCACTGCAATCCTTGAAGCCGAGCACTATGCTGTGGAGTCGGTCTCGTTCATCTACGACTAACCTATATTCAGTGTGCAACTCAGCCATTTGATTTTTTAATACATTGTATTTGTCCAATATACTTATAAGTTCAGACTCATTGTCATCTTTCTCCTCAAGTAATTGTTCAACGAAGTTTTTGGATATGTCCAATTCCTTCAAAACCATGTCGAGTTTCCTCAATGTGTCATCGAGTTTAGACTCTGCCTGACGAGCTGAGGACATATTACGGGTAGTGATAGGCATTTTTATGTATTAAATAGAATAGGTTAAAAGTCCAAACAGTTCTTTGAACAAAGTAGGTAGGTACTCACCAGAGATTATCAGATTGTTACTTACAATAATTACCTAATTTATCGAGTTGTTTTTAGTCGCACTATTCGGATGCTTAATTTTAAACCCGTAGCTTCGGCTGCTCTGTTTTAATTTTTCCTTGTACGAATTTTTCATCAATGTCTTAGAAGCTTCCGGAATAAATTAAATGCAGTGAAACAGGCACAACAATTCCATCCATAAATTTTAGAGAGAGAGTGAGATAAAAAAGAGAGAGAGAGATAAAAAAAGAGAGAGAGATAAATTATCTTATCTTGCGAGCGGGGCTGCTCCCATCGGGAGCTTGCGCACTTCGACCCTTGTTGGGTCTTTTGTGCTACCCCATGTGTCATTGTGGTGTGCTATCTAGCGTACGTGGCCCTCGTCACTAGTCCAATCTATCGAACCCATGAGTCTGACGATGATCCTAGGCGATATGGCCCTATAGTCTTCCGGTCTTGGGTAACCAATTCCCGTTAGCCTTAGTCTCCTGCAGGCCAGTGCATCGCAATGACACAATATGTGCTCCATGCTCTCCTCTTCAACCTTGCAGGCCCTGCACATTTTGGTCCTAGCGTGACCCATCCTATGTAACATGACCCTTGTACCCCAGTGGCCCGTTAAGGCACCTAGTGCCAGGCGAGTTTGAGGTCTGCTTGAGCTCAGTGCGAACTTAAGCCAGCTGTCCATGCCCATGAACAGTTTTGAATGTTTCATTCCTTTATGACTGGCCCATTCTTTCTGGTGCTTTTCTTGTGTATGGGCTCTGAGGCATGAGCCCACTATTTTGGGCGTGACTCCAACAAACGGTTCTGGTCCCACCAGAGGTGTTTCCGATCCAAGTCTTGCTAGCGAGTCCGCTTTTTCGTTACCCATGAAACCTTTATGTCCTGGTATCCAAACTAGGTTCACTGTGTTTGTTCTACCCAGTTCATTTAGCACGTTAATCGCGTTCATTACGAGTCTAGAGTCAACTCTATAACTCAACAATGCTTTGAGTGCTGCCTGGCTGTCGCTAAGAATATAGATATTGAGACCTTTACGTCGTTTCTCTAGATTCTCCTGGGCACAGGCAATGATGGCGTATGTCTCAGCTTGAAACACGGTTGCCAGTTTGCCCATACTTATTGATATCTCTGTATTTTTGCAGTATACTCCTGCCCCTGTACCAGACTTCATTTTAGATCCATCCGTGTACCAGATCATGCTGTTCCTTTTTGGGGAAGTCAGCCCTTTATCCCACTCCTCTCTGGTTGGAATGTGTACTGCAAAGAGTCGCCTAAATATAAATCTGGGTGACATTCTATCGCTGGTCATAGTCAGCGACAGAGGTCCTCTTTGTTGCTCGCAAGTCGTATGTCCTCTACATGGCCCATCGGCTCTCCACAGTCCTGTCATACTTAGTCTGTAGAGGGCCGTTGTAGCCATCCTTTGTACGTTGAGATGTAGTGGTTCTAAATCCAAGAAACGCTCTAGCGCCGCCGTGGGAGTTGTTTTAAAGGCGCCTGTTATAGCCATACAGGCCAGTCTTTGGAGCTTGCCCAGTGCCTGCTGGCATGTGGCCAGAGTCGTTCTTGGCCACCAGACAATACTGCCGTATGTAATGATCGGCAGTATCATTATTTTGTAAATCCAGTAGAGTATCTTCGGTTTGAGACCCCAAGTTTTACCAAAAGTATGGCGACACATGTTGAAGGCTCTTGTAGCTCTGTCAATAGTTAGCCGTACATGCTCCTTCCACGTCAGTTCTTTATCCATGGTAACTCCAAGATATTTCACTGTTGTGGACCATGGTATATCTTTGTCATAAAGCTTGAGACATTTCATGTCATTGAGTTTCCTTCGTCGTGTGAACGGTACCACTACTGCCTTATTCGGGTTGATGCTAAGACGTGTCTCCCTGCACCAATCTTCGACCTTTTGTAGCGCTTCCTGCATCAAGTTTGCTACCACGCTCTGTACTTTGCCATGCACTAAAAGGACAATGTCATCAGCATAACCTACTGTGTTCAGTGGTCCAGTGTTAAGTTGGTCGATCAATGGGTCGATTACTAGGCACCAGAGTATAGGAGAGAGTACTCCTCCCTGGGGGCAACCTTTCGTAGTGACGACGCTCATTGTGTCACCAGAAATGTTTGCAGTTATGACTCTGCCTACTAGCATATTGTTTATCCATCTTATAATGGTTTCACTAATGCCGTGCCTCCTGGCTGCATTGCTAATGGAGTCGAAAGTAGTCTTGTCAAACGCTCCTTCCACATCGAGGAAGGCTGCCAAGCATACTTCTTTCGACTCCTGTGCCTTTTCAACTCTGCTAACTACATAGTGCAGTGCAGTCTCCGTTGATTTGCCTGCTTGGTAAGCACATTGCATTCCTTGTAGAGGCCGTCTGCGGAGCGGTCCATCACGTATATGTCTGTCGATGAGCTTCTCCATCGTTTTCAGCAGAAAGGATGAGAGGCTTATCGGTCTGTAAGCCTTGGGCTGTTCATAGTCATCTTTGCCTGGTTTAGGTATAAAGCTAACATTTATGTGTGTCCAAGCTTTTGGCACGTGTCCAAATGCTATGCATGCTCTAAATAGTCTGCACAGAATTGGGACAAGCACCATTTCGCCTTGTTGTAGTAGTACAGGGTAAATCCCGTCAGGTCCGGGCGATTTGTAGGGATGAAAGCTTGTAATGGCCCACCGGACCTTATCCTCTGTTACTACCTTCTTAGCAGATGTCCAGTTCTCCCTCGTGGTAGAGATTACTTCTGTCCTCTCCGGAGCCTGTGTGTCTGCATCGGTTCCTATAGTAGTAGATCCAGGGAAGTGCGCATTAAGCATAATGGCTAGGACTTCTTCACCTGTCTCTATTAGTCTGCCCTCCTCGTCCCTCACTGCTGTGAGAGGGTGAGCCTTGGTTTTGGACATTACCTTTCCAAGCCGCATGCCCTCAGGCACTGTTTCTATGGATTCACAGAAACTGCGCCAGGACCTGCGTTTGGCCTTCCTTACTTCCGTATTATACGTCGTAAGCTTTTTTGCGTATTCCGTGAAGTCGTTCTTACGTTTAGCTTCGTTGAACGCCTTCCTTGTAACCTTCCTAAGCTTTGTTAGATCCAGCGTCCACCACTGTACCTTCTTAGCTTTTATTTCCTTTTCCGGGCAGTTACGAACCCAAGCAATGTTGAGACCTTTGTTAATTCTATCCGCTTCCTGATCTAGATCCAGAATTGAATTTAACCTATGCTTAGTGACTCCCAACTCCAGTTTGAGACCGCTCCTGTAAGAATCCCAGTTGGTATTCCTCGGATTCCTCCGTCGTACAGTGCCTAATTCCGTGTTAGTTGTGTACTTAAAGCAAATGTAGTTGTGGTCAGATAATGATACCTCACCTGACACATGCCAGTTCTCGATCGATGATAACGCTTGCCTTGTCGCAACCGTTATGTCTATCACTTGAGCCCTGTTCTTGTTGATAAATGTGGGCGTATTCCCTCTATTGAGTAGAAATAAGGATGAACTTACCAGATATTCCAGTAGTCCTTCACCTCGTTTGTTCGTGTCAGTGCTACCCCATACTGTGTGGTGTGCATTTGCGTCCATGGCAATGATTACTTTCTTTTGACCATGCATTTCAACCAGCCTTCTGATGTGTGAACAGGCTGGCTCCTTTCCTTCGTATGGCAGGTACGCAGCTGCAAAGATTACATAGTTGTCTGCCTGCGCGCCCGTTCTGATCTCAATTGTAGTGAGATCCCTGTAACATAGCGAACGTAAGGCTTAGCAACGATACCATCCCTCACATAAATGCATGTTCTTGTATCATTAGTTGGGCAGTAATAATAGATTACACCCCCTGTGTTATCTAAGCCCCTAACCTCCTCCTTATATATATAAGGTTCTTGTATTAGGGCTATGTCGTATATTTTATCTTTGAGCTGCTTCGCCATAATAGCGGTAGCAGCCTTGCTGTGGTGTAAGTTAATTTGTACGCACCTGAGTCCCTCCATCTCTGTGTTTGATGGGTTAAATCGTCTTGCGCTGTATTCCGTTAAGGCGATTGGTCGTCAAGTGAGTCAAAGCAGAGCCGGTTTAGGTCGGTCATGATGTCCTCTGTCTCAACAGACTGCTGTGACAGAGGAAAGTCAACCATGTCAACCCCCACTCCCTGCTTCGCCTCACCTGCTACCATCGCCTTAGCCTTGCTGTCACCGCTACTGTTATTCTTAGCGTTATCAGCAGCGGCCTCATCTGTCCTGGGATGTTGCCCCTGGCCCTCATTGCCTTACTAATTGCCTTCGTTCTTTTATATATTTTATTTTTTGATACATTTCTGTTTCTTAACAAGTTTATTAGTTTTTTTTATAAACCTATTTATTCTCACATATTTTTTAAATTTATTCCTACTGCACTTAACAATTCCCATCTTGTTATTAAAGGTAGAAATACATAAATTTGAGTCATTTGTTACATCAATAGTGACGCTGGGTTCAATGTTTGGTGACTTGTTAATTGGTGAACAACAGCTAGTTTTCTTAGGTTTTATAATGAAACTGGAGTATTTGATAAAGAAAATATATTCTGAGTTCTCAGGAATTTTAGACAGAAAAAAACAATAAAATATATTTGACAGACAGACGATGAGAGACAGAAAATTTTATAAAACGAATAGGCACAAACAAAGTTATCTTTTGAAAAGACAACATGGTGCAGCAGAAACCTGGCTGGGCACACTTCCTACTAGCTCATCGAATAAAGTGTTGGTTTGGGCAGTCATGGTGTTCCTCTTCCAATATAGTAATATGGTGATGGGTATCCTGAAGCTCGTGCTCCAGCACTGACATGCGCTTGAGGCCGTGCTCGTACTCGTCACTGCAATCCTTGAAGCCGAGCACTATGCTGTGGAGTCGGTCTCGTTCATCTACGACTAACCTATATTCAGTGTGCAACTCAGCCATTTGAATTTTTAATACATTGTATTTGTCCAATATACTTATAAGTTCAGACTCATTCTCATCTTTCTCCTCAAGTAATTGTTCTACGAAGTTTTTGGATATGTCCAATTCCTTCAAAACCATGTCGAGTTTCCTCAATGTGTCATCGAGTTTAGACTCTGCCTGACGAGCTGAGGACATACTACGGGTAGTGATAGGCATTTTTATGTATTAAATAGAATAGGTTAAAAGTCCAAACAGTTCTTTGAACAAAGTAGGTAGGTACTTACCAGAGATTATCAGATTGTTAATTACAATAATTACCTAATTTAT
This sequence comes from Scirpophaga incertulas, assembly GCA_036419045.1. Lineage (NCBI taxonomy): Eukaryota > Metazoa > Arthropoda > Insecta > Lepidoptera > Crambidae > Scirpophaga > Scirpophaga incertulas. The sequence continues at coordinate 16,541,949 of CM071639.1, read as the reverse complement.
CGAGTTGTCTTTAGTCGCACTATCCGAATGCTTAATTTTAAACCCGTAGCTTCGGCCGCTCTGTTTTCATTTTTCCTTGTACGATTTTTTCATCAATGTCTTAGAAGCTTCCGGAATAAATTAAATGCAGTGAAACAGGCACAAAAATTCCATCCATAAATTTTTGAGAGAGAGAGAGATAAAAAGAGAGAGAGAGATAAAAAAATAAATCGTATAAAATTTGTAGGTTCGGAATAGTTGATTTGATTAGTATACTACATTAACTTTATATGATCTCAGATCTACATGAATATAAAGATTACCGTAACTGTGAAATTATAACACAGAGTTATTATTTGAAGTGAGTTTTTGAGGAGAATTCGCGTGGAGATGGGACTTTGAAAAGTGCAGTGGTACAATTTAAAACTTAGTTATAAAATAAAATCTTACAATTCTTAAAGCAAACTATGTTATAATAAGTTGGTAAAAGTCCCAGAAGGAGAACCTGATACATTAGTCTGATGAAATTGGATCCTCTCTAAACACCACATTCATTGCTGTGGACAGCAATGAATGTGGACATATATATATATATAATATATATATATATATATATATATATATATAATATATATATATATATATATATACAGGATGTCCAAAAGTCATGGATTACCTTTTACCGTCTGATGGGCCATATTGGGATCTACCTATAAAAATAAAAAGACCACAGTAAAAGGTTTCCGAGTTTTTTGATGTTTAATGAAATTTTGGAAAAACTTTACCTTTTATCAGGTTTTATCATGCCATTTCTACGAATGTACAGTTTTTTTTAAATTATAATCTCGAATCATTCTACTATCGATTGAATACTTATAAACTCTTGTTATAACAATTTTAATGCAAAACGATAATTTTTTGCAAATGTTTGAAATAAAGTTGTAATAGCAAAACATGTTTATTTTTAGGTGTGTGGATGTAAATTACAACAAAACAATATGTAAATAAAATAAATTTATTGTTTTCAACAACAGCAGGTGTTCAAAATGGCGTTCAGATATGTGGTAATTTATTTTGGGGTTATGAATTATCAGTTATATGTTATTAAAAGATTAGATTTCTTTTATTTTTTATGGGTACTTTGCCTTGATAATCGACGCGACGAGATATAGTTATAATGCTGTTCGAATGATAATAACAAATTGTTAGAGCATACATAAAATATTGCTAAGTTTCTCATTTATTTCGAATTATTAATTTAATGTCGTTCGTTTGCGTAGGGTAAAGGGCTTTCGGGACCTGTCAATAGTTTTGTACGTCGTCGAATAAATTAGTTTCTCCGAGTAACTTCAACTAAAAGCGGATTCAGTGTTGGGTATACAAATAATTGGGTTGATTCTCACTTTGAAATGTTCCTAATAGAAGTACAAATATGTGTTATTTGAACACCTGCCTATTTGACATTGAAATATAAAGTATAAACCAGTTAAATGAATTAGCAGATCAAAAATATTTAACCATCCCTTTAATCAACATCGCAATAAATATCGCTTTTCGAAGTATTATATACTTGATTAAATGTTATATTTGATAAAATGGAAATATTTTTTTTCAAGAATAGCCAAACATTATATACATAATGTAAAAAGTGATAGGGAAGGCTGAAAACGAATTCTATCTAAATTATTCAATCTCAGTAGATAATTTCGAAATAGGTCTCTGTTTCAAAACATGTTCTAAAAAGTATCGAAGAAATACTTCCACTAAGGGTTGTCGAGTTTCAATGGACAAACAATATAATTATAAACACTTGAATAAAACAAAATCCGTAATTTAAAAGATCATGGTCATCTCATGTTATCAACAATGTATAGGTTTTGGATTATGGTTGAATATCTCAATCAAATAGATAACATTATCTATTGTATTTTCTACCGAAATTGTTTTGTAAAAAGAAATATTATCCTAAATATTTGAAATGCTACATTAAATGTAGAATTTAAAAATTCAGAGTTTATAAATTATAAACTTTTGTACAATTTAAAATACTTTTGAGATTTCCATAAAAACCATATGCTGGGAAAGTTTCAGTAGATAAAATTATAAAAATATAACAATTCAAATTATTGTCGTGCGTTGCAGTGTCAAGATACCACAAGAAAATCACAAGCTTTTTTGCTATTCAAGAAACATTAGTTTCTAAAGACTTAGGTGCTTATACACTCACAGGCATATTTAACCGCCCACTGTTATTTCTCGTCACCCTGTTTGTTTACGTTAACTATGGCTTATGCACTCTTTTATTTTTTGTCAAGTGGGTACTTCAGCAATAAAATAAATACTTATACCCTCATTTTGTTGCATAAGATTGTGTCACCGAATCATTTTTAGAATTTAGTCGTTGTTAGACATTATTAGCGTTGCGTCACAGAATAATCAATCCTTGTTTCTTTTTAAAGTGATTGTTCATCGTTTTTAAATCTAAAAAATGCCGCTGGATGCGACTGGTGCAGCCAGGGCAGTGGCTTTGGCCGATGCTGGGTACGGTCAACGTCGCATCGCTCGTACACTCGGTGTACCTCGAACCACGGTACGGGATGCCATCAGACGATTTCGGGAGACTGGTTCGTATACCCGGAGACCAAAATCCTGAATTTCCGCAAACTCAACGAAAAACGAGGTGGGCGGTTAATTGTGCCTGTAAGTATATTTCTTTGATGTGTTAAATATGTAATACTGACAATATATTATCATAGCCTTTCTGAGTACAGGAAAAATAATATTGAATTCGCCACGAGCCAATTACTAACTTTTTTCCTTAAGCAGCATGTGTAGGTGCAGATGTATTTTCTTCTCAGTTTGATTGCCTTTAACACATTAATATATTTCATTATTATTATCATAGCTTCCATATAGGCCTTAGTCTACCACTCTGATCTGATGCGGACTACTTCATAAATTCACGCATCATTATATATTTGTTGGTGTATGTAGGTTGCCTTATAAAGTTTTACGTCACTGTAGGAACGTTGTATAAACAGCAAATGATAGTTTAGAAAGTAGTAACCCAACTTGTTCACAGCCTCTGTAATTCCTCAGGACACACGACCAATACGCTATGGAGGGTCTATGGGTGATGGTTTCACTACGCTTCCGTTTTGTCTCGTTCAGGCACATAACCTCGAATATTCTTTCTTTCATCATCTCACATACCTAATCTATTTTCTCTTTTATCGCTCCTCGAATATTTAAAGTAGCTACTTGTGAGCCACTTTTCGCCCCCGCGGGTACCGAGACGTGATGGCCTGGCGGACTATATCACCGAAAAGCTCGAATGACGATGAAGGATAAATTGCGAAATAGTGTGATAAGGGAAATAAGCGGTGTGAAAGAAGATGTATTGGAAAAAATTGAGGGGTCCTCAAAGTAAAAAACCGGCCAAAGGTGACATTTCTATCACTGTGACAGAACAATCAAAAAACAAACTGTGAAAAAATTAAGCATATCTTTTAGCATACATTTGTATATTATTATTAAATATTTTTTTTTAGTACGTTAATTGATAAATTAAAAAAATAAGTACTTTGTTTAATACAGACATTTTAGTCAAAAATAATTTCATAATGAAGGTTTAGATGAAAATACTAGAAAGAAATTTTGTTTGTGAGTGATTCGACACAATTAGATTTAGCTGCGTAAATTGAATTGGTTCTTGAGAAATTGAGATAAAAATCTCATTATGCTTTTTGTGCATTTACCTTTATTGTTGATTGTTAACCCTCTTACTTTTTTTCCTTTGTACATGACTCAAAATTTATTTCAATTATATTTTCGTGTTGTGATTTAAGGATGAAGTTAGACAGGTTGAACATTACACCTTGAATATATATTTTTCGCAATCACAACAATATTAATTAAACATAGAATGTTTAAATTTGTTATTCTTATAGATATTTTTTTACAAATAATTAAACTTAACTATTCCACTTTTTCATGGAATAAGGATGACTTACAAAAGAGTTAAAGTACTTATCTCTTGTATGGTGGTCTAGTAAAGTATAGGAAACTGAGTACACTTAAAAACAAAGTTTTTGTTCATTTGCTTGGAATTCATCGAAAGATCGATAGATTAGTTTATAGTGCGTGTAAGTTTACTCTTGTCATATTTATACAAAAATATTGGTAAATAGGGAAATATTCTTCTTTATTGACGTATACTGTAATCTGCAGATATTTATTTATATTTTACTCTGAGAATTATTTGGGGAAGGCAACTAGTGTGAAAGGTCATCGAGTCTTGCAGGAGCATGAATCCAATAGGTTTCGATTAGTTAACCATCACTAAGGTTCATCTTCAAGTATCAGACTATACTTCGGTTTATTTTTGTTCAGTTTATTTTTTACATTAATTAATATTGATTAAATCAAAGCCAAAATCTCTTCAGATTACTTACTTTCATTTTTGCGTATTTTATGACAGCATGGATTTAAGACATAATAGTAGGTTCCTAATGATACTTGTGTTTGGTGTGATTGTAGATTTGAAAAATAGATTTTACTATTATAGATCTTTGTAGTACGTCCAGTTTCATTATTATGACCCGGACTGTATCTAGGCAACTACTATTTTATAAATAACTAAACCTGTTGTGATAACTATAATTTAAAATTACCTTTCTCAAGTATTAGGGCTTTAGTTTCAGTTTGAATTTCATAACCAACTTGACAACAACATCACATGATTGTGATAATTTATATATTTTCAATACTTTTGCTAACAAAAGCGCGGTTTTGCGATCATCAAATTTATTTACAGCTTTAAAAGATTAACTTATTGCTTAAGAAAGTTGCAAAGCAATTTGAAGAGGCTTATCGGGATTTCAAGGAATTACAATTTCCCAGAGCAGCTGAATTATTTATTATTGTATATATCTGACTTACCGATTACGCCATCAGATCAATGAAATTAATAAATATTTAAGAAAATGTTCGCATCGTTGGAAAATTTTAAAGATAATAAATTATATATTTATATCTACACAAACTAATCTTACAGCTAGATCAAGCAACTGCGCTTATAATGCTACTAAAATAAAGAAAGTTACAAATACAAAACAACAATAATTCATACGAATCTTAAAATAAGTTAAGCTATAAATACATTACCAATGTATACAGTGAATTACATACCTACCATAAAATACATATTATAATTACCAATAAAACATTAAGTTAATACATTTACGAATTTGTTAATAAAGAATGTCAACAAATATATCGACATCAACATATTTAATTTATTTAATAATTATAAAATTTTATAAAGTTTACAAAGTTGTTACATTTTTTTTATTATTATCTTAGAAATAATCTTTAATCACTCCAGGGGTGTTCCAGAGTTACCTGCCCGGTATATGTGGTGAAGTACACCGGATATGCGACCAGTCAGTAGTACCCAATAGGCCACATTTCTCTTCAAAATCAACATCAACAAATTCTGTGGTGTACCTTTATCCTGAAATACTCATCTCCTTCCGCCAATATACGGTTGCTGCACCATGAATGTGTGTGGGACGTACATGGTCGTGTATTAAGATCTGGGGCTGGCTGATTTCAGAAAATGGCTAGGAAAAACATGTGAGGTTCTGTCTAGGTGGATAGATGTCCATGATCGGCGGTGATGTGGTTTGTGAGCCATTACGTCACAGTATGTAGGCGAAAAGTGACTCAGAAGTAGCTACTTTGCTGCAATAAATATTCGAAGAGCGATAATGGAGAAAATTGATGAGGTAGATTTTATGTTTTGTGTCTGAACGAGAGAAAACGTAAAAATACTCAACTCATCATTCATGGACTCTACAGAGCGTATTAGTCAGGTGTCTCGAGGGATAACAGAGCCTTTTAGGGAGTTGGGTTACTACTTTCAGGAAAAATGAATGAATGCGTAACTGAGGTGTAGCCCAAAGCTCCTTAGACTGCAGTTTGGACTTGGTGTTTACTTTACAAATAATGTGATTGAAATTGAAAGACTTATGGTCGGATTTCCCATTTCGCTGTAGGATTTGGCGGAATTGGCGTTATTTCTTTCAATATTTTGACAATAATTTGAAGAAATGTCAGGAACAAAAAGAGGCTTCGATACGAAAAATGTTAGCTGCGTTTTGATATTATTTTTAACTAGCTTTCTGCCCGCGGCTTCGCCCGCGTGGATTTCGGGATTGGGTGTATAGAGGGTTAAGGGTCATAGCTTTTGCCCACGGCTACATATACGCGGAAGTCGGTTTATGGTGCGAAGATTTTATCGCGCTTCCCGTGGGACTATCCGTTTTTCCGAGATAAAAAATGCCGCAAAACTCCTCAAGAATCACTCTATCTATTGATGAAAACCGCATAAAAATCTGTGCAGTAGTTTTTGAGCGAAGCCTTTATTGCGCATCCCGTGGGATCTGTCGATTTTTCCGGGATAAAAAGTAGCCTATGTTACTCGGGGAGAATGTAGCTTTCCAAAGGTGAAAGAATTTTTGAAATCGGTCCAGTAGTTTAAGCGTGAAGAGGTAACAAACAAACAAACAAACAAACAAATAAACAAACAAACAAACAAACACACTTTCGCATTTATAATATTAGTTGGGATAATTTAAATGTAATTTTTTAAACAATGTGTCCGACATTATTATATATTATAACTAGAGATCGGATGCATATTTACCTAAAGTTAATTTTTGGCTCACAAATTATGGAAGCGGCTTTTTAAAATACATTTTGTTAAATAAAAATCCCGGGAAAATACGGGACTGCAAATTTAACGTAGTGATATTGTTTGAAAATTACTAAATTAGCACGTGGTATTTATTTTCAAATGTAACGTCGTTTTTAAGCTCATATTACCGACTAGTTTTGCATTACCAAAATGTTCTACAGTACCGAATTCCGGGATTTTTATTTATGGAAATAAAATAAAAAGACAGTTCCATACTTTATCAAAAACTAAATTAGGTAAATAAATAAACATCCGCAATCCCGGGATTTTTATTTAACAAAACAATAAAAAGCCGTTTCCATACTTTGTCTTAAACTAACTTTAGGTAAATATGCATCCGATTATCCGATCTCTAATTATAACAAAAATAATCATATTTAAATTTGAGAAAAGTTCTATAGTGCTTGGTATGATCAACTATCATACTTAATTATGATAGCTAAACTACTGATAGACACTGATTTTGTAATGTGTTTTTACGAAGTATATACTAATTTGGTTTGAATAATTAGGTAGAATATGCATCCGTTAGAAGTTAATTTGAAGATAGCGAAGTAAAAATCCGCAATATTGCATCACACGTGGACGTGGTAGAGTATAGTGTAAGTGTCTTGCGTGATGTTAAGTAGTTACTGTGGTACAACGACCGGTCGCCACTCGCGTGCCACCTACCCCTTCCCTTCCTTTACCTTCTGTGTGTAGGAACAAAAAGCTTTGTTTACTGCAGTCTCCATTTTTTGGACGGTTATATTTTATATAACTTGAAAATGATTATTTCTACTTAATCAGGTAAATTAATAAGTTAATTTCAAGTCTATGGCGAATATTAATAATTAAATGCCGACACTTACCTACAGTTTAGTTTATTTTCTTTTTTGTTAGGAGAATAAAAGTAATATAGTAAATTATTTATAATGGAAGAATTAATTTTTACAAATGATTGTAGTTATTACTTAACTTTACGAAACTGTAAAACGTAATTGAGCATTTGATGTGCAGTAATGCCGTAATGTTAATAATAAGTTCATAATTTGAACAAATAATATGTGGAACAAACCTAGCTATAAAGGGAAAACGCGTCGCTGTGGTCTCGGCACTGTGGTCTAAGAATCGGACAGAAAGGGGCCCTGGGTCGATCCTGCCATGTGCCAATGTGTTGTTTTATTTTTCGAATTTCATATGTACATTTATATTAAGCTTCTATGGCGAAGGAAAATATCGTAAACCGCAACCTGCATACACCTTCTTTTTTTCGTATGCTATAGTGTACATATATTCCTAAATTAAAAATACGCCCAACTTCATTTCGGTTTGCGCACGTTACCGTGTACAATCTATGTTATAAAATAGTTTAATTATGGTGGACAGCGCAACAGAGCTTAATATCACCGTATAAAAAGGAATACTCAATTCTAGTATTTCAAGTGTTGATTATCAGTCTAATAACATTGACGTGTTAATGTGACGAAAAACTATCACTGCTGCATTATATAGATAACATTTACATGTACTGTGACTAAGCGAGGTATATTAGGACTTAGTTGTTTTAATCGGAGATTTTATCTGACATGAAATATGTATATTTTAATGTATCCACACATCGTAGTGAAAACGAAATAAAAATAACATATAACAGAGGTATCGTATTGTTCTAAATTTCTATGTAGAGAACATGCAAAACGCTATATAGTGTGAACCGAAAGGGATGCTTGCGGACGTTATACAAATCATTTCTAGTCAGGACAATAGACAACATCAGACAGAAAGAAAAGAAGTTACTATGAAAAACGTAACCCTTATATGGTATTTTTTTAAAATGTCCTAATAAATTACGATACTACATCTGAATGAAGCACTTAACGGTTAATTAATTTAGTTGGTGCCCCACTTACAAATGGGTTGGCAAATATCAAGTATATGTTTGAATCGATTTGATTATTTGGCCACGTATGTTTATTGAGGATACTTATAAGATACAATAAAAACTGAATAACATGTCATTCGATTCATTCAGTCTCTGCTTTTCACCTTAGTCTAGAGTATTGATTTTACTTGTATTTAACGTAAATATTTTTTTTGCAAATTACAATTTTAAAATACTTTATAAGATCATGCCCGGTTTCCTCTTCATTTTTATTTATTTGCTTAATGTTTTCTATTTTTCTTTATATTGTCTGTGTTTTTATTAGTTTCTCTTCTTTTTTGCTGCATGAACTTTTAATGAAATGGAAATGGCATTTAATAAAAAAAAGTTTAACATTCTCTATTTCTCTCAACATTGGCAGTAGTACTCATTCACGTACGGGTTAACTGATGGACTAGGTCTCGTAGTAAGTATGTACAAGAAGAAATAAGTATTCACTAACGAGCAGAACAATCCAGTTATATGTATTTGCGGATTCTTGAAGAATCAAATACTACGTTTGCAGGAAACAATGTGTCCAGGAAATGTTACCTAAACTAATGAACAATATAAGCATAGTTTGGTAATAATAACTCATAAATTACTCGACAATTAACGAAGTTAAGATTTCTATAACTGGATTAACTTTTTAGTTAATTTAAAAAAATGTTAGTGGATGAATTAATCTCCGTTATCTTGGTCAAATCCGATAATTGTTAAACCAGGTGATACGTTCCGTTCGTTCGTTTACCAAAAAGATACTGAAATACTGCACAAGGACGTTCGAGCTGATGTACTAATTTAACGGCTTACAAACTACAAACTAGCAACAACCAACCAGTATTTGCAAATAGATTAATACCGCAACGATATAAAGTACCTCTGTAATTTCGATTAATTAACGACTTACATTAATTGGCGTTAAAATTAAAAAAAAAAGTAATGTTTAAACCGTAACGTTTTACGAAGTATTTTTATTTTTTAAGTTAACTAAATAACGGATTATTGATTAACAAAGTTAATTATATAATTATTGGTGTCTAGCACTAAATATAGGTAATCTATCATAATGTTATTCCAAAGTTTGAAAAACTGCTAGGATGCGAAATTACGTTATATAGAAAATATCATATCCATTATAGAAAACTAAATTAAGTTTATTATAAATTCAAGAGTATCCTTGAGCCTGCATCAAAGTATTAATGAAAGTCGAAGAAGAATATAGCAAGTTTAGAACATAGCAAGTGGAAAATTGTGATCTCTGCCAACCCTCACAGGAAAGAGTTGTGAGTATATGAATGTATGTACTTTCTATTTTATGTCGCGTCGACTACAAGTATGAGTAAGATAGCCATATCGCGATGATGAAAATAATTATTTTCTTTGTCAAGTTACCTATCTTACAACATTAGTTCGGTATTCACATTCCTGGTTTTTAATTTAAGAGTACAGTTTAACCTTAGTTGCCAAGGTTAATAATCCTATTGAGTCGTTTTTCCGCGTGGCTAACCAACACAAAATTCGTCGAAGATAAAAGTAGTAACGAAAACGTTTTGCAGATTCTACATTTATACTACACTACACTAATCAATTAATAAGCAATGCCAACAGTATGAGATACTGTTAGTACGTATCAGAATTATTAATAGCACACAATTATTTAACTAAGACGACAACTCAGTAATAAATAGTTTAACGGCCTCATCGTTAGCGCGATGAGAATACTTCAGCACACGATACATAAAGTTATTTTCGATAAACATTTGAAACTTAAAACAGAGTAGTTCGTTATCGACATTCGCATTAATGTTCCGATTGATAAATTAGTTGTATATAACAATACAACTGAAAATTTAAATGTTTATTTAAAAAAAAACTTTATTGAGATTTTCTCTTTCCTCAAATATATTAGGAGTACTGTTGCTACTCAAACGCTATCAAAGCTTTAAGTTAAACACTTGAATGAAGAATGTTAGACTTTGATGAAATATGTCATAATAAATTTGAGCTGCTCGCAGCTTTCACATGAATCATCTCTAACTAATTAATGGTAGTATATATAATAATGAGTGACATTTCACAAATTACAAAACAATATAACAATGTTCGGAGATGACACACTTCATTCCAAAGCCGGAGTTACCAAAAACTTTTGATATTCTCAAGACACGTATTTCAGGTGTTGCGGAACTTAGTTTCGGAAAATATAATGAATTGTTTTCAGGGCAGAATAATTATGCTCTATAGTTTGTCTAGAATCTATTCACAGTAGTTCTAGTTATCTGATAAAAGCTTATTATCTTGATAAAACTTTAATATTTTTGTATATGAAAATTAACACAAAGTGTCAGTATTTACGAGATATTTGTGTGGGCGCCGCAAATTAATTGATTCCCTTACTACATTATATAGTACATTGACATTTTGCATCAAAACTAAAAGATCGTATTTATCGTAATTGCTATTATCGGTCAGATATTTAGCTTAATGAATTTACGAAAGTGATTTATTAGCCCAAAATAGTATTATATTGAATTCTGATATAGTGAAACAGATTTACATAATGGATGTCTATAAAGCAGTTTAAATAGACTGTAATCAATTTGTACCGGCACGAGTCTCGCTCTATATATACCAAATATACCGCGCTAAAATAAGTGTTCCACAGAACACAGGACCTTGGTATACAATGGTAGCTACACAGATTAAAAATTATGAGTTATGTAAATTAACCAAAATCATAGGATGCATTCATTCAAATTAATGATTAATTCGTCATTTAGTTGTTATATCGTATATTATTTTTATATAATTTCTCATTCAAATCATATACTGTAATGTTCTTTATCTAACACGAATGTAGTTTTAGATGTTTATTCAAGATATATAATGGCTGTATTTATTTAACAACAATTAATTGGTATTAATAATACTACTCAGTTGCCTCATAGAAACAAGTTAATATAGATAATAATTTCGGTGTTCTATCGTCGATCCTACCAATTTCCGTAATAAGGATACTGAAAATAATATTACATTTACTGTTCATTTTCGTCTCTTCTTCCTATATTAATAAATTGGATGGTAAAATAGGTAGGTGATGTTGTCGATGTATAGTTGTCCTAATTAGCCATAAACCAAGCGGACGGACCTTTTTCATTAAGGTCGATAAACTAATTGTTATGGGCTAAAGTAACTTCACTAAAATAGTTGTAGATAAGAAGAATAATTGAATTGTTCTCAATCCTTTATTCCTAAGATTTTTACAAAAAGAAACACATTGACAATTAAATAATATAGTACTTCATTTCCACAAAAACGCAACAGAATCAACTATATATATAATATATTCACATTGCGGATTTCCACCACAAATATTCCTTTTTTATATAAATATGGATATATATATATATATATATATATATATATTATTTTTTACATTTACATTAGAGAAAATTAATAATTTAGTACGTAACTGGATTTTTATGTGGACTCCTTGACATTGAATTTGTTAAGAACAGTTATATGAAAAACACAGAACGGTTTCTTCATTTTATTTTATTTTTTGTGTCAAAGTATCATTCATTTAATACTAAAAATTTAATAATTCTCATTATGAAAATGACTTTCTAATCTATTCGTTAAGTTGGAAATTTACATTTAACCCAAACCAGCTAACGTAAACTGAAAATTAAGCATTAGGTCATTAGGCCTAAGCGAAATTGAGCATATACTCGTAAATATTTGTATGAAAATTTTACCGTAATATATGTTTTCGAGACTGAATATCATTATCACAGCTCATATCTGTATCCATCGAGAGGCACGGGCTTACCCTTATCATTTTTAGGCGATTAGACATTAGTTTACTGCATTGGCCTAGTGTGGAATTGTTGACTTCACAGATACTTTCGAATGTTTAGAATTAATAAGGTTAGTACTAAAACCACAGCGCCACCGAGTGAACAGGTATACATACGAGTCTGTAGCAGTCAACCCTAGGTATGTATATACCATGGAACAGGTAAACGTTGAGTTAAACTTAGAATATACATAAGGTACTCTGGAATATTTCGGGAATCAGTTGAGTTGATAATAATAAATTTTGTAAAAATTAAACGTTACACTAATTACTATAACGTAATTGTGAATTTTTTGCCGAGGTTTTTCTTGTAGAATACAGATGGGATTCTTCACGAAGGGAGTAAATAGGTTTTAATATAGTCAACGCGTTAACGATACCCCTGCGTTGCTGTACGCTACGGTGACTGCTTACCACTAGGTAAGCAGCAATTCTTTTTCGTGGGATAGTAAAAATCTGGATAGCTAATACCGTATTGTTGTATTAAGGTTATGATACTTGTTTCCTTAGGTTTTGAGGAGTCCAGGTGAAAGATATATCCACCTTTGGCCTAATGGTCAGTTACCAACAGGTGCATCAGCACCAGCACATGAAGAACTGAACTATTATATATAACAATGGTTTGGTGATTTTGGGGACCATATTTTAAGAAAATGTTAAATATTTTAAAAATACTATATGAATAATGAGGCTTTGGTTATTAACTAGTTGCAGAACGTTTTATCCACAGTTATTTTTTAATTCATTGACTAAAGTTGGGAACAAGCTTATGAAACTTCTGATGGTGCTGTGGAATATACCCTGTCTGTATAAATAAATTTGATTTATTAATTCAATAAACCAGAAGTGAAAAGAATAAAAGAACGTGTTATGGAATCCGTAATTAATACTTAATGATGATAGGGCGAAAACCAGAGGCTATAGTTTCACACAATATCGGAAGTATCGCTATCCCGCCACCTACCCAAGAAGTCATTATTATACGTATTTGTAGCAATATGAATTTATTAATTTAAACTTAAGTTTGTAATTTTATTAAAAACAACACATAACAATCACTTGACAATGTAGATTTGTTTCAAAATTGTTCTCTGTCGCCGATTGCATTTAACATAATTATTAATATCTTAATTAAAAAGCTTCTTGTCAAATTCAAGTTATGAAAAGAGACGGAGATATATAATTATAAAAAAAAAGAAATTTACGGAGTTTATTTTGGTCTTTTATGACAATCTGGCAATAATGATAAGAATTTTCAAGCAGTGTTAAGTATTACTAAAAGACATTGATACTTTTTTATCGTATTATATTGACAAACAAGTACCAGTAGATTACAAATTGATGGTAAGTGGATGATGTCCCAGAAGCTGACGTCAAGCCGAAAGCAGGTGGTAGACTAACTGATATATGTTATCAGAAAATTATAAAAAAATCTAGCATTTAAAAAAAATCGATAAAATTTTCATCCTGTGACGGTTTTTTCTCTGTTGTTGTTACAATTCTTGACTTTTCTAAATATTTTCTTTTGTTTTGTAATCCTGAATAGTGTTTCTGTATACTCTAGACTAGATTTTTTTTTAAATAGGTGACTTAGATTTTTTTTTATATTTTTCTGATAACATATATCAGTTAGTCTACCATTTGCTTTCGGCTTGACGTCGGCTTCTGGGACACCCTGTATGTACATTTGCTGGGTATTTCACAGTAACAATACTGTGAAATTTACAACTCTCACAAAACTAAATTGTACGTTGATTACATGTTATTTCTGATTTAAAATGTACAGTTACAGTTCTCAATAATTTCACTGCCTATGTTACCCTTCCCATGGGAGCACAGCAATGCGAACATTGCAATTTTTCGGCAGAAATAAGTAAAACGAATGTACTGAAGCAGATGCCCCTGGTATAGAGTCTTCCTCCGTTGAGACTTTCAGGGTCGTCTTGTTTTTGATCTAACGAAATGAGGACGAAATAGGTTTCTTCCTTTACACGGCACAGACAACTATATTTGCTAGAACTAGTATTATTTCCGAATATTCAGACGCTTTAGTACTTTAGATTTCTATCTCGCAGTACTTTAGATTTCTTGGAAGTAATATTATAACCGACATACACCATCATCAGATACAATCGTTGATAGTTTTTGAAACTACATAAACTAGTTAGATTGAATTTTATAAATAATATTAAGAAAGCCTGAAATTACGGTAAATATCTAATATCACGTTTTGTTTAATCAATAATGTTAGTAAAACCCTTCTTACGAGAATAAACGTGAATATCACAAGAATTATATACTTTTTGGGAGGGCTGGGACATTGACATTATTGTTAATCGACTTTTTTAGAGATTATAATAATTTCGGGATAAAACTTAAGAACCCGTCGAAGCTGTATAACCATTTAAGAGTATTGTTGAAAGTTATAAACTCTACTCTCTTCGATTACACGGCTATTATACATATTTTTTTATTCAAATTAGTAATAGGACTATTTTTCGCATTTGTATGATTCATAATTATTGCAGCTCTTATGCATTAGGATCAGAGAGAAAATAGTAAATCAAAACATAGTCTTACAGCTCTACCATCGCAGGGGAGGATCTAGGGTTTACAAGCCATAAACAATTTCCACGTAGATGTTAATTAAAACAATGGCCTCAGTTTTATGCCTGTAGATACTGGCACTAGGATTGAAATTGGTCAATAAAGGAGTGGAGTTTAGTTATTTCGATTGGAACTTTATGGACTTCGAAAGTTTTAATTAAAATCACGGTATCTGATGAGTTGGAATGATTTCAATTACGCAGAATAAATAATGCAAACATGATACTTTTAAATATCATATTTCGCTCCAACATAAACTTTTATTAGAACAATATTTAAATTGATCAATGTTTACTTTTATACGACTTATTAATTAATACGAGGCATTATCATTTGCTATACTATCCCCCAATTTTATTTGATTTTCTCTCTTGCACTCGTCTCTCTTATCTTCCACTCTGTCATTTGCTTCAATTAATTTTCACAGAAACTACGTATTTATTGTTGACTCACCAAATAATTACGTTCATTTGAATTGAACTAATATAGGACATTAGTGTAAAGCATTTGTCTAAAGCAATTGCTCTTAATATTTTAGTAATTAGAGACCATTTTACAAAAATATGTGCTCTATGTTTTTTCTGTGGCTTAGACATAATGTGCATTATCCAAATACAAATAAATGCCACTTCTTATTGGGAATGCTCTGTGGACCACGGTTGCATCCAGGGACCACCAGTGGTTCGCTGACCACTGGATGAGAAGAAAAGAGAAGTCTTAGACATCAGTTTTGATGTAATTATAGCCCCGCTTAAGTCAAATTAAAATAAAATAAAAGTTATTTTGAGACTACAAAAAGCAAGGTTAGGTAGGTACTCGTACAAATGTTGCTTTTGCCAATCGGTATTTTCTTTCTTTCCAATATCAAATGCTATGGACATTTCACTTATGGAATGCACAAACCACTTTTCAGTTTTCGATTAAATATGATTGTTTCAGTAGTTTTCCCCTATTTTAGCTAGAAAGTAATTTTCTGTACTTCCCACTTGTACTTCCTGCTTACTAAGGGAACAGGGTTTAAATGTTATAGCGGATAGACAAACGACGAGAGGCAAGTTCAGTTAGAAGTTAAACCATTAAGAACATAACCTACCTAAGCCCGTTTTAATTAACAACTATGATAACCAATAATTTTAAAGTCAATATGTGTAACATTTATAATGTAGATTAATATATTACTTAGAAAACGATGTATATATAATACGGACATTATATATGTTATAATTAAAGTTAAAAGATTAATATAAAAAAGGTTCTTATACTGTGAAGGATTATTTAAATGATAACAATGCTTGTGTTTAATTTTAATAACTCAATAGTTACGTTGCCAAATATTTTGACTATATTAAATAACATAATGAAACTATAGTCTTTATAGATATAATGTGATTTTTTTTTAAATTGTAAGCGAAGTTGGGTTCATACTATTTATATGAGATCAGCTTCTAATTAACGACTCTGTAAAAATAAAGGGAGAAAACTTGCTGGTTTTCTTGCAGGTTCTTTTCAGTACAAGATCTCCCGGCGTAGACTTGTCAATCAATGGCGTAGCATCTTTAACGTGCAAAAGTGATGGTAAAAATCCCATTAAAAGAATGATTTTTTTATTTTTATGTAATAGACTTTTGACAATAGCTAAATAAGCCTGTGACCGTGTATGAATGAAATATAATTGCTAATTACAGTTTATTGCTACTTCATGGTTCGATAAAATTACAGTCTTTTTAACCGTTTAGAAAAAGGAGGTTGCCAATTTGATCACTTATTTATGTAGTCAATGGCAGACCCTCTTCCGGCCACACACAAAGATAGGTGTCAGAACATGAACATCAAACACCTCACGTCACACTCATCACTTCCTATTGATGTATATTTGATCGGTACGAGAACTTGCGTCTACATCACGCTATTGGTTATTGGCCAGTAGCGGGTTGAAATCTAGTTAAACCAGTCGTGCACAATTGTGTTACCTGTACGCGATTGAGAGGTAAAGTATTGTTACTTATTATAGGCAACCTGCCGCCAGAAAGAATCACTCCAAGTTATCTTTTTCTACGATGAGATGTTGATTACGCCGGACCAGTGATGGTACTGAGCTGAAAGGGAAGGGGTTCCGAACTTAATAAAGGATTACAACTGCTTATTCGTCTCGTTTAGTAACACGGGCAATACGTTTAGATCTTTTCACTTTGAAATAATTTATTTCGTGCCATGGTGAACCCTTATTTCGGACAATGGTAAACATTTCATAGGATTAGCTAATGAGTTCAACAAAATCCTTTCTAACTGTTGTTCTAATCATGTCACAGTAGCGGAAGGTTACGGAACAAAATAGGGAAAGGTAAAAACAAAAAGATAAATACAAGAAACTATTATATTAAAAGAAATATTATTACAGCATGGTCTTAACTTAGGAACTAAATTAAAATTACAAATAATGATAATAAAATGGTAAAGAAGGAAAAAGGAAGGCGGTACCAGGTACTAAGCAGACAAAGTAGCAGTAGGCTGGTAGATTCTTACCAGCAGGCTGGCAGAACGAATACGTAGAAGGCTCGAAGAGGCAGCAATAATACGGGGCACAAGTTTTAGCGGTTGAGATTCTTTTAGAGTAGTATGCAGCAGAGTTTTCACACAGTACTTTTAGAGATGCAGACTCTTATCTTCATAGAGAGCTTAAATAGTATAGAATCAGAATCAGAAGTAGAATGTGCCCTAGAGACCCTGAACCGTCTTTTATATTAGCCACATATGATGTTCTATACTAAATACAAAAATTTAAAGTTATGACATAAAATTCATAAAAAGGAGTCTAACATGGCATAAAATTAGACATTTGGAATCTATGAGTAATAATGTTCTGTGTTTGGAATTATGTGACGTCACGTCTGACTGTTGTCATACATTGTCAAAATCGAGAATGTTCTTAACAAACCAAGAGAAATCGTTGAAAATATTAAGAAATTATAACAAATATACAGTAAAAAGTAAATTACAAGTGTTCAGTCCAATAAAAGTGCTGAAAGTGAAAGTTATAAACCAAAAACAGTGCAATTTAGTGATACAGCAAGATTACATAATATAAGATGATTTATAAGTATTAAACGCATTTGTACACAGATTGAAAATAAAATATTATTCTAAGGTAAAGTTGAGACATTCTTATTTGTAGTTACACCAAAAACTCATATTTAAACATTACATAGGTAGGTAGCAACTGAGAAGTCAATGATACATATAAATCTGTCGCCGGGACACATGGCGGTCGAATCGCGAGAGCGCACCCCGCCATGTGCCCCGTATGGGCCCAGAGAAGTCGGGTGGGTTTTAGTGGGTAGGCCGGTCCTCTTGACCGGAGAGCCCCACACACGGCCGCGTCTTGCCAGTGCGGTGTCATGGTGCACAAGGTCGCATTTCCCCCCCTCAAAAAAAAAACATAAATCAGTCTATAAAGTAATAAATACTCGTATATCTGTCCATCTATTAGTTTTCTAGTAGATTATGATTTTATAGCTAATAGTATTTGCGTAGTCCTCAGCATATCAAGCATAACACCCACCATTTGCACATACAGTAATACTATACGCGATTCCCAATAGAATCAACACAAAGTTGTGTTGGGCTTGGGTGTTAATAGATCACCTCTGTCTAGCTCGCTTAACACTAATGGCAGTGCTGTGGGGGTGTACACCTAGTGTATCCTACATACAAGTTGGGTGTAGCGAGCACTTTTCTAGGGCAATCTATGCCGACTATCTAGAGGTGTTCAATATTCCCATACTTGAACTCTATACATGCATGACACGATTTATTATAGAAATTCAGATGCGTAGATTGCATGAGCGTAGCTTGAAAACTAGTAGATGGGCAGATTTGCATTAAATGATAACAATTTACTTATAATTGCGAGACCTGAGAAAATTCTAGAACATTCTAATAGTATAGACGTTAGAAGATTAAAACTTTACATATAATTGCAAGTTCTGGGAAAATTCCAGAATATTTTAATAGTATAGACATTACAATCAATACATTAAATTCTTTTTTATACCTCCTTATCCATCTCATTTCGGTGGAATGTGGGATGCTGGAGTTAAGTCATGTAAATATCATGGGAAATTGTGATTCGTAAAGTGCATCTCATTTTCGCGAAATTGAATCCATCCTAAACTCCCGTCCATTAAATCCACAGATCCAACGATTCTTATCCACTCCACTCTCTCCAGGTAAATTTTTGGTTGTTCATCCTCTCACCGTGCCAATATCACAACGACTGACCGACACACCTGCACACCGACTGACTCGATTTCAGAGAATTGAACAAATTCGACAATATTTTTAGACACGAGCGAAGAGTACGTGTTTAAAACAATATACTGCCTACAACAATAGTGAAGCCTAGGACGTAAAATTTACACGAAGCCTGATCGAGACGGAGTCTCCAGAGTAACTGACACTTAATCAGCATCACGAAATGTTCGTCGTGCATTCCCGAAAATATGTTCCTTGTTCAGTTATGACATAGAAATGACGTTGGGCGACGATGCTTCCAAGGATAGGGGTATTATTTCATGTAAGTCGGGGCTGATGTGCATCACTGCGACCTATTAAGATCTATTGTGACCAGCCTAAGGATAAGGATAAGGATAGGGGTATGCCGGAGCATAGAGATCAATGAGAGATAGAGAAAACCTGACCTCACACTTATCACTTCCTGCTACGGTACGTCATATGAACTGAGCAATGAAGATGAACGGCAGGATTAAGGTTTTATTCTGGGCTGGGACTGAACTTAACGTAACCGTTTATAAATGTTAAAATATTAATTATCTTAATATATATAAATCTCATGTCACAATGTTTGTGCTCAATGAACTCCTAAACTACTTAACCGATTATAATAAAATTCGCACACCATGTGCAGTTCGATCCAACTTGAGAGATAGGATAGTTTAAATCATCATCATCATCATCATCATCATCATCAATTTTAAAAATTCTTTCACCAATAGAAAGCCACATTATTGCGGAGTGTCATCATCATCATCATCATCATCATCATCATCATCATCAGCGGACGGCGCGCGATGGCTTCGGGTTTAATTCAGTTCGCTTTCGTGCTCGCTTCGGGGATTATTAATATTATGCCCAACGAAGTGGGCGCGGGTCAGCTAGTATATATATAAAGTTAAGTTTTGTTTAAATTTGTACAGCCAACAACACGTCGAACTATATATTTGCCCTACAAAAACCGCCACAACGAGTGAGATAAGAGCTGTCTCAAGGTCAATATGTAATGCCTGAAGCGTTGTGTGTGTACGTATAGTTAACAATATACGTACACACACAACAAAACCTACTTTAACAAGTAGGTTTTGTTTTTCTCTTAAACATTTTTAAATACTAATACACAAGACTGATATATACGGTCACAATACCCCTACCAGAGAAAATGCATGCTTGGACCACTTTATGCTAAAATTAGAAAAGAATAATAAGCCAGCATCTATTGCAGTTTTAAATTCTTCGGTAACTGATCATAACATGATATTCCTCAAACTAAATCTAACTGTATATAAAGAAAGATGTTCAAAAACAAAAACTATTGTTGATTATGATAATGCATTATCAATATTGGCTAATAAGGATATCGCTAGTTTACTTCATTGCGACGATCCTGATACAATAATAGAACAACTCACGAATAGCTTAAGAGATTCACTTTATAAAAGTACAAAAATATACCAATCCCAAAAAGTAAACGTATAATAAAACCATGGATAACTTCTGGTATTCTGAGATGTATTAAAAATAGAAACAACCTTCAAAAATCCTTAAAGTTAGACCCTACAAATGTTACATTGACAATTACCTATAAACGATACCGCAATTATTGTAGTAAAATATTGAAAAAATTGAAACATAACTACGACAAATCAAAATTATCGATTTGTAAAAATAACAAAGAGCTATGAAACAATATAAAGGACATCACAAATTTAAAAAAAAGTCCATCAGATAACAGAGAACTATTAAATATTAAGCTAACTACTGCACAGGCTATAAATGAGGTGAACAAATATTTTGCTAATATCGGAAAGAGTTTGGCACAAGAAATTACACCACTACAACAAGACGCTAACTTCGTTTTACAAGGACATCGCTCATCTTTTGTTCTGCTAAACACAGATAACGAAGAAGTCAATAGTGTAATAAATAACCTAAAATCTAACAGCGCGCCTGGCTGGGACGGTATTCCAAGCAAATTTCTTAAACTAGCTAAAAATATGGTTGTTCCTGTTATTACTCATTTTGCCAACTTATGTTTTAACAAGGGTGTGTTTCCGGTATATCTTAAAAAGTCTGTTATAACTCCTGTATACAAAAGTGGTAAAAAAGATGAAATTAATAGCTATAGACCTATCTCTGTCTTAACTGCCATATCTAAAATTATTGAAAAACTAATTAACACACGTATTTTAAACTATATTGAGCACTATAACATTTTATCCAGTTCACAATTTGGTTTTAGACGAGGAAAATCCACAGAAGAAGCAGTTTTAGCACTAACGACGAGTATTATTAAACACCTAGATACAAAAACAAAATGCATAAGTGTTTTCCTCGATTTAAAAAAAGCATTTGATACAGTATCATTGTCCACTCTTGTTCACAAGCTGGAAAACGTAGGCATACGGGGCATTCCTTTAGCCCTTCTTAAAGATTACCTCACTGACCGGGTACAACAAGTAAAAATAGGAAATCTAACGAGTGATCCTACTGATGTCATATTTGGAATTCCGCAAGGAAGCGTCTTGGGTCCAACGCTGTTTTTAATATATGTCAATGACTTGTGTAATTTAAGATTGGATAAGGGTCAAATATTCTCATATGCAGACGATACTACCATAGTTTTCCACGGTAATACCTGGAAGGAGGCAAAAGACATTGCAGAGAAAGGTATATCTACTGTGTCAAATTGGCTACGCAGTAATCTCCTCACACTGAACACAAACAAAACATATTATATGTGCTTCTCTTTAATCAACCGAAACCAACCACAAAATTTTGTATTGAAGGTACATAACGCTAATTAACGATACGAGATGATTGCAGCTGTGAAAAAATTGAAAAAGCATCCACAATTAAATATCTTGGTGTTTTACTAGACCAACGACTATCTTGGCATCCCCAAATCCAACTAGTCTCAGATAGAATTAGAAAAATAATATGGGTGTTTAAGAGTCTACGGAATACTGCCTCGCATTCCTTACTTTTAAATATTTATAAAGCTTTGGTACAATCTATTATATGTTATTGTATTACTATATGGGTAGGAGCTAATAAGACTAACTTTATCTTGGTCGAAAGATCCCAAAGAACACTTTTAAAAGTTATGCACTCCAAACCATACAGATTTTCTACTTCTCAACTATATTCAGATGCTAAAGTTTTAAGCGTTAGGAAATTATATATACTTGAAGTTATTTTAAAAATGCATAAAATTTTTCCCTACAATAACGCCATTAGTAGTAGAAGGCAAAATCGTAATATCACCAAAACTGTTCTTACAAAAACTTCTTTCTCCAGACACCAATTCATAAAATTAAGTAGCTATTTATACAATCAAGCACAAAAAACTTTAAATATATATTCTAATTCTAAATATGAATGCAAGACAAAAATTGTAAACTGGCTAAACACTAAAGATTACAATGAAGTTGAATTTATGTTGAAATTTATTGAATAATCTACTTATGGAATTGTATGTATGTGTATATATGTGTGTGTATGTATATAATCCTATTTATATATAATATGTACGTATGTGTAAGTGTACGTATGTATGCGTGTATATATAAAAGTAAGTCTATTTTGCTTTTGTGTGTGTGTGAACTTTATACTAAATAATATACAACGAAAAATATCCTAAAATTTAAAAACAAGTGGTAACAAGGTGAAATCGACTATCGTTTTCACCTTGTACCACACACCAATGGGCCTACTCGATATCATGTGTTGGGTACTTAGGAAATATAAATCTTGTTACTTGTTATGCTCGAATAGATTGTAAAAACCAAACTACCATCAATGTATAAAAATATTGTTGAATGTTTTACTACAGATGTTAATGTGTAGTTGGGGTTCTATTATTATTTTATAGGCAACTAAATGTTAAATGTTAAAAAAAAAAAACCTTATGTTAATTTAAAATTTAAAAAAAGTTTTAGTTTAGTAAATAAGAAGAAAAATTGTTTGAGATTAAGTTTGTTTTACTTTTTTTATTTATTTATTTTTTTCACTATAAATGTACCAAATCGATGGAGGAGCGAGGTCTACCTGGCACAGGTATTTAATTATACCTAAAAGGTAGCCTCAAAATGTGTAAATTTAACGATGCCATTGTGAAGAAAATAAACTATTATTATTATTATTATTATATCACTATTGAAATACATAACTCATTGATGTTACTAGATAGAGCTGTGAAAGTACACTAGTAGGTGATGATGCTTGTTTTTTCGTTGATGGATCTACGCTGTTAATCCCAAATAGATGTTTACAGTTTTATCTAGAGAATTAGTTTATGGTGGGTATTATATTGCATAGAATGTCAACGGCGATCTTTGCAGTCTTGTTCTACAACTATACTATTATACGACTAGACTATATAATTGATACATATTCCATAGAATTGTTGTCACATTTTATAGCTTAGAGTGGTTAAAAGCGCTAGCGTAGTTGCTGAGAAATTTTTCTTACATTAACCGTCAAAATTACATCATAACATGAAGTTAGCAGAATTTAGCAGTGTCCATTTTTTTGCGTCACAATTTTAATACTGTTCCAAGAACATACGTTGTCTAATATTTGTTAATGATTTATAACACTATTCGTATTTTTTCTTACCATACTTTATAATTTTCTCTTGTCTGTTGCTCGGAAGAATAATAGTTTTGAAAGTAAGACCACGTTTATTCAGTAAATGAATAGTTCTAGTAGAAGTCCTCAGCGATAACGTATCGTAATTTCGGTAAATCCACTGCGGATTGATCGACTTCTTCACATACATCTCCGGTTTTTGCAGGTGTATGTAGATTCTTCACCGTTGGAGCGCCGGATAAATATATATATAAATTTGAAAACGGAAACATATTCATACATACTCGTATAAGGACCAATCCCGGATATACTACGATAAGAAGTTCAGTACCCAGACCGCAGTCCTTAAGAGTGGCCCCCTTCCCACGTTTATTTTAACTTCCATTACTTTAGACAAGTAAGTATCCATTCATTCAATACATATTTTAGAATAATATACACAATTAGTAACTTTATGAGTTATTGTATGAATGTATTTCTATTTTTCATCATAGCTTTGATATTAATTTTCAAATCTCAACGCCACTTAAAGCTCATTGAATGTTTGAGAACTCACTGATTCTGCTGGGACATTCATGTAAAATCTCTTGAGGGTAACTGCCAACAGGAGTAATTTGTCAAACGTGGTGTCAGCGTCTGTAACACGAGTCTAAAGTAGGTCAAGATGAATGCAATAACTATAGCTGTTAGTATAGTGTGAATGTGTAACTTAGTTAATTATGTTACAGCAAAATATGGAAACAATGATTATTATTGGAATGTTGTATGAACATTATTTATCATGAAGAAAACTCTAGCTATACCTGTGAAGAAACTCAGATAAAACGGGCTAAGACTTAATCCAGTCTGTGTTTTTTAACACTTACACTAAAATGATACATGCAAATGATGAAAGCTGTGGCTCATAAGCTTAGTTTTATTATTATATATTAACAAGAAATGGACGATCGTTTGATGATAAGAAGTTACAGTACGGTTGTGACCATTTACCGTCAAGCGTTAAGCACAGTATATGGTGGTTCCTGGGTGAATCGTAGAAAATCTGCAAACCCTACAATAAGTTCTGATGCAAGATATAGTACACAGTATCTAATTTCGCTACCGGTCTAAACTTTCATACCAAAACACAATAATGCAAACGCAAAATGTTTTGTAGCAGAATAAGTAAGATGAACCTTCGTCAATTCCAACAGACGATTCTGGTATAGTGACCGGCAAAGTGCGTGCTTGATCTATATTTGACAGTTCTAGAGTCAGTGAACCTATTAGCATTGATCGATGATCTCATGATTATGACAATTCTTACAAACGCATACACGAGCAATTTTTTGGACCAATTGCTTGCATGCAAATAAGATGCTGTTTTTGTAAAAACATTGACAAGCTTGAGATCTCTCCCCTTGCCATTTTTAATTTTGTTTAATTGATAAAAAACAGACTATAATTAGGACTAGGCTTGAATCTGCTAGTGGTAAAACAAGTGAATTTCCAGAAAGATTTGGAAGATCTACCTAATTAGATTCTTTTTTCCAGGTAAACGTACTTCTCAACAACTTCCAACAAGTATAGCCTCTTAAACCTTCGCAAAATTAGGTGCTACATGGAAATCAAATATAATGTATGTTTATTTTTACTTTCAATAGTTACGAAACTCAACTGAGGTGTAGTGCATTGCACCTCAGTTGAGTGCAAGTTTTTTATGACCTTAGCCGTGTGAACAGTTTTATTCGCCAAACGAAGGTGCGCCATGATCTCGCCGTTGATATTCATGCCCAGTCTTTTGCAGACTAAAAACATAAACAGATCCTTTTCAGTAACTGTGAACAATTTCAGCAACGTAATGTAGTTCTATTTCACACCTTGCTGGAGTTTCAGTCTCCATTTCTGGTCCAAAATATGGTCGGACTGCAACTCTTGAATTTATCGAGAATTCATATGCAAATTATACGAGGATATAGGATATATTTTATAGATAGTTATTTTTCAGCCATCGTGTTATTTATTTTATTCAAGTAAAACACGTTTACTTTCAAAACATGCCAAGTGAAAATCAGAACAGTGAAGTGCTTACCACGTATGGTATTTTTATTTTATATTGTCTCCACAGAATGGTGATTCGTGCTTTTATTACAAATCGTTAAAGCTAAGATATTAAAGAGTAGTCAGTGAACTGCACCCATAACTGTAGCTATTTATGAATATACTTTTTATCTATTTATCGTTTTTACATGATGTAATCTTAGTATTTCGTCTTAGTCTTTAACAAAGACTAGAAAATGATTTGTTCAAAAACATATTTTGAATAAATTTACATTTAATACAAAAACAAGAACGCGTCACGCAGTAACAAAAAAAGTACAGATTTCTTTCAGGAGTGCCATGTAACACACACGTCAAACTATTTATAACTAATAACTATTAACTATTTACACAAACTAGAGTAACTCTTTTATTAAAAGTATCGAAGTTACTTATTCATTAATAATTCTTCTAGGTCATTCGCTTTTTATGATTCAGACCAGAGGGAGATTCTATACCATCCCTAATCTATCAGAAAGAGTACGCACGCAGTAATGTACAGAAAACAAGTCAAAAGAAATAAGTTTTTCATCAGAACTATTATAATCGAGAATATAACAACAAACATTTTTGTTATGTACAAATTATTTTTATTACTGGCACTAAAATACTATATACTAATGGGAAAAGAACTGCCAATATACAAAGAATCAGAAATAAATATTCGACGAAATATCAATCCCCAGTGAAGCGTGTAGTCTTTTACCTGTCTATACGAAATATTTTTGCTTGTTAGCCAAGTGACAGCAAAACATACGTCCTATCTGAAAATAATTTTGTACATTCGAAAAATGTCATAAAGAACATTTGAAAAAGGTAAAGGGTAAGGCAATAATAATAAAGGAACGTATTTATGAAAATAAATTGATAACAATAGACTAATACATTTGGTATTAGTTCCTGCTAAAATACCTTTCTCTTTCTTAACTTAATATTGTGAGGTTAATTCGTAGGATAG
Source organism: Scirpophaga incertulas (assembly GCA_036419045.1). Lineage (NCBI taxonomy): Eukaryota > Metazoa > Arthropoda > Insecta > Lepidoptera > Crambidae > Scirpophaga > Scirpophaga incertulas. The sequence continues at coordinate 16,514,918 of CM071639.1, read as the reverse complement.
CACGGTATTGGAGGGCTTGTTTCTAGATAGATCAGCAGGTCAGGAAGGTGTTCACGGGAATTTAGTATACGAGTATAGTTGCTTTGGAATGCCATCTCATACATCCTTGCACCTTGCAGGGCTTGAAAGTTGCGTCAAGGAATTTGTTTCGTAAAGAATTGTAGATTACGCCGCTGGTAGATGCTTCAACCTCTCGCTAATTCTACGAATGTGATCCGATTTCGCCCTAGCAATATCTATTTTTAAAGACTTAGAAGCAAATTGATACTCCTCTTTTTCTCCTATTTAATGTATTGATATTAATACCTAGTACCGTTGTCGCAGTGAGCATTTGTTTACTTTTAAATTGTTAAGCCAAATTTAATTGATAAATGATTCAGTTGAATATCTTTGGAAACAATACAATAACAAAAGACGTTATTATTGAAAACGTACAACACCGTGTGAATTTTTTGAGACCCTGAATACTGTTAAACTATTGACAAGAAGTGTTATAAAGTATAATTTGGTCAAAAACAGTTGTACTAGGCTAACATATTATCAAATGCTCCACGTTCTCTATGTCACTACCGTTTGTCAACATTTAATTTCCTTTGTCCGGCTCGAATATAGAAATCCGCCGCAATCATTTGCCTGCCTTTTGCATTTTCGCCTTCCTCAAACTAAGTTAAAGTGAAACTATAAAAATTAATTTCGGAGAAAAATTAGCAAAAAGCATAGGTTCATAAAAGAAACAAATAATAGAATCTAATGTTAGTCGTTAATGACCATGATATTTATACGATTTAAACAAAATAAATAAAAAAAAAATATTTTATTTAATGCATACGCAAGTTATTTAAAGTTTTTGACCCGATGAAGTTTATATTATTAGGATTAAAGGACATAAGTACAAAGTAGACACATTTTTATAGTACTTGGAAGCTGAAGTTTTATACATATAATACGTACATAAAATAAATATTTACACACACATTTATATTTACTAAAATATCATTCTTATTTTATTGAAGAAGTTTCAACTCAATACGCTTAAGTTTCAACAATGCGCGGTGGTATCTGATTGGTGGAACGGGAAATGTTTGAAAGACCACAAGCTACAAAGAAAAATATTTATATGAATGAAGAGTAGCTTAGATTTTTTTTTTCTTTTTTTTTTCGTATCTGGATAGACGAAATATCCTCGTAGATGAATCATGCAAAGTTCAAGGGTACCTTTTCGTGAAGTGCGTATGAGAATACCAAAAATTTCAATTCGTATTGTGATCCTCATATAAATATTAAAATACATATTATTTCTAAATATATAAATTAGAGTATGGAATAGATGCGTTCGCAAAACATCTAATATATTTCAGGCGTGACGAATGATGAAGCAAACAATTTGGAGAGAACCATAATTGCCATAGCAAGAGCCATAATTGTATAAAATATTTTTAAGCCACTTAGAAAAAGAGGTGAAATTTCACGAAAACGATTTTAATATACAATGATTTTAAAAGACGAGTATATGATAGTTAGAAGATCTTATATAGAGCGAAGCTACTAACCCAATGCGCCCTATTCTACAAATCTTCATTTTACATAGTCAAAATTTAAGTACAAAAAAAACTATTCCCGGGTAATTACTTTTCTGTTATAATATAGTTGTTGTATTAACGAGTAGATTTATTTTTTACCCGTTTTAATATAAATTAGATATTAGAGGGGTATCGAATAAGGTTTATTGACGGAACTCTCGTATTCATGATTTAATCCAAGAATGACATATGTATTATGATTTTTGTAATATTGTGTCGCGGCTGGCTATTTACTCTATGGTCATACCACTTATAATGCTAATTATTCCTAATATTACTGAGGTCTTTCTTATCTTTTTCAAAGAAAAACCTAAAATTAAAGTGTTGTTAAGGTTACTATTAAGTATAATAACGTCTTAGTACTGAATAGTGACGTGGGCCAGGAAGTATCACTCTCATGTCGCCCAGTTCAGTCTGGTCTTTATATACCCAAATAAGTGTGAGCACTAAACTACGAGTCCAAACTAGTTGAATCGTACTCTTAATACTGCATATATTTGATTTACTATTTTTATTAATTATTGGACTTTATTATATTATTATTATATGGACTATGAAAATATTATACGATCCTAATACCGAAGTAACGAAGTAATAGTATTGTACATAAAAAGTAATGTAAAAAATTGATTTCGTTAAGTTTGAGCATTCCTGTGGGTGGAGCCATTTTTCTCTGCACTGTGTCATTCTTTTATTTTTCTGATATAGAAAAGGTCTCATTTATACATCAATTGCTACATATACTTATGGTTTTGGAGTTGGTTCGTTTCGGAGGTCGACTGTTCCTTAAATTTCTCCTACTTATAGAATTTTTTGGTAAATATAATTTTGGAGTTTAATACTGCAAAACGAAATACAATTGCTTATTCTATTAGTGTAGAAGAAACGTATCATATTAATACAATGTAGGAGGCGATTTCTAAATATTTTTTTTTTATGTAAAAGGGACAAACGAGCAAGACGGGGCACCTGATGCTAAATGCAGAATTATGCATGTCACTTGCCAAGAATATTGATATTAAAGATTGCTACTTGTATTTATAATGTAATCATTTTGCTCCGTATAATTTCAAATTTAATTTTCTATACATATTATGTCTTGATATTACATACTATTTGCAATAAACAAAGGTAATCCGATCAAAAAGTGTTGTTCAAAAGCCTTCTCTGTGTAAGGTGTTAACTATATATGTATACATCCTTCTTCATAAATTTTACTTTTGATTATAAAATATTGTTTTTTCCGATTCATTATATTCACTTAATATCTACTATATGTGTTACGAGAATTGTTTTGTCTTTGCCATTAATTTGAATTTGACAAAAAAAAAATGTTTTAATAATGCGACAGTATTTACAGTATTATCGAATCTGGCCCCAATTTAAACGAAGTCAATCTTATAAAGACAAAAACAGGTAGATATTAAAATTGTACAGTATTTTTCGTATACTGAGTATCAAAATTATGCTATTTGAAGCGGAAGACTTAAGAGCAAAAATAAGAAATAAATAAAACTGAAATAAAATCAACAAAACAAATGAAATTTAGATTGTATTATGAATTATTAGGGCATGGTCAGTCCATAAAATAAACTTAATATCAAAACTAAAGGTATATTTATGTAAAGGTAAACTAACCAGGCAAGATTAAACAACGAAAGGCGGAGATTTTGTAAGGTCTTCCAGATAGTGAAGTTGGTACAGGCAGGCTCCGCGAAGGTGAGATGTCACAGAGGCTGGGCAACAGATGGAGCAGCAGGCAGGCACCAGGCCGTAGAACAGGCAGGAGCCACTGCAGTCTTCTTTCTTTTTAGGGACGCACATTGGACGTGCAGACTCCTCAGTGTCGGCTCTTTCAGTGGGTCATTCATGATAGCTGTAGCGGTACTTATACCAGGAGTATAATGGTTCTTCGATGTTCTTTGCAAGAAGCTGGCTGTAATCACATCTTCCTAGCTCCCTTGGACCGCCTTTTCGAATTTTAAAATATAATGTATAAAAAAGATTTTTTGTTGGCATACAATTTTCTATCTTATGCATATCAGGAAAATATAGAGGTATAATGTGTTACGTTTGATTGTTGTCATAAGTTGTCAAATGCGATAATAATTATAATAATTTTATAAAAAGATGATAAAAAAATAGTGTATAATAAACGCAGGTGTTAATAAATATGAATGTGAATGGTAATGTTGGTACATTTTTATAAATAAATATCTGATATTGGTATATCGATCAGTGTAGGTTCCGACAGGTCAATGTTACAAATAAATCTCTTTAAAATCTAAAAATCTATTAACAAGTTAAAGAAAAGTAAAAAGAAAATTTCTAAAAGCATAAACCACTCTTAGTTTAATATTCTGTAGTTTAATAGTTATTATAAGAATTAATTTTCGCAAAGTAGAAAAGTACTACAGTTTGGTTTCAAACTTTTCACGCAATTTTAATTATATATTTTATACTTATTTATATTTTCTTTAGAGCAAAAAATTCTATTTGCCTTATGAATTTTATGATTCAGTAAGAATATGAAATAAGATTGGATAATTTCTGGCACGTTGAAACTTCTAATGATGATGGCTTTTTTATGATTTCGGTAAAAGCTAAACTTGGATCACGTTTTTGAAATAGAATACGTGTGTTATTTAAAGTTAAAATTATCACGACCTTTTAGGCTGTTAACCTAAGTTAGCAACTTGAAATACTGGGTCCGATCCGATTTAATACATACTTGGTTCTTGAATACATAATCATTAAATAAACAAATTGAGTGAACCTATTGAATTACTATATACAAACATTTTTTTTTGTTGTGTTTCTAAATAATAAGAACAATATGAAGAAAAACAGATTCCTTTATATAATTTACAGAAAATTTATAAAATCAGGTTTATTTGATTTTAATTTTAGATGACATGAAAATAAATCAATTATTTAGGTATTAAATTCCAAAAATCCGTTGTTGTCTATTAACCTCACTCGGGATCTAATTCCAGTAATGTAAATTGTCAATTTGAAGTAAATTTTCGATGCGATTTTGAAATCGCATTCGTATGTATACAATATGTATATTGTATATATAGACTGAAAAATCAAACAAAACACAGATAATATTTCCACAAGTATGACTTGATTACGAGTGGGTGAGGGCACTCGTAATGAAATCACACCTGTGACTAAGGTCACATCAGTGATATTCAAAAATAAGAATTATTGAAAATCGGTGATTATTAGTCACATCGGTGATTTCGAAGTCGCATTCGTAATTCAAAAATAGGCCTCCAGAGCTCAGTAAGCTATTATAATATATTTCCTTTCAGAAATTTCACATATAATCTGTGGTATCACTAATAGAAAATGAGTTTGGAACATTTCACTTAGTCGGCTATGCTATATAATCTTCAGTTTTATTGTTATCCATTTTATTTGAATGCCCTGCGGGTTGTACGCGGAAATGGATCAAAGGAGTTGGCAGAAACCGTTTTCTTTTATCGTAATTTTTGATGACGCTCTCACATTCATTTAGACTGTAGACATCTTACAAAAGGGCTGTCGACAAAAAAAGTGATAAATTAAATTGATGTGAAAAGTAACCAAGAATTTTCGACATCTCTATATTATACCCATTAACTTACTTTAAGTATTGTATTTGGGTTTCTCCGAAGTTAAATTTTATTATATCTGATGGAAAGAAGTTAAAACATTTTTTATTGATTGAAAATTACAAAAACTTAAAGTTTAGACGAATTACGATGTTTTAGCAAATGGACAATGGCACGTGGTACTCTTGGCTCTTTGTGTGTTGTATAATAGTAACATTAGATATGCATAACATATCTTACATAGAATATATTTTATGGTTAAAGTCATAAAATCAGTTTAGTGAAAATATTACTGTTCGGATATCAACAAGTAACAGCGAAATATTTTCAAGTCGGATGACATTACATTTTATTACTTTCGGTGCGAGAGTGTTTATTGCGTACTAACTTTTAGGAGCAAGACTGCGTTCTTCTATCTATGCTGATGTAAAAAAATAACAATATTTACCCACAAAACTGTCATACACATCTTGAGCTTAGGGAAATATTACAAAACATTTTGATATCTATTCCTTTTGAGGGAATCTTTCACTGGATGTGAGAAGACATTTCTAAATTTGTGCAAATTATATTTATATTTAGCCTAAATTGTTTTTTTTTTTCATTTATACAATTAATATTTTCTACTTTATATTGAGTTTTCCCATAGGAGAGAAATATTTAGATAAAAATTATGTAATATCCTTGCTCATCTTTCAAACTATCCTCGAACTAAGTTACATCAGAATCGGATCAGCTGTTGTTATTGGATTGTCCCATAGAAAAATCATATTTTCTCGTGGTATAAAGATCCGGCTTAGCCGTTTTAATATTCAAACGTGACGGACAGACGTATAAAATATTAATGAGACGGTACAGTATCTTAAGTTTAAAAAATATTGAGTTAATTTATTATTCGAGTCAATCACAGACTATAATAATAAATGTATAATAATAATATTTCTTACACTTGCACCAATTAGATTACATAGTTATGGGATCTATCTAGGGTAACGAATAAAATTACATTTATTATACATGTATAAATATCTTTGATAGAAATATATATTAACAACCATGACTAAGATACAAGTGTTATTGCTAGTGCATTCTTCATATATACATCTGTCCTCACCGGGACTTAAACCTGGGATCTCAGGGATGGCGACACCGTGAAACTCGACTGCAGAGGTCGTCAAGTATTGTCTATTGTACCACTGGAAAAGAATTCATAGACTATATAAATGAATGAATTCGCTATGTAAAAATGTTAGTACACATTTTATTTATACATTGTTTGAACAAATGAAAGATAGTACAAATAATATGTATAACTTTACAGCATTGCGGAAGAAATTTTCAAATCGACAGTAACATCCGTTGTTAATATTTGACAAATTTGGAATACATGCTCAAAATTTCTATAAAGGGGAGATTCCAGAATGCATGGAGCCTGGCTCTTAAACCTATACATAAACAATTCAACAAACAATTTATTAATGTTAAATTCTTATTTAATAGCTTTGTTATCGGGCTCTTGTTGTTTAAAAATTGCTATTAATTGCAAAACAACTCGACTTCCATCACGGCGGATAATGTCATTTACATAATGCTCATAGATTACAAAAATAAATGACATGATAATCATAATATAGACATAAAAAGTTATATTATTCAATTATTAACATGTATAAGTTTATACATTTACATATATCATGTAAATGTATAAACTTTTCCAAGTATTTCTAGATTTAGTTTGTGTTGTGTGTATATATTTGGATTGCCTTAACTTTAATATAGTAATTATTACTAAATACTTATTTTGATACGTGGTGAATAAGTGATTTTTACGATAAGTTCACAATTCGTTTTATGGTATTCATAAATCAAATCGTGTACATTGTTAGCGTTAATAGCGCGACTTGGACCACTTAAGTTCAAACTATCTAAAGTCGTTATAACAAAGAATATTTAGAAAAAAAAACTTTCTTTATATCAAACAGCCATAGAACAATACTTGTTTTAAATTTATTTGAAAGTGTTCTTGCATAAGTTATTTCTCCATTTTTTTAATATATTCTACTACTATATGGATCAACTAGAACATATTCTTTGTTAAAAATTTATATAAATTTGTAACAATTTCATAAAAACAATGACCACACAATTATCACTATGACTCATTTACAATGCTGCATCAGTAGCTAGTGAGGATCTATATCTAATTTCTGATCTTTATATTCAGTTCTATAATAAGTGTTGTAAAGGGGCAATGAAAAACATTGTATGAGCGAGCCTTTATTGAGATTGTCGTTGGACTGTGAGCTGTCACTTGTCTCTGCCTCTTACTGTGTGCTCTGCTTGCTATGTCGATAAGTACCTAACGTGATTTTGTTCTGGCTAAAATAAATAAAGTTCTCAATAAAGTAATTAAAACATTAAAATAGCTTGTCCTTTTGTTCTGACATCCCATAATCCTAACAATAAGTAACATAATTTATTATTTTCGGCATTTTGCAATGCTTATTATTAAAATAAAAGAAATACATAAACAGAGTATTTAAAGTCACGTTTGGGGTAATATTTCTGCTGAATGTACTTGTTGTAAAATATCTGTTTTATCTTGATTAAAATATTTTTATAATCTATGTCCTTTCGATTCTTTTATCGCCTCACTCTATTTCAATATTACACCACCACGTGGCTAAGTATTAGTTATTTTTCTTAATAAGTACGCTTCACGTGCTTAACAATTTTCCTATCGGTTTGTATAGTAACATATCTTTGTAAAATTAATGGATAGCGTCACTTTACATCTTGTATCGCAAGTTGTCTGCTTTTACTGTGGTTCTTGTTTTTCAAGTGTCACGTAAGCTATATTTTGTACTACTGATGATAGTAGTTATTTGCTATCCTTGATTTCAGCAGTCTCTCTGATCTCATCTGGATAGCGATGGTGGTAGCGGCAGAAAGGTGGATTAGATCTGACGACACGGGGCTCTTTTTTTGTTTAAAATACCGGACGAATATATAGGCTATTTCACGACGCGGTTCTAAGACAGCCTAACTAAGGTAGTTTTAAAAGGTTTTAGCTTTTGGCATAGATTTAGTCAGGTGGGCATTTTTACAGTCTTTTTTTAATAATCAAACTAAGCTGGATGCTGATGGATAATGTGCAACGTCCTGACTATCGCAACTTAGTGCCGCGAGTCTTAGACAAACATTGGTTTGGGGCGCCAATCCGTATTGCTCCGTATCACTTTATCGTCTCAGATCGATACGTGCTACAGGCACTTGTGTTAAAATATCGAAATATATACTTTGAACATGAGTTTATAGTGAGTTAAGTTACTTTACTTTACTATTTGCTTATGCTACGACATATTATAAAGATGTTACCACTAAGAGATCTTTGCTTCTATATCCCTAGAAGTTGCCGTTTATTTTGTACAAATAATAAATTCAACGATACTGATCCCCCCCCCCCCTATTCTGAGAATTATCAAAATATTATATTATATGAGAATAAACAAATATATACACACAGATCTATTATTAAAGATAACATAACAACATTGTTAAATAAATGCAGCCTAATCCATAAAGCTTATTAACTACAGATACAGTTACCAGTACTAGCACAAATACGGTTCACGAGAGGGATGATTGAACAACTTAGCAGTTGAATTCTGTCGTTTGAAATGTCATGTGAGCGTATTGGATACACGGATTATTGGATCAAAGTATTAAAGTTACGCTCGTGTTGTTCTAGTCGATAAACGGGACTGTAGGTGAGAATATGTTTGGCTCAAAAGGCCCGTCTGAATTGATATAGGATTTTGGGCCATATTGGATGGATCATGGTAATAAATTTGAAACAGCTTTTAACATAGGTTGCTATTTACGTATATAATTTTTTAAGTTAGCCCATTTAAGCCCGTCAATTCTGCAAAATGTAGAAAGTCTGAACAGAAATGGTGAGTTGTTCGTAAGCTACCTCGGAAAGCTGTGTATTTTGGTCACTAGGTAAAGCTGCTGAAATGCTAGTAACAACTTGGCTCATAGCACTAAAAGATAGCTTTGTCTTGGGTAATCTCTTTGCCCCGAACTCGACTATGAATGACGATGAAAGCGCCACGCCCCTTATCATCCCGTGGTGTGTTAATGTTTTCTTCAATGCTATTGTCGATATATTAGAATTTAAAAATAGTGTTAGAATTTGGATATAAAATGTACCACGTACTTTTGAAATCATCTGCTGCTTCCATATCGCTTTGTAACAAATGCTCATCACGATCAACAGTCTTTAATAAAATTGTTATGACTGCGTTTTGAATATGCCTAAGATCATCATTTTCTTCACTAGATTAGTTGTCTAATCCGATATAATAATATGATAGGAACCGATGTATTAGCCCTATCAACATCTCTAGGCCCTCTTCCAATCGGCTCTACATCTTGAAAAGACCCGTCAATTCTGCAAAATGTAGAAAGTCTGAACAGAAATGGTGAGTTGCTCGTAAGCTACCTCGGAAAGCTGTGTATTTTGGTCACTAGGAAAAGCTGCTGAAATGCTAGTAACAACTTGGCTCATAGCACTAAAGATAGCTTTGTCTTGGGTAATCTCTTTGCCCCGAACTCGACTATGAATGACGATGAAAGAGTTTGAAGTTGGCAGCATGGGGGGAATGTGATTATGCGACCCCTTTAGTACGTCATAAATACAATATATGTATGATAATTGTTTTTCAAAAATTAAGAGCCTATAAATGTATAAAAATTAACATTTTTTAATGACTTCTTTAAAATCACTTCTTTCTGTAAAATTTTACTTGTTTCTCGATACAGCGTCCTACTGACCACAGACTATAAAATACGATTTTCTATTAAACAAAACAACAAGGGATATTTTACGTGAATAAAAAATAAGAACTGGTTTCTTTGAGAATAAACAGCTGCGTAAGGCAAACATAATATTAAGAGCACAGATTAATATTAAACATTTTCGTTTTTCCGCGCGATTATGATGTGTAGTTTGATTGATTCGCTCTTGAGCAAACCTAATGGCTACGCAAACAAAAAATAAATTAAGATGCGATCTTTTTCATAATTAACACATCTTTGAATAATAGCGGTTCACGAGTATAAGACGTACTTTGATAATGTAGTCAGAATTGCTTACTATTTACTTCAAAGAGATGTTTCATTATTAAAGAAATTCTGATATTCAGTTTTTCGCCTAATTTATGTATGGGTGATATGTTCATATTTGTGTTTTGTTTGTTTCAGATTGACATTGATTCAGGCAGTGAAAATACAATCCAGTGCGATCATATTGATACATGTAACTAATACCGTGGGCAAATAGACATATTGTGGTTGCTTGTTTTAATCTATTATTTATACCATTTGTGCAGTTAAGTGGTAATTAATCGTTTTTATTGACGAGCAAACTGTTGTGTGGTAACTTTGTACTGTTCGTTTGCGCAAAGATTGTGATGTCGGCGTGTGTAGTGGAGGAAGGGAGGGAAGAAGGCGGCGGTGCAAGCGGCGCGGAGGCAGGCACGAGCAGCGAGCGGGATACACCACCACCGCCGGCACTACCCGAACGCACGCGTCGCGAAGTGCTTATGAGCGGACGCGGCCGCCGGGCATGTTCCGAGCAGGGTCCACATCCTGGCATGCATATGCGTAAGTATTTCAAGACTAAGCTCCGCTGCACATGCATAAGCTCGCTTTCATCATTATCACAGATATCTAAATAATAAAACATAAAAATTGGCGAGTAACAGCAAAACTATTGAAAACGCCTTCCAGCCTTTCCTTTCCTTTCTTTTTTTCCTTTACTTGCCAGCTCGCTTCTTATACCACAAATATACATTAACTATGCACTCACGGATACGTACATTTAAAAACGATATAAAATTTTGATTACGTATAGGTAAACTAAATAAATTTTACCATAAATGTGGTACAAAGTTCGCTTAACGTTAAATGATCTCGTGTTTGTAATGGCAGTTAGTAACCGTTTACTGCGACCGTACCACTAGGAGTTTTTGTGTTCGAAATTATCATTTAAGACATTTTTTTTCTTTCTGGAGAGGAGAGGCTGAGAATTCTCATGCATACCACCGCAACCAAGTGCCACGGTGATTACGTTACACTCCTCACGAATCGAGGCAGCTCAACCCGAAACACCTACCTAGGCGGTAGGTGTTTCGGGTTTAGCCGTTGATCCTATTGACCCTATGGCTTGACGTGATAAAGAAGACCGATCATCTAAGAAGCAGAGCATTGCTTTTTGTAGTGTAGTGCATCTTTGGGAAGCGCCGTGGATACGCTCTTCCCGAGGGTCCAGGACAGTCCCTCCGCCGCTCCGTCGCCCGGCCTATGGTCGGACGACCTCCGGGTGACGGAGAGCGAGCTCGCCAGGGCCGTTTCGCGGCTCTCTGCGCGCAGCGCTGCCCCGGGGCCGGACGGGGTCCCGGAAAAGGGCGTTCAGGTTCAGGGCGTTCGGGAGCACGGTGAGGCAGCTCTTAACGAGCTGTCTCTGAGAGGGCGTGTTTCCCGTCGATTGGAAGTCGGCCAGGCTGGTGCTCCTCAGGAAGGAGGGAAGGACCGGTGACGTTCCGTCTTCGTTCCGGCACTCTCGTCGTGACAACAGGGGCCGACTTTGGGCCGGCTCAGGCTTGCCGAGCTCGGGGTGGCATGTGTCGTGCTTGCGATCCGCCGGCTGGGTTTAGAAATAGCGCCTCACAAAACCGAGGCGCTATGGTTCCACGGCCTTCCGAGGCGCCGGGAACCACAATTAAGTACTTGGGCCTCACCCTGGACCGCCGCTGGAGCATCGAGGAGCACTTCGTGGTCCCCTGAGTCAAAAGAGTGGCGGGCGCGTTGCATCGCTTGCTTCCCAATCTCGGGGGACCGAGGGATGGAGTTCGCCGCATGTACGAGGGCGTCGTGCGATCCGTGGCCATGTATGGGGCCCCCGTGTGGTAACGAGACTGCGCGAGGTCCCCCCGCTGCAGAGCTCTGCTACGGAGCCCGCAGCGGATAATGGCCATACGGATCGTACGAGGCTACCGTACCATCTCGTACGAGGCGGCGACGGTTCTGGGACGCAGTGACGTATGCATCGCGGCGTGTTGACCGGGGGAGCGATGTGGGGAGCGCCCCGGAATCCGCCCACGAGGTGCCTAGGCGGGAGTGGCACTGACGGATTGTGGCGGCCTGGCGTGCGCAGCTCGAATTACGGATCTGCGCACGCCAGCGGGCCGTCGGTGCCATACTCCCGCACCTCGAAGCTTGACTACACGGGAAGGAGGAGGTCCCTACCGATTGACTCAGATACTCACCGGGCACGGCTGCTTCGGTGAGTATCTGTGTCAAATAGGACGGGAGGGATCGACACATTGTCACCACTGCGCATCCCACCTCGACTCGGCCCAGCACACGCTGGCGGAGTGTCCCGCGTGGGCCTCCGAGCGCCGAGTCTTGGTCGCAGAGATCGGGCGAAATCTGTCTCCGCCGGCATTGATTGCTGCAATGCTGGCGGACGAGGGAGGTTGGAGGGCTGTGGCCTCCTTCTGTGAAGCAGTGATGCTCCAGAAGGAGGCCGCCGAGCAGGGTCGGGAGATGGCCGATCCCGCTCGAAGAAGGCGGCGCCGGGCTCGGTAGCACAGCTGCGGCGCCGCCGCGGGTCGCCGGCGGGCGCGAGGGAGTCACGCCCGCGGATACGGCGACTCGGGATGGACCACGCCCCTTCCGTGGCCGGGGGCCGTCGTCGGTGGAGGAGATCGGGGGAGGTAGTGTAGCCTCCTTCGAGGAGAGCTTCCCTGTAGGCAGGGGAGCGGAGGCTGGGAGTTCCCGGAAGTCGCTTCGCGTTCCCGGGGGCTCCCTACATGCCTAAGGAAGGCCATCCCTGAGGTTTTTAGTGGGTAGGCCTCCCCCTTCTGGGGAGGAGAGCCCCACATAACCGCCGGCTCGCCACAGCCGGGGTATGCAATTTAATGCATTTTCCTCAGGAAAAAAAAATTGTATTGCGTCCTTATTTGTGTGTAGTGATACTTATAAACATAAAGGCATTGATTGTCATAAAAACGCCAAATGATAACAATCCAATTATTTGCAAGGATACCATAAAATTTTATAAATATAACATATGTTTTATAATATCGAATATTTATAGTAAAATGTAATCTTTTTACTCATTCTTTCTGGGTACTCTTTTCAGGGACTGTGACTGTGACTGATAAATTAGGAAAACTCAAATCAAATGTGATATTACATAGGTATCGTAAATCCAGGCATTCTTAATATTATTCAAAGGAAGGTCATTCATCTTATAAACGTTATCTAGAACTCTTTCACGAGTGTATCCAGTGATGTTTTACGTCCTTACATCCTATAATATGTATTAAGGACGTAAGGGCTAAATACTCTGTAAATGTATTAAACTATTATATGTTGCTTAAATGCAACCTATACCGCGATCTCTTATGAATGGTTAATTTTTGAATGTGGAATGCAATTGGTGACAGTAAACAGCGACAAATCTATATTATAATGTGATGATTTTAAGTTATGTTATGTTGTATGTTGTAGTATAACGCGATTATGTCACTGATGACAGAAGGAAGTTGCACCTATTTACGTGAATAGTATAAGTATGATATATCCATAGATATATCCATAAATGCATTTTCCAGGTCAACCCAGCAGCCTGTTATTTGTTTTTTATGCGATCAGACAAAATTCAAACTGCTCGATAGAAACTTTTTGGACAACCAGATATACCCGGTAAATTCGTTTTGACGATTAGGTCTGAAATATTTGTTGTTGTTCATAAAATGGAAAAAGTATCAGATTAATTTGTGAACAAACATTTAGTTTGTAGGTACAGTAGTTGCGAAGAAGATTAGGTTAGGTTAATCACGAAATGAAAGTATAAAAAGAAATTTCATTTTCTCTTGTAAATGTTTTGAACCGCTCAGGTAATTGTTGGCCGCCGGAGAACCATTGGCGTAATGAAGTCACGTGCGCCAACGCGTTATAATTGTAATAATTTTCTCTTTGGATCAAATGACTTTTTAGGAAAGCCATTATAAATAATAAAAGGGCCTGTTGCTAGCGAGTAGATGCGTGGTTATCATGTTTACATACGCAATTACTTATTATATATATATATATATATAATATATATATATATATATTATATATATTATATATATATATATATATATATATATATATATATATATATATATATATATATATATATAACGGGTTTTTCAATAAGGGCGGGTAGATTTTGGCGGCCCGTGGCGGCCATTTTGTTTTGGTGACACTTGTGAAATCTTTTGCTTATTATTTAGTTGCTTATGCCAAATCACCATGGCAGGTTACACGATTGAACAGCGCGTACAAATGATAAAACTTTATTATCAAAATGAGTATTCGTTAGTGCAAACGTTGCGTGCATTGCGCCCATTTTACGGTAGACGTGGTGGCCCTTCACAGTCGACTCTTCAGCGTTTGGTGGCAAAATTTGAAACAACCGGTTCGTTAATCGATCAACCCACACCTGTACGTTCAAGAAACGCAAGATCAGCCGAGAACATCGCGGCGGTCCGTCAAAGTGTACAGCAGAACCCGAGGCAGTCGATTCCTCGCCGTGCACAAGAACTCAGCCTTTCGCAAACTTCAACTTTGCGAATTTTGCGACGGGACTTAGGGTTACACCCGTATAAGATTCAACTGACCCAGGAGCTCAAAATTCATGACCATAGACAACGTCGTTTGTTCGCTGCCTGGGCCTCGAATCGTTTGGAAGATGATCCCTATTTCGGGCAAAAAATCATCTTTAGCGACGAGGCGCATTTTTGGATGAATGGCTTTGTTAACAAACAAAATTGCCGTATATGGAACAACAAAAAACCCACACGAGGTTCACCAGGTGGTAATGCATCCTCAAAAAGTTACGGTTTTGGTGTGGATTTTGGGCCGGCGGCGTCATTGGTCCGTATTTTTTCGAAAACGACGTTGGTGAGGCGGTCACTGTCAACGGCGAGCGCTACAGAACGATGATATCCAATTTTTTATGGCCCATGTTGAACCATATGGACCTAGACGACATGTGGTTCCAGCAGGATGGCGCTACGTGCCACACAGCGGACGCCACGATTGACATTCTGCATAAGCGATTTGAGACTAAGGTTATCTCTCGCAGGGGTGATGTGAATTGGCCACCAAGGTCATGCGATTTAACCCCGCTAGACTTTTTCTTGTGGGGTTTTTTGAAGTCGCAGGTCTATGCAAATAAACCACAATCCACCGATGCCCTAAAGGCGAACATAACACATGCCATCGCTCAAATTCAGGCGGATCTATGCGGAAGAGTTATTGAAAATTGGACCACTCGGATCCGTGCCACTGTGAGAAGCCGAGGCGGGCATTTGAATGATGTCATCTTCCATACTTAATGGCATATATGTGCCTTTTAAATAAAAAAAAATTGTTGATACCTCATACGCAGCTTGTTTAATTTCGTTTCAAAATCTACCCGCCCTTATTGAAAAACCCTTATATATATATATTATATCTGTCTGTTATTATAGACTGAAAGATATAAAAAAATACCGATATTGCTGATAAATCAAATTGACGAATCGTAATAGTTATATCCGTGTTATGTATGACTATTATATATGGCATGTAAAAGTTATAATAACCCATAGACAAAAGCTGTTTTGAGTTCTTTAGTAAGTTCATAATGCTTTGAGGAATCATAATTTTATTTATTAAGAACAATCATAACTTGATTTAAAGGCTCTAAAAATAGAATGTCGGAACCGCAAAAGAAATTAACATTCTCTACTTACATCCTAACACTAATTGAAAAAAAACTATAATAAATATGTGATCATTAAAATTAAAAAAAAAACAAACTGTAATAATTTTACAGATAAGTTCACCAATTTAGTCCTTGTAGAAATTCGCCTTCTGTTAACGTAACCTATTGTGGTGTATATTCTTAATAACATTTTCTATGGCGAACGCTTTAACACCTAGATTTTTGACACGTTTTGTAAGTATTAGTACATTTTTTACACAACCCTATTAAATGTAGTTTAAATGATCTTTCAGGACATCTAATTATCCCGATAGTACTGATATTTTTATTAGGGTAATTTATGGAAATTCTGCTACTGTGGGCAGTGCATGCCATTTGATTAAAAAATGTTCATAATTTTACCCTCTTCTCGTAGTAGGCTTAATTTGTTTTGAAAATACTAATACTTACATATATTTTGCCGTATTTAGATTTCTTCGTATCAAAACAACCTCTAATTCTTCTAATTCCGCACCAAATATGAAAAGAATATCTGAACTAATTATTTGTTACGTGAACACGAAATGAATTTTGACGGGATCATTAATTAATGTTATGTCTGTTATATATTTCATTATTATTGCTATTTGTTATTCAGACCTAGTAATATAGTCTCAGATATTTGTCTTGCAGGCTATTTCAGCTTAAATAGTCTGACAGAACTCTATAAAATAACTATAGAAAAAAAAGCAGTTACATATTTTTGCACCAATTTGTATTTGGAAATGAAAAAGTCTTCATTATGTTGCCGAGAGCGTCTAAACGTTTCATGAAGCTTCCAATAATCATTTTATCACAATTTGTAATGAGATGGTATTTTTTTACCTCTCACTATAGTACTGCAAGGTTGAATTGCAATTCTTGTAGCTTTAAAAGTAAGCTACTAATAAAATGAATTATTCTTCAAATCTAAATAAAACGAATAACAATGTCCAGAATAGTCGAATATGAATTTTAAAATTGTTATCCCGCATTGCAATCAAAGTTTAAAGTTTTTTAAATTTTTTGTTAGAACAAAGATAAGTCCGTAATATTATGAATACGGGTCCGCTTATCACGGGATTAAAGATCCGATCATTTATTAGGCATGCGTGGGGATATATATATATATATGTGTATATATATGTACTACATTATTCACTGTTCCAGATCACTTCATTGCAATCACTTTTTCTACATTTTCTGTTCCGTTGTCTCGATTTTGAGATGCGCTTTGCGCTTAAATTTTATTGAGAGCTCGGCTCAAAGCTCTAAAGTTAACTAAATAAAAGGCTTCGCTAAAGTAACATTTTAAGGTCATCGGTACGCCAATTTGCGACATCGTTATTTTAATCCTATGGGTCAAAGATTTCCTCAGCTTTATATTGAATTATTTCATCCTAAAGCAAGTATATGGAATATTATTAGTTACAACTATCGCAACAATATTTGAAATATATAATGCGTAGATGGCGGGTATTGTGATAGTAACATCTCATTACTCATAAGTTTTAAGCAGTGTGTTTATTCTGTGTTTGTAATCAGTTCGTTAATCAATGCATTAATTCAATTGTAAAATCTCATAATCTAAGGCTGTAAAACTGTTATTAAGTGGTGTATGAAATTTATGGCTAAGTTCCATAATTATGTGCCCTTTGAAGTTTCTGTTCAAAGCGAAAAAAGTCTGATAAGACTCACATAAGATGTTAATTTACTGCTTACGTGAAATACTGCTTGTAATGTAATTTATAATTAGTCCTGTATATTGAGTAGCTTTAATTTTTAGGCACGAGATTATATATGAGCCATGGTGTTCCTTTCTTTTAGTAGGTAATGTGTCGTGTTCGTTCAGTAAACAGTGTGGTCAAATCTATCAAAAATGGAACTGTGTGGGTATATCAGTAGTTTCTTTTAATTTATCGGTATTTAATTATGAATAAGACATACCAATAGTGATACATATACACTTTTAAACAAATATGGCAAAGGTTTTAATAGAAATATGTTCTCCTATTAGAGTATACACTGCTGCCATCGTACAGTATTAGCTTTTACAGTCATAATTACAATTATAATAATATAACAAAATACAGAGGAGTATAAAATACTGTTTAAAATTAAGCTTTGCGTAGGAATATGGTATCACTGAGGTATTGGGTAAAGGGGAATATCATTGAATTAAGTCATCCGAGATTATATTAATAATTTCTAAGAATAACTACTTAGTCTTGCCATAAATATTGCTATAAGGATTTTATTCTATGCATATAATATTTATTATTTTAATGTCTGTTATAGTTAACACATTGATATAAAATTATATTTACCTTATTCGAATTGTCATTTGTTGCAATACAGTCCTTCAAATGTTTAGGTCAGTTATCAATAGAAGCTCGCTCTTCTTCACTGGTAATCTTATGGATTCTTTGAGCCTGCAAATTATCGTGGTGATTACAACAAGTCATACTATATACTACTGTCCAAAAATCATAATCCAGCGGACGCTATTAAGGTACCTACATGTTGTACCCAATAGGACCATAAACTGACTCGCTTGGCACTCCATATTCAACCTTAGCCTCTGTCCCTGTTACTCCCTTAATTACAGTTTGCATAGTTTTAAGCTTGCAGTCGATAAAATTCGTCAAGGCAGTAAGTAGCAGTATTATGCTCTTTTCTAAGACCGTGTTATGATTCTGATAAAAGAAAAATTGCTAATTAGTGTACAACACAATAATTACTTTTCGCAGCACTTTAATAAAATAACTATAGGTCTTAATTATAGACCTATTAATTTTATTAAATAGAGAATATAGATGAATGCCTTGTTCATAAGTAAGTAGTATAATATCTTTTTTGAATATACGTGATTTAATATGATTGTCGTTATAGAGATTTCGAGCGGCTGGGATGTTATTTGTATAAGCAACCAATAGTTAACCAACCTTTATTTGATTAATATAATTGACAATTTAGTATTGGCTTTGCAATATGAAATTGGTTCATGGCTTAATAGTATTAACGCTTAATAGTATTAAGCCTTGGATAATACCTTCTAATAATTAAAACTAACGTTAGTGCTCCTGAATGTAACAAATTTCGCCTTAGTAAGTAAATGTAGGTCGGTATATCTGAACCGTGAAGTTTGCTCGTCACGATTCACAGGAGTTTACAATTTTATTCCAGTCCCTACAAAATCTTTCGATGAAGCACGAATTCACGCGGTGGCTCGAGAAACGTGATATTTTGCGTAATGTGATGCAGTGCAGCCAAGCTGATGACAAAATCTAGTGAAATTTAACTTCGAAAATAAATTTGTCGGCTGGATGGCGCAGTACAAAATTTTTATTTAATACCGGCAATATATTTAGAATATCTATTTTATTTTTAAGATTTATCATTTATCATCATCAGCACCATCGCCACCATCATCAAGCAATACAGCACCATCGTCAATATCAATATACATCAAAAATACAAATGTATTGAAATCTATATGTATCTACTTAAATCCTACTAACCTAGGAATCTAGGGCTAGATTTTGATGTAACTATTCTTATGTTATACAATGAAACAAACATAAATCTCTGCTTGAGAATGGTTAGAAAGAGATAGCACTAACTAGGCTCTACAGCACCATCATTTTCTAACTGCACTCAAGAAGAAATATGCGTTTAATTTTAAAATACGATTGTAAGAAACTGTATCGTAAGAATTTCCAAAATCAATATTTCTACCGAGCAATCGAACCTGTTACTGATAACAAAGAAACACATTTTATAATATTAGTGTGTTTGTTAGTATCACTTATAAAAGACAGAAGAAACATCCTATCCCATCCCATCCCATCCAATAGAAACATCATAACACTTGAGTATACGTACATGTGTTTTATGACTGTTGTATATTATAATAATATTTTTATGATTTATTTTTATTATGCTTTTCTCCGCATTCTCCTCTAGTTTAGTGAGTCACGTTGAGGCACGAGTTAAGACTGTTTATAGTTTTTATAGGTATGTGGAAAAAAAAATACATGCATTGGTTATTTCATATTCAGATTTTATTATTAAATTCTAATGAAAGTGAATTCACACAACTCATTGATTCCAAATGATTTTCCAAATTTTTAGAAAACGTATTTTTACAGAAAACTTAAATGTTTTAGAATATTTTCTAACGTAATCTATGTTTACAGGAGTGTAGCCCAATCATTAAACTTTTTTCTTTCACTATGTACTTTATGTTTATACTACTACTACTATTCTAAATTATTATATACTACTACTACTACTATTTTGCCACTACAATTTTAACGTATTTAGATTTTTATATAAGCTGTTGTCCCGTCATTCGCTAAAATAGGGATTTGATTAGAGACTATTTGAATTTATTAATGCCGGCCTTAGTTATAAGTTTATAAATAATCTCTATATCTACTATGGTAAGAATTAATATTCATAAATTGTTGGGGAGCTATTCAGAAAAATTGTTTGTCTTTTTGTGAAGGATAATGCATGCTTTAATTGTTCACTGTAGTTATTTGTATTTATATTCTGTATGTTTATTTTAACTATTTTTTTTTTGTGAAGTTTACCGTATTTGTTTATAAATAATTTTCATTTATCAAACAGAGCACGGTACCGCACACCTGTGGGGCTCGAACAGCGGCCGCCGTGGGTGGAGTCGTAAGCGGACATCGGCGCCGCAGATGGGTGGCAACATCCACGGCTCAATGCCGCGCGTCGCGCTTGTGCTGCGCTCGCGCCGTAGCTGGCCGGTCGCGCCGCAGTCGTATCGCAGGTAACAAAAACAACTAAACTCAATCTTAGTCTTGGCCATAAGGGCCCTACGGCTTGAATGGAGGATGGTTTGCCCCACCCTAAGGAGAGGGTACGGTCAGCGCCGCCCTCCGAGGAGAACATATGCGATTGAAAAGGCACGGTACACTAGTGGCTCCTGCCTGTTCGGATAGATGGGGCCTTCTCGTGAAAACGCAGCATACTGCGAAGAATGGACGACTGAGGTGGTGGCAGCGCACATGCCGCCTCTCGCAAGGGTTTAAGAGCCCGCGTTAAGGGGTCGGGAGGGTCGGATAAAACGTGTCTAGGTCGACAGTGCCTAATATTAACTGAATACACTGCAGATTTAGTGATAAATAAAGTATTTTTGCCTCAGTTCTCATATAGTATGTCTGAGTAGTTAGTAACATACAAACACACACAATCGCTCCCACATCCTTATATTATTCCTAGTACCTATGTTCTTTTCTGAATGATTATTTTTGTTTTGTAAAAATTGTCATTGTAATTCCTTATTTAAGGTATTTTGTTATAACAATTAACTGCGTTACCTACGGATGTTAATATGACAAACTTTATTATTGGCTGCATAAATTTTTCAGTTGAATATTATAATCAAATTTATTTATGCTGTAAAGTTTGCTAGGTGAATAAATAAATAACTTTAGTTTCAGGAACGATTTTATAACGGTTCTGCCATAGTAGAGGTATAAATTTAATTACGAATTGTATTTGCTAATATAAAAACAGATTTTAATTCATTGAGCGGATGAAACTTTTCCGTAAGTTAATCTTCTTTGTTTACTTAGAAGCAAAAGGACAAAACAAGGTATTAAACTTGTATATATATGACGACTGTTGGTAGTAAATACTAAGCATTGCTATGCTAACTACGCATTACTAAACACTAAACACTAAGCATATATATATATATATATAATATATATATATATATATGTAGGTAAGACCTCCAGTGGGTTTCTTTTTTGGCCATAGTTCAAATATTACATTTCTTGAGAATTTTTATTTTAAATAATGTATATGAAATTCTTCTCGAAAAGTAGTCAGAGGTGTTATAAGCATCATTTGTTTTTAAGAAACATTTACTACAGATAATACTTTTATACATAATACTTGTATACTAAATACATATTTCAAGGAAATGAGGTCGAATCAAAATAATACAGCCAGGGTTTTTGTAAATATTAATAAATCTTCATTATCATACATTCCTCTATAGACAAAGCCATACAGGGCTAGTTAT
Organism: Scirpophaga incertulas; assembly: GCA_036419045.1. Lineage (NCBI taxonomy): Eukaryota > Metazoa > Arthropoda > Insecta > Lepidoptera > Crambidae > Scirpophaga > Scirpophaga incertulas. Next base: position 16,492,820 of record CM071639.1, on the reverse strand, counting down.
TGGCAAAAAAGGTTTTTCAACATCAAACTCGCCTCACTTCAAAGGAAACCTATTGGTTAAATATTAAATTATCTAGACGTAAAAATCACTTTCTTATAACGCAGGCACTTTGTTGTTTTATTATACTTAATATTATACTGTGGATATACCACAGTATATATCAAGATTCTTTTAGTCGGCTCTTACGACGTGGACACGGACTCTGTACAGGTGATAATTGAAAATCATTAAACTTTTAATTGAATCACTTAACTTTTATGATCGATCGATCTGCGTAACCATACGTAAAACTATTATACAATACATTGTACTATTTAATGAACACTGTATTCTAAAAAGTATACTATGTGTAAAATCATAAGTAATATAATTATATTAACTTACAGAGCGTGTTACATAGATTTTTAAGTTGTAGAGGCAAGCGATATAGTGTAAACAACTATTTTTCAGTTATCTATATTCCGGGCCTCTCAATTGTCGGTGAAATTATTTTTTGATTGTGAATACTCGATTGATGTTTATAAAAGTGGTAACATAGCAACTACCGTCACAACCACGCTGTCAAACGACTTAAAAACATTGTTCATTTTTCAATTGACAATGTATAGAAATGAAATAAAATTATCTTAAAATTAAGGAATTTTATAGTAAACAAAAAACCTATGAATAATTCTTTTATTCCCACTAACGGTATTGCTAATGTAAATGATAGTGCCTATCTAAAGTAAGTTTACGAAGACAATTATTGATTTTTTTCAAGTTTTTGTCAATGAAACAACTACTAATAATTATTACTGCTATATTGACTTTCTAAGTAAAATGGCCTTCTTACTCAATCAAAACAGCACCTCTGTGTTTTCACTATTCTGTTTCTACTTTGTTTTGTATTCTTCGATGTTTAAAAGAGAGATTTTCAGTTATTTTACCAACATATTCAAAAAATAATTTTTAGAATTAATGGTCCTGACTAGAATGAAAAGTTAGCAGTGAATAAATATTACACAGGAATTATTTATTTGATTATTTATTTTCATAGACCACTATGAAAAATGGGTCAAAGGAAAAGGGCATGCTCTGATTATATTTCCGGAAAAATATTTTAAAAAAGATTATTCCGCTGCGCATTTTTAAGTCTGTGGGACAAGCAATTTGACAAGATTAAAACTAAGTAAGACAAGATTAACACATTCACCTGTAAAACGGGTAAAAAAAAAATGAAAATTGATGGAGAACTTAAATATAAAAAAGTGGGCGAAAATGAATGCAAGTTTGAAATAATAGCTTTTCTTTTTTGTAAAAATATTCATATTCTATTTCTAACATTTAAATATGTTTTTGGCAGCTACAGCTCAATATTATTATTTATATATTTAATTAATATATATCTTTATGTATGTATCTCTTTAAGTATATATTTATCTCTATGTGTGTATATTTATCTAATGATTATCACACATAGTTGGACTTGTACATAATGTATGTAAAATAATAAAGAAATAAACAGCCTATGTAAAATTAAATACTAACTTGACTGAATATTTGACTATAGCGTTCCTATGGGACTGTGGTTCTATTGAACTCGCCGTTATGCCGTCATACGTTGATCAAATATAAAGCCATAAAATACAATCACGCTCTAGTAATAGTACATAATATATGAGTATTTTACATAGTTAATAATTTGTAAAATGCCGTACTAAGTACACATTTATGGCTGACCACACGCCTAATTATTACGGGACGACGAACATTCTATCCAGAGGTCTTGATCCCGACGGTTGGAATCATAGATAAGGACGTGAGCGGCAAATTTTATGCCTTTCTGGGCTTAGGATAAATAGCGAAAATCTTTTCTCTTAAACCAAGATATTTAATGGTCCTGTATTTCAAATCAAATCAAATCAAAATAAACTTTTTTCAAATATGACTTATAGAAAGCTCTTTAGAATCGTCCAAATTTTTTTTCCTACCTATTTGGGTAGAGAATTATTATAGAGCCGTTCTGAGAAGTTCGATTTGACATGTATGTCACTTTTACGTTACTAGCGATTTGGTATAAATTTAGTCACACAATACCTACTATTATATTATATATTATCAAATATTTTCGGTAGCTAATACATTATTAATTTTCAGGATTGTAAAATTCAATATACTCGTAATTAGGATTAATGAATAATTATTTAAAGTTTGTATAATTCAAACGTGGTCGAGTCTATAATGTCGCCCCTGCGGCATTGCGAACAAAAAATACATTGATGGTATGCGTGGTATGATCGAAAAAGACATGTATGTGACCATGAATCCTGACATCTTTGGACATAAGTATGAGTCAAATACAGCCAATACTATACAAATATTTAGCATGAGAAAGCTGTTTACCTTCAGGCGTGAGAATTCGATTGACCGTAACTTGGTAGCATGCTATGCTTACCAGATTCAAAGCAGGTGCTCCAATCAGGTAAATATGGATTTATAGCTATGATCTTAAACAAAGTGGTACATTCTTATTTTACAATCGGGCTTGCTAGTAGAAACTAGCCATTAGATATAAGGCTCTTTCAGCACTGTTTTAGTATATATTTAATAATTTATGTATGAGAGCTAGACTACTGTTTAGCGTATGATTGTTATAGCTCATTTCTTAGGCTCGACAGCACGAAGAGAATTTGATAACGAAAGTAGGTTTTATTTTAGAACCAAAAATAAAGAAATATTTTGTATTTCAGATAATTCAGATTCCCAAATGTGAATTATTAATTGCATGTCCATTGCAGTTTACTTTTATATAGCTCACTTTATATAGTAGGAGTTATAATAGAATATGAATATCATATGTTAGTACCTGTTTAACAACTACTTTTATCTTGTAGTCTTTAACGCATAAAGAATAAGATTTTCTTAGTTGCATTTACCTGTAAATAAATCAAACGATCAAACCTTATGAGTCTGCGTTTAACTTGCAAACCTATACACACTCAATAAGCTACAAGCTCTACCATATGACACGTAGCTGTTTATTGTTTCAAAATTATCCCTTCGCATCTCTTAGATTACATTTATGTAGATGACAAACTCTTCACGGTGTAGAAATAAATTTGAGTAATTTATTTACAATTAAATACTTTCTTGATCAGACATAATATTATACAAAAGTTATTATATCTATATTATAATCCTTCTCAACCACTTTTATAAAGTCCTCCATATTGACGGCAGCAACGATTACGTTATCCTTTACTGTCACTCACAAGCGGATCTATCAAAATATGTTTTTATTACGCTGTTTATTTACAATGTCTACATATTTTATAAATTATCCATATATTTGTTAAATGCTCATTTAAATGGCTGCTACATTGAGAGTATTGAATGATTTTTTTTCCAAATACAATATCTAACTGAGAATCTATATTATACGTAGATATTCCAAATTAAGCAATATTTACTTGAATGTTCACTTTTCCATTATAATATTTTGTTCGTTCTCACCATACGGTAAATGTTTCCGATCAGGTAATATTTATTTCTAATTTCGATCATATTCAAACGCTCTTCATATTAGTGGTTCAGAGCACGTCGGGTGCGTATGACGGCGAGGAGGCTACCAGGTTAATTTATATGGAGAGTTTAAAATATATGTAGTTAATATCAAACTTATCTACAAGCAATAAATTTCATTAATAAGTTTCATTATATTAGGATCTGAATAGTAATTACTTGTATTACTATTGAACATTGTTCTAGAGAATAAATTTTCAAACATCAATTGTTTCACACGCAGAAACGATTGCCTGTATCGTATTTTTAAACTGAACATACTTTGGTTGAAACACCAGTTACGATGAACGGGGTTATACTCTACGGATTCGCCGGCTAACAGTCAAACGATACCCACTAACACAACAAGCTGCTGAAATTTGTGCATGTGATATTTATATTTTAAAATGTGACTATCTCAGGATGAAACTTGTTCCAACTCTCCGCATATTTTTTCAATTCATTTGATGTGACGACGTTTTGGTGAAGATCATAGGAAAGCTCTAGATGCCCATCAGCGCAAGACAGATTGGTGTGGGCTATATCTAGTAGTGGGCATCTATCGGCTAAAAGGATGATGATATCGTTTGTTTCTTATATTTATGTCCGTGTGATTTAAGTAATTAGTTTCCGAAATCCTTGTCTAAAATTAAACCCCCTATAATAATTTCCCTTTCTTCCGACATTTCTCGAACAAAAACACACATGCCGTGCTGCAGTAAATACATCGTGCGACGGTGGATGAACGAGGAATGAGCTTACTGAATGCTATTACATTGCCTGAATGCTTCCGATTTAGTATCCGTTATAAATTCAGAACGTCGGAAGTCATTCTTTTCAGTAAACGGATGCTTAACTGGATGCTACCTTTCTGACTGCAATTACACTTCTCTGAATTCTGATTAAGGAGCCGGAATTTAATAAGGTGTAATAATAACTATTAAACAATTTCAAACAATTCAAGTAAGCTTAGTATTGTGAAATCCAGTTTTAGATATAGAGTTCTCTATCATATAAGAAAATCATCATACACGTAAAAACTCTGAGTAAATGATAGTTTATCGTAACTATTATCTGTTATTTTAAAATCAGAGCTTCAATGTTAAGTTAATTAATACAAACATGTACTTATTGATATTGGAATGTAATCGATTTATAACACAATATGAACTTCTGCGACAAAATTGATTTAAACTTAACGAGAACAATATGAATTTTGATAATAATATCGCCTCTTTGAAAGGAGCAATAATAATCTACATAATTTGCAATTTAGTTGTAACTTAAATACACTTATGAATTTGTATTATAATCAGTATCTGTCTATATTAGTAATACATCCATTAAAACAAAACTAATTATAAATGAAGGATTGATAAATAATATATTAAAGATGAAAGTACTATGAAAAGGACGTTTTAAAAGGTATTTGAATGAGTGTTGTTGTAAGAGCGGTTGTATAGGTTCTTTTGTCAAATCAATTAATACGTCCAACGCCCTAATTAGAGGCTAAATTACGGCCCTCATCTTATTATCTACACAGCAATGCGAACATGAAATTCTCGAAAAACATAATTTGACAATTAAGATCGACATACTCGACCAGAACTCAGTTTTGACAGATATTCTTACTGAGTGACAAAATTCATGATTTGGATTAATAAGTCTAAATTCGCACACCAGGCTTGTGTAACGTTCAAACACCATCGACAATCTTATCTCGTTTTAACTACACCCACAAAACATTATTAACGATAAATATACTTCTCGAAATATTTTGTTTTTGTCTTTTGTTTGATTTGCCTGATGATATACAGAATAAGTTCTTTGTTTTTTTATATCTGAAACTAATCCTAATAGTCGACATAATTCGATTCGACATTTCTACCAGACTGAGACTTTCACCAGGGTCGTCTGCTTACCTCAGTCATTCCAATTTCACAAAGCAGCATTATTCACATTGCTGACTTCTAGTTGGGAGTGAAATTATTAGATATCGTAATTTTTTATCTTGTGTCACAAGTTAACAATTGACACTGGTTGTTGTTGGAGCTTCTTTGCCGTAAATATCACAGGAATTACATACACTTTAGGTGGTTGTAACCACTACATTAAATAAACAGCAATAAAATTTGTTATATAGTTAAAATAAGCACGTGTTTTATATTTAATCTGCAAAAGGATCGTGACCTGCAGCTGATTTTATGGCGCGAGGGTCCGTCGCAGCCTATAGGTATTTACAGGTTGAATACTAAGACTGGTACGGCTTCAGCTTCCTTTTTGAGCTACAGGTGCTTCAAACAATTGGCAATAGAATGCACTAATAGTGATGTTTATAGGGTTATAAATGAGGACTTTTACATTGATGACCTGATCACATCCTATGATGAGCATCTGTTGGATATTTGTGAAGGTGTGAAAAAGGTTTTAAGCTCTGGTTGCTTTCCACTTCACAAGTAGGTTTTCTACTTTTATTGGTTTTCTAATTTTGAAATTGTGCAAGACATATCAAATATTTCTTGGGAGCTAACATTGGGTGCAAATGTGAAGTCGATAGTAAAATTATAACAAAGCGTTACATGTTATCACATATCACCAAATATTTGATCCACTAGAATTGTTGAGTCCATTCGTTATGCTTGCTAAATCTTATTACAACAGATTTGGTTGTTGAGGTTAAATTGGGATGACGAAGTTCCTAAAGACGTCAAACAGTTCTGGGAAAGCTTTTCTCATTCCTTACCTCTTCTTAAAGAAATACGAGTTGCCAGACACGTCATAAGTAGTGAGCCTGCGCGTCGGGTACTACATGTCTTTTGTGACACCTTTTTGTGATCTGCGTACAGCGCATGTATATATACGCGTACAATCAATCGCGACAATTCAATAACCGTCAGATTTTACTGCGCAAAGAGGTAGGTTGCGCCTTAAAAAACAATTAGTGTTCCGAGGTTGAAATTATGCGGAGCCTAAGCAGGCGCGCGATTATATGAAAAAAAAAATACGGAAATCGCTGCATTTTGAATTTAACACGGTAATTTTGATTATTTCACGGTATCGGAAATTTTACGGATCACGGTATTTCTGAGAGTTCTGTATTGGTTCACAACTAATAATTTGTCTTTAAATTCTAAGAAAACAAAATGTATCAAATTCTCTTTGCCCAATGTAAGGCAGGTTGATACTAGTTTAAATATGAATGGTGATGTCATTGACTTGGTAAATAATACTAAATTCTTAGGCATTACGTTAGATTCACGACTACAGTGGGATCCACATATTGAAACTTTGGCAATCAAACTTAGTTCAGCGGCGTACGCAGTAAAAAAGATTAGACTTTTAACTAATGTTGAAACGGCAAGAATTGTTTATTTCAGCTACTTTCATAGTGTTATGTCCTATGGTCTGCTGCTATGGGGATCAGCGGCTAACATTGAAAGTATTTTCCTTTTACAAAAAAGAGCGATTCGTGCTATTTACTGTTTACGGGCTAGAGAATCCCTAAAAGAATTGTTCAAAGAAATTAATATTTTAACTTTAGCTAGTCAATATATATATGATAATTTAGTTTTTGTATATAGAAACTATAATAAATTCAATAAAACAGTGATCTACATAATGTGAATACTAGAAACAAAAATAAACTTGCCGTTCCAATGTTCAGACTCCATAAAACTAGCTGTTTGTTCTTGGGGAAATGTATATCTATGTTTAACAAGCTTCCGCAAAGTGTCATTGATTTACCTTTATATAAATTTAAAATCCATATCAAAAATACACTCATGAGTAAAGGTTATTATAAAGTAAGTGACTATCTAAATGATCACAGTATTTGGGAATAGGGACACTATTCAAAGAGCCATGTTTGGTAACATTATTTATAATATTGTATTATTTTATATGTGTATGTAAACATACATACGACTGTAATCGTATTGGGTATGATTGTATCTTATACTATATTGTATTTTTATATTATATTATTATAATTATTAACATTGAAAAGAGGAGATAAAAAATAGACCTTCAGAGTTTCTTGCCTGTTCTTCTCGAGAAGGCTCTCCCAATTTCCGAACAGGTGTCGAGTCAATATATTTTTTCTTTTTTTTTTCCTTATTCGTACGTACGGACAAGGTTTTTTTTTTTTTTTTTTATTATTTAAGCTTTTTTTTGTTTTGTTTGTTGACGTCAATAAGTGCCTGTAAAGGTCTATGTTGAATAAATGTTATTTTGATTTTGATTTTATATAGATTTAGCTGAAATTAAAACTAAACTGTTCATTACAACGTAAACGTTCATCACTCTGTACATTATTGACCACTACTGAGACTTCATTATTCATTAGATGTGCCTGTGAATGTGTGTTTCGTTTCATTTTTAATTGTAGAAATAAAACAAATATCCGTTATGGACCTCTCACCGTTGACGAGCTAACTCAATTGATTGTAAACTCGACTTTAATCAGACTCGTATAACTAGAATCGTTCGGAAAAGAATATAGCATATTTATAAATAAACTTAAGCTAAAAAGCAAACACAATTTTTAAAAATTGAATTATATATGGAGAATTTCGAAATTTTATGTGTTGGCGGCAGAATTCAAAATTTGTTCGATTTAATGTTCGAGAAAAAGCATCTGATTTTAATTTCATCAAAACATTGGATTTCAATATTGTTGTTCCGGTACGAGCACTTGCGTCTATATCACGCTATTGGCTATTGGCCAGTAGGGGTTAGAAATCTCGGTTAGCTAGTCGTACACAATTGTGTTACCAAAGAACCAACAACGGCAACCTGCCGCCAGAAAGAATCACTCCGAGTTATCTTTTTCTAAGATGCAGTGTTGTAACGCCGGACCAGTGCTGGTACTGAGCCGGAAGGAAAGGGGTTCGAAGTCCATAAAAGGTTACATCTGCTTATTCGTTTGTTTAGTAACATGCGCAATACATTTAGAGCTAGTCAGTGATCTGACGTCGGACTCATATCTTCTCGCTTTGAAATGATTTATTTCGCCCTTAGCAAGTCACCTTAGCTGGTCACGAGTGATGATGATATAGAAATGATGTTGCTCATCTCCAACCGCATTCATTCACACGTTAGATTTGAAACAACACACATTGTATTAATTAAGTAAACCAAACATTAACTCTATTTAAACGCAAGGTTTTTTCGTTATATTCAAACCGCACACCTACCAAAGCATTAGCTATTGTATACGTATTAAAAATACGATTAAGTGACAAATTAGAAATTTAATTAAAAATTGTAGCATGCTGCAAATCTTAATTTCAAAAATCCTATGAGATTTCAATCTGTTAGGGTTCTTAAACAAAGTCAACGCAAATTATTTTTCTTTCCGGTACGATGATAGAAATAAAAAGTGACCTATATTATTCTTGTACGTGCTTCAGAGGCATTATTAACCGCATATCGCGATGAATCAGTATTACGTTGAGACTCTTTATATAAAGAGAATTCAAGTATGTTCTTAAAAAAAGTCTACTCCAAATGGTAATTGGAAATTAGGACAATTTGTAATCCGTTTTCAACTTAATTGAACAGCTTTTTGATTAATTAGTCCACTATATTAAAATAAACTGTTAATTGTGGTAAATTTAAATTCTATGCATATTGTAAGAAGATCCACGCTATTATTAAGAGAATGACGTAACTTTTTACAAAATACTAGATGCCTAAGGCTCTGACTTAATTTATACAAAAGAAGCTCAACTAATATTTAATAGAAAGATATAGAGGGTAATTTGAAAAACATGTGTTCACTTGTCGACTAAGTAAATGAGAAGTCCGATTTCGAGAGCGCTCGGATAAATTCGGTTGTTGTCGCTCGAACGCTACATAGCACACGTAGCGCCATCTGCGATAACACCGAAAAATGTAACACCGAAAAATGTCGGACAGCAATGCCCGGGTTAATCGGTTTATGCACTCGCATTTATACACTTCGTAGGCATGGCATATTTTTTCGTATCTTCTACAATATATATATATATATATTATATATATATATATATATATATATATACAAATATACATTCATATACGAGTATATATATATATTTGTAGTTGTCTTTGGTATTAATATATTATCAGCACTGGTTATGAAAGAAAAGGATGAATATGTTAAAAATATGAGATGAAACTGTGTTAGTTTACATTTTCATTTTAGTGATGTTGTAGCACAGCATTCAGATAGAAATGAAATTAGTCCTAGACCGACTAGTCGATTATAAACAGATCTTATCAAGAAAAACATTTTGGAAAGAAATAAAATACAAGTTATATTTATTGTTCAAGAGGGATAAATATTTAACTATGTAAAATATGCCGGTTATCTTTTTATTCAGGAATGCGCTTTATTTTTTTATACAGAAAGTAAAAATATCAAAGACTTAATAAAAATTCGCTCAAATATTTTTACATTTCTTTTAAATTAGAGTATCACCAAGAAATTAATAAAAAGCAAGTAGGCCGTAACTAGATTCCGATTCGACCTTTTATTGAATTGTAAAGGTGTTTCTGTTCGTTTTATCCGCTTTAAGCAGTCAGGTAATCAATTATTCTGTTTCAATCTAATTTAAATATTATTGTCCGTTAAATATTAAAGGAAAATCTAATATAACGAAGTGTAGCATCTGATTTAGTGTTTCATATTTTAATTTGTAAATTTGAATAGGTGGGTAAATAAATTCTGAATTTCAGAGAGTTAAAAAACTCTAGACTGAGACAATTAAATTTCTTCATGTTATATGAGACAAATTCAGAAAAGAAGAACTTGACGGAGATCAGTCTGTAGAAGCGAAAGAAACTTTATATTATTACTTTATTTGGGTCACTGAATGACGCCAAATAATAAATAAACCGTACAGTTACATCTGTAGTTAAAAATGTAACGCCAAAGTTTTGTATTTGACTTTGAGCGTTCGATGGGCTACTTGGAAAATTAACAATGCATGAGGAAAGACAAGAATTTCGCTGGAACATTTATTTCAAAATTTTTCGATGAAAATGTTTTCCGTTAAAAGCTTTTGTTCTTCAATATTATGTTTTTATTTGTGTAATTTTTTATCTACGAGCTGACTTTTTACGCGTTCGATAATTTGTATATGAACATTGTAAAACATAGTCCTTCAAATATCATTCTTTTATTTTCTCATAATCTTTTAACAAGCATTCATTCTTTACAAATAAAATAAAATAATCATAAATATTTCTTACACTTACATCAATTACCCTAGCCCAAAGTATGCACTATAAGGCATGTGTTATGGGACCTTTTTATTTTTGCGGGGGGAAAATGCTCCTTATGCACCTTGTTACCGCGCTGGCTAGGCCCGGCCTTGTGTGAGGACCGGCCTACCCACTAAAAATCCACCGGTGTCCTTCTAGCCCATATCGGGACGCGTGGCGGGGTGCACTTTCGCGATTCTACCGCCACACGCCCACATGATGTGTTATGGGACCTAGGGTAACGGATAGACATTCATATATTATACACATATAAATATTTTAGTAGAAGTATATATTTACAACCATATGTAAGGTACAAATGCTCGTATTCATTACCCAAACATCTGCCCCCACCGGGACTTAAACCTGGGACCTCAGAGAAGCCTTTATATTACGGACTACGGACGAACTACTACTTTGTACTACGGACAATCTGCTACGGAGGTCGACAATTCAATCAATTCTGTGATTTTCATCTTCAATGACTTCTGGGATACATTATAATAGGATCACCGGCTTATCAAGTATATGATCTATAAATACAAATGTAACTGCTACATATGTGTGTACAATTTACTATATTAATTATTTTGTTAATAAAATTAATTATTTAATTAAATCTAATAATAATTGCGACACAGTCTTCGACTAATGTTAACGTTATATGAGTTTGTAGATTTTATAAACATTATAAAACTTTATAGTATTTATTAAATTATTATTAAATCTATTGTATATTGGCTTTCGGCCTTGACTTCGCACGAGAGAAAAGATGCTAATTGAAAAATAAAAATCTAAAAAATTATAATGAAACGCAGATGATCCCTATTGCAACACCTGGAATCATACTAATTACGAAATACCGAAAGCTTCCTTACGATTTAGGGGTCACTCTAGGGGTTGAATTTCGATAAATTCCAAAACCCATATGTACTTATTATCCAGACTTTACCAATCCCAATAAAACCAATTAGTTTTTTCTCTTATACGTTGAGATTGTAAATCATACCACGTTTCATCAATCTAGCCGGCACAAGGGGAAAAATATCGATTAAATTTGTAGATGAAATAAGCAATAAGGTGTCAATCAAAAATTTAAGTCAATTTACAAAATGTGTAATTTTGTCAATAAAAATAATTATTAATAAAATCATCAAAAAATGTTTCTTTCATAATATATACAAATTCGCAATTCATGCTTCATAATATCAGATTAAAAGAACTCAATGAGTTTGAACGAAATCAGTTTGCAAATCTGTTTCTGATGACCTGACAGTATTTGAGGCCGTTGAGTACTGAGATGACAAATACAGATGAATCTTGAAAGAAGTACCTTTTCCATAACGAAAATACATTAACAACGTATTGTGGAATATATTTAGTTATGCGGATGCTGAGATTAAATCTAATTGTTATTGTTGATTGGTTTGTTAACTGATAGAAAATGTAATATATTTCTTGCATTACATTAATATTTTATGGTTAAATGTAAAATGAAAAGAAATCCATAAAAAGTATATAATTTATATATTCTACGTAATCTATGTGCAAATATAAATATAAACATGGTCGACCTCCTTAGTAGCTCTCTGAGGTCCCGGATTCGAAATCCAATAGTGGCAGATGTTTGTGTGAAGAATGTGAGTATGTGCACTATAGTAACATTATTAATATTAGTGTAAAATTATTATATCTATCCGTTACCGTAGATCTTATAACACAAGCTTTACATACATAGCTTACTTTGGGCTAAGCTGATTGATGAATTGTAAAGTATATTTATTATTGCGGTACTCAAAGACATTTGTAATGTTTAGATGAAATTTTTTAGTTATATTTTATTATCAGATAATTATATTCTAGTACAGACTTATAAGACGTAACAAGCTGAAAGTTATACCTTCATTCTCATTTCCCAAATGTAAGCACTTTATGTAACAATGTTATTAGGTTTCATTAGTTTTATGTACGTGGTTATTATTGTGTATACGTTTACTATGAAAACTTCCCTAATACAATGAGAAATTTTACTTCTTAGTATAGGGAAACTCTGTGTCACTTTCCATATATAAAGGAAAGTTGCTCGTTTGTCGCGAATAAGTTTCTTGCCGAAAGTCTAATAGAAAAAGTAATTATTTGGGAATACAGGAGTAACAGACTCCGCTGATTATTCGGTCGTTATCTTAATTGGTCCAACATTTAGAGCTTACTTTGAATCTTTTTTGGTAAAGTGTATTAATTAAGATTTTTCCATTTCTTATCTGAAAATTTAATGTCGAAATATTTGGAGTTCAAAGTCAATGTATATACATTTATATGTTTATACTGATTAATAAGATGAAAATTTATGTAGTAATAGTAACGTGGCTGTATAAATTTGGGTTTAATGGATTAAGTGAATTTATAAACATTATCCGTCCTTACTATCCTTACTAATATTATAAATCGGAAAGTGAGTTTGTTTGTTTCGCTTTTACGCCGTAACTACTGAACCGATTGCTTTGAAATTTTGCACACGTAAAGATAAAAGTACGAATTAAATAAAAGGGGTACTTTTTATCCCGGAAAAATCGACAGATCCCACGAGATGCACAATAAAGGCTTCGCTCAAAAACTACTGCACAGATTTTCATGCGGTTTTCATCAATAGATAGAGTGATTCTTGAGCAAGGTATTGCGGTATTTTTTATCTCGGAAAAACGGATAGTCCCACGGGAAACGCGATGAAACCTTTGCGCCATAAACCGACTTCCGCGCATATGTAGTCGTGGGCCCTCTATAGCCCTATAGACCCAATCCTGAAATCCACGCGGGCGAAACCGCGGGCAGAAAGCTAGTATAAATATAAATATTGTCCATCATATAGGTGTGGATAAGTAAGCTCTCATCCGTATCTTATAGTGACTTAATTGTTTACAAGTCAGGCACGCACATTTACACTAGACTGCACAAGTAAGCATCTACATGAAGACGAACGAGACCTTTTGCGTGGGTCGTCAATCGGTCGTGAAATCAATATTTTCTTTTTCGACTATATACACTTGACTTCTAGTAAGCGAATAATTATCACAGTAGGTGATTCGCGTAAGATTAGATTCACTTCAATAATTTATAAATATATGGTCTGGATATTTATGTTTAGTGTATTAATAGTTGTAGCCATTGAAATTTAGATAATATTATGTATACTGCGTAAATGATTATGTTAACACAGGTCCAAGACAAGATCGATTTCTCGCCGAGATCTATTTTGGATTTATTAGTTACTTAAAAATGAAATGTAAGTGATATTTTAATAACTAGTTATGAACAACTGTCACATAGGTAAAGGAAGGTAAAAATTATCTTATGTCCTGCTCCAGGTTTGAATATCCGCAAATTAAATTACATCACATTCGGTGCTGTTTTTTTAATTGGAGTTTTCCACAGGATATATATATATATATATATATATATATATATATATATATTACTGTAGTAAAAAGTATCTAGTAACTATCTCGATACCAAACTTAATTAAAATCAATTCAGCAGCTTTAACGTAAAAACACGAGACAAACAGACAGTTATTTTCACACTTATTTTATTAGTAGAGACTAGGAGGGAATACTGTTCTCATCTTTGGGCAGGGGCGCCCCAATACCAGCTTCTCCCTCTAGACCGGATTCAACGGAGAGCGATTCGCATCGTCGACCACCAGGAAACTTCAAGTCGGTTTGACCCTTTGGCATTGCGTAGAGATGCAGCTTCTCTCTGCATACTCTATCGCATTTACTACGGAGAATGCTCAGAGGAATTATTTGGACTAATCCCTGCAACTACTTTCCGACATCGTTCCACGCGACAAACCTTCCATCCTCACCATCTCAATACTTGGCAGTCCACCACTGTGCGTTTCTGTAGAAACTTTCTGCCGCGCACAGCTAAACTGTGTAATGAATTGTCGCCTGCAGTGTTTCCGAGGCGTTACGATATCCAAACCTTCAAGAAAAGAGCGTACTCCCATTTAAAAGGCCGGCAACGCGCTTGTGACTCCTCTGGTGTTGCGGGCGTTCATGGGCGGCGGTAATTGCTTACCATCGGGTGATCCGTCTGCTCGTTTGCCCCTATCACATAAAAAAAAAGGATTTTTTGGTTAATAATTAGGAATGTAAATAAATATCTATGTATACACACATATACTACGTAGCATTTATTTAGATACGATGTTCTTAATGAAAAGCAAAGACGATCACTGTTGTAACATCTGTAATCATACTAATTATTAGATGCAGAAAATTTCCCTATGACTACTTTCCCCCCATCGTATCATCTCTAAATTATTTTATCTCTCTAGAGGTTGAATTTTTAAAAATACTATAACTCATATATTTATATATGTATGTCTATCCCTTGGCACAAGCCTTCAGAGCTTACTTTGGGCTAAGCTAATTGGTGTAAGTGTAGGCGGTGGAACACGTAAAATTATTTCTCAGAAGCTCTCGAGTGAACAACAAAATAAATTCATGGTTAAACTCAGTGGAATCGATAGTTGAGTTTATTGCAATAGTACGTGAGTACGAAGTATGCCATTATGTTCTGTGAATGAAGTCGTGTAATGCCCTCGGGGTTGGGTCGGATCGCAGATTAGGGACGCCGAGTTGTTTAGTTGCTACCAACTAGCATGTATACGATCTAGTCGGGGCTAATTTATAACAAAATTGTACACTTGCTACGATTTTATCTTGACTAGAATAGTTATCGAGCAAAGAAAACCCGAAGGGAAACTTAAGAGAATAGGCAAGATTGATTGACCTTTCCTTGTTCAAATCTTAATTAATTAATGTCAGGTGATTGTAGATTGTTATTTAATACTTTCGATTTTCATTAGTTTCTAAATTACAATCGTCAAATTTATACAAACATTTTCTAAAAGATCCAGTTTGCTTTAAAGTGTTTTCTCTTACTTTTTAAAACATTTTTTCATTTTTTAAATATTTTTTAACATTATTTCGGCAATAGGAATCCACGCATACCGAGATTAATTTATTCCTATACTTACATACATACATACATACATACACTCACGCCTTTTTCCTACGGGGGTAGGCAGAGATTACGTCCTTCCACTTGCTACGGTCCTTACATATCTCTTTCGCTTCATCTACTATACTTATGTACTATTTATTTATATGGGTCACGTGTTGTACCTGTGGACGGCTATACCTATGGACACTGTGAAATTCATATGAAGTACTTAAGTAAAAAATATATTGTGAACGCATCCGTAAAGTTTTTTTGAATGTTGGTATTACTGACTAGTCGACATTTTCATATTTGACGTGTGTTACGTGTAGTCGGCGACCGAAGTTATTTGAAATTAAAAGTAAGTTTTTTTGTATATTTCTGTGTTATTCTGTGTCGAAAGTATTCAAGTTTAGTTAATGACTGTGAATGAGTAACAAGCATTGTTATTCATCATTGCACTAACTGCGTGTAAACATCGATAAACCGTTTTAAAAAAAAGTTATTGGTGTTTGTAGCTTTTATTTTCAAATTTGTACCTTTAGACAGCAAATAGTGTGTACCTATGGACTGTCCAAAGGTACAATCTATAGTTTTATCTATGGACAGTGCTTGTAAAATATACAACGTATGCATGTTTTTATTATTCTTTCAGTGCCTCGAAGTAAAACTGGAAAGAAAAAAAAATGGATTTGTCCTGATACACTTACAGAAGCAGTAAAAGAAGCAAAAACACAGTCAGTGAGAACAGTGGCTGCAAAATATAAAATTCCAAAATCCACTATCTTTAAGTATTTGCAAATGCACAAGAACACAAATTTAGAAAATAAAACCATACACCTTCGTAAAACCGATGTCAATCGAGTGTTTATTGAAAAGGAGGAACAACAGTTACTTGATTATCTTAAAAAAGCTTATTTACACATGGGGCTAACAGCAAAGCAGTCTCAAGAGTTTGCATATCAATTTGCTGTTGTTAAAGAAAAACCAAACATCCCTGACAGCTGGAAAATAAACGGAATGGCTGGTGTTGGTTGGCTACGAGACTTTCGAAAACGATTTCCGCAATTGACGCTTCGAAAGCCTGAAGCGACTAGTTTGTCTAGAGCAACTAGCTTTAACAGGGCAAATGTAAGAGCTTTTTTTGACAATTTAGAAATTGTCTATAGCAAATATAACTTCCCACCTGGATCAATTTATAATGTAGATAAAACAGGGATAGCTACTGTTCACAAGCCCAGGAAAGTACTAGCTCCCAAAGAGATTCGCCACTTAGGAAAACGAAGCTTTGAAAAAATTGGATAAAAAGTCAAAGGTTGATAAAAAAAGCCGGTCCCGAAAAACAAACCTCCACAGGCTAATTCAGGCATCTCCAATGAAATGAAATAGCTATCAATAGTAGTTCCTCTCAACGCCGTTCAGTTTACCCTTCCCATGAAGATCTTTTACAAGCTGGTCCATCTAATATATCTGCACAAAACATTGCTAAAAAAATTGATAATAAAAAACTAAAAATATTAGTAGAAGAACGTTTGCTGCTTATAATGTGTGCAAAATGTAAAAAGTATTCCAAAAATCGAGACCATATGTTTAAATGCACACTGTGCCATCTAAACTATCATATAAAGTGCATTCCTCTACCACAACGAGAAAATTTTTATTCTGACGATAAAAATGATGGCTTCGTCTGTGTCTCTTGATATAATGTAACTAATGATAGTGATAGCGACATCTCACCGCAATTTTTATTTGACGAATACTGTAAGACTAAAAAGAAATAACTATTGTAGTTGCAATATAGTTACCCACCTATAGTTAAGTTCACATTTGAGATTTATTTGTTGATTAAATTAAAAACTATATTTATCATGTGTCCTTAGGTACAAACATGTACATAGGTACAACAGTACTGTCCACAGGAACAATGTCACGTTGTACCTATGGACAAAAGGAGCGTTTTTAAAAAACGATTAATATTGTAATAACTATTATTGTTACTTAACTTTAATTTGTAATTACAGAAGACTGATTTGTCTGTAAGTTTAATGTAAAAGAATTAAAGGAAAAATTACAAACTTTATAAGATAAAAATTGTTTTATTCCAAATGCGGGTAATTGTCCATAGGTATAACACTTGACCTAAATATTTTTTGATTCCGCTATGACGGGACTTTCAGTGTGACCGGCTCCTGGACCATTTTTTTTTTGCTTTGTTTCTTTGTTTTTTATTGGTCAATTTCGAATATGATGTCTATTCGCTAATTCAGGAGTTCTTTTGTCGCTATATCTTATACACTACGCGTTGTAGTGCTAGCCGTTACCAGGGCATTGGTCCGAAACTAAAGAAAGCTACACGTAAATGCTCTGCTTGATAGTTATTACATGTCAAGGAAGAAGAAACGAAGTATAATCACGATTTAAATTTGTATTTACTTCACCGTTTTGGCAGATTTGCATCTAAATTTTGAGAATACTGACACGACAAGATACACGAGTAACAATGTGATTAAAATTGCATATTAAAATTATATTACCTGGCTGGATACATTAATATTTAAAGGTACCTCTGTTATTGTGGGTTGTAGATTTACATGATTGATTCAACACAGCTTTTGAAATGGTTACAAAATGAATTGGCCTACACGTTTTATCGGAAAACTTTTAATGGAATTTATTATTACACGTAAACTATTGGGTTCTTGTCAAAGGTAAGCCAATTGAAACGCTTCACGCGATGTACTATACATTTTTAATGTTGTCATTACAACCTTAAATTACTTTTTTATCGTATCAGGCTTAGCACGCACTGCGATTAAACGCGACCTTTTTAGGGATAGCTGAAATCGTCAAAACGCATACAAACACGCACTGTGGCTGCTGTTTTGCATTGTTTCATTTCTGATTTTTAGCGAATGGTGTAAGTTGCGGCATTAGTTTAAAAAATAAACACTAAATTTGTATATGTAAGCTAGCATTTTTCCAGTTCATTAATAAATAAGTACATTTTTAATATTAAGTACATTGTTGAAGACTACAAATGTTGTTACTACAAAAACAAATAAAACACTGTATGCGCTTAGCCGCGGTCTGTTGGTAACGTTGCATTGTACCAACATGCGATACAATTAAATTGCGCGATTTCAAACCGCAATCCAAATGTAAAAAGTTAGTTTTTTAAAAGTAGTCACTGCAGTTAGTAATAATCACTAATGATTATTACTAACTGCGGTGACTATGATATAGTGATAGATTAGACAATCTAAGTATTCCCATCTCTATTTTTGTCACTACATCTTTTTTCACACCGCACACACTTCCTTTAGCACATTATTTCGTAATTTATTCTTCATCGTCACTTTAACCATTGTCAAAGTTCTCATTTTCACTGCGACAATTTTGCTTTTATTCTACTTTTGCCACACCCTGCATTAACTCCTCTAGATAAGAGTAGGGACCAGCATTCTTCCATTCACAGCTATTTGCGTCTTTTTTGACAAGATCTGACCGACACTGAAGCATTTATACCGCCATTCAATTTGTTTCCTGCCATTACTCTTCTTTTAAAGTTACACTCATAATTACAATCTTATGTCAACATAGATTCTAAATATACAAACTCTCACTTGCTCTAAACATTTGTTTCCGATTGTCACCTACATTTTATCATCTTTTCGTCTTTCAAATAGCAAAACTTTCGTTTTGCTTACGTTTACTTTCAAGCCTTTTCTTTCTAATGCGTGTATACATTTAATCATGTCTTGTCTCTTCCCACAGCGTCAAAATTATTTCATCGTCAACATGTAGGAGCCACTTGACAGTTAACTCATTCATTTTCAACCCCCTGTCATAATTTTTCAAAACTGTTGTATAATCAATAAATTAAACAGCCACGTCGAGGCTGCACATCCATTTCCCTATATCAAACAAGTCTATGTGCTAACCATATTGTAATTACTTTGCGTCTGGAAACCGCAACTAAGTTTTTACTAAAGCATAATTACAATGTTTAGACTAATTTATGGTGATGGAATGCATTAATAAATTTCTATGTCAATTCATCAATAATATTACGAATTAATTAAAAGATAAGACGACTATTTGGCTTTAACAAATAACGATCTTGACAACCTTCCACTCAAAATGGCTTTAAGTTGCTCGATTCATTTCACAGATATTTTTCTTATTTCCGACTCATTGAAATTGAATTCTTTTGTTACTTTTTCCGCCATTATCACGCCTTATTAAATGTTTTTATATCGATTCATGTTACTGTAGTGACTTTGTTATACTGTACAAGTAAATCAAGTCCTTCTTACCTAAAATTGTATAGCTTGTATAAAATATCCATTACACATATGTAATATTACGCTGAAATTCCCATTCAAAATATTCTTTTTTATTTAGACTACGGTATTCATTGTGATGAATAATAAACTACGGTTTTTAATCTATGAAAAGTAATCAGACCTTTGTATATTTCAATATCTCTTATAAAATATATAAAGTCTTATCGATATTTTACCTTTTCTTCATTCTAGCAATGTGTTACTTGATTCCTTATATGAACAATAACATTTCAATGTTTTGAATATTTTCGGCTATTTTTTGCATACCTGAGACGTTTTTGTGTCTATTGCTTTCGAACGTGTCGTAAATCAGAGTTCAGCTTTGGGGACTAGACATAAAATATCTGTTGTATGATATATATCCCAATATACAAGTTTCGGATATATTTTCGATTTAATATAATTTATTTATTGACGTTATTTATTGGATAGTTAGGTTGTGAAGAGATGACATCCTGTGGACTGGCTTTTAGATTAGTTTAGATTCTATATTTGGCTCATATCGAAAAAGACAAAAGATCCATTTGTTTGTTGGTTTTTGATGTGATTTGGCTGGGATTCGGAACAATTTTAGTGAATATTTTCCAATAGGAAAGAAATATTTTCTTGTGGTAAAAATGTTCTTCTCCGGCTCTTCAAACACCCTGACACCAAATTGCATCAGAACGCAGCTAGCTGTTTTTATCAGATGAAAAAAAATATTTCTTTTAGTTCCCTATATCCTTTCAACTCCAAACCATTACAGCCTTTTTGGTATTAAAAATGTGTCTTTATTCACACCCTAGACTAACTATAAACTAAATTTTATTTGAATTGAGTCAGTAATTTGGGCGTTAAAGCGCGACAAATAGATAGAGTCACTATCGCATTTATAATATTAATAGTTTTATTAAAATTCTGTTAATATAATATTATATAAAGTTTATTAATACTCTGAAAACAAATTCTTACATAAATTACATTTTAGTTAGTTAAATGTCTAGATTATATTATTGTCTAGATAGTGTAAAAATATTACTAAATTTCGATTTCGATTAATAAGTAATTGGTATGTAAGTATATTATTTTCTATATGTTAGTAGAGAAAGGGAAGAGAACATTCTCATACATCTCTATACATATGTAAATATTGTGATTTCATTGATAAATACCTTATTTTTATAAAAATAGATGGCTTATTTGTTTCCTCACATAGTACATACAGAAAACTACAGACTACATATTGAATTAGATACAGCTCTTATGATTACCTCGTCAAATATACACCCGGTATCGTCACGTACTGGGTCGTTTCTCACCCTCTACTATATGGCGATCTTGAGCGTCCGAGTCACTGGAGGCGCGCTCAACTTGCGTCGACTCTTTTTGACCCGACCCTAATGACCTCGGAACGGCGCCGGGGTCGCTAGCAGGCAAGGCGCTGAACCTTCCGTTCGTGCGCATTTCACAAATACACTCACGATAAAGTTGAACATAGCCATATACGGTTTCAGCATTCGTCGTTTAAAAATAAAAAAAAAAACAGGTCTTATGACACTCGTAGCACCAATAGTTTCGTTGCTAAACTGTAAAGCTTGAAGTTAGTTTACGTCGGAGATGCTTCGCAGAGTTTAAGTAAATAGGTAAGAATGAATCTTGACAAACCTGTTTCCACCATGATTGTAATTACAGAAACACTTCCGTCTTTATGCTAATCGTGAGAGAGCTCTTAAGAGAGTAAGTTTGTTGCACTACGTAATCAAACGTATTGATGAATGGACTGGACATAAGAAATCAACGGGTAACAAAATATAAAATATATACAGTACTGGAATTAGTAGGAGGAAAAAAAATGTCAAGTGTAAAATTTAACCTTAAAATAGCAATACCTCTGATATTCAGGAGTGAAAGAGACCTGAGGTAATACGTATACGTAAGTGAATTATCTCGTCTCATCGTATCATCTTAGCTCATATCTGTCCTCTCAAAAGCACACAAACCTACCTTAACAAAGTTAGGACGATTAGGCCTTAGCCAGTGTACAATGCTGACTAAGTGCAGATTGGTAGACTTCAGATTGGTCGAAATGATTTCCTTCGCTGTGTGAGCATCAGATAAATATACGTTCGAAGTTGTAAAAACGAAAAACTGGGGTAGTGCTAATATAGATTAGCACAAAGGAAAGAATCAGAATTACTCGAATCAATCATAGCAACAGATGATAGTGAACATTGTTTGTCTGACGAATTTTGAAATGTCAATCCAATTGTAACATCAGAGTAATGTTACGCCCAATTCGAATAATCAAACGAGTATGAATTAATTTATATTTATAAGACAGACATCAACTATAAAGAGATATCATCAATCTTTTACTTGAATTCTTCATTTGTCAGTATTTTTCTTTGGCGGCGTTTTATATGAAACTGTCAAACTAAACCCTTTCAATTGTTAACGCGACCATTTATATTAAGGCATTCTTGCGACAGTTTCTTTTGTCAGACTACGCTTTAATCTTTGAGATAGTTTCGCTCGGAGATAATTCAGATTACATGCGGGATTTGAAATTCTCTTGTTAATGTAACCCACACCCAAGATATTTGGTGTCAATCGTAAAGCGTGAAAATGATTTGGTAATTAAAAACCAGTTCGTGTAAGCTTTATTATTTAAATATTCCTGATTGAGTTGATTATATTAACCTACTGAAAAATTATACTCGGAGATTTTTGTTTTAATGCGGACTTTGGTATTCTTAGAATGGTTAGATTTCCTATAGTTATTTGGTATCTAATAGTCGGATGGTCCTTTTATATAAAGTAATCTGTATAATAATATTATGAATAGTGGAAAAAATAAAAATATGATACGAACGTTTACCGGACGTAGACACTCTCGGTCATCTGACCAACTCTAGTGCTTCCGTCACATACTTCTGCTGCAATTAATCAATGTTCGCATTGTTGAATATCGGTGTGAAGGGTAATAAGCAGCAAAATTAATAAGTACTGACTTTAGATCTCATGCCACATGTTGGCAGCATAAGTGTTTTTGTGTGGGTTGCAGATTTGTTGCAAATAGGAACCGCATGTATTATAGGCGACTGTAAATACTTACAATCAGTTGGGTAGTCTGCTTGTTTATTTATATACAGCTTTAAAAAAGGCAAGCGTATCATTGATTTCTCGATAGTTATTCATTGCATTGGTTATGAGATTTGTAAATGATTTCGAAAGTTGAAAGTATTGAAAGTAAGCAGCATGGTAACATTGTAATATCTTCTACCGATATACAAGTCATCTCGTAATTTCAACGTTAGTTAAAAATAATTTAGTGACAAGCAAATATTTGATACAACCTCATTGTGAAGGCGCAGTCATTTTACATTTTCTTAATTCTCAGTCAAAGGGGATCATAGCGGAAGAGTGTCGGAGCCATTTATCCTTGTCCGAAGTAAAATATTGCTTATTTCGAAAAGTGTATTGTTAAATAGGCCATATTTATGGCGTTTTCCGGGAAAATACATGGGGGAGTAAATTCAACAGGTGACGATGGCGTCTCTGTAGCAAACATTTTGTGGAAGTAGCTGTTTTATTTTTAAAGTTTGTAGATGTGTATACGCTTACTTAGTAGAAGAGCTTTACAATTGAGTATGAAGGTTTTGATTACCTAACCATTGCTAAATTTAAGTAATTTTAATAACATAAGTTTTTTCTATACATTAAGTACAGCAAAACTCCGGTTTACCTTTTAAATTAATTAATTTCTAAATATTAAATATAGAGTTTTTTTTACTTAATTTGAATAATATAAACACTTCCTGATTGTAATGTATTTTGTATGAAGTGTTTTTGAACGGTCTGCGACAATACCGCAAACATGTTGTTGTATCATCAAAAGAATGATTACTTTTACTTATATACGCAGGTACTCTATTACTTATATAATATTTCTCAGCTAAGTGTAGAAGCATTATTATTGCTAATTGAGCTGCTTTTTTACTTTACAAACTAAAATTATATTTTGATCCGACATATCAAAAACCCTCCATCAGCACACAAAGAATAGTATGAACCCTCAATAGTCTCAATGTATAGCGATCATTTCTTTTGTGTTAACAGTAGGATTATAATTTGATAGTTTCGTTTTTATTTTAAAGTGAGTTAACTTGGAAAATATTACATTCTTATGGGGCATAAATATCATTATCTAGAATGAAAAATATAGTATAATACCCATACCTATTGTATGTTGATTACAGTGGCATGGGATAATTTATTCATAGAGCATTTTGTATTTCTATTATAATTTCATATCTACTTATAAAGTTAACTTTTTAAAGATATAAGACTATCTAATAGAAAAAAGACGCCTAATTGTCGTTTGGTTATATATTGTTTAATCTGTGCCTTTATACTTTTATATATCTCTTCATCATTGTGTTTCTTTGTATTGTTTTATTAATGTTGGTATTAGACGAGCAAGTGGCACACTTGAGGGTAAGTGGTAACCAACGCTTATAGATTTTAAATAAATTTGTCATATACATATAAGAATTCATTTAGCTAAGTTATAATAAAAAAATATATACCTTGGTTTCAGCTCGGGAACCTATAAATATCCATTAACGGAAGCATAAATAACACATATACTCGTATACATAAACACAATTTAACAACACAAGCCACTAATATAAAAACTTTACTCGTTGAATATAGTAAGGGCTAAATGACAACAAAAAGTAATTAATCTTCATCAATATGATTCCCGATATGAGGACTTCATACACAATAGCAGCGGGAGATTGAATAGCTATCTTTTGGACCGTGTGTGCCTTCCATTAAAAGAAAATGAGACGTTATAATTGAATTACTTCACTAAAAGCATTTTCATTTCTAATAGCCGATATGTTAGTTGTTTTTATTGTATATGATGTGTGTCTAACATATTTATTTTTGTTAGCCGACTCTTTATATACGTTTTGTCAAAAATTTCTTGATTTGGTTTGTTGCCTTCAAGATTAACGAATTAGCAACAAAATTATTTGCATGATAAAATGAAAGATATGATTTTCCTTGTTATAAGATATACATATAAAGCAATGAGATTTCTTTATAAATACCACTCCCAGATATGTATAATATTTTTCCGCAAAAGTAAACTGGGAGTATCTTGAAAAATAAGCCGTTGTCCAGTTTTGCGCTTATGTAATTCATTTACTCCATATACCTATGTTGTCACATTTCTTTATATGTTAAGGTGATTTTCTGTACAATTAATTTAGACTATGATTAAGGTATGCACGAAAACAATTGTTTTACATTTCGAAACACATCGGCTGCTTAAATTCAAAACCTAGTGACACCGAATTTAAAAAAAATACGGTTTTTTGCATTTTTCGACACCCATTTTCATACGTAATTTTTAAGATATAATTTAGCAAGTCTAAGCAATTTGCCATGATTACGAGAATTTCTTTGAAGTACAAATTCTAAACTTAATATGTCAGAATATAAATTTAAAACCCTAGCATCGCAAGTGACTTACTAAGTTATAAATATGAAATCCAACTTGCTATGTTTTGAATTTGGCGTAAAGTAAAAATAACAAATAAATAAATTAATAAATAAATATCCAAATAACCTAGTAATGCAGACCTACTAAGTTCACAAAGTAAAATGTAAACCATATAGCACAACTTATCGTCAAACACCCAAGTCGTTCTGGCTTCGTAGAGCTAACGAATGAAAGTAGCCGACCCGTTTTGTTGCTCTACTGAACATTTTTGTTGGATGGAGTTTTGATTTTTACCAGCCGACATGTTCTGATGACTCAAATTATCTTATTAATTTGTTCATTGATCATTTTTTTTAAACAGGATTCAAGCTAACACGTTAAGACTTGGTATGCTATCAACACGTTAAGGTTTAGTATGACTGTTATGACTTGGTATGCTGATGTACCTTTAACAATAGGGGTGCCTCAGGGATCAACATAGAGACCATTGCTTTTCCCAAACAGCTATTGTATGTAAAACATTAATAACAATATATAAATGCGGTTCTGCGAGGTTATTAGCTATGATATTAGTTAGACGATTGTTCGAACACCCAATAAATAATATTACAATCTTGTTCCGAAGGCGAACAAAATGAACAAGTCTGGAAATAAGAAGAAATCATGTAGGTGTTAAATTAAGGATGCTTTTATGTACATGTGTTTTAGATTGAACTTTTTACTCTGAGCAAACGTAATATCAGTCAGCATACGTCTTATGTATATAATATAAGTTATTAATTAATACAGTATTGTCAAAACATTGACTGCTCATCCTGCAGTAAATATGCCATACACTCGGAGCTCAGAGCTATGAAACTACTGTGTCACGAAACTTTACGCTTCCTAAGCGCATGTTTCCAGTTTCCACATTGTGCTCTGAGTGAATATGTACTGAATTATTTACATATATCTGTTTTATCACGTTTGTGTTACGTGAAGACAACTATCATTCACTATTATGACGTTTGAAGGTTTAACAACTAAGGTTCCTGACGAGTATGTTTACCAGAGACAAATAGTAACTAACTACAAAAATAAAGTCAATCGACCGATTCAACTCGGTTGTACAGCGTTTGGCAAAATTACGTGGCGTGTTCTATATCCATCTATCGTAATGCCTCAAGCGAATAGTTTTTAATTTAATTAGTTTTAATAATTTATCACTAGCAAGTGATGACATATAAGCTTATTGCATAAGCATATATAGCAAGTAATGATCGGATGATATATCTCGATGAATTGGTAAATCTTAAGTCGTAGTGGATATCGTTTGAGGGACTGACGTTTTTTGTGGCAGGGAGGTCCGAGGATTTGGTAGTACAACTTCTGGCAGTAGGTGTTTCTCGGTTGAAACGATGACGAATAATGTCAATAGAAAAATAAACGAGCGCTTGACATAATAATAGTTATATGCTGGCATTTTTCAAACATATTGTTCAATCACAAGTATTTCCTAAATAGCGCTGAAATAATTTCTTTCTTTTGTAAGTACCTACTATGATATTTTGTTTTATGCTCAAGAATATTTTATCATCGTCACCATCCTCCAGCCCTTATACCTCTTGTATCAATTCCATTTAAGAACATATGTGATTTTCTATCGTTTGAAATTACATACATACATATATGTCACGCCTTGTTTCCAACGGGGTCGGCAGAAATTGAAATTCATTATATATTATTTTTTTCATTATATATTATTCATTATATGGTATTTTTTTAGAGCCACAGTATAATTGTAGAACAATCCCATCCAACAATGCAAAGGTAGCTAATTATTTACACATGTGTGAACTGTTTTATCTGCGAACACAATTTCATTCAGGTGTTTGATTGGGAAAGATATTGTACGTTTTTTTCAAAACTTCCTGTATGGAAAATATTATGAAAGTCTATTCACTATTTTGTATTATGTTGTACTAATCACTGTTCATTAAACATCTATGTCATTTAACCCTATTGTTGAAAAAATATTCCATAACATGATGTTACTTATACTTAAACTATATATAGTAAGCTATACATGTAATTTAAAATAAAGAGCTTTCTAGATAAAGTAGTTAAAGTACATAATAAAATACTATTTAAAATACAAAATTTACTTTTCGTCATTATAATATTTCTGTATCTTGTCAAGACGTAACCAAAGTTTATTTCCTAATAATGATATGATATATAAACTTAACCTTAACTTAAAATGTATTTTTATCACTAGGATTACCAGTAGCATAGATTAAACTGCACTTTTTGAAATATCAATGGCTTAATGCCCGATAAATAACATAGCGAAAACAGTCGTAAGTAGCAAGTTGGAAGGTCATTAATATTCCCGAATCTGTCAAGTGTTCTTTTGTAAGAAAATTTACGATTTCTGAGAAGTTATGTTAATTTGTTTTCAAGTCAACAAAATATTATATTTTAGTAGGCATTTAATTTAAATTTTTGTGGAAAAAGTAATTGTTAGGTATCATCTTAACTTGGTCAGTTTATCAAAATATTATAATGTAGAATTCACTCTCATAAATCTCTGAAAAGCTACAGAAACAAAGTTTCTGTAATTAGCATAGGGCGTTTTATAGCAAGTTTATTTACATACTACTCGTCTACATATCTTATTGTTGACTTCTACTTTGCAGCGTTCTTGTGTATCTACTTACGGCTAAAATTGTGGCGATGTTGACATTTCCAGGGCGAAATAGAGCTATATAAATACACGCTTTTGTAGTTCGTAGGTAGTTAAGTTCTGTGGAAGTATAAAACTTTATGTAACTCTGAATCATATACGATGACTAACAAATTGGTAGGCGTATGTTTTCAAATTTCTGTAATAAACTCATTTAACACTATTTCCATAGAAATCGCCAGGTTATTTCATAATTTTGTGTAAATACCACATCATAAAGACACCCATGAGTTTACTTACTTTAGGCTATTATAAACTAAGTAAGTGACTATCTAACTGATCACAGTATATGGTAGTTCCATGTTCATAGGTTCAACGTAATAATATAATGTACTAGCTGACCCGACAGACGTTGTCCTGTCAAATGTCTCAAATGTCATGTTGTCTCATGTTGTCTCGCTATATGTAAAAAAAGATTTTCTGTTGAAATGTTTCCTGAATTTTCTTTGCTATAAACCTCACGGAGCCCGAGACTTTTCCAACGAATGCAAATCCGTGGAAATCGGTTCGTGCGTTCTGCAGTGTAGCGGAAGGAAAACCCGACTTATTTTTATATAATAGATTTATTTTACAGTATTTATGTTAACATTATAATACTATTGTTAACAAGATTTAAAAGAGAAGATAAAAATAGACCAGCTGTGTTCCTTGTCTATTCTTCTCAAGAAGGCTCTCCCAATTTCTGAACAGGTGTAGAGTCATCTTTTTCCTTGTTTATATATGTTTTGACGTTAATAAGGTGCCTGTACAGGTCTATGTTTAATAAAGATTATTTTGAATTCGATTTTCATCCTGTCATCGTATGTGTCATCATTTGCAATCAAGTAAAGGTTAGTAGCAGTAAATTCGTGAGGAAAAAATACACTAAGAAATTCTGCTCTTAAAAGATTGCATTTTTTTGCTAGTGGTCGCAATAGCTTGTTGAATTGATAATAATGTATATCTCACTTGCCTAACTTTTATATGTTTTATTTATTTTAAACACCAAGAAGACAGTTGAGGTTTTCGAATTGGGTTTGCCATTTGGTTTGTCAGATGTTTGGTGTGTCAAGAATTAATAGGCTTACATAATATAAATGTTTCCCTCAGGCACCTTTGAACTTTGTGATCTACATATAGGTACTCGAGCGGGTCGAGACAGCATGTTTCATAGTATTTTGTTATTTATTTAATTATTGTTACTAATAATATAATAAACTAATATTTTCTCGTTTTCGATGAAATGAACTATTTTATTATGCTAAATATGTTTACGTTTATGAAGTAGCATTTGTTGATGTTAAATATTTATTTATTTTTAATATTACAGTAACATACGAGTACTTCAAAATTAATGACATATTAAAAAATTGCTTACAGTGTAATTTTTTTCCCACCAGACATTTTTCAACAGTAAATCTTCATACCATTTTTAATATTCTCATTTTTTCGAAGACTATGTCATAAAATAAGGATAATAATGTTTTCCGTGGTAAGAAATAACAAACGATAAGAACGATTCGATGTTTTTATTTTGTTTTATATTAAAAATAAACGTTTTTAATTCATCGGATAAACCTCTTATCCGTACAAACTAACTTTACTCATCAGGCTTAATCAAGGACATGTGGCGTGCAGCATACATTTAAGACATGTCTTGATAGATAAAATAATTTGTATATTTTATGTGAAAATCATAAGTCATTTCTGCATTTTCTGTGGCAGTACCGGCACAAATTGAGTGTTTGAGTAGCCTATATTGGATTTTCTAGTCCCAGATATTGTAGCCAAACTTTCTTCAAGACCTTTAGGTATTTCTGAAATGAGTTATTGGCTCTTATGTTACCAATAGTAAAGCAGCGTGGTCATTTATACATAAATAAATCTTCAGCTCTGACAAATCAACTTGCGTAGATTTAGAAGTCAATTAAGATATATAGATAGCATTTCAACACTATTAAGTACAATGCCGTGATACTGTTCTGATTGACATTAATTAAAACTGTCTGATTCTAAACGTTTTCCAGTACATACCCACATTAAACTTCTTTCAGTTTAAGCAAAAGAAATTTCATAGTTTTTATAACGCATGCCAATATAAAAGATTTGCCATTTTAAAGACGTACCTAATTACCTTAAAGTGTTATGTACATAGGTCGTTGGCGGAGAACGTTGTAATTATACCTGTGGAAGGAAGCTGTTTACATTACTAGTAGTCTTACTATTGGAATACTGATCTTATTTGTTGTTAATACAAGTTGTTAATACAAAACAAGATGTATCTGATAGTCACAGTCGGTTTCCAGAATTTGAAGTAAAGTACGACTCAAACTTTCATTGAGCTTTGTGAGGCCTTCAAAAATAATAATTGACACATGCTCAATAATGTTTGAATATTTTTCTACTTACTTTTAATCTCTGGAAATCAGTAACCCGTTAACTAAAAGTTATTTTAGTATAAATGCTTGTTTTTCTAAAAGGGTAAACACTCACACGTTTTATATGTTATAAATAACTATTTATAAGTCCCTATGTACTTATCTGTCTGTGGTCTCTGTTTGCGCACTTCTTTGCGTTACGACATCTATGATGTAACAAGGATTGGTTACTCACAGTTTAAAACAATTAATAAAATAAAATAAATTAAAGTAAGAGTGGAAAATTGTTTTGAATATGTTCTTTATTATCAGTGTATAGAGAACAAGATTTGGGAATACGTTTTAGGCATAAGACTACATGTTTCAACAAATAAAGGAATAGGTTTGATTCGCTACCTATAAGTATTTTGAATTATTAATACTTAAATAGCAGATATAGTATTAAAATAATAAAGCGCCCACAGTTTTGTTTAATAATGTGATCCGATTAGCCTCAACTTTTAGGCAAATTTGTACAAGTAAATGCTGTTGAATTGCGCGAAATACTCCTAAAATGTTTCATCGACTAAATAAAACTATTCTGATTCTTCGGCTGTATCTGTGTTCCTTTGGAATCGAAGTGGGGCATGCCGAGTTTGTCAAATACAAACTTTTGGATTGACTTCAGCAAGTTATCTAATTCTGTGGGTTGAGTCAATGTTAATATTCCATAAATTAATTGAACAACAGATTAGGTATTATTGAATGAAGAATTAGGGATTAATAAAAGAAAACTTTGTGATTTCTGTTTTCTACGCTATTTACTACGCTCAAAAGTTCATTAAATTTTTTGAAGAAACATCTGTATACGTATCTGTAAACGTCAGGATAATTCAGTACAGCGTTCTGGAGGTAAAACCGTAGGAGAGTTTTTACCGTGGGAGAGCCATGCTTCGGCACGAATTGAGCCGGCTCGACCGGAGTGATACCACGGCACCACAGAAAACCGGCGTAAAATAGCGCTTGCGTGTTTCGCCGAGTGAGTAAGGGTACCGGAGGCCCATCCCCCTTCCCCCTTATTCCCTTTTAAAAGGCCGGCAACGCATCTGTGACTTCTCTGGTGTTGCGGGTGTCCATGGGCAACGATTATCGCTTACCATAAGTGATCCGTTTGCTCGTTTACTTCCCTATCCTATAAAAAAAAAACAAGTGTTCTATCTTTTTAGGCTGTAGAGAATTGTAAAGAAACTTATGATTGTTGGGCGGATTTATTGTAAAGATGAATAGATGACTTATCATCTGGTCCTCACAAATCCTTGTACTTTTTTTTTTTTGTTCCGCTGAGGAAAATGCATTGAATTGCATACCCCGGCTGCGGAGAGCCGGTGGTTATGTGGGGCTCTCCTCCCCAGAAGGGGGAGGCCTACCCACTAAAAACCTCAGCGATGGCCATCCTCAGGTGTTGTAGGGGGGCCTCAGGATCGAGTGTCGCATCTAAGGAGCCCGGCCATTGCTGCCCTGGGTGCGCTAGGGGAGCCCTTCTCGGGGAGAAGGGATCTTGTACCTACTATTACGCATTTAAAATTTGCGGGCGTGAGAAAAAATTACGCTTGTATGAATATAATACGTTTTTTTTTCTTTAACTGAATGTATTAAATTCAAATTGACAGATCCATCCAAAATTCACCATTCATAAATGTATTAAAAAATAAAATTTTAAGTTTCATGGAAAAAATGGGTATTATATGTTTAGTTTCTGCACAGAAATAGTATATTTATTAGTAATACTAAAATCTTTTGGATGGTTCTTGAAGAGACCGATAATAATTATTTGTAATTGTTTTTGAGGGCAGTCAATTTTTGAATTAGAATTTTTTGATTGTTTGAATATAACAATTCATAATTCCAATATAAAAGACAGAAAAACAATCAAGTAAAAAATTAATGCTTAAATATATAATGTAATGATTATTGATTCCCTTAAAAATCTGTATAACTAAGCTACGTAGCTGCCGTTTCACAGTCGGCTATCAAGTATGAAGGAATGGGTCTAAAGGTCAATCGATAAGACATTTGAATTTTATATTCAGATCTCACGTAAGAATTTTCGCTGTCACCGAAAATAAGGGAAAAGGCGATTTGTCTTTTAAATGAGTCATCTCAATGGAAAAGTGATCGTCTATTATTCATAGTGTAAGATGATCAAGTCGAAAAAAAATAAGACATCAACATAATTTGTTGATGGATACGCAAGCGACAGCTTTATTATCATCCATTACCATTAAAAATGTACGATTACTTACAGTATAACTGATAAATATCTCTATAGAGCAAGTTTTAAATTAAAAAATATAATACTGATGATCAATCAATATTAGTTTTTCGTTTTTATTCAATAAGAATCTTATTAAATTTTTTGTAGTGTCAAATGACATGCGCAATCTGTATTTAACACTTCAAGTGTTTCTTGCTGCTTCTTCATTTGCAACTTCAAATTACAAATGAGGGTAAGCGATAATTTCATTTTCAATGTAAAGTTAACAAAAAACTTCCTAAACCGATAAACTGTTATAAAAATATTTTTAGAACAGTAGCACTTCCAACAGAGAGGGAGCTGGTAGTTCGTTATATTTACTACAAATCATGATGTTATTTTTCAAAAATAGAGATAAGATTTTCAAATACATACACATTGATCACAAACAGATTTGTCACGGAGATGGATATCTTATGATGTCTTTTTTTCCCCTGAGGAAAATGCATTAAATTGCATACCCCGGCTGTGGCGAGCCGGCGGTTATGTGGAGCTCTCCTCCCCAGAAGGGGGAGGCCTACTCACAAAAAACCCCAGGGATGGCCTTCCTCAGGCATGTAGGGATCCACCGGGAACGCCAAGCAACTTCCGGGAACCCCCAGCCTCCGCTGCCCTGCCGATACAGGGGAGCCCTCCTCGGGGGAGCCTACACTACCTCCCCCGATCGCCTCCACCGACAACGCCCCCCGGCCACCAAAAGGGTGTGGTCCCACCCGGGTCGCCGTATCCACGGGCGCGACTTCCTCGCGCTCGCTGGCGACTCGCGGCGGCGCCGCAACTGTGCTATCGAGCCCGGCGCCGCCGCCTCTTTCGAGCGGCATCTCCGACCAAGTCCGACCAAGACTCGGCACACGGAGGCCCACGCGGGGCACTCCGCCAGCGTGTGCTGGGCCGAGTCTAGGTCGGATGCGCAGTGGTGGCAATGTGTCGATCCGTCCCGTCCTATTCGACACAGATACTCACCGAAGCAGCCGTGCCCGGTGACTATCTGAGTCAATCGGTAGGTGACCTCCCTCCTTCCCGTATCTTATTATATCTGGGTGTTCCAAAGACCCCGTAACTCTAGTTTCGGTACCCTGTAACTCTTATAAAATCAGGGACATGAGAATATCTTAGCCGAGTTCTAATGATTTATCGTTAGGTCTTAGTTAACCTCATTAGTGACGCGAACACACCTTTATATAGACAGAAATTTCAGAATTGAAAGTTTTTTACGGTCTATTAATTTACTAGCTAACTGTTAATAATTACGTTCTACAAGTAATGTCCCCTGTTCCCTTGTGTAGAACCACTCAAGATTCACAATTATTATAGTTTTTCTGCGAAATTCTTAATGTCTAATCCGATCACGCAGATAAACTTCGACCGGTTGCGCGTCTAAAAAATACCTAAATCTACGGATAATACGAGTATAATAAATGTGCCCTGAACAGGGTGCGACGGTATTTTACCCCGGACCAACTCTGCCTGCTTTATAAAACTCAGGTCAGGTCCTGTGTGGAATATTGCTCGCACCTATGGGACGGCTCCGCTCAATACCTTCTTGAAGCTCTGGACAGATTGCAGCGGCGCGCAATCCGCATAATCGGCGATGTAGAGGCAACCAACACCCTCGAGCCTCTACAACTTCGTCGTGATATCGCCTCTCTTAGCGCCTTCTATCGGATGTTTCATGGGGAATGCTCTGAAGAACTCTTTAGCCTTATCCCTCCCTCTCCTTTCCATTATAGGAACACACGTAAGGGTCTTCGGAGCCATCCGTACACTACGTCCCCCATTCCACACCGCACTAAGAAATTCCAAGATTCCTTCTTCTGCCGTACTTCCCGCACTTGGAATTCTCTGCCTGCGTATGTGTTTCCTACATCCTACAACATGGGTTCCTTCAAAAGAGGCGTGAAAAGGCATCTTTTGGGCCGGCAGGGATAGGGCAGGTAGGAGAGTGGAGTAAAGTCACTATCCTATCTGTCATCTCATTTGGGCCTCTTTCACCGCTTAACATCAGGCGGGAGGAGGTCATCTGCCGCGCCTAGAATATAAAAAAAAAAAAAAAAAATATACAAGATTAATGTTATTATTTTTTTGTTACGAGTATAAATTAAATACTGAAAGTACACATTTAAAATGGCATTGATGGTAAATTATATAATAGAAAATATTTGTTGTGGCACAAAAAATCCGTTTTCACTTGACATCTTCTACTAATGATCTACTTGAGTGTCCAATTTTATGTTCATGAAACAACTACTTTGCGAAATCTTGATGTTAGTTTGTGAATAAATAAATAATGTCCTTTTGCTTTTTGAATTTAGACAACAAATAACATATATAAGTAGAAGTTATTTAGTTATTGTAAAATATGCAAGTTCAAATTATTAAATATAATTATATTATTGCAGGAGATATGAAAAAATATATGTCTACGGAGGGTATAAAAGTGAGTGTAAACTATTGACCCGGGCATTGCTGTCCGTCATTTTTGCGTGTTTTCGCTGTCGAAAAACAGATGGCGCTACGTGTGCTATGTAGCATTCGTGCGTCCGACAGCAGCCGAATTTATCCGAGCGCTCTCGAGCTCAGAGGCTTTGTTGCGACTTCACTTCTCATTTACTTGTCGACAAGTGAACACATGTTTTTCAAGTTACCCTCTATAGCTTTCTATTAAATATTACTTGAGTTATTTTTGCATAAATTAATTCAAAGCCTTAGTGTTTTGTAAAAAGTTACGCCATTATCTTAATAATAGCGTGGATCTTCTTATATTATATTATGTAATAACTAATATTAATAGATTCAGATGATTTATTTAATTAAGTTAAAATAGTACTTAAGAGCATGATACATAGTTGAAAATGATCTCCATACAAAACGCCAATTTTGTCGGTGGAGGGTTTGATACTTACCTAGCTCTACACTATTCACAATATCAAATACGCAATATTGTTTGGGATCGGGGGTTATATTGAAAATGAAACAAGGCTTCCGTCGTGTCACATGAAACGTGTAATGTGGATGTCTTGAATATACGTCTGTTCTAAGAAGCTTATATAGGTGTGTATACGATATATTTAAAAGCCATATTTTTTCCTTTTTAAAAAGGTGTTCTTACAATTTTTTCTGCGGTGTCTGAAAACAGAACTCTGTATTTAGATGTTTTTAATGTAATTTGTCTAGAAACGATATAGATGAAACATACTTTTTACATTATGATTGTTACGACCAACGACATAACATTTGTATTTTTCTATTTTTCCTTGTTTTTATATTATCTCTATGTTTTATATACATACTTTGTACAAACCGTAAATTCATATAAAACAAAAGAAAGAAAGAAAATAAATAAAATTGAAATGTCAGAGTACATCAACTATTCGTTTTATTAACATTGCACAGTGGAGAAAAGCACAACGTTTGGCCGACCATTTCTGGCAGCGTTTTACCCGTGAATACCTACCCATTACCACATTAGTGCCGCGCCGCTTTTCACCTTCAGCGTCGACGAATTTGAAGATTGGAGATTTGGTGATAATTGTGGACGGGACTCTGCCTAGACATTGTTGGCCACGTGGCCGCATTGTGGCCACATATCCAGGCAAGGATCAAATAGTTAGAGTTGTCGATGTTTTAACGAAAGGGGGTATCCTGCGTCGCCCTGTGAGGAAACTAGCACTGTTGGTCGTATCCTAAGTGACTAGGTGTCGACACCGCCGGGGGCCATGTTACGACCAACGACATAACATTTGTATTTTTCTATTTTTCCTTCTTTTTATATCATCTCTATGTTTTATATACATACTTTGTACAAACCATAAATTCATATAAAACAAAAGAAAGAAAGAAAATAAATAAAATTGAAATGTCAGAGTACAACAACTATTCGTTTTATTAACAATGATTATTATACACAATTAGAAATAATAACATCCGCACAAAAATCAGGATAACCGGGAAAAAGACAAAGGGCAAGGCACATTCCTCGCAAAACTGACGGCTGCTGGGACAGAAAGTTCCTTGATTGGGTAATATTTGTGTAAAAGTGAACCAAAGATTTGTCCGAAGTAGCTAAATGCTAGCAGCGCATGAACGATCAGCTTGGAGATCCAACTGTGTCCAATAGTGGCCGACGGCAGAAACAATGACGATGATGATTAATATTATTAAGAAAGTAAAAATTTAAAGAACGTCGATGACACTATAATAATTATTTATATTAGAGAAGTAAATATTTAGTTTGTAATCAAAACAATTTATTTGATTAAGAATTTATTTTTAGCTTTGCAGCTACTTCCTGTATTCAACTTATAAAATGACTTACATCGAGATCAAATTTATTTCTTTTCTTATCCACTCCATCTATTGATTTCAACAATAAAATTCCATTAAGAGTGTCAACGTGTGATGTTGTTACATTACAGTCCCTTTTTTGATCAGCTAATGAAAGATAAAGGACGAACGCCATTTTTGTTTCTTATTTCCGGTTCCAACTTCAAATTAATAAGATATACATTATATTGGGGCTAATTCCATAAGAGTTCTAATTTCAAATTTAAGCGCAAAATTTTAACGTCGACATTAGATTGATATGATTAATGTCTTTTTAGGCGAAGGTATGATATAATTTTTTTATTGATTGATATCTGGATATAAATAATAATGTTAATTAATAAGAAAAGTTTTCCTCTTTGTATTCTACAGGCGATTATAAAAATATTAAGTAACTATACAATACTTAAGCAAGCTTTTTTCCTATAAAAGTTCAAAATCCATTGTATATTCGAACAATATTTCTTAATGAATCTGAGTGTTTTTTATTCTCAAATAAACACATCCGAGTTTGTAAAAGGGTTGTATGACAATCAGGATGTTTATTATAATAAATTTGCATTATATAGTTTCAGTACTAATTTATACGTGGGCTGACGTAATATTTTGTGAGTAAGAAGAGTGTCTACACCCTCTAGAGTGTAACGTAGAATGTAAAAAGATTTCACCAGCACCCATGTATCATAGGTATTTTACGCATTTCGCTATCTTAGATTTCTAGAGATTCATAGGATTAATCCCATATAGGCAATTTGACGGTATATCCATCTTGTATGGATAGTTTCTACGACTCAGCTTTATATTTTTGGACTATAGTCTAGTATCGCAAAAAAAGATCAAACTGTTCTCACTTTTTTTATGCATAGGTAGCTTTTAATGTTTAGGACTAGCAGCGCCATCTAGAGTTCGACCGCACAAATAACCTATCGTAGGTTCAGCTACTTGCTGAATAACCTTTCAATGCTTGTGATGAAAACTTTCATGTTACTTACAGAAAATTTCGTTAGATGGCGCTATGAGGCTTCAAGATGAAATTATTTGTTGATGGTTATAGATGCCACTTCTTTTACAAGCTTTTATATTAGCTTCACTTGTAACTATGTAAGAAAATCTAGGAATCTTAATTTTACCCACTTCCCGGTCTCCGATTGAGCTGAAATTTTGCATGCACGTGTAAGTCGGATGACAATGCATGGTTATGTGTCATTCTAAATCCAACATGGCGGCATTACCAAGATGGCGGATCAATTATTTTTAATGCACCCCTACAATATGGGTATCAAATGAAAGGGCTTGCTAAGCTTGGTTTTTTTGTCGGAAAATAAATTAAAAGTAAAAATATTTTTTTTAATACAAGCTTTTATTAAATGCGCTAAAAAGAACAAAATAAACTCGTCGTAATAAAAGCTTGTCGTTAAAAGTATTCTATAAGTAAGTAAATCTTGCGACTAGCTTTTATATGTAAAAGTTTATTTTGTTCTTTTTAGCGCATTTAATAAAAGCTTGTATTAAAAATTTTTATTTTACTTTTAATTTTTTTATTAAGATTTTTATGACATACAAAAATTTGTTTGAAGTAACTTCTCTCACAACCGTGCAAATATTGGTATTTATATAGGTTTCAATTATTGTACTTTGTTCCCACAGTATTTTCTACAATAAATTAGTAAAAGATTTTATTAGTTTTAAGTATCTTATCTATCTGTACAATTGTAATAATTCGACATTAAACGATTATTAATATTTTATTGTTGAGGTATATAGCTTTAAACACGACTATTTCAATAAGTGAATTATCACTAATACGCTTAACGATTAATCTAGAGTACGCAAATTGGGCAATGCAAATTTATTTGAAATTCATTTTCATTGAAATTAAACCGTTTCTTGATGATTTTTTTAGGTTTTTATTGAATCATAACGTGTTTCCAATAAAATAAATATTTAAATGTTATATATATTTCCTATTATGTAGCTGTCAATTAAATTACTTCATCAATGACTATGTGTATATGTAACTGTTCTATTAAGTAGATATTATTTCTTTATCAAGTATCAAAGCCATAGTTTGGATGTTGTTGTCAAATGTTGTTAAAAAATAAAATGAAGATAACAGGAATGTTTAGACAAAAGTGAAAAACACAAAATCATCAAAAGTCATGAATGTATAGATTTTTAATATTGTAATCGCAATCTTCAATACGCACGGGTACCTAATAAATAAGGTACTCGTTCGTATTGACCAGGTAAATGTCTCTATCTCTTTGTGCTGTAAGCATAGAGTTTACACATATTATTTGTATCCCATAAAACGAAAAAGTAATCTTTATTCAACATTGGCTTTTACCGACAATTTATTGAAAAATTGATGTATAAGGAAACAACCACCACCAAACCTGGACGCATTACGAACAAGGAAAAAATTAAAAAAAGTAAACTTCACACTTCTCGGGCGTCCGTTAAGAACTCTTGGCATGAGTCTGAATGACTTAATGTTGATTATCATGTACTCGTCTTATTTCCTGTTAAGGCAGGTGAAAATTTTTTAAATTTTCATAACTTTTGTGCTTTCATTTATTAAAAAATTAATAATAAAAACCAAGAAAGGTAGATGCCGACAAAGAATAGAAGGCGTTCGGCCTGTTGTCATTGCAGTCTCTCAAGCTGGATTATACTGACGTGACGGGCCTATTATTAATTCAATAGAGGCGAACATTGGAATTGTTATTACTGACGCAGTACGATTACTTACGGCTATTAATCTTATAAATGTACAGACGATAGCACATCAATGACCAAAATGTCTAATATATCCACAATAAATTTCCAACCTTACTTGAAAGTGATACAACTTTAGATTGATCGTGGAGCTTCGTCAATTTTGCAGAGCCTGTTTTGTTGTGCTCTGTATTTATATTCAGCTGTTCACGCCCACTGTTTGTTTTGTTCAAGTAGAAGATTCCGTGACGATGCAATCTTTTTATATATAATTAATGAACTGAATTAATAAAGGGTGCGCGTTGAATCGCGGATGTCGTCTTTTAATAATCGGTTTTAAAATATGTTATCGGAATTTCTAATGAAACATCTGTCGTAAGTATATAATTTTTACTGAACTTAATCTGTATACTTTTTAATTAAGCGTATTTCCATTTTGGTTCTAAATATTAAGTGTATAGTGATTCTGATGATCCGAAATTATTTGTTAGTTATCAGTGTTAAAGAGACCATAAGAGAGGAAATAAGTAGAAAAAAATATGTGAATAAAAATAAATTGTGAACCAATATCTATTCTAAAATAAATGTATGATTTAGCTTCAAATTCTCCGCGAGAAATAATTACAAATGTTTTAGTCGAGGCACCTTTTAAAATCATGAACTTCATTCAATATAAATAGAGAATATAAATGTTTGCATTTTAAGATTTTTGCGTTTATATTAATTTACAATTATATTTTATAATTTAAAATTATAATTAAAGTTGCATGTATCGCCCTGTAATTTTCGATAATTACACTTATTTATATAACCCTAAGATTAAATATTATTGACTTATCCATTTAATTCATACAACATTATGTGCTACAATTATGACTAGAGTAACAAAAATCAATATTTATCATATGTATAGATTTTTAGTGTTTTGTCATTTTTTAGTTTAATTTGTGTCTTTTAATATTGATAATCAGTCTTCATTTTTCAATTTCATTATATATATCGCATATATTAATTTATTCAATTTCGGATAGAACGGAATATGACGGGAGTTGTTAAAAGCACGCAATGTGATACGCCACTCATAAAAATTCATAATCGCGAAAGCTTATTCTGATTTTGTTCCACAGCCATTTCTGTCAACTGAAAAGCGAAGCTCTTACGCAAATGAAATAGTGAAATGTAGATTTGCCATAACACTTTTTCTGGTCTGTTAAACAACAAGAGCAATTTTCCGGCACCATTAATCCTGTTATCATTCCCACCCGAGAGTGTTGCTAGCAAATTGTTGAATTATGTTCGCTTTACGAGGAAACACTAAATTTGTTTACGCTGCAACCCTGATTTTACGTATTTGGTTTGTTAGTATGATTCTGCTAAGCCCTTCTTTACAGAAAATTCAATTTGTTGTTTACTATGAATTTAAGTAGCACTATACAATAGATGGTTTCAATAATTCAGTCGCAGTAATTTATATATCATGCATTGTTCGTAATAAAAGTGATCAATATCCATAAGATAAGCAAAATCAAGTCAGTATCAGTTACATAGTTTCAAAAGTCATTGTTTATAAATAA
Organism: Scirpophaga incertulas; assembly: GCA_036419045.1. Classification (NCBI taxonomy): domain Eukaryota; kingdom Metazoa; phylum Arthropoda; class Insecta; order Lepidoptera; family Crambidae; genus Scirpophaga; species Scirpophaga incertulas. Next base: position 16,451,198 of record CM071639.1, on the reverse strand, counting down.
ATGATTATTTAGAAAAACTGCAGGAAAGCGCTGAAGGCAAGCAGTTATGAAGTGATCGTTGGGGAAGATCTGCTATAATGATAATGATGATGATGATAAACTAATTTGGCAAGTTAAGAATAATGGGATTCTCACGATATTCATATCATCGACATAAAAAACTTCATTTGTTTCAAATGCAGCTGAAAGCAGCCGTGTGCGTGAAGTTATAGGCACACAATTTGTTGACAGAGCAAATTGTGTCAATGAAACGCGCCTTGGTACGGCGAGGTTTCACAATTTCTTTGATACAGTTATTTACATTTGTATTTTACAGTTGCTTACATGTCAATAGATTAATTCCATTGATGTCGCATTAGGCAGACATTATTTATAGTACTGCCTTTCTAACATTATGGACAGTTTCGAAATTAATTACTGATCTCTACAAATATATATTGGTTCGCCGAGATTTGTTAATATTGGTAGATTAATTGAATTCGTGTACTGTATACATAAAATCGTATTAGTTGCATCATATGCAATTCTATACATTATCGCAAAACGGCTGAACTGATATAAATAAATGATCATGTGTTTATTGGTTTTGTCTCTGCTGCATAAAGCAGAAAAGCAATTAAAAAATTAAGGAAAGAAATTACGATGAAAATCATTTATTTATCATGCTGTCTAGTCTTACAGCTTACGTTATTGAGGATATGATGTTGGCAGGCTCAGATTATATTTCCGATATTTATATATACGAAAAAAGAGATTGGTTAGTTTTTTTTTCACGTCAAAATTATTACGTTGTAATCGGATGTTGTTTTTAATAAAATTTTAATAATCTGGTAAATTGCTTATTATATAAAATATTAAAATGATATTGAATAGTGAATTTCACTATGTATTATTACACAATAATGTCAGTACTTATTTGTTGCTGAACAGTATATGTATCTTTTTGTCATCATTCCAATTCATGTATTCGTTCGTATATATGGAACGTCATCGTTGGACATAAACGAAATTACCTACCCTTAAACGTTTTTTGAATAAGCAACCATGTGGAGACCAAGTGGTATATATGAAGTAGAGGATATGTGAATCTTCACACGTCCTCCATTTCATATATTATACCTTTCATATATACATGCCGTTTGCATTATGATGTTTTCGCCTTAGCCGATTATTAGATGCACCTATTAAATTAGACAATAGGTTAATTCTGGACCTTCCGATTCAAAGGTCTCAAATCCTTACTTATTATTAATTAAACATGTGAAAAACTGTCTGTCTGTTAGATTTTCACATCTATTGAAATTCAATATGATGATATTGAAGCGATTTTGAAATTTAGTATTGGGATAGTTTCAAAATGTGGAAAGTATTAATACTTTTCACATTTTGAAACTTATGACGAGAAAATATATCTTTTTCTGGGAAAATCGAAAATAAACAAGTGCATAGTAGCGGCGAGTTTGTTACAAAGCGCGAATTTCGGTATTTGTAAAAAATTACGCAACAGATAGATAATTTATGTAATAGGTTTGGAGACATTTCAAAGTGCGAATACAACGGCAGTAAGCCCGAGAATCAACATCAGAAACCAGTTTTTTGGGCCTACAATATCCACGGAGCGGATCGCAAATCTGCCCCTTTCGTTACATTCAGATACTAATGAAAACATATAAAGCAGGTTATATTGTTGTGAGCACAAAAGCGCACAATTGATTAAAAGTGATTTGTGACAAAAGAATCTATACTTATAATAAATCTGTAGAGAAGTCAATTCTGTACATTAAATATATTTAAAAAATTACTAGCAAAGGGTGATAAGGGATCGTTAGTGATCCCAAAAATGCAATCAGTAAAATTTTTGTCTGTCTGTCTGTCTGTCTGTATGTTCAGGCATCACGTAAAAACTAACGGTTCGATTTCGATGAAACTTGGTATAATTATACCTTATTATCCTGGGCATAAAATAGGATACTTTTTATCCTGGAAAAATACGTAGAAAAAAAAAATCTTAATTTTTCAGTTTTATTCATTGACGTTATTCTGTAGAACCGCGAACACACAGTGGATTCAGCGCCGTAGCCTGTAGCGCCGAAAGTCGATTTTTGGCTTGAACCGTTTGCGACACAAGCGGGCTGCACGACGTCCCGCCTCCCTGACTCCTATATAATCTATACTAATATTATAAAGCTGAAGAGTTTGTTTGTTTGAACGCGCTAATCTCTAGAACTCCTGGTTCGAATTGAAAAATTATTTTTTTAATTGAATAGCCCATTAATCGAGGAAGGCTTTAGGCTACATAACATCACGCTGCGACTAATAGGAGCGAAGAAATAATGGAAAATGTGGAAAAACGGTGAAAATGATTCATCTTTGAGGGCTTCCGTTGCGTGGGCTGCGAAAACGGTTCTAGATACCAAAAAAATATGTATGAAAGAATTATTCCTCTTAAAATGATCTAAAAAAATGTCCGCGACAGTATATGTCTATTTTTTAATGTTAACTAACTAGAATCGTTTTTATGGTGATCAAATTTGGATATGTCGCGTTGTCAAGATCGGGTAACAGCTGAGGTGGTTGTTTGCAAAAATAAATATGATGCTCAAAATAACTATTCCACGCGGACGAAGTCGCTGGCACAGCTAGTATGAACTAAAAATTATCATGCTTGGCTTTATTGAATAGAGCTAGTTCTAAAAGTGATAAAAATAATATTTTAGTTATGTTTTAATTTGGATTATTAATCCATGCTGTGACAATTATTGCCTGTTGTTATTTGTCATATGTAAGCAGTTTTTGTGTGTTGATATAATATTTAGGTACATAAATTAGTATTGACTTCATATTAACAACTGTTACTATTAACTACTACTAAACTATTTTATAGCTTTTGCTCTTACTGGATCAGTTGGTAGAAGCCTCAGTAGTGCTGTGATTCTTGTAATTGGGAGGTCTGGAATCGATCCTGCTTTCAAATGTACAAATATCTGATCGGTAAAGGAAAACATCGTTAGGCAATCTGTATTCTCTTGTGAAGAATTTCACTTAATGCATGGATAAATAATCAGCACTGGGTCAGCGTAGGTAACTAACCAATTCATAAATAAGGACTACTAGTTAGGGTAAGCCAGAAAGTGGGAACGGATATGAGCTGTGATGATAAGATCTTGATGAAGCAGCTATATTTTTAAATTAATCATCTTTATACAATTCAAGTTAACAGTTTTATAAACATGAACCCCATTTTCTACACGAATAAGCATCTTCAAACGAATCCGGTTGGCTCTTTAATCAAACGGCGCAATAAGCAACAAAGTGACTTATACGCAACTGAAAGCGAGTGGATAATACGCTTAGTGTCCTATGTGGGGCTAATGTTTGAAATATCGACATTGCACGCTTCTATTTTAAGCACGTGAAAAGTGTGGGGCTCGGGGCGAGGGAGCCGGCATTCAACAGGCGGCGGCGGTCGATACGGGCGGCGCCGCGGCGCAACTCGCGCCTACCACTTGGGGTTGCCAGATGTAGTTTCGAAAACTGACAATTTTAAACGTGGGAGTTTAATTTTGATATTTTCTCTACTGCAGATAACGAACTAAGTATGTATTCTCGCCAGAGCAATAAAAATGAATTATTGAATTTCAGGATAGTTTCTAAATATTGCACCTCAAGTTTATTGATTCTGGTAAAATAAAGCATGCTTTATTTATGGTAGGTAAATTAATCATTATATTTTTTGGTAAGTATGAAAAGCTAACATATTATATGTTTTAAGATTTAGTTAAAATTTGTTAAAAAATAAACAATATATTCAAACAATCTGAAGCCAGATCAGTTGCCCACGTTAAGTCGAACCAAATGAAGCACATGATTGATTACAGATTTGTATTTTTCTAAGTTCTTGTAGCTTAATGTTAAAGTGTAAGTTTGTGATCTTAGGGGCTTGTGAAACTGAAGTTTCGTTATAAATGAGATATTTTTTTAATAGTTTGAGCCATTATCGTGTCTTGGCAACTTTTTACATGAGAGGTTTTGGTGGGATAATTTATTTTTAGATATTCTTGATTATTTAATATAGAAACCTATCTTATGGAGAACCTCAGGTTAGAAAGTCCATTATTAATGAGTAACTTACATTCATTGGTAAAACATAAGTAAATGACACTTTACACTAAACGGAGGATCCAGTCCTACAACAAGCCTGGGCCTCATTTAATATTAATTAATTTGTTATATATATTACTTAATGCATGACAATCTTTGTCCAATATTATTTAATACCTTATCCAAAACTAAGTAAATTTTCTGTTTCTTTTCTTAATTACTTATTTCTTTTGGTACATAAAAATAACTTAACTTATGAACAAAAAGCAAATGCCCTGACATAAAGACATCTGAAACTGAGTGGAAAATATTATATAGCTTGTGTTGTCCTATGTGGGTAAAATTTTATTTATTATTCTTACGTATTTTGAGAAACTCATAAACCACCGTAATATCAAATCTCTGTTAGTAGAAATATTTAAACTGGGAGAATGTCTGACATCTTGTAACCCTATATTCAGTGAACTCCAAAACCCTATATTGCTTCTGTCTTATGCTAATACAAGCTTTTCGTCACAAATACAACAACAACCAATTAGGTTTGTAGCTCGCATTTTTTTTATATCTTCAATTGTACTTATATTACAACGAATTGTTACCCATATTTTTATGACCAGCTTCACTAATTGCCTCGTTATTTGCATTGGCTACGAGGTGTCGTCGTATAATTACGAGCACATATTAAGCTAAATGTGGGCGTGATACAGCTTCGTAACTATTTGCATGAGTTCAAAGTGCTAGTCAGGGAGCGTCGAGCAATATATTTCCATTTGTGCGTGATATTCGCACGTGCTTTGTTTTGGCTTTGTGACTGTTGATATTTCCATTCCTCTTTCTGTTTTATTTTATACAAAGATGAGAGATGTGAGTTGCTTAAGGATAGTTGCATGTAGATTTTTCTAACAAAATTATTACAGTCACTTGTATGGTCACTTTATATGATAATACACGAATAAAAGAGAGATTTTGTTCTTACATAATTCAAACTGATATTTTAACATGTTAATTTAAGGCGCTCCTTTTTAATGTCTAAACGGATGATAATAATCATTTACCCTATTTTTTTTTCAATTTATAGGGGATGGGAGCAGTAAGTCTTTGTTCTCTACTCGTCTCTTTCATCTGCTACTCTATCACCGATTCTGTATCTCATATCTTTTACACATTTCATATACCGCTTCTAAGGTTTTCTTTTATTTCTCCAGTCACTGTTTTTCAGACTTTCTTCTTTTTACACGTTATTCATCTCTAAATATTCCAGATCTACACCATGCTCGTCTTTGTAGTCTTGCCATATCTATTATAGTTTCCATTTCTTAACGCCTTTTAGGATTCATCATAATATGCGCATCTCTGCTATGGTGGAGACACCTTACGTTTACGATTCACCATTCTAAACTATACAGCAACACACTGTTTTGGTAAAATTTGACTGGTTTTGATTTCGGTTTAACATTACGTTTTGGTAATGAGCCTACGAGCAAACTGGACTACGAGCAAACTGGAATCGTGGTTTTATATCATATTATACGCACAACATTGACGAGACCGCAAAAATCATAGAACATCCATTTGTTTTTGTTTGTATTCATTTTTATAGAATAACTTTTCCGAACGTGCATTTATTTATACAATATATCCTAGATAATAATATTTTCATATACTAGTAAGATAGATAAACAGAATACACTCTTATATTCTCACCTCTATCTTTACTTAGTCTTGTTATTTTACATCGAGTTAACCTCACGTGCTGTTCCAGACACATTTGTCTTTAGGAATTCACCGAATAAACCTGCAAATGAATGAAGTCATGTAAATTTTTAAAAATTACTGTCAATTAGCAGGCGAATAGCAAATATGGCACCCGTTGTACTTCTCTCAGGCATGATGTTAAATTAATTGTGAGCATCTCGGTCAAAAGGAAAGATACTCGTGTGTAAATAATGAGTATTAATATTGAGGAACCTACTAATTCAATTAAACCAAGGGCATTTTGTAGTATACAATATTAAAAATACCTTCTCATCTCGTCAAGATAATTTTGTATTACATAGTAAAAGATAACCGGTTACGTGTCAATTTGATAGGATGATCATTATCAAAAAATTCTAAAGTTATCTTACATAAGTCTCCAGAATGTTACGGGATTAGTGTAGGTCTAATAATTGATATTCTCAATTGAAATGGCATTATTATTTACGTAGGCTTAATGTTTATAATTTCAAACTATAAAATTAAATTTATACAATGTATTGTCTTGACTGTTGTTAAAGAGTAAATATGAAATCAAATAAGCGAGTATAAGTAAATTATTAAACATTTTAATAGAAGAAATAATAAAAACAACGCAGTTGAATGTGGAACAATAGTGACAGTGACAATAAATTAATAATAGATACTTATCGAAAATATTAAAAAATATTGTTGTCAAAAAAGGTTACATGTTCATATAGGTACAAAGAGGTAGCGTGGTTCGCGACAACTGCCTTGTCTACAATCTTTATATTATATTTAGTATCCAGTATATTAAAATACTTCTATTTGTATAATAGGCTTTTTCTTTTATATGGTAATCTGTCCATTATCTGTCGTCATTCAATATTACGATGGCCTTTGAATCAGCTGTGAAGTGGAATTTTTTTGAGCGTGTCAATAATTCAATTACATTTGATTTGAGTGGTGCTGATTTGAATGAATCAACAAAACAGCTATTTCATTGGACAGTTACCCGAATACATTATAAGCACAGCTATATAAATTATAAGCATAATATCAAAATTTTGAATTAGAATCATTATTTTAAAATATGTTTTCTCTAAAAAAATTGATTATATTACGATTTTGATTAAATTTAAGATGGAAATGTCACAATTTCGTAAACTTTTTATTTATTATAGATTACAGTGCTGATATTTTATGCCAATAAAAATGTTTTAGTTCAAATAAGTACCTACCTATAAAATTTCTCACTTTAGCACTTGTGCTGTGTTTATTAATAAATATAAGTATATATGTATGTATATATAAGCGCAGACCTTCTCCAAAAGTTACTGCGTCAATTAATTTAAATAATGTCTCACTTTAATATTCTGCGAGCATATTGCCGCTTCATCATTATCACCATCATCATTATAGCTGAGAGATGCCCATTGTTGAACATTACCAGTTAATATCTTTTAGTTGGTTCTTACGACACCCACGGGAAGATAGGAGTAATGAAACATCCTTAATCGGTCATCGCACAGATATATTATAATTAGTAATACAGAAAATATTGCGACGTCATTGTTTTAAGTTGTAATATTTTTTTCTAATTGCTTGCTTGATTTATCAGTGTGTTATTATTATCAGACATATTTAGAAGAATTTTATTTTCAATAACATATTTCTCTATCAATATGAGCTTTTGTTCATCTGAATATCCTACTGCATGAATCGGTCACCTGTTTAAAAATGTCCATTCCCAGGGGTGGAGTGGGAGATTCTCACAAATTTCCATTCGGGAATGTCGAGAATGTCTGTTACATTACAAATAAAAAACTGAGTATAAAATAGTCCCTAAATTTTATTCGTAGAGCAAATGCATGGAAACGATTTTTATGTATTTCATGGTAAAATTAACGCACAATACTATATTATATTATTTTAAAGCTAATACATCCAAAAACCAATTACAAATTGCTTTCTACAAAAACAACTAAAGTAGTAATTGAGTACAGAAAAACTGAAGGAGTATTTCAGAATTACTATGTGATGATTTAGACATTTTGTATTCGAAACGCAAAAATATCTCGGAGATGAAATAGATGCTGAACTCACTAAGCCCCGTAAGTCGGCGATAGATTGCCATCACTGGGTAGTTATATTGTAACATTATTTTATTTATATAGTTAATATATATATTACTATCAATTATCTAGTTAATAAATATTCAAATTATGTTTATAATTATAAAGATAACTTGGAACATACATGAAATTATTACAAATTAATAATTACGACTAAAAAGACACGCACAAAGTAGAGAATACAAAATGCAATATTTTTTTACCGTAAGATTATTACAGGACAGTAACAATACGAATAAAGCTCACACACTTAAATTATCCAGGGCTTTAAAAAATATTATTAAATAAAAAAAAATAACTTTAAAACAAAATTAATTAACAAGAGCTTTAAAAGTTACAATTAACAAAATTGATATTGATACTTAAATAAAATATTTATTATTTATAAACAATTACATTTGGAATCGGTGCCAGACTGTCGCTCAACTAGAAAATTGAAGTAACAAAGAGAATATTAAAATAACAAAAAAAAATTATATAAAGGGTAGTGGTCACAGATAATACATAGTAAATTACTACAAAATGCTAATGGAATATTTAACTCGGGTGGTGTACAACAAACTGAAATGAGACCTTATTAAGCATTCGGCCATCGAATACTATTCGTCTCAATCAAATATTAAAACTGTATTCTTCAATTTTTACTTTTTTCGCTTAACCACAGTGTACATTTACAGTAAATAATTACTGTCAATAACCAGGTATCAATCTCGAATTTTGCAAACTTAATTTTTTTTTAATACCACGATGGTGGCAAACAGGCCTACGGCATGCCTGATGGTGAGTGATTACCGTAGCCTATGGACACTTGCAACACCAGGGGTGTCACTTGCACGTTGCCGACCCTTCAAAAACCTATTTACTCCCCTTTTGAAGAACTGTAGCCCTGCGGGAAAACCTCGGCAGGGAGCTCATTCCACAAACGAAGTGTACGCGGGAGGAAATTCCTTTGGAACCGCACTGTGCGGGACCATTTAGGCTCCAGTGTGTGGGCATGAACTCCCTATCAATGGCGAGCGGTGCGATGATAGAAAGTGGCCGTGGGCATCATGTCAAACAATTCTTCAGAACACAACCCATTATACAGGCGGTAAAAGACACATAAGGAGGCAATGTCTCTCCTAAGACTTAGAGGCTCGATACCGCCTGTGAGTACGGGATCGTCGACGAGTCTCGCAGCGCGCTTTTGAACCGAATCAAAAGGATCAAGTTGGTACATAGGTGCTCCCGCCCAGAGATGGCAGCAGTACTCCATATGGGGCCGGACTTGCGACTTATACAGTACAAGTCTTTGCCCCGGTGTGAAGTACCGCTTCGCCCTATTGAGCACACCGAGTTTTTTTGATGCCAGCTTGGCCTTGGCTTCCAGCTGACTTCGGAACTGAACGTCGCTGAAGATGTCAACACTAAGGATCCCAATACACTTTCCGATGGAAAGGGGTGTGTCCTGGAATTGAGGGGCTACAGTGAATGGAGTTTTCTTAGCGGTAAATACACAAACTTGAGTCTTGGAAGGGTTAAATCGGATTAGACTGTCCCGGCCCCAATCGGAGACTCTAGATAGAGTTCTCTCGATTTCAGACACAAGTTGCTCGAGACTTTCTTCCACAGCGGAACGAGGGATGTTTGCACGGCCCGTGTAAAACGCATCTCCGGTACTGTCATCTGCATAACAATGTATGCCATCGATGGACAGCATGTCATTGATATGCAGCAGGAATAGTGTCGGAGATAGAACGGAGCCTTGCGGGACGCCATTTTAAATTAAATAGAACCTAAATATTACACTTAATATTGAAATCGTTTTACCACAAATTGTGTGGAAAAAGGAACCATACACCCTTCATTCACTCTTCATGTTATAAACCTGAATGTTTGTGTTTATTTTCTCGTATTTAGTATAACCAATACAGATATATAAGTAAAACTATTATTATTATATGAAACTGAAGTTACAGCTTTCAAATTAAATGTCTATAGAGCAAATGTAATGATAATAATGTATCGAAGTATAAATGTTAAATAGGATTGATGTCTATCGGCTCGTATTGGAGAGATATATATAGTACCGTAGTATAAATAGTACTTGCAGATTCTCGTAATAGATAGCGAGCCTCGTTGGAAAAGCTTATCTTACTCGCTTTCGGGTAAAGTGAACTACCAAGACGAGTATTGAAAAGGACTAGACGTGCTCCTAACAAGGGTCTCGGTTGGTTTTCTTTTAGAGAGATATATTTTACCGTGGCTAGTGGGATAAATTGTGGGATACCGGCTAGAATTTGTGATTTTAGGCTTTACAGGGTACCTACCATGAAATAACGTACGTTTGCATACGATATCGAAAGCGTAAATTTTCATATGGAACCTTTGTACAGCGCTTCTAGGGGAAACGTAATTAGCAAAAATTGTACTGTGTTTATATATTAGATTAACATAACATCTGTAGTGATCTATTTGTCAAATACCTATCCCAACTAATATTATAAATGCGAAAGTGTGTTTGTTTGTTTGTTTGTTTATTTGTTTGTTTGTTTGTTTGTTTGTTTGTTACCTCTTCACGCTTAAACTACTGGACCGATTTCAAAAATTCTTTCACCTTTGGAAAGCTACATTCTCCCCGAGTAACATAGGCTACTTTTTATCCCGGAAAAATCGACAGATCCCACGGGATGCGCAATAAAGGCTTCGCTCAAAAACTACTGCACAGATTTTTATGCGGTTTTCGTCAATAGATAGAGTGATTCTTGAGGAGTTTTGCGGCATTTTTTATCTCGGAAAAACGGATAGTCCCACGGGAAGCGCGATAAAATCTTCGCACCATAAACCGACTTCCGCGTATATGTAGCCGTGGGCAAAAGCTATGACCCTTAACCCTCTATACACCCAATCCCGAAATCCACGCGGGCGAAGCCGCGGGCAGAAAGCTAGTAAAATATAATAGCAAAAATGGTAAAGCGACTGAACCATGATTGTTATTGAAGCAGTTTAAGACTTTCTCTTGTAGTCTCAGTATTTTCCTGCAAGATAAATATATAACTACCAATATGACAAGTTTGATTTTTATATGTAAAGTATTATATAATATATATTTATACACACTATTTAGAAATTTGTAAGAAAGCAGAAATAGTAAAGTATGTGTGATATATACCACTAGGTTTTGGCTTGTAACTTCATCTGTGTTATATATGTACATTGATTACATTGATTTTCTCACAGGAAAGATAATCACAGGGAAGATTGTGTGATAAAGATGGTCATACGTTGTTACTCAGGTTTCAAATTATCCTCATAGCAGTACTATTTATAGTGGAATATACAAATACACATACCTACCAAAATCAACACCCTTAACTGTTGTAACTAAGAAATTTTTGTAAAAATCTATTGGAAAATGTTATGCATATTTTCATTACTCTAAAGGAAAAAATATGGTGTCAAATAAAACACTCTCATTTAGACAAATATTAATCAATTTTAATAAATCTTTTTGGGTTATACAGAAAAAAGTGCGTCGCACTTTTCGATACAGATCACCGCAGCGCAAAATCGCTGCTTAGCACTCTAACGGTTAATTTTGTCTACGCTATAGTTTAGTAAAATACTACAAGAATCTTTCATCCCGTGTAGATGATTATTTTTAGTATAGCTATATAGCCGTATAGCTTCGCGAAAATTGCCCAGCCGAGTTGAACGCTTAATCTAAAGTGTTATAAACTTAGTTATAGTTCGTTTTATTTAAATGTAGATCAAACGATAATATGTATTACTCATCGACCATTTTAAAACAGCGTTGCAGTAGCTTCACTTAGCAGTAGCGTTACACAAGTAACCGAGAATAGAATGATAAGATAAAATTGACATTGCATAGAATTGCTAAGTTGAATACTCTCTGGGAGCGACTTTAAATGTAGACCAGAAATGGTTTCCATTATGCAAATCGAAGTCGTTAATATAATGAATTAAATATGTTGTATCTACTCAAAAACATTATTTAAAATTTGAAATATTTATGATTGTATAAAATGCTGTCTTCAAAGCAGTATTGAAACAACTGTATTGAAGGAAGACATGCGATTGAATACTGTTTATTTTATAAGAGATCTAACTATTTTATTTAACAGTTATTTAAAAGAGTTGACTTGCCACTACAGATATTATATTAGATATACCAAAGCTAGCAATTTCTAATTCACTTGTTTACATTTTGTAAAAAAAGATATTAGATATTCTCAGTCAGAAATGTACATATTTGAATTTGTTAATGTTATGTTCCCTGGTATATAACAATATTACCACAAAAGCTATTTAAACAAGTTTAATAGGTGCAGAAAGTAGAACTTACACGTAGTTTGGCTGTCGTAACATAAGCTTATCATTTCTATACATATGTAGACACCTGTACGTTTGCGCAGATATGCAACTAGTCGCAGTCAGATGTTTCCGTTTGAGTATACACTTTAGTCGACCCTAACTCAAATGTTAGCAGTCATATTCGACTGAAATATTTCATTTCGTTGGTCGATTCAATGTTTTTACGAACAAAAAATAAGAACCGAAGATAAAGTTTTGTTTTCTGATCTCATCACGATCTCATTGCTTATTCATGCTTTTTCAGAACACTTTTTTAGTTAATATAAATTTTGAAACTTTTTATTTTACACAATATTATAATAGTTAATTACTTTATGATTTTAGATATTTATTTATTTTTAGTTTTCAATGATCAATTAAATTATTATTGAAAATGAATGAATCAAATATATAATAAAATAATATTTATCCAAGATTTTCCGAACATGGCGCAAATTGAAAATAAATTAAAAATTTAATTCGAAGAGCTACATAAACTTGTACCTGTCTACGAGCAAGAGTAAAAAAAATACTAGAAAGGAAGTGGAAACGAAGTCAGAAAGCTTATCTATTAAACTCATCTATTCAATCGTAATTAACAATATCATAATACATAATTTAGACCTAATTTCACCAAACTTAAACTAATCGTCTGTTGTGTAATGGCTTGTTAAAATTAACAGAGTTGTTAAGTTATTCTAGATCCTACATTGTAAAATTAACAAGCCATTACTAAATCAACCGTTAACTGAATGAATTGCGAAACGTTCATTCAATTTGTAATACAACCAAATAATAGTGTCGTCGTGCATCACTCTTACTATACGAAAATGCGTCTAATTTCTACTGGTCGTATAATGTGTCAAGTAGCAATACAATGTGAACAAATTAAATTATCGTTCTCTCTATAAGTTTCTAAAGCAAGCGCATAATATTTGGTTTTGCCAGGTTATTTCTCTATTGTTTGTGTAGGTCATGGAATTATAAAAAAAAATATTATTATTATTATTATTTATAATAAGCAAACAAATAAAGATTCTTGCTGAATACTACCTATTATGGTGTATTGAAACATAAATCTTTATATCTAGATAAATTTACGTCGGTATTATAATATAGGTACCTATATAACGAAATTAGCATTATTTACTGACCGGTCTGATGGGAATTCCAGTTTGTCTTCAATTAACTCCAATACATTCATAGCAGTTTCTTTAGACAAACGAAACCTTGTACAGAAATCGACATCGTCGTATTCGTCGAAATAGTCACGCCGTTCTTTAAAAATCCTCGGACGTCGTACTATGCTGTCTAAAGTATCTAAATTTGTTAAAAAATCTTCGTCATCCATAATAAAATTGTACGCCGCGTCTATCTTGACAGTAAAATAATCGTCTGTTACAGATTAACGAACCACTAGAGCAGTCATTAAAAACAGTCCATCAAGCTAACTAATCTCTTGTTTGCACATGGTGGGACACTTGCTAACTCTAACAAGCTGTTAACGGTTTAACAAGACGTTATTTTAACAAACAGAGTATGGTGAAATTAGGTCTTAATCCATCAAATGTAAAAAAATTATACTGTCAATTACAGTATACATTTTAAATAAATTATGTTGATAACAACATAAAGAAATGACTCAATAAATAATCCCTAATGTGATATTTCCCATGTGATCATTGAAATAATTGGTTCCTTTATAGCCTTTACTCCAGAGACTCATCAGTGAAAGGTACTACAAAGTTATCATTTGATATTTAATACAAAGATAACTTAATGACATATTGTTGAAGTAGAATTAAAACTGGTTTACATTTCCCAAGAACGGGCTATTATTATGATGCCTGTATATTATTGGAATGGCAAGTTAATTTATATTTCTCTCTCATTTACTAATAACATCCAAATTAATCCCAATATTCAATTATCCATTCACTTTTATTTGAGACGCTCTTTCTCGATTTAATTTATATCTATGACGCCGATTCATATCACTTTGTGACAATGGCATAATCCTTATAGCTTATCCTTGATATATCTGAGAGGGGTCTAGCCGAGTGTTCTCCACGAATTGATTGATATGCCATATCTTGAATGTCACAGGGTTGAAACATTTAGCTCGAGAGAAAATCGTTGCTATTTATACATAAATTTTGTTATATAATTTTATTGTTATAGTAATGACAAAATTATATAACATAAATTAGCTTACATATTAAAATTTCAGTTAGTTACAGTTTTTGACTATTTCATGATTCGGATTTAGATATCTTGAATATATAATATAAACATTTCCGAAAATATTTAACAATTCCAAAACGCCTAACTTTTATTAGGTTACATAAGTTATAACGTAACCAACACTTATTATTAATTATAGAATACTAAGTATAGAATATATTATTTTAATAAATAATATATTCTATACTTAGTACTACGTTACTAATGTAACGTAGTCGTATATTAATATGAAAAAAAATGATGTACGACTACGGACTAACAATGTGAATATTTCACGGTTTTTGTATTGGATTGCCTGTAGTAAAAATATACATAAACAATTAAAAAAAACGAGTAAGTAAACAGAGCTACTGGTGAAAATTTTATTTTTGCATGGCTCAAAGTAAACGGGCAATCTTGCACAAAATAAAATAAATTTTAATGAATAATAGTAGTTTATCCTTTAAACAAATCTCATGGTTGAAGCTTCCAGTAATGTCACAGGCCACCGCCTTTGTCGGTCGATGATCGGTAGGGTTACAGTTTCAGTCCTCGCAAATATCCCTTCACGGTTGCGTGGGCCTTTCATCTTTTTATGTAGCGGCCAACTAATACCTGAGCTTAGCGCGAGCACAAGCTATAACCCGGTGGCAAACGGTACTGTTTGATGTGTGCCGTTTTTTGATCTGCCTTTGTCTTGATAATATATGCGTGTATGTTTATGTGTTATGATATTAAGTAGATATAACAATAAATACACCATTTGTATTCTTTTGCCTCTGAATTTATTTAACGTTTTTCGATGCTGCTGGATTCGTCGTTGTCAAGAATAGTATATGAGCAGACAGAATAGTAGTACTTTTTGTAATATTAGAATAGTTCAAATATTTGAAAAAGTAGAGTTGACAAATTATGAAGAAAACTCGTTATGGGTGAATAATACCCAGACGAATTTTCCTTAAAGCTTCCTTAAATATTATTTCCCAAAACGCTTTTAATATAAATTATATAAATGTAAAAATATAATGATTTTATTATAATTAAAAAAAACCGATTCTGTTCTACTAATAATAGTATAGATTGTTTAAATCAAAGATTTAATCTCAAAAAGACTTAACTTATTTTTAATATAAGCGAAATATTTTGTAAATTAAGGGTAATGTATACATTTGTTGCTAATTTTGTATATATACAAAATTAGCAACACATTTAGTAGATTTTTAAATTATTTTCATTAAATTAACAACTCCACCAAGAGCATAACCAGGCATCACCCGGTGCTTAATACAGTAAATTGTGATTGAAACGAGTTCGAATTCTTTAACTTGCTACCGCGTTGTGATATCTTTTTTAAATAATATACATGCCATTAGTTACTCGTTATAGAAACTTCATCCAAATAGTCAAGCAATAAAATATGTGATTCTGCAGCAAAGTTGGCCACTTCCGGTAACGATTTTTGTTCGCATTTCGAATTATGGTCAAAATATTCTTCAAAATCTTGAATATTAGGACAACATATATCGTATAATTGTAAATACTGTTCCATCTCTTCGTGAGTAACGTATGTAAATTGTGACAAAAAAATGATTGAAACAATTTGTGTAATGCAAGTTATTGCTACAAGTGAAAAATTATTGATTGCGTTTCGATTACCAAAGTGAATTAATACTTTTCTTTTTCGTTTGGTGGTAATGCTACCGTCGTTTGTCTACGATGGTAGGGATAAGCCTACCTAAAGTATATAATCGTCATCCTTTTTATGATTGGTTCAATCAAATTGCCTATTTTTCTGTTTCATTTTGATTTCAGTATTAATCTTTACTTTATTATTGCTTTATATTGACTAACGCAATTAGCCCACATGAATTAGTTACAGTCGCTGAAGCGCTCCCCTTGTGATATTAGCAGGTAATGCAACCCGCACAAGTACATCAGTGAGCGTGCACAAATATACCTACTTGTGTTACAAGATGTAAAGTCACGGCACTCAATAATATACACTGTCATATCTTAGATACCTAATATATATGAATGTAATATTTCCTGGCATATAGAGAAACGTTACTTCATTTACAATTCTATATTAAGGTTTGTCCATCTTTTTTATATAATCCATATGAGTAGTAAAAAATAACCCGTAATTTATTGATACATTATATTAAATCAATGTGACATAAATTATGTCGAATTATTGCCAATTTCTCGAATAACCAATAAACATATGCCACTTATATTTATATATTATGTTAATATGTATATGTAGATTGTGGAGAAGGATGATAAAACTGAAATATAAGCAGGAAGATATAAATGGTAAAGTAATGATGACTCCCAACATTTTGCCAATAATATTTGCGCGGAAATAAGTGGTGTTGAGCGGTGGCAGATGGCAACTTGTGCGGTTCGATGCAGAGATGAATAATTAAGATGAATGTGTCGCTTTTTGGGGATATAATGAGAGTGAATAATTGCACTATCGTTTAATCAGAATGTGCTGAAGATGAGTTCAATTTTATAGTTTGGTAGTGTGTTAAATGTGTGTTTTAATATTTCTCAGCACAACTAGAGAACATCACGTGAATGCTGTCAAAACAAATCGCATCATATACTCGTACATAATACATTTCTTTTTATGTTTGTATAGTTTAGTTTTAAGGCAAAGGGATACATGTCCATCAACCAAGAGATTTGTTTTCTTATGTATACTTTTATGTTTTTTTTTGTTTTGAGCTGTTTTAGTATTATTATTTATCACCCCACTTAGGCCCGGCCAGAACACCAGCGCTGCCACAGAGTAGTCTGTTGCAGCATAAGCTGAGGGCGGGTCCTAATTGGCCATTTGCTGTGTCGTTCTTTATCTTATTTTTATTGTTCTTATTGTATTGTGCTTGTGGTCAATAAATGTTTTCTATTCTATTCTAAAATATTTTTTCGTTCTTTATTAAATACGAGTACCAAAAGTAAACAATCAATATGAAATGGCTACCGCTATATGTAAATGAAAGTGAAGATATCAGGCATATTTATTTCTAAGAGCTAACTAGCTTACAGCTCGCAGCTTTGTAGCGATATTATAAAACTGTCTGTAAAGGCTTCAGGCATTTTCTGTTACTATACAATACAACCCACGACACCATAATACTTCAACAAAGAAAATATATAGAGAAAAATCTTAATAGATTGCACTATAAGAATACATTTACACTCATTGCTTGTAGTATATACAATACTTGTTCCCGGAAGTAGCTTCGCGTTCTCAGGGGCTCCCTACATGCCTGAGGAAGGCCATCCCTGAGGTTTGTTTTTAGTGGCTAGGCCGTTTAGTAGGCCACATAACCGCCGGCTCGCCACAGCCGGGGTAAGCAATTTAATGCATTTTCCAAAGGGAAAAAAAAACAATACTTATTTGCAATACGAGTAATCATACGCTATAGGGAATATCACAGCCATTTGACATCCAATTTACAGACATTCTTTATATTAAAATACAAGCCTGCTAACTGAAGTAAGTGGTAACAGTTATCTTTACATATGGTTCCACTACGCCTATTCCTAACGTAGATAGAATAAAAAAATATAAAATCTATAACGAAATTGAAGTTACAGAAGTATACTTTTTAATACGACAGTGTATGATTGAATAAAAAAGTTAATTTCGCGTTGAATTTAATATCCAAACATTTTCACATAAATATCCAGTTACAGTAAATGTGATGAAAACGAGAAGATTATGTCGTCAAAATAAAGTTATTAGGCTTAAAGAGCTCAAAGCTTTGGCCATTTTATATACTTTTGAGGAACAGCCAGAGCGCGGGAGGCCGTAATGACACTCCTTGCCGAAACCGTTTGCGACGGTGATACGGAATTTGAATTTGATGTCTAAATTAAACATTGCCGACGTCTATTTTCTACTTGGGCTCTTATAGGTATTAAAACTTTGAATATAATAATTAATAATTCTTACACATACACCAATTGGGTAGACGACAATTTTTTAAATTCTATACTCGTATATAATAAGAGTAATCTTTTAAGTGAGAAATATTGTAGAACCAACAGTACACCTGCACCTATTTACTTTTGAAGATACATCGACATGTTTGCGGAGCTGTCGCGGGTCGCTTAAAAACGCTCCATACTAAAAACACTGCAATCGTGACGTCATAACTAAGTAAACTCGCTTAATTTGTATGAGCGTATAAACAAATTTAAAATATTGATATAGAGTTATACAATGGGTCTTACTGATGTCAGGGCGGTCGGAAATGAGATTGTTAATATATTAGCATGTAGCAATAATGTTTTTGATATAGGTAGATATAATAACACACTAGCAAATAATTTGTCAAAAAAAAAAACTAATGTCAAAATCAAAAAAATCTTTATTCAACATGTGCATTTCAAACAAATATAAAATTAAAAACATACAAAAACTTAAGAGTTATATAACCTTACGCGCATACGTACAAAAAAAGAAGAAAAAGGAGAAAATTACTGTACACCTGTATGGGAATTGGGTAAGTCTTCTCGAGAAGAACAGGAATGAAACTCAAAAATTACAAATTAGTGCTCAACGATAGAAATTAGCTTAGTTGCAGCCTAAAAATGGTTGAGGCGGTATATTCAAATTATATAAGGATTATTTGAAAAAAGTACACTTATTTACTGTAGTGTGTGCACGCTCTTCTCATACATGTTTTAACATCAGTTTTGAGGACAACGAAAATAGCATATATAGATTAAAGGAAAGCTTCAATTCAGTTCGAAAATTGAAGTGTTCAACCTGCACATATACTTAGTTTCTGTTGAATAAATAGTTTGATTTTCAAACAAACTCTTCATTCATTCTCTAAGAGTACCAAGGATCGCAATCTAACAATGTAAGTAACGTATCAACAGCATTAGGTGGGGAACGATACCGGTCTCTAACAGTGACAGGATGAAGTTAGGTTTCCTTAACAGTTAAGTCTAGTAAAAATAGTATTCCGTTTCCTGTACCGTGTACCGGCTGTATTTATTTTTGGAATCAACTCTCATTTGCCGTCTTATGTTACTACATAATAAATAAAAACAACAAACAAAACAAAAATTAGAAAAAAATAATAATTCTTTTTGATTTGTAAAATTTCTTCTCATATAATTAGCTGTTTTGAAAAGTAATTTACTTTATTACGAAGTAACTCTTTCAAGTTAATTTATAAAGTTCAAGAAAATGGCACCTCAGTCAAAATTTCTACAAACTTCGGTTTCTTTGGTAAACTTTGTCATTTTTTTCTTATTTTCATCGGCTTCATTAGACGGACAATAGACATTGAATGTTAGCAAGGAAAATATATTCTTGCCTAAAATGAAGCACTCATCTAAAATGGATTTTTTTTGCCTCGACGCTTATGTTTTCTCCGAAGCGAGAAATCGGCCCTTCAATGTAATAATGTCTACTCTGAGAATGGTCGTGAAAAATGGCGATTGGAAGGTGACAAATAAAATAGATGGGGTAATTGTAGGTATGACATTTGAACACAAAAGAAATTGTGGATATTAATTGTTTTCTTGATAAATGCGACTCAGTTGTGACTGACAAGTTAAGTGTTACGAAAAAGAAACTGTACATTTAAATAACTCAAGTATATAAGATAGTTGTAATAATAGTATGCTTATTTAAAACACATATAGACCTGCCACCAATGTTAACCAAATGATTTCAATAAATCTTTTTCAATATTAATACTGCAGAAATATAATTTGCTAATATCATTGAACTTGAAATATTTCATGAAATCCTACCACAATTCTAGAATATAAAAAGTGAATTCCACAAAGTTCAATTTTAGGAAATTCAGGAATATTCTAGAATTGTTGAATAAATATACTTTCATAAATCCAAAACTTTGGATTAGCAATATTCTACGAAATTTATTAAGAAATCAAATCAATAGGTTTTGAGATTTTCTAGCTATGTACGTGAATGGTCTCGTCTATTTATCTTGTTCAAATGTACGCGTTTCTAATACTTTTCTCATTCACATTGGCAAACTATACGTCAGTCTATAATAATATAATAATAAGTATATTTATTAAAAAAAGGAGCTGACCGCGCTATATAGTAATGTGACGAATTTCTTTTCGAAAAAAAGAATATTAATAAACTGACAAATGTTTCGCAATATCGTATTGTATATTAATACTGTTAAATTTCCATTAAAAGATGTACTTACGTACAAAAGTGTTTAAAGAAATAAAGAATACTTCTTCTTTAATAATATTAATAATTCTCTTCACGTCAATAAGTACATGTAAAGGTTGTATAAATTATTTTGATATTGACATTAACTTACAAATGGAATTTTGAGAAATAAATACATTTATTGAGTTAATTACAAAATAACAAATAACGTAAAACGTTTTATTTAAGTCGTCATCAACTATAAAATTTTCTTCTTTTTCTATACCATAAAGTACTAGAGTGATTCTTGTACAATATAGACTGTATAAAGGAAATAGCTACACTTACATAAAATGCTTTCTACGTTGAAACGTGCTTTAGCATTTGTTCTAGGGAAGAATACTTCGAACGTTTGAGTACTTTGTAGCCATCGAATGCAATAAAATATCGTTCCTCTTTGAATAATACTCAAAGAGGATCTGTAAACAAATACTAGTGCACTGTGTAGAATAAAATAAGATAGTTGTAATAATAAAATAGTCGTGATAAAATTAAAAGAGCATTTTATTTATACCCGTACTATCAAAGTTCTAAACTCCGTCTTAATTAGCTATTTTTATCTAGTAGTTCAAACATACAAACATCATCATGTTCAAAAACCCTAAAAATATAGTTTATTTTCTACTATTTTATAACTATTGTTCTAATTTTGATAGCCTTTGATTTTATTTTTGTTTATAAATTTATACACGCGAAATAATATGACATCATAAATATATATAAAAATGTACTGTTTTATTCATTATTTTCGTATAGGTTTCACAATTGTAATATTGTAATTTAGCTGTCCTCAGCACACTTCTCACTCTGTCCACTCTTCTTTTCAAATTCAGTCCATACTTCTGTGGAACTCTCTCCCTTATGAAATCAGGATGGTACCAACTCGGGCCTCATTTAAACGGAAGGTTCGTAAACATTTCTTGGATATTATGGCACAAGCTTGATCTTGCAAGGATGTTGTTAAAGAATTGGCAGATAATAATATTAACTAATTCATATTTACATAGTTTATATATTGTTATATATTTATACTTGTATATATATGTCACTACATAGTTTATTCAATATATGTATATAATTGTATTATATATTAGTTTATAATAATATGTATCCTGCAGCATTTTATTCATATAGTTCATATTTAAGCTATACTCGTATATAAGTATAGACCTTTCAAAATCTCGTTGCAAATACACCACATCTCCTCACCACCCAAAGGTTGGCTGGTAGAGAATACCTTAGGTATTAAGCCCGCCTATGTAGATTATTTTTGCATAAAGTTTAATAAATAAAATAAATAAATAAAAAATATTGTTTATAAAACACGCAACAAAACTGTTCCCGAAAAGTTGTTGGAGTTACTTGTAATACTATTGTTCTGCAGTCACTGAAACACTTTTTGAGCGGACCGGACCTAATAGGTAAAAATTTGAAATCTCTGTGTATCATATATCTCACACAACACTGCGATGAGTTAATGATGGCCTATTTAGTTTGTGATTACTGTTTATAAAAAAGATATATGAAGTGATATTTTAATAGTAGTTGTAAAAAAGTCAATTATGACTAAAATTATTATAAATGTTGGTCTTAATTAGCAACGTTGCTAGTAGTAGTTGCTAGTAGGTAATTTGATTAATAAAACAATTGCTATGGTTACTTAAATGTATAACATATGTATCCCAACTAATATTATAAATGCGAAAGTGTGTTTGTTTGTTTGTTTGTTTATTTGTTTGTTTGTTTGTTTGTTTGTTACCTCTTCACGCTTAAACTACTGGACCGATTTCAAAAATTCTTTCACCTTTGGAAAGCTACATTCTCCCCGAGTAACATAGGCTACTTTTTATCCCGGAAAAATCGACAGATCCCACGGGATGCGCAATAAAGGCTTCGCTCAAAAACTACTGCACAGATTTTTATGCGGTTTTCATCAATAGATAGAGTGATTCTTGAGGAGTTTTGCGGCATTTTTTATCTCGGAAAAACGGATAGTCCCACGGGAAGCGCGATAAAATCTTCGCACCATAAACCGACTTCCGCGTATATGTAGCCGTGGGCAAAAGCTATGACCCTTAACCCTCTATACACCCAATCCCGAAATCCACGCGGGCGAAGCCGCGGGCAGAAAGCTAGTTTATCTAATATTGTAATGGAAATTGGGTTGTTCATCTGTTGTTTATATGTGATATTTTAAAATTGTCCTTTTTAATATTTTATATGTATATTATTATGTATACTAGGTTACTATCATAATAAATATTAATATAATATATGTCCATACAACATATACATAAATATAAAATTAACCCTTATTATATTCTGTATTGAGTTGATTGTTGGCTCTTGGTGGAACTTATTATACATGTTGAATAAAACTCTTGTACTGTTCCACTACTTTTTTTAATTATTGTCGACCTGACCGGTTTCGCTTTACAGCATTTTCAAAGGTGTTAAGCAAACACAGCTGTTCGTGTTTACGCTTCTATCTAAAAATTAAAAAGTTTTTAATTTTTAGATAATGTGTATATATGTAACCCTTATTATAACTTAAATTATCGAGGTTCTTTTGACAGCAAATTAGAGTTTTCGTATCATTTGACAAAATTCTTAAAATATGCCACTTAGGTAACTTATCTGTACGCAGTCAAACCAGCACTTAATCTCTGACAGAATTCAAAGGACAATACAGAAAGATTAAGAATATGTTAATGCGACGAGCTAATGAAGATTTAAGACATACTGCAGTTTGAATTAACCGTACACTTTTTAAGTATTTCTCTGTATAAATACATATTTAATACGGATTTATTCGTAGATAGTAGTACTCGTAGACGCTTGAGAAACAACCTACAGTTACTTAAATCCCGAGCCCTTTCAAGTATTTATCTTAGGGTTTAACTGCGAATTTATGTGGCAAATTATTAAAAATACCTTATTTTTAATAATTTGCCAAGTTCAGCTATACTTTTGACACAATTGAGTACAGTTTTCCTGCTGTTATTACTTTTGAACTAACTGCGACATATTTACACTGTTTGCTTAAAAACTTATTCAATAACTTTGTTATTTTTAAGTTTATAGATATTGAAATATCTATCATTTGATGATATACTCGTACCTTAAATTATGTTGGATTATTGGAATTGTTTCAAAAAATTTTTAGGTTTAAAAAATATAATTATTTTAAATATTAATTAAAAATTTGTTGAAATTATTGTTAAGGTATAAATTTTTAATTAACATAAATTAGATAATTATAGAATAAACACATATGTGTGTATGACATTTCCTTATTAATGAATATAATAATAATTTGAGACTAGCTATAGTGATTTATTTTTGACTCAAGGATTTCTTTTCGACGTCTGGTTATAAAATAACATTTTAGATTTTAAATATTTGTTATCTTAGTGTACAAAATTTAGCTCTTGTAGCTAGTAATAATAATTGTAAAATACATTGAGTTAATTGAGAGTTTAAAAACCGAGTGATCGTTTTCCTATTATCTAGTGATATTGGGTTGACGGCCCCTAACTTTTATATAAAAATTTATCCTATTTTATACTTTAGTATAAAAATAAAAATTCGTCACAACAACTTTAGAATTAACGGAAGGATAAAATAAATACGATAAAATTGTACGGCTTAATTGTCTTCGGTCGCCTCTATAACAATCTCAGTCAGTTTTATATTTTCTAAGAAACAACAGGAAAAGATTGAGACAATTCGATTCCAATTAGGAAAAGAAAGGGTTGTTAAGCTGCCAGTTTTAATTTAGCGCCAGGCGTTTTTTAATATATTTAATCTCGTTGTTCGACGACGCTTTTCACCGTACTTTACTTAGTTTATTCATAAATAGATCAGTTAGCGGAACCGATCATTACGAGGATAATGGATTGGCAAGAAAGTTTAATAGGATTAAAGTTGTTTTGAGCGGCGTGATACGATCAAGTAATTTGAATAGATTTATTTTCGCAATATTGTGGCTTAACTTTGGCTGAAAACGTCTAACGAAGCGTATCAAATATATTTTATATTTATAATTATAATGATTACAATATGACAGACAATATATTGATTATTGGTTCATATTATCGTTATCATTATTTTGCCCTTATCCTACATTTAGGTAGAATCGGCGCAACGTCGTCCTTTCTCCCTCTTTATCATACTTACTATCTTAGGTTTTCTCCCACAAAGGTGGGAGAAAAATGACTATGTTTTTGAATAGAAATAAAGATTTCTATCCAAAAACATAGTCATTTTTCTTCTAATAATATATTAGGAACGTAAATGAATTTAAAGACTTGTGTTTTTATTTATAGAGTTCACGCAACTATATAATATTCTAATTAAGGCGCATGTCTTTACAAGTCAAGAACAAAGTTAATTCTTACTTGGAAACGCTTGTTCTGAAATTGTGACAGTCTGCGCACGGAAATAATATCTCACTCTTTGCATTTTAAAATTGTGTATAAGCTGGGTAAATCACTCTTTAAAATTGTTTTTATTCACACAATATTTATTTGATGAAGGATCCTTATTCACTAATTTATTTGATGGAATATTAAATTTAAACTACAGATCTTCGTAAATTCGAACGAAAATATTCAATATAAGTTTAAGGTAACAGTTCGAATATAATTTGTAAATATCGTAATAATAAGACTTGAGAATAAGAACGGGTTTTTGTACAACTTTAGTTACAAATTTCGGCAACAACTGTTGACTTCCTGTAAAGATTTTTTAGTATTCGGAGACAGATATTAAATTTTTCATGTTACCAAGAAAAGTCTCTAATGATAATTATCAGTTTTTGACTCTGTATAAAAAGCTAGGAAAGTATATGAGGATCGTCGCAAGTGGAAAGATGATCTCTGCCTACACCAATGGGAAAGAGTCGTTAGTATATGTATGTAAGTAGTAATACTTTAAATATTATCGAGTAATTTTAACCTTTATGAATGTTTTCAAGTTACTCGAGGGATCCGTCAAGATAATATATATCTATGAGAATTGGAATATAATTATTTTAATTGTCTGCTTGCAATTTTTATGTTACTAAGTGTAATTACATATTAAGATGCTTGAGATACTCTTCTTGATGTTGATGTTCTCAACCCCCAGTCGACACTTAAGACTATGATGCCCGTAGAATAATTCATTCCCGTTATTAACTGCCAACACCGCAGCACATTA
This sequence comes from Scirpophaga incertulas, assembly GCA_036419045.1. Taxonomy (NCBI): domain Eukaryota; kingdom Metazoa; phylum Arthropoda; class Insecta; order Lepidoptera; family Crambidae; genus Scirpophaga; species Scirpophaga incertulas. The sequence goes on along the minus strand of CM071639.1, from coordinate 16,425,242 downwards.
GCGGGAACCTGTTATGAATACAAATTATAAAGCGCACTCTGTTAATTTGTCACATACTGAACATTTTAGGAATACTACATTTTTGTCACATTAAATATTATAATCACTACACATTCGAATAATAAAATTATTCTAGAATACAGGTCAATTATTATACGTATAATACAATTTATTATACGTTGTGGGTCTGAACTAACTCATCTCGATTAGGATGTGCTTTAAATTTATGTTGCTGGAATCCACCAGGAGAGACAATAAGTAATATAGTTAGTGAAAACTTGGCCTACAAAAATAAGCAGGTAATATTTCTTGTTTGTTCAACTAATGGTGAACATTTTTCTAGGTGTGACGTTTCTGGTTAATTAGATTGAAATAAAATTAAGACAATAATTGTATTCTTATAGCTCATATACGTCCCCGCTGAGGGGCACTAGTCACCCTAACTATATTAGGGCGATTAGGGCCTTAGTCAATGACGTTGCCCCAGTGCGGATTAAACGGTAACTGTTCGCCATTACGTATACTGTGACATAATCTATAATTTTATGCTAGTAATATTATGACATTACTAGTATGAAACAATTTAAAATAATTAAATGCGCTAAACCGGAAGATTTGCAACGAAAGTATATAAACATTGTTTTGTAGCTGCCTTTTTTCATTACAGAATGCCCATTTCAGTACAGAATTTACGAAAACTTGCCGATTTGAGATCTGTTATAAGTTCTGGAATTGCTAAGAGCTTATTATTAAGCTCTTAGCAATCCCAGAACTGAAAATGTAGTCTATTATTGCATATTATAAATTAAATACTGAATAATGTCAATTTGATTTTTTTCTTAAGATATTTTTTAGGTTAGATAGATTTTTGTTTCATAGGTAATTTTGTCCGCTGTATATAAAAACACAACATGTTTGTTGAAAATGGCTTACATTTGTACATTTGTGCATTTGTACATAAATAACTAGTATTTTTAAATATCTCATTTCTTTGTGTTTTAAAATAAACGGCCTGCGTGGCCGTGTAAATACTTTTTAACACAAAAAATTTATGATTTTATTTGTTTTATTTAACGCTTTCTGTAAAGAGCATTTTTCTCATAAATTGATAAAGGAAAAATTTACGAGAAATCACATAATTCATTTTTTTTCTACGAATACTGAACACGATCCAGAATACACTTTAAAGTATAAAATAAATTAAATGATTAAATATACTTTGAAGGTACACTATATATAAATCTTTGTGTGAAACTTTTATTTGTTTATTTCAATCAACGACAAAAGATTTCAATATTAAATAGGAACAAGGAAGTATGATAATGTCAATTTTACGATGTTAATTTATTACTTAGAATTGATATTCGTATATTTTTTTTTTAATTTTGCAGACTGACAGCATAATGTGTATTGCTGCTAGTTAGCATTACAAAGCTATGTATGTATAGTTTTTAGATAACATACAAGTGCCGTATTCAAGACGTAACGAATAGTTTGTGATTGAATATCCACTCTGACAGTTATAATAAAAGCGGTATTCTATGATTGAACGTAAAAATTCTCAATCTATTCTTAATAGGCTTTAGTGTCTACAGAGTAAATTGAATCAGCTTAAAGCGTGCTCTAAATGAGATTCCGCCACTTGTTAAAATGTTAATTCTGTTTTGTATTCAGGTCACTGTAATAAAGAGTTTTAAATCCACCACGATCAATACGGTTCGTTCAAAATCTCATTTTTTCTTTATAGATTTGTATTGGTCCGAGTCTTAAATTAATGGCGAATTCGCTCCTTGCCTCCTAATTTGAAAGAATACTTGGTTTGTGAATAATCGTGCTATATAATTGTTTTTGTGATGTGAAGATTAAAAAAATGTAAATCATTTGTAGTGAAAATGTGTGTACATTTATGTCTGCCGGCAAAAAAAAGTCAGTCAACCTAATGTCAATGCGAAAATCACCCGTCCTGTTTTAAAATACACCCAAAGGCCGCCACATCTAGCCATTACGCTCCATTCCCACAGGGGCTTTGACCTAGTTTATCAGCAGAGGGTTAAGGGACTTAATTTTCGTAATGGTTTTATTAACATGAGAGACTATGCCACTATCTGTGTATAGATAAACTGATAGTAGTCGTAATGAAATTATACCTATTCATTCTCTCTAATCACAATGCCAAGTGTGATTGCATTAAATTGAACTTTCAATTAGATTAATTTTAATATAGTGGGTATATCGCATGTTTTAAGCTTTCAGATACGTTAGGCCTCCTATTTTTCTTTTTTGTAGTCTACAATAATAAAAGTTAACCTACCAAGGAGCTTGAATCACGTTACTAACAAGACTGAGCTTTCGGCTATCGAATACATTTATTAATATTATAATTACACAAAAAACATGTGTTACTTGGTCTGCATTCTGTTTAATAGTAGTCTCAAAAAAATAGAGTACTTGTTTAATATTACAATGATCACTATGTTATATAGTGTTAGAAAGGAATACAATTGATTTAGTGTTTCTTATCAGCATTCTTGTATTTTAAAATAAGAATGCTGATAAGAAACATGTTTGAGCTACATTTGGCAAAATTGGAACCACGGCAAATCGATACGAGTGCAAATCAAAAATCCACATGAGGTAATGGCTCTTAGATTTGTCATAAGATAAGACAGGAAGAGAAAAAACGGGTAACATTTTTCTGTCAAGATCATTTGGCGACTGGTATGGAGAACTGCGTCGGTGGTATCGCTGGCGAAGTCACGCAATTCATTTCAATAAAACGTCAGAAGGGTCGCGTAGGCACGCGAATCGCTCGTCCTAAATGTCTCTCTTAAACGTACAAATTGGACGCATTTCCTTAGCTCTGTGAGTGCGACGTGGCGTCAAAAACGGGAATAATTTTGGAAAGACGTCGACCGGCCTTGGCGCAGAGTATCGACTGTTCATAATTTGAAGCGTGAAAATGTCAACACGTAATTTAATAATACCACATATATGGAGAGATAAAATATAAAGCAAATTAAGGTTCATCAGAACAGCCTATTGGGATGGAACGAAATGGAAGGCGTATAAACATGCATTTCTTGTTATTTATTAAGCTACTTGGAGAGTTTTGCAAAGCATTTCTATTTCTATTTCGTGTGTAAGTTGGGGCTGATATGCATCACTGCGACCTATTAAGATCTATTGTGACCAGCCTCCTATGTAGGTTCTATGTAGACCCTACAGTAGCTCCCTTAACTGGGCACTGACCAAGAAAGATAGGATGTTCCCAGTTCGGATTGTTTTTATTTCATCTGGGTCAAGGATGTGTTTCCCCAGGTGTCTGTTTCTTTTGTGAATCAGCGGTTCACAGTAGCACAAGAGGTGTATTGGTGTTTCACGCTCTTGTTCGCAGACTCTGCATGTGTCAGTGTCCTTAAGTTTCATGTTGTAGAGGTGTCTATTCAACTTGCAGCGGCCGGTCAAAGCCCTAACCATCACGCTCACGCTCAAGTTACTCCTGTTAAGCTTTAATAGCTCGTCAGTGCGTTTGAGAGAGTATGGTTCGATTAGTGCTTTTGAGTGTGTCATCCCGGACGTACTGTGCCAGTCTGCTTTCGCCTCGTTAAGAAGGCGAGTTTTTAGGTATTGCATGGCCTGGTTCTTTGAGATACCACAGATAGGCTCTGGGCCGAACTGTATTCCTTGAGCCCCAGCCCTGGCTAGTTCATCGGCCTTCTCATTGCCGGTTATTCCAGAATGACCTGGCACCCATTTGAGAGTGATCTTGTTCTTTTCTCCCAGGTCATTGAGTTTTTTCACACAGTCTTTTACTAGCTTTGATTTAAGTGTGATATTGTTTATTGCTAGTAAAGCTGCCTGACTGTCTGAATTAATTACGATTTTTTGGTTTACGTAGTTTCGTTGGCGGTTCGCTTGTACACATTCAATTATGGCACAGACTTCCGCCTGGAATATAGTGGCATACCTTCCCAGGTTTATGCTTTTGCTAACCCTGGGTCTGCCCCCATATAAGCCACATCCTACGTTAGCCCCCATTTTGGAGCCATCGGTGAACCACACCAGACACCCGTCATTTAAGGGATCACTATGTCGGCCTTGCGCCCAGTCTTCCCTCTTGGAGATTTCCACAGTGAAATTCTTGTGGAAGTTAACTTCTGGAAGCAAGACGTCTGTTGTCATTGCAAGAAGTGGACCTTCAAACACTTTTTGATATAGTGTCCTAATTGTCTGGGATTTGCAAAGCATACTCATCAGCTGTGTCTATAATTTTAAAAAGCATATTGTCGTTTAACTCTCGACCCTTTCACATTGACGTATATATATATATATATATATATATATATATATATATATATATATATATATATATATATATATATATATATCGATACATTGCCTACATCAAAGTTTCTATTAAGTAGTTACCTTTGTTTTTCTTTAATTACAATTGTGTGTCCAATTGGGTCTGAGTTTTTCTACGGCTCTAGCTGAACGCTACGTTAAGACAATAATCTAAGGCCGAATTGAACACATTTCGGAAATAAGTGTATCAGCCGTTCAAAGCTTCAGCGTTAGAATTAGGTGCTTACTGAACCTTTCACATATTGCGTTTGTAGCAGAAATGTACCGTACTTTGAGTCAATATTATATTACCAGTGTATTATATATAAATGTAAACTCAGGATATTTCAAATATTTATCACATATTTTGTTACTATTTGACAATGCTTTCTTGCACTATTTCGATCATTAGATGTAAGGGGGGGACTCACGCAATCTGGAATACTTACTAACCAATAATGGATCATTGGTTTGAAGCCACAAATTCCTGACTCCGGAAATACACTGACTTTTTCAATTTTCGTTCCCGAGTCAGTTTAAATGCAGAGTCAGCTTCGCTTTTAACTTTACTCTAATTTCAAAATTTGTCGTTAAGTTTTGTTGGGAAATTATCTATCTTAAGCTGTATCTATCATTGAATTGGTCGATATTTGATTACATTGCAATGTCACTTCTGACACTTTTGTAAGACCAGGAGTGATTATAGTATGTATTATGAATTATGAATATTTACGGTCAGATTGTCTTATATAATAATTTCCCTTGTTTTCTGAATAACGGTCATTTGTTAACGTGAAGTTAATTCTGTATATGTTCTCCATCTTCATGTAATGTCTGTGTTCATTGAAGAGTTGTTGAAACAACACTGTCAAAACAACGTAAGCCGCAGATATATGAGTATACTACATTTTCTATTGCGAGTGACGCACGAACTATATTGGACTGAGTGTAGAAGTTTAATGATGTTCGCAAATTAAGCGATTATGACAATCTGCAGTTGCTCTATTAACCAGGGATTGGGTGAACTAGTGAATTGTTCGTTGTAGAGTCTGAGCATCGTCGTACAAAAGGCTGGCAAAATTGAATCGACGTACTAAGTAATTTAGTTGCAGCATTTCCAAACTAGACCACAACAGAGAGTTTGAATTCATGCTTGGCTACCAAACAAAAATTCCAACAATTTTTATCAAGTAAGGATATCAATATTTTTGTTTACAGTGTACACTAAATATATTGTTTGTTTCGAATAATAACCTTCATACTACATATAGGATAAATGAGATTATTACATGAGTAAAATTCCATATCTACTATTTTCGTTCTGATATAAAATATCTCGGCTAAGAGACGGCGTTAATAAATGTTAATTTTAGCGTTAATAAAGTTTTTCAATTGACAACTTGACAGGATTATACTCTCAAATAAATTTAGTATGGCGTTATCTGAGCTATCATTGATTGATTATTTAATCTATTGAAAATTTATGATAATAACATGATAAGTAATGATACTTATTTATTAATATATAACAATAATAAATACATATCATTAAAAGCCTGTTTCAAAATTATTTAATACCACAATATTGATCATAGAATAGTATTATTATTCCTTAATATTAAAACACTGTAGTTGTAAAATTGATTCCTCTTTGCTTCTAAATTGGTATTCCAACCCAAAAACAAAAATAGTATTGGATATTTTCTGAATTCGTTACACTATATTCATTATTGTTTAGAACGGGACGATAAACTACGTCACAATCTTCTTTAAAAAGATTACACGAAACTATCATGTTTAAACATGTCAGACGTTTTTGTTTCCAAAGCACATATAAACATAATATGGGGTCATCAGTTAGTTGCCATTAAATTAAACTTTAAAGTTAAAGGCAAGAAAGTAGATATTTGTCGCTCGGAAAGAGTTCAAAATAGCCTTTAGGGACAAGCATCAAAGTTCGATTTAAGACAGGAGTATATGAGTTATTCCCTTAATTTTAATTTGGTATATCGTATTATTAGATCTTAAATCGTAAATTATATTTACACCTTACTTTAGCTTTAATGAAAAGCAACAACGCGTTTATTTTACTATATTATGATATGTACAAACGCAAATTACAACGTTGTACGTTAAAAGATATCGAATTTCTAATTGGCCTAAACATTAATAGAGGCGTGATGGGTCTGGTCTCCCAGTGCTTACGCAAGATACGAGTAAACAAAGTTTTAAGTGGTTAGGCGGAAAAGACCCTGATGGTACTCATAATAAATCTGGAAATGTGATATGGAAGCCAGAACAAATATATATCTAAAAATAATAGTACAATCATTGTACTGCAATTTATTCGTGCTGGCATCTATCGAGTCAATATAAGCTGACACTGATCTTGTTAGCTCTCTTATATTATTTAAATTTCTCTGTTCCGTTCTCTGTTTAAAATTTGTACAAAAAACCAAAGTATCTTTATGACAAACTTAAATTTTCACAATTTGGAAATAATCATAGTTGTACGCATCTTATTGGAAATGTTTCGCCATAGAACGGTTGCATTTGCTGGCAGTTTCCGCTACGTAGCCACAAAATGTTGGAATAATATTCCACCACTGATTAGATTGTTAACAAATAAGATCTATTTTAAAAATAAACTTAAATTTATTTTACTTGAAAAACAAAATTTAGGTATCATGGTTCATTTTAATAACTACGGACGCTGCTAGACGAGTGTATTGCCTAATGACATCTAATATAAAAAAAAATCTCGTGTCACAGTGTTGGTTACTTAATTTCAATACGTTATATAATACGTCATACGTTTTACTTAATTTTAATAAATTAAGTAAAACGTATGATATTATCGACATATATTTTCTAGGTCTGAGAATAGGTCGTAGGCTATGTTTGTTAATATATATTTGTGTATGTATAATTTATAGATATATGTAAGTGTAAACCTAATTTAATATATTTATTATTTATGTCTTGCAATAGTAGCTTTTTATTTTTTTTTCTCATACGCAAACCACAAGTAGACTGACTACTTGTGGTTTGCGTGATGAAGGTAAAACTAAGGGATCTGGCTGAAAATCAGTGTTGCCTCATTACTGGGCCACCAGCACTGAGCCAAGTCCTTTTCAAAGTGCAGCACACATTTGAAACTCAAACCTTTGTTTAATGTACAATTTGTTACCAGAATGTATTTTAGTACTTTATAATGTTTTCTTTTGTGTGTGTTTTGTTTGTGTTGTCAGTTTGAATAAAGTATATCTATCTATCTATATTAGGTTTTGCATAAATTTGCTTTAGCGTAAATGTCTTTCATGGACGCGCATAATTTGAAATGAACACCCGGCTGCGATGTTTCTTGAGCGCAATTAAAGCGTTTAAGACATAAAACTAAGAGAGTGGCATTAAGTTCTTATCCATTAAAGAACCGTAACCATAAAATTATGCAATTGTGGCACGAATCATATTCCACTTGGCCATTTGGTCCCTCGGAATTTATACCGACCTAAACTTTTCTCGCTGCCTTTTTGCTAATATTAAAATTGTTGTTGGGTGTTTTAGCCGTTGTCAATTCAATTGGTATTCATATTCTGTATATTGCCGAGATTGAATTTGATGAAATCACACATGGAAAGTATATCCTCCTAATATAATAAACGTGAAAATTTGTATGTATGGAAATTTGATACTCTTTCACGTAAAAATTACGAAATAGATTTTAATAAATCTTTATAATAATATAGCTTATGCATCAGAATAGCATATAGGCTACAATCTGTGAAGACATACGCCACGCTAAATATAAGCTACTGGAAAAACTAATTTTTTTTCAACATTTTTTTTCTGTAAAGTAATGATTTATCTAATGTGAGCTACCAAAGCTTGAAAAGAAAAATTTCCCAACTACCCAATCCAAAATAAAATATTTCATACATATTTTGAAACATAGTATTAGATGTAATGCATTTACCGACTTATATATAGTAGTCCATTCAACTTGTTTGGTCTATTATAGGAATATACAGTTACATTGGATGTGGCAGTATCGTCAGTCACAAAGGTTATTAAATTGTAAATAAAAAATATATAAAAACAAGTTTTTGTTAAATTAAAAAGCAGTATACTCGTTGTATGTCAGTAAATACGTCAGTATTTATTTACATATAAAATGCATATTGTCATATTACTAAATAAATGTCAACTTACATTATAACTAATAAGCTTGCATTTTTTTTCAATCTTTTTTATTATAAGTATTTAAATTAATTAGAATCAGTGACAGGTTATAATAATTGTATTGTAAATTGTACAATAGGCATACTCTACTTAAATATACACTTCGTGCCACTTTACGGGTGACTTGTGTCGTAAGCTCCACACGAAGGATAGGCGCCGTTCTGTAACTTAACTACGTAATACAGCCGTCTGGCTGCTGTAATTATTTGTAACTCTGCTGTGTAAATTGACTGGGGTAAATTGCAGCTTATTTTCAGATCTTTTTAAGGTCGCATGTTATGAGAATAATTCAACATTTATTAATGTCTATTTTATGTACGCATCAGTTATATGCTTCTATTCGGTCATGTCGGCAGCCTTGAAGAGATGTTCGACAGATTTTTTTCTTCGTTTGACGTTTAGACATTAGCTGAAGGATCACAATTATTATCATCCATTTTTAAATCAATCTAATAGCATAAGTCCAGATTTTTTTTTACCTACATCGATACGAGCATAGGAAAATACCAATAAAACCTATTCCTAGTTTTGAATTCGTGCTCAGACATAATCACTAATCATACAGCTGGGTAAAGTTATTTAGTTATAAATAGTTAACCGCGTTCATCGCAAATCTGTTATTACATTACTTCGTATACTTTAAAACGATACATTTCAGCCAATTCGACTCAAGCAAACGTTAACTGTTAATCCGATGTAAATAAACTCGTGAACAAAAATTTATACTTTATTTCTACAATAAGTGATTTACTTACCTATACTAATTGTGGTTTGTGTTTTAAGTTATATAAGTTATCAAGTTATTCAAGGTATCTATTTGTGCTTGCGTTACGCGTCATTTAAGTTTGTCGACCAACCCAAACGCACTTGTCAGAATATGTAATTCACGGCGTGGTGTTGTTCGTTACGCATATTTTTGGTAACTATTAGGTATTCCGTTAACGGTTAACGGATTAAAGTATGATTAACAAAAATGAAGTCGGCTGTTAATATTTTATAAATTAATGCTTTATTAGAATTGTTGATTTCGCTAATTAACGATTAATAGAATAACGAGTTAAGCTATGATGTTTACTAAAGTAGCGCGATATCAATTACATTATAATAAAAGAAATGGTTAGCAGTTCTTTGATTTTACGAGGAGAAATATCAAATGCATAAAAGTACGTTTGACTTTTATAATAGGTAACGACTTAAATCTTCTACAATAATGACCAAGAAATGACAAACAAATGCGATGAGATAGTTGCATTAAACATTCAACACTAAATCAACAAAAGTTTGTAAATATAATTCCGCATTGCGATGTATTGCGAAAATATTTGTTCAGTGCTCTCAAGGACTATACCAAGGCAGAGACGTTCTATTTCCTCGGAGAAAGGAACGCCAATTATGTTTTGATTTATCTGTGAAGTGAAATCCACGAGCACGGGTTTATGTCCACCGTGAAATTTACAAGCGGGAGGTGCCCACTGGAATTGTTGCTAGTCTTTATTTATTTGTCCGTAATGTCTGAAGTGGAAAGAGACGAGTTTGAAAATAACCATCAAACATCTACTTTTATAATGCGGAACTAGCTGTGCACATAATTTATGGATTCACATAAGTTTAAGACATAAAAGAGAGAGAAAATTTAAATGGAATAATACGGCCATAAATCTCTAAGGGCCGTGTTAAAACAAATTTTAACCGATTTTAATACGGAGGGGGTTATCAATTCAATTGATTTTTTTTATTCATATTTCAAAGTAGGTTAGGTGCATGTAAATTAACAAAAGTACAATATAAATAAAATATAATTTGTAAAAGATTTTTGAGAACTACATAGAAATAGGTAATTTACATAGTATTATTATAAAAGACATGCTTGGTCAATTTGGATGAAACATAAGTAATATTTATTTGTTTGGCCTAATTGTTATTATTTTAATTTAGCACCATATAAATCTATCGCCATACACCTGAAAAGTATGGAGACCTGTTTGAGTGGAGTCCTGATTTTCGTTAGCGAGGTTATAGGATGCTCTGGAATTGGTCAGGCTATTCAGGGGTCAAAAAGCTCCTCAGTAATTTGATGATTTCAACGATTGAGATTATTTAATGAGTATAGTTTGGTTCCCTCAGAGATAATCCTACACTCGACAGTAGATTGCCCATAGATACGAGTATATGTTGAAAAATAGCATTCTATTTATTAGTAATAAAGAACTCTGTGCCATAAATTAGGGTGTAATGGAATGGTGTATTAAGAATTGTAAATTATGATTGAGAAATGTATACTTGTACATAAACAAATCAAAAGTAATGCTTCGATGGTGAAGCAAGAATAATCATCCTTTTAACTAACACAATATCTGAACCGTTCAATATTTACAAATTTCTTTATTCTATTGTTTCAGGTAAGCCGTAAAATGAATATTCCAGCGATCGCATCTTTTAAGAAATGACGAGAATATTTCCATCTTGAAGAATCGCCAATGACGAATCTAAGTATACAATTTCAATTCTATTTACACCAGTCACCAGAGCTTATTTCAAGTGGTTGGTTTGTTTATATGGTTTATAATAGATTGTTTCGCCGAAATGAGTTTCTGGCAAATGTTTGTTATTGCGGCACCTACTCCAACAAAACGACTATTGGACAAATACAATTTGTTTCAGGTGAATCTGATCGAATTGCAACTTTCGGAAGATCCATTTGAGCTGACAAAGTAGTTGTAAATAATAAATGAAATTCTAAGACAGATTCTGTGTTTTTATACTTACTTGAAGAATTCCAAATGTAAAATAATATGTTATTCTAACTGAAAGTAAAGTTTAACCATAATTATAAGAGTGATGGGTGAAAAAAGTTTACTAATATCTGTATAATATAATATCTGTAAAATAAATACATAAATACTTCTGTTGACTTATATAGTTAAACCTATGTGACACCACTCTTTGCAATTTATTCTAAGGTAGACAGATGAGAAAATAAAGTAATTAATAATTATGGAGGTATTTCGAGCGTAGTTCTGGCTGATGATATATTCAAGAATTCGCGAGTCAATATAAGTAATTATGAAGTAGTTATAAAATAAAAACATTATTAATAGTACTAATACTAATCACAAAGGACAGCCTTAAATAAACTCAAATTGTAGCATCCATCAACGTACCACCAAATGTACCAAGGCTCAAGAAATCTCTACAATCCTTGTTTTTTAATTATTAGGTGTAAAATGCCTCCAGTGTACAACTTGTTATTTCAATAAACAATGTTTATCGAATAAAGAAGTAGATATGTATGAATTATCAAAAGCCAGTTTATGTTAATCAATGCTTATGTTTCATTTTCTTTTGCAATTATCTTTATTATACGTAAGCTTTATTGGATACCTGAATACAGAGACAAGAATCTTTTACAGGCTCCTCAGTGCACTTCTTCCGTCACATTTATGACTGACATTACGATGATTTTATTATCGCGCGCAGTTATGGTGTGATACCGCTCCTCGGATGTAATAATTATGGAATCTTTTATTATCATCGTAATACGAAACGAAATTGAGTAGATACCGTTATGTTTTATACAAACCCGCGGTTTCGTACTGTTTATTTGGTTAAAAGCAGTCATAGCAATGAGCTGACATTTGTTCCATGTTATTTATTAGTTGATAATCATTATATGGCATTTTCATTGGTTTAATCTCGAAAAACAGTAAGTAATAGGTTGCATGAAATAGTATCAATTGGTGAATATAAAATTACTTCTAAAAAGCAGAAGAGAAAAGGTTATCGATTCGACAATAGTTTTGATGTTTGTTACCCCAAAACTTCGGATTGGGTAAACCAGTTTTGATGATTTCTCTTTTTATATTAGAAAGGTGATAATTTCTCAGGTTTTGTGATTTCAATATAATTTAGGCCAGTTCTGACAGTAGCATCTTAGTGTATATCAAAATTTGCATTTAGTATGTGCGCGACAAAATGGACGTCATTATCACGCCGAGTAAGTAGTATATAAGTAAGTACTTCAGATTTACTCAACATTAAAATATAAATAAAAAATATTACGAGTTCACAATAAAAAAAACTATTAAAAAGATGATATGCACTAAAAAGTAGAAAATAATTACAATAATATAATGTAGTTAAAATATTTGTTTTTTTTTGAAGTCGGAGCCAGCCAAAGAAATACTACAATATTAGTATTTGTATTATTTTCCATACTTTTTTGTTTAAATACGATTTTTTATTATTAATATTTTGTTTACCTTAGGTTCTGCCTGTTCCTGGGTTAGGTCTAATATTGCCTAGTTTACATAATTACATATTAGATGTGCTTATACATCATTGGTGGAATAGGCCACGGAATTAATTGTGATTTCGATTTCTTCGAATATTTATCTATCTGACCGTCAACGAACAGTTGGCATAGAATTTTCGTGTACGCGATATTTAATTCTTAGAGAAAAAGGTATTGCCATGTAATAATTATCGTAGAAAATATCAAGCTTTGATAAAAAAAAACATATTTTCAATAAACTTATAAAACGATGTTATAAAGGTTGATGTTACAAGATAGATTGTAACTATTTGAAGTGAAACATTGCTTATAATTAAAACAACATTGCTTCTTGTTACATTTGTCGAATTCTGTAGCACGCTAATGTTAACGTGCCTGTAGAATTGAGATTACTCATCGAACTGGAGGCATCGCAAAGGTATCATTGCATCGATAAATACGATTCGTACGGACCTTGTGTTTTACTTTTTGCGACACCGCTGTGCTGTGCTGCTGCTGTGCGAAAACGTCTTTTCCTTATCCTATGAAATCTAATCAAAAATACTTACATTAAATGGTTATATTCCTTATTGTGCTCGTATCTTCGAGATATTGGTTTGTCTCTCTTGGCCAATATATATACTTCGCTATCTCGCTGTGTAATATCAGAACGAAAGAGCCCCAGTCTTGTTTGCTTCAGGCCGCGTTAATTACGTTCCTATGTACAGTGCTTGAGTAAATAGCAAATAGCTTCCTAATTGAACTTGGTCGTCTTGTAATATTGTATTATTGAGCTGAAGTAGCATTATTATGAGTAGGATGTTCGGAGTTAGGATAAGTTTTAATAAGTTGCAGAAAATAAATTATATATCGTAATAAAGTATGAAATTGTGATATATGGACATTTTTAAAGTTTTAAACATTCAAAAGTTTATTTATTTTTTAATATACGAATTATGAGAATCGATAGTAATTGATATTGCACTGTAAGGTCAAAATGTAATAATTCAATAAGTAATTCTTAATTTAAAAAGAGCTATAAAGATATTACTAATCTGTAATGAAGTAATAAAACAAGACTTATTTCTATTTTATATTTCTTATTTTGCAAGTATATATTTTTTTTACACGCTTTTTATTGGCTTACTCTGTCCGTTTGTTTGTTTGTCATGATCAAATCTTGTAATCGATTTTTCGACCACTTCTACTGCTCCAATCGAGCTCAAATTTTTTTTACATGTGTATTCTAGATGACAATACAATATTCAATCATTTTCGAATCATAAAAATACATAATTATGTTGTAATAAATTAAAAACTTTTTAATATGAGAATTGGTTCAATGAAGCAAACAGATAGAATTTGATATAATGCATATGTTTAATTCTAATACTACATTTTCTGAACAATTATGTACATTTCTTTATGTTTGTTATAATAATCACGAGACTAAAAAGTAGTAAATAAAAAAAAAAATAAAAAAAACTTTTTAAAAAACACGCTTTTTACGCAAAGACTAAAAAACGTTTGAAAAAACTTTTGTTTGTTATAAAGACTAAAAAACATTTGATCTAAAAAGTAGTAAATAAAAAAAAATTAAAAAAAACTTTTTAAAAAAACAAGCTTTTATTAAAAAGACTAAAAACCGATCTAAAAACTTGAAAATAAAAATAAAGTCACGCTTTTAGAAAATTTGGGGTACATATCAAGAAAAATTTCTGATGACAAAAAGAAATGTAACTCAAAAATTTGTCTATAAAATTTAGCAAATTAGTCCAAGAACTCAATGACTATAAAAGCGTGGGGTGTAAATGTTAAGACCATTAAATGAGTAATGTTTAATTTTGAACACCCCACGCTTTTATAGTCATTGAGTTCTTGGACTAATTTGCTAAATTTTATAGACAAATTTTTGAGTTACATTTCTTTTTGTCATCAGAAATTTTTCTTGATATGTACCCAAATTTTCTAAAAGCGTGACTTTATTTTTATTTTCAAGTTTTTAGATCGGTTTTTAGTCTTTTTAATAAAAGCGTGTTTTTTTAAAAAGTTTTTTTTAATTTTTTTTTATTTACTACTTTTTAGATCAAATGTTTTTTTTACTTCTTTATTTTAGGGCCAAACCTTATGGTTAAGTCGGCCAAGTATATTAATATTTGATAGGTACATATAATGAACTTCAAAATTAGTTACAGTCCACTAATTTATACTTATTTGGTTTATTATATCTACCCAGAGTTCTCTGTAACTCATAACTAACATAAAACATAGACGCAAACAAATTTGCAATTTGTCAAGATGCCCTGGACGGATCTTGATATTAGGAAAGAACACCGCTTTACGCTTTAAAGTTATATAATTACAATTGAAACAAATAGAGAAAGTGATTCAAATATATTTCTTGCTTAGGAGCTAGTTATGAAAATTTTAAAAACCCCAGTCACTTTCACATTTTTTTTTCACTCGATGGGCCAAATTCTTCAAGCTAAAATCTAAAAAATCTATAAAAACCTTTATGCTAACCGATTAACATGTATCAACAACATATATATGCAAGTGTAGTCTTTTTAATTTTAGCTTGAATTCTGTTATATGGTCTATGTTTCAATTTGACTAATGTACTTTAACATGAGTGAAAGATACGAGGTGGGTAGGAAGAGGGAAAAGGAAAAGAAATATTAGTTGTATAAATTACTTTCGAAAAAATCAGGCGCATTAACTAGCCAAATTGTATAAGCACTAACTTTTATTGCGTAAAATAATACAATGTAAATAGAGAAATAAATAATAGCACCACAAAAGTACTATAACGCACAGCAAATTATCCGGTATTTTAATTATGTTTACATTAAGTTACATAAATTCTGTGTGTATGTGTAATTATTCTATGCCTACACGAATTATTGGAATAAAACATCCATAATAAGTATTAAAAATATGACCTAAAAGTTATACAAGTGGGAGTTAATATTCGGTATCCGAATAGTCCCTATAATTTAAACACCCACTCCCTTGTTTGTAGTCCAGTCAGCGCCGCACGATCGGAATAGCCTTGATAGCCTGGAAACAGTAGATTTGGCGGTAGTCATCAGATGGTTAGGACTTCGTTTGTAGGCAGCCGGAAGGATTTCAATAGTCGATGTAAAATCCCTGAAATAGTGGAATATTTAGGCTACAACAATTAATTTTATGAGCAGAAGCATAATAATTTATATGTTTGAGTTTATTTTCGTATTACTATATTTGTTATAAGTATGTAGTATATAATGGCATGACTTTTTCAATACATCTAATACTTCTTTCTTATCCGGCTCAAAGGACCAATGTTACGAGTATTTGGTAAGGTTTGATTTTGATTGCACTGGTAGGACACATAGTAATACTTCTTGTGGCAATGCTTTATTTGGAATGACTACTGGTTTACAAAATATGTCTCAATGAAGCACACATACATATAGATTACATACTATTGTAAAAGACACATAGAACTTATGATTTGATTATAACAACATCTTATCATCATTATTACAGTTATTGAATGTTTAGACTACTATTATAAGTAGAGATCGGATAATCGGATGCATATTTACCTAAAGTTAATTTTTGGCTCACAAATTATGGAAGCGGCTTTTTAAAATACATTTTGTTAAATAAAAATCCCGGGAAAATACGGGACTGCAAATTTAACGTAGTGATATTGTTTGAAAATTACTAAATTAGCACGTGGTATTTATTTTCAAAAGACCGAGACTCCGGGTTCATTTATACAACTATGCAACGTATTTACATGAAGTTTAGTTTCAGTTCCCCGTGCGATTTATGAATGTATGATTTATTACATGAAGAGTGTTATACGAAAGTAGTGAGCTAGTTTGACTAAAACAATAATCAATTAGGTAAATAAATAAACATCCGGCTATCCAATACCGCAATCCCGGGATTTTTATTTAACAAAACAATAAAAAGCCGTTTCCATACTTTGTCTTAAACTAACTTTAGGTAAATATGCATCCGATTATCCGATCTCTAATTATAAGAGTTACTGATTTTTGTTGTATACTGAGATAGTAAATTTAACAGAAGTACTTAGGCAGATAATTGCACATTGCACAGTTTGGAGAACAATTAAATATTCGTAGTGATAGTTATCACTCTTCAAGTCTTCAAATCAAAAATGACCGCTCGCATTTCCTCGCACACGTACTGATTCCGCAATTAATATGGTTTACTGCATATTTTAACTTTAAAAATAAACTTATGGTTGAAGCTTGTAATTAAGAATTATGTTATTAATTTGTTTATTTTATTATTTTTACCGTATTAGTTTTGAGTAATTCGTATGTCTATTGTTCGAGTAAATTGAAAATAATAAATTAAAAATATAGCTTTATATGTTTTAATAATTTTGGTGTGTAATTAGTATTTTTGTGGGTTAGGTTAGGGTTTATATTAGATCAGTTAAATACGAGCTGTTTTAATACCGATACTTCTACACTAATATTATAAAGAGGCAAAGCTTATGAATTGGGAAATTCTGATGATTGGATAGCCTACTGATCCGATTGTGTTTTAAAATTCCACGTGGGTATAGTTTGAGAGCTAGAATAATTAAGAAAACCGATGAATAGAAAAAAATATATACATAACAAATGAAAAACTTCTTCAGCGTGTTCACTGAATGATACAATTAAGAGACTTAGAGAATCCAAACTTTTCTCCAAAACACGCGCTAATAATGACCATCCGTGTCTAAAAGCTGTCTCCATGAAATAACTTCTATAAATTAACGTCAATGAAAGGAATTTTACTGTAACAAATCTTTCGGCGATTTGTTCAGCTATAAAACTATATAAATTGTTTGGAATTCGTCTGATGTCATGAAAGTTACAGTATAGTGAACAATTCTACAATCTAAAGATATAATACTTCTATATAGTGAACAATTTTACAATCTAAAGATATAATACTTCTATATGATATGTTTAATATAAAAGAAGATACGCGTGTTTGATAGATTGTGAATGGCATAGAGAAGATAGTATATATCTTAGCATTTCGAAGGATTTATCCTTATCTATCAACAAATACTTTGATTTTACTTGAATGTAAAACAAGAAGAAGAAGTTCAGACCGGAAGACTTAAGTATCAATAATACAAGTGATATATTTATATATATCAAATTATGTTTTAATTATATTGTACCTTAAACACAACCTCTATTAATGTACAATTATCTTACACTACTTTGTTCCTACGAACCACGATTACAATATAAAAAATATATATTTTAATAATGAAAGCGTTCGCTCATCAGGGCTCACCGTAAGCTTCCGGGCGATAACCGCTCGGCTTATGATTCGGTTTTATAATTATAATAAAATATTATTGCTTGCTTGTTAATTATTATTTACGCGCACGAGTTACGTACAGACTTACACACCCATAATTTATAATGTGCGTCTGCTATTTATTTAGGCTTTGCATAAGTAGCTCCCATAAATTGTTTCTAGGCGAGATTTATCGCGCCAATGAAACAATTTATATGTTGGCTAATAAACCACAGGAGGCCTGAAAAGATGTGAAGGAAGTTTGAACGTTGTATTTCATTTGAGGCAAATTTTATCGATGAAGTAAAAGTTCATTTCACCTTATTCTGTCACAGGTGAAAACCATCGGAGTTAAAACTGAATAATCTTTTTGTGATTTCTGTACCGTTTTCAGTCTCATCTCCAATCTTTTTTTAATTTCGGTAACTTTGATAAATAGATAGATCGGGTAATGTAACGATAGACCAGGGGAAATGCTTGCCATAAAACTGCTAGTGCCGTAGACGAAAAGAACTATTAAAGTATTCAAATAAGATATATTATCTATAGTGTGCTTACTATTAACATCATTGAAGATATTTGATCAATATCAAATAGCTAACTCCTAGAGAACAGTAGCTTCACCAAAATTATTAAAAAAATTGTTGCGTAATTTGACAAGGTGCATTGGATGTTAGTAGGCTTATAAATCCGCTTTGTAGTTATCGGTAATCGTAATTTAAGTTATCCAAGAACTATAAAATCTACGATTCAGCTTATATAGTGGCAATTCCATAGATAGTATTGTAGTAGAATTTAGCGATGCCACTACAATGCCATCTTGCTTTGTTTTGCTTGCGGTCTTGCTCGGTGCGAGTGGTCAGGTTACAAGTCAATGGTACGTAACAGGTTGCATCTGTTTTATATGTTATAGTTGTTGTACTGATAAGGCATATAGCAACATCTCTTCGAATTTATTGTGTCTTAATTTACTATATTTAGGTCTAGTATCATGCACATCTTGATTAGCATTGTGTATCTTCGTCATATTAAACTGTTATGAAACTGAGAAGAGTAATTTTATAACAACAGTCATAAATGTAGCAAATAAGGCAAGCAGAACACTAATATTTATTAAATAGAACTAAGAATTTCATCTTGAAATAATTGCATATAATTTTTATTTGAGTAACAATAAATTTTAAACAAATATTAATTTTTTAAAAGTGATAAGCACCGCTTTTGCTTTTATAAGTATTTCAAAAATATTATATATAGTACATAATGGTGGTATGAATGTAATCATAATGAGGCCCCATGAAAACGTTTATGGTGTGCCTCGCGGCCGGTTATAATTCCGTGACTTAGAAACGTATCTAAGTACAGACATTATATAAAGGAAAGTACGAACTCTTGTTTAATATTTAGCAGCTCATTAGCACTAATGACTAGCGTTAATCACGTGCTTTTCTTTGCAGAGCAGTTATTTAAGAGGTAAAGAAATATTGTTTTATAGTGCCTACCAAGGTTTTTCTCGGTAAATATATAATTTGAAATAAGATTGATTATATTAGTTATTAATAGCAACAAAAGTTGTTTTATTTTATGATTTTCAAAGAAAAATATTTATCACTTTCAAATTACTAATTTGCTTATAAATTTTCGTAGTGTTATAAATAGTCCTTTGTAATGAAAATGATTAATAAATAAGTACATATTATACAATTTCCAAAAATTGTCCGTACTTTTCAAATTAATACAAATTTAAAAAGTACGGACTTAATAGTCCTGACATGGCGCTCCCTAGTACGTGCTAAATCTACGTTATCTGAACGATAATATTCTGTCATATTTTCAGATGAGTCAGTCATGATTAAGGTCTGGAAGAGATCAGTGTAACTTGGTGCATTGAAAAAATCTCACCGAATGCCACGTATTACACATTTGGCGAGTCAGCTATAACGGCTTAGCTTATACTGGTGGAGTGCCAGATGCTAAGTGCTAGGATCCTAGTACTCGTAATCATACGCAAAGCGTTAGCGTTAGTCTTGCAGCTGCGACAGTTCAGAAACATATTACAATAAACCAAACCCTAGTAAATTTCACTAAAGAATGCTCCATTCCTAAATCAAATTTGAAACAGTACTCGATTTAAGGATCAGCTCCAGATCGAACTCTTCTGATGACCACGTACAACAAATACAACCGAATACTAAATGACTTATCGATTTTTACGTCCAAGCCCGACATATTTCTTTTTACAACCTTTTATTTTAGCTTCACTTGTCTATGTAAGAAAATCTTGGAATCTTAATTTGACCCACTTCCCGGTCTCCGATTGAGCTGAAATTTTGCATGCACGTGAAAGTCGGATGACAATGCATGGTTATGTCTGTGACGTCATTCTAAATCCAACATGGCAGCATTACCAAGATGGCGGATCAATTATTTTTAATGCACCCCTACAATATGGGTATGAAATGAAAGGGTTTGCTAAGCTTGGTTTCTTAGTCGGAAAATAAATTAAAAGTAAAAATATTTATTTTTAATACAAGCTTTTATTAAATGCGCTAAAAAGAACAAAATAAACTTTTAGTTATAAAAGCTTGTCGTTAAAAGTATTCTATAAGTAAGTAAATATCGCGAATTTTTTACGTTGTTTTTTTTTTTATTATTTTATACATGAAAAAAAAAAAATACTTTTAATTTTTTCATGTAGGTATAATTAGTGTATTGTTGATGGAGGTAACGGTAGTAACTAGAAATAGATACATTGTTGATTTGTACGTGGTTGAGGAAGGCACTAGAGATATACCAGCTATATAGCTGGTAGAAGATCTCGGTTTGCTAAAAGTTTTTATAAACTATGTACCGCAACGAGTAACAAACGTGGTTATAATCATATCGAATATGGCTAAGTAGAGAGAGGAGACAGGGCGGTGATGATAAATACCGATACATGGTCATGGACCCTTAAACCTATAACTGGGTTACAAGGTCAAGGCGCCGCTTCTGGTTCCACTCTCTGTAACACTATGGAGCCGGAACCCGCACTGTATATTAGGTGTCATTTTAATGAACACTAATAATGTATACCTTTACTTTTTAACCTTCTTCAGCTTTTGTTTTGACCCTAAGAAATAAATTATAATGTGTAAAGCTGATGTGTACTACCGATCTAAAAACATTTATTTTAAAGGCTGTGTCAATAAACGTACCCAGCGAATAATATATTTTATCTGCAATCATTTTGAATAAAAGTATCTTGAAGGAATATATGTAGCATCAAAGCTAAATGGTAAAGCAAAAATAGCATTATCTGAAATGGAATTCACATTTTCCGGTACCCGTGATAGAAATGCCAAAAATTTCTTGTTTTATTTGACGTGTTGTAATATTATATCAAGTTTGGTGTGTTAAGGAAATGTATACGACACTTACGATTTAGTCCACGTCCATAGGTGAGATATATCTCACCTATGGACGTAAGTGTTTTTCAAATAAAGTTTATTTTATTTGAACTTTATTAGAAATAAAGCATTATCTAATTAGGCGCAATTTGTAGTAGGGATTAATTACTCTACTGTAATAATTATGAATAACTACTATTTGTAAAAGGTAAATTTTAGAATTGTTTGAAAGAAAACATTCTAATATAATATTCACGAGATTATAATATATTAAAATCATGCGTGTGATTCAAGTTTACTAATAAGATTAATTTATAAAGTAATCTGACCAAAGTATAAATATTACATTGTTTGTTATCTCGAAAGCCCATCCGAAGTTGAGTTATCTGGAAAGTGTATCCAATACCAAGAATAATTAGTTTGCTATAAGCTCCGGGGAACATTCACGAAATAGTTTTCCAATTAGATGAATAACCATGAAGCATTTCTCATCAGTTTGCGGTTTGTCTGTGCGGTAATAACAAGCACAATTTCTTGTTAAAGTTAAATTTAGATCCAAAAGAAATTTTATGTATACTAACTCAATATATTATTATATTTGACTGTGTATATATTGTCATCATTATCATTTCAGACATCCTATCCCAAAGATCTACATGCCGATTGATCCAGCACTGTACCGAACTCACGAGTACATTAAAAAGGTACCTTCAAAGATGATCCAAGCTGATATTTTTGTGCCATACTCGTAGATGATATTAGGACATGTACAGTATAAGTTTTTGGACAGATGTGAAATATCCACTTTGATCTGTTGAGTATACTTTTTTAACAAAGCCTAAACCTTCAATTCTTGAATACGATAAAATACACATAGTACATTTGCTGGAGATATCGACACCAGAACCCCGATGCTTTTCGATATTTTGAGGGCTGTAATGCGGAGTTATATTAATAACTCACCGTTTAGCTTTATGCTGAATTTTCTCCAGTCAATGTTCTAATATCCACTGATGCAGAGGTTTATCGACATAAAATTAGGGATATAGCACATTACCTATTGTAAAAGTAGTATTGGTTCTCAGCTCTGGCCATGAAGAAATATTATGTGTGTCTTTCATCAAGATACTTTTGGTAATCATATGGGATTTTATTCTTTTAATCACAATATGTCCTTAAATAGACTATTCCTTTTATATTGTATCACAATACAAAGAACACAATACAATGTAATACATATAAAAATCTTTCCGCACAGACTCAAGTCAAACTGATAGAAAAACTCCAAATGACCGGCAAACTTAAAGTGGTTATCTGATATTTTTTATAACTTCATGTGTTTCAGTATTTTACGAACTTACGATTTTCGCGTTGGATATTGTGGTCGCAACTATAAATATTTTATTTGGGTCTCTAGCTATAAAAAGATCGTAAAAGATACTTTTTTGATAAAACTTCTGTATTGAATTGGTACCACGAGTACCTGTATTGTTAGTAATATTTTTAATTAATATTGTTGGTAATATTTTATTCTTCATTGTACATGGAAAATATTTACAGTTAGATAATAAATTGAAAAAATTAAGTCGTAGCTCTGTACAAATATGGATAAAGTTTGTTTATACGCCACGAACCGAACGTAAAACTTAAGTAGCGTTCGCCGCTATGTCGGGTCCGTTGGGGCTTTAAAATTAAAAACAGCGAGTTTTACCGTCTCAGAATACACGCGGTTTTAGGTCACGATCTTTTAGGTCGTAGTGACTTATATTGTATATTTTTAATGATAATGTTATATTGTGTCACATGACATAGAATGCCTGCCAACTTAATTATACATAAATTTTCTGAATTTGATATATATTTTCATTTATTAAACAAATAACAAAAAAGCAAATAGCACACTAGATACAAGCACATGATGGATATCGAGTCCCATGAAATAGCGCATGTTCACTTGCGCGTTATCAACTACTAGTCGATAATATTAATTAACGCATAGTGACAGGTTTATTTGACTCATTATAATTATTTACACAAGTAATTACATCGAGCGGTTAGTAATTGTAGACAACATTACATTAAGCTATGTATAACTTTCTAGAATACACTTCCAGAAAGTGTTAGTTTGTAGAAGTTTCTTTGCCTTTTTGTAAATTTATAGTACATTTAAAAAATATTCTAACGAGAAAAGGGTTAATTTACAAGGCCAATAATTCTTATCTTTACTTTCTTGAAGTTTTGAATGGTAAAAGAGCGTGGATTAAATTGTTGTGACATTTAATTTACCAATTCTTCATTATATAAATAATGTACATGTTTCTTAAACTAGATATATATCTGAAATATTTATTGTAATTTGTTATTTGACATTTATCTAATCTTGTAATGATAAGTAAATGTTTCAAAATACTGTATACCTTTTGACATGTAAATATTTGTAATTGTAAATAGTTTATGTTTCTAAATGATTTCAATTTCCAAAAAATAGTACAGTAAATTTTTGTTTTGTTTTTCCTTAAAAGTCCGCGTATAAAATTATGCGACTCTTAAGCTCTTTGTGTCCTTTAATTTTTTAAAATTTTTGGAATATTGAATAGATTTTTTCAATACATAACCTGAACTTGAATCGACTTCTAAAACTCCACACACAGAACAACATACTCGTAAATGCACGTATAAGTATAGAATTTTATTTTTAGTATAGTAGTTAGTGTTTGTAAGAAAATTAAATAAGAGCTCTACTTTTTTATAACTTAAACTAACCTACACAATACAGAATAACGACAAAAATCTTTAAGAATCATTTTACTATTAAGTTAAGTAGATATTTCCAAAAAAAATGTTCTACTGTTCACATACATACATAGGTGGTCGACACTGAAAAAAATAAATTCGAAAAAAAGATAAAGCTTGTGGAACAGTTTCAGTAATTTGATTAGTTTTATGTTATTAGTAAATAATGATAAATAGTTTCTGAATATTACTGTTTAGCGTTTGTTAATCCGAGTGAAAACATTTAACATTTTAACGTTGTGGATTGAAATAATTTATAAAAAAATTATATAAATGAAAGAAAATATACATTGGTTACCTTTCTTCACAATCGAACGATCACAGCCACCTTCAGCCTACCGACCCAACTTTAAATAAAATTAAGGCGTAATGGAATTCCTTTGGAACTGAAACGATTGTTATTATAGAGCTCGTTTGGGCAAGAAAACGGTTTCGTGAAATTCTATTACATTAACCTTATTGTTTTTTCTTCCACGTCCTTCTCTAAGAGGTTCTTCATGGCGGCAACTACTGAATGTACGGAACATTTTGATAAATATTATTATTTACTTATTACATTTGAGACCGAAACCTGACTACTCTCAATGCACCTTATAAGGAGGTAAAATCATCAATCATCTATGCTCGAAGTTTCTCAGCATGATCTTATCAGAAATCATGAAATCTGCAACAGAAGTAGGGTCACCGACATTGCCCGAAGAATTATTACTTAAGGGATTTATCCGTTGGGGTGGAAAAGTTTTGGAATGGCAGACATACTCCGAACATCGCAGCGTTGTCGGTAGGCATACTATTAAACGGGTGGACAATTCAGTGAGTATCGCAAGAAAGCGCAAGAAGGCAAGAAGGCAGGATCGATCAGTGTGGAAATCCTTGGGGGAGGCGTATGTCCAACAGTGGGCATCTACTGGTTGAAACGATGATGATGATTACTTGATTTACAACTTTTTCGTATACAGCGTATTAATTAAATGTAATTTATGTTAAAGGAACTTTGAATTAATGGTCATTGAATTTAATTTATGACAGTGTTCAGTGTTTCAAGAATTAATTATTGTTAGACATTTTATTAAAAGGTCATTTTGTTTTCGGTTTTAGTATCTCATTATACTTAGTTTTGAAAAGATATTATTTTATTCATACTGTTTTTGATTCTGAATACCAAAGAAAATAGTGTAAAAGATAAAGACAAAGTTACTTATAAAATAGTATACACAGAAACACGCCAGGCATGTTGTGTGTTGTGTGCTTACATAAAAATATTATAGCAAATGTAAAGCTTTGCACTCAATATTTTAATAATAAATTATACATTACTAGCTTTCTGCCCGCGGCTTCGCCCGCGTGGATTTCGGGATTGGGTGTATAGAGGGTTAAGGGTCATAGCTTTTGCCCACGGCTACATATACGCGGAAGTCGGTTTATGGTGCGAAGATTTTATCGCGCTTCCCGTGGGACTATCCGTTTTTCCGAGATAAAAAATGCCGCAAAACTCCTCAAGAATCACTCTATCTATTGATGAAAACCGCATAAAAATCTGTGCAGTAGTTTTTGAGCGAAGCCTTTATTGCGCATCCCGTGGGATCTGTCGACTTTTCCGGGATAAAAAGTAGCCTATGTTACTCGGGGAGAATGTAGCTTTCCAAAGGTGAAAGAATTTTTGAAATCGGTCCAGTAGTTTAAGCGTGAAGAGGTAACAAACAAACAAACAAACAAACAAATAAACAAACAAACAAACAAACACACTTTCGCATTTATAATATTAGTTGGGATTTGCACAACGATAGTTTTAGTTTGTAGATTTTTACACATTTACGTATTTAAATAATAATGTAATATCGAATAACTAAGTCATTATTCGTGCCAAATTCAGAACATATTAACTGCGTGAGAAACTGATCTCAAAACATATATATGTTAGTACATATGTACTCTTTGTTCCTTTACCCGTCTACTGTGATCTCGTAGGGACTGTGAGGACTGTCCAGAGACTGAGGGATTACGTGCATTCGTGGATGAACGGTTTCTTTTTTGTTCGCACAGCCACGACACGGAACAGAACAAAAAAGAGGACAAATTTTTTGACGTTCCACGCAAAACAGAGAGAAGTTGGAGATATTTAATATTTCGATCACTTATACCACAGTTAACGTCGCTTAACAATCATTATCGCTCATATGCTGATGTTCACCGAGCTCCTATACTATCCATTAGTCATCTGTTGTAAGGTGTCTAATCTAGGATTTTGGTTCAAGATCAGCAATTTAACAGCGACAATTCGGTTCGAGATCCACGCGGATTTCACATTTAGAATTTGTTATGGTTTAGCTGTGATATTTGCGAAATAATTTATGATGCATTTATGTGTCGTATCATAACAGTTGCTCGCTCATAAAATATACGCGGCTTACTATTTCTATTTTAGCATTCACTATCAAAGAGTATTTCCTATAAAATATCGGTCTTAGCTATTTTGCGTTGTTGTTATTGTATTTATTCATTCTTTACAAAGTTTGATGAACAATGCTATTTATAGAACTTATTGATGTATTCATATGTTACGAGCAATACCACTGCTGAATTTTCAAACACTTTCATTAATTTGTTTTCTCATTCTGCCTATGTTTTGCATGTCTGTCAGTATCAATTAGGTTACTCACTTACTAATTTGATGACAGCTCGCAATGGTAGTCGACAGAGATGTGAATTGTTGGCAAGATACGCTTGTGGTTTTCAATTATTATTAGTATTGCTTACTCACATAAACGACTAGTGCCGTTCGAAAATAACAAAATATATAAAGAAAAATTAAGGATTTATCTATTTTATTAAATACAGTACCTAATATACATAAACTGAATGGAAACATTACTATAATGACAGAAATTGTACTAAAATATTTTTTCAGGTACCGTTGACTAAACCAAAACGGAATAAAATTTAAAATAATTCAATGACTATACTCTGATTGAATCTAAAATGTTAATGTTATGTTAATCCATATGTTATACCTACATTATAAAAGTCATAAATTGTATAAAAATATACACATAACTGTTATTGTATAATAATATTGTAGGTATATAATAGAAATTTCTAAGGTCTGATGACGCTTATTTTTGTCTTTTTCTTTAACTTTGAACTTGGTTTACAATAACGTTATTTACGTATATAGTAATTCTCACTTTTATTTTCTTTTAATTTGTTACTATTTATATATAATTAAACTGCTCGGTTACAATTATACTTACAATTTTGTTCTTTCACATGCCTTTAAAAGAAAATTAGTTACTATGACGGATGGCATTTTTAATATCGAACTAAGTAGTAACAACTACAAACTTGTTTGAAGTATCAGTTAGACACGTTAAATTTCTCATTATTCTCTACAATTCATTCCGATAATTTATGAAACACCTCGAAAAATTCCTTGAAATTTCTTAGTTAGTAGTGATAGGCGTGGACAGCGAAACGTAATCGCTTATTTTATGGCACAAGTTTAGGCTTTTAGCGCAGTTGCCAGTACGCAAGCGTGCGTAGAGTTAGAGAGCCGTGGTAAATTATGATTGTCATTTGAATAACTTTGTTCTAATTGATTTTTGAAGCAGTAGCAATATTTTTTCAGGTTGTCTAGTTCAATATTTACATAAAGCAACCAAAAAAATATTTAACCGAAATGTTTCTCCGAAGCCATTCTACATTAATATGATTAAGTATCTTTTCAAACGTAAAGTATTTTTCTACATTGTTGTTACGGTGTCTATGTTATATGTATCTTTGTAGTAATAATCAATTGAGCTTGTCACTTACCAATATCAATTCTATATCTAATGTATTTTTAATACCATTATGTCATATCAAGCACTTTTTATAGCAATATATAGACAAGGAAGCATCTGGTACATCTGGTACATCTGGTAGTTAGTGCTTACAGTTCACAAGACATGTAGGTAGTTCTACAATATATCTGCAACTTTCACAAAATCCACAGTAACGTACACGCTGTGACATAAAATATTAAGTCACAGTACCAACGAATTCACTGTGTACTTGTGTTTCGACATAGCAATGCAATGATCGTTGCAGAAATAGGTATCCAAGTAGACGTCCCTGATGTACTCGTAGTTTCCCTCCAATTTTTCTAGTTATTTCAGAAAGTATCTACAACGCCATTAATTTGATCACGTCATTATGATGGAAGGTTTTATTATGTTTATTACTGTTGCAGATATGGCAGGCAGGTTTTTTTTGCCACCAGTAGTATAAAAAAGAAAATATGTTCAGCTGATCATTTCGTTAATTTTAAGGATATTGCCGAATTTTAAGGTAACACTTGTATTGATGAATGCACAAAATGATATAAGCCACTTAAAAAATAGCTATATGTTCAGAATTTAAGCTTTTGCGACTTATATATTTACTTATAGCATATAGCATAGTTTACTTTACTAGGCGCGGTTTTATTGATCATCATCAACACGCTAATAAATAATTTTTGATTCATACATTTTTGGACTGCACGTTTTGCACCAGAACTTCATTCGCCGATCTTTCTTAGTTTTTCATTTCGTTTTCCATTTGCCGATAACTCACTATTTTTTATAAGATAACATACTTATTAAATAGATACATATGTTTAAATTAATGTGCAATAAAATAAATGAATTAAAATGTTTGTTATTAGAAAAATTGAATTGAAAAACATGAATTACAAAGTAATAGTTGAATCATAATCATAAGTCAAGTCACTCGTATGTGTCATCAGTAATTATATATAATTAAAAAGTATACTTTTTAATATATATAATTAAAAAGTATTAAGCACCCAAAAATTAAATAAATCTTTCATCAAACGTAAATGCATTAAGTATTTGTACTGTATAACTCATTATTAAATTTATTGTGGAATCCAGATTATCTTTACATAAACATTATTGTACAGGTTGTCAATAAATTTCTCTCTTTGCAACGTGTAGATCTACACAGCACCTACACGTAAATAGATTATTTTGACTGTGCTGCTCATAGTGGCCTTGAACTCTTTTACGTACGCGTAGATAGAGGACGTCCGTGTTTTCAATCGCTTCAACCAAACACGTCATGACATCTGAGGGCCTAGTCAAAGCCAATTTCTGTGTTTGTTGCGGAATCGACTAGCATAGTAATAAAATAATGGATGAAATATATGCGCGCGATATAATGGAAATTATGTGATTATATTAAACCTGAAAATATCATTCCTAAAACACTAAACCTAATACTTAATAGGCCACTACTTACGGAGGTGATGGAAGATATGTAGCCATGGACACGGTATAATAAGTCATAAGCATAAGCTATCCATTGTCGAAAGCAGGAAACAAATGGAAGTTTTAGTTGTTACTCCTTGTGAAATAAAAGAATATACGGCATAGTGCGTAAAAGCAACTTTACCCCTTCAATAGAAACAAAAGCTTATGGAAAGATTTAAGATTTTATTTTATTCGGTATGTTTTAATCATCAGTCCTATGTCAACTTTGTCTAGGCCAGGCCTGTTATTTTATCAATGTGTTTATCTGTGTTTTTATGGAAATGACACGTCTTCCTTCCCTGCTATCTGCATTAATATAGGCGAATCTTTTTGCAATGTTGTTCTGCTTTGATCTTTATTTGCTACGCATATATTCTGTTTACCTACATTATATACTATAATAGTCACATTTTAATATTATTTCAATAAAACGAATGTCATCAAAAGTCAGAAGATAAATATTTTTAAGTTAATTTTTGATCATTCAGCCATAATACAATTGTGTCATCGAAGAGCCTTCGATACTCGTCATATTTGTATTAACGTCAGCGAAAACGCTACGGTGGACTTGGTGAGTTCTCCAATAGGCATGTTGGTGTTTATGTATAGAATGGTTCTGCAATATTTAAGTACTCTTTACATGATGTATAGCAATGAACCAGGAAACCGTGATATATTCATGCAAGTATGCTGTTTGTGGACTTGAGTTATATATCATCTATGCATGCAGTTTCAAAAGGTACGAAACTGCTTACTCACCCAATTTTAACAAGTCGACTTCAGTTGGTTACATATTGATTTTCAGTTATTATGCCTGTAACTCACTTCTTCTTTGATTTGTAGTAGCAAAATTGCTGAATGTTTGACCTCATTGTCATTTGCGTTGTCTTGCGGCACTTCAATGTGAAGTGATTGTTCGAAAAGTAGTAAAAAGAATCCGTTTTATTTATTTAGATAGTATGTTTAGTACAAATTCAACACAAGAAATAAGAAAATTAAACTCGAATCTAAGCAAGTTGTACCAAAAAGGCTTAAAGTCATTATAAGCCATGGAAGCGAGTACCACGACACTGGTTTTCTTCGGATGTTTTTTTCTTGACAGAAACGCTGCGCACTGCAAAAGAATATCCCGTGGTTTAAAAATTTCCTGCTTGAGTATTGACTTCAGTGCTCGCGATAGTTAATGAGATAATCGTTTGTCACTTAACGACATGGCATACCGAATCTTTTTTAGTAATTGCTTTTTCTTTCTCACCATTTTTAGTTTAAATCTGTTTTCTTTCATTGTTTCACAGTAGCGATTAAGTTGTAGATATCTACCATTTTTATATTCCACCATAAATATGTACGACATTCACTCTAAAGATAACTTGATAACAAATATAACTATGTAGAGAACTGCTGATAATTGGATGTTAGTACACGAGAGCGATGCGCGATGACGTGAACTAACTAGCTTTACTTAACATACATAAATGTCGACTGTATATATCTATTCCCAAACAAGAAGTTGTTTAGTAGTTACCTAAGTATGTGTTCGGTTTAGCTGACTCTACAATAATATTAATTATTGTGGCATACCATCAGATGATGTGAAAGTTTTGCAAATTTACAAACTAACCATCGTGATTTTTCCAGATCTCTAGCTTAGTATAATAGTTATCTCAAAGATTGTTTAGTTAAACTACAATTTTCGAACTACTTACTATTTTGGAATTTGAATATCTTGACTATATCGATCTTGTTTAAAGCCTAGGTATTCTAAGAAAACTGCAAGGTTTTAGTCATATGCCTTCTATGTTGACGGTTACAGGCTTGGAAAGTCGCCGGCGGGCGCGAGGATATCGCGCCCGCGGATACGGCGACCCGGGAGGTACCACGCCCCTTCCGTGGCCGGGGGGCGTCGTCGTTGGTGGAGATCGGGGGAGTTATTGTAGCCTCCCCCAAGGAGGGCTCCCCTGTATCGGCGGGGGAGCGGAGGCTGGGGGTTCCCGGAAGTAGCTGGGCGTTCCCGGGGGCTCCCTACATGCCTGAGAAAGGCCATGCCTGAGGTTTTTAGTGGGTTGGCCCTTCTGGGGAGGAGAGCTCCACATAACCGCTCGCCACAGCCGGGGTATGCAACTTAATGCATTTTCCTCAGGGGGAACAAAAAAAGGCTTGGAATGCTTATACATGACCACATGTCAATGGATTACCAGTAGTTTTCACCGAAAGGATTCACAAGAGTAAACTTAAACAGTAAGGATTGAAGGACTCCTGACAGCTATCATGTTTACTTCCTATTACGAATTTTAAGCTGTTTATTATATATGTACTTATTATTATGAATATAACACAATATTTTGAGGGTAGTTTTGAAAAGTTGGTACAAACGAACCCCTACTATACTTATTGAATTGTATTTCACCACTATATGATACTATATTCGTTTAGTTTACATTAGGTATAGAAATTCAAAAAAATGTTGATCGAATCTATTGTGTAGGTATGAACTTAATAAGTGACCTATTGCAGGCGCTTATATGGAATAAAATTATTAACTGTGATTATTCTTATTTGTGCCTAGCTTTCCTAAAATGAAAGGAAAAAACCATCCATTCCATACATTACGGACATAATACAATATTTAAAGTTTAGGATGGGCCTTCAAACTATTTGTTTATGTTATTTTAGTTTCAGTAATCGAAGTGCTCTTGACCGATGGCTGATCGATCATGATTAAAAATAGTCATAGAAATTTGGCGGCAAATAGATTCGACGGGTGCTGAAAGCACGCTACACATGTTGCTGCATGTCATGAGTATTTTTTTATAGGTACTATGTTGGCAAAATTAGTGAAGAGTTTTTGGTATGATTTGCAACAAATATGTAATGTGAAAGAAATCCACAGTATTTTTTTGCCACTTTGTGACAAAAATAAGTAAAGTCACAATACTCACTAATATCACTGCCATATTTGACATAGCAATACAAGCACCGCTGTTTTACAGCAGAAATAGATAAATCATGGTACTGAAGTAGAAAACTGTCTGACTCGCCCTACCCTAAAGTATTTTGTATTCAAATGATCAAGTTTTCATCTTTGTGAAGTGGTCGCCACCAAACATAAGGTAACAATTCCAACCTCACCAACCTACTTTTCTGACGAGATTTCACTGACTGGCTTTGGAGGACTCTCAATTTATTCGTGATTGGTTGAACTGTCCTTTGTTATTTTCAGGAAATATAAATGTTATAATATAATATATCAGATATATAATAACATATCTAAGAATATAAGAAATAAATAAATATATGGCAAATCCTAATGCCAAAGCTAGTATCGATGTAGATACATGAAGTCAATAAAGTAAAATATCTTCGAAAACTTCGTTATATGTGTTACGAAGTTATTAGAAGATATTAATAAAGTAAATTTATATAACTGAATATTTACCAAAGTGGAAGTAATACATTAAGAAAATTAAATATTAATTATTGTGTTCTAATTCGGAAAGTATTTATTCGACTCGTTTGCCACAGATGTTTCCATTCGATTGGATATAAATAGTGACTGACTTGGCAAACAAATTGTCATTCCGATTCCGGATAGACCATTGACGAGCCGCGAATCGGAAGAGTAATCGTGACTGTCAGTTATTGTTAGTTGGCATACGTTACAAGACATCAAAAGGATCACATTTTCTCTGTTTCTTAATACGACAGAGATTGTGTTGGAATGTTTTGTTTTTTTTGTATATGGCACTAATCAGGATCAAACAAGTTCTTAGTTATTGTGAAATGTTATCTATATCAATGACACATATGTCCAAAGTGTCCAAAGTGTCAATTTCAGGTCCATATCGAATGATTTTATTATAATATGAATACAGGGACCTAGGTGATTTGTGTTGAATATTTTATACTTGACCCTAATTTTTTAAAATAAAATTATTGTAGAAACGTTAAATAACGTTTCTACATACTTCTTTATTTTAATTCGCAACGATTGGGTAAGTTTTGCGTATGGATGACATATTACGTACGAGCAAATATTTTGCACTGTGTTGCTATATCATTTCACATATCTTATACTTGGACCTTTTTTGGTGTTGATTGTAACACACCTCTAAGAGTTTATGCTTTGCTTTATTTGAGCAACTCATTGAAAGTATAATAAACTATATTCTTACTTTCATGTAAATGATCATTATATGATGAGTTAAGTAAAAGCGATTGCCGATGGAGTGTCTTGGTATAATCCTTCTGTTTTCAGATATTCTTAAACCAGTTGTAACTCATATTTTTTATATTTATACCAGATGTAAATCTTTAAAAAAATAGTGAATCCTCTGATTCTATCACTCCATTCCTTATCAAAGTCCCAAACTTGTTTGTCGTGTCATATCTTATTAGATTGCTTATCTCCTAAACGATTTACAATTGAGCTTCCTGGTAAGTCTTAGCATGAGCACTGTTAAGACTAAAATTATTCACGACATTTACTGGAATGGAAACTACTAGCAACACTTAATTTGATGCATTTTGATGTGCTCTTTAGTGCCATACTATATTTTTTATATTTAATTTCGTATTTGAACGGTTTTCCAATTACCTATTGTGCATGGCCGCGAGTACGCATTGAAAACTCAATCTGACTAATGAAATAATAATGATGATTATGTCCTTCATTGTAAGCATATTGTCATCGCTTCTATTTTCTACATTCAAAAACTCCTATATTTAAAATTATTGGCAACTGGAGTAAATCTTACGATCTTATTATTACTCATAACAAAATAAAATCTGTTATTATCGGTACTTAGATTCACAGAGTTCACAGTTGTTCTATTCAGCGTATCTGTTAAAAATGTGGGGATAGTTTTTGAACCGTACTTTTCATGGCTGCTTATGTTATGTTCAACAAAATCCGAAACTTTCTATCGATAGCTATCGATAGAAAGTTTGTTAAACAGAGAGAGTGTTATTTAAATTATGCCGTAACTACCTTGGTGAGACAATCTTAATAAAAGCTCCAGGTTTAGAAATTGTAAGTTTTATTTTTAACTAGCTTTTGCCCGCGACTTCGTTCGCGGGGACTTCAGGTTCGTCCCGTCTAGTCTAGTAATAAGTAAGATATACGGTAACAAGCACTGCAGAGCCCTAATCATAGGTCTATAGGTAGCTACTGCAGTATGCTCCTATAATAAGCCATTATTTCTCGTACAAAGTAAAGGATAAAAAATAGTTATTGTGGGTTATTCCTAAGAGATAAACATATACCATCACGGACTTTTTTGTAGACCTTTTTAAGTTGTACAATACTGTAGTAAATTGTTTTGATCTATCTTGTAGGATTCAGTCAGCGTTTTGCAATGTAAGCGCAAAAAAATGTGTTTTTTTTTACGACCTCACATTAGAAACCTCAAAAATTGTAGCCTATGTGTTATTCTGATGTATAAGCTATATTGTGGTTTGTAAAGTTTCATTCAAATCCATTCAGTAGTTTTTACGTGAAGAGTAACAAACATCCATACATCCATACTTACAAACTTTCGCCTTTATAATAGTAGTAGGATCTGAGTATATTTGACAATGACTTTTTGTCATTGTTCTTCCTGTGTCACTAGTATAATATAGAAGAGAGGGCACTAGTCCCAAGTCTCCTTTAGTTGCAAGTATTAATCATTTATAACATGACTATATACATTTGATATAATGTGCTGGTTATTACATATAATATTTTATATTTTACGTACACTATATATATATATATATTATATATATATATTATATAATATATATGTTGCGTTTTCCCGAACGCCCGTTATTTGCTTATATTATTTAATTATATAATAATATTGCTTACCGGTCCGTAGTTCTGGCTTTGCTTGAACTGTGTTTTGTGTGTACTAATGTGCCCTACCGTATGTGGTTATAAATATATATCATATATTACAATACTTGTAGTATGTAAATAGGAGAACGCGTGGCCGACCACTTTTCCAATCACCAAATTAAACCAAAGAATATATTTAAAATAAACTCAATAAAAATGCCGTGAAAAAAATCCGAAGTGACAGTCAAGTACCGAAACCGTAATGTCAAAATCTTTTTTTTATTACTTTTTTAAATTTCCTTTTCCGCGGTCCGAAACTCATAAGTCCTAAACAATCCCCCACCCCGAGATGAGCAACCCTCATCTCGCTAGTCTACCGGTAGACGGGACAGGGTTGCCACCGCACGGCGCATCACAGAGTCGCCGATCGAGACCTCTGCGAACCGAGGTACACCGTCAGAGCCTGGATAAAGCTTCAAAATGCGTCCTCTACGCCAACGTAGAGGAGAAAGATTTGAATCCTTAATCAGGACAAGATCCCCTACCCGTGCAGGAGCCGTTTTATCTGTCCATTTCAGCCGCTGCTGCAACATGTGCAAATACTCCGAATAAAACCGTTTATTAAAATTTTGTGACATCTGTTGCAGCATTTGAAAGCGAGAAAGTCGACTCAGTGGTACATTCTCAAAGGGATACTCAGGGAGAGCTGCAAGGGGCTGGCCGATGAGGAAATGACCCGGTGTCAAAACCTCCATATCGTTGGGATCCGAAGAGAGTGGGCATAAAGGCCGTGAATTTAAAGTTGCTTCCACTCTGTAAAAGACCGTAGTAAGTTCCTCGAACGTAAGAACCGTTTCCCCGATAACACGTCTCAAATGTGTCTTAGCCACCTTCACGACAGCCTCAAAGATGCCTCCCCAATGAGGACATCCAGGAGGATCAAACTTCCACGTAATGCCCTGAGTAGCCATTGCTTGTCCCAAGTCCGTACTATGTTTCGTTAAAAAATCATGGACCTCCTTAAGATACCTGTCAGCACCCTGATAATTTGTGCCGCAGTCCGACCGTACCAAACTCGGTAACCCCCTCCGTGAAACAAAACGTCCGAACGCCGCGACAAACGCTTCCGTACTAAGCGAAGATACTATTTCTAAATGTACTGCCTTCGTTGACAGACAAACAAATACACATAAATAAACTTTGTAAGTCTTAGAGGTCCGCAAGTGAGAAGCCCTGACAATAAAAGGACCAGCGAAATCCGTACCGACACCGTGAAAAGGTCTGGTGACACTAACCCGATCGCTAGGTAGGTCACCCATCATAGGCTGCATGGTGTTAGCCTTTAACCGATAGCAAGGTATACACTTAAATATAACCGATCGGACGCACCGTCGCGCCGATAGTATCCAAAATTCCCGCTGAAGAATAGCAAGCAGTGCCGTACAACCTGCATGCGAGTTAGTAATGTGCCGATCACTTACTATCAACTGCGTCAAGGGTCCGTCCTTGGGCAGCAAAAGGGGATGCCTAGCCGAATACGGCAGCTTCGAGTTGCGCAGCCGTCCGCCAACACGAAGTAATCCCTCGCCATCAATGAATAAGTTAAGTTTCTGTACGGCACCCTTTAACCGACCCGTCGTCCGTAACGATTTAAGCTCGTCAGAAAACCGTTCCGTTTGTACCCGTCGTACCCAAAACATGAGAGCAGCACGCCGTTCGCCTGCCGTCAGAAACAAAGATGTATTTCTTACAACCGGTTTGCGAGTATTCGTTATAAACCGACGCATCCATCCCGTAACGGCCAGTAATTTATTAAGAGAGCTAAACCGCAGTAAAAGAGGGTTTGTGACGATTTCTTTCTCCACAGCCATGACACGCACACAGGGCAGCGGATCCGATCCGATTAAAACCGTAGGGGGCCATGACGACTCCGGTGCCGTCAACCAAGCAGGTCCCCACCAAAGGTTATGACTCACCAAAGAGGAGGCATAACAGCCGCGAGAGGCCACGTCGGCGGGGTTCAACTCGCCGGGTACGTGCCGCCAATTCAGATTCACTGACGAGTTTTGAATCTGCGAAACCCGATTCGCAACAAATGTTTCCAGCCTATGTACCGAGGTCTGGAGCCACGCCAAAACAATTTGGCTGTCAGTCCACGCATAAACGTTGCCTATGTTAATGTGCTTCCCGAGTGTATCACAAACATGATTCAATAACCGAGTAAGTAACGCAGCTCCCGAGAGCTCCAATTTGGGTATGGTTTGGCGGTTGCGTATAGGAGCCACCTACTCTTCACCGTGATTAGATGTAACGCTACTGAACCATCTGGCTGTATCGTCCGAAGATATACGACTGCCGCGAAACCCGATTCCGAGGCGTCACAGAAACCGTATCATATGCTGGGCCCATAATCATATATCTGTAGTGCGATGGTATAGCAACCAAGCCATTATTATTTAAATTTATAGTGCGTCCGGTGCACAATAATTGACCAAGCACATCAGTACCAAGCAACAAATCAATTTTTCCAATATTTAAAAATTTTCTGTCAGCCAAAGACAAGTGAGAAGCCGAGTTCAAAATTTCCGAAGGTAATTCCACCTGTGGATGTTCTCCTAAAATATCATGCAACACTAGTGCTGTAACTGTAATAACAGGTTGAGAGACCGATTCTCCAACAATGTTAAAGGTACATTGACCATAAACATGTGACACGAGCACATCACCTATGCCACGAACCGAAATATTATTATTAAATATGTATAGGCCTAACCGTCTTGCCAAATTAACTGTTATCATGCAACCTTGCGAACCCGTGTCCGCTAGAGCCCGTGCTCTAACATAAAAACCGTTAATATCACAAATCCTTACCGCAACGGTAGGCAATAAAATAGTATTTAAAAAGGTTGCATTTGGCGAGGCGGCGGCGACTACCTATTCTTGAACGTCACTATGAAATGAAGCATTCACCCGATTAAAAACCTGGGCTGCGACAGCGCCAGAGGGTTATATGTAGGGGGTCTCGAGCGCCCCAATGGTGCCCGAGTCAGGTGCCAACTGGCATCCGGTGTCCGGTAACCAACCGGATGACCGAAAGATGGCGGCGTGTTCCTCAATCGCGGCCGTTCCGCGAGTGGTGGTGAGAAACCCCTCGCTCTCGCTGCATACGAGGCCGCAGACGCATACTGTTCCGCAGTGACGTCACGAGATTCGTCCGCTTGAATATGCCCTATGCCCGCTGCATAGGGTGCTTGTACCATAGGCCCGGTGCCTCCCCCACCCGTATGTGGAGATGCCTGTGAAGTAGGCCTAAAGCCACCCCCACCCGTATATGGAGGTGTCGCGCGCACGTCCACCCGTCGAGGCGACGCTCGTCCAGAATGAGGAGGTGAAGTCCGTACTTGTCCGCTTTGACCCCCTCCTGAAGGAGAACCAATCCGTCCCGCTGCAGGCCTAACTCCACCATTCCTATTCAGGCATAACATCCCGTGATGTTTGCCGTTACAATGAATACATGGCCGTGCCACTGCACAACTATTAACAAGATGATCCCCTAAACAAAAATAACATAACTTGTGATTTTGCACAAAACGCCTCCGCTGTTGAGGGGAACAATTTATAAAATGTTGGCATTTAGATATAAAATGGCCTATGATGCCACAAAAGGTGCAACCAACCCGCTTGGATTGCAACCTATTATTAATAGTATGGTCCGATGTAGCCATACCTACCCTAGTCCCCGAGTGGGTGGCCTAATCCTACCCTGACTGAATACAGGTCTTCCCTGACTGGACACAGGCCTCCCAGATGGCCCTGAGGTAGCCGTTGCAGGAGGTGAGCCTACATTGTCAACAATCCGTGCTTCTTCCTCCAAGAAGGTCAAAAGGTCAATAAATTTAGGCAACGGGCTTGCCTCATCTCCGCTTCCATATTTTTGTTCAAATCTTAATTTTAAATCAGAGGGTAACTTATTCAATACAATATGGAGCAACAAGAATGACCACTCCGTTACTGGTAAATTTAATTTCTCCAAACAATTATAGGCCACCTTTAATGGATTTAAAAAATCATCCCTAATAAACATGATATTCCTTAAATAAGGCAAATTTAATATCTTTGCCACATGGGCATCCGCAATTAACCTAATATTTTGATATCTGCCCATCAATAGCGCCCTTGCAGTCTCATAATTGTTATCTGTTATGGTTAAATGTGAAATAACCTGGTGAGCGTCTCCGATAAACAACTCAACAGATAACTTAATTTTTGTGAGAGTGATATATCCATCCGACAATGTACCAAAGAATCAAAAATGTTAATAAATGACATCCAAGTTTCATACCCACCAGAATACTTGGGCAAATTTAAATCCGGCAATCTAGTATAAATTGAGGCATTACTACTTGACTGACCCTTAACCGTGGGACTACTGGCCAGATCCAGTGTCCTTACCGCCTGAATAATGCTGTCATAATATTCTAAGCATTGCTTGTAGTCTGCCTGAGCTTGAATCAACCTTGCCTGCAAAGTTTCATTGTCTGGATTCATGTCAGCCCTATCATAACACATTTGTAAAGCTTGATCCAGATCCGCCATGTATCTGTTCGCATTTGAAGCCCGCTCTTTCAAGGCCTCAACCCTGTCTGGTCTACTCACCAGAGAAAATGCGCTTACCAACCATTGCAAAATGCGACGAATTTCGTTGTAACCGTCCGACATTTTAATAATTAAAGTAAATACAAAACAAACAGAAAAAAAAAAACAATACCTAATATAACCCCAAATTAAATTGAATGTAAACCCGTTTGACACCGATGTCAAATATATTTGTTACGCATATAAGTACAAATTTACAAAATAACAGGTCCGTAACCGAAAAGTAAACCACGCTCTGCTACCAAAAAATGTTGCGTTTTCCCGAACGCCCGTTATTTGCTTATATTATTTAATTATATAATAATATTGCTTACCGGTCCGTAGTTCTGGCTTTGCTTGAACTGTGTTTTGTGTGTACTAATGTGCCCTACCGTATGTGGTTATAAATATATATCATATATTACAATACTTGTAGTATGTAAATAGGAGAACGCGTGGCCGACCACTTTTCCAATCACCAAATAAACCAAAGAATATATTTAAAATAAACTCAATAAAAATGCCGTGAAAAAAATCCGAAGTGACAGTCAAGTACCGAAACCGTAATGTCAAAATCTTTTTTTTTATTACTTTTTTAAATTTCCTTTTCCGCGGTCCGAAACTCATAAGTCCTAAACAATATATATATATATATATATATATATATATATATATATATATATTATATATATATATTATATATATATATATATATATAATATATATATATATATATATATATATATATATAAAATTATAGGATTGTTTTTTTTAATTGTTACGTATTATAAGCTTTGATATATTTCTATTTTGTAACTTTGTCAGTAATGACTTAACATTTATTCGAATTTAAAGTGGGATGATTTCTGTGTGTGGATATTTTAAGCTTTTGAATCCTGTATATGCGGTGGAAAATTCTTTGAAAACCAAACGCCGTAACATGTTTGGTGTGGTTTGCAAAATTAAATTAAAAGTAGGCGTACACGTTTTGTTACAATGTTCGGTATATATCTATGTTCTTGAACATTTCTTCAGTCTTTATTTATTTATCTAATTGTTCGATTTGCACTGAAGAGAGTATTATAAATATGCATAATACTCGTATATATAATGTTTTAAAGCATTTGCATGAACTGATGACAACAATTTTAAAGTATTCTATCACTGACGTTTAATTCTTATTAAACATCATAGCTATATATTTTTTCCTTATTATACTCGTAAGTAAATATTAATAAAGAAGTATTTGTAGTCAAAATATATATCACTTATATTGCAGATATTTCTTTATTAATACATAATACTGTTTAACTTAAATTTTCTTTAAGAAAGTTATTATTTATAAAGACAATAGATTCAATTAATTGTCGCACATACATAACTCAGGGAGTAATGTTTCATACACATAGTATATTTGTACCTTCTGCATTAACTTATTTAATTGAAATAGCCAATCCAAGTCTTTACAAGTTAAGAATGAATAGGTACACTGCACCTTAGACGTCATCTGCGTTTATCAGGCGAGATGAAATCAATTATATACTCAACGCTATAAAAAACCGTTCTTGTAGTAAATTGTATTGTTGACATACATGTCAACAATACAATTTACTACTGTCATAAAATCTATCATCTATTCAATTGTTTTTTCATTTTGCTATTGCAACTATTTGCAATTGTAAAAGCAGATCTTATACCATTTGTATTTTTGTTGATCTTACCAATGAATTCAGAATTTTGTGAAATTAGAACAATTATGTAGAAGCCATATGAAATTCTAAACTTGAATACTCACCTTTATGCAAATATCACGTCGCTAGTGAAAACCACAACAAAGACAAATGAGTTTGGTTTCCCTTCGAATTGAGAATCGTCCTGAATTAGTGAGATAATGTCTCATTTGCTTTTAATTGAAAGATAATAGCAGAGGTTTGTATCTTTTATTTTTACTCTGAAAACTAATTTATGGCAGATTTATCAAAAAAAATATTTTATCTTCACACTATTATAAATATGGTTCATCGACAAATTTCTAATATTTTAATATGTAATTTTTAAACAATAAATATAGGATTATGGGTTACCTGAATGTGTACTTTGAATGCCGCCAGTTTTAACAAATAAGCTGTAATAAATACTTTTAGTGACATCAGATGTTCCTAAGAAGTAGAAAAGAACCATCTTGATTAAGGGATTAAAACATGTATAAATCAGCGGACGTCTCCTAATTCAGTTTGCGTCAGCAAGATATATCTCATGGGAGCTCACAAAATCTTCTCGCTACTCCTTGGAGAATGGTCCTTCTTAAAAATGTAGGTCATTTCAATTCGAAACATTTGTACTTACTATGCTGCTGCGGCTGATATTTTATACGTGCCTTTTTATACTTATTTAAAACTTTTAGTGTTGAAGCCTTTTATTCGCGTGCTCTTATCGCCATTGATTGGGGTCGTCATTACAGGTTTTCGTCATTCAGACTCGTCTATTACTTGTAACTGTACACTCCTTACTTTTCACATGTTTAAATTTTAATTATCAATCTTAATAATTGTAATATTAAACACTCTTATGAACTTCTAAACTATT
This sequence comes from Scirpophaga incertulas, assembly GCA_036419045.1. Taxonomy (NCBI): domain Eukaryota; kingdom Metazoa; phylum Arthropoda; class Insecta; order Lepidoptera; family Crambidae; genus Scirpophaga; species Scirpophaga incertulas. Next base: position 16,382,546 of record CM071639.1, on the reverse strand, counting down.
ATAAACTGTGTCTCAAGGTAACAAAATTCCTCGCCTATACTGTTAAATGTTACTTCAATGTTAAAATACAGTCAATAATAAATTATTCACAATAGCAAACAATAAGGCTACTATTAAAGAAAATGGGAAAATGTCTTAGGAGCAATTATTACTCGAATATTGTTTCGTTCTAGCTGTGCTTATGAATCACTCAACGATTTCGAGCTTTATTCGAGATTTATTCAATTAATTAAGCTCCATTTTGTTCATAGATGAAGTAGTACTCACAAATAAAGGGTACTCTGATAAATTACTGTTTCCGAAATACTTATATTTTTAAAGAATAGCGTGTTTGGAAAAGATTAGCATATATTGACATAATGGTATTAAAATAATAATTTTTTTAATAGTTATCAAATCTCATTTGTGAGATTAAAGTACATGTGCATAGTAATAAGAACAATGATAGTTGACCAATCTAATACATACTTAACAATTAAGCGCAAATAATTTTTAAAAGCCGAATCTTTGCAACATATTTTGTAAAAAAAAATTTACTACCCTTTTTTGTCCAACCACAAATCTACCTTTCACGTTGACTGAAATAGTTCATCTCTTATAATCTAGGGAAACGTCAATCTATAATATAGGCAGATTAATTACTGCCTTTATCAATAGTTAAGGAATTTCATATCAAACCTTTACTGTTAAACAGCAGAAAACTCTACATTGTACCGATAATCAATAATCGCATCACAAACTGTTAGAATTAAACCTCAGATGATAATTGTCAATACAGATTAATGCGTTAGCAGCCACAACGTGCTAGTGAATGTGCGATCGCAATTTACCAGTTATGATATGTTATGACACCGCAGACTGCTGAAGTGCTGTCAGCCACCTGAAACAATAGTTTAAATTATTATTATTTTTTAAAGCAACCGATTCACTTGTCTGGTTAAAGGCTTTTATATTCACCCTGAGCTCTTTTCATTTTCACACGTTATTAATATTGTCATCGAAATTTTAATAGTCATTATATTTTATTAATGGCGTTTTATGCTTCATACTATCAACATGTTACAATACTGAGTTGAACACTCAGAAATACGCTTTTTTTAAGAATACCGATACAATTAACATTAAGTGATATATGTATTGTTGGAAAATAGAAATAGCAATATTCTAAATACCGTTAAATATTTTATATAGAAAAACTGCGGAGATTACTACAAAACTCCGTAAGTAAAATACAGTGCTAGCAAATGTCTTGTTAGCGCTTACATTGTTCCTTTAGATTATATTACGCCCGCACACCGCTAACATTGTAAGCTCATTAGCTCACATAAACAGAAGCTACTTGAAGAATTTCAACGATTGAAATCTACATAGAACTAATATTTAATCATCTCTAGTTCCGTTCAGCAACTTATATTAGTATGTGTATCCTATCTTGCCAAACATTCATGAATCATGACTTTGTATCTGAACTACTATTACCTAAACTTTATACTACCATAATTTTTAATTGTTGTTTTTAAATTTCACATTAAGTTTCATTGTATTGAATTAATTATATAAATAAATTATTTATTAATTGTTACTGCTTACTAAGTACACATTATGAATGTATCGTGGTACTCATAAAGCATCTAGTGTTTACGTGTAGTTAATGTATTCGTGGTGCAGTGCATCACATGAATCTCGTAGTTGTAGAGTTTGAAGTACGCCACAATAGGCGGAACGGTTGCACGCTAGAAACACGTTCAGGGTCAAACAAAAAGGTAGAAACACGTTCGATAGTGACATAACATAGTAACGATAGCATAATACAGGGCACGCAGCATCTCTATCTCTAGCTTTCTACGTAACTCGGGAACGAGTACACGCGGGGTGAAAACCCTTTGCGGGCCGCAAAAACATAAGAGTCCCTGGGCGAACAAGGTAAATGCAAATCAAGGGGGAAGGTTCAAGGGCTACATTCGTAGTACGTTTGGGCGGTGTGAGACTATGGTCGTCCTGCTCGCTCGGCGCCCTAGGCTGCGGCGCGCACCGCCGCTCCAGTCGCGGTCTGCCGGCCGTCGCGACGCTCGGGGCCGCTCCGCCGCCGCGCCGCCTCGCCTCGCGCCTATTCGCGTGTCATGTGAGAGTCGTGTGAGATGCATCGCTGAGCATCACCTCGGCTGACCGTGTCATCTGTGCATGTTCGCAGGACTCATTCTGCTAGTGCGGTTCGCGCCGTGCAGTCAGCGCACTGTGCCACTTGAACATTGTTCTGTGTACTGGTCGTTATATATAAATTTGTTTTATTTTACACTTCAGTGATTAAGAATATTGTTAGGGATATGGGAGATTTCATTGTGTCATCGTGCCGGGCTAGTTATGACACAGTTTGAATCGAAGCGCACTATAGAGAATTAGCGTTTTAGGCTTTGCGATCATTGTTACGAGTTACGACATTAGAGATAACAGTTTAATCTGAATATCACGCGATGAAAAACATGCATTAACGGTTTTCGTAGTTGTTACATATATGTAATTTGTTATATGTGTGTTTTGATAAACACAAGTTTTTTTTAAAACTAATGCTTTTTTATTACAAATAAAACTACTAAACTAAGACTACTACTACTATTATTAATAACCAATAGACTATTAAGTACGGTTATTATCGGCTATTATTTATTAACAAAATAAGGCATAAACTAATTATTTTAGTGAGTTGTGTGACATTGATCCTTGAACAACTTGTTGAATGTTTACAGTTCGAAACCATGATGACCCTTCTGTCTTGACGACAAAATATGCCTTATTTGTTTCGATAATATATATGGTACACTATAAGTAGGCAAAATAAGTTTACACGATATCGATTCAACACAGGATTTCCCAAGATACCAAAAATCAATAACTTTTGGAATTTATAATGATAGATTTTAATAATGAGATAATTAATAATTAAAACAGTATTGAATAGTCAGGAATTGTTCTGTAAAATCAACTTTATATTCTAGTAAGTACGACTGGCTCCCCAAGTAAAAAGCTTCGTGTATTAACTTGACTGAGAGCACACAAGCAAGCATTGTCTTATAACAATAGCAAGCGACGTGATAAGTGTTTAATAATGTTGTATTATGAGGGGCTCCTACGAAAATGACTGAACAATTTTCTTTGTCAAATGGAGTAACCATGACATTTGGTCTCCTTATTCTGTACCTTATGCTACAAACATTACAACAAAATACTTGTCCATTATTATGTTCTCCGCGCGAATTTCGACATAGAGATTTGCTTAAGTTTTCAGGGCTGACACCCGATATATTTGTTTACTCAGAAAACAAACGACGTTAAATTCGCCGCGCTCTTATTACGAACGTATATTGAGTGTTCCCCAATATAAAAGAAGAATTAACCTTTTTACTACAAATATATATTTTATTGAAATTTCTGGTGATGCACAATCTATGTAAATACAGCTTTATTGTTAAACTAACTATATGCGGATTTTGATATTTCTCGTATACTAATGTTGCTAATGTTGGTATGAAGAGGTTTAGACTTTATTATAGACTGCAGTACTTTTCCAAATGGATTTATACAATAAGCAAATTTATATAGAAGTTCAAAAGAAAATGCAAACGTTTTAGCCAGAAATTCGGTGGCATTAATTAGAATTCTTTATGTCAATATATGATGCGGTAAGCTCAATAAAATACAAGTCAGCCACTACATTGGCACGGCTTACTTGTATCGTACAATGACAGTCCTAATATTAACGAGGCTGGGTGACGTTGTTGTACAGAATGACTTCAATTGGACTCACCAGCCGTTCAACAAGATGTAATTGATTGTGCCGATTGTCACTGGCGCAATTCCTTATAAAACGCACGTAAAGAATCGCGATAAAGCTTGTGTGCATATGTTACATACACTGCTTTTGGTACATAAACTTCTTCTGTTTCTATTTAATAAAACAGTCTGAAATTTACAGTCAGATTTTAATGTAATCAAGTATATCAAACCGTTTAACTTAATGCAATCATGACATTCGTATTACTTTGTTTTTATATTTGGGTTCATCGTACGGAAGTGTAAATCACACAATTCAATTCTGCCAAATTTCTTTAATTGATTTTCAACTTAATGTTAAATGTATTGATTTCAATATCACTTTGAAGCTTATTAGTTTGATGTGCTCAATTATTTAAGTTTTATAATTTGTAAAAATTTTTAGAAGGTTAACATATTTTCTTATAGATGTAACTAAATGTTGCAAATAATTTTAAATGTATCTGACAGGGAATTCTTTTTTTATAAAATAATGTTTGCGTGTCTACCACAAATTGTCTAAGTTATCTAAGGTAGTAAAGGTAATAATTTCACTGTTTTAAGATAAGGTTTGTCGAAACTGACGGTAATATAATTTTATAATGACTCTCAGCTTATCTAGCACAAACTTTATTGCATTAGGTACCCAAATGTATCAAGCCAGTAAATATGTTAATTATCTGTCGGATAATGTAAAACGAGGCTAGGTTAGATTTGTTTTAGGCCTCACAAAACTGATTATTTTCTCATTGAGAGGTATTCTGATATTAACAACATAATTCCTCTATACAGATTGTTACACTTAATTTAACACCTGCTCAAGTTAACAGGCTCAAATGTTTTGGTTATACATATAGGTATATCGTTCATTAAATGCAAAACAGACGCAATGCAAAAATCAAATTTTTACAGGGCAGCCTAAACAAAAAATTCAAAAGGAGATTTTTTATATTGTTTTTATAGATTTCTATCATTAGATGCGTCTATTTTTCTGGTTTTTTCCTAAGATCATTTTTTTAACTATGTTAAGAAAAAAGTAAAAGTAAGGTGTCTTTTGTCAAAAAAAAAATAATTTCTGCATAAATCATGATTTATTTAATGTGCATCTTAAAATAATAAAAATAAACTCGTAAAACAAATTTTAAGTAAGTTAATCAGATTTTGAGAAACGGTGATGATGAGAGTACTGACAAAGACGATGACAATAATCGGGTGGCTCAGACTGTTTCAAATTCTACTCATGCAGATTTTTGGAGCTGTTTTGAAGAAGTTGCCTCAACAAGGCTACCAGCGATACCGACCGATAATTCAAAAGTCCTGTTGCAACTGAACTGGACAAATATTTACTGGAGAACCTTCTGCAGCGAGCTATAAGTCTGCAGTAGCTTTTGAATGGTGGACAAAAAATAAAATAAAATATCCCTTAATGTAATATAGCATAGCTAAAATATACTTGGCAGCGCCTGGGTCTTCAGTGTATAGTGAACGACTTTTCTCGGAAGCTGGGAATGTTTATGAAAAAACTGTCTCATGCCTGATTAAATTATAATAGGACTAAACTTTTGGTAGCTTTTTCAATTTAAATATTTTAAATTCATTCAATCGATTAAAAAGAGATTATGTTTTATTTTAGTGAAAGAAGAAACACCACTTTTTATTTAATTTATTTCTTTATTGAAAGAAGACTGTAACTCGTAAATTATATAATATGTTTAAAACTGATGTTGAGTTTAAAACTTTAGAATGATTATTAATTTAATACTGACTTACGTTACCTATCGTTCCTAAACATACATTAGGAATGACATTAGGGAACATTAGGAATGTTCCTGTCATTAAGAGCATGCAAATACTAAAGCTGATTAATGATTAATAACAATGTTGGTTTTTCTTACTTAAGCTACGGTTTATTGCAAAATATTTATTATATATAATATGTATCATATTTGCATTTTGACGCATATTTATATCTTTTTGTTAGTTACTTACTGATAATGCTGGTATAGGATGTCAAACCGACAAATTACGAAACAACCTACACTCGTTATTTACTTTGTTTATTCGGTAATTATTCGGCAGTGTAACCGAACTATTCGGCCGAATACGAACACTGAAAAAGTTGCCGAATATGCCGAATACCGAATATTTACCGAATATTCGGCCCATCTCTAGTAGAAATTACCGCACCGTTATGCTTAGTACCATTGTGAGTAAATTGTATGCAAAGGCTCTGATTAAAAGACTGATGCATGAAATTGATAAGAAAGTTTAGGATGTACGCTTGTACATCCTAAATTTTCTTATCGAGTTTTAGGAATGGAAGGAGGGGGGTATGGACGAGGTCTTAGTCCTTACGTGGTTTAGGTAAATGTATGTCTAATATTTCACGTGTGTGAAATGTGCAACTGCCTGATGTGAGCACTGAAATCATTATACAATGATTCTAGACCTAGCGTTAGGATAAATGGGATGCACACAGACTGGTTAGATATCAGATACAGATTAGCTCATTTGGACGCGTAGAAAGGATGGACGAACGAAATTTATAAGGCAAATATAAATGGCAGTTAGCAGGTGACGACTTTGATTAACATACTTGGATCAAATAGGTGATGTAAAAGAACGTCAGGTCAGAAATACCTGTGGCGTGGATGAAAACAGTAATGAAAGTCAAGGAAGCAAGAAGTATATTTGGATTGTCGCAAGGGGAAAGCTGTGATCTCTGCCTAATCCCATGGGAAAGAGGCGTGAGTTAATGTATGTATTATAAATTTTAAATTAAAATCTTACATATTTATTTCAAACTTACATAGTATATCTATTATACGTATGTTGATATTTTGTTTATTATTATTTGCATAAACGTTGCTGTGTGGAAAGTTACAAAGTAGTTGTTTTACACGAAATTTTAATTATGAACGCAGTTTGATTATTTATTAGACTATTCTAATAAATAATAAAACTTTGTAACTAATTTCAAAGTGCCACTGACTACAACATAGTATTTTTACGACATCTATTTATTAACCTTTTGACAAGTAACGAGCTGAACTCGAGATTTTAAACATTTACCAAATATTTATATGTTTAAACCAATACTACTGCAGACGTATTAGTTAGCTTATAAATTTACTACCTAAAAATAAAAGAGAGCGCACACTGCAAAATAAAAGATTATAATTAATACCATAGTACAAAACTGCTGTATACTAAAGTAATCTCATAATCAAATATAAACAATTAATTTGACATTATGATTTCCAATTAACATTATAAATTTAATTACACTTATTATTTAATATAGTATATAATATGGAATATTTCGATTATACTATTTCTAGATTTTTAGTATGTACATGACAATAAGCGTTGTTTTCATGTAGAGTTAACTGAGTTAAGTTGAGTCAAGTGTAACTAAGTATTGATTAATGCATATTGACATGAGTTTAGGTAAATCTCTCAAATTTTGTGATTATTTAGTAGAAAATAAAGAAGTGAGTGTATCGTTAATTCATCGTTAATCGCACTCATCTATGCCACCTTTTTTTTTAATGTTAGGAAAATGCGTTACGCATACCCCGCGGCTCGGGAAAACCGCGGGGTTATGTCGGGCTCTCCGCGCGCTTGGGGGCCGAGTGCCAGTCAAGTGCGCGGCCTACCGACTAAAAACCTAACAATGCCCCTCACTGACGCCTTGCCGCGAGAACTTCGATCGTTGGCGGATCCTCCCACCATCAAATGAGGGGGGGACACGCCAAGGGGAGCTGCATCGCAGCGTGACAAAAATCAAATCAAAATCAAAATAATCTTTATTCAACATAGACCTTTACAGGCACTTATTGACGTCAACAAACAAAACAAAAAAAAAGGTTAAAAAAAAAACATAAACCTTGTCCGTACGTACGAATGAGGAAAAAAAAATATTGACTCGACACCTGTTCGGAAATTGGGAGAGCCTTCTCGAGAAGAACAGGCAAGAAACTCTGAAGGTCTATTTTTTATCTCCTCTTTTCAATGTTAATAATTATAATAATATAATATAAAAATACAATATAATATAAGATACAATCATACCTAATCCGATTACAGTCGTATGTATGTTTACATACACATATAAAAATAATACAATATTATAAATAATGTTGTTACCAAACATGACATGACATAGACGGTATACCGGCAGTGGTGTTAAAACAGTGCGCTCCAGAGTTGTGTCCTGTACTAACGCGACTTTTCATGCTTTCCTACCATTTAGGGCAGGTTCCGTCTTCGTGGAAGACGGCAAATGTACACCCGGTGCCCAAAAAGGGCGATAGATCAGACCATCGAATTACAGGCCTATTGCTATAACCTCCCTTCTCTCAAAGGTGATGGAGCGTGTGATCAACATTAAGCTCCTTAGATACCTAGAAGAACACGATATGATCAGCGACCGCCAATACGGCTTTCGCCACGGTCGCTCGACTGGTGATCTTCTAGTGTATCTCACCCACCGTTGGGCATCTGCCATTGAGACTCGAGGTGAGGCATTGGCAGTTAGCCTGGATATAGCGAAGGCGTTCGATCGGGTCTGGCACCGGGGTCTTCTATCGAAGTTGCCATCTTACGGACTCCCCGAGGGGCTATGCAAATGGATTGCTAGCTTTTTATCCGGGAGGAGCATTAGAGCCGTAGTTGACGGCAGCTGCTCTGAAACTCGGATGATAAATGCTGGCGTCCCACAAGGCTCTGTGCTATCTCCAACACTGTTTCTGATGCATATCAATGATATGCTGTCGCTTGGCGGCATCCATTGCTATGCGGACGACAGCACTGGAGATGCTGTTTACACGGGCCGTGCAAATACCCCTCGTTCCATTGTGGAGGAAAGTCGTGAACAACTTGTGTCTGAAATCGAGAGTACACTAACCAGAGTCTCCGATTGGGGGCGGGACAATCTAGTCCGATTTAACCCCTCTAAGACACAAGTTTGTGCGTTCACCGCTAAAAAAGCCCCATTCACTGTAGCCCCACAATTCCAGAACACAACCTTGAACATCTCGAAGAGTATTGGTATCCTCGGTGTCAACATCTCCAGTGACGTTCAATTCCGAAGTCACTTAGATGACAAGGTCAAGTTGGCTTCTAAAAAACTAGGTGTGCTTAACAGAGCTAAGCGGTACTTCCTTCCGAGGCAACGACTGCTATTATACAAATCGCAAGTCAGGCCCCATATGGAGTACTGCTGTCACCTGTGGGCGGGAGCACCTCGATACCAACTTGATCCTTTTGATTCGGTCCAAAGACGCGCTGAGCGTATCGTTGACGATCCCATACTCACATGCGGTATTGAGCCCTTAAGTCTGAGAAGAGACTGTGCCTCTTTGTGTGTTTTCTATCGCTTATACAACGGGTTGTGTTCCAAAGAATTGTTCGACATGATGCCCACGGCCACATTCTACCATCGCACCGCTCGCCATCGGCAGGGTGTTCATCCTCACATGCTGGAGCCTAAATGGTCACGCACAGTGCGGTTTCAACGTAATTTCCTTCGCGCACGCTCCGATTGTGGAACGAGCTCCCTGCTGAGGCTTTCCCGGGGGATTACAGTATGGGGTTCTTCAAAAAGGGAGTAAATAGGTTTTTAAAAAGGTCGGCAAAGCGTTTGTGATGCCCCTAGTGTTGCAAGCGTCCATAGGCGACGGTGACTGCTTACCATCAGGCAGGCCGTAAGCCTTTTTGCTACCGTTGTAGTATAAAAAAAAAAAAAAAAAAAAAACATGGCTCTATGAATAGTGTCCTTATTCCCAAATAGTGTGATCATTTAGATAGTCACTTACTTTATAATAACCTTTACTCATGAGTGTCTTTTTGATATGGATTTTAAATTTATATAAAGGCAAATCAATGACACTTTGCGGAAGTTTGTTAAACATAGATATACATTTCCCCAAGAAGACAAGGTCATGGGAACTCGTGAGAATACTTCCACGACCCCGTCGGCGTCGGCCCGCATTGTGCGGGCCCCTCTCACCTCCCCGCTAAAGAGGGGGGGGGGAGACCGTCGATCCCCCGGGGCATCCGGGGCTGACGGTGACCTTTGTGTAGCAGGGACTGGCCTTCCCGGGCCGGGACCCCGCTGGTCGCCGACAGGAGGAATGAGGCGCGCGGACGCGCGGCTCCTTCACCCCATACGCTTGCGGCGGCATGCCTGTGCGCCAGGGTCGTCTTCCCTGACGTGCTCCGCCGCCTCCTTCTGCGTCATGACGTCGACGCAGAAGGAGTTCACCACCGCCCACGTGTTCTCTCCCTCCAGCATGGCACACACCACGTTCTGGAGGGAGAGGTCCTCGCCCATGACGGCGACCAGCTCAGCGCGCCAGGCGGAGAAGGCCGGACACACCGCGAGCGTATGCTGCGCGGTGTCCTCACTGGCGCCACAGTGGTGGCACTCAGGGGTCGGCTCACGTCCGATGCGGTGCAGATAGCGGCCAAAACAATCATGGCGGCTTAGCACTTGCACCAGGTGGTACGTGTCGACCCGTGACGCCGGTTCGCCCATGTGGTGAGGAATGGGTACATCGCCTCGACGTTTCGGAACAGAGTGTTCGAAATGGAGGCGGCACCCATCAGCTCCCGGAGCTCCTCGAACCACAGGCGAACCACTTCCACAGTGGCCTCCTCATGCGCCGCTAAGCGCCGGTTACCGTCTCGCGCCTCCGCACGGACGCGGCAGGCGGCGGACTCATCTATGCCACCTAATTATAAAATACTGTAATTTCTTATTATACGACTTTCAATATATCAATAATACTATCTGTGGATTTTTACAATAACTGCGAATAAATGTTGAATTTATGTAGAGATGCGTACTTCACAAATTAATGATCAAAGCGTTATAACGTGAGTTTAGGTAAATTACTCTAATCGAATGATTATTTAGTCATGCAGAAAATAAAGGATCGAGTACATCGTCAATATGCATTCATCTAATTATAGAAAATAATTATAAAACACGTAAATAATTAAAAATTACTTTGAAGTTTGCGTAAATAATTTAACAGTACTCGCTATTATTTTAACTATTATACATACTTTACGAATAGAGTATGTAGATTTTCCACTATTTTAGGTGTATGTACACTTATAAATTATTAACCTTTAGAAGTGAAATTAAGCATTCTATGAGAAATGCTTTGCACGTTCGAGTTTAATTTTCCAATTATACGATGCAGAGGTTAGCTCTTCTTGAACGGCTTCGAAATTAAATTTCGGAATATATTTTTATTCATTATACAGAACAACGCAATTCGATTTGAAAATTAGCATACCTGAATTCGTTGTCTTCAAAATCATGTTTCTGTCGAGGTAGATAATTTTTGAGGAACGATAATATTGGCTGACAGCCAAGAAATACCTACGGCATCACTTCGTATGATATAGCACGCGCATCAAAAGGCGAGCTCATTCTCAATTAATATCGCTGGATTCCAATAGTGACGACAACGTCTAATTCCCTTTATATTGTAGCATATTCAATTTCCAAAGAGACGCTGAATAGCGCAGTGACACAATGAAATCACACACAATTGTTTTATATGATCTGTAAATTTGATTAATGTGAATTTCAGCAATGACAATGGGGTAGTAGTGAAATAATTCGTGTTTCGATAATGGTGCTCTTATTTTCATAATAGCGATAGAACTAAACATCAATACCAACTTTCTAAAAACATTAAACAACTTTCTCTATTTTTTACTCCCCTTACCCTTCTTATCTTCCTAGACACTTTTCAAATAAAATAATTTTATATTACACTACTTCTTATCTTTACGACTGACATATCTGTTAAGCTAACTTCAAGACTGACGTAGAGATTTATTATTTCGCTTGTTATTGTGTTAACGTTAAGTGCCAAATAACTACGAAGTGTAGTGCTGTGATCGCCGTGTGTACGCCGGCATTGGCGATTCCGTGTGTGCTAGTGCTTGTGACTGCTGATTTGGTGGAAGATAATGTTCATACGGTGCCTTCGGGCGATTACCAAGGGGAGAAAGCTTGTATCGTAATCCATAAGTGTATTCTGGCGAGTACCCAGTGCTTCAGGTCGTAGTGGTGTCGTGTGCGTCGGGGTGGAATTTGTAAGAGGGGTCCGCACGGCGGCAAGGTGGTCGGAGGCGGGGTGTTCCGTTGCTGCGTGCCCTGGTGTGGGGCGCGCGCGGCGGCGCCCGTCGACGAAGCCGACCATGCCCTCAGAGAAGGCAGTCCACAGCTGTCTCAACACGAATTAGGTAAGTTTTTAATTAGTGAACTAGACTTTATTTTTTTTAATGACCTATATATTTGATACTCTGTTAATTCCGTATTGTATTATTATAATTTCTAAGAGACCATTGCATCCAAGATTCAAAATTCGTTGTCAGTATTCGTGTGAGTTACTAGCATGCAAAGAGTTGATCCATAATTGCTCGTCATTGTCGTAAATGACTTCATCAATTAGAGTTAACCTTTCAAACAGAGACTAGTTTGTGCACAGTCTCCAGAATTATAAATCATGGACCTGAAGACGTGCATTCAAGCGCACGCTTAAGCACTGACTACAAATTTTGGACCGCACACTTTGTACTTGCTTATATCAATTATATTTGAACGTATATAATTAGGTTATAACAAACGTGAATCAATTTTAAGCGATTATTACGCTAGCAAACAAAGTCTATTGCACTTTAGTAAGATTACCAATTTTAAGGGTATTGATATTTAAATAACGTGTTGTTGCAGCTAATTTATAAATATATTGCAGTTTTCTATTAATATTAAGTAGCACGTACAATTATATGTTTTGTCAGTACGAATGAACAGTAACATTTAAAAAACTAAGGCTAACTAAATTTCTCTTCCATGTATAATATCTCCGCTTCACAAAAAACAACAGCCAAACAGCTTTTAAGTTGTTTTCGGAAGATTTCTGAGATGCTCAGCGTTTATCAGAAGTTGCCACCAAGCCCCGTATACTTAAAAACCAACTTAAGAAATATTGTCGATACTTGCGCACCTTTTATGCCTTAATTTTACTGTGTTAGTTGCCCCGAGTATTTCCTTGGTAAAATAATATTTAATATATTTTTGTGCAAACATTATAATATGTTTTTGTTCATACTGTGAAGTTATTTAATTCTTTTTATTTATTAATTTTTGGTTCAAAGTACAGTGTCAGTATCCTAATGGAGCTTGCAAACGTCTCGGGAAACGTCTCAAATATTATATACGTCCCGGGCAACCTTTCACTTAATTTAAATAAAAAACCGAAAATAAAATGGTTGGTATATACAAAAATATATACACACACACATATATACAATTATTCATCTATATCTTATAGTTATATTATATGCAAAATATACATATCTTTGAAAAGAATTAAAATCTTTGTTTATGACGCGCTGTAGTGATATGTTAATTTCAAAATTACACTGTTTCGATAAGTTTGTGAGTGTTTTTATTGCTGCCGAGTGAGATTATTATCGGTAGAACTCATGCGTTGTATTGATTATAAATATCGATCGGGTAAATCATATTTTCGCAAAGAAACCCACAAAGTTGTTGCAATTTTTAAATCTGGAACATATTAATTTTCAATTAACCATAAAACATACGTGGCCATAAGTACTTTGCATAATAACTTTATGTAACACACATAATAATTAATATGTTTGATGGGGGTTAAGTTAACACATAATAAACGATGTTGGTTCCTGTTGTGCTATAATGGTAATTTTAGTCGATGCATATGAAGTACTACTCGTATTACTCGTATAAAGTAAAATTCAAAACATTTGTACAAAAACGACTGTTTGCTTGCTGTATATTATCAATAATTTGTTACGATATTGATATTTATCTGTTTCTAATATTAGAAGCAGATTCTTTTTTTGTAATCATCACTATCCGTATACGTCCCCACCGAGGGGCATGAGCCTACCCTAACTATGTTAGGGTGATTAGGCCTTATCATCTTTGAATTTCTTCACAGGTATATGCAGGTTATCTCACGATGTAATCCTTCACTATAGGAACATCAGGTTAAAGTATATATAAAATTCGCAAAATTAAATACATATTCAGCTTATAGCAGGTTCAACCCCGGGCTCTCTGAATCATCCAATTTGTAGGACTGTGCCACCGATGCAGATTATATAAATAAAACATTAATATTCTAATGTCGTAAGTAGCGCCTAAAATATAAATAGCCTATAAATTACGTGCAATTTTATTTATTAAATTTATATATTGATTAATGTTTGCAAGTTTTATTTCATTGTCGTATATTTTTTTCTTTTGCGTAGACCCTGATGTGGATATTGCAGTAAAATATTTAACTTATAGATCATTTAAATATCTGAATTTCGAACGATTCTAAGGGAAGCATTAACTAAATTTCGGAACTTATATATTGAGATCCAACCTTGTAAACTTATAGTATTATTTGAGATATGTATTCTAATCCAAAGAAGAAATACAAAACGTACTTAGTAACTTTTCACAACCACAATATTAATTAAGTATTGCTTAATTCACACGATTGGATATATTACATGAAAATACATACAAAATAAACGATTTTGTTAATTAACTACGAGACACAATTACGTTTAAATTGACTTCAAGCTCTGTCAATTTGCTCACGCGTTAGACGCGGTGTGTGAAACCTCTATGAAGTTTGAGCGTAAGTTTCTACCGAGTTGGCATATTTCAGTGGATTATTTTCGTATAGGTACATAAACAGCGTAGATACGTACGTGCTGTGTGGTAAACACGCCGGGAGTTGGGTTCCTTATGCTCTCCGGAATTGGAACACGTTGTACGGTGTTGTGTCGTGATAATATGATTTTCAGCTATCTAGTTCATGCTAAGTTGACTTCTGATAGGCAATATGTTTACACGTTGCGAATAGTTATTTAAGCGAATAGTCAAATTCAGATTAATCACCATTCCTTATCACGAACTCGCCAGTAGTTCTCGAGGTTTGTATTGATCACACACTTTGATATAGTCCTGAATTTATAAATCATTTATTTTTATTATTATCATTTTTTGTTTCCTTTTCTTACAAAGACAATAATTAAATAAGTCCATTTCATACTTATTAATTTGATGGTATTTCCATTTTTTTAAAAATGATTAAAATAATTTTATAATGTTTAAAAATTTATTATGACCATTAATTTCATATTGAGGAGAAAGACAGTACTTACTATTTTCAAATATCATGTACCAAATTTTATTTTATCTTTACAGTTTTCCAAGACTATTCTAGCACTTATTTTCTACTGTTGTATATATATATATATATATATATATATATATATATATATATATATATGTTTATTTAATACAGTGTTTATTTCAATTACATATTGTCTTCTCCCGAATATCATTATTCGACGTAAAATAAAAGAAAAACATTAATTTAATGAAGAATACCAAAAAATAATAAGTAATTAAAATAATTATTAATTAAAATTATTAAAATAATATAAACCCATGAATTATATTTCCCAGTTTAAATCTTAACAATAATGGGACAGGACCATCTGTCCCCACAAAACGGAGGAGAGCACCTTTTTCCTGATCGACAAATGTTATGTTCCTTGTAGAATAAATAATATATAAGGAAATGTAAAAATACTAACACGTACAAAAAAGAGTGCGGACCAAAGAGTCCGGAGAAAAGCAAAAAAAAAAAACTAATTAATTCTTTAAAAAATGTGGTAAATGTATATTGAATTTTAATTAATGTGTCCTACACACCATGTCTACACTGATATTCAAAAGATAAAGACGAATCAAATTCGGTGTACGCGTTTGGTCTTTAGAGTGCCACATATAAACGTAGAGGTTTATAAACCAACCCTTCACTTATGCAATACGTAGTTAAGTAAAAAGCAAAATTCTATAAAATCGTCATACAAAACTGGCGAAAGTATACATGACAAAGTTTTAATTAGTTTCATGTTACTATAACATGTTACTAATATGATGTGACGGTCTCATTATCAAAGTTTTAGAGAGAGTACTTATTATAGATGAGAGAGTACTTATTAGTACTTTATTATAGATGATGACAAAGATTGAAGTAGATTTAAATAAATATGTGTTCTTTTGAACTTCATGACAAAAATGAACCCGATCAAGCTCTGTATTATTATTAAGGACGAGTACGAGTATACCAACCACTGCGCATGGAGATCAGTAAACAAATCACTTATATACAGATCTAAATATTGCAATAAATATTAAACTCCTGTCAGAAATATATATCTGAGTTACAGGAAGTGTTCAAGCTCTGAGTGTTCTTTTAATATATCGAAACTGAGTTATTACGTTACCATAATATGTGAAAGGTTAAATATTTGATATACGAGAACCATATCCATTTAAAATTGTAATTACCTCACTCAATAAAAACAATATTCAGCCTTACCATGAATAAACTAAAGCATGTAGAAGTAATTTATCAAATCTCAAGTCAATAAGAAACAGAAAAAATAATGAAAATAAAATCCTATTAAGCCACGCTATTTCCTCAAGAAACGGTTCGAACTTTCTCTCTTGTAATTTGTACAAAGATTTTTGGTATTACTTGTTTACACGAACAAAGTTTGTTGGTTAATTCGCCGGAACTATTTGTTATAACGTCTGTAGCGTAAACAAGGGCAGTATAACCACCTGTAAAGCCGCTGAGAGTGTTTACAGCTCGCCGGCTGGGGGTTTGATTGGCGGAATTCACCGCACAAACTGAGACCTGATCGATCAACGGGTGCCCGCTGACGCTACGACGACAATTTAAAGTGACGTCATTTAGCCCACAATAGGATTATGTGTAAACGTGCTAAGTGTTTATTGATAGTTTTATATTAAAGAATGTATATTTATCTATACATTTATATTAACATATATATTTGTTATTTTTATACTGTCCACAGTTCACAAATCCGTATAAACATTTTAAACTATATAATATGCAGATTACACGATAACATTATGCTAATAGTTTAAGATAGGTGCTTTACTGAAAGGTTGTGGCTATGCAATATTCTCGATGTGGGCTCGATCAATAGTCGTATTCCGAAACTGATCTCCTTCTACCGCTTGAAAATTAGAATTTCGATTCTAAATAGTTAATGGATATAGTACGAGGTTTACTAAAACTTTTATTGATTGGAGTATAGATTTTTTATATAAATACGATGAATTAGGTAATGGTTATAGCACTATGGATATATTTATTCGATTAATTGGTGGATAGATAATAGTTATTCGTTTAATTGGTAGATATTAAGTAAATTATTTTACGACTGTGATTCAAAATTGAGTCGAGAGGTGGCCACTATTGCACATAAGCATCCCCAAGGATTTCCATATCAAACGGTCCTACATCTCTAGTCTCCAGTGTTATTCTGTGAACTTCACCAAATTATCTCTCCATCTTATGGGAAGCCTACTACTGTTATGTTTCCTGGTATAGTCCTACTACTAGACCTTTCCTTCCCAACAGCAGTCGGTCTTGCTTTCTCTATTTAATATTCTCTACCCACTGCCACTTAAGGTTCTCCACATGTTTTAAATTAATAAAATCTTGGGGTGACCGGCGATCTTCAAAATTTCAGTAGAGATCATCCAGATAAATTGCGGTAATAGCTCTCTCCATTTCCCTTTTAAGATCTAATAACCTATAAGGTCTATTGTAAATTTCTAGATTTCGGTGCCATGTGTCATCACTATCAATAAGCATGTTAACTAATGTTGAAACGGCAAGAATTGGTTATAGTGTTATCTCCTATGGATTGCTGCTCACATCAGCGGCTAACATTGAGAGTATTTTCCTTTTACAAAAAAGAGCGATTCGTGCTATTTACTGTTTACGGGCTAGAGAATCCCTAAAAGGATTAGAAATAATATTTTAACTTTAGCTAGTCAATATATATATGATAATTTAGTTTTTGTATATAGCAACTATAATAAATTCAATAAAAACAGTGATCTACATAATGTGAATACTAGAAACAAAAATAAACTTGCCGTTCCAGTGTTCAGAGTCCATAAAACTAGCTGTTGGTTCTTGGGGAAATGTATATCTATGTTTAACAAGCTTCCGCAAAGTGTCATTGATTTGCCTTTATATAAATTTAAAATCCATATCAAAAAGATACTCATGAGTAAAGGTTATTATAAAGTAAGTGACTATCTAAATGATCACACTATTTGGGATTAAGGACACTATTCATAGAGCCATGTTTGGTAACAATATTATTTATAATATTGTATTATTTTTATATGTCAATAAGTGTCTGTAAAGGTCTATGTTGAATAAAGATTATTTTTATTTTGATTTGATTTGATTTTATGAATCAGATTTTCATCTTCAGCCATGTCGATAGATGGGCCGAGAATATGCCTATGAGAATATGCCACAACTTCCCCAACGCTGCCCAGTTGATTTGGACCCATTGCTTTAATTCTTTCTGGACACGGACTTACCTAGTTAGATTTTATTTGTTCTAAGAATCGTCAATAATCTTAAGTTAGGCAACCTTAATATGAGTGGGTGCTACATGGGAATTCTACTAGTCTTCGAGCTGTTTCCAGGTCTTGCCTAGTATTAGCCATGACTACGATGTAATCAGCAAAACAATGTTGCGCCATATTGCCGTTTATGTTGATACAAAGTCGGTCTCTAGTACTAACGTAAACGTAACTTCTAGTGCAGTTATGAACAATTTCAGGGATATCACATCGCTCTATGTCATACCCTGCCTTACTCTAAATCCATATTGGTCTAGAGATTAATCCAAAAGATAGCTTGACATTGTGATATTTTTGTATAGCTACTATTGACCATCACGTAGATGGTATCAATAGTCTTTGTGGCACCTTTTGAAAGCCCGAAACTCTACCCAAGTTCCAGAGGAAATTAAATGTTATGTTATAATCGACAAACACCAAGCATAGTATATTTAATGCTTGGTGATGTTATTCTACCATAACCAAAAGGTTTAAATATAGTACTTTATCATTTTATATAAAATTTAATAATGATACAAAAAGATTATCGTTGGAATTTCAGGTTAAATCATTAATAATAAATAAAACAATTTAGACTACGAAGTTTTACATGTTTTACGAAAATGAGCTTATTTAACATTTCATAATTCAATACTATTTTGTGATATAAAGAACCCTTCTAAGTATTGTGACATATCTCCAATGACGTAACTTCGTAATGGCTAGTTGCTAATTGAACCCAAATCGAACTTAAATTTGGGTTCAATTAGCAAAGGCAATTCGGAAAAAAAGTTTAGAATCATTATCAGTTTTTAATACTCATTGTAACTGTACATATTTTGTCTGTAGTTTGTTGTAGTTGTATTATGTTTGTATGTCGTTGCGTTCACAGTTCTATTGCTTACTGTACGTTTCAGGTATTATGTTACAATTTGGATCCTCGTCATCATATGTCAGTTGAGAGACGCTTACTGCTAGTCATATAGGCCTTTCTCAAGCATCACTACATCGATCGACCCTGGGCTGTTACCGTTCAACACCGGCTTGCGAATTCCGTGAATGTTTCGCACTACCAAATTTTATATATATATATATATATATATATTATATATATATATATATATATATATAATATATATATATATACATATATATATATATATAATATATATATATATATTATATATATATATTATATATATTATGGGTGTAATGCAAATTTTCAAATGCAAGAACCATACTGTATGTTGCCAAATGTTAAGTCGTGACAAAAACAGGTAATACGCAAGGCCCGAGACAGATGATCCTGGTATAGAGTCTCTCTCTCACCCAGGAACAAGCAAGCAGATTAAGTGTTTAAGTAGATCAACGTTGAAGGCGTAGATGACTATATTTAGCTTTACTTTGAGTATGTTTGTGTGTTTGTGGACGGTACGAGAACTGAGATTTCTGCGCCTTGCCGACTAACAGATCCAGTGCGGTTCCAGACCGTTAGTGCCAGACAAGGTGCCGATGCAAATACAACGCACGTATACTGGTTAAGACACTCAAGATCGCCGTGTCCTGAAGAAGAAGTGCCCTGGTACGTGTCTGTAGTGGCTGTATCGTTTATTTAATTGGTTTGCGCTCTCCAACGAGTGTAGTGTGTGGTGTATGGGGCGACGCGTTGGTTGTAGTGGTGTTGGTACGCACAGGGAGCAACTTCGTTAGGTAGGCTCGTAATATGACTACAGACCTGTCCAGCACATAAAGTTGGTGAAGCTTATACACAAATTCATCGTTTCAGACATTGTCGCCGTCATTACATCAAATAAGAGCACCACTGTTCCGTGGCGTGTCTTGTACAGTGTAAATCAATGTAGGATGTGTTCCATGCTGCGGTGTAGTTGATGCGTACAAGAGAAACAAGACCTATGCTTTAAAGCCAAACTGTTCTAACTTCTACCTGCGATTCTCACCAAATTATTGGGCCATCTTGTGGAAGGTCTACCAAAACTGTAGTGTTCGGTATACGTTTGCCACTCAAGGATCTACCTGCTACTGGCTTTTAATCCTGTGAGCTATGCCACCTGCCTACTGTCACTTATACTTGAGTTTGTACGGAATGCTAAACTTTTCTGACTAAGACCTAATTTCACCATACTCTGTTTGTTAAAATAACGTCTTGTTAAACCGTTAACAGCTTGTTAGAGTTAGCAAGTGCCCCACCATGTGCAAACAAGAGATTAGTTAGCTTGATGGACTGTTAAATTTAATGACTGCTCTAGTGGTTCGTTAATCTGTAACAGACGATTATTTTACTGTCAAGATGGACGCGGCGTACAATTTTATTATGGATGACGAAGATTTTTTAACAAAGTTAGATACTTTAGACAGCATAGTACGACGTCCGAGGATTTTTAAAGAACGGCGTGACTATTTCGACGAATACGACGATGTCGATTTCTGTACAAGGATTCGTTTTCTTCGACATTTTTTTATTTTAAAAAGAAAGATAAAAAGCTAAGTAAAATCACTACCTAGGTATTTTACAAATCAAAGAAAATACCTACCACGAACGAAAACACCACGAAACGTCAATCAAATACCTACACCATGGAATTATTTAATAAATAATAATAATAATGTTTTTTTTTATAATTTCATGACCTACACAAACAATAGAGAAATAACCTGGCAAAACCAAATATTATGCGCTTGCTTTAGAAACTTATAGAGAGAATGACAATTTAATTTGTTCACATTGTATTGCTACTTGACACATTATACGACCAGTAGAAATTAGACGCATTTCCGTATAGTAAGAGTGATGCACGACGACACTATTATTTGGTTGTATTTCAAATTGAATGAACGTTTCGCAATTCATTCAGTTAACGGTTGATTTAGTAATGGCTTGTTAATTTTACAATGTAGGATCTAGAATAACTTAACAACTCTGTTAATTTTAACAAGCTATTACACAACAGACGATTAGTTTAAGTTTGGTGAAATTAGGTCTAAATGTTCTAAATCTTTATATTTCCAAAATAAAAGTATATCGATTGTGTGTTTGAAATAAATTCTTATGAGTTATAATAGTTACAATGCAGCGAATAGCATTGGAATCGATTTATGATAATGCACGGTTTGCATGTTCGCATTTCAATATCAACGCTTGCTTTTAGTCCACAAATATATCGTTGCAATCACAATTGCACTCTGTTTACCCTGGTACTGTAATACGTGGATGTTTACTGGAACCACATTGATTAATAACAGATTATGTTTTCATCAAATTCGAATACGTTCCGTTCAAGTTTAATCGCCTTTTATCACGGAATAATTTAAAAGCTTTTTTTATATATATTATTTGTATTGTATATAATTTTAAAGAAAAAGGAATGAGTATATGTTTGTATTTTTTTCATTTTATTAGGATTTGCACAATTTTATTTTTGAAACTATTTAAACTTTGTGCCCGATTTATTTTTGGAAAACTAAAATATGATTGAATTATATGATTCAGTAAAATATTTTAAAGTTGGAATACATTGTTTGTGTACTATACTTAACATCAATTTTGAAAACAAAATTAGTAAAGAACGTGTAATAATCTTAGAAAAGTTGTTTTATTATAAAAACAAGAAACAAACTAGACATATTAATATATCTTATATATATTCCAATGCCCGTTGTCAATTTTATTATTATTATTATTTAAATTACTATGCGGTTTTAATAAGAGCCAAGTACCTAGATAAACCTCTTAGCCTAACAGAAAGTTAGTGAAAAAAAAAACGCAAATAACATTATTAGAAGACGAAATTATTGTAAAGCGGAAACAGAATGTGACAGGAGAAATAATTACGTTTTCCTTGACTTTCCACTCAGATATTAAAGACTCGTATTTCATTATAATAACAATTAATTTTATTGCGTAGTGGTAATCTATGTTCCAATACATGCAGTAAATTTCACATGCAAGCAAATCTCACATGGATTTAAGAATAGAGAATTTGTATGAAATTCAGATATTCATATAATAAGTAAATAAGCACCCAAATAAATCAACTGCAAATAAAATGCAAATAAAAATTGCAAGTGATTTATTTGCTATCGCTTTCTTTCAAAACATATTTTTGTATCTCTATCATCTGGAGCATACGAGTGTACACTATACAGTAATGTATATGCATCTCTCTGTCTGACTCAACGACTACGATTTGTAACTTTGTAGCTTTTACATATATTAAGTAACATTACAGTGTGTTGTAATATTACTTCATATATGTAAAAGCTACAAATATGTCTTATAAAAATAAGATAATAGAAAAGTAATCATATTTTCTATTGAGAAAAAAATTACTTATATATACTTTTCTTAATATCTTTTAAAATTACTTATATATATTATTCTTAATATGATATTTTCTGAATGATTAGTTTTGTTTTATCTAAGTTGTCGTAATTCCTTATTAATGTATTTTGTTGTTACAACTAACTGCTTTACTTACGGTTGTAATATAACAAACTTTGTAATTGGCTGTATATATTTTTTAGTTGAATTATTATAATCAAATTGATTTATGCTGTAAAGTTTGCTAAATGTACAAATAAATATTATTTTTATCATAAATAAAAGCTTGCCTATATTATTCGCAGTACACTAGAATTGTTTATGGAATTAATTCTGTACACAACTATCGTTTCGTATCAGTTTTCTTTCTTGCGATCGATGAATTCTTGACCTTTGTTTGACCTTCTTCTATTCTTTCTCTAAAATTTGAAAACAAAGGTAATCTGTTAGTATTATATTTCTAATAAGTAATAATTAAAATTAATAATATTTTTTAAACTACTAAGCTTTTGGTTATGAACATCTTTTTATCTTTTTTATCGTCATGTTTCCGATTTTAATAAGACATTTTTATACATTTTTTATTTAGACTTCTTTGACATCAAAGTTTTTAGTGGTGATTAGCTTCAGTGATGTTTAGGTCGACGCTAGAAGAGATCTTCACCTGAAAGCTTTCTCGTAAGCAATTTTCCGACTAAAGGAAAGGCTTTTTCTTACACTGGTGTGGCAACACGAGCGAATACTTAAATATGTATCTTGTGAAAATGAAATAACATTGAGTAGGGTTCATTCAAAGTCCATATAAAATGTGTACAATGTGGCACCAATGGGAATACTCAAACGTTCACGAAGTATAGTCTCATGTCGATCTATCGCAATTTGTTCAAAAGATAGATTCGTTCAAAGGATATCGTTAAAAACTGAGAAAGTGGTTAATTTACTTAAAACATATTTTGAACACAATAATGTCACAATGTAAAAACATATTATACAAGATTTATAAAGAGTTTAATAGATAATGCATTATTATGGCGAGAAATTCCGGTAAGACATGCAATAGTTCAAGCATGGAGTAATTTGTACAATTTTATCGATCTTTTAGAAACATATATTTTTAATTTGATACTAGAGCCAGGACTAAGAAAAAATATACCATATCCATAATGCCGGCTTAACAGTTACATTATTAAGGTTGAGAAATAGGTACTTATATTGTATCTAGTATATTAAATTTATATATTGTTAAACTATGTTAAATAAAAAACAATAATTAATTTGTATAGTTTTGACTTATTAATTATTCAGCTGAACGAATGGTTATATTTAGGGACTAAAATCCTCAATAAAAAATGTTTCTAGAGACGATGTCAGCACCTAATTAGAGTGAAATAGCAACTGTTTCAATAGTAAGTACCAACCGAGGTCGTGGGAAGCATCGATATTGTCATAACTTGTACAATAGACATTTGTAACACCTGAACGTACCTCGGTCGCTTACCTTCATCATAACACATCATTCACATAGACAAGAGATTAAATAAACTGAGTTGTATTATTTAGTACCATTTTCGCCTATTAGTTGAATAGCATTTGAATTGAAAAGAATTATTGATTTGTAACAACTTTGTATGAAAGACCGCGACTGGTTTAGATTACCCAAGAGCATCAAAGTTTAAAAAAAAATCATTAAATAGATTCGATAAACAAAACAAAATTGAATAAATATTATCATATTCATGATTCAACTCTCAACGTCGTAGAATAAATTGACGATTCTACTGAAGTTAGGTCCTAAACTGAGCTCAGGCTTCTAGATTTAGGTTCGTTTTCACCGAAGAAATCAAAACACACGTTTCACTTTAATTATAATATTCAATATTGAAAGAGAAACTAATTAGTACAATTTTAATATCGAATCATTAAACATTTATTGATATTGTACCTCTCTAACATTCAGAAGCTACTTCGTATTCAAGTCCGGCCATGCATAAAACCATTCACGTATTGTATTTGCATGTCCTTTTTCTGAAGCCAATATGAACAAATTATTTAGATACTTATGTTGAATAGTCTATAGTATTTTTATAAATATATCAGGTTATAAAAAATGTAATCAACAAATATGAAATTAACGTCAATAATCAATGTTACACATTAATTTTATTATAAATAATACCATGACGTTTTGTTGCAATACAAAAAGCGTTGTTGAAAAATTTATCTACTTGAATAAAAATAAGATGTATACTTAAAAGAGCTTAATCCTATTCAATGTTTATTTTTGGGTGGTCGGTATTTATAATTAGTAAGATGAATAACGAAATGATATATAGTAGTAATCTATATGTCTAAATGTCGACTCCATGTTTTGCATTCGACTGATTTCGTGCACGGCGCAAGACGTCTGGGTTTGATAAAGTTACCATCTATCGATTTGGGCTACATAAATATTCTTCTATTCTGGTTTGGAAGTTCATCATTGTCAAATTAACTGTATAGCCGCTTACATGCGTGTGACGTCGTCCTCATTTATCAACTGATCAAAAACAATTGATGCTTGAATCGTGAGATTTGTGTAAGCCCTTTGTTATTGAGATCTAAGGGAACCCCATAAAGAATTTTTTCCTGAACCTTTTTGTTGGACAATGGAATGATGGATTATTTCACGAGGGCGATTATTACTCTTTTGTTCTTTAATATCAATAAATCTATTCAAGTTTCTTCTGTTAAGCTAATAAGTACTTAAAACCACTTTCTTGAGTTGTTACTTTAGGTGCCATAGAAAACTTTGTTGAAGTTGACTTATTTTAAAATGACATATAATAAAATAAGCTTAA
Source organism: Scirpophaga incertulas (assembly GCA_036419045.1). Taxonomy (NCBI): domain Eukaryota; kingdom Metazoa; phylum Arthropoda; class Insecta; order Lepidoptera; family Crambidae; genus Scirpophaga; species Scirpophaga incertulas. Next base: position 16,357,018 of record CM071639.1, on the reverse strand, counting down.
ATTTCTACCGCCTACACTGACGTGAACTCTCAATTACGGAAGCTGAAATTTTTTATTAAATAGATATTACTGTTATGCGCTGGACGCTACCAGCGCAGGAGTGACCAGAAAGAACTACGAAAGACCAAAAAGAAACTACGGCAATGAAATAATCTTAAAAAAGTTCTTTAATCCTGATGTATCGTGTTTCTATTGTTTTCAAGCTGTTACCACTAAATCGCTGTCACATAGGTGAGTTAAAAACTAGCAGACCCAGTAAATTTTACATCAGCTACTAGTCGATGAATAGAAGTAAGCTGTCAACTGTAAAATATAGCTAATTTAATATTGTAAGCGATTTAATTTTTAGAAATTATTATTTATACCTTTTCCTGACAATGATAATAAAAGAATTATCTAATTTGCAGCAGTCTTTCGGAAGTTATTCGCATACATAAATTTCAGCGATTTATTTTTATTTACATAAATACATCTACATATGATAGTTATGGTAATCAGTAATAAATCTAGAGCACAGATACTTTGAATTAGCACCTATTTATTGGATTCGACCTAGTTAAGCTTTCTTAACTGAGTCGAATCCAATGAATAGGCGTTCAATAAATAGTTATTCCATATATTCAAGAAATTGATGTATTAGTAAGAAATCTATATAGTCTATCTATAGTATCAGTTTTCGAAATTAGTCTTCTTTCGCAGTTCACGTCATTGACTGGTACTATAGGAGTAGGTCAGCTATGATGACATAAACATTATTAGGGTTTGTTAAACTAATGTTCAAAATAACAGATATATTTGATTTAGGGGGCAGTTTTGGTTACTTCAACTTGGATTTCTACATAACTTTGAAAAATAAAATGGCTATGATTATTTTAGTGTTGACACTTTAAAAGAGGAGATCAAAACTAAGATTGATAATGTGTGATTTCGCCCTCAATTTCCGAACTATTATTTGACAGCAATAAAAGCTTGCAAGCTTTGAAAATTTTATTACAGCTAGATATCTGATTTCATTGATTTGTAATATTTTATATTCACAAAAATAGATTAATTACTAACTTCAGAAAAGTTTTGTCATCAGTCCCTCTATTGAAACATAACAAGGGTGGTCTTAAAAATTTAAATTCTGAAGTACTTGATGTTTTCTTTTTAATATTTAAAAATACTTATAGCACCTCAGAGTTTCGCTAGGTGCATGGTTTACAAAATATGTTTTTTTCCGTATGGCATTAATACTTATCAAAATCATACATAAAAATACTATTCGAATAAATAACGAATTATGCGGACGAAATACCACACATTTAAGATAATCATATTGAGACTTGTTTGTTGTTTACAGCTCCCGTAGGCCTTTTGATATCGTCAATAACACAGAGTGTGGCCCAAGTAAGCAATATAATACCGTTATGAAAATATGTTCCGATGTCCAGAATTCAATGTTTACGTTTATACTGAATAGGAGGATAAAACTTTTAAGTATTTGTGTGATCCTTATTTATTTCTCGTCAAAATAACGACATAATAAAATTGCGTACGAACACATTGAACTGTATATACTGATTGTATATTTGAAGTTATAAATATAGTTTAGCGAATGTATAATAAATTGCAACAACTTTATAATAGCCATAGCTTATTAACACAATACAACACTCTTACAAGAAAATACATCGACCTATGTCTACATCTCAATAGTTTTATGGGTACGAAATATCCATAAGGTTTGGAGTTGTTTATTCATGTCCTTCATTACTTGTTTGCAGTCGCCCCGGAGCCTGTAATAAGTTCGCCGAGACCGATCGGTCAACAATCCCCCCTTCCGGGTATTGAGGAGGAGGACGACTCAGATTGGCCTCTGGAGGACGCGACTGACGCCACTATTACACCATCGTACAAAAGTACTAAAAGCAGCACTGACACTGTGTTCACGTCGTCTAGAAGCTCGGGCAAGAAACGGAGTTTCGGAAGTCCGTCGTCGGTAAAGATATGTATATCGGCCGCTGCGAGAAAATCAAATAAAGCACGTAAGCGTGGCTCAGGGCCGACAACGCCCGCGGGCGACGAGGCTGTGTCTGCGCAGCCCCACAGGATGCAGGCAGAGCAGGGCAGCATTGGTGAGCTGCAGAAGTACCATGGCAGGTACCTCAAAAGCCGGCGGCACACGCTTGCTAATGTCCGGTAAGTTTTAGGTTTAAGAAGTTTACTAACGACAATTCGGCAGGGCCATTTTAGAGAGATAAAGTGGAGAGGAGGAGGTCTTCTCTCGGATTGCATTCTGAAATTACCATATATTTAACCCCAATTCTACATAGCTTTCAAATTATCTTTTAGTGTTTATATTTAGTTTACATTTTTGTCCTTGATTTTATGAAAAGAAATATGATATGTACTCGTAGCTGTACTGAAATAAATAAACAAACTTTGTTTTCATTCAGATATGTCGTTTTAATTCACAAATGAAATATTATTAATTATTCGTTTAGTTATAAATTATTATAATATTAGCTTATTCATAATATAATAAGTCCTTAGTCCAGTATTTAAACGTAACTCATAACGTTTCAATTTGAATAGACTCGAGCAATATATTCCTTGCCTTGGCGTCAGGCTAACCGACTTGGTGCAATTTAATTACGTGATCCCATGTTATATTGAATTATATAATTAAATCCCTAATTCTGTAGACACACTGAATGCCATTACGTAGTTGTTAGTCTAAAATCATTTGATTACTTGGTGTGTAATAACTCATATGATTCAGTTATTTATGAAACCAAAAATTCTTACTTTATTTATACCTAACGACTCTTAAGAATCCAAAAAAGTTTACGTTGAGTTTGTTGTTTGTCTTTAAGATTAAAAGAAAATAATTGCTGAACAAAAACTGTCACTGCTTAATCCACTTGGAGAAATTCTGTGACATCTATTGCTTCTTTCTGTTTCTTTAATTTCGTTGTATCAAAGTCTTCATTTATAATGTAAATTTATTAAAGCTATGTATTTATAGAAAAGTTGAATGAAATTAATATTTGTTCTGAACCCGTGTTTGTTACAAGATGAATGATAACATTAACAATTTTCGCCGTAACGAACCGATCAACAAAATTTTAGCTGGTTTGACAGAATGACAGGTGATGGACATTCAAAAGTTTCGCCACTAAGATAATGTAGGTATATCTTCAATTTAATGGTTGATACTTCAGCATTATTGAACAATAGATAAAACATTTTATTGTGCATAATAAACTACAAAAATTATGACACTACATATATAAACAGAGTATGCGAACTTATCGGTGTAAGCGAGATCTGACAGGTTACTTTTTACACGATTTCCATGTGGAATATGTAATTAGTGTTAAATCTGTTATCCCCATAAAAAACTATATACGCTGCCAATATGTAAATACACAAACTAGTAATTTCAATGCCTATTTTAGCCTTCACCCCGGAACACAGTAATGCGAATACTGTTATTTTGCGGTAGAATATCAGACATTTTAATATAAAATAGGCTAATAGACGCCCACTTTTCGACATAGGCCTCCCCGAAGGATTCACACTAACTGGCCCTGAGTTGCGAGGTTTTAGCGTATTTCTGCGATCTGTACCATATTATCACGAAGTCAACCGCACTATGGGAGGCTTACCAATGCTATGGTGTCTGGTATCAATTATCGAGCAGTTTTGCAAAAAACTAAACTATACACTCATACTAATTTGCCTTTATATAAATTTACGCATCTAATCATAATTTAAATAATATTATATACGTCGAATGCAAATCTGCCAATTTGGCACTGTGTTTCTATTGTGAATAGTTTAATTTTTAGGACCTAATTAATACTGATAAGAAATGATTTTACGGAAATATTAAATGTTATTAATTTTTAGGACCTAATTAATACTGATAAGAAATGATTTTACGGAAACATTAAATGTTACCTTACGCTCATTTAATTTTGTGATTGATATCAAAATAAGCGAAGGAATATGAGAAAAAAAAGTGCACTTTACGGTTTTTAAGGTCAACTACTGTAGACTTGTTTCTGAATAAAGAAATTATGCCATAATTCTTTGATATGCATAAAGTTAATTGATATGATTGATTGAATATTTTTTATCACATTTTTATTATTATTATAAGAATACTAGCAGATACAATATACTGAAATATATTTTACTAACTAGTCCACAAAATTCCTAACCTTTTAAGTTGTAGGATATAGACTATAGATAAAAAGATCCGACAGGTATCGTGAAGTCTGTACACACTCGCTCTACTTTTTAATGTATCTTTGTAATTAGACTATTGCTTGATGAATTGCTTAGATTTTTATTGAGATATGACGTGTTAGTATTAAATTAAAAAAGTGAATTTATATACGAAATATAAAATTTATACGAATTTCAAGCAATGTGGTTCATATGATGTGTGAACGCAACGAAATTTATTGAATAACATACTTATTTGAGGAGCAACCACAAAAACTCAAACGCGGGAAAATTAACGAGAACAAGTTTAATCAGAAATCAAGCATGAAATCGTATAGAACTTCTCATGTTCCAAACTCAACCTCCAGCATATTTAAATCTCGCTGTCCCCTGGTAATCCTTATTAGCATTTGTACGACATACGGAATCAACTTATTGAATTTCCAAATTAGGCGCTAACCTATTGTTAAATTTATGCAACGATGTTAGTTGAGTATAATATAGTACCAACTTAGGCAATAAATTTTATAAAAAAAGAAATGTTTGACTAATTTAAGGCTTTTTAACAGCTAGTTTAACTAAAAAGAATTCACAAAAAAATATTTACAGAACTACATTATTTATTACAGTTAGACATTTTTGACGTTTAGGGCGGGATGTTAATTGTCATCAAATAACGTTGACGCGGGTTCAAGTCTTTTATATTTATAATATAGTTTCTTTTTATATTTATAATTTTTTGTGTTGCTTAGATTTTTAATAAGTCGCAAGTAGACAGAGAAGTCGCAAGTCTCCTTTCGCATCAATGGAAAACATCACAACAAAAATTATAAAATTTTGTGTGATATTGACAATCAAATCTTAATATTATTAATATCCGATAGAAGAAATGCTGATATTAAAATCATATAATTAATAAAAATATAGAATATAGTAAAACTGAAAATATAAATCAGATGGAATATATTTAGTATCATATGTAAAGATATTTAAGATAATTTAACAAAACGGTTATTCGCTTTGTTTATTCAAAGTATAAACACAATCACAGAATTTTTACTTTGATGATAAATCAAGCCCGAATTGGAATTCCTATCCGGTTAAACATATTACACCAATTAAAACTCGATCAGATTAGAATTTTCCACTTGTAACAAAATTGAATCGCCCCGGCCAGTATATAATTGGGCTTAACCGAGATATGACCCTACCATATTTACGTATCTGGTGTAAATTTTCGTGGATTGCTTGTATCCGACGATATTAAGAGTTTAATTTTCTATATTGCGATTGAAAGCTGAAAAGTACTTATTTTAAAATAGTTATACATAATAAAGCTGTAAAATTATTTTGTTCGCGTTTTTTAAATAAATGTCAAAATTCTCCACACGATATTTCGTTTTCAATAGATTTCGAACATTTGATTCTAAAATAACTTTTATATAAGTATGTTAAAATATTGATATTTTTATATACAGAGACAAATATACACATACATTAATTCGTTTAATTGACAAAAGAGCAGTGTAAAAGTAAAAATCGATCACTTTGAATACAGTAATATTGAAACTGATCGTTATATACTTCCAACCGGCGGCGGCGGCTTCAGCTTCAGCCGGCGGCGGCGTTGAAACATCGGTAGTGGTCGGATTTACTCGGAACGAACACGTGAAATAAAAGTGGTTGCTCAGCTCTTTGCATTATCGAACAGCACTGATCCAACGTTCTTTTTGGCCTTTGAGTACAGATTATTTTATACGTAGTAGCTCTGATAAAAGGTGCGGCATCTTAATTTGGGTCTATTATAATTTTGTCTATTATAATTTTTAATCAACTCTGAAAGATAACTATTGCTAAGTTTGCCATACGGTCGCTACACTAAGCATATGTTCATCTCTTCTGATAGTAATTATTTAGAGCTACCTCGCTGTCCTTGCCGTTTTGCCATTTTTTATATAACTATTTTGACAAACATAGCCTGACTGTCAATCTGATGGTAAGTGGATAAAGGTCACTATTGTTGGTCTGGTAACATTCGCAGCAAATTTGTTATCCTTATAAGTCTTATCGTGTACGTTGCCATCTTGTTACATAAAATGTAAAGATACAGTATTCAATAACTTCATCCCAATATTTTACCCTTCACTTATAGTATGTACTGCACTGATATTTTCAGACAGAATTAGATAAGAGGGAGTTACTCAAGCAGACGAAAATGAAACGTATTAAACCATTTCGAAAAAAGACGTTTCCTCGAGCCTTGCCTTGCCGAGATGTGTGATGTTACACTTACATTTCATGTACAAGGAGAGTTTAGACGCTTCTCTTAATATGCTGGCTATATGTGGCTTTGTAGAAAGCACTAGGATTTCGTTCGTCGACCTACTAGTGATTGCGTTATATACTTTTATAAGCTTTTTGTTCTCTTAAGATAATATTTATTTTGACGTCAGTAAGAGATTGTAAAGGTCTATATTGAATATAGATTATTTTGACATTGATGTATATAAGGTATGTAAGTGGATGTCGTTGAGTGTAGTAGTATATGGAACTTCTTAGTCCCTCTGATCTAGTTGCGTAAAAAGAAAATTTAGACTTTTGAAATTCATAAGATTCGTGTACTGTCATGTGATTCGTGTGTAGTATATTTTGAAATTTATTATGATGGTAGATATATGTATCTACGCAAGCAATTCAGACGCTTCTATTTCGAAATGTCAAATTACTCGTAGGTCTTCGGCAGCTGTTAGAATTGGAATGTATTGAGTGTCTCAATAGAGCACACAAAACCCCTGCGGTGGGGAATGCATGACTTCGAACTGTTCAGGTGGTAGATATCTTGTTACGTAATATCATGCACAGCAAATATTGCGTTTGATTTTAATCTGAAATCCATTTCACCAAAATTGGTGGATATTTTTAAATATTTAAATGATATCGTTTTAAATATTATGCACCTTTTTAATTGTCATATGTCAGCTCTATACGAGTATTATGACTCTATATTATCAAAGAGATGTTGCACCTTCGGTTTTCTAGTAATATCTAGTCATGACTGAGCTCAAGAGATTTAATCCAACAAATAGGTTTTAACATCAACATCCACAAAACAAATGATGATGACAGTGACAACATGCTATATATTCATTATGAAAGTCCTGCAACTATTAGGTAAGCTACAGATAGGCTTCCCTGAATACTTTAGTCTTTGATGTATACAAATACGGATGTGGTGTTCTATAAATTTACGAGGCTTATTCAACACTTGTTTATTGTAATATGTTTTATTAACTATCGCAACTGCAAAACTAATCACTTTGCGTTAGATTACTAGGAACCTATCCATATCTATGTTTTAAACATATTTATAGCCAAAAGCGTCTTATAACAGTGTTCTCCTGCATAATATACCCTTCGGATCTTTATATACGAAAAAGTTTGTCTCTCTACTCAGGAAGGCCAAATTAAAACTTATCTCCGAGAACAAAATGTGATCGGTATCATCTAAGAATATTGTAGAGCTTTAGTAATAATCATATTCCTTTTTGATTTTATTATCTAATATTAAAACGTCTGCAGTGACTTTAGCTTTCTTTGTGTTGTTATATCAAAGTTCATATTACAAGAGTCGAACCCTTTATTGCAAATATATAAATTGACGGAATTTTCTTGAAATACTTTTGCTCTTTAGTGGAATATTTACTATATCTACGTATTTATTACGATACACAGTATGCTTGGTTTATTACAAACGCCCCCTTTGAGCTTTAGTGATGATTGATCGATGACAGGGTGATAGATTTCAGTGACACGATAGGTACGCATCGGTAAGACCATTTAAGCTCATCTTAGAAATTCATAATGTATAAACGGTGTTTTCTTGAGCACGAATCCGTGTACGTTCGAAAACACACGAGATAGAGCTTTAATTGATTTATAAGCTGTGCTATATATTAACAAGTGTCAATAGCAGTAAAGCCGTGTGTCATTTTTATAAAATAAAAAAAGAATATATTACTCATTTTTTGCAGCTATCGGTTTTAATATTTGATAATATGTATACATTACTAATATTTCATGATCATTTTTCATCATAAAAATCACACGGATTTCACAAATTTTTAATTACGAAGATTTCTTTTAACGTGCATTTCTTACTTTGTCTCGTACTATGTAATTAAATAACTATGAAATTTTGGAAGTCAAATATATTATTAAGAATAGATTTGATAAAATATAAATAATAATATTTCTAAATAATTAATCTATGCTTGCAATATGGTCAAAGAATCTGACAGTCATTTAAAATTTTATATTGTGCAGCAGATAAATGAGTTTTCTAAAATATGTGTAACATAAATGATTTATATTACAAATATTTTCCAAAAAACCTTTATCTGCTCTTATATCATTTGCTCATATCACTCGAAAGCAAACTCGTACATTAAAACGAACAAAGTATATTTCAAGAAACCTCAAATTCATTTTTATAAGTCATATTATCTTTTTTATTTATTCTTAACAGTTTTGTGCACCTTTTTCATATAATCATCAATACCATTTTCGAGGCTGGAATGAAAAGCTTGATAGGAATAGAAAATCAAATATAGCAAGCATTTCAACCGTTCGATGTCGGAATTCTGGGATCGCTTAACTTTCCATTCTCTGTTAGTTATGTTCTGGTTGACTGACTACAATTATATTTTTAAGCTATATATAAATAGACTGCTCACCTGACTGTAAATGGTTACAGAAAGCTATATTATATATAATTACTGTGAGATTCCTAGAAAAGCTGCAATCCCTATTAAAACAATAGTGCACGTAGTCAAGTTGTATGAAAAGGTACTCGGTAAATTCACAGTCTATGCCTTGAAACTGTAATATAGAAATGCGAACACTGGTGTTTTGCGGCGGAAATAGGTAAGACGGGGGTACCCTCCGATACTAAGAGAGATATTACCAATAAGCAAATTTCTGGACCCATTAAAGTATCAACGATTCTCTTTGTAAATTGATTTAAATTGAGCTTTTAAAACGAGTAAATTTTAAGGGCGGATCCTTTTTGCAGCGGGATTAAAAATATACCATTAATAAAAATGCTTTCATATAAAAAAAAAGATGTGACCACTTGTGGGTGTCTCTTACATAAAATGGACACATCTAAAAGGAAAGTCACTTATTTTCTTACTTATAACGGAATTTCAGAAACTTACCAATCTTAGCAGTTTTATATTTTCAAACTATAAGGTGGTAAAAAGTTTTAGAACAGATATATATGATACTTGGATAAATTTAATAGATATAGTTATTTTAATACATATTATTAAATAAAGAAAATTTTCGTAACTATTTTTCTAAAAAAGCATATATCTCTGACCGTTTTAACATGTTTTGGTCTATAAAAAATTTGGGGTACAAGAGGTAATAGTGGTTAATGTAAGGGTGATGTAATAATTTATTCTTTACCACATCTTCTTATTCGACATTCATACTACTTACTAAGCGGGTCATAGATTTAAATGTCTGAATGAATTAAAATATCGATTTTATTTACCGTATCAAAATGAAGTTGAAATTCTTTTCAAATATATATAGTCACACCAATTAAAAGACACAATTTTCAATATAATCAAATAATAGGCTAATCGTATTAAATGTTAATAAATTCTTATATTAATGTTTGGCATAAGGTTGTAAAGACGTCTGCTAAAAAGTTTATACTAATATCTAAAATACTCTAGTTCATCACGTTATAAAACAAGTTAATCTTTATTTCAGGCTGGAAAGTGCAGAACCTAACTAATTAATTCTCTCACAGAACCTTTCGTAACATTGCTTTTGTTCTTTTGAAGATAGAAGCTGTATCATAAAACGCACGTCGCGTCGTGGGAGCAGGGATGTTTGCGGTACCGTTTCAAAAGATTCGCATATAACTCTTATGGATGTATCAGTGTGCAGTCGTCGGATGGACTTACATAATCCCAGCGGTTGCAGAATGCATGAAAGAGTCTGTTGCTAAAGCGGGGCATTTAGTACCACATACCTACATACATTAATATTTTTATGCAGTTATTTTTTCTTCATAAGACTACAAAATATTTTGATAAAGAATGGGATCAACAACAACTACAACTGGTCGGTAAAGTAGGGTACCTTTGTCCAGCATTGGCAGAATTGTAACCAAACTAACCAAACAAGATAATTACATTATACGAATAATTTTGATGGAGGAGTCATGTTACTACATGAGTTACAGAGATGAATGTAGATATAAAAAATGGTACAATAAGAACTAAAAAAGTGTTAATGAAATGTCTCAATATGGATATGGAAACGAGGAATGCAAAATAACATCACATGAAATTGTATGTTAGTAGCATGAAAACTGTTTATATTGGGAGCGAGACAAGGGTGGTCAAAGGTCAAACAGTTTAACTTCATTTGGTATTTACAGTACGTAGGGGTGGGGTAAGGGTAGAAATATAGCAAAGGATTGATTCGTTGCCTTAGTTTATTATTGAGATTCTATATAAACGAATAGTATTTAAATAGTCGGTGTAGCTAGAATCGTGTTAATTGTGCATATAATGAGTTATAGCATTGGTAATGTTTATCATGTAGATAAATTTTTTAGCCGGCATAAAAATAGTATAAAAAAGTTATTAATAAACCACCCACATACATCGTTAATTTTAAATATACCAATTTTGTTTATGCTTATTACAGTGTAATTGGAAAGACTTCATTAAAATCCCAGTAGCCCAGTAGGCTTTTGCTTTACATATTTTGTTATAATTAATAATCCCGTAATTAAGCTTTGTTGAACAGTTCTTAGATATTGTTTATTTTCTCTTAATACTTTTTAAGCTGTTTGGTCCCTCTGGTGGAATTAGTTAAGGGAAATTTTTGGCAGCTAGCATTAACAAAACTTCTAAAATCATTCTGATTTAAGACTCGCACCAGAGAAAAAATAAATCTATTCTTCTTACAGACAACTTGTTACTTGTCATCCTCTATATCGATCTTCAATATCGCAGATTCTCTTCACCAGAAGAAGGTGGTTTTGTAATGCTGTTGGGTCCTTGACATAACTACAACTATGGCCTAGATGGCATTCCGGAGGTAGTCCTCAGAATTTGCACTTTCGTTTTTGATTCTTATCTCTGTAATATAAATGTATAGTCGCTCTCAGAAAAAGTCTTGAAGAAGTCTCAGAAATCATGCTATTGGGGTGTGATAGCAATTTAAAATTTAAACAATTCTCCTTTGATTGGTTTTTGCTTATTATTCTCTCTCATATAATCGAGCTTATCGGCATGATCCAATTATCTTTGCCACACTTTAATAAATGACTGTGGTCCTACCATGACCAAGTCGGCTAGGAATCCATCTTTTTTTATTTTTTATGAAATCTTATGTCCCGGAATCCAAAGTACTTTCATTGCGTGCATTTCTAATTTGGATTTCCCTTTATATTCCAACAGCGCTCTGAGGGTAGCTTGGTTATTGTTTGTATAGATTCTTTTATGCACAGGCTATGACGGCGTAAGTTTAAGTTTGTAACACGATCACCAGTATGCCCATGCTGAGAAACTTCTCGTAGTTTGACAGTATAATCCTTCCCCCTTTCCAGACTTTATTCTCGACACGTCTGTTTTTTCTGTATACTCTATTTTTTCTCCTTCCTTGTGGAAATGTAAATTTCAAAGCAATTCATTCGTCATTCTATCGCTATCTATAAATTCCATGCTTGAAATATATCTAATATCGTGTACGTGACCTATCCACTTAAAGAAATAAATAAAGAATAGTATTATATTTATTTAAATGTCACATTTTTTCTTATCGAAAAATATCAAACGTATGTTACGTTTGATATTTTCTAAGCGGACCAATAGTTACAATGCGCTGTCAACAAGACTGCAATACTGAAACCATTTGGTTCCACATACACGTTGATATCAAGCACAAACAGATTAACAGAAAGCTATTATGCCAAAAGCGTTATACCACATAACAGCGGCAGCTTATTTACCGAGACACTAATACGTGTAATGTGTTAAAGCTTAATTAATACTTCGCACCTTGGGCACGCATACGCATTGCGTTATCACCTCACAGACATGAGGCGACTTAAGCCAATTTAATCAAAGATGCTTAAATTACATAGATATGTGTGAAATAAGTGCATATTATTAGCTATGATTAAAGAATCGAGTTGTGCATAAGAATACATTCATATTAACGAAACTAACACAAGTAATTATTTATTATCACTAGTTGCTCGAGCTGTGTAATACCACTATTATTTAATTAGTAATTATAGTCTGAACTCTGCGATACAAGCCAGGCTTAGTGCAGAGATCGGTAGAAATAAGTCTCTTAATGTAAACATTATGGCAAATAAATAAATTATTATTCATATATTTAATTAATAATCTTAAATTTAAGTTTTTTACAATATAGATATATAAAATAAATATAAATACTATAAAAAACTTAAACCTAGTATGCCGCCGGTAGCGAGGCAAGGCCCAAACAAACCGGTGGTTAGGGCTGCAGACAGAGAAATCTCCGGACAATACGTGCCGTGTCGAATCACGTATCTTTATAAGACACGGTCCTTTATAAGGCTTGCGCGGGGATACAGATCCAACGCGTAGAGGCCATTTAAGCGAAATTTAATGAAAGTGTGCGTGGAGTGTACCAACTGGGTCTAATCTCTATCTGCACCATGAAAAATGCAGCCAAAGACTATACCTAGTTAGATGCACAGAAACTATTGTCATTAGTGATCAAAACGTTTGTGGCCTATTGCATTTCGATTTAGGTGGTAATGAAAACCGGGCTATGGAAGAGACTCCAGTCACCTGCCTTCTCAAAGCCTCCTAATTGATTTAAATATGGCAGGTGGTGACTCGCCGCTCACTAAATGGGCCCTCCAAAAAAGCAGACCAATATTGGTGCGAAGAGAGCAACATTGGTGTGAACGGCTAAGGGTGTAGAGAGGTGTGTCTGCGACAGCGATCGAGACGCCGTCGGCGTTATGACATTATTACACTTCCACCCTTCGAGCATTTGCTCTTGCGACTCCACTCTGTCCGGCTGGTTAAGGCAAGACAGAGGCGGGTGGCATACGCCCCCCTGAAGCACATCGGTACCCCCGGTGACGCAACTCACCGACAGCTCGCCACAAGCTGCCCTGAGGAAGACTGACTGCACTGATGGGGCATTTATGGCAGTCAAGGGGCATTAAATGCCCCACCAGCGGGCGATGGGGCCGTCACTTCCCTACGCCATTATTATTATTATTATTATTAAATTCAAATTAATTCTTATATTTATCTCAGTTAGCAATTGACATATATGAAGATTGAGGATATTTATTTGTAACTGAATATCTGTTTTTATTATTTATTTCAAATTATGCATAATTTAAGGAATTTTCGCACACCTGTACGTCAAACATTATTTTTGAAATAAATTTATTTCCAAACCTAAAAAAAGAAGTAAATTTATTAAACTTAATGCTACATAATAAGGAACGTATTTCATTCTTACATTAAATGCAATCTTTTTAAATATAGGATAATAAGCAAGCAAAAAACATAGTTATTGTTAATTATGTTTATATGCTTATATGAATTTGTCGACTTTATCACAATACAGAGCGTTTTTTAACGCTCCATATTACGTACATACGTAGTATGGAGCGTTTAAAAACGCTATGCAGTATTGCGACACGTCGTCATATCGTCGTCATAAAAGTATTTATAACAGATACACTATTAATTTTACAACATTTCTGAAATAATAGTTTACTTTTAACATTTATATAGAATAAGAAAAATGCCAAATACGAAAATTAGGTATATTACTCTTATCTAACGTAGTGATTTAAAAAAAAAAACAAACTAACCTGAACTGAGCACATTATCTTTAAGCCAATGTTTTTAAATATTCGTTTAGGAAAGCTCGGAGAATGATCTTTGTATTGGGCTTTGGCCTGAGCAAAAATTTCCACGATTTATCTTTCGACCACTTTACAAATGACAATGCGTGTTATGTGAGCTATTCGATATTGCGCTTCGCGGAGTAAAATTCGAATTCTCTACATGCTTAAGAATTCGTAGCGAGCATTTTGTTTTCTTTTGGAATGCCTTGTTGACTGCACGACAAATTACGTTTCCCGGTTCAAGACATAGTGACACCAGCTGTTAATTAAATTCTCTAACAACATTTGCTTTTACGCAAATATTTATATTTCAGGTAAGAAATCAATTTCGTTGTAAAAAACTTTGAATATAAGACGGAAACTATCTCAGTAGAATATAGGAATATAATTTATTGTATTATACACTAGTGTACGAGTATTTATATCTACAAATCCCGCGTTTTGTAGATATAAATACACTCGTGGACAAATTTATAAGAACACCAGTGCCAGTGTGTTCATAATACAAAATAGTATTGATATTTCTTCAGTGTAGTAGTTCTTCAGTTCATAAATTTCCTTTTTGGTTATTATTCGATTATTTAAAAAAAATACGTAAATTAAAAACAACTTATCAAAATCAAAAAAACAACTGAGTAAAAAAAAGTTTCTCTCTTATTAGAATTAAACATTTAAAATGATTAACTTTTATTTTTATATACTGCAATAACAAGGGTTTAATGTGGATTTTTGTGGACTAGTACTTTCTACCCCCTATCACTCACAAAAATGCTTCAAGTAGCATTGGCATACCTCTAAGTAAAAGAAAATATTATTTATTCAACATGCAAGCACTTGATGACGTCCTTATTATCCCTGGAAACTCTTGGAGGTTTGTTTTCATTTCAAAATAAGTTAAGATCCAATATCTAAGCACACTGATAACCATAAGCCAGATTGACACTCAAAACGATGAACAAGATATTCAAGGCAAAATTAAAACAAAACTTAAATTTAAACATAATTTAAAGTTAGCGAAATGTTTCGTAGTATGAAACAATTTAAAATAAGATAATTACAGAAACAAAACTAATGCAATAAACTTCAGAAGATTCTTTTTAAAAATTATTACGAACATAGGAACGTTGTGGCTATTACATACGATAATTGCGATAGTAAATATTTATCTTTTTATGCGTTCCATCAGCATTTATCAATGTAGGTAAATCTATTTCAAAATAATATGCAGTTCAGCGTATTACTTACCTTTGAAATACACTCAAACTATCAATATACTGTATAATATAAATTAAAACATTCTATAAAATTCTGATTAATGAGTAAAGTAGTGAGTAGAGTAAGTAGTGAGTACATGTTTATATATGTAACTTGATACTCCTAGAATGCATCAGATCTTTTTAATTAATTATGTGGACATAAATCAATCGGTATGATCTCAGTTCTGGCTTCCTAATTATTTATAAATTTATTTATTTATTATATATTTGACTAATATTGTAAATATTTACATTAATATTTTAATAAAATTAATATGCAAAATGAAAATACTTATATTCTCTCCGTATAGACTGATTAAGATAATTCCAATAAAACTAAAAACAAAATAAAATGTAAATATGATTAAGCAATCTTTTGCAAAATAAAAACAAACAAAAATTACTGTACGAAATAAACAAATTCTAAGCAATAACTTAAATGCTCATAGCCAAGAACTGAAACACTTTTGTCCTAAGTAAAAGAAAAAATAGCCTGTGTAGTGCTAAATAATGGCTTTACTTGCTGCGGCGCAAAAAGGCGCCTACTGACGACTTCTTTCGCAGGAAGAGAAACAAAATTCCTCGCATCCAGATTGAAAATCTGTCTCCCAGCTGACTAATGGTTTTATCGGTTTTGCTTGAGTTACAAGACGTTTTGAGAGTGATTTTACATCGTGCTATGAAATATTAATAGCCTAATCTCACACAGCGATCTTGAATGAACCGAAGTGTTTAGTAGACTTTTCATTATTGATATCGATTCAGATTGATATGTATCATTTAAATACCATACAAATTAATCCTTATTGTGTACTTTTCTAAGTAGATTTTCCATTAAACAATTATATTTATAAACATCCTGCTAATATTATAAATACGAATCTTGCTTTCCTGCATGTGGTATACTTGTGAAAAACAGCTTAATGTAGTCTGATGTAATTTGGTGGATACTTGAAAAACCGAGGAAGAATATAAAGTTTTTTTTTTGATAAACACTATATTTTAAGAAATTTGAATTGTCTAAACCAATTACAGTCAAACCTTGAATAGCTAATAAGCAAATTGAATTTTATTGTAAAAACTAATATTAAATTTTATTGTAAACTATCTTAAGTTTACGCTCCATCGGAAGCTGCGCAAATTCAGAACCTCAATTGTCAATCTCCTTTATTTGTCTGAAAAATCACGGGTTCTAACAAGCTTTCAAGCTTTATAGGTCCCACTGTACCCAAAGTCAAAGGCAAAAAGAAACATTTATTCATTATTTACTTTTTTGTCAAGGTAAACTGGCAACGCGTACTTCGCTTTGAATATTAAGTCGATGTCTAACTAAAATTTTTAAATTTAAAAATCATAAGATGTGGAAGATGCTCATGTTGTTCGTTGGACGTTGGATCGGCTTTATTTAGATTTCCGACCAATGCATCTATCTTTATTTTAGGTAGGTTATGTTTGTTATTCTTCACTTACATGGCTGAGATATTGTTGCAGGTATTCGCGGTTTGAGTGTGTAGTTTATTTTCAACAGTCTGTCGTCATAGTTAAAGCAACATTACAAAGCAAATCGTCTTTCTCCTAGTTTATTCAACGTATTGTTTTTGGCCAACATAAAATAACAAACGAAGACGAAACCAATCGAACATTACGGTCGCCCGGTCAAATACACACACCCACAGATGTTACTGTCATACATTTTCTCTTTGATTGCGTTGTTAGCAGTTGGTACATTTTGACAAATTGAACGCCTGATACAAAGGATATACTTCATTTATTAGTCATAATATATTTCAAAGTTTGTTTAAAGATTGTTTTTTTTTTATATATTTTCGTTTCATACTAATTTTTAATATGAATCGTAGCGTAAAAGGTATATAATCGTAAAATTATTTTTTACGGTGATGCAACTATATGTAACTATGCAATAAATATAAAAAATCACAAAGAAACGTTTGTTACAAACAAATATTAATACAAATATAGGGTTATCGTATTTAGGAAATTTTTCTTTTACTTGTGCCATATGAAATCGCTTCCTGGCAGGAATTGCGTCCATCTTAATCAATAGGATATATAGGTTATAATTTTCTTGTAAGTATAAAAACACAGCAAGAATTATTTATGTGTACCATAATTTTATTATTTTCGGAATAATTTCCTGTAACTTGTGCTACATGGCATTATTTCAAGCCAAATTTTACGATTCTTAGTTAACAGGATGTTTCCTATAGGTTTTTATACAAACTTCAAAATTTGACTTGCAAATTTTAAAATATACGGCACAAGCGGCGAGGAAAAGACTGTATATACATTTTTTTGAAGAGCCAGGCAAGTAGCCTCCTCTCGCCTAATGTTGATTGGTGAAAGGGGCCCAAACGAGATGACTGATATAACAGTATCTTAACACCATTATCCTACTTACCAACCCCCTGCTAGCCGAGGTGCTTTTTCACGACACTTTTGAAGAAACCTATGTTATAGAATGAAGGAAGCACGTGTGTCAGTAGAGAATTCATCGAAAGTCGTTCATCCTACTTGTTTGGGATGAATGACAGAAGAAGAAATCTTGAAATTTCTCCGTACGTTGTAAAAATGAGGGATACTCTCTAAGAGTAACTCGGAAAGCTCTAATGCGTGTTTTATTAAGGAAAGGAGAAGGAAGGATAAGGCGAAAGGGTTCCTCTGAGCATTTTCCACGGAACATTCGGTAAAAGATCCTAACAGGGACAATATCAAGACGAAGTAGTAGAGGCTATCCAAAGCATCAAGGAGATACTGAGCGAATCCGTAACAAAGATGCGAGCAAAATGAGAACAAGTCTTAACCTGAGTTTTATACAATAGACAAAATTAGTCCGGTGTAAAATACATATGTAACTTGATCAGAACACCGAATTTTCTTGAGACAGTTGTTAAGATGGATTCGATGTAGTCTTCAGACTCTAGATCATCACTAATTTTCATTCCCAGCAAGGTGATGTTACTCCGTGTGGGAAGAGTAACGTCTTAAGGATAGGGGTAAAGAGGAATGGTAGCACAGTTGCGGCGCCGCGCGGGTCGCCGTATCCGCGGGCGCGACTTCCTCGCGTCCGCCGGTGACCCGGGAGGGACCACGCCCCTCCCGTGGCCGGTGGAAGAAAATCTCTCCTGCAGATCGTCTGCCACTCGACCTAGAAATGTAAAAAAACGAGTTACCTTCAGGTTTCCACGGTAGGTGCGGCAGACACAGTAATGAGTGTCAAAATCGACATCTATCGTCAGGGGTGAAAACAATAATATCTTCAAACAGCGTGGAAAACGACAGCAAATATTTTCCTGAACGAATTAGAAAACACCATTCTTGACCTTGACGGTGAAAAGTGTAACCGGAGATGAAGGTAAGTAACTTGTATCGGCTGGACAGATAATATGCGTCTCCATAAAAAACACCACACCTGGACGGGCAACCTCAAGACAGATCCACAGCCCGTGGAAGTAAGCGAGTCACACTTCCAAGGGTGGTATTTTGGTAGAGTTGTGCACTACTGTACAATGTATACTTTTTTATTTCGCTATCGTGTCAAAAACTGATGAGCGTAAAATTAAGGTGTCATTGCCGCATTTCACCTAGTTTAAATATGTAGGCCTTTTTTGCGTGAGAACCCTCACGCTGACTTGCGATACTCATAGTCCGGTCACCAATCGGAATAACGGACCACCCAGTCTACTTAGTCCCTGTATTGTACCACGGGTGGTCAGCAGTACAGCATTATCTTCGAGTCTTTCTGGGAGAAGGGTCAATGCAGTTAGCCTGGAATAAAGTCTTCCGTGGCCTTTATAAATAAAATAAATCACAGCAACAATCCCTAAAGTTCTGTCTGTGCGTTAACTGATTCCGAAACGTAAGTAAAAAAAGGTTGACTGTTACTTGGAGCTCTACGTCATGCGCGTGATAAATATTAATTTAATACAGACTGCTTTTATTTGTGGCTGTAAGCTAATTATCAATATTTAATAGCAACTCAACGCTTACAGATGAAAAGAGTATAAAGAAAATAAACTACAAGAATGATAACTACTTTTTATTTGCAAATAACTGGCTCTACCAGTCGCTCGGAATGCTGACTTCCCCGAGAAGAGCGATCAAGAAACTCGGGGGTTGCTCTTTTAATTTACTACATATCACTTAAATACACAATTCATAATACACAAGTCATGTTCCATTAAAATCAGTAAACATGACTAATAAGCAATTACCAAAGTTTTAACAAAATAAGAGGAACGAAATTACAAAGGAAATATTACTTAACTGTTGCAACAGAAGTCTCATCAACTAATTCACCACTAGAGCACAATCCACTTGCTTAACGTACTTAGGGTAAATATATTATATCCGCACGAAAGTCCAACAACACCGCCCCTAGTAGCCAAAATGTGGCCTTATATAGTAAAATCCACGTTTGCGCTAAAAATGTAACCGGAGCTGGGCTTACAACTTAAAAACAAAGGGTTATTATAGGCTTGTTTGTTACCCTACACTTTTTAAATTGTCTACACATTATTTTAAAAATATTGTTAGCATTTTAGAGCAAATCATTATGATATGAAAATCCGAGCACGTGGCGTCTGACTGGTGCCAACCATAAATACAGTTTTTAATCAATGCTAAAGAATATAAATTTATAATAATAAGTAAAAGAAGATGTTTTTTAAACATTACCAATAGTAAACATTTACATAAGAAAGTAATCACAACATTTATGTTATGAACATAATAAATAAACAAAATGCCACGTTGTATCAGTTAATGGTTATTATGGTTATACACAGTCTTAGTATATTATATATAAATATACACATATCTATAAGTACTTGCTTTGAAATATAAACAATTGTATATATAACATTGTTACTATTCTAAAAAAAACTTATAATGATTTGCTTCCCTCAAATTTTCTAATAATTAAAGTATATAATTATATGTAAATAAGTTCACATATATCTTGTATAATTCAAATAAATCATATTTAATTCATTTATAAGTTAAATAAATCATAAGCATCGTATATATTTAATGTTATCAACCTCATTTTGACATAGATCAACTTTGGTGTAATTTATATATAATTATGTACTTAACATATTAAAACTACTCGAATCTATCACGCGCGATGGTCGCTAGCCAGTTAGGTTTTTCGCGTGTACCATTAGAAGCTAGTCACTCAAAAATTAAGGACGTGAGTAACTCCAATACCCCAACATTTTGTCCCAAAATATTCTCACTGGAACAAAGAACTGCGTATTATCCAAGATTCAAATTAATATCAACTTGAACTCTTTACGTCTTTACGTGCTCCTGAAAACAATAGTCTTGACAGATAAGGGTTCCATTTTATTGGTACGGAGTATAGAACCATAAAATACAGATTCTTACAACTCCCACAACAAATTATTTGAAAAAAAAAAACGAGACTAAGGCTATAAATTCAACGCGCTGAGCAAATGAAGGGTCGTTGTTACCGACTTCAGAGTTATTAACTTAAAAACACTCTATTCAAAAGTCTACGAAGTATTAACACAAATTGTTTATACTTAAACAAGAGTAATTTTGTTATTAAAACTAATTTACTAGAGGAAGTTTGGAGAAATGTGCAATGATTTATATTAAAAATGGCTAATAGAAATGCCAGCATTTCAGAACCAAGATTATAATCGAATGAATCCTCCTGATGACTTAGATGTATGTGTCCAACTTTTAACATAAAGTCTTTTAGTGGTTTTAAATGAGAAAATTCAGGAAAAATCTAATGTAACACGGGTGCAGCTACTTACTAATTAGTATTTTATAAATATTTTATATTTGTTATAAAATATATGTTTAAAAATTTATTTAATAATAGTAACCAGACCATTGATTAAGAATCCAGCTTCATTGCTACTAAGATGTAATCAAATTATTTATTATATTGTAGTATTGAAATAAAAATTATTATATCTTTTGAAATGCACGTCTAGCTGCTCTGGTGTTGCGGATGTCCTTAGGCGGCGCGGCGCTACCACCATACTATCAGGTGGTCCGTCTACTCGTGGGCAGGGGGCCTACACTACATTATATATTAGAAATGTTTATGTTATGTCAGTCAATCTGAACTGCACAGCACTAGCGTAGTATATTTGACAAAGACCTAACCTCTTTAAAATAATTGGGATAGCCTTGTGCCACACGGGGTCTGACATAAAATGTAATGATCATGGCGCTTAAAGGTGAATTTGATGAATATTTATATTATAATAAAATAAAGTTTACGAAACTATTTACCTAACTGCGTAAAAAGGGAGTTTAGACCCTTGCTTTACCAAACATGAAAATAGTTTAAATAGAAATTAATAAATGTATGGTACAAAAAATTCACAAGTTAGTTTTACTGTATCATTTCAATAACTATTTGGGTACCAGGAATCATTAAAAAGTTATAATAGGTAAGATAATTCTCAAATAAAACTAGAAAACACTCCAATTCATAGCTGGTCAAAATTGTGCTACTTTGATTATATGGAGTTTCGTCAATTCGTAGGCCCGCGCTAGTAACTTTGGGATATCAATCAGCATGTAAAGGATACATATTATAATGTGGTTGACAAATAATTCTAACATATAAAACAATGCACTCACAAATAAAATTATGCACGAAATAAATGAGAAAAAGAAATACGTTACCAAAATTGAAATACTAATATGAAATTCATTGTGTAAACTTTTCGTGTAGTAGTGAGATGCATTCTAAAGGGACTATTTTCAGCTTTCGCGACACATCCGGACTACTTTAACGTAATGGGAGTATTGAACGCTGCGACGCGTCTCAGTATTTTGATACAAGCGATATTTTAAGGTGGACATGTACCACGTTCGCTGTTTTCGACAATGCAAATGTGAGAAAATGTCTATTTATATAGTGAATGACTCTTTCGCTCTCGTGTGATACAAAATATGTCATATAGTAATTCACTTATTCAATTTTGTGAATATGCATATTTACATTTTTGTTTTTATATCTGTTAATTTTTGAGCTTAGAACAAATTTCTTCTGGCTGGAAAAATGCTAAATTACGTCACATTAGTGAAATGGACCAAAAATAAAATTATTTATTAAATTAAAACTCTACATAATTTCATCCGCAAGTTCAGTCTCAGTCAGCTATTTGAGATACTTGAGTCAGGAAAAAAACAAGAGACCGATTTATGGATCTGTTTAATTTACCAATCTTAGTTATATCTAAACAAGCAACAAAGTGTACATTTGTCTCTTATAATCATTTCTTGAAGCTTAATTAGTTCCTACACGTAAAACTTATCTATACAAAAAAATTATATGAGTATTTCTATAAGAGATACTAGTCAATCCTAGCAAGTATTTTAGAAATTCTTACTCTTACGTTTTCTACTCAAGTTTAATCATGCTGAAAATAAGTAGGGAAAGGGATTGAGCAAGCATATTTTAGTTGTTATTTTATTAGGGTTTTTTTTAGAAAAGGTGTAGTAAAAAGGTTTTATTTGAGTATCTATAAAAATGTCAATGTAAATGAGCACGAGC
Organism: Scirpophaga incertulas; assembly: GCA_036419045.1. Taxonomy (NCBI): domain Eukaryota; kingdom Metazoa; phylum Arthropoda; class Insecta; order Lepidoptera; family Crambidae; genus Scirpophaga; species Scirpophaga incertulas. The sequence goes on along the minus strand of CM071639.1, from coordinate 16,334,019 downwards.
GAGGGATATACACACAAAATATGTCAATCTTTTTCTTGAGGATCTTTTTCTTGAGGACGCTATGCCAAGTTCGTGTGCTTGGGTAGCTCTGTCTTTCCTATTCCTCGCATAATGGTGTTTTGATTTGAAGAACAATGTAATTACTAGGTACCGTAACGTGTACCATATATCGCAAGTAAGTAACATACACTGTGGTTCTTTTGGAGTTGCAAATTTGCTGCGAATCTTACAGCATTATCTTATATATTGCAACGGCATGTATTCCAATATGACAGTTTTTAAAAATAGAACTATCGATTTAGTGTCTATGTATACACTATGAAACAAAAACAGTTTTTTATTGACGTAGATAAACTTTTATTTATAACTATAAGATTTTTCACTGTATTTAAATTTTGTGTGTTTTGGAAAAACTAATTTTATGGATATATCTATCAATGATAGCGATCTCTTCCTATCATGCATCTTCTTCCTCATCAGACACTAGCTTTCGTAGCCTCGATATTCACTTCATGAAAATTTGGAGAACTCGTTTGGCGACGTGGTTAAGAACTTTAATGTGGTGCACATAAATGCACAAAGTATTCCGTCACATTTCCCAGATATGCTGTCATCCTTCGATAATAAGAATATACATGCAATCCTTGTGTCAGAAACATTTCTGAGCCCTCGTCTACCCTCAGTTTCTTACTCCCTTCCAGGTTTTAAGCTAATTAGAAATGATCGTGTCACTTCGGCTCATGGAGGGGTGGCAATTTATCTAAGATCAAATATTCCTTATTCTATTTTTAGTCAATCACCACAGCCGCCTCCACCCAATACTGCTGAACACCTTTTCCTTGATATTTCTATCTCTCACAAGCGGGTCCTTCTGGGCGTCTTCTATAGTCCTTCCTTGAGGGTAGACTACTTCGACACTTTTGAGCAGCTTCTTGAAGCTACTACTCTTGCTTTCACACATACAATTATTATGGGTGATTTTAACACATGTCTAGTTAAGAATGACTACCGATCTCATAAATTAATATCATTAGTTAAGTCTTTTAATCTACACATTCTTCCTCTTCAAGAGACACATCATTTCCCCAATTGCTCCCCGTCGCTTCTAGATCTCATGATCGTTTCATCTCCTGATACAGTAAGCAAACATGGTCAGTTTTCTGCTGACGCCTTTTCATATCACGACTTAGTCTTTCTTTCTTATCGGGTACGGCCTCCAAGGATTAAGTCTCGTACTTTGCTGCGACGGAACTTTGGCGGAATTGATTACGACAAGCTCCAATTAGATGCTGCTACTATTGACTGGTCAGAATTATATATCTGTCGTTCAGTTGATGAGCAAGTAGACCTCTTCAATAGACGATTAACCAAATTATACGACGTTCATGCACCTCTTAAACCGGTTAAAATCAAACACCTTCCGGCCCCTTGGTTAACGGATGATATCCGGAAACTGATGGCTAAAAGAAACAAAAGGAAAGCGAAGTACAAAATGTATCCTACTGTTGAAAATCAGATTAAGTACAATGCTGCAAGAAATCGTTGCAATACAGTGATTAGAGATGCTCAAAGACGCCATATCCATAAATCTATTGATAATGAAGATCCAGCTAAAGTGTGGAAATTTCTTAAATCTATTGGTATTGGCAAATCTCAAAGACATGACAACTTTAATTTCGATATTAACGTACTGAACTCACACTTCACGTCAACGTCACCTTTTAATGGTGCACGTAAAACTGAGACTCTAAATAATCTTTCTTCGTTGCCTAAGCCAAGTTATTCTCCTCTTTTCTTGAGCAATTTACGGATAGTGATGTCAAGAGAGCAATTCTTTCAATATCTTCTGGTGCCATAGGCAGTGACTGTATTAGTCGTAATATGATCCTTCCCGTCTTAGACATCCTCTTACCAGTTATCGTTCATATCCTAAATACATCCATTAGTACTGGTATATTTCCGTCTGCCTGGAAGGATGCTTTTGTTATTCCACTTCCCAAAAATCCAATCCCGGCCTAACAGATTTTCGTCCCATATCAATTCTACCTTTCCTCTCGAAAGTCCTTGAAAAACTGGTTTCCCGTAAACTCTTCAACTTCCTTAGTGTGAACAATTTATTGAATCCATTACAATCCGGCTTCCGAATGGGTCATAGTACGTCTACTGCTTTAACTAAAATCACGCACGATATTCGTCAGGGTATGGAAAACCGGCAACTTACACTATTGACACTTTTAGATTTTAGTAATGCATTTAATTCTGTGGACTTTGATGTTCTTATTTGTGTTTTAAGTTCTCTTGGCATATCTCCTACCGTAGTTGACTGGTTTCGTAGTTACCTGCTGGGGCGGCGCAGCGTATACGTATCGACGAGTCTTACTCAGACTGGTGCAGTATCGATGCCGGTGTCCCTCAGGGTGGCGTTTTGTCTCCACTTCTTTTCTCTATTTTTATTAACTCTATTACACAGTCACTTTCTTGTCTCTATCACATGTATGCTGACGACTTGCAAATATATACACAGGTAGCTTTATCAGATCTGTCTCAAGCTGTTGCTATAACTAACACTGACCTCAATAAGATCGACGATTGGAGTAAATCGTATGGCATAATCATTAACCCGACTAAGTCACAATCAATTATTATCGGCAGTCCATATTATATCTCTAAAATAAACTACAGTTATTTACCAGCTATTGTATTCGGCGATGCTACAGTTCCTTTTAGCAATAGTGTGAAAAATCTAGGCGTGGTTTTCGATCAGTGCCTTTCATGGCGTATGCAGGTTGAGGCAGTTCGCAAAAAACTGTTTGCTGCGAATGGATCACTCAACAGATTACGCCACTTTCTCCCAATACAAACTAAAATTACCTTAGCGCAGTCACTTTTACTTTCACTTCTGGATTATGCTGATGTCGCCTGGCTGGATCTTTCCGAGGAGCTTCTTGACAAGCTGGAGCGTCTACAAAACGTAGCTATTAGATTTATATATAATTTACGAAAATTTGACCATGTTTCTTTCTATCGTGTTCAACTCAACTGGCTCCCGATTCGACAGCGTAGAGACCTGCATATTTTGACCCTTCTTTATAATATTTTATTTAATCCATTATCTCCACCTTATCTTAAATCTCTTTTCACCTTTAGCTCCTCTACTTCATGTCGTACTTTACGATCTAATTTCGATTTGTCACTCAATATTCCGCACCACACTACTCGTTTTCTGCAACATTCTTTTCCTTGTTCCGCAGTCCGTTTATGGAACTCCCTGCCAGAGAGAATTAGGAGAGCACGAACGCTGGAGTCATTTAAAAACCTTGTCTATTCTTATTTCCTGTCCTCAAATCCTTAGCTTAGTTGCTATTATGCCTATTCTTGTCCTTTCCGTATCACACAAACATTCCTACTTTTATTTTTGCACCCTTCCCCTGTTCTGAATATTCTATTAATGTATTTTTTCCCCCTTGGTTGCCTGGAAGAGATTGCTTTTTAGCAATAAGGCCGCCTAATTGTCGTCTTATATTTGTTAAAAAATTTTTTTTGTATTTTATGTTTATGTGCAATAAAGTGTTTATTATTATTATATTATTATAAACAATGGAAAGGAAGTCTTAATCAGAAATTAAAACTTCCTTTGATAATTGCTCCGCGTGACTAAAAGTGTACAGCACTTCACTACAACAGGCCATGTAAAATTCATTTATTCAAACTAGATACCTACACTTGGTTTTATAGTCTACAAAAAGTCTGATATCTTCGTGATACCTTTTCTTTAATCAGATACAGATTAAAATAAAAAGAAACATTTGTATAATCTGGGAAAAATAGAACGGACATCTTCTCTGCTATAATGGCGCTACCTTCTTTGTGGAAATAACACAAACTGAAACTACGTGTATATCTGTATTTTCGCAAACCTTTATTTATTTTAATTCTCCATTTAAGTTATTGTTAACTTTATTATATACTTTATAGTAATGTTGTAAGAAGAATGAGATGGTTCTTACATGGTTTCGGAACTCTTACTCGTAGTTACTCTTTCAATATAATAAACTGTAAGAAATGAATATCAAAATGAAATTTCCACAAAAGACTATTTAAGGGAAGAGTGCATTCAATTCTCGGAACAGAATATTATAACAGATATACAAAATTAACCGCTATGAATACCTTACGACTAATATATCTAATCTATGATTGAATTTAGTATTAATATCTCGGATCTCATCCGTTCTATCATACAAATATTAATACACATTGTACTGTGACTTTGTATTAACACAATGATTAAAACGCAGTGATAAAACAACGGGATTTCCAGCAACAATATTACGATTTGGTGAGATTATTTCAATTGAAATAGTGATTGCTGTGAAATATATAATATACTATCTAAAATTAATTCACCATCATAACAAATACATTAATGATGGTCTAATTATAACCTCTTCGTGACCGAGTGACTTGAACGCAGCTTTCAAGGTGTCGTCATTTTTCAGGTTGCGGATTCGATTGGTGAAAGCACATGTGTGTGTCAAATACGAGCATTTGTGCTTTAGTCATGGTTGTTAATATATATTTTATGATTAACATATGTATGTCTATCCTAATTGTATATTAACGTTTAGCTAGACTAATTGGAATTGGTAGGTGGTGGTAGGAGTATAAAATATTATAATCACACATTTTATTTTATTTAACTTTAATTTAACAAATTTATTAAAAACAAAATAACAAAAATATCAATATCAATGGAAAATAATGTAAAGATTCAATTCATATTTGGCTGAATAGTCCCATAACACTAACATATAAAAAAAAAATTGAAATAGAAACCTCTTTTTAAAAACAAAAACATAATTTGTGTAGATCAAGAAGTTTTATCCTCTGTACCAGCCCGCTGAGATCTGCTCCATTAGATTTTACGAGGTACCTCACACGTCTATCGCTTACCAAAGCCAATTTTAGAACTTGCCCATTTACCTAACAAAACTTTGTTGTTCAGAAGTTCTTCGACAGCTGTACGCTGACTCTCGCTTCCTTGGAACTTGTGACTTTCACTTCCACTTGTAATTTGGTTTTTGCATATAATAATAATTTTTATTGATATTTATGTTATTTTTGCACCACACTCTAAAGTTTTAGTGTAAAGATTCATTTTTATCTTTTTAGCGCATTTAAATAAAAGTTGTTTTTAAAGAATTTTTTTAACTTAATTTTATTTTATACTTTTTAGATTATCTAGTTATTCTTGGTAAGCCCTTTCATTTTATAATCATATTGTAGAAACGATTAAAAAATCCGCCATTTTGGGTGTTCCGCCAATATTGCATTAGGATCTAAGATCGAATTTCTTTTAGTTGGTCTTATATTAAATGAATCAACTATGATAATAATAAAATGGAACAAAGACGCTTGGTTAAATCAAACAAAGCTATTTTTAAAACTATTTATTAATTCTAATAAGCACAATCGTCGTTTTAACTATTGTTGTATTTTTATGATTGATTCGAACATTTCTAATAGTAAAGACGAGCAGATAAATATGTTGAACCAATTATTTGTACAGTGTCAAAATAATTATATTTAATAATTGTTTCAGCAGCCCTTATTATTAATAAAGTTGACAACTTTGACATGTTTGTTTTAACTACGGTGTATGTTAAATCGATTAGTAAAATCATGAAATTCGCGCTAATATTGATTTTGATTATTGCTGCGCATAGTAATAGGTTACTATGCGTATTGCCAATATTAAAATAATGCGTCATAATTTTTATACAAAAAATAACGTTAATAGATATTGAATAGGTATATAAAACGTACATAGGTAAAACTTTATATAAAATGTCTTGGTAAATATTTTATATTGAAGAAATGTTGAGTTGTTTGCTTAGGATAAAGTTATCCGCGCTATGCGGCATGAGGACATATATATTTTTATTCTTTGTTTAGCCACCAGGCTAGTACAAAACCCTTTCCATAGAGAGCAAATTTGTCTTATAGCTCTACGCTCTAGATTCACCTTGATTTTTAATTCTCAGTTTCTAATCAATAAACCTCCTAAGCTAACTAACAGGCTAAAATAACAGGAATAGATAAAAAAACAAACACATGACAAAATATATGCCATTTCAAGGCATCAAATTTTCTATTTTTTATGAAATACAGCAAGACAAAAACTTTTCACTACGTAATACAATATGTAATAAAAACTCTGTGAACTCGTTTAGGGGTGTGTCCAGTATATATTGAACAGTGAAGATTCGGAAAGTATATAAAAATAAAATCAAAAGCCCAAAAATCATCCATCCATGCATCCATCCAAAATTAATTGGCTACCATCGCGTCTGCGTCTATAGCTAACTAGACTTTTTTCTGTTAATAGCTGATTAGGATAGATAAATATTTCTTCCACTTACACCAATTAGCGTAGCCCAAAGTTAGTTAGTTAGTTATATATATATATATATATATATATATATATATATATATATATATATATATATATATATATATATAATAACCATGACTAAGGTACACAAGCTCGCATTCATCACGCAAATATCAGCCCTACTGGACTCGAACCCGGGATATGTCGCATTAACTATAATATTACAGTTACACTAAAAACATAAAAGCTTTTCCATTTCATTTCACTATTCTGTTACAGTTTCGTAATAATTGTCGCATAAAAGCAAATTTCAATCAATAGTATTGTTGATTGGAACATGCTTTTATGCTATAATTGATACATATCTTGCTATCCATTTGTACTACGAAACCCACTGCTATTACAAGCGTCATAAGGGCTGTTTCAAGGTTAACATGTAAAGTCCAACGTTTTGCTTTGTTTAGGTACATGATTCCTCTGTACGGACCCGCCGTAAAATAACATGGCACTAATACCAATATTGCTAAGAGTACTAAGCTACATGTCTTTAACGCGTCAAAAATACCGATACCCCAGCTGATGTTAACGTTTGACGCCAATGGATACGTAATTTGTAAATTAACACATTGATTATTAGCATTATCTACGTAACGCCCTAATTAATGGAATAATTTATGTGTTAAGACACAAGTGGTGTAGTAGTATTATTACATGCAAAATAGTTGATATAAAAGAGGAAAGATTTGTTTGTATTGAATAGGCTCCGAAACTACTGGACCGATTTCAAAAATTCTTTAACCTTTGGAAAGCTACATTGTCCCCGAGTAACATAGACTACTTTTATACCGGAAAAATCGACAGATCCCACGGGATGCGCAATAAAGGCTTCGCTCAAAAACTACTGCACATATTTTCATGCGGTTTTCATCAGTAGATAGAGTGATTCTTGAGCAAGGTTTTGCGGTATTCTTTATCTCGGAAAAACGGATAGTCCCACGGGAAGCGCGATAAAACCTTCGCGCCATAAACCGACTTCCGCGCATATGTAGCCGTGGGCAAAAGCTATGACCCTTAACTCTCTATAGACCCAATCCCGAAATCCACGCAGGCGAAGCCGCGGGCAGAAAGCTAGTATTTAATAAAAAGTAGTTTCCCAGATTTTATTTTCAAGAATATGAATTGTCTCCGTGTACCCTATGTATAAATTGTGGTTATATTGAGAAGCGTTTAGGTCGTATTTAAAACTATAGTAGAAGAACAAAAATTTGTTTGAGGTCTTCCGTAACGTTTACAATTAGACTAACATAGGATGATTTGCAATATTAATAGCAATTAAAATTTAGATAGTCCAAACCATTTATTTGACTTGAAAGCTTTTAAATACTCCCGTTATAAATAAACAGTTACATCATAATATCTGTATACACCTAGCATATAAAATAAGTGCGAGTGCTTTTGTCTTTGGTAACGCTTAATTTCATGTACTAATCTTGCGAGATTAGTATAAGCTAGCATCACTTTAATGGTGGTGAAGATATAAATCGACGTACTCCCATTGCCATTTACCAAATGGTTTCAGGAAATGTCTGGCGTGTTCGTTTCATATTTGTGTTGACTCTGTGACACTGACGACCTTTATTTTTTGTATAAAATATGATTTTCATGCTCCACACAAACAGTCTTGTGATCCAGTCAATTAAGGCAGTTGAATGTTTAGTCTGTTTTATTTTATATGCTTTTGACCATATATATATTCTGTCGTGAATACTTTCAACCGTTGTCTCGTAGTGGAAGGTTACGGAGCAAAATAGGGAAAGGTAAAAACAAAAAGATAAATACAAGAAACTATTACATAAAAAATATTATTACAGCACGGCCTAAACTTAGGAACTATATTAAAATTACAAATTATGATAATAAAAATGGTGAAGAAGGAAAAAGGAAGGCGGTACCAGGTACTAAGCAGAGAAAGTAGCAGTAGGCTGGCAAGTATACAGCAGCAGGCTGGCAGGTATTCCGCAACAGGCTGGTAGATTCGCAACAGCAGGCTGGCGGGTGTGCAGCAGCAATCCATGCCGACTATCTAGAGGTGTTCAATATTCCCATACTTGAACTCTATACATGCTTGACACGATTTATTATAGAAATTCAGATGCGTAGATTGCATGAGCGTAGCTTGAAAACTAGCAGATGGGCAGATTTGCATTAAAAGATAACAATTTACTTATAATTGCGAGACCTGAGAAAATTCTAGAACATTCTAATAGTATAGACGTTACACCGTAATATAAGATCTATACAAGTAAGTAGTATATTTAATCTCATATTTAATATATTATTTAATAATTATGACGAATGTTTGAATACTTTACTGTTTGTGAATAATAAGAAACATGTAAGAAAAGTAATCCAAAATAAAAATAAATGACGGCCTAAAGCAACAATCTCCACCAGGCAGCCGATAAGTAATTGAAAATTCGTATTGTACGTAGCATTAACAGGTATAATATTTAACGGCTTAGAAAGTATTTTTTACAAAATCAAATTTTAATATATTTTCTGTATTAATATATACATTCTTGTACACTAGAATAATTGATTTACTTACACATATTATGTAATAGAATTAGCTACATGAAACTATTATGGTGTTCTTGATGTTTCTTGAAAATCTTGTTTATTGCACATTTGCATATATCACGAAACAGCATGTGCATTTCTAATGCTAAAGTAAAGTGATTCACAGTTTAAAGTATTTGAAAATAAAATGAGAATTTAATAATTTTGTATAATTACCATCATTTTGATGAGCAATATTTTTAAAATTATTTTTGTCTGTTTTATATATTAATCAACAAGTTTAGTTACATAGATGTGGTATAATTTTATTATTTTACGTTTATTCTAGTTAACTATTCAAATACTGTTATTTAGTAAACTTTCTATAGTAAGTACTAGGATTCCGTAAACATAAATAATTCCTATATTAATATATAGAACATTATAATCGTTTTGTTCCAGTCCGTAGCTTAACAACCTTGAAATTTTGGGCCAAATTTAATAAATTTACTCTGATATAGGACATAGATATTATGCTATGGTAATGAAAGCTCACCCTTATTCGTTCCATAATTCATGGGTCAAGGTTAATGTTGATTTGGAGGACGATTCATAAATTTCGTTTACGACGAATGACTTTTTGATTAAAAATGTCAATGTCAATATTATTCATGGTTTAAATTGTGGTACATTTCAATTTGTGTACTTTCTAATTTGAGAGATTAAGGCACATCGTAAATGTTTCAATATTCTTCAATTGTATTCTAGCCTCAACATACGTTTTTGTACATTATTATATAAAATTATTCAGTATTCTTAAAGAATAGATATAATGAAGTGGACCTCCTAAAGAAAGAATATTATAAAAATGTTCATTGTATACCAGCTGCCGAGAAAAGCATCTCTTACCATATTTTTTTTTTGAAAACACTAGTCATTAAGCGCCGTAATTATGCACCTAAGCTAGTAACAATTTTTTGTGGAATTCCGAGTGATTCATTACACGGTTTTTGTTTGAAAACACCGTCCTCATGATGTGGCAAAAGTCGTGTAACAGAATTAATTTTGGATCCGGTAAACGACGTCTTTTACTTGCATTTAAATTGCTTTAGTTGTTATACAAATTTTTGTCGGTGATTTGGGATTTTTCTTTCGTTAGAATTCGTTCATGAAGTGGAAAAATCATTAATCAGTTTAAGGTATTCCCTTAGACGAATACAATTTTTTTACAGATTTATTTAATATTTAATTACTAGACCAAAGATATAAACAAATACAACATGCGTTTTTAAACGAGTATTTAAATCTTTTAACTAGCAGACGAGACGAAACGCTGCAAAGCGTGTAACGGTGTATTTTTATTACATACGTGTATATAATATAAAGTATCTACCTACTTTTATGTATTTAATCTTACTTATTATATTAGACATATTCTTATTGTATTTATAAATAAATATAGTCAATAAACCATACCTATATACATTTATCAAATAGGCGCATAGTAAATAAACACATAAATACTTCTACTGATTAAAACCTCCTTGTAGGTTTGAATCAATATTTTTAGACACATACGCGGTGACAGCGTTTCCCGGCGTTGGTGAAAATATTTCGATCTTTTTTTGTTTTTTTGCTTGGATTTGGCGTTTTTACAGCGGCTTGCTGAGATATGTTTATAAATGATAATTATTTTGAATAAAACGATATTAATACAATAAAAATATAGCATTTTATAGTGAATAAGATAAATATAACTATATAAAAATTAATTAATATTAACTATATAAAAATTAATACTCAAAACAGTTATAACTTGTCGATCGGGTAAGTTTATATATTTTTCATAGAAATACAAAACCATATATATTTATGTTATTTTGTATATTTTATAAGTATTTATTAACACATAATTTATTATAATTGCAGTATGTACCACCAATTTGTATACGAAGATCTAAGCTGGATGTTTGTATTATATTACTTTTTTATGGGTAAGCGCATTTGTTTTCTTTATATAGGTAGTATGCATATAGTTGTGTTTTGTTATATCTCGTCATGTGTTTTCGTATTTTTTAGGCGAGGCTGAGGAGGGATTATTTTGATATTGATATAACTATATTTTGATTATTAAGATTATTTTGTTATCTAGATAAATGATCTATTGATAATTGATCTATTGATGGATATATATTTTATTACTTAAATGCCTGTAAGTTATCTAACTAACTTACCTATTGATGTCTACATTCTCCTGTGATTTGCTGTAAGCTTGCTTACTTTTTTATAAACTGTTTTTTCTGCTTAACTGTGATATTAATGTGAAGTTTATTTTTACATAAATATTGCGTAAGTATTTTAATTTTAATCTTTGTTTGCTGTTATTGCTTTTGTGTACATTATTAGTCGATTTTTTTAATTTAGGGAGAAAATGGATTTGTCTCGAATTTACTTTCATGCTCTCTTAAAGGATGTAAAGTTGTAAATTACATTCTCTGTGTGGTTCCGGAGTAGAATAGCACCACCCCTACACGGGTCTCGTAAAAGGCGAGTAATGTCTTTGGGGATGCATATTTTCATCTGTGCAGTAGGGACTGGTCATGGGGATCTGACCATGAGGTATGAGTTCGAAGGGCCGATGCTCCACTCATATCCTCGTGTATATTTTGTAAGTATTTTCTTTGTATATAGAGTTTAGGTTTAGTTTGTTAGGTTAAGTAGTAGTATATAAGTTATGCACATAAATTGTATAGATATGTAAATTTTGTAAATTTTTATGTTATTTAGTGTCTGACGCTGCGTGTGAGTAACATTTAGATACTCATCACTAGGTTGTCAATCATAGTTATTGACTTATTTTGTGCCAATATGACAGGGCAACCAGTTTTTAAGCCTACACCAGAGCGGTTGGTGACTCTTTAAATAAGCCTACACTAATAATACAAAAGACGGAGCGGATGGTGACTCTAGGGTTCGACCTTGAAGTTTTGACACAGAACTAATTCAATACTTTGTAAATAAAAAAAATGTATATAATAATTTTATTATTCTAATCTATAGGAACCCATATTTTATACACTTAACTCTTTGTTGTCTGTTGTTGTGTTTTTCTAAATTTCTTGTAAATATATTTAGTTAATATCTTGTACTAGTTTTATTTTCTGATCGCAACACTGCCTTGTCTTAGCCGGGCCAGGGAGTGATGTGACAAGCGGAAACTGCATTCACGAGCAAAGATAACAACCTTAATAAGCTACTTTTAACTTCTGAATGACTATGCTAGAACTGGCGGGCTAACATTCTACTAATTGGTTTAACAGTACCAATGTGAAAACTCTGTTTCTGTAACGCACGAAATTCTTTTAAACTTTGTATTTATCGGTTTCGGTTTTTTGACAAGAATGAATGAATGGATGATTTGATATTTACGCAAACAAATGCATTTTATAATATAAGAAATACACAACATTGTAAGTGAACATTTCAATAATTTTACATACATACACTCACGCCTTTTTCCCATGGGGGTAGGCAGAGATTAATAATTTTAACTTGGCGGTAATTCAAAAATAGGTCTCTAGACCGTTTGTCTCTGTTATCGATTGCCGTATTATACTATTTGAAGTTATAGTCATTAGAGTAGTATACGGCTTGGTACGCGGGCGGCCCTCTGTGAACCAATCGCCGTAAAAGCATCTAGCCGTTGAATATCGGATCGCATGGGAAAATGTCAGCCCTTTATTCTTCTTTGGGACTGGACTCAAACACGCTTACGTAAAGTATAATCTAGATATATACGTCAAGTATTCAATAGATTTGCTTTTTTCATAGCTATAGTCACTCGACCTGGATTAGCATGTCTGTTTATTTATTAAGAAAATAATTTCAATAATAAAAGAAGAACTTATTACTTACTAACTTTTAGCCGCTAGCTTTGTTCCGTTTAAGGTTTCACCTTTTCTGTTTTGTTATCATTTTTCATGAAAAACATTCCTTTCATTTTTACCTGCTTCTTTGACCTTCCCGTCTGAAGTCAGAAACTTCATTCTTATCCAACGAACATCGTACATAGTTTGGAATTGAAGGTTATGAATAGTAATCTCCTGAATCTTTGCACAGATAATTTCGTAGTTACTCTTTTTTTACTTTAATTTGAAGCCACTCTTCATTATCTTATTAAAATAAGTAGGTACTTAAATACTACTAATATCCAGTAGTATCAAACTCAGAACTGAGAATTACAATACATAGATTTTTTTAAATGCGGTTTTGCACTTTCAAATGCAAAATAAAATATACATATAAAAATATGAAAAGATAACGAGGAAATATTATCGATTAGGATAAGATTTGAACTTGCGTCTTGCGTCCCATCCGAAAATCCGAGTTGATCAGTTTTTAAGGGAACGTAATTAGTAAAGTAAAAAAATAATAATATATTAATTATTTTTCTTTTATTTTATGTAAAATAATTATTCTGTATAAGAGTTATTTTAAAGCTTTACAACATACCGTATAATGTTCTTTTTTATTTTAATTCCACTTTCGCTGTAAAAAGGATATTGTATATTAAAGTCTATTGGAATGTCCAGCCACTTAAGTCCTGTCAACATGAGATAGTCATTTAAGGGTTTACTTTTAAAAGTTAAGATTTGTGTATAACAAATCGGCAAAAGAACTATGAAAAGGAATTTCTTAAAAATAACATTTTAAGATAAAATAAAACAAACAACAGGAAGAAAGTTATATAAATTGACATCCTGTGAAAATTTATCCATTCGACCTAAGAATTGTTCTGGCGACTTCCGATAACCTAATGAGGTGGTCCGTTGCGATGATGGACGTGAAGATGTTTGGGAGAGGCAAATTTGAACCTGAGTAACACACAGCCCCAAAGTCTGTGGAGAGTCAATATTACCTCGCGCTTTTCTCTAGTACGCGGAAGGCATTTCCCACGTTGAAAAGAACGTCACGATTGGTTTCTTAGACAGATAATCAAACGAAACGTTTATAAAAAAAAAATAATTAAAAATGTAACTTTTCTGTTGTTATTGGCAAGAACTAAAATCGAAACTAGAAAACAAACAGCATATTATTATTTTACTTTCATTATTTTTATATAAATTGAAAGTTGTTGAAGACATTATGGGCCGTGAGCCAAATTATGTTCACCTTGCATTAATCGTCTCTGACTGAGCTCTCAACGATTTATTTTAAGGTGTAATTTTTTTATTATAATATTAAATATTTAATACGTTAGAAATAGCGTATCTACTGTGTCTTTGAAACTTATCTATTAGGTAAATCGTCTCATTAATAAAATATTCTTTCAAATATCAAATCAATGTATGATCTAAAATAATAACGTTTAATTTCATGTCAACACAGTTTACATTTTAACGCTATTTTATTTGATGTACAAAATTTAAGATTTGCAAGCATTATAGTGAGCAAATAACGACGGATGAGTTCCATTTTCTGTCATATTCAAAGTAATTCAGTAAAATGTATGGCTTTCTTAATAGAGTTGAGAGAAGAGTTGTAAAATATATAATTGTTGAAAAAAAAAACAAGACGTGAAAAGTCGTATAGAATCAAATTTTAAGTTCGATCAAAATATATTATCAATACATATGCTATAGCAATATATTAAGGTTTTACTCTGTTGTCAGTTGTCCCGTTTATCTTAAAACGACATCGTACAGAGGTCAAAGGAATGTCTAAAGCCTCAATTTGCGCCGTCGATCCCAGTGACCCCTTTTAGCCACCCCTGAGACCCGCGAGATGCCGATATTGCTTGTAGGGCCCTTTGTGCACTTTTCCGATACCCCACATACAATGCAAACAGTGGTAGCTCATTTAATCGACCGCGAGCCAAGTACTCAAAATGCCTTAGTATCGTAATTGGTCCGTATTTGTGGTCTCGTTTTCTCAAGTTTTACTCGATCGTTTAGTTGGAATTATACTCCGTTTTTACACATGTTTGATATTCGAGTGTTTATTCTTAAAGTGGAAAAAAAGCAACTCGCTTGACATAAACGTCGTGTCCCAATAACTCGACGATTCAAACTTCAGTTCGCCATCAGCAAAGATAACTCGTAAATTTATTCTCAAACGGATTGTTGAGTTAATTTAAAGGCTTATAGCGGAATTTATGACGAGAATTGCAAAATTTTATTCAACTGTCACCTTTACTGAACAGACATTTTGGCTCGAATGGTAAACAATAAGCAAAACTATGTACATGTACATTATAAATATATAAGCTGTTATCTTCGTAATAATCGTAATTTTACTTGTTGATACATTGTAGTAAATATTTGCATAATTGTGTCGTTTACTATGTAAGAGTACACTGCTGTACGCCTTACAAGCCTTACAAACAAGTTAGCAATCAAAAATTTGATTTTGATGTAAGACTAGATTGTAATGATGTAAAGATATCACAAACTCTGTGTTGCGTTAATTGTTAAAACTTTTATAAAAAGTTAATATTCTAATTCTCATCAGCATAAGAAATATACTTTTGGGTCGGTATACAAACAGTTTAAAATCATAAGTATCATGGGCGTATGTTAACTAATTTTATGAAATATTTTTCACCCTATAACAATAATTGACTCATTTTAAAAGACATTCTGAAATCAATTTTTGTAGAAATGAAATTAAAATAGTGATATTCAAAATCATCGTCAATTTTAAGTACAGAAATTGACACACAGATTTTAGATTGTGGTACAGCAATTTAATCAACTTTTAGGGCACACATAAAATCTACCAACATTGGAGTAGGCTCGTGCACCTCGGTGGCGATATGTACAGATAGATACTAAAGACATACACATACTAAAGAAGGTAAAATTTTGAATCTCGGTATTTTTCATCCTCTTAACGTTTCTTAAGTGAAAAATATGGTAATAACCACTACAAATAGCTGGTACAAAATATTCTGAAAATATTTTTATGTGACAGTAGAAAATATCAAAACAGGTTAGTAGATATACAATATCTGCGTCTCGACTTCAGTAACGGTCTAAATACAGCAGTTATGCTGATGAAGAGTTTGATAGTTTTACTGTCATATTCTACATGTTTCTAGATAAAGCTATTAGTTACTTCATGATGTCGTTTTGATCTTTCACTTGGAAAAACGAAAAAATCACCTCTGTCGCAAATTGAATAATCCCAAAGGACAGCGTGTTCCTGACGTCTGGCTTAGTCATGACATTTAAATAGGCGGTACGCATTATTTCCTCTGACACGGGCTTTGTTGATTCTGCAATCAAAAGTGAATTTACACAGCCCTTTTACAAAGGATTAGAAAAATATTAAAAGTGAGATTCTTAATTTGCACAAAATCTTTAATGAAATTTAAAAGTATGTCTATATGTTACTATCATTTGTCTCGTGATTGCTAACTAAATGACTTACAGCTCTGTATAGTGGAAATAATCGTAATACACTCATATTCTATTTATTGATATCTGTTTATTTTATTGCTTATAATAATTATATATCTATATATTGCCTAGTACACATCAGCTGTGTACTTACTAGGTTCAAGATATTTGATTGCACATTTTTTTTCACAGGATTATTCTTTAATAGAACATGCAACGTCCATATAACTTGCACACGACAAGGCAGAACATCTACCTTTTATAAAGCGCAGATTGTGACGACTCGCTGTTCCCAAAATAGTCAAGAGCTACAGTCAGTAAGAGTGCAATTGTTTGATTATCCACTAATAATGAAATTTAATATAAAGATTGAACACGCGTAATCAATTTATTTTTGTAAATATTACTAATCATAATTAAACAGGAACTCAATATATTTCTATTCAAGTAAAATGTAAAGAAATTCTTTAGAGATATTCATAACAGATATAAGTTTACTTTAAGGGCAAGAGAATGATGATAAGTTTACTGTTTCAGACTCTTCATTTAAATTACAAGCAATTTGAATAGAATTATTTACATTCTATAATATTCTATAATCTTCACACCTCGAGTGCAAACTACCATCTATATTTAAATAAAACCTTGAAAATTGTTGTGTGCTTTAAATTGTAAGATTTCACTGATTTATAAATATTTGTGGCAGAATTATGATACCATTAATATCGTTAGTCTAGATAAATAACGGTGTGATGTGTGAATTACATGCAATACAAATTGTGTGGTTTGGAACAAAGATATTTAGGAAATCTTTTAATTTGCTAATTTATTATGAAATTGTAACAAAACACCAATATTTTATACAAATTTTCACAATAGTGTATTTAGTTGACTAGATCATGGTTTATTCAATTAATACTTAGAAAAATAATTTGGTTATTTAGCGTACTCACATACATCTGAATCGATTTAAATGTAATTGGGATAATATGCTATTGCGAGCTAATTTGGTTAAGTTAGATTGTATAAGGTAATATGATATTTGTACGAATTATTTGTTTGAATTAAATTTTAAATATTTGTTTCCGTTTATAATCGTGTAACTGATTTGTTACATAAATATTTAAAATCCTTCCAATACTGTTTTAGTCACGTCACTGGCCTGCCGTAATCTCCCTATTGAAATCGAAGTTAACATATCAGTAGACGAGCAGTGACGCCCTAAACGTAGATAGCATGGCGCGTCATGGTTTTTGATAATATTTTACTTATTCCCATGATATGACGTATAATAGTATTATAAACTTTATGGTAATTTTATGGTTTTTATATATTTTTTTCTAGAATTATGGATATAATATCAATTAACTTTAAAAGTTACAAATATCGGTGGTTGTCACAATAAACTTAGGCGACCGAGAAACTCTTCTTTGCGAGAATAAAACACTGAAAACGTAATTAATTATAATTGTTAGCATACAATTAAATTGTAATTTTAATACATCGATCAGGATCAGTCAGGAACACCGTTCAAAGCATTAACTAAAAATAATACACAAAAAATTCTACCTATAAATCTAATATAAGTCTAACCCATGAATTCATAAATATATATTTTAGTAATGAATCACATAAAGCAAAACAGTCGCTTTATTAAAAATCGAATTCTCTGAAGCGTGTGCGCAACACCTGTAAATAAATATAAAATATAAATATAAATATTTGTTACACTTACACCAATTAGCCTAGCCCAAACTAAGCTCTGTAAGGCTTGTGCTATGGGATCTAGGGTAACGGATAGACATACATATATTATACATATATAAATAATTTTTATTGAAATATATATCAACAACCATGACTAAGGCACAAATGCTCGCATTCATCACACAAACATCTGCCCCCACCGGGACTCGAACCCGGGACCTCAGAGATGGCGACACCTTGAAACCGGTGTACTATCCACTCGGCTATGGAGGTCGTCAAATCTTCTATAAATATAAATAAAAATAAAAATAAATCTTGATATAGTTTCCCCAACTCGATTAATTCCACAAATCGGATAAGCGATTAGAGTACATAGATTTAGGTACGCAAAACTTATATATATATGATCGTTAATATTATTTTTTCAAATAAATTGTCAACTTAGCAATCTTTAACTTCTGCATTGGTGTTTTAGTTAAAAATTGATTCAGTTTAGAACTTCGTCGTCTATGTAATCTATGTCGTCGTCTATGTAATCTTGGGATAAGAAGATTATAATAATTATTTTAGTTTACCAGAGTGTAAAATGTGTGTTATTGAAATTATACAATATTTTGTAGAAAATCATAAAAATATAGTAAATAACGTAATAAATTATTTTAAAATCCTTCGATAACATTACTCCTCAGGTGACTATGTATTACATATGTACTACGTTACAATACATTATGTACTTGTTGGCTCTAGTTATGGAACATATAATAGTTATGTTTATGTCAAATAAATCTTGTAAGCTGCAGACAAATATCATGAAACGTTATAAAATTTATGAACTGTTGAGTATAATAATTACACGGGGAACAGATACGAGAAGTGCGCTTCTGACAGGTTTATTTATTCCCCAAACGTTATGTATAGCCCAAATTTATGTGGTTTAGCCCTTGTAATCGCTCTACATATTTGAAATCGACCGTAAGATACTTTAACCTATACAACTTGAACTTATCTATCTTGAGATTGATGAAAGAGAAAAAGAGAAAGGCGCTATTCGAGGTTGACCATTAGATATATACATCACATTTAGTACCAAAGAGATGATATCAATTTCTCTAAATTATTTCAGACACTACAAATGTGAAGAGAAATTATATTGCACGCTTTAACCGTTGCCTTGGTAGTTGTTGGGTTTCGTAAGTCTGTAAGTGGCCAGCTCAATACTATGTTATTTTTTTTGATGCACCGGATTCCCAAAGCATAACAGGTAATATAAATAATAGTGTAACAAAATCATTTATATATAATGATAATGTAGTTTATGAAAATGATGTTGTTTTGTTTGTAATCTTTTTAATTTACTGATATTGGTTAAATATTTTTGTTATTCACTAAATAACTGCCCGAAAAAGAAGTTAATGGTATTTAAAAATTTTCCAACTGTTGATAACTGACTGTTAATATGACGGATCAGATTTCATATTTGAAATTATATTTAAAAAAATTTAAGTTATTATATTTAATGTGTCATTTTATATAATCCATAGCGTTATTTGCCGTGGTCTTGGTACTGGTCTTCCAGACACATTCAGACCTTCCTGGTTCTTTTAATAACGGAGTAGACCCCACATGTACCTAATGTATCTGTTTTTAAAATTTTATACTTTCAGTACAGTTAAATTACGAATCTAGCTCTTATTGTGTTGGGAATAGAGACGGTCTCAAAGTCAGACTTGCAGCCATCTGTACATTTATCGGTGTTAAAGTTCCAGGTTGAGATTCGCCTCATGGCCAAAGGTATAAATTTCACATTTTATTAGAGGCTGACCGAGTGGTCAGTATAACTTAGGTGTGTATGTTTTAACCATAAGAGCGTAAATGTAATGAAAATATAAGGTTTAAATAAAATAGTGGTAAGGCATCGAAATCACGATATATTTGGTTCAAGAAGTTTGTTTGGTACAGTATATTGATTGAATAGTGAAAACAGTAATTGTCAGCCACATTAATACTTTAAAATATTTTTATCGTACGAGTAAGTGTTCGTTTTTTTATTTTTTTATTGCTTAACTATTTCTCAAAAATCGATTAAAAACAATCATAAGAGTATGTGACAGAAATCTTATTTAGCTACTAGTTAATTTATTTAAACTAGTTACCAATTAACTGTTGGAAAATTTACCATGACTTGACCAACCTGCTTTTGTGCTTGACCTATCCTATCTTGTCTTTTGACTCGATCATTTAGTCTGACATGACTATGTTGTCTCGAGTTGTAACTTTTTTACGTTAGGGGTGTAGAATAAAAAGGTGACATGGTGAGCTACCATAGTACTATCAAAATCTAAATATTATTCATTCAACTCTAAAAATAAAATTCTTGGGCTTATGCAAATTTTTATCATATCAACTGATATATATAATAAACTTTTTATTAAGCATATTTTCTATAATTAAAACTTAATATTTTTTTAGATATTTTTTTTTATTTACATTGTTTTTAATTTTAGATATAGTGTAATCCTATCTACTAGTATTTTTATTGGATCAAAGAGGTCCATTATTTTATCTATATTAAAAATATTATTTTTAATATAGCTTATATGGAGAACTCTATTATACTAATCAAACCCTTTCAATTAAATTTGCCCTTCAAAAAAATATAATTACAAGTTAATCTGTCAACAGGAAGAGGGTTAAATTTCAATGACTAGATTTTATTTAATCATTGTCATTGTTAAATCTACTAAATAAAGATCATGCCGATTACACCTATAGGTAATTTAAAGGCAGATAAAATGTACGCAGGTGAAAATAATTATGCAAATTCCTAGTCACTGTGTTCTTTATTACATTTTATGCTTCCTTCGTGAACGAGAAGGAACATAATTCCGCTTTAAAAAACAAATAAACTGTGGCCTTCAGTATTAAAAACTGTTCAATAGCTTTAACGACTTTCAAGAGGAAGACACAGGTGCAAAATATGCATTTTCAGAAATTCCCATGTTATAGACATTTCACACTTTTTATACAGCGCTTATCAATGAAGAACTCATTACCCAAAATAATACAGCACTATTGTTAAATAGACAGATGTAAGTGATCCGCACTGTAGTTCCAAGAAAATATTATATTTTTACTATACCTGTGTATGTATATTTTAAATACTGCGCCGCATATTTAATTATTAAAGATTCAGTAAGTGTAAATAAAATACAAACCCAGCTAATATTTGGAATCACGCAGACTCACTGTAAAGGTTTTATTACAGATATACAGATATTGAAATTAAATAGCATGTTATTAGCAACAGGATCCTACACAATATATAAATATATTTTATTCATTACAGTGTATTTAATAATCAACGTTATTTTCATTGCTTTGTTGGTCTCCACCCAGCGATTAGGGCTGCACATATACCTTTGAATTTCTTCGACGGTGTATGCAGGTTGCCTGACGATATTTTCCTTCACCAAATGACCTTTGTATTAAAGTATAAAAGAAATTCAAAATATGAAAAACACATTACATGTCAGGACCGGCCACGGCCTTCCTAAATTTTCCAATTCTTAAACCAATACCAGACTACAGCGCTGCCGAGGCAACTTTTTTTAAATCTGACTTGTTTTTGGCCTTGGTCATAACTGATCATACCACAATAACTGAAAAAGCTGTCTTATCTCTATTTTATGAGATGTTGAGAAAGAAGCAGACTGCTCACGTAATGATAAGTGGTTACAGTCGCCTATAGTACATGTCGTCCCTATGATATTCACATCTAATCTACAACCCCCACAGAACATTGTACAATATCAACGTATGACATAAGATGTAAAGTGCTCAGTAATTTTGCTATCTATCTATCTTACCCTATACAATGGAACAAGCAAACTATGTATTTTGCAACAGAAATAGGTAAGACTAAGGCACGCTTGGTATAGTCTCTAACTGTTGCAATATAACAATGCTGTCGTAACAACTTTAGGTTAGGTAGTCGTAGCTTGAAATCAGAAAAGCCACCATCAACCGAACCTTGATCCCTCAACATCTTTATCCTTCTAATTATTAATAATATCTCATCAATTTTTAACACTAATAATAAAGTGAAGTTTCCGATGCGAACCCATTAAGGAAAAGCGTTGCAAAGCAGACACAAATCATTTTTCCTATTATATTTGAGATTGGTAAATTTTCACTTCGGTGATAATATTGCGTGATAATTTATGAGGGAAAACATTCATTATTTTTCCAATAATGCCTTTTTGTTTAATATTGTTGTAATATTCTCTCAAAGTCATCGTGAGTTAATTGTATAGAAATTAGGTTCTCGAAAGTTTAATATGTAAATTTTACCACTTACAGTAGTAATTCAATTACATTCACCCATTCAACATTTGTAAGATGATTTCTAATGACGATTAGGCGGATCATTACGGGATAACGTGTTACATAAATCTTGAATCACGTTGTGCCGGCTGGTAGTTAAATTGCCTTGATAATTTCATAAATATAATTCTCTACAACGTAAAACTTAACACTTACTGAATTTTGGAAATTGACGCCATCAAGGCAAAGATGCAAAGTAATCGCATATAGCTTTCTAACCCGTTGACTGGTAATACAATATCTGTAAAGGTAGACGTAGACTCTAGGAAAATTAACACAGACTAATCTTCTAGGCAAGTTAATAAACAATAAACTTCTGCGGTAATGTATATTATAGGTACACATTTCAGGGTCAAAGAGGCAGTCTTTCCTCAGACTTGTGAGCTTAGGATTGTTAACGATTCGCTCAACTCGTTTTTGAACCGAGTCAAAAAGTCTAAACTAGTAATAAAATGCTCCTGCACAGAGATGAAAACAGTACTCCAGATGAGAATAGACTTACGATTTATACAGTAGCAGTCTTTGCTTCGGAGAGATGTACCGTTTGACTTTGTTAAAAACAACTAGTTAGTTAGTCGTCAAAACTTTGAATATTACAACTTGCAGAGTAGAGACCCACTATGAAACCAGATTTAAATAGCACCGAGGGCCTTTTCATAATTCACAAATGTTAACCACAGTGGCTGATTATACTCAGCAGACTTCTGTATAATGTGCTGCCTCATGTCTTATGTGTGAGGGAGATCATTATTATCTCAAGGCATTTTCAAGCTTTGTAAAAAGTACAGTTAACGAAGAAAGTTGGTTTTTGCAACCTCAATTGTATTTTCTATTACCACGTTGATAAAAATTACGCTTTTTATTCATAACTTTTTATATATTACGAGTATTTTGATTAAGTGTGGTAATTAAGATTGTTTATGAATGGACAGAATAAATATTCTCAGATTACCTATTCGGTCAATTATAGTTGCAGGTTAATTTGGCGCACTACCAATATAAACGCATCATTTAATCGAAAAAGTTATTTTAAATTTTTATCTAGCAGAATACGATGTTATTTGTTAAAAAGACGTAATTAAAAAACTTTTTATGTGAAGTACCTTCAATATGCTTTGAACACACTTGTTGCATGTATGTTTTATGGGTCGGTCGGTCGGTATGGGTTTTATCAATGACTGTCGTAAAATGATGTGGCTACCTAAAACTTTGATTATCTCTTTTTATATGATTTATAAAGCTAATACAGTAATGAGTACCATAATTAATGAAAATACATTTCTTCTTAACTACGAGTTTTTTTTCCTTTTTGTTTTTCCGAATCTTCGTTTTTGCACATTATAATGTTATTTACGCAAAATTCATTCATTTAACATCGTCATATTTTGAACAGACTTGAACAAAGACATATAATAAAATTTCATCAAATAATTTCATTGATCAAGCCACAACCTACTTGTTAAATTGTTTACAGAATAGTGTATTTTATATACTATATTATATTTTATATTGTGTTTTTATTAATTAATTGTTTGTATATTATATCTTTGATTATTAATCTTGTATAATAACATTTATATAAATAATTCATTATTTATAAGAATTTTTTCCCTGACGTCTTTTCAGTTCAGTATATTAATCTTGTGCCACCTACTTTTTAGTATACATCATACAAATACTGATTTAGTTGAAAATACTGACTAGAGACTGTTTCTAAGAAAAAAATTAACAGATACGATGAGTAATTTGAAGGAATCTCAATACTTTACACTTAGAGCTACCTTCCTTCCTCCTCCTAGAGCGACCTTCTCTCTGCAGATATCGAAGATCTAAAGTGGCTGATAATTTTAAATATCTAAAAGTTATTGAAAATTGTTCTGACATTTCTAACGGTTGTAATTAAATCTCCCGAGGTTGGCTAGGGCGAGTGGTTACAAAATGACGCAACCCTTCATTACCCTTGACGGAGGTCGCGGAATAATAAAACTGTATCCGAGTAGCTTCATAAAGGCGAATCAATTAACCTGTGTACGTGTGCTTTTAGAAAGTTCCTTCGGCGCAGATTATATATATTAGCTCAGAACTGTTAGCGGCGCTTAGCAAAAAATTAGATTAATCGTAGAGAAATCTGACATAAGCATGGTTTGTCAGAATCATATTTTCTACAGCCGACTGTTTCATTTTTATATCTGGAACGCCTCCTGGGAAGTAAATCATAATAAAGACTTGTATAGCGCAGTTTCACTTTTACAGGCGTGGCTTTTTTTAAAAAAAAATTAGAACTGTGATTATATCTTCTCAATTTTCTTGGAGATAAATCGAATTTGTTTTATTAGTAAAAAACATATGACAACCATTTGTGTGCATTTTCATAGTAAGGTTATAAAAAGGTTTTATTAAAATTTTATTGAAACCTTATTAATTATTAAAATTAACAAAAATCTATAGATAGCCGTATCAAAAAAAAATGTTCAGCATATAATTGTTATTTACAGGCATAAGTTAGTTTGGTTTCCGTGTATTATTTGAAAAAACAAGTATTATATAAAGCCTTGACCGTAACCGCAAATTGATAAAATTAAGCCATTTACCATGGTTTCGTCCCCACCTTAATTTACAAGTTTACCAATAAAGCTTCGTTTACCGTTCGCTACAGTGCAGACCTTTTTTTTCTTAAAATTTTCTGGTTCATACAAACTTACAAGGTTGACAAATACATTACTCATTCTCTACTAAAGTACTAATTACACAAAGCGTTATGAAGTAATCGCTGCAGAATCAATGATGTGTGTTAACTATTTTCCACATCTCACATAAATGGAGAGAAATATGATTGAAATTTTTTGCTTCTTTTGTATGTTATAAACTACGGTGATCCGAATAATAACAGATGACATACTTTTACGATTTTTTAACCTTGACACAATTTATTGTGGCAGTCATAATGTATATTTTTATGTAGCAATTGTAATGTGGATATGAAACTAACTTATATCGTGTCAGAGTTATGTCCATTAATTCAATCAATGATGTGGTGTGATATGGTTCAGGCAATGGTGTGCGTGATAAGAAAAATCTAGTAAAATTTTATGACATGCAGTAAAAAATTATATATGCTATATACCTGTTGATTGTTGGTTTACGTTTACGTAATTTCATTTACGTTTCACTGATAATTTAGTGAAATAGGTGTAAGTATCGTTTCAGATAAATATTCTTGCAATATAAAAAGTGTTCCCTTTTTGCCACGGATTTTGTAAAAGCAGTCTAACAGCCGCATTGATAGATGACAGTAGTTAAAATTTACTGGCATCTGTGAGTTATCAGTACGTAAGGTATCGTCTTATCCTTTTAATTTATTAGGAAGAGCATGATTTATTGTATAGAATAATTAACAATATAATAGCGACTCTTAAAGTAGGCAGCAAAGTAAAATCTTTAGGAAAAAGGAATTCTTCACATACACAATCATAATTCTTTTCCTAAAAAGTATATAATTTAACATTACGAAAACAATGAGTAATGATCTTAAAACGTCTAAATTACAATATAGGTGTCGTTATTCTTCCTGGCGTGCGCAGCTCGAACTACGGATCTGTGCGCGCCAGCGGGCCGTCGGTGCCGTACTCCCGCACCTCGAAGCTTGGCTCCACGGGACGGAGGTCCTACCTACCGATTGACTCAGATACTCACCGGGCACGGCTGCTTCGGTGAGTATCTGTTTCGAATAGGACAGGAGGGATCGACACATTGCCACCACTGCGCATCCGACCTCGACTCGGCCCAGCACACGCTGGCGGAGTGTCCCGCGTGGGCCTCCGAGCGCCGAGTCTTGGTCGCAGAGATTGGGCGAGATCTGTCTCCGCCGGCATTGATTGTGGCAATGCTGGCGGACGAGGGAGGTATTGTAGCCTCCCCCGAGGACGGCTCCCCTGTATCGGCGGGGGAGCGGAGGCTGGGGGTTCCCGGAAGTAGCTTGGTGTTCCCGGGGGCTCCCTACATCCCTGAGGTTTTTAGTGGGTAGGCCTTCCGCTTCCGGGGAGGAGAGCCCCACATAACCGCCGGCTCGCCACAGTCGGGGTATGAAACTTAATGCATTTTCCTCAGGGAGAACAAAAAAAAAAGGTGTCGTTCTTCTTGAGACGTTGACTACGAAAATAGCATCTCGAAAATTCTTAAAAGAAAGTCTCTAAATTGTAAAACAATTAATTCAGTTGTTTCCTATTAATTCGAGTGTAACAAATAGGCGAACAGACAGTCACAGAACTTATTAAATAAAAACATTTAAATAAATTATTAGCAAAAATAAGTATATTGTTTTTCACGAAATTTACACAGCATGAAAGATAAATATGTATTATCAAAAGTTTATAAATTAAACTTACAAACTTTATAATACGTACTTTACAATTTTAAGCCACCAACATTATTCCTTAAAAATAAATACTTGAGGTTCGCACTTAGATCTTCGCTTCATCACATAAATAGTAAATAGCTTCTATAAAAGGGTTCTTACCAAATAAAGATTGTGTCTTGGCGCAACTTTTTCGGAGCATCAACAAATGTGATACAGCCAAAGTTATTTGTTTTGTGGACATTGCCGGCAAAATGAGAACACACTTCTTCACCTTTTTGCGACAGCTTGACGTGACCCAAAAGTATAGTGTAAACAGAAGAAGTGACTTACGTATGTAACAAGTGTGCACGTTGTGCTTTATTATTTTTTGCTCAATTCAAACTAATTCTATATTTATAATAATACTCGTAAAAAATAGCCCCAACATATGGTGAGAACTCTTATACAAAAAAAAAAATATCAAATTCAAAATGAATTGCAGTGCTATGGTTCATTCCAAATTAGTTATATATGTAGCGAGTAACATTGTACTTGCGTACTTAATTATTAAATGCAGTAAGCTTAAAGCTGCGATTAAATAATCTATCAGACGTTGAGCGGCTAGAATCAACCTCGACCCTAACGATCTGATTGCATAAAATATCGTTGAGTCGAGGCACGCGTATCATCGTTAGGTCGGAAATACCTCGAATAATAAATAATCAAGTCATTAACTTAGATTTCTTGTCTGCTAAATAAATGAATTACGCTCTATCTCGACGACAATATACAGCCATATTTATTAATATCAAAATCTTTTAAATGATATTTTTGCTTGCTATTCTGTAATATATGACTATGCTGTAATATTTATTGCGAATTAACATCACGACAAGAGAGTCTCTATATGCTGCAGAGTGATATAATATTGTGACTAATAGTCGCTCGGATAGATCACCGCTGCGCTGTTTGCAAAGTTTAGATATACGAGTATAACAAGTCTTTATTCCTGGAATTTCCGTTACGTATATTTAAGAGTTTTTCTTTTCCCATATTTCAATGAGTCATTAAGAAAAAAAAAAAATATATATATATATATATACATTGTTTTTTAACTGGGAAAGTATGGGGAAAACCTAAAC
Organism: Scirpophaga incertulas; assembly: GCA_036419045.1. Taxonomy (NCBI): domain Eukaryota; kingdom Metazoa; phylum Arthropoda; class Insecta; order Lepidoptera; family Crambidae; genus Scirpophaga; species Scirpophaga incertulas. The sequence goes on along the minus strand of CM071639.1, from coordinate 16,306,098 downwards.
CATTGAAGATATAAGGAAACCGTCTTAGGAACCATTTCAGTTTTTTTTTGTAAAATAAATTTGACATAGTAATTTTTTTGATCAAGCGTGATTTTCCTTGGAAATTAGTCATTTTGATGAAATTTTTTTTTGATGCGGATTGATTCAATTTCATGTTTAAAATATTTCATTCTATCGGAAGAAAAAAATCTGAGCAGCAGAAGTTAGTCATATTTAATAAAAAGTTTCCTATAGAAATTGTTAGCAAAATTTTAATTTTAGTTTAAAAAAAGTTAAATAAAAAACACTGTATATATATTATAAGCGGTTACCCCACACGTTGCGTAAGGTTGCCGGCCGTTGCCTATAAAAGCCGCTGCGGTTGGCTAGCGACTCACTTATCGTCGGGCATTCGGAGCGGGTAGACCGGTCGTAACGTTATTACGTGTTGCGTTGCGTAACGTTGCGTAATTTGTAAAGTAGGCGTTAGGCTGATTTTGTTCCTCTGTAAAATTATGTTGATGCCAAATTATTTTTTTTTAAGGAATTTCTCTTCTGATTCCTAAAATCAGAAGTGGGATAAGCAACTCTTAGCCCACAATTACGAGGAACAAAGTCTTCTGCGTACTTTAGTGTTCGTGTTTGTGATAATGGCTGGCGGATCCAGTCGGAGTGACCGTAGGTCGCGAAGTCGTTCCCGTGATAAGTCGCGGCACCGTTCACGTAGCCGTCACGAAGTGTCCACTAGGAACCGCCGATCGCGACGTCGGTCATATAGTAGGACGCGTAATGAAAATTTCACACCGTCAGAAAAAACGCCTAATCGTGATCGCCATCATCGTCGCTTGAACAGATCGCGGTCTTCAAGCAGGTCACATACCCGGATTTGGCTATTCATTCCACGTTGAATTCGATCATGGACCGTCTTGCGTCGATCTTGGCAGTGTGGGTGAGGGTCAGGTTGGGCCGAGTCGGGGGGGGGGTTGGACCTTTGATTGGCTCGGCTGAGCCTCGGAATGTTGGGCGGATGCAGGTGCGGACGGGTGTGGTGCGTCGGGGACGTCATCGGATCGCGGTGCGGCCTTGGCGTTCAGTGTGAAGACATACAGTTTTGTATGTATTGGACTTTATGTCCGGCAGACATACAGTTTTGTATGTATTGGACTTTGTGTCCGGCAGACATACAGTTTTGTATGTATTGGACTTTGTGTCCGGCAGACATACAGTTTTGTATGTATTGGACTTTGTGTCCGGCAGACATACAGTTTTGTATGTATTGGACTTTGTGTCCGGCAGACATACAGTTTTGTATGTATTGGACTTTGTGTCGGCAGACATACAGTTTTGTATGTATTGGACTTTGTGTCCGGCAGACATACAGTTTTGTATGTATTGGACTTTGTGTCCGGCAGACATACAGTTTTGTATGTATTGGACTTTGTGTCCGGCAGACATACAGTTTTGTATGTATTGGACTTTGTGTCCGGCAGACATACAGTTTTGTATGTATTGGACTTTGTGTCCGGCAGACATACAGTTTTGTATGTATTGGACTTTGTGTCCGGCAGACATACAGTTTTGTATGTATTGGACTTTGTGTCCGGCAGACATACAGTTTTGTATGTATTGGACTTTGTGTCCGGCAGACATACAGTTTTGTATGTATTGGACTTTGTGTCCGGCAGACATACAGTTTTGTATGTATTGGACTTTATGTCCGGCAGACATACAGTTTTGTATGTATTGGACTTTGTGTCCGGCAGACATACAGTTTTGTATGTATTGGACTTTGTGTCCGGCAGACATACAGTTTTGTATGTTCCAAATTCCAAATTCCAAATTCCAAATTCTTTATTCACATTAACAGACACGAGACACAATATAAATTAATCTTACAGGTACAGGGACAAAAATAATGCATGCAGAAACTTAAAAATAAGAATAGAATTAAGGTTTAAGTGAAGTCTCGCGACTGCTGTGTGAAGGGTACCTAGATCAGCATGAGGTAGTGAAACAACACTATCTAACCCTAGTCTAACTAACCCTAGTCTATGTATTGGACTTTGTGTCCGGCAGACATACAGTTTTGTATGTATTGGACTTTGTGTCCGGCAGACATACAGTTTTGTATGTATTGGACTTTGTGTCCGGCAGACATACAGTTTTGTATGTATTGGACTTTATGTCCGGCAGACATACAGTTTTGTATGTATTGGACTTTATGTCCGGCAGACATACAGTTTTGTATGTATTGGACTTTATGTCCGGCAGACATACAGTTTTGTATGTATTGAACGTACGAGTGGACGTAGCTTGAATATGATGATACAGGTATAAGAATGAAGGAATGACTGACAGACGAGGATGGTGGAGTTGCAGCAGATGGCAGCATACAAAGTGGTGACAACCCCTCGTGTCGAGGACGACACTATGTCAGGAGAGGCCGTATAAGCGGTTACCCCACACGTTGCGTAAGGTTGCCGGCCGTTGCCTATAAAAGCCGCTGCGGTTGGCTAGCGACTCACTTATCGTCGGGCATTCGGAGCGGGTAGACCGGTCGTAACGTTATTACGTGTTGCGTTGCGTAACGTTGCGTAATTCGTAAAGTAGGCGTTAGGCTGATTTTGTTCCTCTGTAAAATTATGTTGATGCCAAATTATTTTTTTTTAAGGAATTTCTCTTCTGATTCCTAAAAATATATATACAGAGTGTATTTTTGAAACGGGGCAGTAAGGGCAAGTACCTTCACCATTGCAGTTACAGCAAAACGTTCTTAGAAGACCTTCCCTAACTTTTTGACATATTTTGAACTGCTTTCACAGATTTTGTAAAAAACTTACAGTTGGCAAAAAAAATGCAAAAAGTCCAAATTTTTTTTTCATGTGGGGATCAAACTCTGTGGGACCATTTTAGCTTTCATATGATAAATCAACTCGAAACTCATAGGTCAGGTAAAATTTTGAACTTTTTTAAATAAAAAAAATCATTTAAACATTTATGAAATTGGTTTATGAAATAAATTGCTCAAAATGATTTCCATTTTTACGAATACATAAGTCTATCCTTTTTGGCACTGAACGAATGGCGGCTAATAATGTTCTGGGATGAATATTACGTAAAATGGTCATTAATGCATCCTTGAGCTCTTGAACACTGGCGTACGTCGTCTTATACACCTCGTTTTTCACGAAGCCCCATAAAAAAAAATCAAGTGGTGTTAGATCGGGGTTACGAGGTGGCCACTGTGTTGGACCATGTGTACCTATCCTCTGTGTACCGAATAGGCGGCTCAAATTGGAAATTGGAATTAATAACTCATATTAGATGATTGACAGATTTTCTAATCAAATTCGAAATTTGAGGGTAAAAATTCTTTTTATTTACTTTACAGTCAATTCTACCCACTTCCTGGCCATAACAAAAAGTTTGACCATCGTAGATTTTTGTTTCTGTTGCCGAAATGTATGGGAAACCCCCATTTTGATCCCCACATGAAATAGAATCGATTGGCGTAAAAAAAAAATTTTGGACTTTTGCATTTTTTTTTTGCCAACTGTAAGTTTTTTACAAAATCTGTGAATGCAGTTCAAAATATGTAAAAAAGTTAGGGAAGGTCTTCTAAGAACGTTTTGCTGTAACTGCAACGGTTAAGGTACTTGCCCTTACTGCCCCGTTTCAAAAATACAGCCTGTATATATATATATATAATATGACACCATAGACACACATCTTAAGATGGCCTTTATTGTTGGTAAAAGGAAGACAATAAAAATTTATAAGTTCATAAATCGGATAATTCATCAAGATCTCTCAAAGACAAAATGTGTTTTGTTAAGTAAACGTAAACCAGAAAAATGACTTATAAACTTTATACTATTTTGATTATTTAGTTATTCATTAGTAACACAAAACACCTAGCTGCCTTACCTTTGGTCGTGATAATCACAATTACACTTAATTAACTACTCATTATGGATCAGAAATTCACTTTGCTTACAGAAACAAGCTTTTACCACTAAATTATTGCAATTATATCACGAATTTGTACAAAATTTCTATGTAATGTTTTGAAGTTACGTATTTTGTAGTTTTAGAAATTTAAGTTTTATTATTTCCAAAATCTTGGATTCCTAACGATTACATATTTCCTGTAGTATGTGTATATATACACATACTCACTTCTCACATACTCACTATATAAACTCACTTGCTTTCCAATATGGTAGGCAGAGAATACAAATATCTGCATGCTAAGATCTAAACATACTTCTCTAATTCTTCTACTGTCTCTAATGTTTTCATATACGCTCGTCGGTTAAGAATACTATTGGTTTTGGCTATCTTCAGGATATCGCTTGTATTATACAGGTAAGTTAGCCTAGGCCATCTCTTACCAACATGTAATCTTATAAATTTAATTCTTCATTCGTCCAAACTTTCCATATATTTTGTCCTTGCCTTCCAAATATCCTTATGTACATATTTCAATTAAAGTAGCACGAAATAAATAACCTCCGCGGCGAGCATAAATTTCACAATATCAACAATAAGGCGCTTTTCACTGCAAATAATGAGCGAAACGTAGATGGATGAGTAACCTAATCGTAGTTTATGTGCTTAGCTCTGTGTCACACTGGGAGAAAAAATGTTTGTACATTTATATAGAAATTGTGGGCACGGAAGTATTTTATTTTGTGAGGTCACATATCATACAGTATGCAATTTATTGACGCAATAAATATACACCCATAAATATTTTATTAATTCTTTTATTCATGAAACGGTTTAATTATACCTGTACCTAATGTTACAGAATGTTGAAAGACAACAGACAAACAGGATAACAACGAAAATCTTATCGTTATTATCATATTTCTTGTTGTTCTTCGTTTAGAATTATTATGAAAACACCTCATGAATCATATCAGTCATACAGTTGAGTCAGTATTATAGGATACACAATAATACATTTTTATTTTTTCATGTAATTGCAAGTTATGGATCATTTAATTGGTAAATCTCTTGATAGGTTCATGTTTTGCAAAAACTGTTCATGTTTTGCTAACATTGAAAGTGTTAAATATTGCTTGCAAATCTTTTATCATTCAAAAAATTTCGTGGAAATGTATTAATATGGAAGCACGGTAACAGGTTAGCATTTTTGAAACATATGATTCTTATAAACCTATGAATATTCTACTAGCTGTCTGGCTATTACCATGTCCCCTCGACTCAGTTTGGGGAAAGCGAAAGTTATGGTGGTTCTTCAAGCCTGGTAGGCGAATATAGATTCATGTCGATCAAGCATCCTAAGGCTATCCGCGTGACCAAGTCACCATAGTACGAATCCGATAAGGATCGACATAACCTATGCCTTCAAATAAGGAAATAAAAAATATTACACAAACAAAAAAAGAGTGCGGACCAAAGAGTCCGCAGAAAATCAGACAAACCTCATAAAAAAAAACCTATGCGCTTCTCACCGCTAACGCCAACGCTAACGGGTTCTTACAAAACATAGATAATATCATACCCTACGCACGTAAATGGTTTTAGTTCTAAGTTTTTTGTTGTGTGATCACGAAAGTTACCAGTTACATGTTCGTTACATTTATTGGTATATTAAAGAGATTTAAAAAGAAAACAACACTATTAAATATACCACAATTGCCCCTGTTCTCCTCTCATCTTCGTTTTTGTGTTTTTGTAGATTAATTATAATATGATCGGAATATGAAAATTTATTTTTAATTATAAAAAGTGCTTTGACCAAAAATCTAAAGCCAAAATTTCTTAATTGAATCAAAAGAGGCTTCAGAAACAAAAACTAAAGAAACTATTTTGATAGGTGATTGTAACCACCTATCAAAATAGTTTCTTTAGTTTTTAAAGTACAGAAAATTGACGTTAAATACCTAAAACAAAAGTAATCGAAACTCTGGTTTGTATAAATATTTCAAACGAAGTACGAGTAATTTATCAGAGAACTTCGGAAACTTTGGATAGGTAAGTGTCTGTTTTCAACAATGCTCGGAGCTACGTTATCTTGAGAGAACATCGATACGACATTATTAGGTACCCTAAAAGAAGGAAAAGGAAACCGAAATATTTGGAATTATTACGTTGATCTTAGATTTGTGGTGAGAAAATTGTAACGAGCACCTACAGCTTTCTTCTTGAAGGAGATTTAAATTTATTTCGTAACAGGTCTAAACGATAGCTTTGTCACGAAATCCTAGCTTAGTAATACTCTATTATTTCTGCAACTCGTCGGAAGTCTTTTGTTTGGAAGTGTTTTGAAGGATATATTTCAAGGGATGTTTAAGTACTTCACCCGGTCTAGTATTACTTCTCTATCTTTGAAGTAGACCATAGGCTACTGTTTCTTCTACTTCCATGCATACTGCAAACTACCCTGTTACCCATGTTGAAAAGATGGTATTGCAAGGTTCATCTATATACATACTTCAAGTTTGTGCCAATATTGTACATGTGCTTATTGTGTGCATTTGTTGACCTTTCAAATTTTTTTTTTAGTATGGTACAAGTGAATTGATTTGTGAGTGATGTGAGGTTGATTTGGATTCCATTTGTTATTTTTATTTTTGTTAGTTAGTGTTATTTTTGGGATATGTAAATAATTTACCACTTGTATTAAGTCATCCATATCACATTTTTTGGATATTATAGTATAATTTACCACATTATTCTAAGAAAATTTAACTATTTCTTTTTTTTACCGAATGTCAAGAATGTAGAACAGTTGTGAAAATAAGGAATGAAACTGTTGAATTCATACGTACGAAACTTTTGAGCAAGACATTAGATACACGATTGCAATAGGATCCTCAAATTGATGACACTGTATCAATATACGCAGAAAATAAAAAAATAGTCATTGCTGGTTTTTGACCGGACATTTCTTTTTTTGGACGGACCTATGCTGAAGCCTTAGATGGCATGTTCAACTTTGTGTGTGTTTGTGGAAGGCGCACGAACGGAAGGTTCGACACCTAGCCATCTATCGACACCGGCGACCGTTCCAGTGTCGTTATGGTCGAAGCAAAGGGAGTCGACGCAGCTTGAGCGCGCCGTCTAATGGCTCGAACGCTCAAGTTCGCCGTGTAGTGGAGGGTGAGAATCTACCCGGTACTTTTTTTTCCCACGGGGGATGGTAGTGAATCCTTATAGGGGGCGCACCACCACAGTGGTCGTTATGACAACCCCCTGGAGCTTGGACGACCGCACCGGATACCACCCGCAACCGGTCTACGGCGGGTGGTTATGTTGGACTCTAGCAGAAGGCCAGCCTACCAACTAAACACTACCTACAGCCTTTGGTCGGGCGGAAGGCCTGGGACCCTATCGGCTTGAACTAACGCTCCCGCTATCCAGAACGGGGACGGTGCATAGCGCAGCCTCAGGAGAGTGCGTGCGCTCTGATGTGGGTTCGGTTACCAGAGTGGTCCGAATAGTATGCACTTAATAAGCACATGTGCGCTTATGCACTTAATAAACAGTTAAGCTAACTACACAGGTGTTCATGTGTGGTTGCTACTTACGTGCTTGTGGAGTTTGGCGACGCAGAAGCCGCCTCGAGTAGCCTGTTGAGCTTAGCTGTGACTGTGTTTGGCTGGCCTGATAGCGCGTGTTTGGGACGGCGAATGCGGTCGGAAACTGCGTAATCGGACTACCCGGTACATGATGGTACCGGTTATATCTTTGACGTAGGCGCGGCCCGGATCTTCGCGCTCGCGGACGAGCGCGGTGAGTGAGGGAGAGACGTGGGTGTGTGGCGTGAGGGACGACGCGGTTGGTGGCCGGCGGGAAGGATTGGTTTGCGCGTGTGATGGGGTCGGGCGGGTCGGACAAGATGTTTTTGGGGCGGCGGGCTTAAGCCGAGACGCTATCTGTCGGGGTGTAGTCTATCATTTTTCGAGAGTATTGGGGTAGGTGAGAGCGTTAGAGAAGTAGCGAGTGGCTAGCTCTTTTATATGGGACTCGATCGACTGAAGGTCTAGATCGTAGTGTAGGTCTATGCTGCGTGAGTACCACGGGGCACCTAGAGCACGACGTATGAATTTATTCTGTACTACCTGAAGTTTGTGCAACCGGCACTTAGGAGCGTGGGCGAACACTACGGATGCGTAGGTAAGGATCAGGCGTATTATTCTTTAAGCTTTGTATAATGTCAACTTATTTCTAAGTGACATTTTACTTCGCTTCCTAATGAGGTGGAATAGTCTGCCTAAGATGAAGGCTGCTCGATTGCGAACTATGTCGATATGAGGTTTGAACGTTAGCTGTCTATCTAGCGTAACGCCTAAATATTTGACTTGGTCTTGCCAGGGAATTGGCTTATCGAAGAGTTTTATTGACTGAAGGTCGGAGGTAGCTATTCGAGCCCTACCGCGATGAAAGTACATTGCTGCACTCTTATCGGGGTTGACCTCGATTCGCCATTTGGTGAACCAGGCTCCGAGTGAGTCGGCAGCTAGTTGGAGATTTTTCAGTAGGCTGGGGGTTTCCGGAAGTAGCTTGGTGTTCCCGGGGGCTCCCTACATCCCTGAGGTTTTTAGTGGGTAGGCCTTCCCCTTCCGGGGAGGAGAGCCCCACATAACCGCCGGCGGCTCGCCACAGCCGGGGTAAAAAAAAAAAATGTTGGGAATGTTTAAACCGGACGTAAATAGCGCGGTGTCGTCCGCGAATAATGATAGTTGCGTGCCGAGAGGCGGCCTAGGTATATCGCTAACGTAGAGCGAAAACAGGAGGGGAGCGAGCACAGATTCTTGTGGGACGCCGGCTCGGATTGGGCGGGGAGACGAGAGTGCCTTCTATGCGGTAGCGGAAGGAGCGGTTCGTTAGGTGGGCTTGTACGATGTGTACGAGTCTATCCGGCACATTGAGTTGGTGTAGTTTATACACCAAACCATTGTGCCGGACCTTATCGAACGCCTTCGCTACATCAAAGAATAGCGCCATCGTTTGTCGGGGTCTCTTAAAGAGGGTGAAGTGGTGTAGGATATGCTCCGTGAGGCGGTGCACTTGGTGAACGCACGAGTGCCGGGCTCGAAAGCCTAACTTTTCGTCGGGTAGGAGGTGGTTGGATTCCGCAAAGTCTCTAAGGCGCGTCAGAAGGACGCATTCGTAGAGCTTGCCTAGGCATTTGAGGAGGCTAATAGGCCTGTAGCTAGAGGGCAGGGATGGGTCTTTACCGGGTTTGCGGAATCCGATGACGTAAGCCTGTTTCCATGCGTCAGGAAAGAGGCAGTGGGAGATGGCACTATTGAAGATGCTAGTGAATTGAAGTGACCAGGATGCAGATTATTTGAGCGGGGAGGATCTTAAGGACTTTGTTAGAAATGCCGTCAGCGCCGGGTGCGCTGCGGGGACTGAGATTTTTGATTAACGTTCTAACCTCATCGGCAGTGACGGGGGATAAGGTAGCCGTGGGGGGAGTAGATGCTATTTTTTCGACTTCCGAGTCGACTAGGTTGATGTGGTGAATCAATGACGTAGCGTCATTGACGTGTAAAAGCGAATGTATAAAAATTATTTAATAAATAAATTGTATATTTTCATTATATATGTTAGAAGTAGCATGTTTTGTAAGATACAATTTACATCTGTTAACTCGTGTATCAAATATAACTATAAGAAATCGAAGAAATGTGCATCCAGGAAAACCCGTTTTATTTAGAAAAAGTATTATAGGCCTTAAAATATGTAATAAAATCCGAAAAGTTATTAAATACGTTTATTATGCTATGACTATAGTGTTTTCAAAATCATAAATTCTATTTGATTGACATTGTAAAAATTTATTGAACTCGATATTTTGTCAATTATGTTAATGTTTTTATTACTTTTATTTGGATTTTATCAATTAGTGAATGAACATATTTTAATTTGACATCATACTTATTTAATTTAGTTTTCATTTTGATAATAGATTACATTATTTGTAGTATGTTAATGTATTATCTTACCTTATTTTGATCTTAATAAACCACTACTTTTCACTAGTTCCACTACTATATAATATTTTATATTTATTGTGACCGGTTTCGGAACATCATCGTCAGACATGTAATCAAAAACTCTATACCTAATTGTTTGAATTAATGTGATGATAATTGTATTAAGTTCAAGTAAAAAATATTATAATTATATCGCAAATTTGCAACATTTGATGACCATTTATTATCCCTTATGCCGGAACACACCAATACAGCCATTGCTCTATAATTTTTTTTCATTCATCAATTTTTTTTATTTTTACTTCGTTACCGCATACCTCACTCCTCGGGAAAGACACAAGATCATATCGAGCTATCCAAGAAATTTGAGAGCCGAGTGCTAGAGATAGCAAGCTGCATACCGATCACAGGCCCAAAAAATCCTCTCACATGCGTTTTGGTGCGAGTACGTCAATTACCTTTCCGTCCTATTCATTGAAACAGATATGCGTTACTACCGGACAAAGTTATGAGAACTCTTACAAACATTTTTCCAGTAACTTTAAGTTGACTTGCCGGCAGTTTCCCACCGGTAAATCTTTTAACTTAGTTACCTTTATTGTTTTAGTAAAAAAAAGTTTACTCATTTGTTCCATAGTCTAAGCTCACTCAACACCTAATGAATGCCACTCACACTTATATTTACATTTTACACATATGTATGTATGTACCTAAAGAGTACACCCCTCTGAGTTGATCTTGACTATTGAGATAAGTAATTAACTACTAATCCGGGTTATGTTCAACAGCACATTTAGATAGTTTCCATTAGTAGAACGTTGATGAAGTTACACTGTTAGGTATTTTATGTATTTAATCTAAACTAATTACATCTATCTATTATCTAATAAGAGATGTTGTTACTACGTGCGTCATATGTCTAAATGTCATTGCCGACTCACTATCAATAATATATTTTGTTAGAGCCTAGACTAATAAAAAAAAATTACGCGGTGATGTCAAAGATATGTCACTAATGTGTGATGTCAAAAAAATAATAATTATATATATATGTAAATTTCTTATCTATTACGTATTTTAAAAACTTGACATACAAAATCGAATATTTCGTTTCAAAGTTATATTTTAAATAGAAACCTTAATTTTCTTGGAGGGCATAATCGCGTTCAATAATGTCTGCGGATTTTTGTGGATTTTTGTAGACATTAGAGGATTACACTTTAGCCTCAATACTGTTCACCACCAAAACTGAAGTATTACACTGTTACTAGTAGTAACGACGTAACTTGACTCGACTATTACAAAATAACTAGTGACTTTTATACCGAACACTGAGTTAGGATTGAATTGAGTATGTTCAAATGGCTGCAGAATACATGCGATTCTATTCGTAAAAATTGCGTCCACTATGCTAAAGCGCTCAGAATGAATACACGTGGAGAGTTCTGTACAATATTTAATCACACCTTATTTCTTTGCTTACGCTAATCTCAGATTCGGAGATCTACAGGTCTCCTTAGTCACTCAAGCGACTTCCTTTATAAAGTAATAATGATATGCGAGGAGGATTTGTAATCAATCAATAAAATAATAATAAAATAGTCATAAATTGCACATGTGAAAACAACTTATCTGATTAACTACAATAAAAACACAAGTTTTTATTAGATTATGAAATAGCACCTATTGTTGCGGCCCTTCTTGTAACCATATTTTTAAGTTCTTTCGGATTTCAATATGTTTCAAAATTATGAGTGTGTTTCTAAGTTTGTGTTAATAGTTGTCAAATTGCTAATATTATACCATAAAGTTTGTATTTTTTTATCCATTTTTATATATATTGCATTATTTAAAATATTTTAGAAGCGTGCTTAACTACATTAAGTAACGAGGCACGCTTTTTGCTTCTGACTAGGTATTCCATAGTATGAGGATTTGAGATTAAAATAGTGAACGATAATGTAAGAGAATTAAAAATACGTAATTCTTTTAGAAACCACTTGTATGTAAGGGTATAAAAATAATATCACGTGGCTTTAATTAAACTCGATTTATAACCATCATTAAGTAGAAAATGGGAACAAAACCGCTGGCGGAAGTCTGGTTATTCAAATATATTGTTACTTCCAAACACCGCTACTATACGAATGCCTGCCCTAATTCCTGGCCACTAATCCAGGATCACGCGGGATAATCGAATATGCGATCAACTGGGAATTCCGCACGTACATGGAGATCAACAACGCAGAATAAGAATTTAGTTTTAATTTTCTGTTTATTCAGGAATTTAGAGATTAAGTACTTATAGTAGAAAAAAAAATTAGAAAAGAGTTATTTAAGTATTTTGACAAACTGCAATTGTTGTTAGCACTTTTCTTCTAATCATTTATGATTTAAGCCTTAATTTTATTTAGGCTTATACCTTCTGCATACTAAATGGTTTTTTTAATTCTAATTTATCTGATGTTTCTGCCTACGAAAAAACTTAAAGATATGTGATAAAATGTCGCAAAGTAAAAAGTATAATTACTCTGATTTAGTTGACCTGGTCTGAGCAGGGTAAATAATTTATTTTTGCTTCTAATTACTCATTAGTTTTACTCTTAATCAAATGTACGTAATACATTACTACCTAATAACTCAAGGATCGTCATTTTGTTTGAAATTTCATTAATAACCTTTTAGTCCTCATTGCGGTTTTTTTCTAATTTTTCACTAAAAATACCATAATGGGCAACAAAAATAAAAGTACTATATAAAAGAAAGGAAACAAAACTTTATTTAATGGAATTCAATAATTGAGAAATTTCACATTTTATGATTGTCATTTTTAGAATAAACTTGAGTACATTTGATCTAATAAGGTTTTGTTTTTGTAAATTTAGCATGATCAATTATTTTTTGTATCAAAACTTTTTATTCCTTCTAATTCTTTTAATGTTTATTTTGTGGATGTGGTTGAGCAATTGCAGATTACGTAAGTGTAGATCATAAGTAACTAAACACTCACGGACATTAATAACTCATTAGCGTTCAATCTACTATTTTTCAGTCAGTTACAAAATAAATTCCTACGTCATTACCATTTTAAACTTTTCAAAAACACTATTTAATAATTAATATAATTTACAATTATATATATTTGATTTTTACGTCTGAGAAATATTTATTCGAATAGCCGTTCTAGTTTATTTTATGCTATATCTGATACTTGATTCTTCTACTTCATTAAGGAGCAGGTCCCTACGGATTAACGTAAATACGCCGCTGAAGATTGTGCTTAAGAAAATACATCCAATTAACTAATTACACCCATACTTAAGTCAACCTCAACGAGTTCTTAGACAATAGATTTAGAATTTTAAATACAAAAAACCTAAGCAAAAATCTGTGATTTATATACATATAAATACTTGTAGTGTGTCCTTTATAGGGATTGCACATTTGCATATAGGAATCACATATACAGGTGAAAGTGTGACTATAGTCTTCAATTACAGTAAGTCAGCATGTTGGCCAGGTTTTTTGTTTCCTTACTTTAGTATACTTACTTATGCATAGTAAAGTTACAGACAAAATATTGTAGTAGAAATATTTTTTCTCCTAAGATATCATTAAAAAGTCTAAATAACTGTTTTTATGTCAAAGAGTGACCCAAAAATGATTCGATTTTTTAAATGTAAGCCGATATGGTATCTTGTACTTTCTTTTGTAATAAAAATGTAAGGTTGTAAAGACCATTATGCAAATTACTGACACTCGGCAATATTTTACTGCCTAATCTATATACTATAGGGGCTGTAACCAGAGCCTATAAGGCGTGCGTCACCACTCCATGTATATAAGCGCGCGTTTGTAACGTTCATATTAAATAAACTTGTGTAATTTATATTTATTATTGTTATTTTATTTATTGATTACAAATTACGTCATCTCTTAGCGTCTTAATTTTATTTTTTTATTCTTTATACATATTCTTACTATTTTTCCCATAAGTCTGGGTAGATATCACAGTTTCCTACTTGCTATACGATCTAAGCAATACATATATGTCACACCTTGTTCCCAATGGGGTAGGCAGAGACCACCTCTCTCCACTTGCTACGATCCTGGCACACTTCTCTTGCTTCCTCCACTTTCATGAGCGTCTTCATGCATGCTCGTCGGTTGCGAGTACTCTTGACCCGACCTTTCTTTAGGACATCTTCGATTTGATCGAGATATATCCGCCTAGGTCGACCTGCACCAATTCGTCCTATCATTCTTACTTTGTGTATCTCTTTCGTTAATCTTCCTTCATTCATTCTTTCAACATGGCCGAACCATCTAAGCATCCCTTTCTCTATCTTTGTCACTACATCTTCAACTCCCTTATCACACTGTTCCTGACTTTGTCCTTCAGATTTACTCCAATTATACTTCTCAAGCTTCTCATCTCCACAGCATTAATCCTACTTTCATGTTTCTTCTGCCACACCCAACATTCACTACCATACATCAATGTGGGGATCAATACGCCTCCATGCACAGCCAGTCGTGCTCTTTGTGATACGTTCTGGCTATTCATGAAGTTATGAAGTGCCCCATTTACTTGATTCCCTTTTAAAACTCTTCTTTCAATATCACCATCACACTTGCCATCTCTCGTAAACTGTGAACCCAAATATACAAATTCTTTCACTTGTTCTACTTTTTGTCCCTCAATCATAATATCACAGTTTGTCATACATTCTTCTCTTTCAAAAACCATTACTTTCGTCTTGCTTACATTCACTTTCATTCCTTTGCTTGTTAAAGCACCATGCATTATGTCTACCATCGTTTGCAACTCCTTCTCCGACGATGATCAACTCTTTCATTCTTAGTCCATACTCACTATCTTTCAAATCTTTGAAGCAATTGTCTATAAATAGGTTAAACAGTCACGGCGAAGCCACACATCCCTGTCGAACACCCTGTCGGATGCTAAACCAGTCTAAGTAAGCTCCGTTTATCCTGACACAAGCACTGGAACCCTCATAAAGTAATTTCAGTGCTCGTATCAGCGTGTCGTTTACTCCATAAACAGATAATATGGACCACAATTCATTCCTCACCACTCTGTCATAGGCCTTTTCCAAGTCCACGAAAACGCAATAGACCTTTTGGCACATGTGCCAAACATTTTTCGGTTATGCTACGTAAGGAAAAGACCTGGTCCATGCACCCCATTCCTCTCCTAAATCCTGCTTGTACATCCCAAATCTTATCTTTAGTTTCATTCATCACTCCTTTTAGTCAGTATCTTTGCATACAGTTTGCCGACGACGCTCAGTAAGCTAATGCCACGGTAGTTTTTACAGTCTTGCTGTGCATCATACCCAGCAGCCTTACCCAACTTCATACTATTCATTGCATCTACATCTTTTATACAGATATTACTTTCATCCCCACTTGTTGTTTGATCCCTTACGGGGTTTGTCACTTGCATATCCTCTTTCTCGAATAAACTTTCAAAATATTCCTTCCACCTCTTTAGAATACATTCTTCACGTGCCACAATACTTCCATCCTGGTTTCTGATTTTGCCAAGTGAGTTTTGGTTTATTAATTCTGGCTGTTCTTATGGACTTCCAGAAGAACTTAATGTTCGTTCGGAAGTCATCAGATAACTTACTTTCAAATTCATCTCTATCATTCATTTTCTTTTTTTTCACTACATCCTTTGTTGCGTTCTTACATCTTTTATACTCATCCTTCGCATTTTGTACATCTTCTATCGTTGCCTTGTCCATTTTTTGATTGGCTTTTGCTGCCAACCAATCTTGCCAAGCTTTCTTCTTTTCAGACACTGCCTTTCGTACTTCTGCACTTATAGTCTTCAACACACTTCCGTTTCTTCTCTTACTTACGCCACAGACATCACTAGCTGCTTCCACGACCCCATCCTTGAACGACTTCCATACCTCTTCAACCTCACACATTCCTTCTAGTCTGTCAAACTTATCAATCAATTTACTCTTATACTTCTCTCTCATTTCATTATCTTGTAAAACCTCACTCTTTCTAGTACACTAATAGGTTCCCGAATACGATGCCGCCATCGCCTAAAAATCCCCCTAATTCGGCACATCACTAGGAAGTGATCAGTACTGATGGCAGTGCCGCGGTATACCCTAGTATCTAGCACTTTCTTTCTCAATCTTTTGTCAATCATTACAAAATCAATCATACTTTCCTGATTTCCTTCTTTTCTTGTGTACATGTGGATCTTTTTGTGGTCAAAGTAGCAAAGTGGCTATCCGCAGCCCACTTTTCGCTCCCACGGGTAACGAGACGTGACGGGTTGCGAACCTCGTTGCCGCCATTCTGGCATGAAATAATATTTGTCTCCATTGCGTTCCCACGAGTAGCAAGGGATACATTGTCGACCCAAACAGAGCCCCGCATGTTTGGGCAAGGTTAGCCTTGTTCTGGGGTCACCCGGTCCCAGGGCAATGGCACGCTAATCCCAGACTCGCCTCTGGGCACGCAGCTCTTGGGCACGGCTTACCACTGGCTTGGCGGAAGGGAAGGGAAGGATTATAATAAGAAAGGATACTACTGACTCGGAAAGAGCAGAAAGGAGACAATAATAGCTCGGGAGGCCGGGGTCGCATACCCGGTACTCAAAATAGTGCCGGACAGTCGGCTGAGTACTCCTTGGCCGCAATAGCAATATAAGTAAATGATAAAAAGGTACAATACAATAATAATAACCAGTGTACAATATAAAATATGTTTATGTAAGTATGGATAATTTTGTTAATTGTTCTTTAAGGCTCTGCATTGAAATAATTAAAATATTTATAACTTTTAGTATGAGTATATACTGTCTAAAACACAAGAAGCTTCACACATACACAACAAAAAACAACTATATTATAAGTGACATAAGAGTTTTGTGAAAGGCAATATGTAAATAAGGATATGTACTTTATGTACCTAGAGGTATAGTTTTAGCAAGGCGGTTCATGTTATTTTTTAACCATATGAATACATAGTTGTATTTTAATTATAGCGCAGATTTATTGATATAACTTACATGACAAAGCTATCGGTTTATAAAAATAAATTAATAAAGTAATTTTACTCTTTCTGGTAGAGTTTATTCTAGCATTAGTTATTTTTTTGAATTCACGCTATGTTTTCATACATCATTTGTCATTGATTTGGGTCATAAATAATAGTGGTGATGGCGTCTCTTTGATTATTATCTACATATCTGCTGGTTAATGTGATCCACTAATGGTTGTCATCGTTTGATGTTTTTTATTTAGTGATTTGTTCAAAAATATATATTTATATAATATTTTCAAATATATACGTATATAGACACCTAAACAAATATATATTATATATCTTTCAACGAATCGATTGTGCGTTATGCATCCTATTACTCTTTCCTGGGATTAAATCAGTAAAATTTTAAGCGTACCGTAACACGAAGAGAGACGACTGTATCAATATTTCGTGCGAAAGCCAAAATGAATATTTGATTCAAACTGCAGCTCCCACTTTTGAAATTTTAATAATTTCTAATTATTCAGTATCATTGGCTTTTGAGCCTGTGAGCTTGCAATTAATGAGACCTTCCGTTAAAGTACACTTAAATCGATATTTGTGTTATTTTCCAAAGTTTACCATGGGGACGTTTTCAAGGAAGAGTTATATAAATAAACACAAGGTAAACAACAATCAAACTAACGTAAACTACAAAAGCCGCCGTAAGTAGACCATTCCGTTATATTCCCTAGTCGGAAATGAAATCTCAAGTTTTGGTAGATTCGTGAACAAGTAATTTTTGTGTGCTTCATCTTATATGTGCAAACTGTATCAGAGATACAAATATATACTGAAGGAACATGTAAGTTAAATATTAGATTAACACTAGATGCTTGTCTAAAACTTAAAAATACTTTGTGAATTATTTGACTTCAAAATCAAAGTAAAATCTTTCGGATGATACCCTTAGGCAGTCGTTGACACAAAAGAAATGCTTGCTAGCTGTAGATGCAATAACGTTTAATAGATTGTTGCAAAGTATTCCTCGTACGGTGATGTAGGGCTGTCGATACTTAGGATAAGTATTTTATTTGTAAGAGAAAAGATGGTTTATAAGAGAAAAAAGGTGCTTGCTTAGCGCAAATATTTATTTCTACGGAATTTTCGCGTTTAATGGAATACACAGTAGTATATAATATTATTTATTCGGTCCTGAAACATACTGTATTATTTATGTTATAGAGGAGCAAATGAGCAAACGGATCACCTGATAGTACGTAGTTGCTGGCCCTTAAGCAGAATATGCTCTTTATCAAAACGTTTGGAGATCGCATTGATTCGGAAATACCGCACGTGACTGACTGAATGACAATTCATTCCACAGTTGGGTAATGCGAGGCAGAAAGTTTGTGGAGAAACGACGTTGTGAACTGCCAACCGTCAAAGTGATGAGGGTGAACGTTTTGTTGCGTGAAACGATGGCGGAAACTAGCAACAGGGATCAATCCAAATAATTTCTGGGATAGAAGATGCATAACGAGTTTATCTCTTACGCAGCACAAAGAGGTCAAGTTGACATAAAATATCTATACAGTTGACGATTAAGTCATTCTCCGTTGAATGCGGCTCAGAGGGAGAAGATGATCTTGGGGAGCACCTCTCTAAAGATGAGAGCAATATTTCATATGTGGCCCAAACTGCGCTTTACAAAGTTACAAGCGGCGGGCCGGTATCAATTAACACCTCGAACTATTGAGAACACCAAGCTACTTTGAGGCCCTCAGCCTTACCATCTAAATGTTCATGAAACGGAATTTCGCTCGATATGTCAACACTACAATTGATGGTGTGCTCTGAAATCGAGGAATTGAATATCAGATCTTCTCTGTGTCTGAAAGGTCTTCGTTTTGTCGAAACTATCGATTGTCGTTGATTTACTCATGATCTCTATGCCCAATGATGAATAATAGGTATACCAAAAGATCACCAGCCGACCTTCACGGAAACCATACTGTTGTTCACTAAGTAGCTGGTAATACTCAAAATATCCAAGGTGCTGATTATTGACAATGGTCGTGTTAGATAAAAAGACGCGTTAGAGCTGGTGCCAACTCTGGAGCACATGTTTTCAAATAGTTAGTTGCATCAGGTGACATAGATTAACAAATAAAAATAAGTGCAATTTTTGTGGGATTCATACAGAATTGGTCAGGTTTTTCGTAATACCTTAACTTAGCTGTATTGTATGCTATTGGGAATTTCCCCGTGTATGGAACTATGTAGATTTTTGTACTTATCGTGCAGCAAAAGATGAACATGAACTGTCGCCCAGGCCTCCTCGCTGCATTGTTATACGATTACATTTTTGGAAATAATAAAATTAAGAACGGATCACGTTATAAAAAATAACAATAATTTCTTTTTCTTATACAAATATATATACTAATACTGTGATATCTTTTTACTACATAAATGTTATGTTAATATAGCAAGTAGTGCAATTGTTTTTTCTTATGAAGATGGCATAAGACTTTAGGTCAATAAAATTTTCTTTTTCTTTGTTTTAGCTCGTTACCAACAGTTGACGCTGCTCGGATAACTCGAATGCCACTAAGGATTTATTTGCGTCGGAATTCAATTCAAATCCATTTTATGTTTCTGTTGAATTTGAGAGAAAGTTTGTTAAGTGGATAACTTGGGTGGAAATTGTTTATCTAATTTCGGGATTTCTTCTCTTCGATTGCAAAACATCTGCAAAGAAGTCTATTTGGAATATGAAAAAATTGTATCCAGAATCATTTATCTCAGGCATATGAGTTTTTATTCTTATTAAATTAGATTGTAAGCTGCAAATTGTTAGAATTAATGTTTTGCGAATTTCGAGTAAGTATAACAAATACCAAAAACTGTACATGTAAATAACATTCTTTTAATTAGTTATGTATGGGTACAAATATTTTTTCGACGTTATCATGATCACATCTTAGATCATATCTGTACCAATTGCCTTCGATGTACCCTTTCACGAACTTGCCCTATGTTAAAGCGATTATTACATATTAGTCCACCGCGCTACCCCAGTGAAAAACATATTAGCGAACAAAATAAAGAAAAACCCTTTCTTTTATTTATAATAGCACACTAAATACATTATATATAGGAAAATCAATATGTGTGAACGAAATCGCCAACTAATTAATTACTTGTATGTTTATACGTATATTTGTCTATATGTAAATATATATAAATATTTAATGTGAGAAAATGTATTAATTTTGATATCGAATTATGTTAAAAATGTATGCATTATTTTTTAGGCTTGGTAATTCAATTAATTGAAAATTGAAGCTTGTATAATTTTATGAGTCAAATCAAATCAAATCAAATCAAATCAAATCAATCATTTATTTGCAAGAACACAGTATTCATATTGTTGGTTATGTAAGGTTTTCCAGTGTATTCTGCCAGCAGGCTGGCGTGCAAATATTTCAATTTAACATAGGTACATATTATTATTATTTACAATGACTACTCAGTATTATCTAGAACTGCATAATTGTAACATATTAATTACAATCTTGTTAAAACACCATATCATTAATATTATTATTGTTATTAATTTAATTACAATACTATTTAAAGTCAATATATGTCATCTAAATTATATAATAACAAAACTTTCAATAGATTATTTAATGTCAATCAATAAAATGTCAATAAAAAGAAACTTCAAAATGTCAATATTTATGATATGTCATTTAAATATTCCCTAATGGTGTAATAACATTTTGCTTTAAGCCATGTAGTCAACTTTTTCTTAAAACTATTAATATTTTCAATTATCTTAATGTCATTTGGTAACTTGTTATATATACAAATAATCATGTTATATGCATTAACTTTATACAAGTAAGAATGACAAGGAGGCTGAGAAATCAAATGTTTATATTGATTCCTTGTATGTCTAACATTAACTTCCGCTCGCTTTTGAAAGTACTGCGGGTTATTCTTCAAAAATACCGCGAGATGAGAATTACTTAAATATAATTTAATAAGGACATACATATTTCATTGTAGGCCGCTGCCTAATTATTCAGGAATAATATCACATACCAAAGTGGCATTACTTTGTAAGTATAAGCTGAACCATCCCGAAATTGTAATTCAGCGGCTAAGACGTGCGTGATGTTACATGCGTTCGCGGAAGAATGCTTACGCATTCAACCGACCATAAGCCTAGATCCGCTTAAGTACACCCGGGGGTATGACGTCATTATTTACTGTGCTATAGATTATCACACTTGTTCGTTTATACCTTAGGAATATTACATAATATGTTGAAAGTATTTCAATCATTACAATTACAAAGGATATTGTTTTTTGCTGATTCCGCGCAGTTCATGATGACTTGTCCAACAAGCAGACAAGTTCGACACGTGTTTCGTCTCTCAGCGAGACATCTTCAGGATTTGTCTCGCTGAGAGACGAAACACGTGTCGAACTTGTCTGCTTGTTGGACAAGTCATCATGAACTGCGCGGAATCAGCAAAAAACAATATCCTTTGTAATACAATGGACTTCCGCAAAATAACACCTGCTACAATAGAGTATTATTTCAATCATTTCTTGCGCTCTTTTTACCTTTTTTTTATTTATATGTGTTTAATAGCACTGAATGATTAGAATTAAAATCACAAATTGTATTTTCTTAAAAAAAAACAGTATATAATTTGAATACAGCATCATGAACAGTAGATTATGCACGATGTCACAAATAGTCTTCCTAAGGTTTCCTCCTCATCATTTAAAATAATAAATTTTTACTCCGTAGAATTTGAGTTATTTTCTAGTCTATTAGTTATACATAAATATCCACAAAAACCATAGTGCACGTTGACAACTTTTGATGTGAAATTTAGTCTCAGTACCCATTAATTTTACTGCCTTCGCACTAAAACACAGCATTGAACATTGTTATAAATATGTACCTGTTCCCAAAGTATTCATGACTTAGAAATCATATTTACAACTTGTTCATCAATATTATAGTCAAAGAATGTATAAAATAGTATGTATATATATATAATATATATATATATAAGTATATATTCTGAATTCTAATCCTGATACGATATGCAATAATAGATAGTAAGGTAAAATATTGCTTAATTCTTAGTTTTGTTGATACTTTGCTTGATACTTTTACGAGTGACGGGTATTTTTTCCTTAATATATTGGGATAGTTTTAATTCACCAATCTTTTTTAATAAAATTCAATTACATATTTAAAAAAATAAAGAATATTATTATATTTATGGGCCTTAAATATGAACAATTTAATTTTGGTTTAATTATTACTAGCGACCCGCCCCGGCTTCGCACGGGTGCAGTGAAAAAATGGTTATGGTGGGTTATCCCTAAGGGATAGACATATACCATCGCGGAGTTTTTTGTGGATTTTTGTAAGTTGTACAATACTGTAGTACATTATTTTGGTCTATCTTGTAGGGTTCAGCCAGCGTTTGCAATATAAGCGCAAAAAAACGTGCTTATTTACGACATCACATTAGAAACCTTTAAATTTATCAGTGTTTCTCTACTATATTATGCATTTATTATACATACAAACCTTCCTTAAGAATCACTCTATCTATTAAAAAAAATCCGTTGCGTAATTTTAAAGATCTAAGCATACATACGGACATACAGCGAAAGCGACTTTGTTTTATACTATGTATTGATTGATTGATTAAAATGTAACTATAAAATATAATGTCCTACAAAACAGATGTATACGTATTGTAAAATAACTGATAGCTTTGTCTCTATCTGTGAAAAAGGAATGGATTTAATATAATGGATTGACAAATGAAATATAAATAAAGATTAAGAATATAAGACAAGAAATATTTATATATTACTTTAGAATTTCTTAAAAAGTATTTCCACCATTATGGCGTTTTAATAGACGTTAAGTTTAATCTAGATCTCCTTTCCATGCGTCGGCAACTAAGTAACCGGCCTTATCATTATATATTTCCTCAACTCCATTCTTGTTTGGAATATCTTTCGCTACATTTCAATAAGATTTTCATCCAGACCGTGAAAAATATGTTTGTTCTGTAGTAGTAGTAATGACTAGTAACAATGTATTACACTTAGCCCTTTATTCTAAAAATTATAGTACTAAATATACTTAGATGAACTGATATGATTACATTACTTCTATTTAAACCGAACATTTTGCTCGCTATATAAAGGCTAATGCAGTAATACGAGTATGTAATGAGTAGCGATAATTTATTGGATATTTTTATTTGTAATTTGTTTCCGTGCCAGAACTAAAATAAATAAATAAATATAACTCACGCAGAACTACAAGGCCGTTTTTATTTACATAAGAGATGCGAGATGATTCGTGATAATTCTCGAGAACGGCTTTTATAAATTCATTAATTTATTTTCCATAGACTCATGGCCTATGCTTTTTTCACTTAAACATATTTCGTTTTGATCTGTAATTATGTATAACTTACGACTACTCTATTCACATACTATTATTTTACTATGAGCTACACTACTTGTGCTATGTAGCATAGCTCATTCTAATCATCACCGTATTCCAAAAACAATAATACCACTAATACACTTTAATAGTTTAACTCTTTACTTTAATATTTATTACTACATATAGACATAAATACCTTAATATAGTCTATACGAAATCTTACGAAATACTAGAAACAATATTCACAATGTGTAACGCAAGTATGTTTACATGAACTTCGATAAATTACGCGAGTTATGCATCCATTCATTTACACGTTCAGAGAATTAAAGACATCATTATTTTTAAGGTTGTATTGTAACTGTGACCTGTTTACCAACATTTTCTATTTCGAGCTTTAAATAAATATTATAATTAAATACTTTAGTATTTTATTGACGCTGATGAATGATTGAATGGTTTAATGATAAATATTGTTCAAAATTATAGTTTAAAATCTGTGGATACCATTTAAACCACAGACGATCCTTAGTTGATCCAAAATTTGTAGTATGAAAGCAATTATATCCCAACGTTACTGATTAAAGTTTTAATTGTTATTTTATCTGGATCTTTACTAACACAAGAAGATAAAATTAGGTTATTCATTAAGTTAATACGGTTACGACCGTTAGTCTAAGTATGGATATAGAGAACACCAATCTGATATCCACAGCTTTCGATTTGTTGAACGATAATGCCTATATGGCTATAGAAAGAAACTCGAGACATTGGACTAAAGCCAAGAAGTATATCAAAGATGAACAACATTCACATGTGACAAAGATTGTATTATCTATTAGGTTTTACTCGCGAATGTCTGGCTAGTTTGGGTAAATTGTTGTTTCTATTTGTAAGGGATTATTTTTTTTTGTATCAATGGTTCGATTACCTCTGTCTGTCCTTTTCATAATTGTTGTTTTATTTATGTATGATGTGAAATCATCAGTTATATTTTGTGTTTAATAAAAGAAAAATATCCAAATACACTTAATCAAGGTAATTTAGCTTAGAACATAACTAGTAAATCTTTATCGATAGGTTGGTATTATTAAACAGTCTTATTTAGCTTGCTCTGTTAATTTGGGTCTAAAATTTGGAACGTAGGCATCATCGTAAGTCTAAGATGGCCTCTACAATATGTTGGATTACATATTTTTTCATCACTTTTTCCTGACAATAAGTATAGATAACCTTACACTATAGAAAATGATTTATTGGATTTAAATTCCTCACGTGTATAAAGTGAAATTTTACGGTAATGCTTTAAATACTTCTTACAATAATTAACGGTTAATTAAATGTTGGTAATAAACTTAATGTTAAAAGAGATCATTAGTTTCAATACTTTAATATTCCACCCACGTTTTTCGAACACGACATTCTGAATGCGACAATAAATTCTGTCCCAAAACATAACCTAGATACAATGTGGGTTAGCGAGCACTTTTTCATTGAGAGTTTCATTGACAGTTTCGATTTTCCATTAGTCACTAGAAAGTCAAAATTCTATCAGAATCTCAAATCAATTTGAATATTCTCATAAGTAAGTTATCACATATATTTATATGACATATAGATTACCAACAGACATTTATTTTCGTTCTTGTTATCTAACGGTGTTTAATTTTGTTCACGGATTGTCAGAAAATAAAGTCCATTTACCGTAATTTATCCTTTTTTTATTGTATGTTATAACAATCAAGAGAAGTTTTTTTGATATGCTGTTATGTAGCTGTTAATTATTGTAAAATACAGTCAACAGTACTTCGAAATATTCATTTGTAGCACGATAACAACTTTTATTATGTAAGAAATAGAGGCGCTCTCAAAAGTCAATATGTATAGTTTGAATAACAGCTGTATACTTATATTCCTGAAATAAAAACCGTTTATTTTTTCTACAACTTTATTTGCGAGTTAAGTTAGATTGAAAAGAAAGAACTTTTATAAATGTCACGGATTCTCTTGACTACGAATGCTAAAAAACATTCGAAACGTCGAATTAACTAAATAAACAAGAGATGAATCTCAAATGCTTATGTAATTAATAACCAATATCTTATATTATAAATTAGGTAAAAACATATTTTTTAATAGATTTACCTCTAAAATACATTTTTATAAGCAGCTTCATAATTACGGAAAGGAACTATTTAGACACTAAAAATGATTTAGTGCTTTTTCTTTTGCACAATTCATATTATAAAATCACAAGTATAAATAAAATAAAACTCCATGAAATTCGACATAAGATTATTTAGATAATTGTATCGGTTAATTATAAGAAAACGTGCTTACTGAAGCAATTAGTAATCATTTGTTTTCGGTTATAATCGTCATCCTTTTAAATGTGCTTGAAACTAAACTCTATTATCGTGTATTACACGAAGAGTTTATACAGTTATTTATATAAAAATAATAAACCAAATAATTAAAAATGTTTATTTCAACATCAATTCACATAAAAAATTATAACATAATTTTGCGTATTTGGAACTGCAAGCATTTTTTTAGAGCGAAACGAAGCAACTGTATCTAGCTTTTATTTGAAGCTAGATACAGGGCTGATTGTTGATGTGTAAATGATCAAATTAAAAATACTATTTAAAAATAAACAACTACGTAAAATATTTTCCATTCATTTTTACGCATATAAAATCCATAAGATTTTATTATATGTGTTATTCACACATAGAAAGTTTGCTACTTAACTTTTAAAATTTACTTATCAGTTTGTAACTAAACTGCTCACTGTTCGAGCTCGTAAAGGAAAATCTTGATCGTGTTAAAGAAAGATGACTATGCAAAAGATTTAAGATTTCAATCTCAATTATAGCTACTTGAAATACAACTATACATATGAAAGTAGTATTTACAGCCGTTGCTAAAGATGGGTCAAAAAGAATACTGAATATTTATAAAAAAAAAATTAAGACTAGTTTTAAGTATCATCATTTCACATATCTTTTTATTACGATACTTGTGCTCTTAGGGAATAAATTGTATAGTTTTTTGAAGTCATACTATGTATTTTATTCTATTAGTGTTCATGACATTTTTAGTAGAATACTTATAATATAATATACAGCAAGTACTTGTTCTTTTTCTTACCTGAGGATATTAGTATCGATACCCCGAGACTAGCATGGACGCTTCAATAACTGAAAATCCCGCTAATAACTTATCTTACCTTAAATTCTTAGAATACAGCCACGCTTATTTAGAAGTTATAATTATTAGTAACAATATTTATACTCGTAATGAATGTTCTGTTCTGAGCGTGAATTCAATAATAAAACATTATATTATTGTGTGTGTGGTGACAGTCGCAACTAGTCCAGAGACCTCAGGATACATACGACAAAAAAATTGAGCAGAAGGAACATAATTTAACGCTGTCGATTCTTTAAATTTTGGAGTATTGCATTGACACTTACTGTCACTTATTTTTAAAGCAAAAACATAATCTAAGTAATATTTATTCAACATAAGCTTCTTAAGACAAGCACTTACTCCTGAATCACAATTCTAAATGCAATTCTAAAAAAAGAAAAGGTTAAAAGCTACCTTGTACGTGCATACGTACTAGGGAAATGATTTCTAAAACTGTTCAGAAATTGTCGAAAACCTTCAGAGATGAACAGATGAACAGGCAAGAAATTCTGATAGTCTATTTTTTATTTGTAACTTTTGTATGAAGGTTAACCTTTTTTTTTGTTCTCCTGAGGTAAATGCATTAAATTGCATACCCCGGCTGTGGCGAGCCGGCGGTTATGTAGGGCTCTACTCCCCAGAAGGACGAGGCCTACCCACTAAAAACCTTAGGGATGACCTTCCTCAGGCATGTAGGGAGACCCAGGGAACGCCAAGCGACTTCCAGGAACCCCCAACCTCCGCTCCCTTGCCTATACAGGGGAGCCCTCCTCGGGGGAGGCTACAATACCTCCCCCGATCTCCTCCACCGACGACGCCCCCCGGTCACGGAAGGGGCGTGGTCCATCCCGGGTCGCCGGCGGGCGCGAGGAAGTCGCGCCCCTGGATACGGCGGCGCCGCAGCTGTGCTACCGAGCCCGGTAACATATTGGACAAAATGACAACAGCTTCTATCTTACAACATATTTCAGAAGTCGTATTATTGTGTAATAATTTGTTACCCACGCACATAATGTTTGGTTACAAGTAACTTAAAGCATTTACAATTTTATTAGAATGATCTATGACCCGAAAAGGTTAGCATATTAAAGATATAATTTGACAACACTTAGTTATAACTAAAAACAAATCGCTTACATTAAACGAATCAAAAATGTTGTTTCCCTCAGAAAATCAGTTAAAGCATAGTAATGTAGTAACAACACAGGCTTTGATTTCTTTCTAATCCCTCGAACTAATAATAATTATCATTATAAGCTACTACCAAACTAACAAACTAGCTAAATGTAACTTTTATTACCATAATACTATTCGAATCTATTAAGAAATATGCAAATTATTTTTTTCTCATTGAATATTTTCTAATGTCTCAAGTTAAGATAATATAGGTATCTATTATACAGGGTAAAAAAGTTATTATCGAGCACGATACCAGTTCCCGTGAGAAAACTTTGATGGAAACGAACGTCGAACTTCGATTTCCTCGAAACCAGTTCAATGAATTACGAGTCCTACACCACGAAAAAGATATTAGATTAAATGGGATATAGTATATTGAAACTTTGCGATTTAATTTGCAATGACGAAATTGATCGATTCATTTTCATTTTACTTTATTATTTTCAACCACGAGATATCCACTGCTGGACACAGATTTCCTGCAAAGATCTATGCATCGATGTGGAAATAAGAAAAGGGGGATTTTGAGCCGTCTGCCAGGACGCCTAGTTCAGTGGGCGTTGGTGAGGACCACTAGAGAATATTCCGCTGCTTGGCAGGTTCCACTACGAACCGGTCTCGGTGAATTAGATCCCGTTAGGATTATAATGTAAACGAACAGTACAAGTGCTATGGCCGGGAAAATGTACATGACTGACACATATCTAATACAGTTATGGAAGTTGCGGGCTTAAACCATTTGTTCAGAGACCATCTTCCATTCGTGATTGACATTTAATATATCTAGCTCGGAGGAACAAGTCAAAAATTCACCACAATATATTATTTTTTCTGATGAAGTTGGTAGATACATGGGTAAGTTGTTATTGAACTAATTATTTGATTATCATAATGAAAAATAGAGGAAATTTAAATAAATCTATGCTTAATAAATGTTATTCCTCTTTAAATAATTTGAATATAAATAAAATTAATAGGTACGTTTTCACTTCCATATCATAAGTAATTGCCTCATAAAAAAATAACTTAAGATACAAATTAAATTTAACTTTGGATTTGATGACTTATTTCTCCGAAAAATGGCAAATTGATATGTTTGTTGAATTGATTGATATTAACAAAGTTAAAAATACTTACAAAATGTTTTTTATGACAAAAATAGAGTTAATTTGTCAATGCGTGCAAAAAAAATAATTAGCTGTTTCGCTAAAATGTTATTTTACAACTTTAGCCAAGGACTTGGTTATTAATTCACAACTTGACAATGCTTCTATTGAGCAATCAAACGTCTTGGAACAAGTTCCAAATAATTTAAATTAAGTAATATGACAATAGAGGTAGCCTCTTGCCAGGGTTCGACCGAAGGTAATCCAAAACTTTTTCGACTGGTCCACCAAAATATTTAAGGTTTTTCTGGTAAAGATCTAGAAATAAATTTATTTTTAAACTCTGAATGTGTAGATGCACTTTATATCACTGAGCATTGGCTGAAAAAGGATTTGTTGATAAGCTTAGATAGTTACAATATAGTGAGTTCGTTCACTAGAAAATCAGCTATCTTTGGTAATTTGCAATGTAGGGATAGGAGAGACATAGTTTCACTCTAAATCGAACGAAACATAGAAATATCTTGTGTGAAACTTGATAGTTTAATTATTATGTGTGTATAAAGACCTCCTTCAGGAAATTATTCAGAATACAAGTCTGCTTTGGAAGATGCCCTTAGAATAGTACACCGGAAAAAAAAATGTTGCCTGTGGGAATTTCAATATTAATATTTTAGAGGCATCACCTAGTCGGTCGTCGTCTAGTTTATTAATTTATTCAAATCTTTTAATTTATGGTACGTATTTTAGGAACCGCCTCGAAGTACACTTATATCTGCCACTTGTTTAGACAACATTTTTTGTAACTTACATACATGACAAGCTTATCAAAAATTGTGTTAATTCTGACCATAGCGGGCAAGTGACATCATTTGAGCACCTTCATGTTTGTTCTAAGCGTGAGATTACTTGTACATAGACCTATCACAAAACGTGGCTTAGACAAATTTATAGACAGTATCAGACTGCAAATTTGCTTACTAAAGCATTAAAGTCAAGTCAAAAAATGAATGTAATGGTATATTGAAAAAAAAAGTTATGAAATTTAAAACGGAAGAAAGAAATTTAGTGACTGGGCTACTCCAGGCATATATAAAAGCCGTACGAGACAATATGACCTATACGTTCAAAAAGTAACTTCTACTGACCCCGCATTTATACGAGTAACTTATGTTAGAGATTATTCTAAAATATTTAAGAAAGTGTATCTGTGCGCTAAATCTATGTTTATTAGTCACAAAATTGTTCATCAAAGAATAAAATAAAACCACCTGGTGCATCTGGTCAAAAAAATAACTAGTAAACAAAAAAAACTGTGATTCTCTCTCATTATAGTATAGTAGTCAATAGTAAACAATTAAAGTCAATCAATGAAGTTGCCAATGCATGTGAGCCCTTTTTTTCTCACATAACTATAGAATCTGCAAGTAGTCTCAACTCTTGCCCAAGCGAAGCCTTAGCCGTCATGGGGCAGAATGTAGAGAAGTGCAAAAAGGTTTTTAATTTTTCCACATTGATGCTAATACTATTTTGATCACCAAATGTAAATAAAGTAAACACTATTATTAAAATTAATAATGAATTGGTAAAATTTGCGGAATTCACTAAATTCTTGGGGATCACTTTGGATCCGACTTTGCAATGGGATCCACATTTTGAGACCCTATCAAATAGCCTAAGTTCTGCAGCATATGCTGTAAAAAAAAATAAGAGAACTTACAGATGTTGAAACGGCAAGATTAATTTACTTTAGTTATTTTCACAGTGTTATGTCCTATGACTTACTATTATGGGGGTCGGCTTGATTTATGTGTATAAAAATTGTAACACATTTCATACTCATTTTCAAATGCATAATTTATACACAAGAATTAAAAATAAACTTGCCGTTTCAACGTACAGGCTACAAAAATCTAAAGGTTTGTTTATGGTTAAAAGTAAAAAAAAATCTAACAAGATTTCACATAATGTAGCTGATTTGCCATTTCATAAGTTCAAGGTACTTACATGTTAAAACGACGCTAATGAGTAAGGGCTATTACAAAGTCAATAATTATTTAAATGTTGCCAATGCTTGGTGTTGATTTGAAGACATTACATTCTAAAGTGTAAATATTTGTTTTTTCGTATAAATTGTATGATATGATAACGACATAATTTATTGTAAATGTTGTTATTACTTTTGATTAAGCTGATAAGTTTCTTGCGCCCATTCATCTTATCAGTTGAATAATACGTCCTGAATGAGTGGTAGGAAAAATAATTTTGACGATTCAAAAGAGCTTTGTTATAGTAAAAGTAAAGTCATATTTGAATAAAGTTAATTTTGATTTTTATTGATTTTGAATATCATTACCTATAATTGGATTAGAATATATATTGCTTTACATTACATATTATAAATGACAATTAAAAAATGAACGTCCTTTCGTGTTTCTTTAAAGCATTAAATAATTTTATTTCAAGTTCTACACAGAATTTTTACACAGTATGCACCTACAAAGTTAAGGAACTCATAACGACCTTTTTTTTAATTTGTCTTGACGTTACCGTTGCTGGAGAGGTAAAGGTGTGAAAGAAATATTTACTATGTAAATATTATTCTTTTATTATTAGGAATTGATGGAAAAATAAGAAGTCATCACCAGCAATTTTAATATCTCCTATCTTATTAAAAAAACAGCGTACTGTCTACAAAGAATAACCAGATGATCTTTTTAAATAAAAAAGTATCTAAATAATATTTGTTTACAAAAAAAATATTCGAAGGTGTTACTTTTAGAATGCTAAATATAAAAACAAAACAGTTTATTATAAAAACTACGCCAGTGGTCCGAATTTACCATGTGACTTAATGAATTATCTTCACTTAGCAGGCGGTAACGGGAAATTGAAGTGAAAACGATACGCGGTATATGGACAGAGTCTTCAGCTCTATTGCCTAAGAGAATTATTGCTTCAATAAGAATCCTAATGTGCGGGGACACAACCTTTAGTCGAGTTCCATTACACAATTTCGGGTGTGATAAATTCTAACAAGTATAATGGAAACCTCGACTTTTAGGTTTATTGAGTGCGCTCACACTAGACTGTTTCGCTATGAATATATTATTCTTTTCTTTTTCTATACTATCTATACTAATATTATAAAGAGGAAAGATTTGTTTGTTTGTAATGAATAGGCTCCGAAACTACTGAACCGATTTCAAAAATTCTTTCACCTTTGGAAAGCTACGTTATCCCCGAGTAACATAGGCTACTTTTTATCCCGGAAAAATCGACAGGTCCCACGGGATGCGCAATAAAGGCTTCGCTCAAAAACTACTGCACAGATTTTCATGCGGTTTTCATCAATAGATAGACTGATTCTTGAGCAAGGTATTGCGGTATTTTTTATCTTGGAAAAACGGATAGACCCACGGGAAGCGCGATAAAACTTCGCGCCGTAAATCGACTTCCGCGCATATGTAGCCGTGGGCAAAAGCTATGACCCTTAACCCTCCATAGACCCAATCCCGAAATCCACGCAGGCGAAGCCGCGGGCAGAAAGCTAGTATCAAATAATTATGAGTCGAAGTTACAATATTAATTAGTCTAGAATGTTTATCACAGGACCCCTTGATATTGGATTTGGACCCCTAAGTTCGCAGAAATTCCGAAATAATTTTGAGCTTTTCCCTATGCGTAAAAATATGCGAAAGGCATTCGCTACTGTTAAAAAATGGTAGAGTAATATGCGTACCACGAATTTCAAACAAATACCGCGAACCCAGAGAACTGTAGGGAATTTGCATGTAATTCAAATTTTTATTTAGTTGGTAATGCTATTAAATCAAAACCTAAACATTCGGAACTATCTAACTGCAATGCAAAGTATTATAAAAAATTGCACACTATATCTTTTTGTAAAAGAAAACTTCGTAATTTCGCATGGTACGGGGCCAGATGTTTGAGGTGCTGGTGTTCAGAACTGCCGGCTCTTCTGAACATATTCGCGGCTACCTGTCTAATGTTAGGGTCTCTACCTTCAGGTCGCGGCGAATAACGTCGTTTCTGACATACCTGGGGGCTTGGTTAACGCGTACCATGCGGGTGCTGCATAAGTTAGCCGTGGACGGATGTACTGTTTATATATTGTGGTCTTCGTGCGCAATGGTAGCTTTGATGTCAGTACAGGCCTGATTAGGGCTCGGGTAGCTCGAGTTTGGCCTATGATGTTATGCGCGTGTGGAGTCATGTGGATGAGACGATCAATTGTGACTCCGAGGTATTTGACCCTTGGTGTCCACGGTATGGTGTGGCCTAGTAAAATAAGGCAAGGTGGTGTAACTGCGTTGGTGAGCAGAATGGTTTGAGTCTTGGCGCGATTCGCTACCAGACGCCAGAGATTCAGCCATTCTGGTAGCATGTCTAGCTGACGCTGAATGTTGATGGCCGCATGTTCTAGTCTAATAGAGATTGCCACGAAAGCCGCGTTTTCGGCATATAGTGCCAGCGTAACGTCCGGCCTGGTTGGCAGATCGTTTGTGTACCAGGAGTAGCAGATGGGTGATAAGCAGCTACCCTGGGGCACTCCTGCTGAGATAGTCTTGTCGGAGGAAATGATGTTATTCACCGCGACGTGGAAGCGGCGTCCTTGCAGGTACGAGGCCAGTACCTTTACTATTCGTCTTGGTAGCATGGTGGTGGTCACTTTATAGATTAGGCCTTCGTGCCACACCCGGTCGAAGGCCTTTTCCATATCAAGGAAGATCGCGATTGCGTGCTCTTTCTTGTTTCTCGCGGCGTGCTCTTTCTTGTTTCTGTCGAGCCCTTTTTTCCCTTTATTTATTCCTTTGTGTACATAATAAATACCTATTTACCATACATTGTCTTATTTTCATCCCTTTCCATTGTAGGTAATCTGTCACTATATCTATCATAGCTCTCGAGATATACTCGATAATACTTCTTCCAGGGTGAATTTCTATCCCTATTTCGGCGTAATTTAGCCCCCACAAATTACCTACAGGACTTAAGTCCTCACTCTCTAGGGATTTTTTTCCCCACGGGGGAAGGTAGTGAATCCTCATTGGGGGCGCGCCACCACAGTGGTCGTCTTAACCACCCCCTGGTGCTCGGACGACGTTACACCGGATACCACCCGCAACCGGTCTACAGCGGATTAACTCTCTAGCTGGGTATATGTTCGGTGAGTATATGAAGTACTATTATCTCAATCGGCGGCCACTGAGAATGCTCGGTAACATACATATACAGGCACTTTTATATGTGTGCGATAGGACATTTATCCAACATTTTCATACAAATCGCAATTTCGCAGTGGTTACCTTTTTACAATTTTATAATTTATTATGCCCTAGCTGTTCATTAAATCATTCATTTAATACATTAACATATAGTATGCCCAAATTCAACAATAGTATTCATATATTTAACATGTTTTCTCTAATTAACTCATATACTCTTTATTGCTAACGCTATTATCTCTGTCTAAGGGTTTTTAATCAACATATATATTAATCTTACTTACTATATGTTTTCTTATCACTATGGGAACCCATTCTATGTACTTTATTCATTTCCTAAGCTAATACTTATGTTTATTAACTATTTTTAGTGCTATTCTTAACATTATTCCGCCGTTTGATATATTTTATTACTATCTTATTTATTTCTCATTACATAATCTTATACATTTATTTTCTAAGTTATTCTATCCCGAATTATACTACTTTGGCTATTGTTATTGGTGTAAGTGCAAAATATTTTTTTTTTATTAAACATATATTTATTGAAATGACATTTATATTACACTGCTTATAATACTTATTTAATGGCGCAATATCGACCATATACTTAGTAGTTAATTGCCTATAACATTTTCAAAAATCTTTACCTTGCCTTTACTTTATTAATTACATAAATACCTTTAACAATAGATACAGTGTATATGCGATCAACCTTGAAATGCAAAATGACTGAGCAACTTTGGTAGAATTTTCTATCCCGTGGGCTTTTTAATTAGCGGTCCCTACTAATGGCTTACACTGCTGAAATTTTAACTGCCTTCAATATGACTGTTCCTGATCAGTGTTACTTGGTTCGTTGGATGGAGGTCACACATGAAATAATCCATGATGAATCCTTATAATGCTTCCAATTTTTTCTTTAAAAAATGTGAATATATAAAATATACTGTATAATAAATATTAAGTACAATATTTAATGTATATTTAAATTGATTAAATACTTTATGAAATTATTACCGCCATATCAGCCTTTAACTTTTTATTTTTTTTTGTTGCCATATAAATAAAAGCTAATAAACCTATTTCAATGTTTCTACTATCAATCTTTCTTCTAACGCAATAAGGTCATGCTAGATATAAAATAATTACAATAGATGTAAAACATACACATTTATTCTATATTCTTGTGTAAATAAAAAGTACAATTTCTTATCAAAAAAGCACAAATTACTTCGTAATCTACTTAAGCTTATAAAGTCAAAATGGTACCACGCAATATAATTAACTTTTGTAATTTTGTCATCATTACACCTACCTTAATTAAATTGTCAACCGGAAAAAATTGTTATGTCAAACTGACAAAACTTTATTGAACTATTTTTTTTTAATCTAAAAATAAATGAAACGGTAGATTGATGAATTTTATGATGTCAAGTTACACACATTTTTAACATCCGTATAGAAAACTATTTAAACATATTTAATTATGTATATTCTATCTATACAAATATATTTTTGTTTGTACTCTGTACTTATATTTTGTCATTCCTTCATAGATACGTGATTATAGCACCCGCAAACAAAACAGCGCCATCTAGACTAATTTCTCAGTACTGTCTGTTAGCAGTTTTCACGAACTTACCGTGGTTGCGTTAATTCCACAATTTTCCGGTTTAACATCGTAGCATGAAGGTTCGGCTACGTACGTTTTTACAGCGTTTGTCTACAGATGGCTCTGAGAGGAGCAAAGAAAATTTTATTTAATATTTAATTTAGCTTTAATATTTTATTTTAATAATTTTTGTCTTGATATTTCATAAAGTAGTTTTATTTTTGCAAAGAAATTTTTGCTTGTATTGTGTAACTTCAAAAATTAATTTATTTTACACAAACAGAGCGAGATTTATCACAATGTGTTTTGTAAACGAAAAAATACTTACTACTATTATATTTATTTTTTCATTTTCAACTTTTAAATCTACATCACCAATTTTATATCGCTGAGTATAAAATAGCCGAAGTTATTAAAATTTAATAAATTATAATATACATATTATATTTTTTGAAAAAAGTCCTATTTTCAATTTTATGATGTTGATATTAAACTAAACAAAGTTTGTACGAACTTTGGAACATTTTCTTCATTATATATAGATTATATAGATATATATATATATATATGTACTTTATGAAAAACAATTTTCAGGAGATTAGCTGGATTAAGATTGATATTATTTATATCAAGTTTCCGTACATTTTATAACTGACGAGAATTTAAATTAATTACGCTGAAGTAAGTTTGTGTATTATCTGAAAATTAATGAATGTAAATAGATCTTTTGGTACAGTCAATAACTTTTCGCCTCACTATCAAAAAATGAAAAGTTATGATGATCATATATTTTACCGCTCATAGGGAATAGAAACAATTTTGTATAAAATCTCGAGCGGAAAGATTACAGGCTCAAAATCTCGTAGACGAAATAGGTCACGTGGAAAATGGTTTACTCACATTCAAATCGGACGGTCAAATGTCGCGTTTAATGGCAAGCAGTAACGACTGTGGTACTCTCACGACATGTTTATCTATTGTGATTGTGACATTTATAGACCGATTTATAGATATCTCTGAAATTTTGCTCTTTATATAAGTTTGGTAAGATTTTTTAAGACTTACCTTAAAATATTAACCTTTTCTGAGTTTGGAGTGTTTGGAAGTAATTTTTTTATTAAGACTTTCTTATTAGGAAAGTACATATTCTTATTTGCATTTATTTGTATATATGTAATGTTTTTGAATACGATCGTTGGGATTGTATATATAAATAAATGTTAGCGTTTATTGGATAAATATCGCAATAAAGAGATGACTCCCCCTACTTCGACAAAAAAGATAGGAAATGAGCACACTTTCTTTGTATACTATTAGAAAATCCCATTTACTTAATCAATAATTCACTGAAATAATTTATTAATATATGCAAAGTCCTTAAAAAATGTTTAGGTTTTTGGTTAAAAAAAGAAATGTGCTGTGGCCTTTTTAAGCATGCTTGGCTTTTTAAGCATATACATACGATGATTTAAATTTTTTAAAAGTTCATATTTTATGAATTTTTCAGAGCTATAAAATAATCTTTTGAATATAATACTTGATGTCTACTACACTACCCTAAACCGGATTCAGTTTTGAGTATTCCATCTCCTTACAAAGGGATATGTAAGTTAAGGAAATTTCAATAACAAAACATGTGGGTGCTAAGAAATCTATGAAAATAAGACTGGATAATCTATGAAAATAAAAAGCATTCTAAATATGATAATGATTATATGTGTCTCCCAAAATTATATGTAGCCAGTAACTATATATAATTTTGCGAGTGAATCAACAAACTAAGTTATCCTATTAAACTTACAGCAACAGCAAAATTAGGACCTATCCGAAATTAAGACGAATGGACTTATTAAATCATTTAGTGGCAAATTTAATAATATACAAAATTCAACATATACTTTTTATTTATGAGAATAAAAATGTATATTTTTATTTTGTATATTGTTAAATTTGCCATAATTTAATATATATTCCGGCCAGTACATACTAAGCGGTTTTAATTAGGTTTTTGTTAATTTAAAGGCACCTCCAATGTTTGCTACAAACATACTCAAAATTACCTGTGACGTATTTTCTTTTATTTATGAACTGCGCTCTATACCGAAACGTTTTAGGCTTCCCTTTTCAGTCGAAGGCGATACGCTATTGCATCTATTCTAATTGGAATGGCTTGTATTTATTTTGCATCTACATTTGCACCTCTGTGCAATCACTACATCGGTTCGGATGCAATAAAGAACGTTTATAAAACTGTACGCAAGTAAAACTACAGGTTTCCGTTAGTCTCCGTGATAATAAATAAAAAATTAATCCTCACAATTTTTATTATGTACGACAGCATATCAAGTAGGTCATTTACAATACAAAACCACCGCTATGTCGGGCGATATAAGAGTCTATTTTAGGAATTTAGTTCTTTTTCATAAACGTCAAATAACCAAATTTGGTTTTAATTATTATTTTTAGAGTACGTGAGGTTTCAGATTAAAAACAGAAACAGTTAGCATCATGAATAATAATAAAAAAATATATCTGTTCTTAAATCGAAACAATCTTTCTCGAGAACAACAGGTAATAGAAACTCTGAAAGTCTTTTTATAATAGTTAGTATTCTCATTTATAATAGCATAATAGTATAGCAAAGCAATACATACATTTAAATATCAAAAAGAATATTGTATTGTAAATATTTATGTTGCCGTTATAAGATTTGATAAAAGTTCCGTCAATCATAAAATTATTATATGTCATAAAAATTGAATCCAAACATTTTTATCCTTCAAGAAATCATTGACCCTTTTTCATTGAATTATTTTCGACATGTACATTATATTTATGAGAATGCAGAGCATAACATCTTGTGAAGTGTGTTGAAAAAGTTGAACATTTATGAACGAACCTCTAGTTTTTCATTTATGAACGTTGGAACGGCATGTAATTACTTAATCGTATATTTATTATCCGATATATTGTATTTGTATTTAGTACATTATAGTTACTACATTAATGCTATAATATAGATAGAATATAACAATTTTAATAAGAAGTTTAATACTAAATTATATTTCTTAACAATGTAAATTAATTTTTTGGACTAACTGACCTGCTTATGTTATTGATTTAAGTAAGTCTCTGAGGGGTAATATCTACCTTAAATTATAAATACCTCGAATCGCTCTTTTTTTTTCTTTAGAATTTTTGGAGTACAAATAAACCTTAAACCTTGGCAGTAGATCCTTAAAATAGTAGTACATAAGACATGATATTATAAACGCTATTAAATTAATTTAATCATCTCTATCAAAAAGTTAATTAAAATGTATATTAGATACTAGCTGGTGTCCGCAACTTCGTCTACACAGGTATCATGGTAGACGGTAGGCGTTGTGTGTCATGTACATTTAAAATTTTGTGGCGCTGCTAATTTACAAGGTTTTCATCATAAATATACCATTGCTGTTAGTATATCAGTATTTTAATAGCAACATGAAAATATAATGTGATTAAAAATAAGGAAATCAAAAACAAAGTCCGTTTATTATGTTTCTGGTGTATTATTTTGTTTCAGGTAAAATGCGTGACTCACACTTCAAAAGAATCCCAACTAATATTATAAATGCGAAAGTGTGTTTGTTTGTTTGTTTGTTTATTTGTTTGTTTGTTTGTTTGTTTGTTACCTCTTCACGCTTAAACTACTGGACCGATTTCAAAAATTCTTTCACCTTTGGAAAGCTACATTCTCCCCGAGTAACATAGGCTACTTTTTATCCCGGAAAAATCGACAGATCCCACGGGATGCGCAATAAAGGCTTCGCTCAAAAACTACTGCACAGATTTTTATGCGGTTTTCATCAATAGATAGAGTGATTCTTGAGGAGTTTTGCGGCATTTTTTATCTGGGAAAAACGGATAGTCCCACGGGAAGCGCGATAAAATCTTCGCACAATAAACCGACTTCCGCGTATATGTAGCCGTGGGCAAAAGCTATGACCCTTAACCCTCTATACACCCAATCCCGAAATCCACGCGGGCGAAGCCGCGGGCAGAAAGCTAGTATTTTATAATAAAACAAATTTAGCGGTCAAAGTATAAATTTATCGCCCGTATATGTTTTGATCTATTTTGCGATGTCAAATAATAAGCGGCAAAATGGAAAAATAATAGAATAGACAATTTCAATTGAACGCTATTGAAGTGCCGAAGAATATAGGAATGGCGTGGACGTGAGAAATTGCTTTGGTGAGAGGTCTGTGCTCACTTTTCAAGTGACCTACGAGGATTCTGGTTTAGCTAGATTCAAGGAGATGGATTATTCAAACTTAATACTTTTTTGTTCTCGTGACAGATACTTTTGGAGTGAGATTGGATTAGTTTATCTAAATAAAAGTAATGTCTATTTAATTTATTGGTAAATAGTAGTTCGTATGAGAATTTATATATCGCAGTTTATCAATTTAATGCAAGAAATCATTAACAACAAAAATTACAAATTACAGTTAAATTCACGAAGAATTAAAATATGTGATACAATAAAATTTATTATTGACATTATAATTTTAAACGTGACAAGATTTTGTATTCTACCTATACTAAACCACACAGTAATTTTTGTGAACAGTTAATTACATTAGATATGTTTTTGTAGAAAAAAGTCGATTATTTATATAGAAGATAATTATCAATAAAGCCACAGAGACTGCATAACACTTGTACTCCGGCTGTAAAACTTAAATTGCGGTTTGCGGTCGTAATATCATTTACATAAATTCGTATTTCGTTTTCAAAAAAAATGGTTCTTTAAGTTGCGCAAACATATGCAAAAGGGATGCCAATATGATCACGGTAATCAAAGTTATGACTTTACGTATCAAAAATATAGGACATGCAAACAAAACAATAAAGACAAAACTCTAAATCACATTAATTGATTATGTGTTGTTTTAGGCCAGTTGATTTTTTTAGCATCTCATATTCATTAAGTACCATATCTTCTTATAAAGAAATATATGACCCACTAGATTTCATTGCCACCGTGTTTTATTAATCAAGGCCTTGATACTTTAAAAAGAGTTTCGCATCATTTACCAGCGACAAAACTACAAAATACATCATATTTATTGGCATCGATATTTGTTTCGCTGTGAAAACTGGTATAATATAAATTGTTATCATGGGTGGGACTAACTTCTCTTGATATGTTGTCACGTTACAACCTGCCAACCAAATATTAATCGGAGCATACAATTAGGGCGAAATAGGGAAACACTAAACTACAAAAGATAATAAATATATTATAGTACAAAATTTATTTACAAAATATTATTTACAAATAGCTATTTGCAGTTTCTTAATTTATGCACTGTAGGGGAAAAGGAAAACATGAGGAAAAGTGAATCTTATGACACGATAAAAACAGGTGGTAGGATTGAAACAACAGAACACGACGAAGACACTTTTAAAGTTGGTAGAAGGAGCGCTGCTTAACGAAACAATCGTAGATAGGCTTCTTCAACGTAACACGGAGTAAACGGTAATGAAGAAGGGCAAGTTCTTCTTAATATTACAGCTGTAATATTATATATAGTTGTACAATATCATTATATACAGTATGCTACCGAGAAAAAGCTTATTTTCTCAATAAAAGAGATCTTACACACTATCTTAAAATCTAAGCTATAATTAAATATAGGAGCGACAAGCAGGACGCTACAATGTTACGCTTTGATTTTTTTAGTTACAAAATATTTCATAGATGCACTAATAAACGGTAAGAGGTATAAATAATAATATAGCTCTTCTATGACCCTTAGCAATAGTATTGCATTAAGTTATTTGTCATAATGTCAGCGTTAAGTTTCAAAAAGTGTCATTTGTATGTTATTACTTAAAAAGACCACATTGACTTATAGGTAAATCTTCATATGAATTCGCACAAAGAATTAATGGCAGTTAAATACATTCTTTCTTTCAGGCACTTTCTTTTGTAAATTCAATATGAGCAAAGCTGTCAAATTATTGATCTCTCGTATATTGTTCATTATAATTCTTTTGACTTAAAAGTAGGTATCTATCTGTAGACCATTGATATAAACTGCATAAGCAATCAAGTACGTCAAAATATGTAAAACAAAGTCGTATTGGTTATATCATTTATTAATATATTTTAAGAACGACGGAATGGATTTCAATTATAACTTTTTGTTGGATCTACTTCCATCGTGAATTTCACCGTGAACCGGTGAAAAAATTGTGATGATAAAGTCTCTTAACTTTTACAAATCTATTGCAATTGACATGAATTGTATCGTATATTATATCAATAAAATATAATTAGTAATTTGAAATTTGCAATTAGTAGTAATCTATACAGAATGTTTTACGACCGGCAAAATAATATTGAAAAGGAAATATTATATTTTTTATATTATTATAAATAATCAAATGAAACACTTGGCCTCCTTATTAACTATAAAGTTGTAGAATTTTTACCGATCAGTTAAGCAGAAATGTAAAAAATAGCGACGTTAATTAGTGAATTAGTGAGTTAATTTTTATTTAGTCACAGTGTATTATGAACTAATAATATAAAACATCGTAATATATTTCGGAATCAAACTTATTACACTTTATGAAACAAACTATTTTAGTTTATTTAATAATATCCCAGTTATGTTTTCTAACAATTTATAAACATAATAAGTACCCATTGTCATGTGACATCATCTCACGCCATAAACCGCCTTTACAACATGCGTGTCCGTTACATGCACTGATTTTGAATTTATATAGCATTTCCTCTGTAACGTCCCAAATCAAAACTTAGTATTCGTTCTTATTGTTTTTAAAATAAAGTTGAATATCCATTCCCCACAAAAGCATCAACGTTTCACTGACCGCCATTCGGTTTGTAAATAGCTCTTGTTTATTTTCGAGTAGCGCAACTGTAGCAGTTTTTGTGTTTCTAGCTTTAAAAATTGGACACCCATTTTTTTACTCTCCTTTACTGGTGCTATGTAATAATATCGCTCATTACCTTTGTTGTCATATGATAATATATATATATATATATGATCTTTCTTTGATTTATTGTTATCAAAATCAACATAACATTTATTTAACATAGGCCTTTACAGACATTTATTGACAGAAAGCTAGAGAACAACAGACAAGAAACTCCGAAGTTCTATACATGGTACAATATAATCGTATACGTCACTTAAAAATATAATAGAATACTTATTAATTTGATCATGAATAGAATTTTATAAAAAGTAAGTATATAACTAATTGAAACATACATACATATATAGTATTAGCTTACTTATTTTTAAATACTGTGCAAATTAAAAGTAAACAAAATATTACATTTAAATTTGGAATCTGTCGTTCTTATATATGAAAATATAGTGGGATAGAAAAGAGAAACGAATGCCTGTGATTGCATTACACAAAATAGGTATGGAGCTAAATACATTTTTTAAGTGTTATGTCACTATAAGCTACTGGTCTATTAATAGGAATAATGAAACATCTGTAAATGAAATAATTAGCCATCCATGCAGTGTTAGTATGAGAAAGGTAATCAAAGTAGGAAGGGAAACGATTAGAAGAATTTATATCGCGAGATGAAGATAGCACCAAGAACCATGTTGTATATTTAAAAAAAATACTTATGACTTGAAACCTCTAAGAAACGCAATTAAAACAACTAGTAAAATAG
Organism: Scirpophaga incertulas; assembly: GCA_036419045.1. Classification (NCBI taxonomy): domain Eukaryota; kingdom Metazoa; phylum Arthropoda; class Insecta; order Lepidoptera; family Crambidae; genus Scirpophaga; species Scirpophaga incertulas. The sequence continues at coordinate 16,262,544 of CM071639.1, read as the reverse complement.
TAATGAAAGAAAGGTCATATAAAAATTATGTTCACGGATAAGAAACATTTTTACAATGAGGTATATTTTGACAATGACCCGATTAGTGACCAAAAAACAACGTGGACTTATTTGACTGCAACGATTGTTTGGTGGGGTGTTAGCTATGAAAGAGAAATTGAGCCTTATTTTTGTGAAAAAGTTATCAAAACACCAGTACAAGTATATCCCCGGTAAATATACTCCTTAACATTACCATGTTATATAACCCAGAGTAGTCCTTTCAGCAAGATTCAGCCCCGGATTATAAAGCTCGATCCACCCAGGCTTGGTTGGAAATAAACGTTGTGGACTAAAGACTGACCGTCATCTAGACTTAATCTTAATCTAAATCTCAATGGGCTATGATAATATGTTGTTATATTTATATTATGTATGATAATGTTTATATATGATAATGTATATATTAATTTCTCAACTATACATACATTCAAGTTCATTGCAATAGACGAAAATTTATTTTCCTCATAACAATATTTATAACAAGAGGAAATGGTAGGATTTGCAATATCGTCTGTTAGCTGTTTTGATGTTATCAGGATATAATATTGTTAACAATTGCACCTATTAAATGCTGGTTTAGTAGTTGAATGAAGTGATATTCCATCGCAGTGTACACATTAAAAAAGTATAAGCAACAAGACAACATTTAGTAAAATTTTCTGAAATATTTTTATCGATATTACGTCTTTGGATGTTTTTGTCAAATTCAGGTGCCGCTCGCTTAAGTACTCGAATTTTATTACCGCCTATTTAAATTTTAAAACTGAGAACAATACATAAATAAGAACTATATATATAATATATATATATATATATATATCTAATATATATAAATCTCATGTCACAATGTTTGTGCTCAATGAACTCCTAAACTACTTAACCGATTATAATAAAATTCGCACACCATGTGCAGTTCGATCCAACTTGAGAGATAGGATAGTTTAAATCTCAAATTGTCATCATCATCATCATCATCATCATCAATTTTAAAAATTCTTTCACCAATAGAAAGCCACATTATTGCGGAGTGTCATCATCATCATCATCATCATCAGCGGACGGCGCGCGATGGCTTCGGGTTTAATTCAGTTCGCTTTCGTGCTCGCTTCGGGGATTATTAATATTATGCCCAACGAAGTGGGCGCGGGTCAGCTAGTAAATATATAAATATATATATATATATATATATATATATATATATATATATCCTCTACTATCACAATAGAGGAACGAAGTATTATATACCTGCTGTTAGATGAACATTTCTGCCAACGTTGGGATTGCGTAATTAGGAGGCCAGCCTCCATTTAGAAGCTCGCCCGTAGCAGAATGAAACGCTTGCCATTCTTGTCGTGAGAAAAGTTACCCATGAACTTTTCGCAACATGGACGAAAATTTATTTCTCTTTTAAAAGTTCTAGGTTGAAATTCTACGAGGAAAACATTTTCTATCGAGTGTTTGTACGTGTTTCTTTCAGAAATAATGGCACTTATAGAATCTGACGCTTTACTTATTATATAACTGAGCTGTGTTTAATTGTAAATTAGGATGCATTAAGAAGATTAGATTATATAAAATTTTAAGCTAATTTGGATGATAATATATTGATTATAGAACTATAAATAGAAAATATATAAAATTTATATAGAAACTCAAAGTTTATTTTGAGAAATTATTTGGTATCGAAGGAAGGAAATATTATAAATATGATTTTAAAAGATGTTCGTTTAATATTTTATAAGTTGTTCACTGTAAATAGTCGCTACGACGCAAATATCATAACTATAATTTAGTTTATTCAATTGAATTTGATAGTTTTGGAATTTATATCATTTTAACGATACAAATATGTTTTCCGACTTAAATGTATTTAGTGCAGTCCATGCAGGAACCCTATTGTTCAGTAGTGCATGATCACTATCATGATATAAAGACACAATGTATTTATGCTTATGGATTAGTTTATCGCTTACAATTTAAAAGTCAAAGTATCAAGTAAGATCACTGTTGCGTATAAACCGTTACATGTATATTCAAGATCAATATTATCTTAATATACAAGTGAATAATTTTTGTAAATTCACCAAATGAAATGAAAGAGAACATAATTTTCCAATGTACAGTTTATTAATGCATAAAAGTAACCACTCAGACTGACGGTGCCATTGTTCATTCTTATTTGCATATTTTTAGCAGTCAACACAAAGCAAAAGAAAATTTAAATTAGGTATTTTTTTTCTGGCTGGATTATATTGTGATTACTTTTTAACCTCAAAGTGTAAAGATACAAATAGTAGGACTGTAGATTTTTCAACATTCATTATTTGTATATTTTTGTAATTAAAAGAGCAATGTAAATAGTGTGTTAAAATTAATTTGAATAATTGCATTCGCACATCTGGACATTTAGGATTTTAAAATTAACTGTTCAAACGAGGAGGGCTGTAATGAACCCCAAAACATCTATTCTTATACATAGATGTCTAAAAGAAATATGTTAATTGCTCTTTTACGTTAAAGCGACTACATTGCAGGCACTTTATTTTCACAATTAGATATAAGTAACAATTACATGGTATTGAAGATCCTATTATTAAACTACAACAATGTTTTACAACTTATCACGCAAAAATAGCTTCGGCTTAAACGCGACGCAATCTAGTCTTACTCGAACGATCACATTATCTGTCCAATTAATGTTTTACTTTTTGGGATACATTTCGAAGACAGTGTTATTTATTCAAGTCAAGTTAATTCAAGTAAATACACCACATGCGTAGGATTAGAAAGAATAGATGGTAAAAGACTTAAAATAATATGGTACTTCATCTTTTGCCCGCATTGGTTATCACTTTTATATAAAAATGTGAATCTACTTCAATATATGAAAAAAAAAATTGGAGCTGGCGTTTGGCACTCCCAATGCTTTGTATGTGTAGTTGTGTGATTCCAACAGCACCGCTCGAGCTCATGATTGTGCAACGGTTACCTAACTGCTGGTCGATAGCCACTGTAAGCACAGTGTCAATTCACCGATCACTTAAATAACATGTGCTTGTGAATATTTTTCTTTAACTTTGGTTTTAATATATTGAAAATACAAAATAAATAGCAGTTAGAATATAATATCCATAACGCTATTTGTTTAATTAGACGAACTTTTATACGTTCTTGAATACGAGTACAAGCAAAGATAACCTACATGTTATAACCAGCCAACTGTAAATATTAATTCGAAATAATAAACATCATCATTCCAGCTTTGAGCCGCCTACACAAGGATCTCCACACCAATAGGTCTGCGATGGTTGTATCCAGCACTTCGCTGATTTTCACCAAATAATTGGTGCACGTTGTGAGAGGGCCTAGCGAAGCTATAAAGATCAAGGCATATTTAAACAATGGAATAAGTTATAAGCAAAGGTGTAGGAAAGTACTGGGCTTATGTGCTATAATTTACTTATTTAATTTTCTGTATCTGCTTTAAATACCTACCTTCGTACTAGTCTTGTATGCAACTGTACGGTCGGCCAAGAAAGTGGTCTACCAGTTTTGACAAAATTTCATATGTGAGTAAAATAGCGATAAGGTTAAACTCCTGTACTTATTACCTTTTAAAGATTATGCAGAGTGATGACATTTAAACCTAAAATAATCTGACAGCTATTAATCTGTCAATTTTGTCAGAATATTTTTGCACGGGAAAATCAACTCTGTTACTTTATAGCGCGCGAATGATTTTCAACCTTAGGGTGGTAGACCACTTTCTTGGCCGAGCGTACCTAAGTTATTTTATTTACGTTGTTTAAATTTAAAACTCTCGCTGAAGGACGGAAAGAGTAGAGAAGCTCGTACTTGATAGTTGCCTAAACAGCTATGACAATATCTATTTATGTAAATTTCCATAAATAAATATTGACCAAAACGCGAAGCTCTTAAAACTTGTTACTTTGGAGTTGTTCCTTTCATATGTATTATTGGTTCCTTTTTCTTTGAGAATTGCTATCATTTCAGTATATTCGCTAAATGTAAAGTTTTGTGAACTCCCCAATCCCACCCACTCCCTTTTGTATTTTCAGTACTTATATGAGTCATAACCCATTCTTCTTGGACTTCTCTGAAACTTTAAACAATCAAACTTTAAACAAGTATTATCATAGCTTTTTGAGTATAATAATTTAGAAAGCATATAGTTTATTTGCTTTCTAAATTATTGATGCACGTCATATGAAAATGTCATATAATTTCAAAATGAGAGTTGAATGAGAAATGCGTGCAGTAGCCTAAGAGATTATCCCCAGAAGACTCGCAATGTTAAACTTAAATATGTTAAATTTACAATATGCTTGATGGTTATTAATGTAATGTATGTTATACTAAAACCGAAATCACCATTCAATACACTATTATCACTCATTTTAAAACATCATTTTATATCTTATATATATTAAATATTTGCTAATTATTAATTTTATTTTCGTGCATTAACAAAGTAATATTTTTTTATTACAGGTAAGTTCAATTTCGGTTAGCTACTCTGGGTAAGTCTGCATACTTTAATTGATAACAAAATAAATATATAGTAAAGTGCATGTATGATAAAATAGGACAAATACGAGTATTATGAAGTTTTTTTTACATGCCGATCTTGAGCCAATAAAATGCAATGAATCAAGTAAATAAAAATAATGAATATTTCATTATTATGTTGTGTTACTAAGCGTAAAACATTATTGAAAATAATCAGTAAATGATCTGTGCCAGTATAATTGCCTCGAGGCCTGATCCTGAACCCTTATTCCCCCCATTTCACTGCACCCCTAAGTTACAGTTGGAACTCAATTAGGATAATATTGAATGTATATATTGAGAATGTAGGATCTAAACATTCGCAGGGTCGCTTGTTAACACGGACTATTATTTGTGCGTAATTATACTTATATTATTTCAGATATACGATTACCACCTTAATTATACCAGTATTTTATTCGCCAGTCATCTAATCCAAATAATACATTAATTAGTCAATAAAGTAAGGGAAAAGTCTACGCAACACGGAGACGGAGACCCAAGAAACGATGGATGGACTGTGTGAATGTTGGTATGTTGACGGGAGTGAGTGTTGGAATTACGAGTTATAGAGGAGACTGGAAGAGGAAAATATATTGCAAAAAATATTGCACCGGCTCCTAATAAAATTGAATTGAAAAAGAAAAAGAAGGCTAGCTACTCTGAAAATATATTTTCATATGCATAGATACTCATGTGACTGTACTAAGCAGAGATTATCACTTGCTACTAACAATTCCCACTCTTTTTTCAGGCTTTCAGGTCTTTTTGGTCTCCACCACATCTACTCGGATGTTGTACATCAACTCGGATGATGGCAAAAATATCTGGTCGTCAGTATATAAGAGGCAGTTCACAGTTAATTTATTAATTCTCATTCCCCGCAAGTAACTTTCTAAAATAAATCCATGAATACATTGAGTTGCCATGGCAAACTACGGCTACGCATCCTTGTCTGACAACTTTTCCGATATCTTTAACAGTCTGTGCTCCCCATTTATCTTGATACAGGCTCTGGAATCTTAAATAGAGATTTCAGTCCTCGCATTAGGTTGCAACACACTCCGTACACAGATAAATTTTTCTATAATTTATCTTTAATATGTTTATGGTATACCTTTTCCAAATCCACGAAAGATCAATAGACTTTTTACTTTATTGCTAAACATTTTTTAGTGAAGCATTGTAAGGAAAACACCTGGTTCATACACAAGATATGATGTATAAACCACACGTTTTCATTTTTTTATATAGTGGTTTCATTGATTAGTTGATAAATGCTTTGATGGGGTAATTTTTACACTCTACCTATATCATTTACCCTTGCATAATGGCATAATAAAGGGCATGAATCAGTTCTCCGGTACAAGGCCTTTTCTCGAATTCAACTAATTCAAGAAAGGTTGAATACTACATGTATTATGTATGTTATGTAGAGGTAAAAACATGTGGAATAAATTATTCAGCTTGAATCTAAGGAGCAAGCTTAGCAGAGCTGTACAGTTTATTGATAGAGTTCTATCTGAAACGAAGAATTTAAAGTAATTATTGTGAAAAAATCTGCTCTTTTCCTACCAAAAATCAAAATTTAATTTAATACTAAATTATTATTGTATTATTATTTCTATTATATTTATTTGAAAATAATTCTGCAGAAGATTTGTCTAATTGTATTTAAGTAGTATCTAGTAAAACTAAAACCTATAAATGCAAGATAACTTAGTTAAAATTGTTTTTCTTTTGCTAGCTTTTAGTCTCCTATGGGACTTTGTATGAAAAAAGATCTGATCTCTTCAATAAATAGGGGCTAATTATTGAAGAGATCAGATTCGAGACGACCAGATAAATTCTATAATCCTAAGTAAATAAAAACTTATTTAGTTGTTACTATTAATAAAAGTTATTGTGAAATTTTTGACCAGGTGGTGCGAAACATTTCTTTTTTTAATTTCAACGCTTTTTTTTCCCACGGTGGATGGTAATGAATCCTCATAGGGGGCACGCCACCACAGTGGTCGTCTTAATAACCCCCTGGTGCTCAGACGACCTCGCACCGGATACCACCCGCAGCCGGTCTACGGCGGATGGTTATGTTGGACTCCAGCAGAAGGCCAGCCTACCAACTAAACACTACCTAAACTACGATTTTTAATTCGAGTCAGTAAAATGACAAGTGCAACTGTCACTGATACAAAAAAGGGTGACCCACTACAACCCACTACAATAGTGATGTTCGGCAATCAATAGATTTAGACATTTAGTCATGCTTTATTTTATTAGGTATCAAAGCGTTTTTCATTGTAAATATGTAATACATACCATATTAAATAATATGATTTGTGACACATGACACTGGAAATGTCATTTTACTGACTCGAATTAAAAATCGAACTTTACAGCCTTTGGTCGGGCGGAACGCCTGGGACCCTATCGGATTGAACTAAAGCTCCCGCCCTCCAGAACGGCTGCGGTGCAAATTTCAACGCATTGTTGCTGTAAGAATAATGCAGACGGGTCATTAATAGTTGTCAGTAGTAGCACGCGTTATTCGTAGCTGCTTAGTTACGCAGTCGCACATTACTGTGGGTGAGGGAAGGAATGAGAAATTGGGAATCTGTGAAAGCTATGTTTATACGATAACTTTAAAAAGTTGTGCATAGGGTGTGCAGATAACTAAATAACTCTAAAGGTTAGTAATTCACAGTAACCCGTTATTTAGCTTCGGATTATTATTAAGGAGGAACTAATGAGATCGCCTAAGTTAAGGTGAGTAGACTTAGGCAACCACTAGTCTAATGAGAATTGGTCGTCTACGCATGTATTACATACACACACTCAGTGTCTCACAATTCTAACATGAAAACCTCCTTTAATGAACTGTGTTTGTAATTGGAATTTAAATAACATGTTTTTCCTTATGCTAAATGATTTAAATATATTTTTAACGATATGTTCTCGCAGCAGCCGATCCAATTTACAGGGTTCTAATGAGAGCGCAAATTAGTCGATTAAGGTGTCGCTCGCCGATATTAGGAGGAGCTGTGTAATAATTTCTTGCAAAAGTGGAAGTCAGCTTTAATGACAATTTAATTGTTTGCAACGTGATAGAATTTAAGATTGTCACAATGCTTTTGGTGGACTAAGATCAATTCTATATAAATGCTAAAGTTTTATTATTTTCAAACATTAGATTTATTTAATTACTTTTATATTTTTGTGTACGCTCGCGCCTATATGCTTGAGTTTAATTAATTTATATCGGAATATTTCTTACTGAAAAATAAAATGAAAAATGGGCAAATAACCCGAACTGTTATTTTCTAAAGAATTTTATTTTTCTAAATCTGAATGATTACAGTATTTGGAAAAAAATGAGCTATGTTTGGTAACAATATAATTTATTAATAATACTGTATTCTTTTTTGACATTTTATGTGCAAGCATTTATGTGGTAGCAGTTGACCCGTTCTAAAAATTCAGCCATTCAATTTATATTATATACAGATAATAAATTAAAATATCTAATATCATTATAGTAAAGCAATAAAGTATTTAATATATTTTTTATGTTTTTTGTTTTGAATCTAAAATTTATACAAAATTATCTCAGTGTTTGTGATCTCAATCGTAACCGATTTTTTTTTATTTGATAGGTGTAGGATTAGGGTCTCAAGAATATTGCATATGCATAAGGATATTGTTATTTATAAAAAAATATAAATTTATATGGCACTACGGATATTAAAAATAAATAGCTTAAAAATTGCAATACAAATACATATTGAAGCCAACGAAATTTTAGTCAAACTGTAAACAACACACTTTATCAGTGTTTTTGTTATCTTTCTATACTTTCGTATTTATTTATTGACCCCATTATTTATGTAACCGTGAATAATTATGGTAATTTTGTTCGTTCTCCAGTATTCTTATTATAAGCAAAAGTAAAGCTTCACTGAGCTTAGTGATTCGTGTTCATAATTGAAATGAATAATTTAATACTCTAATTAGCTTGGAACGCAAGTCTGTAATTTTGTGAATCTTTTAAGGGAGTCATTACATTTTTATATCTTTTTAATAATTTACATTCTTAGAAATCCAAAACAAACATTAAACTAGTGATGCTTTGTAAAAAAACCATTTGATGTCTGCCGTTACAAGGCAGAGTCGATGAGATCTGGATGTTAAAATACGTTTAATGATATATCGTCATAAATATCGCTTCTTATCTCATTCTAACTTAACTGTGTATGCATGTAAGTTAAAAAAAAATTGGCGCGAATATGCCAACGATATTTGGAATCTTTCTTAGTATGATTAGAGTACAGGTCTAAGGTAAGTTATTTAAAAAAAATACGGCACCGTCAATACTCTGGAATTAGAGATGAAAGTCAATACCATATTTTATGTACGAGTAGAAACGAAAATAACAGACACTTGCAGTATTGGAAAGAACCAAAACAAGAAATATGAATATAGTTACAGCTATCGCTTTCCTCTAATAAAGTGTAAGATTAAGATAAATTGTCAGTTCAAACAAATGATATAGACTAGAATAGTGATATGATCAGGAAATTAAGTTCCCGACCCATTTCGTTCAAATGTCACTAGACAGCTAATGTATGTGTAGAAAAAATTGCTTTAGTAATATGTAAAAAGTTACGTGTAAATAATATATCATAGCAACAATCGATTTTATTCTACGTGTTTCCTGTGCGATATTTAGCCTTAAGCATCATAAGTTAAATTTGACTGTATCATTATAAATTACTCGTGGAACTGTAATTGAGTAAAAATAACGGAAGTCAAATTAAAACTTTGATATGACATATATTTTTAAGTTATTTCTTTCCAATGCTACAAAGACAATAAAATCAGACTATAAAATTCTTATATACATCAATAGTTATGGTACTAACTAATAAATTGATTGTATAAGCAACATTTTGTAGTAAGTTACAATCAATGCAATACCAAATACTGAGGACAAAAAAAAATCCTGGATTTCTTAAAATAAATTCTCATTTGGAATACTTTTGGGTATAATATAGGTAGTCATTAAACATTGCGCAATAACCATATTGCGCAATGTCCCAATATACTATAATACATACTTGGAATACTTGTTAATATTAATAAATACATGTTATTTCCATATCTCCTATGTTATACTAGTTACAAAGTTAGATTTATCTATTAGAAATGCAAAATATCTGGAGTACCCATTCTTTAACTTAAATATCAAATTCTGAATAGTAATATTTCAATGTGTAGATTCGCCTTATGTAAGTTTACAGCCTTGTGGAACGTGGAAGAGGGCCAAAGCAATTAAATTGTGGAGCAGAAGCCGTCCCCAATGCTTCCACCAAATTGCTCTCGTTACTTGCACTTTTTCGAAGGGAATTTTGCTAAGCTGTTCGCAGTCAGACGAATTTTCCACCACTATTTGTTATTTGGTACCTTGTTAGTCTTACTATGATCGTTAAGCTGGAAGGAAGACTTTTGTAGTTTTTATCACAGATTTATTATTGGTCTCAAATAACTATGCTATTTTAATCTTCAACTACATAGTTCAACTACATATTGGTAATTGATTATTATTGCATTTGCTGTGAATAAATATTATTTTATGAAGTCTAATATATAATGAGTCACCCATTAATAACTTTTTTCATTCGTATATCTAACTTCATACATTTTTAATTTACAATCTCTAGAAACTACTTATTTTTGCATTTCATTTTAATTGCAACTTTCGAGTAAACAAAATTCTTTAAAAAATCTATGTCATTTCCTACACATATATCTTATTTGAAGATAAAAAACACTTAGATTCTTAGAAGAGAAAAATCTCCTTTAAAGTACTGGACAGATTTTGATGACGTTTTCACCAAAGTGATTAGAATTTGTAAGTAAATAAATAGGAAATAAATTTTGAAAATAAGTATCTTTCTTATATTTGTCACAAAATTATAACATCAATGCATGCCAAAGAATGAATACGATCTAGACTTGCTGTCTTGATGACTAAATTCTACAAGATTATTTCTAGTTTGCTGATAAATTGGTTAATAAGACTGTTAGAGATAAATTTTCATACAGTAATTGTGTTTATGATGTTCTGGCTTTACCTAAGCATCAATTGAATACCGCACGACATGGTTTACGAGTACCAGAAAAGTTTTTAAATTTAAATATCCTAAGGCGGTTCTTAATTTTAAAAAGTCTTTAAGATATATCTCACACCGGATCAATATTTTTAGGTCAGATATTTTTAATAATAACTTGTGCAAACATGGGAACGACATGAAGGATTTAAGGTACGTTTTTTCCCTGTCCATCTCACGACGCTCCTATTTGTTATCTGCCCTTTTCTACACGATTTCCTTTTACGACCAATATATACTTGTCCTATGTCTCTATGAACTATAGGAAACACAAAGTTCAAATGAATTCTATATTGCATTATAATATCAATGTTTAAATTATATGCCAAACTATAATAGTATTTTCTATGATATGCGCGGATTCTTTGTCTTAGTATGCAATTAAACTAATATTTTTTTTAATTTTATTTATTATTTCATATAAATATACTTTTATGTTTTCTATTTACTATGTTACTTATTAGATAAGACACGCATAAGTAATATGAGTATTATTTCAAGCTTATTTTCTATTTAACTACTAAAATTGTTATAACGAAAAAGCTTTGTTTCACAATTTATTCTTAAAAAATAGTGAAAGTTAAAAGAATCTAAGCCCGTGCAGCCATATTTTAATATTATTAATATTCTGTAACCTCGTTTCTGTTAATATAATGGCGTATCTAATGTTTTCGTATCGGTATGTAAGCATATTTTTTATTATACCTCCAAAATTTAACTATTTTATACGTAATGTAATATGCAGTTAATAAACCTTGAAACAAGTCTATTCAACATAATAAATGAGCGAATGATTTACTTAATAAATGACCGAATGCGAGTTTTCTGAAACCAAAGAACAACAGTTTTCGTTATAAAGATTCTCAAGATTATGTATAGAGCCGAGTTTCAATCCGGTATGACTTGCGGCTGTGTGTACAATTTAAACTGTAGTTTGATTTTCTGAACGCGTGTAGCGGGTGTACAGCTTCCACGCTGGGACCAAAATCAATTGTAACGAAAATTCGTGTAAATAGACTAAGCTGCTTTTGGTAACACAGTCATTAAAATTCATTAAAATCGTTTATCCATATCAATCGGTAAACCATATCAATCGGTAGCTAAAATCGGTACAATATTGAACTTGACTGTGACTTCTACTGTAATGACCTTTTTACAAGGATTTTCCTATTTCTATATTAAACAAATCCAAAATAAACAACATAGTTATTAACAATACGAAAAGATTATTAATAGTCGTTCACAAAATTTCCAGAATAATAAATGGTCATGTTAGTATTTTGAAAGAAGACACAAATTGGAGCGTAAGCAATATGAATGCTCGTAACAAATTCAGTTAAAGCTTCAGTTATTAAGCCAGTCATCTCCTAGTTGTATTGCTCAAATGACATGATCTGTATTCAAACTATTCAAATTTATATTATACGCGATTAACTCGTTACTCTACACAATAACGTCCGTGTTTGTATTGTTTAAACATCGCCGGAGCTAATTATTGACTATGGTTAACAAGCTTTGTAACTTCTATGAGAACAGGCGCCGTAATTGGTGACAAAATTTTCCGTCATATGTAAAAATTACTCACCAAATATTGATATAGACTCGTGGCATTTGTAAAAGTAAAAAAGTATTGGGATCAAAAGCTAGTACACCTAGATTATAAGTATCAGGGACTGCTTCTGGTACCCCTTCTACAATACTATGGACCCGCCACCTTCACTGTGGGTGGCGGATTGTTAAGAATTTTTGTCTTTTTTTTCTCCTCATTTTCGTTCCGTTCATTAGCTTTAATACTCTTTTATACATGTTACCAATGTTTAAAATTATATTTATTATTATATATTATCTGTAAATTTAAATTTCAGGTAAATCGAAAGTTATTGACTTTGTTTCCAATTAATTTTAAAATTCTGCTCTATAGAACGTTCTATAATTTTGTACGCTGTTTGTATCTAATGTTTATACCTGTTCTTCCTTTATCAGTATTAAAAGTAATTTGCAAATATTTACATTTCACTTGCATAAATCCTAATAGAAATTATCTACTATTTATTTCTTTCTAAAATATGTAAATATATTTAGAGTTATCGAAATCTATTTTCATTGTTATTACTTCAAACATAGCTATGCGTACCTACTTTTGAACAAAATAATAAATAGCCTGAAGGGTTTACAAAGGGCTTGAAATTATTCACGACAAAGCAATTAATCATATTCTCCCGGTCGATAACCCTTTAAATACAAATGAGATGTAAATAATTTACTAGTTGAGCCTTTCAATACCAAAAAAATATATTTCTATTTTTGTATGTATTAACCTTTTGTAGTAAATCTTAAAAAAAATAATTGAATGGTCACACGTGTCGCTGGTAATAAATAGTACATTTTTAAATGTTTTTGCGGTACATTTCTAGAAATTTATGTAACCATTATTAGAATTTCGGTTCAATGTTTTCGAGATGACACTGCTTCACCAGGTATCTGGCTACTGATGCACCGCCCCACTGAGCTTCAGTTCTAGCAATGCAACCTACCTATTACTTCTTAACGAACGCAATTCATATGACTAGGACTATTCCGATTTCAACAGCTCTGAAGCGAATAAATGTTTTAAATCCAGTTAATTAATAACGATAAGCAATGTTGGATATTAGGTTAGAACAATACAGGTGACTAAAAAACGACACGTCGAACAAAGTGTAGTTCGGAAGGCATGTTGTAACGTGTTATTTTTTACTATTGTTTTCAGCACAATTTAATCATCAAAATGCTTTTAATTTCATTATTAATTTACAAATTTAATTCTTGTTTACATGTCCTATTAGGATTTTGTGACAGATAGTTTTCTTTTGTTAACCTTTTAAGTGGAAGTAAGAGTGAAGGGATCGGAACCTGTACAGCCTCAGCGTAAATGCAATTTTTTTGTCTTAATTTATATTTCATAAATTTTACTTATAACAAGATGGACATAGGGACAAAACATTTAGTTTCTGTATTCATTTAATCAGCATACAGATGGTGTTGAGTCTGTGATAGGAGTTTTAGTTGGAATTGTAATATGGTTTTAGAGGTTTGATAGGGTGAAGCCATAGACTGTAATAGTAAACCTTAACATATTTTCATAACTAATATATACCTAATATTATCTATTAGGAGTTTACTTAAAACAAATTCTTTTGTTTTGGTTTATTAAAAGAAGTTTTCGTTTCTTTCTCCTTGTTGGACAATTCCGCCTTTTCTTCACTCTGTGATACTTCAAATTCGGAACGGGACGGCTTGATCTATGGTGATCCCTCCGTGGCTATCTATTGGCTGTTTCGCAAGCTTGGCTGTCATTTTGACGTCGGCGAGGAGGACGCGAGGATGGGTCTTTCGGCGTTCCTCTCCTGGCGGATGTGCCGCTTTAGGCCATCATGAAGACAAACTAATAGTTCTTCTTTTCATTATCTTTTCTTTTAATATTTTTTAATAACGGCTTAATGCCTTAACTAGTTCGTCCTGCAATCCCAGATAATGGTGAGTTGTATTTTTTCTTTTGTTCAACTATTAAAGATTTCCCCACATGTTCGTGGGATAGAAATTAAATCTTTTATACATTGTTGTAGGGTTCACGGTATACCTCGTAATCATCACAAATATAGGGCGTTTGGGCCGTTTCATCCCAACCTGACTTCATGCACCCAGCCATGCGGTGATGTAGGTTGTCGTACTTATCAACGGAAATCCCTGCCATCACCGACGGAATCTCAACGTATAAGGTGACCTCTTACCATTCTTACTATATTACGTGTGTGAACCACCGTATTTTGGACGAATTAATTTTTCTTGTGTGATATTCACCTTGGTGACGGATGGAGGATGGCTCAGCTCAATAATAACTTATAAAAGTGTAATGTGTATAAATACCGTGCCCATTAATTGATGGACTATTATATATATATTTTCTTTTCTTTTTGATTTGTATGTAAATGTAATAGTTTAAAACTTAATTATAAACATTCATATATAAATTTCTTGGTTTAATTTTATCACCTAACTATTTGAAGGTCTGTTTGCATCTATGTGGAGGCGCCCATATCATTAATTCTAAATATCTACATATATCACCAGGTCGGTTCGATTCCGATAAGGATTATACCCACACCCTGATCTTAGCCGGCAAAATTTTTCTTTTTCTTAAACTATCATAAATAAAACGCTACAATGTTACTCCAGTGAAAAAATCACAGCAATAACTTTGAGTCAGAAAAATAAGAGCATGAATGTTGTTAGAAACGTGAAAATCTAATAATCTGATTGTTCAAAGCATTGATTGCGTTTCGGTCACAATTGATAAGTAGAATGATACCACCATTCTCCTAAGAATCAGAACCGACTATCAGCAGAAAGTGAAAGCTCCTGAACTACACAAAATAGAAACAGCCGAGGACGTACGACCTTTTTTTTTTTTTTTTTTTTTTTGGTTTCCCTGAGGAAAATGCATTAAATTGCATACCCCGGCTGTGGCGAGCCGGGGTTATGTGGGGCTCTCCTCCCCAGAAGGCCTACCCACTAAAAACCTCAGGGATGGCCTTCCTCAGGCATGTAGGGAGCCCCGGGAACAGAAAGCTTCTTCCGGGAACCCCCAGCCTCCGCTCCCCCGTCGACACAGGGGAGCCCTCCTCGGGGGAGGCTTACTACCTCCCCCGGTCTCCTCCACCGACGACGCCCCCGGCCACGGAAGGGGCGTGGTCCATCCCGGTCGCCGTAGCAGTCGCGACGCACTCGCGCCCGCCGGCGACCCGCGGCGGCGCCGCAGCTGTGCTACCGAGCCCGGCGCCGCCTTCTTCGAGCGGGATCGGCCATCTCCCGACCCCGCTCGGCGGCCTCCTTCTGGAGCATCACTGCCTCACAGAAGGAGGCCACAGCCCTCCAACCTCCCTCGTCCGCCAGCATTGCCGCAATCAATGCTGGCGGAGACAGATCTCGCCCGATCTCTGCGACCAAGACTCGGCGCTCGGAGGCCCACGCGGGGCACTCCGCCAGCGTATGCTGGGCCGAGTCGAGGTCGGATGCGCAGTGGTGACAATGTGTCGATCCCTCCCGTCCTATTCGACACAGATACTCACCGAAGCAGCCGTGCCCGGTGAGTATCTGAGTCAATCGGTAGGTGACCTCCTCCTTCCCGTGGAGCCAAGCTTCGAGGTGCGGGAGTACGGCACCGACGGCCCGCTGGCGCGCGCAGATCCGTAATTCGAGCTGCGCACGCCAGGCCGCCACAATCCGTCGGTGCCACTCCCGCTTAGGCACTTCGTGCGCGGGTTCCAGGGCGCTCCCCCCATCGCCCTCCCGGCCGACACGCCGCGACGCATACGTCGCCGCGTACATGTCGGCCAGGATGTCGAATGGGGGGGAGCGTCCCAGAACCGTCGCCGCCTCGTACGAGATTGTACGGTAGCCTCGCACGATCCGTATGGCCATTATCCGCTGCAGGCTCCGTAGCAGAGCTCTGCAGCGGGGGGACCTCGCGCAGTCTTGCGACCACACGGGAGCCCCATACATGGCCACGGATCGCACGACGCCCCCGTACAGGCGGCGAACTCCATCCCTCGGTCCACCGAGATTGGGCAGCAGGCGATGCAATGCGCCCGCCACCCTTTTGGCTCGCGGGGACCAACCGCACGAAATGCTCCTCGAAGCTCCAGCGGCGGTCCAGGTGAGGCCCAGGTACTTGATGTACGGCCCCACCGGGACCACCGCGTCACCCACCCGGATCCGGCAGCTGGGTGGTTCCCGGCGCCTCGGAAGGCCGTGGAACCATAGCGCCTCGGTTTTGTGAGGCGCTATTTCTAAACCCAGCCGGCGGATCGCCCGCACGACACATGCCACCCCAAGCTCGGCAAGCGTAAGCACCGGCCCGAAGTCGGCCCCAGTCGTAACGACGAGAGTGTCGTCAGCGTAGCAGACGACACTCACGCCGTCAGGAAGGCTGGTGCGAAGGACCGCGTCGTATGCGAGGTTCCATAGCAGGGGTCCCAACACCGACCCCTGCGGAACGCCGCATTCGACCCTCCTCGACGTTTCCATCCCGTCCCGTCCCATCACGCTGATCGTCCTGTCGCGCAGATAGTCCCCGACCACGGCCCGCAGGTAGGGAGGCAGCTCGTGGTATACGAGCGCCTCCCTAATGGCCTGCCAGGGGAGGGTGCCGAAGGCGTTGACGATGTCTAACGACACCGCCAACGCCACCCCCCCTGATCGGACTGCGGACTCCGACAGGGAACGAACACGCTGGACGGCGTCCAGCGTTGATCGTCCCCGCCGGAATCCAAATTGGCAGTCCGATAGGTCGGGACCCGCGCGCGACAGGTGCTCGCTGATACGAGCGGAGATAACCCTTTCGAAGAGTTTCCCCGCCTCGTTCAGCAAGCAGATCGGACGGAACGAAGACGGAACGTCGCCGGTCCTTCCCTCCTTCCTGAGGAGCACCAGCCTGGCCGACTTCCAGTCGACGGGGAACACGCCCTCACGGAGACAGCTCGTGAAGAGCTGCCTCACCGTGCTCCCCAACGCCCTGAGCGCCAGCGCTAGCACCTTTCCCGGGACCCCATCTGGTCCCGGGGCAACGCTGCGCGCAGAGAGCCGCGAAAACGGCCCTGGCGAGCTCGCTCTCCGTCACCCGGAGGTCGTCCGACCAAAGGCCGAGCGACGGGGTGGCGGGGGAGGACGTACGACCTACATTGACTATGCAAAAGAACCAATATATATATATAATATATATATATCTATATATATATATGTTATAAAAATATATATATGTTACACTTACAGCAAATAGCCTAGCCCAAACTAAGCTCTATAAGGCTTGTGCTATGGGATCTAGGGTAACGGATAGACATACATATATTATACATATATAAATATTTTTATACAAATATATATCAACAACCATGACTAAGGTACAAATGCTCGCATTCATCACACAAACATCTGCCCCCACCGGGATTCGAACCCGCCAATGCCTGCCAATACTGGAACGTCCGCGTGAAACTGAAGACGGAACACACGTGTACCGGCAGAAGACAAGCCATAGATCGTTTTTCCATCTCCGATCTATCTGCACGGGAAACTTAGCGCCAGCTACTTAGCGCCAGTCTGTTACCCGTGATACACCGATGACATCCCGTTAAGCCCAGAAACACTGTTAGTGCTATACGCCGATGATGCAGCCTACATCATATGTTGCGTTCAGATTCGACAGATAGCCAAGAAGATGCAAGACCAACTAGACTCCATCCCTCAGAGCCTTAACATGTACTAATATACGGTCAACGGAAACAAGACTCAAGCCCAGCAGTGTAAGGCAGTATGCCTTACACTACTGGGCCATAATAAGAATCGGCTGCCCAAGGTTAATAACCTTCATGTAACCATCGATTAACAGATGACAATGGCCACCCATGTGACCAATACCATCAATCAAACCCAAACAATAAAAACCTTGCTAAAGGCGCTACACTTGACTTCAGACTTCGACCAAGACCAAGATCAGAATTTATAAGCAATGTTTACAATAAGTTTACAATGGTAAACAGTGCAAAGTCATCCTGAGGGACCTCGGTATGGAAACTATCAGTGGATTTATATCAAGACATACTACGAACATGCACGAACGAGCTGTCATGTCAGTATATCTACACATCCGAAATAACGCACCTCACCATGCGCTGAAGAATGAAAGGCTTTGCTACTACCCACCCTAATAAAAAAGATTTACCAATAAAGGATATGAAACAATGTAGCCTATACTTTTATAGGCCATCTCAGTGAGTTATCCGTAGTAACAGGCAGTGCCTGAAGCCATCGCAAAGGGCTAAGACCTAAATTTTTACTCCAACTCCCAAAAAGGGAGCCGAGAAGACTACTACTACGATCCTTCAGATCGGTTAACCATTCCATTCAAACACGCGAGCAAATGAACAGACTGCATAGTGATTGAGCAGACACGACAGACACTCTTAGCAAGATCTTCAATTAATACTTTAATTTTCGGAGTTCAAAGGACTAAGGTATAATAATAGTATATTAGTATTCTCAGTGACTTCCATTGCTCATCCTATGCATTCTTAGAACGCATAAGACCGACTAGTTATTTCAGCTACTTTCATAGTATTATGTCCTATGGATTGCTACTATGGGGATCAGCGGCTAACATTGAGAGTATTTTCCTTTTACAAAAAATAGCGATTCGTGCTATTTACTGTTTACGGGCTAGAGAATCCCTAAAAGAATTGTTCAAAGAAATTAATATTTTAACTTTAGCTAGTCAATATTTATATGATAATTTAGTTTTTGTATATAGAAACTATAATAAATTCAATAAAAACAGTGATGTACATAATGTGAATACTAGAAACAAAATAAACTTGCCGTTCCAATGTTCAGACTCCATAAAACTAGCTGTTGGTTCTTGGGGAAATGTATATCTATGTTTAACAAACTTCTGCAAAGTGTCATTGATTTGCCTTTATATAAATTTAAAATCCATATCAAAAGACACTCATGAGTAAAGGTTATTATAAGTAAGTGACCATCTAATGATCACACTATTTGGAATAGGAACACTATTCATAGAGCCATGTTTGGTAACAACATTATTTATAATATTGTATTATTTTTATATGTGTATGTAAACATCATTACGTCTGTAATCGTATTAGGATGATTGTATCTTATATTATATTGTATTTTATATTATATTTATTTAACATTATTAACATTGAAAGAGGAGAGTAAAATAGACCTTCAGAGTTTCTTGCTTGTTCTTCCTCGAGAAGGCTCTTCCCAATTTCCAACAGGTGTAAAGAGTAAATATTTTTTTTTTATTCGTACGTACTGTTATATCTGGGGATTGTTCCCCTTTTTGCCGAAATAGCTATTTTATGCTAGCTCAGCATTAATTTGCCTTTATAAGGTTCCAGACTGCCTCTAGCGAGCCAGTCTACCCATATCCTCCGCGCGTGATCTTGCTTCCGCGACAACATCCAAAAAACCTAATTCTATTGTACTCTTTCACTATCGTGTAACCAATAAAATTCTTTTTTAAAAAGTCTTTTAAAATCCCAATCATAACATTGGTGGCAGCGTAAAGGGATTTTTAAGAAAATAATAAATCCTTGGTACACCTCGAAGAGAACTAAGTGAATGTTCCAGTATAAGTGAAAATTAAACAAGTGAAAATCAAATAAGTGAAAAGTAAAAAGTGTAAAGCGAAAAGCTAAAAGTGAAAGTAAAAAAAATTGTGAGTGTTAAAATTGCACACAAAGAAGAGAACAGAAGAAAACGGGGTAGACTCCATCCATCAACATTTCAAGTTTTCTCTGCTTCTCATCATCATCGAAGACGACGACGACTGGCGTCTTCATCATCGTGCTGAAAACTGAAAGTTTGCGCTATCTGCGTATTCCCGTTATCTACGGTCTACCAGTTCCAGCACCTATCAATATATTTTTTGAAGAAAACATAAGAACATGAAATCAAAAGTTCAGCTCAAACTTACAACATTAATGTAAGTCAAATTTATTATTAATCCAGCTCAATCGAAGTCTAAGTACGCCAAGCTTCGCGACGCCGAGATAAGACGCCGTGGCTGTCTAGACCTTACGCCGCACATTCCTCAAGCGTTATCGCGTCCGCTCCGTGACCGTTTGAATCACCTGCTTATAAGTTAGCCTAATACATTGTTGCATAGTGTTAATAAGATATTAATGTAATTATTTGTAACCGTTTAAATTTAGCTATACGTTTTCTTTCACTGTAATATTTTTTATTCTTTGGATTATAATTTTCTTTTATAATATATCAAAATGACTGAACACAAGAAAGGAAAAGAATCGCAAGAAATTCCCTTAAGCGTAATATTAAAATTTATAAAACCATTCGACGGGACACGAAATAAATTAAATGCATTCATAACAAATTGCGATAATGCAATTTCTTTAGCTTCCTCACAACAGGAGGACATAATATTTAAATATATCCTTAGTCAATTAGAAGATAAAGCCGAAAGTGCTTGTTCAATTAAAGATTTTGAAAACTGGAATTCTCTTAAAGAATTTTTAAAGAATCAATTTGGGGAGCGTAAACATTACGCCCATCTTCTCACTGATCTGCAGGAATGCAAACAGGGAAACGATACTGTTAACCAATTCGCTCTTAAAGTTGAAACTTGTTTGTCTAAATTACTGACAGAAGTCACGATATCAAACACCCGTAAAAGCGAACTGTCTGGCAGAATAGCTGCTATGGAGGATTTAGCACTCCATACCTTCACACTAGGGCTACATCCCCGACTTTCTACAATTATTAGATGCCGTGATCCCAAAAATCTCAATGAGGCAATAAATCACGCAATATCGGAAGAGAAAATCCAACAATTCTCATTCAAAAATAATAACTCTTTTAATAATAAACATAAAACACCAAATTCCACATCCCCAAATTATAAGTCTCCACAAAAGCCAAATTATTATCAATCAAATGATAACTATAAAAATAAATTTCAAAATCCACTATTTTGTAAGTACTGTAAAAGAACAGGACATACTTTTGAAAAATGTAGGCTTCGTGACTATAACAACAAAAATTTAATAGGAGTGATCAACCTTTTAATACAACACAAAGCTTCTATAAACAAAACAAAATGTTCCAGTTAACTATATTAACGAAGGTCGAGATGAACTTGACCATAATCAAAACGACGAAAATCCTTTAAACTAATCCATGCCCCGCTAGGGTGTCGATCGGGGCAAAATCCCAAAAATAATGGCACCATAAATTCAAAGACCCATGGACAGGGTAACCAGCCCCAAACTCGCGCGGTCTTCTCTCAAATTCAATGACCCATGGACAGGGTAACCAGCCCCAAACTCGCGGTCTCTCTTCAAATTCAATGACCCATGGACAGGGTAACCAGCCCCAAACTCGCGGTCTTCTCTCAAATTCAATGACCCATGGACAGGGTAACCAGCCCCAAACTCGCGGTCTCTCTTCAAAGACCCATGGACAGGGTAACCAGCCCCAAACTCGTGGTCTCTCCTCGTTGACTCATGGACAGGGTAACCAGCCCCAAACTCGTAGTCACCTGAAACATAAAAATAAAATTATTATTAATGATGAAACAAATAAAGTCTATGAAGTATTAATTAGAAAGAAATTCTTACCTTATATAACAATTGATACATCAGCTAATACTAATCCTCTTACCTTTCTCGTAGATTCCGGCGCATCTGTTTGCGTATTAAAAAATCAATGTTTAACAGAACATACACGTTCATTAATTGAACCAAAACCAATATCTGTAAAAGGAGTAGATTCTAAAGATTCTCCTATCGAAAGCCTCGGTTCAGTTGAATTAACACTTCAATTTAATTCAGAACTAAAGATACCTCATAAATTCCATGTATTTGAAAATCTTACTCTTCCTTATGACGGAATTCTAGGAAGCGATTTCCTTATAAAATATAACTGTAAAATAAATTATGATAAAGACTCTCTAGAATTATATGAAGATAAAATAAAATTATCCTTTAATGAACCTATTTATACTATTCAACCACGTACAGAAACGGTAATAGAATGTTCTGTAAAAAACCCAGAATTAAAAGAAGGTATCATCATGGACCAACATATTTCTAATAAATTACTAGTATCAAACTGCATAGTTAAGGTTAAATCCAATAATAGAATTAATGTATCCGTACTTAATGTTTCGGAAGATCCTATTTCCGTTAGTTCCAATTTAGCACTAACATTAATTCCAGTAGAAGAAGAAAAAATATTTAATTTTATACCAAATAAAACCTGTTCTCAGAGAACAGAAGAAGTTTTAAAATCACTTAGAGTATCTCACTTAAATACAGAAGAAGCAAATGTCCTCCTTGACATTTGTAGTGAATATTCCGATATATTTCATTTACCTGATGAAACTCTTACCTCTACTAGTGCTATTAAACATGAAATTTCTACTACCTCTTCTATACCAATTAATGTAAAATCATATAGATTCCCTGAAGTTCATAAAGAAGAAGTAAAAAGACAAATAGACAAAATGTTAAATGACAAAATTATTCAACCTTCAATATCTCCTTGGTCTTCCCCTATATGGGTAGTACCGAAAAAAGTAGACGCCTCAGGAAAAAGAAAATGGCGCATAGTCGTCGACTACAGAAAATTGAATGATATAACAATAGGTGAAAGTTATCCGATACCACAAATAAATGAAATATTAGACCAATTAGGTAAAAGTAAGTACTTCTCAACTCTTGACCTTGCTTCTGGCTTCCACCAGATAGAAGTAGCTTCTCAAGATATATCAAAAACAGCGTTTAGTGTACCCGAAGGACACTTTGAATTTTCAAGAATGCCGTTTGGACTTAAGAACGCACCAGCGACATTTCAAAGACTAATGAACACGGTACTTTCTGGGTTACAAGGTATACAATGCTTTGTATATCTTGATGATATTGTTATATATTCATTTGATCTAAAATCCCACATTAATAAATTACATAATATATTTGAACGACTTCGCAAATTCAACCTTAAACTTCAGCCAGATAAGTGCGAATTCCTACGCAAAGAAGTTACATATTTAGGGCATACAATTAACGAACAAGGTCTTAGACCTAATCCCGACAAAATTAAGGCAGTAAGCCAATTTCCTGTTCCAAAATGTCAAAAAGACATAAAATCCTTCCTAGGATTAGTTTCATATTATCGTAGATTTATTCAGGACTTCTCGAAAATAGCAAAACCTTTAACAACTCTTCTTAAAAAGGATACACCATTTGTCTGGGACAACCAGCAACAACTTGCTTTTGAACGACTAAAAGAAAAATTAATTACAGCACCCATATTATGCTATCCTGATTTTACTATACCATTTGTCTTAACCTGCGATGCATCAAATTATGCAATCTCAGCGATACTATCGCAAGGAGAAATAGGAAAGGACCGGCCGATCGCATTTGCATCTAGAACATTGAACAAGGCCGAATCTAATTACAGTGTAACCGAAAAAGAGTGTTTAGCTATTATCTTTGGCACCAAGACATTCAGACCATATCTTTATGGTCGCAAATTTAAAATTGTGACTGATCACAAACCTCTTAAATGGCTTTTCAACCACAAAGATCCAAATTCGAAACTTATCCGTTGGAGATTAAAACTGGAAGAATATGAATATGAAATTGAATATAAAAAAGGCAAAATTAATTGTAATGCTGACGCCTTATCCAGGTATCCTGTAAATCCCATTCAACATCAAAGTAATGAAAATATCCCTACAGAAGTAAATATTCCTGAAATTTCTCCAAACCCTGAAAACTTACCTTTCGATGAAATTGCTCCTGTAGAAAATCCCGATACACCACTCCTGAATCCTGAAAGCCCTGGCTTAATCGACTTACCTGAACTCCTCGACTTACCTAGTGGTTTCAATCTTCCAGACGATTTAGAAATGCCCGATGATCTTGATATAATTCCTTTAACTCCACCCACTCCAGATATACAGATAGATGATGTAAATGACTCGTACTCCAAATGCCTGAAAATATTAAATAATAAAAATTACATTTCAAATGCAAAAATTGAAGAACACAACGAAAATCTTTTAAAATCTAAATTAAAAACAATTATAATACCAACCTCTATTGACCTTGATGAAGCCAATCCTCTAGTACCCGAAATCCTAAGTAACGAATTAATCGATAAAGAATCACTTTATAAAGAAAGATCTTTGCATTCCTTCCTATCATTTGAAAAAAATGATATAAATTATTATTTCCTATTCGTAAAAGTTCACTATTTTGATAATAGCAGTTATGAAGATTTATTTATAAGCCTTAAAAATATCAAACGCGATCTTATATCAAAGAATGTCACAGAATTCGGTATAACAGACTTCCGTAACCAGTTCGATGCTCATACTTTTATAAAAATATATAATATCATCCTATATCTATTCAATAATTCTAATATTACTGTACATATATACAAAAACGTAATTATATATCCTACAACTAGCGAGATATCAAAAATTCTGAAGGAGAATCACGATATACCTATTTCTGGTCACTTAGGCAGTAATAGAATGCTAAGTAGAATCCAAGAAAAATATTATTGGCGTAATATGCGTAGCGATGTTGAAAGCTATGTACGTAAATGTCAACAGTGTCAAACCAATAAAGCTTTAAGAAAAGCAAATAGAGCTCCAATGCAAATCACAACAACGTCTACACAACCGTTTCAGCGTCTTGCATTAGATATCGTTGGCCCTTTACCGGAAGCTGGTATTAATAAACTTAAATTTATCTTAACCTTACAGGATGATCTAACAAAGTTTTCGGCTGCTTACCCTATGCCAAATGCAACGGCAGAAGAGACTGCGGAATGTCTTATTCATTTCATATCCCAATTCGGCATTCCGAAAATGATCTTAACAGATCAAGGAACAAACTTTACAGCCGAGCTATTTAAACAAACTTGTAATTTCCTTCAAATCAAACAGCTCTGGTGTACTCCATATCACCCACAGACTCAAGGTGCCCTAGAAAGGAGTCACTCAACCTTGAAAGAATATCTTAAGTCATTCGTTAATGAAAATCAAAATAACTGGCCTCGATATATATTTACAGCAATGCTGACATATAATACTACTATTCATATCATAGTACTACTAACTTTACGCCATATGAATTATTATTTGGCCATAAGCCTTACATCCCGTCTCCGTATACGATACCGCCTTAGAATCGACATATAGTGATTATGTTCGTCTTTTACAACAACGAATGAGATACTCGAGAGAAAAGGCCATTGAGAATATAGGTAAATCGAAAATTACATCAAAAGCCTATTATGACAAGCGCACACGCTTTATAAAATATAAAACAGGCGACATGGTCTACGTAAAAAACCATTTACGCCTTCGTAAGGCCTTATCTCCTATTTGGAAAGGTCCGTATAAAGTTATTAAAATTAACGGGAACAATACACTTACCTTACTCGTAAACCGGAGGCACGTTAAGTATCATTACGATGAAGTTAAATTGGCGGATATTAGAACCTAAGAATAGATTAAGATATTAAAATATAGTTATATAATTAATAGATAGAATATAATCCTTAGTAAAATAATCATACTAATATCGTGTTTCAGATGTGCTGCATTAAGCCTTTGCCTGGTTTATTCCCAAAGTAACCAAGAATATGTTCAACAAATAAGCTCAGGCTCCGGAATCCATTTTGATTATTTAGGTACCGTAAAAATTAAGAATAATAGGTTAAATGTTATTATGCCTGTAGATGTTTCACATTTTAATACCCATATAGAAAATATTAACTTAGTTATAGGAACAATTAGATACCTTTGTCAGCAGAATATAAGTACAAAGGGAATAAGATGCCACAACATCCTAGATCCTTTGACAACACGTTATCGTGATATTATCAAACAATTCGAATCTATATCTCACTTGCTGGAAAATAGAATGAAGCGTAGTGCATGGATAGGTGGCATAGGCAGTATTATAAAACAAGTATTTGGTAACCTAGATGAAACTGATGGCTTAATATATAATGAAGCAATTGAAGCTATACAAAACGATGAAAAGAAATTAGCATCCCTTATGAAAAATAACATTTTAGTTACAAGTTCTGTAATATCATCCTTCAATAAAACAGTACATCAAATAAAAATAAATGAAGCAAGTCTTAATGAAGCTTTAGAAAAACTTACCTTACGAGTCCAAAATATAACTACTGCTTTAGATGATCTGGAAATGCAATCTCAATTAAATTTTATACTTAATAGTTTAGAAACAGCATTACTTACCTTATCCTTCCAACTGCAAGACGTAATCGATGCAGTTATCCTATGTAGTCAAAATATTATTCATCCCTCTGTGATTACACCAGCCAAACTTCAAAATGAATTGGCCGATAATTACAAATACCTTCCAAATAATTTGCAATTACCTATAAGCCTAGACATTAATACTATTAACATAATCCAAAGAATATCAAATGTTCTGTGTTAGTAACAAGTGAAGACTATAAATTGTTTCAAGTGACAGCCCTACCTGTACCTCATAGTATAAGTAAATTAAATAGTTTTAGTCTCATTATACCCAATAGTAAATACATTGTAATAAGTAAAGATAACACTAGATATAATTATTTACAAAACCTAAATAAATGTGATTCACTATTTTCTAGTAACTATATTTGTGAAATTTCTCATGTATTTCTATCCGATGTAAAACCTAGTTGTGAGAGTAATTTGCTCACAAAAATTGTCAATAAGATACCTTTAGAGTGTGAAACGAAATTTGTAATTGGAAAATTAGATTTATGGCAACCACTGTCTAATAACAGATGGATATTTGTACAATCAGACTCCGTGAAGATTAACCTGGATTGTTTAAATAAAAAATTGTTTGAATTTAATATCCAAGGAGTTGGAATCCTTTCGCTACCTAAAACTTGTAAAGCCTATTCTAAGAGCACTATATTATATGCTCAACAAAATGATATTAACATCACTTCACCTGTATCTTTTTACGATTTTAATTTAATAAACGATTCATGTTGTGATTTAAATAAATTACACTCATCTATGGAAAATTGGCATATAGAACAATTACAAAATGTTAACATTAAGAATTTTGATTTAGAAAGTAAGAATTTAAAAAATATGATTATAGATTTAGACAAGATAGAAAACAGACCACATATTGTAAAATATAGTACTCACTATTCAATTCTAACATTAGTAATTACATTAGTTATAATTATTTTTATTTTTTATTATATAATTAAAATGTTTAAAATGTTTCGTAACCGCAGAAGCAATAATCACCACAATAAATATAAAGTTAATAAAGAAAAAATAACGGAGGAAGAAAATCCTAATTTAGATTCTGAAAATGAAATTAAAAACATTCCACAACCTTCCATACGAATTATGAACTAGAGTTTCATAAACTTCGCTAACAAACCCGAAGTTTATTTCTTAAGGGGGAGGTGTTATATCTGGGGATTGTTCCCCTTTTTGCCGAAATAGCTATTTTATGCTAGCTCAGCATTAATTTGCCTTTATAAGGTTCCAGACTGCCTCTAGCGAGCCAGTCTACCCATATCCTCCGCGCGTGATCTTGCTTCCGCGACAACATCCAAAAAACCTAATTCTATTGTACTCTTTCACTATCGTGTAACCAATAAAATTCTTTTTTAAAAAGTCTTTTAAAATCCCAATCATAACAGTACGGACAAGGTTTTGGTATTTTTTTGTTTTGTTTGTTTTGACGTCAATAAGTGCTGTAAAGGTCTATATTGAATAAGGATTATTTTGATTTTGATTTTTGATTAGTAAAAAACATTACACGCATAAGATAACATATCATTTGAATAAAAAATAACGGCAATCAAATCTCAAAAATTTGTACCATTTATTTCTTAAAAACATATTATTATACATTATTATATTTTAAGTAAACAATGTAAAAACATATTGTACAATAATAATAATGAAATATATTGCATAGTAATTTTATATAATTTATGTTTCTTTTTCAGCATTTTTTAAATGTTTGAACGCCGTTAACATGAGATTTAATTCGTAACATAATGATTTTATGTCATATTACTTGCTAACCATCGCAAAAGAGGCACGGAATATGGAAATGTGCATTATATTCATTCACAGATAGAGCTTCGATAATATTATATACCGACCCAATCATAAAAATGGGATCATTTCTATTGCATTCAGCAGAAACCACACTGATACTCAAACATACATTTTCGTTGGTAAAAAAATTATTCGTTTATACTGAAACCAAATACTTTTTCAGATGTTCAACAACAAGTATTAAGCAGCTATATTTTATTTTTAATTACAAAAATAAATCTTTGTAGCTAATGAATATTATCAAATAACAACTGCAGTAATTTAAAATATAAATTATTAACTGGCATACTAGCTACATATGACTTTCTAACATGTTATTATCTAACCTTCTATAGGTACTTTTTGAGTGTAGGTTTTTAGGAGTTTAGGAAAGCTTTTTTAACTACGACATTGAATCTTTTCTTTGTCTCACTTGATAGCTAAAATATTTCTTATTGACAAAAAACTCTTGGAATATTGTTGTATTCTGACAAACTTATAGCATTGTTATTTGGTAATACGCCAGTAGCTACCCAGGGAGGCTCACAAGTTCTACCGCCAACCAAACCGATTAGAAAAGAGTGATTCCAAGGGGAAATGTACTCCGGTCTTCTCAATCAGCATCCAATGAACTAAATAACAAAACCATGTAGACCAGGCAGGACTAATAAGGAACCCCTGAACTTTACCAAGGTTATATAAATCATATAAACTGTTGCGGACTGGCTAGTTTTTGAAGTGTTTACAGTTTTTGTAAATGTCATTTTTGTATTGGTATGTTATTAGTCTTTAGCTACGGTAAAATATACAAATTTTGTAACAAAAATTTACTCTTTTTATTCCGCAGCCAATAGTTTTTACAAAAACTGTTAACTTTATATTTTAGTGAAATATTATTTTGTAAATTAATTGATAGCGTAAATATATTTGAAACTTTACCTTATACTTAAATATCATCCTCTCTTGGAAAGAGAATAGCTTTTAAAGACTACAACACCACAGTATTAAAAAATAACGTCATCCATGCAAACTTAGTAGCAATAATAAAAATACAACAGCAAATTCACCTAGTCCTAATAATTTCCAGTACATCTTTTATATAAAAATTTTTAAGGCACAGTTTTGTAAAACAAATGTTAGTGATTCCGTTATAGTCCTCCCTAATTATTACAAATCATGGCAGCAAAGTTTTTTAAACCAAGCCGACAGAAACTTGTCATTTACACCGGGATATTAAAGTACGCAACTGTCTGCGCATACAATATTCAATAAGCGATAAGCGCGAATATTCACTTACTACACGATTAGTAACATTAAGAGATGTGTAATATACCTACCTTGACTGAGTATTGATGCATCAAATTTTTGACCACAAGCAGAGAAATAAGTTCATAGATTCAAGTCTCTACCCACAAATACAGTACAAAATAAAACAAAACATTCTAGAAGCTCAAAAATGATTCAATATAAATACTTGTGTTCTCACAGAGGCGTATCTTATTTTATGAAGTTCCAATTACCAAAATTCCAATGATAAAAAATGTAATTTGGTTATAACGATGAAACAGTTTATTTCTGAGGGCATTTTATAAGAATACTGTCAACGCAA
Source organism: Scirpophaga incertulas (assembly GCA_036419045.1). Lineage (NCBI taxonomy): Eukaryota > Metazoa > Arthropoda > Insecta > Lepidoptera > Crambidae > Scirpophaga > Scirpophaga incertulas. The sequence goes on along the minus strand of CM071639.1, from coordinate 16,232,447 downwards.
ATTTTAAATAAATTTGTACATCAAGCTTAACTTGACGTATTTAATCAATTGACAGTATTACATGTCAGTGGCGCTGTCATTTCGACATTTACCTTTTAATGATGAAGTGCGGGTTCGATCCTGCCAAGCACCAGTGTTTAATTTATATAAACATCATATGGACGTTCAGCAACACGTCAACTATTGCATTACAAAAATTGTCGCTATTACGAGCAGCAAAAGAGCTGCCCAAGTTTAACTTGCTCAAAACGCTCAGTGAAGGAAAACATTGTTAGCCATCCCGCGTGCATCAAAGTTGTACGTGAAGTCTACCAATATGTATTTGGCCACCTAAGTTTACTTAGGCCTAATCTTTTTAACTTAGTTAGGGTAGGCTAGTGAACCTCAGTGTGGATGTACGAGTATAGGAGCATCGTCTCAGATGATTATAACATTAGCTCGAATCAAATCTTCTGCATCAATAAATAATATAGATTGCTTTTGTTTCACGAATAATAATCTATACTTATAATAAATCTGTAGAGAAGTCAATTCTGTACATTAAATATATTTAAAAAATTACTAGCAAAGGGTGATAAGGGATCGTTAGTGATCCCAAAAATGCAATCAGTAAAATTTTTGTCTGTCTGTCTGTCTGTCTGTATGTTCAGGCATCACGTAAAAACTAACGGTTCGATTTCGATGAAACTTGGTATAATTATACCTTATTATCCTGGGCATAAAATAGGATACTTTTTATCCTGGAAAAATACGTAGAAAAAAAAAATCTTAATTTTTTCAGTTTATTCATTGACGTTATTCTGTAGAACCGCGAACACACAGTAGATTCAGCGCCGTAGCCTGTAGCGCCGAAAGTCGGATTTGGCTTGAACCGTTTGCGACACAAGCGGGCTGCACGACGTCCCGCCTCCCCGACTCCTATATAAGGACGGCGTTAAATTTTAATAAAATTTTAACCGGTTGTGGTGCCGGGGAAAGTGTTTTTTAATCCCTCGAATACCATTGATTCCCAACAATTTTCCATTTCAATTTAAGAGAATACAGTTTCCTGTAGCTTTGTGTTACGCCATGACAATAAATAAGGCTCAAGGTCAGACCCTAGGAGTTGCTGGCGTAGATCTTACGCGAGTTGTTTTTCACACGGGCAACTTTACGTAGCTCTTTCCCGTGTAAGCAGTCCAAGAAATCTTCATGTTCATATTCCGGACGAGCTCACTAACAATGTTGTGTATGCTGAAGCTCTCAATTAACTTTCTGTCGCATTGTCACAATCACTTTTTAATTATTGCAAACTTTTCGTCACTGTCAATAATTTACTGCTTCATGCTACTTATAAAGGTCGGAATTACTATGAAAAAAATACTTACTACAGAACGCAAGCTCAACAGCAGTAGCTCAATAGAGGGATCTCCTTAATTAAGTATTATAGGCCTAGCCGTATGTGGGTCCAATAGATATTTATTTGATGTCATTGTCAGAGTTACTCAAAATGGACAAATAAACCATCCACGCGAAGACCGACATCCGCGCGGACGGAGTCGCGGGCACAGCTAGTTATTACTATAAGTTAAATGATTTTCGTAAATCAGTAAAGTTATCGTGTTGTGAAAAAATAAAATTTAATTTAATATTTAAAATTGTATTTTCTAATTAGACATAATTAAGTTCATTGAGTTGCCTTTCAACGTTAATATTTCATGTGCCAAATTAGAAACGGAATATTAAAAGAAAAATTTTTGGACTTTCACTTTGCAAGCGGAGATCGGCGAAAGAGATTTGATGAAATGCGCAATCCTTAAAATATAATGCGTTCATCGTTGACCTCATCTTTGGAATTTAAAATAGGTCAGTAAGTAATAAATTTGGGGAATTATTTTTACGATTCTACAAAAATTTCCTTATCTTCATCATAATATTCTGAGAGTTATTTGTACTTTGTTCTATATGTGGCATCTATAATATTACGGTTTTGTATCGGGTCCTGCACCGGGTCGTTGACTTAAATTATTATTAATTAGTTAATTTGAAACAATGCATTTTACAAATAGATAGCTGTAAGCTTTCTTAATGCTTAATATAAAGAATCTGTATATATGTTATTGATAGAAAGTCTAAGATTGATGTTGATACGTAGATATTAATTGGCTTAACAAGATAAAATTGTATTAATATTGAAAAGTTTGATAAATATAAATGATTAAAAATTTGCATTGGGGTATATAATATGTATTACTAAATCACCATTTTTTATTCAAACGGAAATGTTATTTGGGGTTTTCAAATAATATTTTAGCACTTTAACGTTTCTAACATTTAAAATTAGATATATGTTTATAATTAGATGCATATAAGATAAAATCCAAATTTTTACAGTATCGTTGAAATGAAATTGATGAAAACACATTTTGAATAGACTAAAATAATAAACAGATAAACAGCTACAATTCAATAATCAGACAAAAATAATACACAATATCTATTTAAGTGAATATTTTTTTGGGATTGCTGTGAATTTTCTCATATGCTAAACCAACAAGGATGCAAATAACTTTTTCATGTTTACTTTTGTTACAAGAGCAGCTATTTTCTGCGTATGAACCTTTTACACTTAATCTGTCGGAACGACGACGGAAACCAGTACCCACTTTTCTTTTCGCTCGGTTTCACCATTGTGTTAGGATGTCATCTTTTGTATACGAATGGCTGGTTAAGGGATCCCCATTTGAGAGTGGGAATGGATTGGACGCAGTATTCTAATCAAAGTGAAGTGCGCCATCCGTTAATGTAATGGACCCACTTATACATTGTAAGTAAAAACGAAAGGAATATTTAGTTGTCAGTGGAGTTTTAGAAACACGAAATATATTTTTTTAGATTTTAAACTTAATATATTCTATGTGATAAAATAAAAAAATATGTGTTATTGATTCTACAAACATATTATTTCGCCAAACTTATATGCATATTAATAAAATTAAAGGCATCATCATGTTAATTTTATATCTAGGTTATTTTTGAGGAATTTAAAAATGATAAATTGAACTAAATTTCTCAAATACATATAGATAAGATAAAATTTTCAGAAACATACAATTGGGATCCTTGTTAAATCCGTCATCGAATATGCGAGAAATGCTGATCACTTCACCCCATTGTATAGCTAGTGCTTCGGAATGTTTACTTCATTCGAGGAGTAACGTTCACCGCGATGTTTGCTTTGCCGTGTTGACAATTTTGTCATTCTACAGTTGCGCTCAGTATTTTAGGACTAATTGTTAACTAATATGTTGGTACTATATAATGTAATATGTATATTTCAAATAGCTGAAGTAATGAGATCTGCCGACTATTTGATTATGTAATGTATTTTGTTATCATAATTATTATTTAACTAGCTTTCCGCCCGCGGCTTCGCCCGCGTTATATTCGAATTCCCCACATGAAGGATATGTTTTCCGTCGGTAAAATTATCTTATTTCCTTCCTTGGGTCCTCGGATTTTACGATTGGTATATACGGGGTGGTTACCCCGTATATACCAAACGTAAAACAAAAATTGATTAGCTGTTGTTATCGGACTTTCGCATGGGAAAACGTTATTTTACCGCGGTAAAATATTTTATGTCATTTCCGGGTCTCAAACAATATTCATACCAAATTTCATAAAAACTGGTTTACTACTGGTTTAATAGGGAGTGATGTGAAGGACGGATAGACAGACAGACACTTTCGCATTTATATAATTATTAGTATTGATACGGACGAATTAGTATGGATGCGGACGAATTAGTATGGATACGGATGAATTAGTATGGACGTTGCCCGCGGCTTCGTCCGCGTGGAATTCGTCTCTTATCAGCAAGTTGCTAATTTATCATCTGATTTCGATAAAACTAAATATGTATGTCTAGGCTAAGCTTTATCTACCCGTAAAATAACAATTAAAATATGTTTAGGTGTTTAACAGACAGACAGGCAGACGGATAGACAAACGAATAGGTGGAGAGACCAATGGATAAAATGGCATTTTGACGAACGGATATATAGGTACGGCCGAACGGACGGATATTATGTTATTCGTAACATAACTATTTACATGCAGATACGTCTTTAACATTGCATCATTATATAAGGACGCAAATAAAAATAAAGAATAATAAAAAATCGCGAAAGAAAGATAAAAAATCGGGGGATAGGTACATATAGTTCTTCACCAAACCTTTCATCCCTCCTTTCAACCCTTTACAACCCTTTTCTGCATTCAAAAGTAGTTTCTGTTCTTTCTCAGGCTCTAAACTTCTGTGCATAAAACTTCATTTAAATCGGTTCAGTGGTTTTAACAATACTACCATACAACCTTTCATCCCCTCCTTTCAACCCTTTACAGCCCTTTTCTGCTTTAAAAGGTAGCCTCTGTCCTGTCTCAGCCTCTAGACTATCTGTGTACCAAATTTCATTTAAATCGGTTCAGTAGTTTTAACAAAATTACCATATAACCTAGCATCCCTTCTTTTAACCTTTTACAACCCTTTACAACTTATTTTGTATAAAAAAGTAGCCTATGTCCTTTCTCAGGCTCTAGACTATCTGTGTACCAAATTTCATTTAAATCGGTTCAGTAGTTTTGGCGTGAAAGCGGAACAGACAGACAGAGTTACTTTCGCATTTATAATATTAGTATGGATAAATTCTTTTATAATTTTGAGAACAAGCATCTCCTCGATATTAAAATCATTTTTCATCACAGCTCATATAAATCCCCGTCTAGTCTATTCTAAGTTAGACGACTATGCTGGTTCAGTACGCATTTGCCAATTTCACTTAAACTTTTAAGTTTCTTTGCAAGTGTATGCACGTAATCTAAGAATTGTAATTAGTATGACAGAAAACACATTAATTTTAATCACCCTGCACCACCTAATTAGCGAGCCAAAAGTACAACGCCACCTATTAACCTAATATAACATTACTGTGTTTCGAAAATTATAGATTGAATTACCTATTCTGTTTGTACTTTTGATTATTCACGAGTCTGTACTTTTTTATTCATCTACGAATGATACAATAGCCAATAGATCATTTACAATAAGTCAAATATAGGCAAACTATAGAACGTGTCAAATACTTGTTTGATTATATTAGAAAATTCCAACCCAAATAATTCTACAGTTAACATTTGAAATTAAATGTCTATCCTATACATCATTATCCCTCAGTCACAGATTCCTTCTTGGCTGTTAATCCAAATGACATTCGGGTGAAGTCAAGGACGAACCTAAGTAATAAATCAGTTTTTGTTGATTCAGACTTATATTACAACATGTACAAGCTACAGTAGATTCTTTTATATACGAAATTAACAAAATGATTATTTGCGTACATAAATGCTTATTTCTTTTAAGTTATCTGAATTGTAATGTTCTAAACAAAATTAAACAATTTTAAATGAATAAGTAAATCTAATCAAAAGAATTTTTTATGAATTTCTCCTATAATTATAAAATCTAATCCTATAATTATAAAATGAAATAACATTAAAATACAAATATTTCGTAAATGAGCGCAGACTTTCCTGATTTGAGGGTATGATTTGGTAAATTTTGAGTATTCTTAGGAAATTAATTTTGATAGACATCCTTAAAAATGGGGCTCCTCATTATTTTAAGCTTACCAAAAATTTTCTATCAAAGTACAGTCCTCTGGGTCAAACTATACTATTTTATTATCTTTGTAAATAAACCTGAGCAGGGTATGGTTTCAAATCACCATTCAGGCCGTACCTTGTTAAGACAACCTATTACTTTGGGACATCGCAGCGCTGAAACAACCATTTGGCGATCCTTTGTAACACGACTGTGCTGAATAGAGCCTTTATTGGTTGTTACACAACTAAAGCGGTGTCTTGTTCATAGGTATCTTTTGAACCCCCATTCCTAATGCACTGTTATGAAAAAATGACATGATTTTATTTTATTTTAAAGCATTACATGCTAAGCGCAGATTTGAATCTACAACTCGTAACACTAAATTCCATTAAACATATTCAATAAAAACAAAGCACAAATGAATGATCATTTAAATAAAAATGTTCGTGACATTTATTAGCATACCCTTTTTTATTAAATAGCACCAGTGTAACAATTACTAACTACAGAAGGGAAGGTGCATAATTAATGCAATATTTATAATGTCAGTACTAAACCGCCAGTTTGCTGGAACCAGTTTTAGGCATTCGCTGCAAATTGACGCGAGCTGGAGTATGTCGATCTACTAGTATATTGATCACCACATATAAACTATTTATTACAATATGTATTTTAGTAATCATTCATTTATTTTTCAATAAACTGTTTTTGTTTATATTGTTACTGAATCTGGATGATTATCATATCAAGATCCATATACATACGTCCCCATCGAGGGGTACGAGCCTACCATAACTATGTTAGGGCTATTAGGCCTTAGTCAACCACGCCTCGTAGTAGTAGTAGTAGTCTCGCCCTGTGCGGATTTTCAAGGACGAAGAAATTCAAAGACGTGATGGCCTCACGATGTTTTCGTTAACCGTCGGAGCATCAGACAAATGTACGAGTACATATGAAATTCGAAAAACGAAGAACACTTTGGCTTCCGATCCGTAGATCCTATCCTATTGAAATAATATTAATAAATATAAAAAGATATAAATTAAAATAGTGACAAATCTACACTAATATTAATTATATAGAGGTTTTGTATGTTTGCAATGAATAAACTCAAAAAACTAAACCGATGTTGATAAACTTTAATACGAAGATAGACTGTAACTCGAGTAAAAATATTTAAAAATTTTGATCACGGGTAAATTTATTTATTTATTTATTTGACACACAAAACAGAATACAATCGATTATTGATACATTTTTTTTAATATAATATTATAGACCAGATTGTATTCCTAGGTATGTGTGTACAACATGAACGACACATAACTAGAGTAGTACACATATATGGTAATATAAAACTTACTTATAATTACTTTAATATAAAACATAAACATTCAATATAACAATTACGTATAACACAATATGTTCATCACGCTCTTTTTAAATTTTGTGAGACTTTGACCAAATATGTCTATTGTCTCGTGATGATTCTTTGAGACATCATTGTATTGGCGACACATCCTGACAATTGGATTGTAAAAGGAAGTATTGTTTTTGAATACTCGCAGTAAGAAAACGTTTGTAAAGCCGTTTCGCGCCCTAGGTTTGATGTTAATGCTTATTGACGATAAAATAGGGGGAGAGTCAATTAGGGAATTAATAATTTTAAACCATATTCCAAATTACCATATTCCATCGAAAAATCAAATAAGTTTATACTTATGAAATTTCTTATGAAATTTGATATAATTTTGTACAATAATAATTTGCGATTCATAGAAGACTATTATTATTAATACCTTGGGAACAATTGAAAAAATCTTTATTCAATGAAGAAATCCAATATCATGCATGCGGTGGTGCGGTGATTTCAGTAATTCTAACGCTCCTATAAAACACGTTAAGTAATTACTTATATATATGTGTGTGTGTGTGTGTGTGTGCGTGTGTTTACACGTAATTTATATATGCGATCAACTGGTGCGATAATTTTCTCCTGATTTCGTTAAAGCGAGTAAGAGATAGTAATAACCTCAATTCTTTTTTGTGCCAAGAACGCCGACGAATGAATACTCGTATCATTTTATCAGTGCTGAAGCATCGGAGCTCCAGTTTAATGCCAAGTATGGTTTTATTTGGCTGACATTATCGCAGAATCGACTCAGTGTGACAAATTTAGGGTTCCTCAGCTGCGGTTACGTCACTTGCGGTCGATAAGATGAACAACCGGCGCGCCCGAGCTAGCACATTAGGCAGTATATGAAACATTTCAATTTTGACCCTTAACCTAAGGTGATAAGACACATTTTTGAATCAAATGCTTTAACTGTGATTTGCAGTCTATTATATGCGGATTTTATATCTAGGCGTACATTCTTGAGCTTTATAGGAAATAATAAGTATGCGTTTTCATCTCCTCGATTGTTTGTGGGGTTAGTAAACGACACTATATGTGTCGACACTAGCAAAATATACTGATATTTAAGGTATTCGATAATGCGGCACAATACGGCTATAATCAGGTCTCCTGGAGATGCGTATTTAATTTAGTCTCCCTACCACCACGCTACAGATAGAATTCTTCTTTCCCTGTATACAGGGTGTCCCAAAAACGACACGTCACAGTAACACTGGAGTTAGGCCAGCACAAGAGGCATCGAACAAGCCTAACATGACCTCAGTAAAAGTTGCTCGGTTTTCAAGATATTTCCAATTTAAACTTTTTCTAAATTTTCAAGTTTCTTAACATGTTCAGTGCTAGCATTATGTTAGATAGCCCTCAGGTTTCCATTTTTCTTTTGCACTCTTGTTGCGAATAGTTGCTTAAGATGATAGAAGTGTTATTTCGTTGACAACTTATGTAAAATGTGGAAAAATACTGGATTGAACTTGAAAAAAATTGAACAACGAAAAATAACTTTCAACTTTGATCACTTGCCGTGAAAAAAATTTCAAAGAAACTAAATGAGCAAATAACTTTAAAAACTTGCATGTGTTATGCCAATTCCAAAATGGTATAACACATGTATCTTATTGGTTTAATAAGTTTACAGTAAATGCTCGAACTGTCTCCCTTGAACTCTAATACATAAGTGACATCGCCTAATAAAATTACGGCTCAATGTTCTTAAGCTGATTTCTGATATGGTGCGAGCTGCATCGAATACACGTCGCCGTAACTCTTCTTCGGATCTTATTGGTTTCGCATAAACTTTGTCTTTTAGACAACCCCAATAAAAGAAATCTAAGGGATTTAGATCCGGGGAACGCGGTGGCCATGAAATTGGCCCCTGTCGCCCAATCCATCTTTCGGGGAATGCGTTGCTTAGGTACTGACGTACTGGTAAGGCATAGTGTGCTGGGCAGCCATCTTGTTGGAACCACATCCTTCGTCTCAGCGCCAACGGAGTATCTTCCAATAATACAGGAAGGTTGTTTCGCAAATGTTCTAAATAATTTTGTCCATTCAGAACAGGCGGCAACTCGACCGGTCCCAATATTTGACCGTTGAAAATTCCCGTCCACAGATTAATTTTAAATTGGTACTGTGATCGGTCTTCTCTTTTTTCATGTGGGTTGTCTAATTGCCAGCTATGGATGTTGTGCAAATTGATATACCCATCCCTTTTGCAGGCTGATTCGTCGCTCCATAACACTTCATTGAAGAAATTTGGATTTTCTCTCCATTTCTGAATCATTGTCCGGCAAAACTGGACACGCGCAGCGTAGTCCGCCGGAAGCAGTGTTTGGACGCGTTGGATATGGTAGGGATGGTATTTGTGGCGTTTTAAAATTCGATGTGCCGAAGATTTGGGAACACCAGTGCGGCGTTCAATAATTCGCACTGAAGTTCCTGGCTCCTCTCGTACTTGCTCTAACACCACGTTGTCGTCAACAGTCCGAGGTCTTCCTTCTGAGTGACTCACTCCAGGTAATCTGCCATCACGATAAGCGTTCACAACTCTTAAGATCACTTCGTAAGTCGTCGGATTACGGTTTGGATATCTTTCGGAGTATAATCTTGCAGCCAATCTTGCGTTGTACGAAACATTGCCTCGATTGGAAACCTGCCTGGTTTCGCCGTAAATCAAGTGCATGTCCGAGTAGTCACGGTGAGTGTATTGGGTACCACGATTTGCCATCGTTAATAAGACAGTTCCGTAAAGCAATATCAGTGTCCAACAGAGCGCCGAGTTGTCGTTCAAAACAGAAATCAGAGTCCAGAGAAAAGCCAAGTCGATTTAAATTAAGGAATACACGGAAACAAGGAACGCAGAGATTAACACGGTTGTCGTACGAAACGCAAGGTAACGAACTGTCGTAACAACTTGATTTGCAGTGCAGGGCCATAAGAATTAAAACTACAACCCCTCTTTCTTCTCCATTTCTTTGAAAAGATGATAACGACACGTACGTCAAAAACAAAGCTATTTGCTTACAATATCTAGCCGACAAAAGGGTAATAAACTATCCTTATCTTTCATTCTCATGCATTTGACAAACAAAAAAGCTAATAGATAACAATAACAATGCCTTATCGTTGCGCGTGACATTATTTTTTTACCTGCTAGCGGTAGCTTCCGGGGTTCCTAGTATTAGTGAAGCATTAAAAAATAAAATATAATATTAAAATAAGACACATGTGTTATACCATTTTGGAATAAGCATAAGACATGCAAGTTTTTAACGTTATTTGCTCATTTAGTTTCTTCGAATTTTTTTTCACGGCAAGTGATCAAAGTTGAAAGTAATTTTTCGTTGTTCAATTTTTTCAAGTTCAATCCAGTATTTTTCCACATTTTACATTAGTTATCAACGAAATAACACTTCTATCATCTTAAGCAACTATTCGCAACAAGAGTACAAAAGAAAAATCGAAACCTGAGGGCTATCTAACGTAATGCTAGCACTGAACACGTTAAAAAACGTGAAAATTTTGAAAAAGTTTAAATTGACAATATCTTGAAAACCGAGCAACTTTTACTGAGGTCATGTTAGGCTTATTCGATGCCTCTTGTGCTGGCCTAACCCCAGTGTCACTGTGACGTGTCGTTTTTGGGACACCCTGTATATATTCTTTTGTTAATATATTTCTCCTCCACGGACTCGTAGTTCGTGCTTTTGTTTGATTATCCTCATTTATATCGTATTCTAGTTTTTGTACATATACGTGGTAAGCTTCTCCACTATTCCTCACCTATTAAACTTAATACTCTAACGAGTTGCGTAGCACTTTACTTGCATAAATATGTTGTGTATGTGTACCCAATTCTTCACGTTAACTTCCCGTATGATTCCAATCTAAGGCCTTTCCTTACCAACAAAAACACTTGATTCTGCATTGTCATTCTGTTTTTATTACACTTGACTGAATCATTCAATAATTCTATACTTATTTCATTGATTTCAGGTAAGTTTCTAAATTATTTAGAAAATTGAGGAGTTATATAAAGGTATGTATGAACATTTGGTTAGATATGTATATCTTACTTGTAACATGATTTTCGGGGTATATACTTATGTATAAGTTATATTCTCGGGACGTAACGTGACGTATATTATGTAGTATGTAGTTACTACTTATTGCTCGACGTTTCAGCTAGGTTGCACTAGGCGTGGTCACGAGCTGACAGTCAGCTGGTGATCACGGCTGGTGTTGCGAAGCTGACAGTAGTGATTTGACTTGCCAAGTTACTTCAATAACTTTTTTATGCGTGCGACTTTTACTATCTACCTGTGTACTTAATTATCAGTATCTGTACTTACTATCAGTATCTCATCTTTGTAGCACATATTAATACATTGTTAATAATATTTAACGAACGTAATTGTCAGTACAATCCAAAATTGACCTATTTCTATTTTACACTATAATTTAATTAGCAAGTTGAAAACTGAATTTCTATACTAATAATCAATTATTGTAATTTCTTTTAAACTAATATTTAAAAAAATTACTTGCATATAATAGAAAATATTACAAATACCTTCATATACTATTAAGTAATTATGGATTGTCTTTCTACGTCTACTATATACGCCACTAAGTTATTTTTATAAAGTTAACTCCAATTATCTAAAATGTTGTTACATTTATACTTAAAATCCATACCAACTAAAATTGATTACGTCAAATAGACATTATTGACTAAAATTAAAGGTTCAGCTTCACGATATTTTCTTTATCACAGTCCATAAATGTACATATTGAATTCGAAACTTTCAAAATGTCTCAATGTCACCAAGACATCAAATTTGATGCGCCTTTAATTCTGTTATGTCTTCGAACATGAGTTAGATATCTTTTGATGTTCCTGTTCATTTTCACCGACCATCAATAAAGAATTATAAAACTAAAATTTTTGGGTACCCTTGTTCTTAGCATAATTACGTAATTTTTTAACTTAATGTAAATTTTTTCATGTTTCTAATCTATCAAAGTCACTGTTTATTGAATCTCAGAGTCCCTTGTTATTGCGATATTTATAAAATAAAGAGCTCTGGTTTTCGCAACAGTATCAGTATAAAAGATATTACAATACTGTCTTTCAAAGACTTGACACTCAGTTTAATTTATCACAGAAATATAAAAATAAGTGTAACAAATATTTATATTTATTATCAAAATTGAAAGTAAATTGTTTATTGGTACTATAGAACCATTTTAAATTTTGTATAACCAATAAACACTTTTTCACCTGTGGTAGTTACTTATATACAGTAAATGGTTTAATTAAGACGGCACAGAATAGAACGAATAAAGACTGTTCGCGCCTAACAAAACGCCGACGTTTACCGACGGTCAACGAGGATCGCCGAGTGGCGGCGCTGCGGCTCGTTATTACTTACACGACTTTCACGCGATACGCTGCTTCATACACGTCTGTTATAACGAATATATTTATTGTAAAGATAATATACAAGTATATAAAATTTGGGTGCATATTTATTTCTTGTCCTGAACAAAGACCAATATAAGAAAAAAACTCAAAACTATTCCTTACAAAATCTGTATGTAACTTTAAAGCTAGGAATCACCTAGGATGGTGTATCGTAGTGGCGGTAGAATTGCGCAAGCGCACCCTTTTTTTCTTTTTTTTGTTATCGCTGAGGAAAATGCATTGAATTGCATACCCTGCACCCCGGGAAAACCGCAGAATTATGTGGGGCTCTCCTCCCCAGGAGGCCTACCCACTAAAAACCTCAGCAATGCCCCTCCACTGACGCCTGCTGCGAGCGCTCCATCGACGGCGCATCCGACATCGCCGCCAGACGCGCTGAGGAGAACTACCCACGGCGTGACAGGTTCGTGGGAACCAGTAAGGACACTACCACGACCCCATCGGCGTCGGCTCACCAGAGCCGAGCCGCTCGCACGCCTCCCCGGTGGGCCGGGGAAGCCATCGATTCCCCGAGACATCCGGGAGATCACCGACTGACAGCGACCGGTGTAATACAGGGTGGGCCTTCCCGGTGGCCGGCCTCGCTGGTCGCCGGCAGCAAGGAGGACGCCCCCTATGCCCACGGCAACCTGCCAGGACGCCAGGGTCGTCCCCCGTGGTCGCAGAGGGGACTGCTAGGATCACGTTTCCATTGCAGCCCCCCCGCACTGTTGCGCCGCCGGTGTCGGGGCCGCCCTCTTTTGGGGGGCAGCCACTTTGCCCTTAGTCCGACGAGGCGCTCGAAGGCGCTATCTTGTCCGCCGCGAGTAGTGGACGGATCTGCGGTGCAGGCAGCAGCCAGCCCTCAATTCCCTCTAGACGGGCGTTCACAAGCCCGCCCATCTGTATCATTGCCTCCTTCGCTCCGGGGGGCGGAAACGCCGCTGTCTTCGTCGCCGGAGATGGCGCAGCTGGTGGTGCCGCCGTCTTGAGGGCCCTTGCTCGGACGTCAGCTCGATGACGTACTTGTGGAGCTGCTCCAGCTCCCGCCTGAGGGCCTCATTCTCCGCCTTCATTTTCCTTGCGTCATCGGGGATATGCTTCAGGGCGACCTCCCTAAAGCAGTCGCCGCATTCTTAAGGGCCTTGACATACGGCCCGCTGAGGGAGGAAGGATTCTTGGCTACATCCAAGATAATTTGGCAATCAGCCCTCACCACCTCCTCCAACTCCAAAGCCGACTTCTTCGACTGTTCTTCGGCCACACTTACTCCAGCGGAGACCCTAGCCTCGTAGAAACGAGAGCGGGTCCCGTACGCCTTCTTCTCTGCGGCCGCCACCTCCCTGTCGAGGCGCGCTTGCTCCTCCATTCGCTCGGCCGCTGCCAGCTCCCGAATTCATTGTTATTCCCAGGAGAATTGGGGATGAGAATGTCCACCCGGGCGGTGCCCCCAGCACCCGGGTAACCCTATTTACGCTGGGTGGTCGGGAGGTACCCCAGGTTGGCGCTAGCTGGTGGACTGTACGCCGCCCACCACCCGAAGGCCCCATGCTGCCGCGGTCCCGAACAGCAGGGAATTGCGGATTTTTAACGTGGTTTTCTCAGCTCGGCCAGTTAAGGCAGGGCCCCTATACACTCCGATCGGCCGCGAGACATGATCCACGACACCGACCAGAGCGCACAGGTTGCCCGACGGGGGTCCGAAGACCTAATCGGCAGCCACAACCCGTGGGCGCCGACCCCGCCGCACCGCGGGCCTTCAAGGCCCACCATCCCACGCCACCCGAAGGTGGCCACTGCCCCCCGCGGGGGGCTCCACAAAGGGTGCGAGAGCACTGAGGCGCGAGCGCGCCGCACACCACGCCGCCGTCAGAACGGCGGCGTGGTGTGCGGCGGCCGCCCGAAGGCGGCCTCTGCCCTCCCGGCGAGGGCCACCGTACGTAATTTTTTAGAGAGGTTTTTTTCCTCGCGACCCGAAGGCCCCCAGTCCCACTCAGTGTGGGGTCCAGTGTGTTGGTTTTTTAAGGTGGTTTTCCTTCCACCGCCAGTTTCTTTTCGCGCCGGCCGAAGCCGGTACCCCCCATATCTGGGGGGCGTTGCCCTATCCGCAGCCCGGGGACGCGTCCGATGGCAGGTCTGGCAACTGCACACGGAGCGCAAGCGCACCCTGCCAGAGTGCCCCGATATGGGCCCAGAAAACACCGGGGGGGCTTAGTGGGTAGGCCGGTCCTCTATGACCGGGGAGCCTCACACACGGCCGCGCCTAACCAACGCGGTGTCACAGAGCATTTCCCCTCGAAAAAAAAAGGGATGGTGTTATCGTCATTATTAATATGTAATAAATTGTACTGATTAATTTTGTAGCAAAATTTCTTGGTTTGTTTTTGTTAATATATAATTATTAACAAGAAGTGATAATGGTTTATTAACTTCTAATAATTTAGTTTATTAATTTTGCATTGTTGTGTGTTATCATTAATACTAATAACCATTAATTTTATGGACAGTAATTGTTATCGAATTTACAACTATAACCTTTACACATTTTAATATCCTTCACTCACCACTTAAAAAATGAAACCAGCTTATAATTTTCAGATATTTATTGATAGGGTTTTTTTAACTCTGACGTTGGGAAATTTAGCTACCTTATGATGTTACATCAGGCGCTCGCACCGAGACTACGAGATAAATACTTATTTTCAATTTACCTATGGCGAAGGCCACATGGTAGTAATAGGTCTTCTGTGGACGTATTATAAACTTAACTAGATGTAACCTTCTGCTGTCTCCTACTTACGCTAACTATCCGTCGAAACGAACAATACTTTCTTTTTAAAAATTGTACTACCTACGTTCAAAAATGATTGTCTCATTTGAAACATTTTGCTACTTAACAATATACGCTGTCAATTTGACATTTGTGTATGAACCGTATGCAGAGTAGAATCATAGAATAATTTTTGATAAGTAAAAATTCAGTTTATAATAATTTCACCAATAACCATCAGTGTCTGAAATTGGTAATTTTTGACGCTATACAAAAATAAGCCGCTGCTATTTTCTACGCGGTCCAAATAGCCTTATATTACGGAAATCTAACATCCTGGAGTAAAGTCAAAAAATTTAAGTAATGAGAAGAGAAATGCTATTTTGCAAACACTTCTAGTGCGATCTAACAATAACTACCAACTAGCACATATTGGGAAAGAAGCATTGCGCAGAAAGAATCAACTTTCAGAAACATTAACATGTAATTTGGAAGCAATTTAAACTGCTCGTAATGTATTACGAGATATTTAAAATAATGTAAGAACAGTTTGTAATAAAATATTTATTTCATAAATAAAAAAGTTGTCTAAGCCAAATTGAAACTAACGAGACAATCATTTTTGAACAAAAATTTCCACCAAAACGGTCAATCTTTTTTGAACTGAGGTAGTATTTGATTAATGTACCTTATTTATTACCTTTTTATCTAGAGTAATAATTATTAGAATTCTATAATAAAGAATGTTGTTATCTTAATAAAGGCTGTCATGCACAGTAAACAGAAAAACAACACACCATCCAATCTTGGCTTTTCACACAAGAACATAAAACGTAATTATAGTAGATAATAATTTATTTGTGTATATAAAACAATATTTAACTGTATTTTCAGCACATATTGCGACCAACCAATTGGCGCAGATATTTTTGGTCTCATTTTAAACCATCCAACGAAATGACGGTCAAAGGCTGCTCGAAATTTATGATTCTTACTTAGTCAATGAGTGTATCTCGGCAACGGCCTTACCGGTGACTGAGTTGATTTTTTTTTTTTTTTTTTTTTTCCTCACGGGAGGAGGCAGTGAATCCTCATAGGGGGCGCGCCACCACAGTGGTCGCTATTGACAACCCCCTGGTGCTCGGACGACCTCGCACCGGATACCACCCGCGCCCGGTCTACGGCGGGTGGTTATGTTGGACTCTGACGGAAGGTCAGCCTACCAACTAAACACTGCCTAATGCCTTTGGCCGGGCAGAAAGCCTGGGGCCCTATCGGCTACATCGGAACGCTCGCCCTCTCAGGGGAGGGGGCGAGGTAGCGCAGCCCTTAACGGTGCATACGCTTCAGGGGATAGGCCGGTTCCCAGAGTGGGTCGGTCAAACTTGATTGTGTACAGAAGGTACTTAGTGACCCGTGCTGTTCGGCGGCGCAGATGCCGCGTCCAGCAGGGTTTGCAATTTGCTAGTAATAAGATCAGGAGGGTCGGTGAGCGCGTTTTTAGGGCGACGGTATGAGGGGGAGGAGGAGGGTGCATAGTTAGCAGCCTCTCGGACTAACGGGTTGGGGTGTATGGATGCCGCTTTGAAGAAGCGTTCCGAGAATTGTTTTAGGGTCTGTTGGATGGTGGGGAGGTCCACGTCCCTATGGAGATCGTGGCGTCTAACGTAGTATGGAGCGTTGGTAGCTCGGGTTAGGAATTTGTTCTGCACTACTTGGAGTTTGTGCAGGATTTTGGGGTTTGCGTGGGCAAAGACGGGCGAGGCGTACGTGAGTACCGGACGGATGCATACTTTGTATAGGGTGCGTTTGTTGCGCAATGACATCTTAGATTTTTGCCCTATCATATTACCTAGGCGGTAGAGGTAATAGCGGGCGTTTTTAGAGGTTCTCTCTATGTGAGGGCGGAAGGTAAGTCTCTTGCTGAGTTGACTAACTTCGTTATAAATATACAGCGATATTGCTTCGTGCTGCTCGTTGATTACACGGACGTTAACTATGAAGGGTTAACTGTAACCATAATGGTTCCAGGTAGTTAAATTTATGGCCATAAAATGATTATTTTTTATATTAATATTATTACGTAAGTTATATTACTTAGAATCACTCTAATTCGTTCCTACTTGGATGCTTATGCCTAGCTGTTATTTTTTGTTAAATGTATAGGGTAGACAAGACCATGAAAGTTAACAATTTTGCTATTGTCACTGTCATTACTTAATGAAGTAATTAAAATACTCGCCATTAAATCATGAGAATGACACATTTCTTCTTAATATTTCTTGCAATAAAAATAAAAATATAAGAATATCCAACAATAGGACATGTAACTTAACACTTAATCTTTTTCGAATTTCGATTTGAAAAAAAATCGAATATATCATATTGTTGACATATTTTATCATCATCATCATCCTCTTGCCCATTTCCCATTATCTGGGGTCGGCGCAGTAGATCTTTTTCTTCCATTCCTCTCTATCAGCCGTCATTTCCATGCTTACTCCTTTCATTCTTATATCATTCTTCACACATCGATCCATCTTTTATTCGGCCTTCCTCTGCCCGTGTATCCCTCCACTTACATATTTTATATGGTACAGAATATAAATATAAGATGTATTTAGATGAAGTTTGTAATAAAAATGTATCGTATCTTATGTTATAAGAGTATTGTAAGCTTAATAGCTAACATTGTCACTTTCAAATATGAAATAACTATTATATAAATACGCCTTTTGAATTAGTTTTCTTGTTCAACTTGTAAACGAAAAACTCCCGCTACTAAACAACTGTGTCCCAACTTGACACACCCGCAAAACTGTCGCGAAAACCCGGAGAAAATACTCGAAGACCGGTACAGATATATACTGGATCGGTTTTCACTCTCCATGACACAGCGCCGATCTTCAGTGTCCGTGCGCGCATGCGAATTCGAAATGCGCCCGTATTGTGTCGACTTCCTATCCGCTGTAATGGCCTGATATTGCACAAGTTTCGTTACTCGATAAGATACAGAACATTACATCCTGGTGCTTTCTCAAAATCTAACAAAATCAAAAAAAATCTAACTGCAATTTTAGCATAAATCCATAAAAAAAAAACAAATTGTATAGTTATTAGTAACAAGGATTTTAAATATGTCCTATCAAGTTGTCAAACAACAAAAGATTTATTAGACTCGACTTCATAGTGTCTTTTCGCGGCAGGACTAATGTAGTGTCTATCTAATTAAAGTGATATCCTCCAGGACATGAAGATTTTTAGTCTGAAATCAAGGAGAATAAAAATGACATTTCGTATTTATAGTTGATTGTTTTATAAAATTAAATGATGATAATAATTTTTAATAGTTTTAAACATCTCAATTTTGATGGGAAAAAGTAATAATCTGTACTGTGACACTTGTACAAACGTCAAAGAAGATTTATTTGTCATTTTAATGGAGTGTACCAGTAACGAAAAAGACAGAGTAGAGCTAATGAAATAAATTGGATGTGGTAGGCAAGAACTGTTTAATGCTATTTATAAATGTTTAAGTTTTAGTTTTAAATGTAGTAATAGTAATAGAATTACAAGTTTTCTCCTTTGTTCTGTTGTTAAAAATAATGTCAATACATGAAAATTACTTAGTAGCCGGCTAAACCATTATGGTTATATTTTAAGTACATATTAAAAATCAGGTCGAAATATTGTCATTAAATGCAAAGTATTTCGACTAGGCAAAGTCTCGATCGAGGCGTATTATTTCTAACGACTCACCAAACTTTTTTTGTTAGTTGTTTTCTATGCTAAACATTGGCTTACATTAAATGACATTCTTAACATACAGTATAATGTACTGTATGTTAAGAATGTCATCGTGAATAAAACAATTCAATCTTTATTTAGGAATAATTTGAGATATTATATATTATGTAATAAAATCCATAAATGTGTGTGTAATAAGCCATAAGCTTCGGTTAGCAGTTTTATAATTTACCTATATGATCTGCAAAGCTTGTATCACTGATTAGATTTTGAAGTAAGAGATATAGTAATATAAATTCTATATCTTAAGACGCAGTCTACTACATTACTAAATAATATTTAGAGTTAAGGTTACATGAATATATACTGTACCTTGATATTAAGTCAGTGTGTCATTTTATATGTTTATGTAGCTTCACTCGTATCGATTTCTTTGTATTCGTTTCTACAGCTGTTTATTATTACATACTAATTAATGGTTGTAATCAGTTACTATCAGGTGCTCAATTAAAATGTAAATAATGTTTATACTCGTAGGTTTTCAATACAAAAACCATAAAAATATTGGTACAGTTGTATTTTTATAATAAGAATATAAGCAAGAATAGCAATTGATAATCCAGCAAATGATACAGATGACTGAGCAGCAATGCATACTTCAAGCGTCAATAAAATACAAAATTATAGCAAAAGTGCTGTACCAGCATTTTGCGAGCTCCATTTCAAAGTCAATGCACTTATGCACGATTTTTATCGCGCTGCGAATTTCAAGAAATACTCACTAGCTTCGTACGTGCATTGTACTGCACACGTGGTATTTTGTATATCTGAGGCGAGCGGCACGCCCGGTCCGTGCCACAAATGTAAACACACTTCCAATTTGGTGATTTAAATACAACATTTAAGCCTCAGAGACGTGCATATTTGGACGGCAATGAACATAAGTATACAATTTTCGACAGTTGCTGTAGTAACCTAAAATAATTTTAATAATTATGATCTTATATCATATACATATATACTCGTACATATCCTAAAAATATGGTGATTAATGCGAAGTGTTTGTGAGTTACCATAAGAGTGACTGACATTGATACATGAACTTATAATAATAAAATTCCAATTCCAAATGTTCATTTGTAGATTCTAATACTACCTAATGTTATTTGGTATACATATACAACTTCTTATTGCTTCTTAATTTTCTATTTTATTTACATTCATTTATAATTTTACTAAATATAGAATAATAAAGAAACAGTAAGTAATTTTCGCACTTTGATGTTTTTGTTGCACAGACGTTCACATTGAAGGGAATAATTTAAAATTAAAAAAAAATTGTATTCCAATAACTGGAGACACGTTTAGCTCAAAATATTCTAAGACACAATTAACAGACGATTGTTATCTTCAACGACATATGTATGCTTTTTTTAATGTACTATATCAACCAATCCGCTAATCTAACGTTTATAGCTAAACCAATAAACGGACTGCCCAGCTTATGGTAAATTGTTACTAACCAAAACCAAAGAGTATGCAAACATATGACATAAGATGAAACATCTATACTAATATTATAAAGCTGAAGGGTTTGTTTGTTTGTTTGAACGCGCTAAACTCTGGAACTCCTGGTTCGAATTGAAAAATTCTTTTTTTATTGAATAGCCCATTTATCGAGAAAGGCTTTAGGCTCCATAACATCACGCTGCGACTTATTGGAGCGAAGAAATAATGGAAAATGTGGAAAAACGGGGAAAATTATTCATCTTTGAGGGCTTCCGTTGCATGCGCTGCGAGAACAATTTTAGATACCAAAAAAATATGTATGAAAAAATTATTCCTCTTAAAATGATCTACAAAAATATCCGCGACAGTATATCTTTTAATGTTAGCTCGCTAGAATCGTTTTTATGGTAATCAAATTTGGATATGTCGCGTTGTACAAGATCGGGTAACAGCTGAGGTTGAGGTTGTTTGCAAAAATAAATATGATGCTGAAAATAACTATTCCACGCGGACGAAGTCGCTGGCATAGCTAGTATGACATAAGGCGCGGTCCGCAATAATTTCGACTTCGACACTGACTTAAACAAGAACACAGCAACGCAAATACTGCTGTTTTGCAGACGACACTGGTGTAAAGACTCCCACCGATAACTCGCCTAAAGTTTGCTCTCGACTGCTGTCCATTGTGTAAACACCTTCAAATATATTGAACTTACTAAGTTCTATTGTTTAGTCTTTCCACTATTAAAGCTGAAATTACTTTAGATGAAAAGCCGAGTTGGGACTGTAGTTGGAAAATAGAATAGGTATGAAAATCTGTAATAGATAGTGAGTGTCTCTTTTCTTAGGGCTTGGAAAAACGATTTTTCATTAACTTTCGGATGACTGAATGGAATGATTAATAACTTGACTGTACGTAGTTCAATAAATCAATTTGATTTAAGACCATGGCTCAGAGAGTGCGTATAATGTAGACCATTCTATCGTGAAAATTTATTACTTATTTAGAAGATACATACAAATGAATTAAACGTTTTGCACAAGCAAAAGCGAGCTTATCTCTTCCTCTTTCGAACCAATCTTATGAGTAGTTATGAGTATAGGTCGCATTAAAATGTATACAGTCGAATTATTCTGTAATTATATTGTAATCCTAATTGTAATACAAACAAAATTATCATATTAATTTATTATTATCGTTTAAGCGGTATTTTTATATTATAAAAATACCACATAGACCTTAATTCATGTTAAGGTCAAGTCACGCGTCAAGCAACAATTGGCTTACATTCCCTCGCCTTTACAAAGTATCTCGAATGAAAAACCAACCTCACGTCATTGTATACCTTTATATATAAAAAGCAAGTGTATCTAAAGAAGCGGACCAATCGTATGACAGCCATCGATGGGAAATGTTACGTTATTAAAGGACAGGGATGATCTAGGTCGGTGGGCGCTCTCACTACTCGCTCCCGAGTTACATCGCAAAATACTTTGTATCGTTTCTTCCCCACGCGTTCAAAGCGAACTTGTATGACGTCATGAGTACCATAAAACAAGAACAACTCTGAATCTTCGCTGGCGTTTGATTTTCATTTCATGGAGTCTTTCCGTTAGGTGATTAAAACAACGATACAATCTGTAGATGTTTACAAATTAATTATGTACTGGTTTCATATTTCAAACGAAACGTAAAAAGAGATTTAACTCTTTTTGTATCTGTCTTTCGCGCTTACATTAAAACCAAATCACAAAGCTTCATTCGAAAATTTTAAGAAACTGATACTCTGGTTATTTTATAGCTATATAAGGTAAAGACAAGGTAAAAATGGTTCATGTAAGTATAGTTAATACTAACTTGGAGCAAAAGTTTTTCTCATTTTATATGAAAACTCAAAACGTTTTTTTAATTAAAATATATGTGTACTTTGTTCTATTCTAATCTATTTTTAAAGAGTCTAAAATAGATGGGAATCTGAAAGTGTACGGCTAGGGCTATATAGCGAAGCCACCTTGTCAAACTCTCTTACACGTTGCTCTGTGAATGTGTGTAGTTAAAAAGCCTAAGCTTTTCTATTGTTTAACTCCAGCCACTTTCTCTCATATACGACTGCCCGGTGCAGTATAATGAATAACGCCCTTCCAATCATACGCACAATATCAATATCAAGGGCAAAGTCTAGGTGATGTTGCAGGTTAAATGCTGCGAGTTTAACCTACAACATCATCTAGACTTTGCCCTTTTGATTCTACTTTGCATTGTTTCTTTTAATACCTTCATATCGCGTTAAAATATTATTTTTTTTGTGTACTTTTTCAAAAGGTTCGAAACTGTTTTACCGTTAATTTTTAATATTCCAACTTCGTTGCAACTACTGATAGACTGATCTTGCTCCACATTTTCAATAGTGATGTACATTTTATACGTAGCTAAATGACTAGTACAAGCTGAATGTTTGACTTCAAAATCCACACTACACATTTGTGAGACCCCCCGACTGTGACGTCACATATTTTGAAAATTTACATTTGGAAATTATTGAATGATAATAGCGGTTTCGAAATCAGTTTTATTTCCATTTTAATAAAATTAACAACAAATCAATTAACAAAACAAAAAACGATTACTTATATTAAATAAGTATATGGTCATTTCATGATTTTCATATTATATTTTTCAAAATCACCTACTATAATCAATTAGAAAAATAGTACCTTTCGGGAGTACCCCAATTAATAGATAGAAGAAGACACTATTCATTTATTTACTTAAGAGAGTATACAGACTTTACCATAAAAATAATATTTACAGCACTTTTCATACTAATAGTAATAATTTAAATTTTGTGTTTTAACAGTTAGCTTATAATAGATTTTGAAATGTGACGTCACGAAATTAACACCTTTCCACCCCCTTGTCACACAATGTCACACTTCGCAACCATCTCCCTCCCTCTTACCGTGTGACGTAATTTATGAATGGCCCCGTACCCAAACTGAAAATTCTAAGCCAACTGACGACTGACTGATTGATTAACTAATTCACTCTTATTGATGATACTACATTAACTTCTTAAAAGTCACATATATTTATCAGATGCGTTGTATTTCTTCTGTTACTCTGTTTCTCTAATAACTTCTTAAAATCTATTTAATTTCTGCATTACATTTACACATTATGATATAAAGGAAACAAATGAAAAATAGTTGGAAAAAAGTTTTTATCAATTTGATTCTTTTTTTGCGTATCCTTTTTAATGTTTTTAAACCAGCCAAATACAAATAGTACAGCTAAAGGTACCCCATTATAAATTTATACATACTATATAAAAACGGTTTACATATATACAAATACAAACATACTATATAAAACCCTACTAGTACTACGTTATTGTTTTACAGTTGCTCTCCCGTTGTGTATCCTGGAGTATTGTCGTATGTACCTAAATGACGTAATAACGTCTCGGAGTTAAATAAGAATTGTAACATTAAGATTGAGAATTTTGAAATTTGCAGCAATGTTATCTATTGTATGTCGATATATCTACGTGTTTCTTAGAAGTTGATGTTTAAATTCGCTTTGAGTATTTTACGAGTAATTCCCTGTGGTCCAGTTGTGAGGCCAGTACCTGAGATTGAAGACTCACATATGTATAAAAATTAATAGTTCTATAGTATCTACCAATCAATTGTTACATGAATTAGGATTTTTTAAATGTTTTTGCAAGTTATCAATATGAACTTATTTTTGTTGTTATTATTACAAGCTTTTATTAGCTTCACTTGTAACTAAGTAAGAAAATCTTGGAATCTTAATTTGACCCACTTCCCGGTCTTCGATTAATCTGAAATTTTGCATGCACGTGTAAGTTGGATGACAATGCATAGTTATGTATGTGACGTCATTCTAAATCCAACATGGCGGTATTACCATGATGGCGGATCAATTATTTATAATGCACCCCTACAATATGGGTATCAAATGAAAGGGTTTGCTAAGCTTGGTTTTTAGTCAGAGAATAAATTTGTCCGCCCTTGTACACTATAAATAACTATAATTTTCATTTTTTATTGTACAATAAAGTATTATATAAATTAAAAGTAAAAAAAAAAATTTCGCGCGAGATTTTCTCACTTATAGAATACTTTTAACGACAAGCTTTTATACGAGTATGTAAAAGTTTATTTTGTTCTTTTTAGCGCTTTAATTGCAATAAAAGCTTTTTTTACTTTTATTTTTTTATACTTAGGTATTTCATTAGGCATCAGTACTTAAAACATCAAAGGAGCTACGCCGAAACCTACTGCGATACATACATATTGCAATAGAAATTGCATTACCAAACAACCCGTACAGAATAA
This sequence comes from Scirpophaga incertulas, assembly GCA_036419045.1. Lineage (NCBI taxonomy): Eukaryota > Metazoa > Arthropoda > Insecta > Lepidoptera > Crambidae > Scirpophaga > Scirpophaga incertulas. The sequence goes on along the minus strand of CM071639.1, from coordinate 16,207,534 downwards.
TCTTACTTTATATCAGGAAAGCTATAGCCCTGATTTAACTGAGCACAAAATCCCTTCTCCGTCCTAATGTGTCTTTAATAAAGATAGTACTAATGATCGTTGATCCCCTTTCGTGTATTCAAAAGGAGCAATTTTAGCATATCTATCGGAATACTCGTAGATTTACGTTATTACGCCTCAAAATAATGTTGTAGATATGTTTCACGAGTTTTTCACAAATCGAAACTTATTAATTAAAAAGACACAAAAAAAAATAATTTCAATTACGGTGCCAAATATTTGATATTAGACCGTCGAGCAGTCATACTAGATGCGATGGAATGAAGCGATTACAAGATATATTGTACAGCCTCTGCGAGAAAGAAAAATGATAATGATCACTTCAAAAGTAAAAGCAGAAATCATTGCTCAGTAATTAAGTTTTTATCGCATCTCGGCATAACGTTAACCGATTCGCACATTTTGTTCTACTGGAAAAATACAATTAATTAGGGTGTAAATTTTGAATGTCAAAAGCAAAATTAATATTAATATTATTGTCTGTGTAAATAACTCAAAAATTCGTGCATTATATTAATTATATTGACAGCCATCTTTAGTAAAGTCGAGAATACCGGCTTGGGTTCGTAGATATATAGATATATTATAACAGTCAAGTTTTGCCAAAAAGTGTTACACAAGGTGCGTAAAAAGTTTTTATTTTGAATGTATAGGTATGCGAAGCTACAATCATCATTACTATAACAAAAAGTGTTATTTGATTAATTTTAAATTACTGCCATGGTTTAGGTATATATTACTAGAAAGCCTTGCTTTGAAGCGATTGCGCGTCTGGCCACGGTATGCCTTTGATTTGCTGCGCTCTCGATTCTAAAGCTATTTCATTACTAAGATGCAGTCCTTGTGGTTTGCGCTGTAATTTTATTTATCAAGGGTTGTAGTGCTGCCTGTTTTGTGCCTGACTGAAGCTGCACTGCACCGTGTGCCGGGCTAACATTAGCGTAACCCTCAACGTAGTCAATATATATCGCGACAATAATGTACTAATGCAAAAGCTATCCGCCCGCGGCCTCACACGCATTATACTGGATTTTCCCATAGAAATGAAATATCGATCTGATTTGTATGAAGCTTAGTACCAGGGACTACCTCAAATCTCCAAAACATGATAGTATATAACAAAATATATATTATATAACTAAAGTTTTCAAATTACATTAAAGTGTTATAAAATTATACTTTTATAAAAAATTTGATTAGTGCTTGTCGAGTAGATAAAGAGAAAGATACGAATCTCATTGTAGTAGCTAGAACGTTGATTTCTCTACGCTCCGACGATCGCTCAGCGCCACGCTACCGCTCGCGTCGTCGGCTCGAACGGGCGGTTCGCACGCACCGATCTACAGTCCTCTCCAAGCCGCGGGTGAGCGCGCCTGCTGCGGCTGCCTCCACACCGTAGCAGGGCCATGCCTACGAAATGTCATCTACCTACATTGGCCGATAACATTCGAAACAACTGCACCGCCAAATAGCACGCGAGTGCACGGCGCATTTCCACTGTATATGTGAAGTTTATGTAAGTTGAGTGTGGATTTAATTATTCAAAATTTGAAATGTGTCGTTGACCAATATTCAATTATTAGTTTCTTTTCTTTTCATGTGAATGTGTGTGTATTTTTCAACGTGTGAGTGATCTGATCGCGAGTTAAAATAACATCGTACGCGCCGTGCGTGTGTGAAGCCGGAAATATTAAGTAAATGCACTGATGCGTTCCGAGTTACGCGCGTCTCTAGGCTACTGATTATTCATATGATTTCGAATGTCTTCAATCCGGTTTTTGTTTACGGATTCGAGAATGACCTTGACGGTAAGATTATAATTATGTTGAGTTCTTTAATTTGACTTGGCTATGGATAATAATTACTAAGTTTTATTCATGTTACTCGAATGGTGTTACACTAACAAGTTTGCGTCTAATAATTGCGTCGAATTCGGATAAGCGAACTCATATCATAGATAGGGCTAAGTTTGTTGGCAACTGGGCAAGGACCTAAACAGATGGCTTAACTGGGCTCGGAGCCAACAACAAAAGCTGTGTAAGTTGTATGTATGCAATAAATTTACTATTCAACTTCGCTCTTATACCTGACGACTGTTCACTTGAAAGATTTTATTGCCTATTTACTTTATAATTGCATGATTCCGCGGTACGTCTATTGAACTAGATAATCTAGACGAGGTAAATTATGACTTAATTATAAAGCATTATAATGTATGATGCACTCGAATAGTTTGAGCGACTGCATATAGAATGATCAACATTATTTTGATATACAATAGCACTCAAAGGCAGGAAAGGAGTCGATTGTGCAGTCTGATTGCTCTTATCTTTTGCAAGTGTATATTTTGTACATATTTGTTCTCATTTCTAGGCATCGAATATCACAATATTAATGGCATTGAAATACACATTGTTAAATAATCTTTAACAAAAAGGAATAAAGAAACTAAATTTTATATAAAGTTATTAACTTTTTCTTTATTTTAGGTATGTACTCACTAACTTTATCATTATTGAGACGATTTGAAATTTATTTCAAATACGTAATGATCAATTATGAAGTTGAGGCATGTTCAAAACAAGTGCGACTGATGACAATATAAAAACTGCCGTAATTCCGGAGTGGTTCATGTATTATGAATTGTGTCATAAATGGTCAATTTAAAACAATGGTTATATACACGTAGTCGACTGCGAATTAGTTTGCTCCATAAATGTTCCATGCTATTGTGTTGCGTTTACGTAGATAAGCACATCGTGTTAAATTTCTTTCATTTGATAATTAATTGCTGCCGTAAAATAAACTGCCTCTATGTTTTACTCCTTATAAAAGAATACAATTTTACCTAACTCTGCATGAAGCTACGTACTAATAGGTAAATAATAAATAAAAGAAGGATGGCAAATATTGGACAGAAACATGATAAATAATAACTATATATTAATATATATGTATGTATCCTAATGATACAGAATAATATCCGTATTTTAGATAAATAAGAATTTGTTCGGAGTACCGAATGATATTTCTATTTTTATTTATTGTGACTTACACTGTTTTATCGTTAATCGGTGAAGAGGATGCTTCAAACTCTGTTCTCTTCATTATAAATTGGAATGAATATATACTTCCAATATATACTATAAAAATATTTAGGTAAAGGTTATAGAAATTTAATTCTCAGTTCAAGCAAACAAGTATTGAGTGACTAGGATTAGAACTAAAATAACACAGAAACTTGATTTTACACACGATATTTTTAAGTGCAAAAATGTTCAATATATAAAATCTTTGTCAGCTGTAAAAAAAATATGTTGAATTGCTATGAACGACATCTATTCAGACACTTTTTTTTATCAAGTGATTTATCATCATTTCAGCCCAGAGATCACCTCAAGAAATATCCATTGCTGAACACAGATCGTTCCTGCTCTTTAAAAGTCCAGCGCCTCCCTGCAATCTTTAACAAAACGTTGTAGAAGGCATACCGATGTTTCGTTTCTCCGCGTATGCACACCACTCAAAGACTATTGGCTTCCAATAGCCGTAGGTCCTGAAAGTAACGCACCCTGCCTACTGCCACATAAGGTTTGCAATTATATGCGCTTTGTCGGTAACCTGCGAACGGCTCTTCTGAGAACTTTATCGTTCTTGAATCGATAACGTAGTGAAACTTCGAATAAACGAAAAGCAATTTTCACTCCGATTTATATTATTTTGAACCTTCATATTTGGTCCATTTCTAGTGTTTAGAATCAAATTTAGGTTTGTCACTACTAATACACTTGTTTTAATACATTAGTTTATTGTGTACACACTATACAATATCTTATACATTGTGTAAAACTATAATAATATTAATATTATAAGGGAAAATTTGTTTAGTTGCACTGATCCTAGGATCTACTGATACTGATCAAATAATATATTTTGTATAGGGACTAAGCAGCGCCAATAAATCTCCTAAGCGACGGTGTCTATTAATCTGACTGGACATATTTTGCCTTTAGTTTTGAAGTTAAAATTGTGCTTTTTCTTTTAAGTGTAAAAAAGTGTCAGTAAAAAATATCTTTACTATAATTGGTCATTATTAAGTTAATCCATTTATTTTAAATTGCATGCAATTGTACGCTAAATTTGTAACTTTCGAAAGTTTATTTTCATTCTTAACTAATCACAGATTAATAAATCAAATCGTGAAGATAGTCCATAAATAGAGTGGAATAAACTGCAAATAACATAATGTCATCATCATTTGTGCCATCGTGTGTGAGAAAATATCATAGAATTAAAGCTACACAAATCGTAATAATTTCACTATTAAAAAGGTCTACATCTGAAGAACCGAATGAAAATAGTATTTTTTAAATAATTTCAACGGTGTTACGATCTGTACAAAACTGTTGGTTTATTTGTTTTTATTATTTTCAATTAATGGAGTGCCCACTGCGCAATCTCCTGAGGAGTGGTCGTAACACTACAATCCATGACGTCGTTAAGACCAAGGCTTAGGAAGGACCAAAATTTATTTACTCTGGACCGAGTCCTCTCGGTCCAGACTGAATCCGACATATACTTCACGCGCTTAGCTGCGAGGGTATCCTTGGTGGGCTTCCCACTCATTTGTGAGCGCACTCTATCCCTCTAAACTGAACGATTGCAAACAAGGAAGTAAAAAAGTAATCGCTTTTCTGACTTTTCCTGCTCGGTCCCAGTGTAGTCCCTGCCCTATACGAATGCGATTTTTGAATTGCATACCGAAGGAAAACATTGTGAGGCAAAATGTTTAAATTTGCGAAGAAACTCAAAAGTGTATGAAGTCAACCATTCTAACACTAAAATAGTTAGGATAGGCTCGGCCCTCATTGGGGACGTATATGATATGTGATGAATGTTAAAATATGGAAAAACTTTCCAAACTACATGCAGCAAAAACTGGTAACAATATTTAGTTTTCACCTAAGTTGGTATAAAGAATTCAGTTGTTAAATAATATTAATATACCTAGATTGATTGACATCGAACAATATTTCATTACATAGCCTGACTTTTATTTGATAATCTTTCAAACACCTACTTGAAAGTCATAAAACCCACGTAAAGATAAAACGTTTTACTGCGCAACATCCACACACTGATGTTTTTTAGACTAGATTGGTATCCTTGAAAAATAATAAAACGAACACATGAAAGATGTATTAGATTTCATAAATAAATTATCTTAAAATTGGTAACAGTGGTCTGCGTACAGGTAAAGACGTACAAAACGTGATATAATGAAAATATACAGTAAGTTATGACCCCTCCAGATTTGATACAAAGCGAGCAACCTCTTTGCATGAAAATATTCCAAACGTTTCAGGGAACATGGTAAACACGGTATTTTTTATGAAAATAATTTATTTGTAAATTTTGGTAGTATATTAAGATGAGATTTCAAATTCTATAAATCGACCAGTTGCATATTCACACATAATTTTGCCATATTCAGAAACGTGTTATACAAATTAAATTAAGCTACAAAACTTCAAACCTGCTAAAACGTAAAATATAAAAAATTATAATTAATGTTGAAAATTGCAGAATATATGTTTCAACCCTAAACTCTAACACTAATTCAAGGCCTTTCCAAGCATTTAAATCCTATACAACTCGTACAGTCAGGTAATGGGGAGTTTATTATATGAGAAAACTTCTAATAACAACTTTTCTAGAAATTTATAATTGTTTGGTATTTGAATTATAAGTACTATGGACGCAATTTCAAATAAATTGTAAAATGTTAAATTAGGATCATGATAACGAGTAAAATAAATAACGTATCTATCTCACTTCTTCTAAGGAACTGTATTATAATTGATAGTATGGACGCACATATTGTTAAAATATTGCAGTTCATTATGCATCGAATTTCATAACTGTCTGATTAAAATTGATCATGCAGGCTGCATGGAATCGCCAATCAGTTAAATAGATTCAAAAGCAATTCTAATTATGTGTTGTATTGTCACCTAAAATATAAAAAAAAATATAGCAGACGTTTTATTATTTATATCTATATATGATGTTATTTCTGTCTGGGTAGTATAAACACCAGATCACAATATCACTAATAATAGTAGACATCTCATTAAACTACCATCATCATAATTATTTCATCCACTACTCGTATATGCTGACATGCTATGCTGGATGCTATCACGCAAAGAGACATTGCCTTCTCGGCATATCGGGGTTCAGGTGATTTTGATTTGCCTTATAAGGTCTTTTTCCAGTTGCTAGTTCTCATTTCTATATAAAATCATTAACTATACGCTCGAATCCATTACTTTAATATGGAAGGATGCAGTAGACCTCTATGTGGAAGTTAGAGATATCTTTTGTCCCGGGTCAACCAAAGTAAATTAAAATCAAAACAAATACGTTACATATTCATATTCATTAAGCAACACGAAAGTTTAAAAGTTGCTTAAAAACCTATTATATTTTACCAGATCTGGTATTTTAGACGTCCACTAATGCTTTACACTACTTACTACCAGTTACGTTTTCGTCAGCCACTAACAGAAGGATAATAAAAACTTAAAAGCTTCTATTTTCTTTAGTATTTATCAATCCTAGTTCTAGAGAACTTTATTTAGGAAGGTTACTAAATTTCTGAGTATGCAATAATCATATGTTGGCTTACACAACTCGGACCGTGGATTTGTCTGGACATTCCAATGCCACCGCAAAATACTCGTAGGAATAAATAGGTCGAAGATAGAATACCCTCCACCATTTTTTTTTTAGATCTGTGCAGCTTAATTTTCCACACCAGGATTTTATTGTTTAATTGAGATTGATGCGACAGCGAAATTAACATGAATTAAATTTTCAAGATTTCCTAAGATTTTGCCAAGATAATTTTTTTTCATTAATTGGAAAGCTTGAATTCTTTTATTTTTATTTAAATGGAGATTATTCATCATTATGATGAATATTACTTAACTAAGTTATAGTAATTATTTTATGTTGCATTATATTTTGATCATATCTCGCAAGTTATGTTTACATTACGTTCAGATATTTAGAAAAACAAATGTTGAAAGTAACATTAATATTTTTCCAGAATTTTGTACTTTATCAACTGGAACTTTCTGAAAAAGAATTTTCTTCCCTTTCATTTAAGTTTTTACTTAATTTAATGTCAATTGATATGTGTAATAGTTTCTGTGTTTTCAAATAATTACAGAAAACATTGCTAAAGAAAATCAAAAACTCTCGAAAATATCTAGTCAATTTCAAAAGGCAATTTTATAGGTATTATTATTTAATAAGACCTTTATAGGTCTATAATGATTTCGAATATCATTTGTCTCTAAGTAAACTCAAATATCTGTGAGGTCAACCAATTTCCATTGAACTAATATATTTAAACCTAATCACCCTTATTCGGCTAGGGCAAGTTTGTTTCTAGGCTGATATATGTATACAGTCAGTAGCACGTCAAGGTAAACAGTTGGAGCACGAAAACAAATTTTATTTCATAGACACTAGGTCTCAAGGTCAATTTTATGACATGTATCCATGGGTACATGAGCTGCGTTGATGATGAATGACTTCATTACAAAAAACAACTCAAGTGAAAAAAAAATAGGCGATACAACGGTCGGATAATTAATAGAATTTATGCGGAACCGGATTGGTCCCTACAAAGTAAAGTATAACATAACATTTTAAGAATAATATTAAGTAAGATTTATATACTTGACTAGATGAGGCAGCAGCCGGGTCCGGCTTTGCTTAGCGACTCAGTAGGTACTCATAAATCTGAATCAAGCGATTCCTACATGTATTGAAGGGAACTGGTGACCCTTTTCAAAGTCACGTCGAATGTATTAAGCGGTGTACTCAATGTATTGCGGATATGTTATCATTTGTATAGATAGTGCTTTTACATGTACTTAATTTTGTTCTCGTTAAAGGTATTATTGAGTACCTTCGAAAGATGAAATAGAGAAAATAATAAAGATCACAGCTATCTATTAAACTTCATCTAAAGGTAGAATAATAATAAAAGGTACCTAATAGCAGATCTTCTCTGGGATAATACTTCCAAATTGTCTTAAGCTCAGTCTAATATTTTCAGTCAATCCTAGTTTCTCCGCACGGCCAGGTGGAATTCGAGACCTTTTTGATATCGGAAATCGTTGAAAAACTAAATGAAAATGCTTTCTTAAGAATTTACAAAAATTGTCGATCAATGATTGGATGGAATGGAATAATGCAAACTTTTACTTTAACTCAATCAAGATTTTTAAGTTTATATGATAGGTTAATTTTTGCTACTATATACTTATTTGGGGTGTTTTCAGAAATTTGTTATTAAAGTGGTAGGACGTTTGTTATATAACGTATTTTTTATTGCTATATATAGAGAAACAAGAGGATAATGACTATATCTGTAATGACTATAATTGTAAGCAGTTACAAAAAAGCAATTACTATACAAAAATATAATAAATATGAATCATAAAATAATACTTTATAAAATATATTATAATATAACCCATTAAATTATATAAGTAAAAAATACCCATTGATAAAGGCCAAGATACAAATAAAGTATAAAATAATAAGAACGTCTATTGTATATATGGTAACTTTGAAATTCGCAGCAACCCCCATAAGAACTACAATCCACGTTGCCAGTTTGTGACATATTATGTAAAGTTACGGTACCCATTAATTTTAATGACTATCCTACCTCCCAAAGTAAAAAGTAAAAAACATACCCAAGTATATAATCCTGGTGTAGTCATATGCTGATATCTCTCACCCAAATTATAATTAAATATACAACAAGCGAATTTGAGTTATAAATTATGTCACCTAGCACCCAAGGAGCCATGGTGCGTGGTAGCTGAAATCGACCATAGTATTGAAAATTGACATGATAGACTAACGTGTCTAGTTGTTATGGAACACTCAATAACTCTTGACGGGTTCGGATCTTCTTCTCGGATAAGTAATCCTTCGAGACCAACTTCGAAGATATATGAGCGTGATAATCTCCACTTCAACCTTATGAAAGCGAAATCGCTGAACGGAGATACAATTTTTTGCCGCTATAGCAGTTTCGACGGATTAGCCACAGCGTGGAAGATACATATAATGTCAGCATACATTCAAAACAAACGCCTGATCGCTATTAAGATCGGATTATATTAATAACGCGATAATTTCCAAGGCCTTTTCCAGTTGTTACTTTATATTTTTCAAATAACTCGTGAGCTTGTTTTAGATTTTAATATTGTCTAATGATTTGTCCTTTTTTGTGCCATGCATATTTATAATTTGAATCAAATGAACTGCGTCGTTAAAACTTAAGAATAACTTTTGTCCAAAAAAGTAGTACTAAAATAAAATATTTGCATTATTAATACATTTGCATATTAAAGTTTGTTAGCTTTAAATCTTAAGCACACTACATCGAATAAACACTAAATGTTTTGATCAACTTCGGAAAATAATCATCAACTATTTTCAGAAATAATTTTATCATTTTATACCTTATGCAGAACGTAAAATTAATTGTATTGTATAAGCTATATTTGAAATAATAACGTTTCAATGTTACTATTTACTTTCTCATTTATGCTATAATTGTGATAAAAAAAAGCGAAGCGAAAAAAGTATGTTAATAAATTTACATCAGTTAAAATACCTTCTTCCTTCCAGCGAATTTCCGTGACTGCTTGCCATTTGCGATTGATGTGTCGCGGCTGCTACAGACAGGTTTATAGGTTTTACGTCCAATATTTCGCGGTCGCAAATTTTATTGGATTTTTGCAGTTCCATGCAGACGCATGAAGGTAACGATGCTGATACATAGTTGTTTAAGCAACACAGATATGTTTAGGTACGAATAAATTCTAAGTTTTGTCATTATCAAGGTATTTAAAAATGTATCTTTTAAAATCATTGAATATATTATTACGTGGTTATTAACAAGAAACCAAATTAAGAATTTATTTAATATCGCAGTATACAATATAAAAATTTTGATAATTGTAATTCTTTCAAATTCATTCTTCTATTCGTTTACTTGCCGTCACACTCCAATCACATAAATCCAAAAATACTCTCAATGAAACAACCTTCAACATTTTGGATATATTAAATATTTAAATTTAAATTCAAACTTTCTTTTTATTTATTCAAAATTTCTTGTATACCATAAAGTAGAAGCATAGAGACATTAAACGTAAAATTTCAACCTCAATATTAATATTCTGTACTAATCTGGTTTTGACAAATTGAATATACGGATAATTTGAGATTCGTAGACGATATAGATTTCCTATTCATGTACGAGAATATCAGTCTGTCAACGCCTTGCTTCCGCATCGCTTCTTAAAATCGAATGAATCCATAATAACATTTTGTAAATTGTAGGTTTTGTAATTCATCTAAAATTAGGGACAGTAATATAAATTCTGTCTAGACGGTATACTGACATTCATGAGTAATTTTATCAGTTTATCCAACAGACAGACATCCCTGATAGCGGCAGTATAGCTTGAATTTCTGCCAATCGAGACTACCTACCTACAAGGATATACTGATTTGAAAATACATCACTTCCATGATACCAACATCTTATGCAGGCATTTGGGTCCTGTAACGTTCACGTGCTACCTTACATTATTCGTTCAGAATACCCTAATAAAATCAAGAATACCTATTTAAAAGTCAACTCACGCGCTTTTACGTACGTGTTTTATTAGGGCGGTAATGTAAAGGGAATTAGGAGCGAGAAACCGTTCTATGTATTTTTTATTAATAATGTATTTATCGCAAAAATATATACGTTAGAGCTCAAGGCAAACACGCGACAATTTGTCAGCTATGATTTTTTTTTCTCCCGTGTCGTATTATTCGACTCTTGGTTGTAGCAATACGATTATTTATATAGTACGAAACATTTGATTACTTATCTGCTAATATAGATAAAAATAAACAAAGTCGAAGATAACAATTTACGTAATGGTAGTTGATACCTAAAGGGTAGCTCCTACTACCCTTGTAACATGTCCACAGAAACGCAAGATAATGGAGCAATTTGTCATTTTCAACTCTCACAATACCAATAATAAATTTCCAAATAGCTGTTATATCCCAGGGTAAACGCTTTATCACATCTTGTTTTGTTACCCATGGTGCGGGGGTTGGATGTGGTATATTGGAACTTATTATTTAATCTTAGTAGCCGGAAAACCTAACTAACTCAATTGTACCAGGGATTAGAAACAGTGATTTGTTTTTCCCCACGACTAAATCCTTATCCTTTATTATATGGGTGCCTCCGACTTAAGCATGACTACAGCAAAGTAGCATTGCTTGCACGCTTACGATCTATTTAAAAGGCTTGGGAAGACTTAGGTTAGACTAAGACAATGAGAAATATAACGAATTTTTTATCTTTTCTAAATATGGATTATACTGGTGCCATCAATTGTATTTACTATGTAATTGTGATATTGTATTGTTGAAGGCGATCGACAGAATTCCCGAAACTAGATACTCTTTGTTTTATAATTTTGCATCTGCTCCAAATAAATCACATTCGACCTCAATATTTAATGTCTCTACTTTTGTTTTCGCGGAATATGTTATACATGACGACAACTTTATTTGAATATTGTATATAGAAAGATAAGCCATCGACATCTAGACGTAGGAATATGTAAAGCTATCTTTCTAGAGGGTAAATATTACTTCTGCGTATACTGTATGCTGTATGCATATAGGTAACAACTTATCATCATCAAATAGGCAGTCTGTTTCTTTATCAACATATCACATAACAATACAGTTAAACAAAGCGTAGAACGACGTATATTAAATAATAAATATTTAATCACAATAAAAATAAAATTTCAGTACAAAATAGATCACAGTTATCTACTTTGAAGTAATATATACAATATAGAATCATCACACTATACATGTCCATTTCATTTTATGTAAAGCCAAAAGTTGGTTGGTTTGTTCTGACCAATTTTTCATATATATGTATAATGGTGACCGCGCTATACTATTGGCCATTTTGCTAAACCACAAGTGCGAATATATTACCATAGGATAGTAGTGGTAACGAAATTTTCAAGACGGTGGTAGGTGCAGGGTTGATCTTCAGCAGAAGAGACAAAGTCGATTGAAATAAGAAAGCGTCGTTTTGAAATACAAGTCCCACATACGAGACTATTTATTCTTGACTACACCAATTGAACACTGTTACACTATTCTTATTCTACGCCGGTATGTACAGTCACGCCGGGCCTTTGTTTCACAGGGATTCCGAACTACGGGAAACCTGGAGCACTATTACTCGTTGAGCACTCACTTTCACAGCACTACTACTACTTGCTGACTACTTGCTGACTACTTGCTGACTTCTTGCTGTGCTTCGTCTCGAGGTAGACTGACTCAATGGCGATTTCGGCCCGAATTATATACATTTTTGCGTAGTTAAACTGGCGGGGAGTCTAAATGCGCATCGTGGCTCGTGACATGTACATTTACAATACATTTCTAGGCTTATTTCTATGACTTGTTGATATTCCTAATTATCTGTTTAATAACTTATATCTAGGGGAAATAAAAGACAAATCACGCACAGTTTATTGAATGAGACTTACAAGCTAACTTAAGTAATTACTATTATACATTGATTGAATTGAGGCTGCCGTCAACATTCCACCCCCTGTTGAGGAAGTTGCTCCGAAACATCTTCGTTCGTAGGCAGCGCGATCACCTTGCAGGCTGGTCGTCTCAGGGTTCCGTGCGGAGTTCTGATGTCTACTACTCGAACTTGTCCATGCTATCACGCGTGCTGTCGTGTTCACGGCGCGTTGCCACGAAGAGAACCGATTTATGTCAATCAGCTGTTCGGGTTGCTCCGTCGTTACATGTACTTGCGCGGTGCTACGTATCTCGTGCGTGCTTTCTTCTGTAGCGACGCAGCTGGTCATCTCTGGCCACTCTTCTGGTGGTAGACGTAGGAAAGGTGGGCCCGTCATCCATATAGAGCCCTCGCTGTTCCATCCAATTCTTGTGGCTTCATCGGCAGGGTTGTGTGCAGTAGGTACCCAGCGCCAGTCACTAACTTGCGATTTTCTGTCGATTTCGGCGAGTCGATGAGCTACGTATGGCTTGAAGTCGCGTGGATTTGCTCGTATCCATTGAAGTACTGTCTTCGAGTCGGTCCACAGGGTTTTCGATGCTATTTTCACGGCGTGTTCTTTCTCGACGGTTTCGGCCAAACGACAGGCTAGAAGCGCGGCTTGCAGCTCGAGTCGTGGCACGGAGACAACTTTCAGTGGTGCAACTCTTGCTTTTCCTGCGACGAGCGTGACGTTCCTGTGTTCATCGACGAGGTAGGCTACGGCGGCGTATGCTTGTTCACTGGCGTCGCCGAACACGTGGAGCTCCAAGGTCGAGCTGTTCAGCCCGTACCATCTCGGCATCTTCAGGCTTCTTACTGCTTCCAGGTCGCAGAGCCATTTCTTCCAGTCGACGAAACAGTCTTCAGTGAGTGGCTCGTCCCATTGTATCCCCGTTCTCCATACTCGTTGCATCAATATTCTTGAGTCGATGGTGAGCGGACAGATCAAGCCCAACGGATCGAACAGGCTCATGATGAATCGTAGAAATTCTCTCTTCGTGGGTATTTCTTGACCTTCGGCGATTTCTTTCTTGATTTTCTTAAACGACAGGTCGAATGTGATGGTGTCTTCTTCTGTGTTCCATATCATGCCCAAGGTCCTCTCGACTTTTCCCATCAGTCTCGTTAGGTCGACCGATGATGATATGCTATCGGGCAGCTGTTTTCTGAGTTCACAGCTGTTCGTCTTCCAATCTCGTATGTGGAAGTTCCCTCTTGCGTGTATCTTTGTAACTTCTTCGACGAGCTTCACGGCGGTGCTGATGTCATCTACGCTGTCTAGGTAGTCGTCCATGTAGTGGCGCTCCTGTATCGCACGTACAGCATCCGGGTGTTCTTCTTTGAACTCGTTGGCGTTGAGATTCAGTATGTAGATGGCGCATGTAGGCGAACACGTAGCTCCGAAGATCAGGGAATTCATGGCGTAGACGTCTGGTGTTCTGGTGCGATCCTTGCCTCTCCACAGGAATAGCTGTGCCCCTCGATCTTTGTCGGCGATCTTCACTCGCAGGAACATGTCTTCGATGTCAGCTGTCATGGCGATTGGTTTCGACCGGAACTTAAATAGCACACCGAGCAGGGAATTCATCAGGTCAGGTCCACTCAACAGGTTGTCGTTGAGGGACGTCCCTTTGCAGGTCGCGGCGGCGTCGAAGACCAGTCTCAGCTTCCCCGCTTGTTAGGATTGGTAACACCGAAATGAGGCAGGTACCATACAGGCGATGAACTCGTTGACCCATTGACCTTCTGCGCGTAGCCCTTGTCTATCAGCCTTTGCATTTGTTGGCAGTAGGCATTCGCGTATTGTTCGTCTTGATCCATCTTCCTTTCTATATTCTTCAGTCGTTTTTCGGCTTCTTTGTAGTTGTCTGGCAGGTCGATATCATCCTGCTTCCATAGTAGCCCCACTTCCCATTCATCTGCAGTTCGTTTGGATGTTTCTTGCAGAATCTTCTCGGCGCGTGCGTGGTCACTGTTCTGTCTTGACTCTTTGCTAATTCCAATGGCGTCGAGTTCGAACTGTTTCTTCACGATGTCTTCAAGGTCGGACAGCTGGTTGACTCTTTCGTGTCCCTCTTCTCGGCAACTGACTGGCCCATGTATCACCCAACCCAGTTGAGTGAGCGATGCTGCAGGTTGGCCCGATCTTCCACGTCGAAAGTCACCTCCAACAATCAGTTCCCAGTGGTCTTGGCCGATGAGCAGTAGTGGCTTAGCTTCGTTCATGCTGTCGCAGTTCAACCCTCGGAGATGCTTGTGTCGCTTGATCAGGTCTTCACTTATCGTCTGCGGCGGGAGATCTATGTTCTTCATGGTGCGCATAGTGAGTGAGTGGTGTTTGTCGTTTGCACCTCGAATCTTGACGACCACTCGGCGCGACTCGTCGTCGATGATGGAATGACCCCCAGCGCTGACGATGTGTAGCGGTTGCTTGCTTCCTTCCAGGTTGCTGGCCAATGTGCTGTCGATCAGTGACACTGTAGCGCCGTCGTCTAGCAGCGCGTATGTGTGCCGTTCAATCTTCCCATCTTCCACGGTGACAGGGATGATCTTCAGTAGCGACTTGACTCGTTGATCGCCGATGCTCGTCACACGTTCGGTTGGCGCGGCCTCTTGTTCACTGTTGTTCGGGCGGTCGGCGTGTAGTAGTTCGTGATGAGGTCTGTTGCATTTCTTACACTTCTTCGCACGGCATGACATCTTGCTGTGTCTTCCTGACATGCACTTGAAGCACAGTCGTTTGCTCTTCACTAGTTGCCATCGCTCGTCGTTGTTCATCTTCTTGAACACTTCGCACTTGGAGAGGTGATGAGGCTTGTCGCAGGCTTCACACTTGAGTTCGACTTCAGCGACTTCCATGATTCGATGAGCTTCCCTGCGTGTTGTCATCGGAGTCTTGCCGTGCACGGGCGCTGTCTTGAGATTTGTTGCTGGAGTCTTCATGTTCGATGACGTGCTACCAACGAGTTCAGCGGGTAGCATGAAGGCAGCAGTGTCGGCGAGCTCTTCGAGGAATTCGACGAAGATCAGGAGTGTCGGCGAAACTCGAAAGTCGATGTCTTCTGCTTGAGCGCGGCGTGCGAATTTGCAGTACTCGTTGCGTTGCGTCGGCGTAAGCTTGTCGAGTAGTTCTCTCACAAGTTGCGGGTTGTTGATGTATCCGTCGGCGTGGATGTTGCGAAGTGTGGAAACGCAGGACCGGACTGATGCGCTGAGTATTCGTAGCCCGTTGCAGTCGTTATCGTTGACTCTTGGTAGGCTTCTTATCTTCGAAATTGTGGCTTGCAGAAGTAGCGTTGGGTTGCCATAGGCTCGTTCGAGCGTCTTCATAATCTCATCAGGATCATAACTTGTGCGCAGTAAATCTTCCACTAGTTGTTTCGCCTTTCCTTGGATTGCCACTTGTAATCTTGCGAGGTTTTCTGTTCTCTTGAAATCGCACATCTTCGTTGATTCTTCATAGCGTCTCTTGAAGAAGATCCATTCTGCCGGGTCGCCGTTGAAGAGCGGGAGCTCGTAGAAGGCGCGCGGCATCGGGCGAGGTCTTGACATATCGCGGATTGCGGTCGTCAGTTCTTTTATTACTTCATGTTGTTTCAGATCCGAGGCGTGGCTGACGATCCTCTTCTGCGTGGGTTGTTCGACGAATGGTGACTTCTCAACCCATTCCCCGACGCGGGTTTGCACTTCTTCGACTTGCTGTTCAGGAATTTCTTGTTCTTGTTCTTTCGGCTTCCAGCTCGGCCAGTTGCATATTCTTCTTCATTTCTGTGAGCCGTTGTTGTGATCTGAACAGTTCCAGTTCGGCTTCATATTCGATTCTTCTTCTGGCGGCGTCTCGTTGAGCGCGACTGCTTCTTGATGACGTTACGCTAGCCGGTGCTTGTGGTGCCGGCACACGACGTACGGTACTCGGCGTCTGTGTGGTGAAGTCCTGAATTCTTCCTCCTGCCAGTGGTATTTCGGGCACACGGTAGTCAGGGAGTCCTCTTCGATTGGACGTAGACGGCGAATTTGCTTGGAGTAACGACGCGGCGACCCCGGAGTCCGTGTGTAGTTCAGACACGGGCAGACCCCCCGGAATTCCTCCACGGCGAACTTCTTGCAATCGTTCATTCTTGGTGCCGTGTACTTGATCTTCCTGATTCTGGTGCGATTGCTCTTCAACCCGACGAGCCTGGCTTCTTGTCGAGTATGTGGACATCTTGAATTCTTCTTTCCTCGATTTCTTGCTCTTCTGAAGATCCGGTGACGAAGGACCAGTTGTTCAAGACGGTGGTAGGTGCAGGGTTGATCTTCAGCAGAAGAGACAAAGTCGATTGAAATAAGAAAGCGTCGTTTTGAAATACAAGTCCCACATACGAGACTATTTATTCTTGACTACACCAATTGAACACTGTTACACTATTCTTATTCTACGCCGGTATGTACAGTCACGGCCGGGCCTTTGTTTCACAGGGATTCCGAACTACGGGAAACCTGGAGCACTATTACTCGTTGAGCACTCACTTTCACAGCACTTACTACTTGCTGACTACTTGCTGACTACTTGCTGACTACTTGCTGACTTCTTGCTGTGCTTCGTCTCGAGGTAGACTGACTCAATGGCTTTTTTTTTTTTTTTTTTCCCACGGGGGACGGTAGTGAATCCTCATAGGGGGCGCGCCACCACAGTGGTCGCTATTGACAACCCCCTGGTGCTCGGACGACCTCGCACCGGATACCACCCGCAACCGGTCTACGGCGGATGGTTATGTTGGACTCCAGCAGAAGCCAGCCTACCAACTAAACACTACCTACAGCCTTTGGTCGGGCAGAAAGCCTGGGACCTATCGGCTTGACTAACGCTCCCGCTCTCCAGAACGGGGCGGTGCACACAGCGTAGCCTCAGGAGAGTGCGTACGCTCTTAAATGGGATCGGTTGCCAGAGTGGTCCGAATAGTATAACGTGTGCGCTGATGCACTTAACTACTAAGCTAACTACACAGTTGTTGGTGTGTGGTTGCTACTTACGTGCTCGTGGAGTTTGGCGACGCAGAAGCCGCCTCAAGTAGCCTGTTGAGCTTAGTTGTTATTGTGTCTGGCGGGTCTGTTAACACGTGTTTGGGACGGCGGATGCGGTCAGAAACAACGTAGTTGGATGCGTTTTTAATGAGCGGATTGGGGTGGGCGGATGCGGCTTTGAAGAAGCGCTCCGAGCATGCTTTTAGATGTTGTTGTACGGTCGGCATGTCTACGTCTCTATGGAGATCGTGACGACGAACATAGTAAGGAGCCCCGGTGGCTCGGAGTAGAAATTTATTTTGCACGACCTGCATGCTGTGCAATATGTTTGGATTCGTGTGCGCGAACACGGGAGACGCGTATGTCATCACCGGCCGAATGCACACTTTGTATAGCGTACGCTTATTGCGTAGGGACATTTTGGAGTTCGTGCCGAACATGTTCCCTAACCGATGCATATAAAATTTCGCGCGGTTCACTACGTTGCGAATGTGCGGACGGAAGGTGAGCCGTTTGTCCTTCCGTCCGCACATTCGCAACGTAGTGAACCGCGCGAAATTTTATATGACTCAATGGCGATTTCGACCCGAATTATATACATTTTTGCGTAGTTAAACTGGCGGGGAGTCTAAATGCGCATCGTGGCTCGTGACATGTACATTTACAATACATTTCTAGGCTTATTTCTATGACTTGTTGATATTCCTAATTATCTGTTTAATAACTTATATCTAGGGGAAATAAAAGACAAATCACGCACAGTTTTATTGAATGAGACTTACAAGCTAACTTAAGTAATTACTATTATACATTGATTGAATTGAGGCTGCCGTCAACAGAAATGAATTTGAATTTACATTTGAATTTGATCTTTAATTCATTAAATTTTTTCATATATATTTTGTGCGATTTCGTCACCTATGCCTAGACTAAATTGTTTTTTGAGTTATATTTTTATTCTCCACATAATCGTCGTCCGTGCCTGAATCCGAGATTTTTGTTTTTGATTAAATTACCTTAAATTTAATTAGGTACTAATTTTCACATTTATATTGAGATAAGTTGCGCAGCTCGTTACTTTCATTTATTAAAAACATTTTGTGCAGTGAACAAATGATGGATATTGATTGCTTTTTATCTTTGGGGTGAAAATTATATAAATGTTTTGTTTAACACACATATTTTTTTCATGTTCACTCTGTTAATATATTATCATTATATGTAAATTAATATGTATATAAAACTGTGTATATCATTTAAGTACTGGATTAAGCAAAAAATGCTTTCCAGTTAGATTTTAGCAACGAGAGCTAATTAATAACCTGCATCACAATCGTTTTGTCCCTATTGATTTGTCGTCTTTAGGATTAAAACTGTATAAATTTCAAGTCAGATTCTGTTAATGATTCCTAAAACTAATTCCATAAACAAGATTTTTAAACATGAACGTCTTCTTTACAAATTCTTTTCCATTCCGCCTTTTTCCAAATATAATTCAGTAAAGATGGACGGTAAGAATATGTATCTAAAGGTTGTTTTTCGCTTATTTCTAGTTTGCTTATTTTTGTTAACATGGAATTTATCGCGTATTTTATCAACTTATAACAACAACTGCTTATTAGCAATACAGTAATATTGTTAATAAGACAATGTAAATATTTATTTTCTAATAGTTATTCAATTTATTAATATACTCGTAAACTACCTAAACTATATTTCTGTGTTCCAAAAACAAACTATTATCTGAATATAAATGGAAAACATAATGGTTGCAGTACTAAAAGTTATCAAAATGAAATAAAACTAGCTTTATAACCAGTTTATAGCTACTGAATGACGTGAAACGCGAATCAAAATAATTACATTAAAAAATCACAAACCGATTGCTTGGTTAACTCCTAGTTTCTATTTTTTTTTTGTTATATGTCATATAACATGACGGTCATGCTCTGCCAGATTGTAGTATATTTCAATAAAATAACATTATTTTTTTAATAAACACCATTAGTTAAAATTAATTTAGATAGTTAATTATCAAGTAGGTATATTACTATTAGGTATATAAATTAAACAAAATCCTTAATAAGTAAATAATTAAGTGTCCAAACAAAGCACACCTATAGACGTATTTGCAGTTATATTAATGTTGTGAAGGTATCCTTTATATCTACTATCGTTCCAAAAGTTGCATTTTATATTTATTAAAAAATAATTATTCAAATCTATTGCCTATCAAGTTTAACTTTGGTGAAATGGATATACATTTACATTCTAATTTGATTTTTAATTCCATATAGATTTTGTTACATTTTGCATAGGTATTTTATTATTTTATATTATTTTGACAGGTATTAATATTATTTACCAATCTGATCATTGTTAGAATTGATGTATAAGAATGCTATATGCGGAATCTTCTTATGTGTACTTAGATAGTCATTATCTAACGACAAATAAATACGTAGAACTATAAATTTTCTAAATATATAAGTATCTTATTTAGTTTTCTATTAACATCTAAAAATGAACATAATTAATGATAAACTTTACTAATAGAAATATGATTAAAAGTAATACTTCTATATATTATCTAAACGTTATTATAGTTTATAATTTACTATTCGTTTTGTTTTCTTAGACGTCTCAATTTGATATCAGCAAAAACACTGCGAAGAATTGCCATTGTTACCTACAATGTCATTCCTGGAGGTAAGCAAATTGAAAGTGTATCACAATTCCACGGTTTGTTATTCATGAGAGTGCTGACACGTTTCCACCTCTTTATCAAATTGTGTTTCCAACGTCTCGTCTAGGATAGGAAGGTTAGGAGGCTTATGATATATATACTATCTCATAAACGTGTATGATATGAACGTCTTATAAATTTTAATGAATACAGATATTGATGTCATTTCAATAGAATTAGGAAAATGAATTAATAAAAAGCTTTTATCAATGACTGAATCTTTTTTTTTTTTTGTTCCCCTGAGGAAAATGCATTAAATTGCATACCCCGGCTGTGGCGAGCCGGCGGTTATGTGGGGCTCTCCTCCCCAGAAGGGGGAGGCCTACCCACTAAAAACCTCAGGGATGGCCTTCCTCAGGCGTGTAGAGAGCCCCCGGGAACATAAAGCCACTTCCGGGAACCCCCAGCCTCCGCCCCCCTGCCTAGAGGGGAGCCCTCCTCGGGGGAAGCTACTACCTCCCCCGGTCTCCTCCACCGACGACGCCCCCCGGCCACGGAAGGGGCGTGGTCATTCCCGGGTCGCCGTAGCAGTCGCGACTTCCTCGCGCCCGCCGGCGACCCGCGGCGGCGCCGCAGCTGTGCTACCGAGCCCGGCGCCGCCTTCTTCGAGCGGGATCGGCCATCTCCCGACCCCGCTCGGCAGCCTCCTTCTGGAGCATCACTGCTTCACAGAAGGAGGCCACAGCCCTCCAACCTCCCTCGTCCGCCAGCATTGCCGCAATCAATGCCGGCGGAGACAGATCTCGTCCGATCTCTGCGACCAAGACTCGGCGCTCGGAGGTCCACGCGGGGCACTCCGCCAGCGTGTGCTGGGCCGAGTCAAGGTCGGATGCGCAGTGGTGACAATGTGTCGATCCCTCCCGTCCTATTCGACACAGATACTCACCGAAGCAGCCGTGCCCGGTGAGTATCTGAGTCAATCGGTAGGTGACCTCCTTCCCGTGGAGCCACGCTTCGAGGTGCGGGAGTACGGCACCGACGGCCCGCTGGCGCGCGCAGATCCGTAATTCGAGCTGCGCACGCCAGGCCGCCACAATCCGTCGGTGCCACTCCCGCTTAGGCACTTCGTGCGCGGGTTCCAGGGCGCTCCCCCCATCGTCCCTAGCCTCGCACGATCCGTATGGCCATTATCCGCTGCAATCAATGACTGAATCTTATTATTATAAAACAACCAAGCATTAAATTAATTATTAAATGATACATATGGATTGTGCTTACAGTTTAAATAAAACAGGAACTAAATGTGATATTAATTATAATGTTAAATTACTACATATAATGGTAAAATTTTAGACTATGTCTAAAACCTGCAGCGTAGCTAAAAATTGACAAATAAGGCTTACCCTATTTGTCAATTTTTGGCTACGCTGCAGGCTATAAATGGGGTGAACAGTGAATGACCACCAAATATAGCGGTTAGCTGTGAACTTTTTGAATAAGCACCGCCGGACCAAGCAATGGGCAAAATGATTAGGACGTGATAAGAATTTATCTAGGATGGGCGAACTTATAAAATACCACAATAGGTCAAGACCTTAACGTGGCGAGATAATATCACCATTAAAGCATTCCGCAAATAGTATCCGTAGTAGTAGTGGCTGAAGGTCAATGATATGGAATCCCGTAGAGCCTTGGACCAGAAATCATCGGAGTGACACTAAGCATTATCCTCAAAAAGGGTGTAATGGAAGACGACTTCACGTGAAAACAGTGAACTCATAAAAATGCTTGAAATTTTAATGATTATAACTGATTTAAATTGGGAAATAATTTATAGCACTACAAGAAATACTACACTGCATTGGTTTTGTACATGTAATATTTTGTTTTAGTATTTTTGGTGTGCATTTGATATTTAGTTTAGGGTTTATATGATGATCGTTAAATACGTGCCGTGTAAATTTATCTTATTCAATACCGCTATATACAATTGGCCTTGTCTATTTATGCACTAATGTTAGGTAACTAGTAGAATAGACTATATCTAAAGCAGATTATTTTTTAAACTGACATGTTATTTCATCTATGTGAATACTTGTAACTTTATACTAGTTATGTGTAGATGGTTCAATAACCTTACAATGTTTGGACATTGCCCGCGCCTCACGTCACGAGTATTTTTTTCATCTATTTAGGCAATTGGATTTTTTACATAGGTGTGTTCATGCATCATGGCTTCGTTTTATGACCTTCGTATGGTTATTGTGTTGAACTATACACTAAAGCTCAGAATCCATTATTTTGTACTATGTATATTTAGTTAATTAATAAATTATTGTTCTTATACTATCACTAGTATTCATTTTGCACTTGGTGAACATATATCAAATAGACTTTTGAATTGATTAATGTCTTGTGGAATCACTTTGTGTTATAAAATAATTAGCTTTTTACCAGGCTCAAATATTTTATATTTACGGTTTCCGTCCGTGTAGGTTTTCCGTCTATGTAGGTGTCCAGAATGAAAATAGAACATCAAAAGCTAATCTCGTTACTTTCAGTCTTTATGTATTGCATAATTTGCAAGATTTTAGATATGACGTTATTATTTAGTAAAACTTTATTTCAAACTATATTCGTAAGTGCACTTTTCCAAAGAGGAGTTAAGATATATTAAGACAAATTTGAAAACAAAAAATATTTAAAGCTACAAGTACTAAATTAACGAAGCAACATTTCTATCAGAATTAAAAGTATTATCACAAAGAAAAGTTTCAACGCTACAATTAAATAAATTGTATTTCAAATTATGAAACGTGCACTTGTTTGGTGCCATGTAAAATATATATTGCACTCATAAAACTGAGCTTCTTCAATAAAAATGATAAATTGATCGTATATATTCAATTTCTACGAAAAATATGTCTGTGCTTATAGCTGTTATGCCTTATACTTAAACAGTGGCTATAACGCTAATGCTAATGCCTATATTTCATCATTCACAAACCGGAGCCAGGCATTTGTCTTCGAAATGCTGAAAGAAAAAATCCGCCCGACCGGAATATACATTTGATAAGTATATATCTGTCTTATAAAATTCCCGACATATTTCCGAAGTAAAAATTGGTGTCAATATTAACTCATATTTAGGAGAATTCGTTATTCGGTATATTGAAGCAATGATTCAATTTGCGAGTTCGCGACATTTCTTTTGTTCAAACCTAATTTAGAGGGGAATGGTAGCAAACCTTGCTCAATAATAAAATGTAAAGAGATACTAATGGCAGACAAATCAAATATAATTGTTATAAATCATGCATGGAGAAATAATTAGGGACTCTTGTACCAAATTTAGAGTACCTCATGACAAATTTTTACTAACTGAAACTTTTATTACATCACAGAAAGAGGTAACAATGTTCATACTATATTATTTCAATAAATATCCAAGGCTTCGCTTTTTCCGTGACTTAGGTGCAGAAATTTTTCATACATTCACATTTACACTAAAATAATTAATAATTCCTTTATCTTTATTGTAATTTTATTACATAAATACAAAAATTGATTTCTTTTTGTTATATATGAAAATTGCGTCCATGAAAAATATTTTTATTACCTGGTACCCGGTATTTGTTTCAGTTTGTTAGATGTACCTAAGATATATAAACTTCTCATCAAAAAAATCGAAACACCTTGCAAGTTTACGTTTTGTCAGGATTATCAGAAAAATGTGTACATTTAGGAATAAATGTTAAATGTCGTTTAATAGTGAGTAATATGAGCTTATCAAATCTTAATGTTAATGTTCTAAATTTAAATGAATTTTTCATAGGTTTCGTATTTTGTTAAATGAGTCATTTTTATTCCGTATGGAGTATAAAGGAAATGGATAAAACAACACTCGTAAATGAAAAAAAAAGCTAAAAAACGTTTATTTAATAACTTGTATTCCCTCCCCGAGCTCTAATTACTGCTTCCATACGGTTCTTCATCGATCGGATGAGAGTCACGATCACATGCTGTGGTATATTGTCCCATTCCTCTTGGATTGCAACTTGCAGCTGGCTAAGTGTTTCTGGGGCAGGATCTCTTGCTCGAATTCGTGTCTCTTTAATTCATCCCACAGATGTTCAATGGGATTCATGTCCGGGCTTCTTGCTGGCCATTCCATAATAGAGATATCGACTTCGTTAAGATAATCTCGTACGACGCCCGCGGTGTGAGCCCTAAGCATTGTCGTGCATGAATATGAAGCCGTTGCCAATAAAATGTGCATAGGGCATCACATGAGGCTCGAGACACTCTTCGACGTACCGATGACAGTTTAGTGCAGGCAGACGTGGCCCAGACACAAAAGCAAGCTCTGTCTTACCGTCGGCGCTGATTCCTCCCCAAACCGTCCACGAACCGCCACCATAGCTGACCTTTTCTTCAATGCAGCATTCTGCATAGCGTTCTCCGTCTCTTCTGTAGACCTTGTTCCTTCCGTCGTTACCATACAGCATAATTTTACACTCATCAGAAAAGAGAACTTTGCTCCACTGTAGGTATGACCAATTTAGGTGCTCACGTGCAAGTTAAGGCGCGCCTCTTCGATGGTCTGCAGTTAATTTCGGCCCATTTGCTGGCTTATACGGTACCAGTCCACGATCCTTCAACCTTCTTCTAATTGTAGAGTCACTTACAGCCACCCTTCGTACAACACGAAGCCGCTGCTGCAGTTGAAAAGCGTTAAGGCGTCGATTTCTTAAAGAAGTTGTTACAATAAATCGATCATCTCGCTCAGAAGTGACCCGATTCCTGCCAGATCCTGAACGGCGCGTAAACAAACCAGTCTCCCGATAACGTTTATAGACTCTATGAACAGATGACAGGCTTAGATGCAGTCTTGCAGCCACAACACGCTGACTAAGGCCAGAATCCAGCAATGCCACAACTTGGGCGGCTTCTGTGGGCGAAGTATCCATACGTTTTAGAAAAATAACCTTTTTTCAGACGTCCCAAAGTCACAGTATTGAAATAAAAAACAAAAAGTTTAAGGATAGGCGCCAATTTTTAGTTTTTAAACGCTAAATGTACTCCAACCCTAAACACACATTTGTCTCAAAACAGTGATTCATTTCGTTTATAAGATAAACAAATGAAATTCTAATTATGAATTTAGAATTTCCGCTTATTACTGTAATGGCCAAACTGCCAGCTATACATTTATGTTTTTTTTTCATCGTATGAATTCTTTTTTGTGTTAAATTCGGACAGAAACAATGAAAACGGAAGTGTTTCGATTTTTTTGATGAGAAGTGTATGATATAAATAATAAGATATTAAGAAGCTATTTGTCATTGACATAATTATGGCAAAAGGTTTATGAGTTTTGAACCTTATGAGTGTAATCTATCTATCTATCTAACAGATACACCTAGCAAAACAATGAACACATAAATATTATAGAGCAGTTTTTTACGTATTGCATTGGATATTTACAGACGCAACATCGCGTGCCCAAACTAGTGTACAATCATAATTTTTTATTACATAGTATGCTCGGCAAGTCGCGATAAACAGCTGAACAAGAAAAAAGCTTTTATTGCGCAGAAAATAAGAGCGGTTTCAAGGTCAAAATATATAATACTCTGACTTACAGCTGTATGTCTTAATTATGAATCGAGTATGTGTACTTAGAGGATTAGATAATTAATTTATTAATATTTTAACCCTCGTTTCTTGTCATGTTGGCATGTTTATAAAAGTAAACTGTAAAGTTTACATTGAATAAAAATTGATAAATTTGAATGATATCTCTTAACCAAAATTTAATTCTATGTGATAAAGTATACCTTACAGTGGTTGTTACACATTCTTCGACCCTCGAGCGTAGATACTGTATAATCCAACTCTATTACCGTGTACACGTTTTTGTTTTTGCAAACAGGTGAGCCACACACCCTTTTAACGACATAAATATATTTAAAATTTGTTGCAGACAGACTTGAATAAGAATTTACATTATGTGCTATTGCAAATTGTTTGTGATTGATTGCAGTATTTTATATCCCCTTATTTTAATTTATCAAAATAAATTCGGAATAATATTGCCTAGCTAGAAAAAAAATATCCGCGTAGTGAATTTTCAATATTTACCTTGGGGAACCATCATTTTGGTATTGTTTTCTGATCACAGGATTTGCATCACTGAGAGCACTACTGTACAAACCGTAACATTTACATATATCATATGCAAATTGAAAATAAAAAAAATTAGATCAAGCGGTGAATTTACACTTTGGTAATTAGGTCTCTCGATTACAAGATATATACATATATGAGCTGTGATTATGAGGATGAACTAATTACACTATTATCATATTATATATATTATTATAAATATTACATTAATAATAGGAATGATAGTTGAAAATAGGCTAATGTAAATAAATATGTAAGTTAGTGCAGGTATATTTAGAATAAGTGGTGAAAGATAGAAGTATGAAGTGTAGCGTAATGTTGCAGTGCCCTAGCAGGGTTTCATGTTTGAAACAGTGAAATGTTAGTAAGTGTCATCAAATTGTACAACATGAAAGCAATAAATAAATAAATAAATAAATATTAACATTTTTATGGCAATATATTGATAAACAAGCAGACTGCTAAAGTTACGCATATAGCACATGTAAGATACGCAGCAAATATCCAGCTCCCACAAAATCTACAGTATACGAGTATGTGGCCTATTGATAAGATATAAAGTCCTCCTCCTCCAGTATACCAGAACTGCCATTTGTTGTAGAAGTTCCAAGACCAGCCTGGTATAGAGTCTCCCATCACTAATATCGGTAATTATCTTATAAAATTGGCAATGTAAAATTGGTGAATTTTACAGAATCAAGTGTATGATTGCTCTAGCTATAATAAAGACAGTCTATTTATTGCTAACATAGCTGTAAAAAGAGATTTGATATATTGTTTTCTTATAATCTATAAAGAGAATTTTCTATACGGTGCTGCTGTAATGTGTTTTCTATTCTAATCTAAAACAAAACCTTTTCATTAACTGTTATTAGCTTATTAGCCATTGTGATATAGTAGGTCAATATTAGATTCTACAGGTCTTTCCTTGTTCAAAGACACACATATATTATTAATAGTTAAATATTTTGTATTGTAATTATGTTTATCTTATACTACATTTACAATATAAGCCTATAAAATATACTCGTAGGCATAATCACAATCATAATTGTTCACAATTGTTTCGTGGCTGGCGTAAAAATATTTAGTAGTGCGTAATCAATCAGAAGTGAAGACTCCGTAGAAAATAAAATAGCGTTAATTAAGCTACTTTTTAACCTTGCAAACTAAATAAATAATTTTACCCTAAGAATCTACAAGCCTACATCAGGTTGTTTTGTTCTTGAAAATAGTTAACACGGAAAGTATTATATTTATGTTTCAGACAAGCGCCTAAGATTCATTTAATGTGTAACATATATGCCCTTCAAATATTATTAAGATTTAAAAAGAAGTAATACAGATTAGTGGTTGTAGGTTACTGATATAGAAATGCATAATTCCCCCATAAGGCCCTATATGGAGTACTGCTGTCACCTGTGGGCGGGAGCACCTCGATACCAACTTGATCCTTTTGATTCGGTCCAAAGACGCGCTGAGCGTATCGTTGACGATCCCATACTCACATGCGGTATTGAGCCCTTAAGTCTGAGAAGAGACTGTGCTTCTTTGTGTGTGTTCTATCGCTTATACAACGGGTTGTGTTCCAAAGAATTGTTCGACATGATGCCCACGGCCACATTCTACCATCCCACCGCTCGCCATCGGCAGGGTGTTCATCCTCACAAGCTGGAGCCTAGATGGTCACGCACAGTGCGGTTTCAACGAAATTTCCTTCCGCGCACGCTCCGATTGTGGAACGAGCTCCCTGATGATGCTTTCCCGGGGGATTACAGTATGGGTTCTTCAAAAAGGGAGTAAATAGGTTTTTAAAAAGGTCGGCAAAGCGTTTGTGATGCCCCTAGTGTTGCAAGCGTCCATAGGCGACGGTGACTGCTTACCATCAGGCAGGCCGTAAGCCTTTTTGCTACCGTTGTAGTATAAAAAAAATATATATTATCAATTTATCATAGAAGTGGTTTGTAAGCGCTCTGATAGCATTCTCCAGCAGTGATTCATTCCTTTTCGACTGGCAGACACTATGGCGATGGACTTGTACATTATAAAGCGTTAAAAAGAGTTCGTCACAATCACATACTTTTCGCGAATAGCGATTTATATGTGATTCATTTCCAAACAGTCAATAGATACCCGTGCATAGTACGAAGATTTATCGGCTGACGTGGTTATCAAATGTTTGATGATATTATGATTATATTTCAGTATAGCTTTACTTTTACTATGACCATACAAGAGTAAAGTTCAGTAAATACACAGAGCCACTCACATCAGTTCCCTTCATCTAAAATACATAGATAGGTCGTGCTATTAACCTACAGCACTACACCCAATGTGATTAATTCACTTCAATCTAGCGTTGCCTCTATATTAGTCGTGCCATATCTTCACTTTGAAAACAGTTTATGTGCAGTAACTCATAGTCAGTAGATTCAATACTATATGTAACATTAGTTTTTCAAAAAAATATTATCATAAAGCCACTTTTAGTAAACGACTTCAATTAATATTGATCTTCTGAAACAAAATAAAACACATTTTCACTTCACTTTGTTTTATAGTTACAATTATCGAGACAATTAATAAATGTAAACTCATATTAAACTCAATGTGTGACTTTATTTCTAAACGCTAATTCGTTCCCCAAAATCGGCTGGATAATAAATGTTACTGTAAAGTTAATGTTACTGTTGTTACTTAATAAATGTTACTTAAACAAATAGATGAATTTAATTGTTTATGTTATACACAATAAAGTCTTATTATGCCTTCAATTCGATTTTTGCCTGTTTTATCTGATTGCTAAATTATCATCATAATAGCTATATACATTTTCTGTTTTGCTAGTACTCTGACAACCTGACTACCAACTGTATCTGCTGTATTGATAGTCTATTAAACAAATTAAACAACTTCTGAGCGAAATGACCCTCCACCCATGATCTCAAAGTTCGGGAAGAATTATAGTAATATATATATATATATATATATATATAATATATATATATATATAATATATATATATATATTATAGTACGAGTATTATGAAGGAACTTAACGTGACGTGGAAGAAGAAAATAAGTAGGAGGGATAAAATATGCGCATTCCGGCGAAAGCGAATCCACAATCAATTCAGCTTTGCACGAAATTCTGAAATATGATATATTTGCGTAAACCAAATTTAGTAAGACAATATTTTTGTGTTGCTAGAGTTATTTAGTTGATTGTTGGTCAAATTTGTACAACTGGTATGGTTTATGATTTTACTCTACGGCTTTTGTGATCTAGCTATTTAGAAATCATACTTTAGGTTTGAAAGAGAAACTAGAAACTTTTAACGTGCAATTTAAGTTTTAATTTAATTTAATGTTTTAGTATAAAATAGTTATTGATTTCATGCTGCATATTTAACATTAGAACAAATGTGAGGTCTTATCGTTAGATTTAAAATAAACAAACTAAAAAGACAAAATTTGATAAAAGCATGAGCCAAAAGTCAATAGAGAATTAAATAAAAATCATTCTAAAAATTTACTAGTCACAAAATTTTTTAAAATATAATAAAAACAACTAACTTAACAAATTTTATTATTTCATCATAATTCTTAGTTAGCTTCATTCCGAAATTGATTAACGCGATTTGTTGATTTGAGTGCGGTGGGGGCTAAGTGTGACGGGAGGCATAGGTACAAACTAAAGTTCAAACTTCAATGCTACATAGCAAGTGAGGTATTACAGCCTGAGCCAATCCAGATAAAGGACTAGGATTGCATTGTAACTCCGAACTTGGTCATTCGAGTCTGTACTCAACGGTAACGGTATCTTTTCATAAACCCTGTGGTTTATGAGAAGATTATTTCATAAACTCTGTGGTTTATGAAAAGATACCGTTTCTAGCTTTTCTTTCGTTGAGATTGAATCCGGAAAATTAAACTCCTCTGATATCGATGTACATACTAAAGAGTTTGCTGTCGTAACTGATCGATATGTTGTAATCAGTGCTATTAATTCTTCTCGTAACCAAGCCGTGCTACAATTTTATACCCCGTTGGAAACACCTAACTGAACCATATCACTACCCCTTCCCACACACACCGATCTCTGTTAAAATCAGCTAACTCTGTACCCTTTTAACATGTTTATCATACTAAGACCTAGACACATCAGCCATGAACCTATCTTCAATGCTGTGGGGCTAATACCAACTATGTAATAGACCGTACTGTGATAATACAACGGAAGTATTTACAAAATTGTTTTTATCCAAATTTAGTCTCATTGCCTTTTTAATAAAACATAAAAAGATATTAAATAGTTATTCTTAGGAGAACGAACCACATTCTCTGCGGTCCCATGTGATGATACGGCGTAGATAGTGAACTGATATCTCTTTACTTGTAAAATGCAGCCCAATATAGAAGGCCACTTTTTGCATGAGTAAAATTCAACATGCAAATACGTCTCTGAATATGATTAGAAACTGACAATCCACTATGCTCGGTACTGCAAATACTTCAAGCCATTTTATTCATATATGAAGTAAAAATTAAAAACGTTTCCGTACGCGAATACCCAAAAAATCAATATGAATTCATTTCCAGGCTTGGGCAGACTTACGACTACAGAACGCGCCGGTGCAATCGCCTCCGCTGCACATAAACTATACTCGACCACCATATGTAGAAGACTATTTGTGCAAGCTTTAATTTTTACGATCCCCTTGCGGACTCTAATAATTTTTTTTGAGATCCTACACTTACGAGTACAACTCTCCTTAACCATTATACCGGGGTTAAGACACCGGGTAACGACGTAAATGACGCAATCTAACTCTTCATATATCACTGACCTCCGATTAATATAAGGACCTTAATATAAGGCTAGTCCATAATGTATTAATTTCAATGTTTTCTACTTGACAGTGTAAGAAGCAAGTGAATGTGCATAGTGAATTATTATTCACTATGCACATGATGAGTATATGATTTTTTGGTGTTGGTGAATCAAGCGACTTATCTCTAGTAGGTAACAGCAATAGCAAAGACATCTTTACTATTGCTGTTATCTACTGTAGATGCACCATTATATTTAGTGTTAATATATATACGACTACAATCACCCACCTCTATAGCCTGTTTGTACTTACTTACTCGCGCTTAGGACTAAATGTTTTACTAAAGGCATGTGCACAGCAAACTGCCTCCCTCATTGCTGCAATTTCCCCAAGCGAAATACTGTCACTTACGCTTATCTATTTACTTGCAAGTTATACTTCTCAACAGGACTTATTATACGTGACATGTGTACTATGGTCCGTAAACGAGCTATATGGGTTCAATTGCTAGTAAGATTTAATCTCGTTCTGTAATACCGGCATCAAACTCACATATTTGCTTGAGTACAATTAGAAAGGGATTGTGATGTGGGGCCTAATAGCACTATTCCCACTTTACTGTACTCAACTATCGATTTAAGTTCAAGTTTGATTTTAGAATACAAATCTAAAATCAAACAATATGGGTCACGTGACACCTCTGCTCACGTCAAGTTAACACAGTGTTAACACTCCTGCAATTCCTCGCGCACTTTGAGAGTTTTATCTTTGAGATAAAAAGAAGTTTATCCGGATCTAAAGCAACAACACTTGCGAGTTCGTTAATATCCTTTGAATAGAACTAAATTCTAGTATGCATTGCTAGCCTACTTCAAAACGGTTGCTTTTTTAAGTCCGTATAGTGGATATAAAATGTTTTTTTTTTTAATTTGGTACAAATATTTTAATATTAATAATTTTGATGAAAAAGTTTATACCAAGACATTTTAACGTAAGAATTTTAATGTTCGCTGTCACTTTGTCATTATCATTGCAAATACATTTTTTCGAGATTTGGAGGTTTTTGACTTATCAAGGTTCGACTTTATGAGGTTCTGTAATTACTCTATCCAAAAACACTTCAAGAAACTTGCCGAATCTATTATATTTAAAATGATTCCGGTAATTAAATTTCTTCAAGCATGATTACATGCTTGAGAGAAATTTAATTTTAAAAACAACTGAGCGCCGTTAAATAGTCCTAACAATAAGCCATTTCAGGATCAGATATCCTTTGATTAGTAAAACAAGATCACGTTGAATCAAACCTACTATCAATCAAATTACCAAGACCGCAGTCAAACATACACACTTGAGCTTCGTCACCACGCGGCATACTCGTGTATCTGATTGTTCCATAGGAATAGATATTTTTCTGTGAAAAAATTATACTATATAATTCCCTGGGTCTCGAATTATCCTTACATCAAATTAGATCAGAATCAGTTCACTTTTTGTCATCGAATTTTTCATAAAGAAATATTTTTCCGTTAGATTACATTTCCCGAAATACGTTCCCAGAATTGTAACTGTCCCCAAACCAAATCTTATTCGCGTGTCAATGAAGCACACAGACAGATATATACAGTTACTTTCACAATTCTCCAGTTGTCAGAGCTTCACGAGTACCTGACACCTGGACATTAAACATTAATTTCCTTATCATCAATATTTTTGTATTAACTTTTAATTAATATAAACTTGCATTGTGTATTTTTTTAATAATAATAATAATAATGACATGTTTGATACAGTTTGTGACGTATCAGCAAAAGGTTTCAAGTAAACTCACACGGATCGCTGTCTCGCGATCGGGTAATCTGACTCGAGTAAATGAATAACTAGCATATATGTATGTGCAACAAGTGAATATCTGCATGGTACGGTAACGTCACATATGCATGCTTAAAATCCATCTAAAATTTATGGTAGTATGAAAATATTACAAATGCAAATGCTGGTTGATAAAAAAACGCCGCTTAGAACTAGGGCAAGGATACGCTCATCGCGCGGATCTAAACTTTTTGCGCGTGACTAGAACAAGTTACACATTCTATGTATATAACCATCGTGTATTCATCATTCATTCCGTTCGGTTAACAATCGGGAACGAAACAACAAACGCTGTCGTTATCGTGTTTGCACGCGCACTATATCGCACTATATATACTTACTTGAGTGTTTAACATCTACACCTTTGTTGGATTAATACTTATTATTCCAACTATTCCCTTAAATAGCATATCTGACTTACCGTAGGTACTTAATAACTCAGATATGCTGTACCGCTGCATGGCGACGAAACTCAAAAGAGTATATTGACGAGCTAGAAGATATTTTCATATTGTAAAATAATGTGTTGTTATATTGACATAGATTGTATTCTCTTGACTTCATTATACAAGCTTATCACCATGCATGAACCCTCAAACGTAGTTGACTGGCTCAGTATAGCGCTGGAGTATATATGAGGTGTGCTTGACGTACCGTTATGAAAAAAAGCGAACGAAGTTTATAATTTTTTTAACTCTGAATACTGATGTAACATATAAACGCCACGACCACTTGGTATTCTGTGGGACCAAATAAAAGAAAAAACGGCGTCAGTCTATCTATATATGAAACGGTATTTCATCAAGTCTTAAAACTTATATCATATAAATAATATTAAATATATAAATAAAATCTACTTAATCATAACAAATGCAGTGTGTGACCGTAATGTGGACATATTTATAGTAAGTAAAAAAAATATTGCATAATTAATTTAACTATAATGATGCAAGGGTTAATAATTTTACCTTGAAAGTTGTCAGAGAGTTTCTTATTTGTTAAGGGAAGTTATTCCAATACTTTCTAGTAGAATGCAGAAAACTATCATGAAATGCTTACAGTCTATAAGTATCTCGATTTGTGGTGACAACAAACATAGACAGAAAAAGTATCCATGCTTATCCCCAGACTACAATACAGGTTAGTATTGTGCAAGCACTTTGCTATGACGTAATTGCAATATTATAGAAATGGCAACCAAACCTTTTTGTCGAAAAATTGTTTTTTAAGAAAGTATTATCCAGATTTTTCATGCGATTGCACCACATTTGATGAAACATTGTATTTTCTTAGTAGTCACGACAAATATATTGACGAGAATGGACAATATTTTAAGTCAATAAAGATAACTTTTGATATTATTATAAAGTCGTGGCTTTGTCCACTGAATGGAGAAGGATAACAGAAGTGTACGTTTTACCGCTAAACGATATCAAACGTCCGGGGGATTCCCCGCGGACAGATGTAATCCGAATTCCAAATGGACGACGTCACGTAAATAAGTTAAGAACGTTACAGATTTTGTTACACTGTTTGTTTTATTTTCCATATTTCCCAAAAGATTTGCTGTATTGTGATATGATGCCACTGTGAGGTAAACAAAACATGAAAACTTTTTCTTCTTTCACTTATTCTTTTATTGCCGGATTAATGTGTGCCTCGAGGTCATTTTGTTAATAGGCGCGCAGGGCCTGCGAATAAACGCGGAACCCAGACCATTTACAACTTTACAAGCCGCGACGAGAATCTCGTTAAACTCGGGACATATTTGTTTTCGTTCATACGCCAACGGCGCCGTGCCGTAAAGAAGGGAGACTCCGAAAAGTTTGGAGCACATAAAAATGATGAATTACTTTCATCCTGCCAGAATCCATTTTTTTGAAGATTACAGACATTACGACCTTTTTACAGATACTAAAAGTGAAACTTTTATAACTTTTGTATTTATTGGTCTTTTTTCAAATTCTGCGTTGGTTGCCTGGAGAAATAAAGGGATTGTTCATCGTGATTTTTTTAAATAACTGTATATGTATTTGAAATCAATGGAACTTTATGCGTAAGTCAGAATGAATCACAGAATCAATTGTTTTCTTGTATTTCCTGTACGGTCAGTTAATTAACAATGGCATTGAAATTTTAAAACCACAAATTACATAGCATTTTGATTTTTTAGTTTACTTATGTACAAAAGCAAACTTTTATTTTATAGTGATGTTATAATGTAATATGACGTCATTTTCAATGTTTTGTTTAAAGAATTCAAATCAATATAGTTTAAAAGTCAAATATCAGAATACCACTTTTCAAATCAAGAGAATGACGACTACAAATTGAAAACACAGACGAGTAGTATAAATAAAGCTGGTAAATTAAAAGCATTCATTGATGTGTTTGTTGTTGTTATCGGTGTAAGTTAGTTGACATCGGAAATACTATTGTTTGCAGTCACATCATCAACCTATTATTAACGTACAGTACATAATAGCCTCTCGCTTCGAAATATCTATTAAAAGTTCCAGAATCTACTGGACCTGAACAGCGCCGAACAATTTATTTTTGAAATACTTTTAAAGGAAGACCATATCGAGTCTCTTAAGTAACGTGTCGAATTCTCACGAATACTTTAATTGGTTATAAGCCCAATGCAATTGCCGCCACAATTGTTGTCATTATGAGTTTTCACATAAAATAATTTACGTAGCCGAAAAGGAATATACTTTATTATTTAGATGTGAAAATAACCAACAGTCAAAATTTTATTGAATAATATCTGTATCAGAAAAAGGTAACATTCATGAAATGTATGAAGTATGTTGTAAGAGGATAAATTTCAATATAATATTTTAATATTTTTCAATTTATTTGTATAAACTTTGAATTTGCGAAAAACATCTCAAGCCGCTGCCGCAACGCGTGGTGCCGTCGTATTTTAAAAGTAATAATCCACATTCCAATCCTTTTCCTCAATCCGGGGCGAAGTTGACACGTAACAACGTCATATATAACACCCCATATTTTTTGTAAGTGCCTTTTTGCGACATTTATCGAGCCAACATTCAGCTTCTTAGACATGTCAGTTTTTACGACACCACATTAATCAAGCTTCTTGATTCCGCCTTGGGTTTGGTCATTGGTTAATGTGTCATTGTCTGTTACGCAAGGTAATATCTATACGATGGGCATCAAAGCAAAAGAGACATTGACATGATAACAATAGAACTAAATACCCACTCATAATAAATATACATATCGACCAACAACTAGGCGTATGACGTTGTATGCATAAGTTAAATGATACCAGCTAATATAGAGCATAGATACAGGAATTGTTGAAATATGTGTGATAGTTGATATGCAAAGGTATATGTATTAATTGCAATTATTTTTGCCATCAATAAAATATATCTAAATAGGATGAAGTCGTGTCACTTATAATTCAAGAATTTTTACAGATTTGCTGGACTTGTAATGTCAAGAATGATAGAAAAAGTGCTAATATATTCTTAGATTATATATTATTATTTGAAATAAACTCGTAGATTCCTCCACTCCATGCCTGCCACTCCAGGACCTTTCCGTCCGACGTGTTTTGTTCATTGCGATTTAAATCGCAATTGAATCGTCTGCATATATCGTCTTTTTTGATTCGACGCAAAAATCTTCTATCTTCTCCATTGCCCTTTGGGCGACTTTCAGCCTCCATATAAGGCCTAGTCAGCATTCGGTCATCACTGACAATACGCAGGAACTTTCGTCTTGAGGCACTGCGGTAGATAGGCTGAGAATATGCAAATGAAATAATGCTCACGACTCAAACATAAAACTTTCGTATTCAATGTATGTATGTATTTCGATTTCGTATTTTTTTTATGCTAGGCCCGGCAGATGACTTCCTCCCGCCTGATGTTAAGCGGTAAAAGAGGCCCAAATGAGATGACAGATAGAATAGTGACGTTACTCCACTTTTCTACTTGCTCTATCCCTGCCGGCCCAAAAGATGCTTTTTCGCGCCTCTTTGAAGGAACCCATGTTGTAGGATGAAGGAAACACATACGCAGGCAGAGAATTCCAAGTGCGGGAAGTACGGCAGAAGAAGGAATAAAATTAATACGATGGCCGGTCAATATAATTAACCTATTTAATTTGAAATACATACAATTACAGTTGTATTTACTATTAATAGGTAGTAAGTTAGATTCCGTCGTACAGTTGCTAAGTAACCAAATTTGGCTGTCAATATGCAAAACACCATTATTCATTCTTCCTCGATTCCTTTGCCTCAGTTAAATAAAGCCACGAGTTCCAAAAGAATTAAAACTTTATAGAGAACTTTTTCGTAAAATCTTCCGAACCTTTTATTCGATTTTATTTAACAACTCAAGATAACAAAATCGCAGATGTTAGGCTTGCTGTCAAGTTACTGTTATTTCTATTGTTATAGGTGTATCGTATTTCTTATTGCGTTGCGTATGACGTAGATGCAATTATGCAGTTTCGCATGTCGAAGGTTCATTAGAGAGCCGACGTGTCTGATTATTTCGTAATGAAATTATCAATAGTTGTTGACACCAGCTATGAAGAGTACGCTTACTTCTATCAGTTAAACAGGTGGATAATTAAAATCACAAATCATTACACGCATAGCCTTATGTAATATTATTAGGGCATTAATAAAATTCATAAATATAATAATATCTTTATTGAAAATAAGAATTACGATTCGGTGCACACTTAATCCATCACTAGTTTTACACTAAACCAATATATCGCACCTTTAGAATTGAAGTGACCTAATCCAAAATTCTTCTTTTAATTAGTTATACAGACTAGTTTAGTATACAATCATAAAAATAATTCATATACTACCATTAACAATAAAAAATATGACAATTAACGTACAACTTAAAGCATTATATTAAAATAGAAAAACAAAAAAATGACCAACTCTTCAATCACATTTTTAGCGTTTACCAAAAAAATTTGATACCAAAAGAATTTTGGATTAGGTCACTTCAATTCTAAAGGTGCGATATATTGGTTTATAACCTGGTTTAGCGATAGCGATAGCGATATCATTTGATATGTGATGACTATCGCTGAACCAGGTTTCACACGAAACCTATAATTTAACTACAGTGCTTTCATTTCTATCTTATAAGAAATAATGTACAACTAGTTACTTTTTATTTTTTTTATAGTCTATGAACAAATTATATACAATAAATAACATATTATTTTATGTTGTAAGCCAAAAATGTAATAAAAAAAAGAATATATAATGTATGTATGATCATTTGTCTGTGTATAGTGCGTGCGTGTATGTTTTTCTATCTGTAATTTACTATATTTTTTTAAGTTATTTAATCAAGAGGTTACAGTAATAAACTTTACTATATCATTAAAATCAAGCTGTTGTATCCATTTCGTAATCCAAAAACAAATCATATATTAATATTGTCCACTAAACACTGTCATTTTGGTTATCTTTACAACATTGTTCTTTCGTTGCTGATTAATATTAACGTTATCAAAATCAAAAAGAAATATTTTTTTGCAGACCATTACGAGATTGTAATCAAAGTTCAATGTTAACCAAGTCATTCTATCCCTTTTTATGAAAACTTGTAATTATATTCAAGCTAAAAAAATTACAGACATAATTGTTATTCTCAGCTACTTTCATACCGTGATAGTGGATTCTCTACTCTTATTTATCTGCTACAGGAAATATTAAACAGTTATACGGTAAAGTTTTAGTATGATAGAAACGTGCCTTTTTACTGAGTAGTTCTGTAGTACAATTCTGTTAACAAAACTACGATTACTTTTACTTCTACGAGTATACTACCCTTTACTCTCTTTAGTTTTGTGAACTATTAGGAATATTTGTTGCACTTGCTCTATCAAGCAGTAGATTTGTTGCCGACAATCTTGTTGACGTAACTTTAATTTATTTTGTTGAATTGAAAACCTAAATTATGTGCCAAGTTCACACATACCAATGTACTTGCATTTAGTTTAGCAAGAATATTTAAAAAATATCTCACATACATGACAATTACTTCCTAGTGCAAATATTTCGCCTGATGTCGGTGTGAGTTGCGATATTTTCATTGACCTACGTAACGATGTACTGCGTGGTAGTAAAAAGCGTAATGACGCAAGAAATGCCAAACCCTAGACAATAGAGGCGGCGTACAGTAAAAATGCGATTCATTAAACGAAGTTTATCCTTGTTTTGTGGACCTTTCAACATTTTGTTTACTACCTACGTTTTATTATATTGGATGCGTAGAACTGCTACCTTTGCTTACTTGATTTATCGAATCATAATCAACATTGGTAGCATTGCAAACAAACGTGGTTTGCCATCTTTATCTTATTAAATATATGACTGATCAAGAAAAGAAAATCGAAAAAGAGGACCAGGAACTTGATTTGATAATTCAAATTGGA
Source organism: Scirpophaga incertulas (assembly GCA_036419045.1). Classification (NCBI taxonomy): domain Eukaryota; kingdom Metazoa; phylum Arthropoda; class Insecta; order Lepidoptera; family Crambidae; genus Scirpophaga; species Scirpophaga incertulas. The sequence goes on along the minus strand of CM071639.1, from coordinate 16,167,718 downwards.
ATGTTAATCTGCTTTTATGAAGTAGAGGCAATCAGGGAATCCATTTCACTCATTTATTTATTTTCTTTCTTCTGCCATGATTCGTTTCAAGCGCTTGTTTGGTTACTAATTACACTTAAAAATAATTTATCAATAACGAGTAATACAAATATAGCACGAGTGCACTTTGATTTTTGTTATTGATATTTGGCCTTTTTTCTATCAAGTAAACATTTTTGTTTCGCTTCTTCAGATATTTCAAAATTTTGCTATAGATTTATGACAGTCTACTACAATAGATTCAAAACGGGGAAGCGGTACCTAACTTTAAAGTCGACTACTGTTTGCTGTTACAGATACAGTAATTGAATTTACACGAGATTAGTCAAATACTCTATTTATTTACGCGGCTGCATGTAGAGCAGTAATTCTCTGGCAGAACAATTGCGTTGTAACTGTAACGACCAAATTATGCAAGCAGTAAGCTTCCAACTGAATAGCACGTTTAATGTAGTTAAGGCGGGCTTTACAATACACTGCACGCCCCGAGCGTTCGCAGCGCTGCTACGGTTTAACATTAAGTGACTCTGTATGCCTAAAAACGTGTAGCATCGTAAAATGAATAAGGGAAATTGTCTAAACTTAGCAACTGTTATACATTTCGGCCTTATTGAAATGAAATGAAATTTAAAATGTTGCGAATTGATGGCTTAAATTAGACAGTTGACTAATTGAATATACTTTTATAATGAAGAATAGATTAAACATAAATTATTAAGAAAGACTCCCTGAGTAACTGACTAAAGAATAATGGGAAAGTTGAGATATAAAATTGGCCGTCAGAATTTCTTGCCTGTTCCAATCGAGAAGATTCTCATAATTTCTTAACAGGTGTAGAGCAATTTTTTTCCCAATATTATTTTATTCTTTGTAATCTCTTCATCTTAAATTAATTTATTTAGCCTTAACAAGGTCCTTTATGACTTCTGTTGAATAAAGATTATTTTGATTTGATTTGAATTTGATGTTGTCAGGGTTCAAGTGCTTGATATGCTTCTTATAACATAGTTGCTCTATAAGGCTGCTATTTTATAAGTTTGCCTTATACATACCTTATATCGATTGAATTAAGGTAATAAAACTTAGTTGAAAGCTTTTCTATCAAAAGATACGTACGAGTCGTGGTACTTCCAAGACAATTATTCATTTTGGTTGCAAATCTATATGAAAATAATTACTGGCATTTTTTAATTTGAGGAATTGTAGTTTTATGTCAAATTACTACAATTTTATCGACATATTTCTAACTGTACTTTCTAAGAAAAAGAAAACATTTCGACCACGGTAACGTCGTATTTTCTGCCTTATATCTGAAAAAATGCCGAAGCTTGTAGCACTGAGCCGCGAATTAACAAAATTTCATGTTCAAGCACCGGCACCCATATTATGTATCTCTGTGATAGAGCATAGATAGTGCAAATACATTAATGCTTTGTGAATACACTTATGACGTTGAATTTTAATAAAGCAGTGATTTTATGATAACACCACAATATATTTAACCTAATATATGTACACAAAATAATGTTGTGTTGATTCATTCATAACTCAAGAACAACTAAACAGGTTTAAATGATCGTCTATTTCTTGGATTCTTCTCCATCAAGAATAGTAGAATAATTTAAGCAATATTAAAAAGTAAGAACAATAATTAGATTAGTACAAAATTATGGTGAAATCTATTTAGTCAGCTAGTATAAATACAAAATGTGAAATATTTAATTTGCGTTAGCCTAATATAGGCTAATTCTAACTTTCATCATCGGAGCTCGTATCCTTCCGTTCCTAGGGGCTAGTGCCTATCTTACCTGTGTTAGGTCAATTAGAAGTCAACCACGCTGGCCCAGTACGATTGGTTGACTTTGCATACTATTTTGCATTTTTTTCCTACATTATAAATGATGTGAAATTATAAACATGAATTACACATTGATACTCTGTACGATCGTCTCAGAACCTCTTGACTCGAAGACCATTATTGAGACGATAGAGCCTCCGACAGTTGATCGAATGGAGCAATGAAGGTGCTGACTAAATATTTTATTGTCTTTTAAATAAATATCAGTTTCTAACAGCACATGCGTACCTTATAAATATACGACCCATCATAAGCTTAATGTTTTCCATATGCTGGTAACCAGAACTCCTAACATGACATCAAAACTTGATATAATCAATAAATTCGCTATTTAAATACATTGCATCCCAAACAATTCTTTTATGCTATTTCTTTTATCTATACGATATCATACCAACCCTCGACGTAAGGTAATTCTAGGTCATTGGCGACCCACAACAAGTCTTCTATGAAGTTAAGATACATCATTAGCCTAAGTAAAAGGCAGACTTTATTTAGATATATGTATATAACTAGTGTGTCTTAAAACTTATTTTTGTTTCCGTACATTCCCACTAAGTCAATGTTATTGTTAGCTATGAAATAATAGTCAGGGTGCCGATAATGTGTAGATTGTGTGTACCAATTACGGCGAAGATACGTAAGCCGAGATTTCTGGCCAGACGTAATAAAATGGAACGAGGTCCGTGGTGTCAATATCGTGCGAAGCTGACGTCATCAATGGGCTGGCCGCTTCCACAGACGTGTTACTATGAGGTTAATAAAAGAATAGATTAGACCTTTTTTGCTTTTCCGCTTATTACCTTGGAGCTTACGTGGACTTAATTTCGAGCACCTTAGTGAATTCTGTCGTAGGTAACGAGACGTAGCATAACATAGCTATTCGTATTAGTCAAAGAAAGTGGAAATAAAAACTAGACAATTTATTTTAGCAAGTTTATAGAAGATAACGTTTGTTAAAAGAATTATATATCACACGTAAGGCGCTATATATAATGTTTAGAGCACGGTTTTAAAATAATGTACACTGCGAAATATTATAGTTTTGAATCTCGAACATAGAGAGGGATTCAAGTATAGAATTCTAAATGAAATGAGATTTAAAGTAGTTCTCTGAAAGAAAAATAATTACAAACTTTAGATTTCCACCGCCTCTACGAAAAAAATATAACAGAAAAAAATAAATAAATTTAAATTATTTTCTAATGAAATCCCTATCAGGTATTTTGCATTTATAAAAATAATGTGTATTTAGCGTGTAAGATTGTTATTAGATTAGTTAATGTAACTTATACTCATTTTTAACTATAACTTATCCTCATATTTTTCAATATATTCTATACTCGAAACTCATTTCTAATTTATTTGAAAATTCGCATAGTAGTGTAAGTAAAAATTGTCTGTATTCGCGTTTTTATGTGAACCAATCGACGCAATTCGAATAGACGGAATGACAGCAAATTAATCACTGAGCTTCGGAAGAAATGGAACTTTACTATCGACTCATATTTTTACTTCCAGATGGAAATACACTTTATTTGTCCTTATCGTATCGGTTCGGAAATTCTGCAGGAGAGAATTCATTCCACCGTCTGATAGGGCGAGGCGCGGGTGGTAGGAATCTGTGCGATAGAGGATGCATAATGAGACTACATATTGTTACGCCGGTGGCTTAGTAAAACTTCAAAAGTGATTTTCTGTGACTTAGAAACGTTTTCATCAGGCTGAATCGTCGTTTCAGGCCGTTTCAGAAGTAGCTCTTTCACATACTAAAAAATCTAAATCACACCCAAGTTACAGTAGTTTTCAAGCGCCTGAAACATGTTTTCAGTACGTTTCAGGCTACCCTCTATCCAATGCCGCAATAACCTGAAAACCCGTTTTCAGGCGTTTTCAGGACCCCTTATGAGCCATTAAGCCTACTTCAGTAAAAGGACATAAATTTCAATAGGAGTGAAAGAGATAGCAATAGTAGAAAGAGACAGAGATAGTTAGAACATTCGAGAAGTATTAGAATGAGAAAACATCATTAGAAAGAGATAGACAAACACAGAATATTCGAGTATTGTGTATCGAGAATATTCGAGTATCGAGACAGTTATACTCGAAACGTCTCGAACGCGCGACGTATTGGACTACACATTCGAGTGTGTCCGCGAATGTTCTGGCAAGAGTGGCAAGTATCTTAGGGGACTATATAAGGCTGTGTCCGGCCGCCGGGAAGCATTATTGTTTTGCGATACAGTGCGAAAACATCTAAGTGATATTGGAAGCGACTTTCAGTGCTTTCAGTGAAGTTAGTGAAGTTAGTGTACTAATTAATAAAAGTTTAGTGTTTTGGTAGACCGCCGTTTGATTTACTGACCCCAGCTCGTAACATTTGGTGTCAGAAGTGGGATCAGTATGCCGGTTCTACCAAAGGAAGACACGGAAGGAAGAATCCGGACAAGAAGCCAGCGACAACAGGAAGCCGACCAGAGACGCTTCGGAGCTACTCAGCCGCCAACTGACGAGGACCAGCAGTCAGTTATGGAAGCCACTCCCTCAACGTCGGCTGCCGCACCAGATTGGGCGGCTTTCATGGCGATGATGCAGGAGCAGGCCCGCCGTCAGGAGGAGCAAGCACGCCGTCTGGAAGAGCAGTTGCAGCGTGATAAGGAGGAGCAGGCCCGCCGTCAGGAGGAGCAGGCACGCCGTCTGGAAGAGCAGGCCCGCCGTCAGGAGGAGCAGGCCCGCCGTCAGGAGGAGCAGACTCGCCTTTTGAGGGAACAACTGCAGCTCGGCCAAGATGAACAAATGGTCCTGATCAAAGATCTCCAAGCGACTTTCGGCAATAAGGTCAAAGTGATAGAAGATAAGGTTCTGCAACACGAGAACCGTCTCACCGAAGCTGAATCTGAGATTGCCGATGTCAAGAAGGCTTTGGGTAATCTGAAGGTCGGAGATGGGACAGCCACTATCGTCAGTGCCGCTCCTTCGGTGCGAGGATTCAAAGTGCCACCTTTTGATGGGAGTTCCTCGTGGTCAGCCTATAAAATACAGTTTGAGGCTGTAATGGAGGCAAATGGGTGGACTAAAGCCCAGGCCATGACCGCACTCAAGCTAGGCCTCCGAGATCAAGCCTTGACAGTCCTCGAAGCTCTTGACAAGAAGGTGAGCTACGAGGAACTATTGGAAGCGCTTGAGGCAAGATACGGCGACGCACACCTTGAACATGTGTTTCGGGCCCAGCTAAAAGATCGGGTTCAGCGTGTTGGTGAAAACCTGCAACAATGGGCCCTAGAGGTAGAAAAACTGGTACGTAAAGCGTACCAGTCCGCACCGACGTTAATTGTGGGCAACCTTGTACAGGCTTTTGTCGACGGCATTCGGGACCTCGAAGTGAGAGCTGCTGTGAGACTCGGGCACCACGAAACCCTTAAAGACGCCCTGGCCCATGCTCTAGAAGTGGAAGCTGTGAGGCAAGACCATCGGTCTCACCGTGTCAGGGAGGTAGTTGCAACACCTGTGCGTGACCGCTTCAAGGGATACAGCCCTAGATGCTACACTTGTGGCGAAAAGGGACACCTCCGATCAAGTTGTCCTAAGCGTAGCTCAGGGATTGATAAAGATGGGCCTCAGGAGAACAGGGCAGCTAATAGCGCTGTCCAACAACAGCAGGGAAACGAGTAAACGCCAGGACTGCGGGGCGAGTGCTGGCTGGTGTTCGCAGAGCCCCAAGGATTTCGATCTCACAAGCCCACGATGGGAACAGCCTGATCATCAATGGCGAGGTTAACGGAAGGCCATGTAAGCTGACAATCGATACCGGAGCTTCTCGCACGGTTGTCAGTTCCCAACTTGCGAATCGGTTTCTGAGGGACTTCAGAAACAACAGCCTGGAGCGATTAAATTTAGTAACCGCCACCGGTCAGCACATACCCGTCCGAGGCGAACAGAAGGTGGAGTTGAAGTTGGGTAATCAAGTTTACCTGCACAACGTCATTGTGGCTGATATTGTCGATGACTGCATTCTCGGACTAGACTTTATGAGGAAGAATGGTTGTGAGATCGACGTCAAGCAAGGAATTATGAGTTGTGGACGAGAAGAATTGTTCATGGAAGGAGCCACACCGGGGAAAGTGTATAGCTTAAAGAAAACCGCTCTACCCCCAAAATCAGAAACCATTGTGCCGGTTAGTCTCCCTTACAATTCTGGGAAGATACATCGATGTGTACTCATTGAAAGATTAGATCATGACCAGCCATGGAAGATGGCACGAACTCTGGTAAGAACCACTGGCTTTGCAGCAGTTCGTGTACTGAATCTTGACGATAAAGAACACGTGATCGAAAAGGGAATGTTACTTGGTACGAGTGAGGAGGTAGACTGGTTGCGTCGTTGTCAAGACACGACTCATACAAATGTCAACAAAAATGAAGGAATCAGCGTGTCAAAACTTTTGGAAGACTGTCGAGACGTTTTGTCTAAGGAACAGATAGACAAGGCTAAGAAGATGTTACTCAAGTACGCTGATGTTTTCTCTACTAACGACGAGGACATTGGGAAGACGAGTTTAGTTCAACACAGAATTAACACTGGGAACGAATTGCCTATCCGCCAGCGACCAAGAAGACTACCGATAGCACGGGAAAAGGAAGTGGAGACCATGATTGAAGGAATGGTGAAGGAAGGTGTTATAGAGCCTTCGTCCAGCCCATGGTCTTCACCCGTGGTGCTTGTAAGGAAAAAGGATGGCAGCATGCGTTTTTGTGTTGACTACCGCCGCCTGAACGACATCACAAAGAAGGACAGCTATCCATTACCCAGGATTGATGACACGCTGGATATGCTTACCGGAGTGAAGTGGTTCAGCACGTTAGATTTAAAAAGTGGCTACTGGCAAGTAGAAATTGACCCTAAGGACAAGGAGAAGACTGCATTTTCTACTGGAAAGGGACTATGGCAGTTCAAAGTGATGCCGTTCGGGCTGTGTAATGCACCGGCGACTTTCGAAAGGCTGATGGAGCTGGTACTCAGCGGATTGATTGGAGAAGCCTGTCTGGTCTATTTGGATGACATCATCATCGTGGGCCGTACGTTTGAAGAACACCTTCAGAATCTAGAACGGGTGCTATCAAAAATTCGAAGCGCCAACCTGAAGTTAAGCCCTAAAAAGTGTTCCTTCTTCAAACGACAAGTAAGCTTCCTAGGATACGTGGTTTCGGAAGCGGGTGTCCAGACAGATCCGCAGAAGATCATCGCCGTAAAGGATTGGCCAGTTCCGAGAGACAAGACACAAGTAAGAGCATTTTTGGGTTTGTGTTCCTACTACCGGCGATTTGTGAAGAACTTTGCCGACATTGCCAAGCCTCTTCATAAACTCACGGAAGAAAAGAGAAGTTTTTGCTGGGATGAAAACTGTGACGTCGCATTTCAAGCACTGAAACGACATCTGTGTAACACACCTATTCTGGGGTATCCTGATAATGAAAATGAATTCATAGTGGATACAGACGCAAGTGATACTGGGCTAGGTGGTGTATTGTCGCAACGGAAAGGAGATCGCGAAGTTGTTATAGCATACTTCAGCAAATCTTTGTCCAAACCTGAGAGAAATTACTGTGTCACGAGAAGAGAATTACTGGCAGTGGTGAAAACATTGCAGCATTTCAACAAATATTTGCTTGGTCGAAAATTCCATCTGCGTACTGACCATGCTGCATTGAAGTGGCTATTACAATTCAAGAATCCCGAAGGACAAGTTGCGAGATGGATCGAGTTACTTCAAGAATATGACTTCGTGATTGAACATCGCAGTGGAAGATCTCATGGTAATGCAGATGCTTTGTCAAGAAGACCTTGCTCTGAAGACTGCAAGCACTGCGTAAAACAAGAGGCAAAAGCAGACCTACCTGTGAGAATGCTAAACACGGATCTTAGCAATGAATGGAAAGAAACCTTTCAGCACGCTCAGCAGTATGATGTAGACATCAAACCGATTCTCGAATGGATCAAAGCCGGTACTCCTAAACCTGCCTGGAGTGATATTGCGTCGATGAGTTCCATCACGAAGAGCTATTGGGCTCAATGGGACAGCCTGGTTATCCAAGATGAAGTCTTGTGCCGCAAATGGGAAAACGCTCGAGGAGACCGTTGTCATCTACAAATGGTTGTACCCAAAGCCAAGATACCGGATGTTCTACAGCTGTACCATAACGGATGTTCGGGAGGTCATATGGGAGTGACGAGAACTCTGTTGAAAATAAGAGAACGATTTTACTGGATAAATTGCCGTGACGATGTTGAAGATTGGTGCCGCAAGTGTACTAGTTGTGCTGCAGTAAAGGGACCTCATACACGCAGCAGAGGTGCATTGAAACTGTATAACGTTGGTGCACCATGGGAAAGGATTGCCATAGACGTTGCGGGACCATTTCCGGAAAGTGAATGCGGAAACAAGTACTTCATGGTTGTGATGGATTATTTCACTAAGTGGCCGGAAGTCTTCGCTATTCCTAACCAAGAGGCTTCAACAGTTGCGGATAAATTAGTCCATGAAGTCTTCTGCCGTTTTGGAGTACCCTTGGAAATTCATAGTGATCAGGGAAGAAATTTTGAGTCTCAAATATTTCAAGAGATGTGTCGAGTTATGGGTACCCATAAAACGAGGACCACTTCTTACCATCCGCAATCTGATGGAATGGTGGAACGATTTAACCAAACATTGGAGAGGTATCTTGCAAAGGTTGTGTCAAACAGGCAAAAGGATTGGGACAAGCACATCCAACCATTCCTGATGTCATATCGAAGCGCAGTGCATGAAAGTACTTCGGTGACACCAGCATTTGCAAACTTTGGTAGAGAACTACGGTTGCCTGCGGATCTACTTACTGGAATTCCACCTGATGCCCCGCGGAATATAACCGAGTACGCGAATGATTTGCGCAACAAGTTGAACGACGTACACGAGCAAGTCAGACAATCAAGCCAACAGATGTCTGAGAAGATGAAAACCCGCTACGACCGAAATGTAAACAACAAGGGCTTTGAAGAGGGTTCGTTGGTGTGGCTACATAATCCAGTCCGCAGTAAAGGGAAATCTCCGAAGCTTCAAGCCAAATGGGAAGGACCCTATCGAGTTTTGAAGAGGATCAACGACGTCACGTACCGGATACAGCGGAATGCACGTAGTCCCTGTAAGATTGTTCACGTTGACCGACTGGCGAAATACCACGGAAATAATGATGCTCGGGACGAGCATGTCTTAGGAGGGGGTAGTGTTACGCCGGTGGCTTAGTAAAACTTCAAAAGTGATTTTCTGTGACTTAGAAACGTTTTCAGCAGGCTGAAACGTCGTTTCAGGCCGTTTCAGAAGTAGCTCTTTCACATACTAAAAAATCTAAATTACACCCAAGTTACAGTAGTTTTCAGGCGCCTGAAACATGTTTTCAGTACGTTTCAGGCTACCCTCTATCCAATGCCGCAATAACCTGAAAACCCGTTTTCAGGCGTTTTCAGGACCCCTTATGAGCCATTAAGCCTACTTCAGTAAAAGGACATAAATTTCAATAGGAGTGAAAGAGATAGCAATAGTAGAAAGAGACAGAGATAGTTAGAACATTCGAGAAGTATTAGAATGAGAAAACATCATTAGAAAGAGATAGACAAACACAAGAATATTCGAGTATTGTGTATCGAGAATATTCGAGTATCGAGACAGTTATACTCGAAACGTCTCGAACGCGCGACGTATTGAACTACACATTCGAGTGTGTCCGCGAATGTTCTGGCAAGAGTGGCAAGTATCTAGGGGACTATATAAGGCTGTGTCCGGCCGCCGGGAAGATTATTGTTTTGCGATACAGTGCGAAAACATCTAAGTGATATTGAAGCGAACTTTCAGTGCTTTCAGTGAAGTTAGTGAAGTTAGTGTACTAATTAATAAAAGTTCAGTGTTTTGGTAGACCGCCGTTTATTTACTGACCCCAGCTCGTAACATATATACGCAGCATCAAGGAATCCAGTTGCTCTGAATATATGTTTCATGTAGTAGAGGGGCAAACGAGCACACAGATCACCTGATGGAAAGCGCTTACCACCGCGCGTAGATACATAGGAACACACTTTTCTAAGTATATTCATCGCATCGGATCGGAAATACTGCAGGCGTCAATTCATCTCAGAGTTTAGTAGCTTACTAGCAGCAGGAAAGTGTGCGTATTTTATCTCACTAACAAACTATAACATACGATATGGGGTGAAGTATCAACAACAATATAAAGATCTGACGTCAGCCACATAACCTTGCTTCAATGTCCGTCAAACAACCCATAGCTTAAGCAATAAAAGTAACCATCTCAATAAATACTTTTAGTGAACTTAACCACGAAATAACTTTTATTAGAGTGTAACGAACTTTCGCCTTACTTTCTTCATAATCTGTTGATTGAACTTAGATTCATTTATGTATTTTTTTTTTAGATTGATATGCTTTTTTATATCCAAATTTCAAGATAACTGTAAATATTTCATAGCTGAATGTTGACACGTGAATACTAACTGTAAATAAAGTCTATTTTGAACTAATACATGAAAAAAAAAATTGCCTTTGCTGGTTTTCTTGCTGGTTCTTTCCGGTACAAGGTCTCCCGCCGTAGACTTGTGAGCCGATGGCGTAGCATCTTTGACATTCAAAAGTGATTGTAAAATCCTATTTGAAGAATAAATTTTTGATTTTGATATGCAATTCAATTTTCAGTTTTGTGCCACAAGTACTTTGTGTTCTTAGTTGACTATAATGTTGGTACGATTGAATAGCACTTTTAAATTCCGTCGAAGTATTTTTTTCTGCTATTGTTTTGCCACAGAAGTAAGTTATGAAATCACCGCTGTTTTTTTTAAATGCGTTTCTTTTTTCATTTAATTTTGCTCTACGATGCAATTTTAGATTAACTTTGAATCTCACTGTTTGTTTATTATTAAGCTTAGTTTATTTTTTATTGAATAACCAATTTAAAAAAAAAATATTGAATTAATCAAATTGTCCATGATGTTGTGATAATTATGTCTCAAGATTGTTTAAATTTTAATTGTATGTAATCTTTCATAAAGTATGCACGTTATTTATTAAATAATAAATAAATAAGGAAAATGATCGTGGAGAAAACTAAATTATCAAAAGTCATACTGATGGTAATTTCACAGTTAGAGATCTTTTGAATATTTAAAACTAGATGATTTATTGAAGTTCATCCTGTCTAATTTCAAAACTGATATTATATTTTTTTAAGTCTTCAATAATCCATGTTACCACCGTAACCATTTGGCTACTAAGTACAATTATGTAATAGTCAGTTAGGCGTAAGGTCAAGTCTCGTCAAAAATTATATTTGCATTTTTTCTTATATATTTATTTAGTTTTAAATAAAATGCAAGGATCAAAACACACCTTTTTCATAATTTTATTTCTCTACATTTTGTAATATTTGAATAGTTATTTTACTACACTTGACGGAGGTGAATTCAACAAATAGGTGTTTATTTATATAAATTCAGTCGTACTAGTCGTACAGTGATGTACGTATCACGCTTTTATTTTTTGTGTATTACAATAGCCATCTTTAGAGATGGCTGTCAACATACATACCATGACTATAGACGGCAAATAGAGCAAGATTGTTCTGTATTCCATTCAAGTGAACCCAAAAGGGCTTTAAACATCTTTTCTAAGTATACGATTTCAAATTTCCTTGAGTTCCCCTACGTACCTACTTTTCTGCGTGAATGTCTCATAAAAAAGGTTTCAGGGGGTCCCGTAGGATGAACTCGAAAAGAGTTAGCGAATATACACAGATTGTTATAGAAACAAAATTTTACGCAACAGCTTTGCGTGATATCGTTAAATCAAATTAACAAGATAATTACAAATATTGTACGTTATCAGAAGCGTTCTGGATATCGCGCTAATTGGTATAGCTCATCTAATCTTGTAGTTAAGCTTTGTCCAAACAAACTGGGACATCAATCAGTGATTCAGTGATTTATATGTATGTAAATCAGGTAGTATATAGAATTTTAATGAATTCAATCTTAATAGATTATATGTATCGCTTATACTTTTGTAAGTTTGTCAAATTAACATTTTCAACTTCATGAAGTATAATTAGCTGCTCTAATTTGGCAGGAATAAGGCGTAACTTATATTGGTTTTTGTAGGCAGTCATTTGAAAGATTAATTATCTACATTCATTTCTTTATATGATTAACATTGTTATTCGAGATTCAAGATTACAAATATTCGAGATCATGGTATTTAAATTTGGAACCTTCTTGGTTTCTTTGTTTTATTTGCGTGCTTCGCGCCATTCTAGTTTTTCACGTTTTATTGCTTAATATAATTTGTCATTATAAATTGTTTTCTTTTTCATTTTGTCATTTCCTCGCTGAGGTGGGATGAAAAGTTACGTATTGCACTCGAGTGGAAAGATTTTTCACCTTGTGCTCGTTTGTTTCCCTCGCTGACGCTCAGGATTCTAATTTAGAATCCTTCGCTTGCTCGGTCATCCAAATCGAGCACGCGGTTAAAAAGGAACTTTCCACTCTTGTATAATAAATAACTATTGCATAATAAACAGCTTTTTAAGGCCGTTACCTTTAAAATGTCAAAAACATATATAATTTAAATAAATTAGTATAATATTATTGAATGAAAGCGGTTAACTTTGCAAGAGATTTTATGTTTGATCCCACAATGCACCATAAGAAAATTTTGAGTTGAAAATTTTGTTGTAATTTATTGTGGAGTTTATTGATTGTACATTATTTAACGTATATGCTCTTATCATTCAAATATTTCTTTCTGCCTACGAGCAAGTGTTTTCTTACATATTCAGTCACTGCACCAAAACCATCCACAAAGCAAACAACCAAGCATCAAACCTCATCAATAATAATTATTCTGCAGCAAAGAATCAAACCTCATCTAACGTAAAATTTATTCCATCGTCATAATTTAATTCGGTAGCTTGTATTCATAGTACTACCGATTAAACGTACTACACGGCGCACCTTAAATAGTTCGCATAAAATTTTATTTTAAATTTGGAATCAATCGTCATCGCGATAACGACGAAGATTGTTTGTGGGGGTCGAATATATGAGTGTAGCAAATATCTCGCCTGTTTGCCATTTGTGAGCCTTAATGGGTGGCATTAAGGTCAGTGTTCCAATAATGTTTGGATTCACCCGATAGGACTCCTTAGAGGTATTATTATTCATTGTTCTACGAGTAAAGGTCAATTAAAATGCTTTTGTCTAATCCTTTAATTTTGCAGTCTTCCGTAAAAGGCATTCGAATGCGAAGTACTATAATTCCAATAAAAAAAATTATAACACATTTTATTAATTAAACTAACAATATTGATGCATAACTATGTAGGTATTTTGCCTTTTTCAGTAACTTTAGACATTTGTTTATGTGTACAACATAATTATACAAAATGGTTTACTAACAGACATGATCTTACTAAAAGGACCATAACAAACCGTGTACGCATTTGCGTTTCGTTATTGCAACATAATGAAATTGAACCGTTTTTGAAGAGATTAACAACTGGTGATGAAAAGTGTATTACGACGAAAACGTGCCAAAATGTTCAGTTGGGCTTCATAGATTATGGCAAAGTCCGAGTTGATTCGCAACAAGCTGATGGTGTGGTTATGGTGAGATTGAAAGGGTTCATTCTGACCTTTACCGTCAGACAGAAACATCCAATCATTTTTGTAGCCGATGCCAGACTATCGCCACCCACAAAGACAGTAGGTATTTTATTAGATATTATAACTATCATTCTTGCCTGGCACCAACGCCAAATGTAATTTAATAAATATTAAATAATATTTAATTATTAATAATGTTGTCGATTATCCTTTAAGACTTCTTGCTTTGAAGTAACTAAAAGGAGATAATTTTTTCTTGTATGGAGAATAGGCCCACTACAAAATGTAACGTTTATTAATGAGACATACGTTAAAAAATTTCTTATTAACCCTAGATATTATAAGGAACATTAGCTTGTTTTTATCTAACGGGAATATTGAGAAAACAATTAAAACATGAAGATTAAATAACCTAAAACTTCTGAGTGGTTAGTAGCTTTATTTTGATTTGTATTCAAATTGCTTTTTACGTAAATGCTATTTAACACTTTTTTTATTCTTGATAAATACAATCTTCTTTGGCCAAACGCCCGAAATACGCTACCTAGCGTATTGCTCGAGTGCTCGAGGAGCATCGAAGCGACCTCATGCATTTTCGTTAAAAAAAATAGTATAAACAAACCCCTAAATCGTATTATTTTTTTTTGCATTCTAAATACGGGATACGGGAAAGAAAACGAAATCAAGCCGTTGGAAACGTAAACACAGAATTCGGTTGAAAACAAACCGACGTCAATTGGATGTCAGTGTAGGTACCATTCTGTCTCTGTCAAAAATGATGACGCGTTCCGTTTCACGACGATACTGGACAGACGAACTAATACTTAAATTAATCTAAAATAGTATTAAAATAATTATTGAGAGTTCAATACTTTTAAATAAAATAAAAAAGAAATAATACACTATCATTTATCTATTATTATATTTATATATTATTTGTATATATATTAAATCATCTTTCATTTTGATTTAAAAAACGTTAGTTCTTTTACCTCAAATGTCAAAAGTCATTACTAAGTTTAATAAATTGATTTTATTATTCCCGTTTCATTTTTACTCATAATATCGTGCAATTGCATTTAATAATAAATTGATATTTTAGAGTTCAGTAATATTAATAAACGTTGCCGTTTTCTAGTGGGCCTAAAAAAATTATCTCCTTTATTGTTATTTTTTAATTTAAGTTCCTAAAATCAATTACAATAACATTAATATAGTGGTCGCATATAAATTTGGTCACATATAAAAAAAATCTCATACCTATCAAACTAAAAAAGAATCAGTAATATCAGTTCATAATTGGTTCAGTAATAGCATAAAAATATACAAAAAAAAACATACAGTTAAATTGGTAACCTCTTCCTTTTTGCAAGTCGGTAGAAAAAATATTAATCGTATAAGTAAGCTATTTTAAATCAATACATAGAGAGGTCGTATCAATTTTCGTGAACTGTTTCATATATTCAAGTCTACGTTAAAATTGTATAAAATTTGGAGCAGAACCCGACTATTCCCGAAACATGCCAACTATAACATACTTTTTCTTATTTTTCATACAAATCTTACGTATATTTGCCTACCGTGATAAATTGAATGATTCATTAATTTTGTAAAATATTCAATAAGCTTATCCTGCGGTATAGAAACTCAAATCGAATAACAGTTAATGATTCAGAAATATTTATATTAAAAAATGACGCACTTACAAAATATTACTAGCAAAAGGTTTTAGTGTAATTGGTTCGTTACAATTTACACATTGCCTTGTATGCTATATAGAGTACTATCATACAATGTGTTATTCACATACACTGCTTTGAGCTCGCACAATACAAAAACTTTGATAGCAAAGGGTGTTGTGACCATGACTGAGGTAGGTTCTCGTGTCTTATTCTAAAGGAAGCCTCAAAAGCGATCAGTTACTCGTCAAAATTCAATACATACTAAAACATACACATACGAAGTATAAACAGGCTAATACTATAATAATAATTGTTTATAATAAAAATAAAATGCAAGAAGATTAGTTTCTTCTTGCATTGTTTTTATTATTCTGATGACAACTTAATGTTGGGATTTTTCGGAGTACACTTGCAGATGTTAATTTCAAGGAAGCTTTGCTAACCCATAAAATCCAAGGAGACGGCTTAAAATTATAACTACCTTTATAATTATAACGTTACGCGTGAGATGTAATCCATTTACAAAAGTCTGATTATTAAATAGTAATTAAAAATCTTAACTTTATGTATATATATAAAGATTATTTGTATTTGTAATTATTATATATCTGCAGTATCTTAGCAAGTGATACAGTTGCACAATGCTTCTCAAGTTACGGACTCCTGAGTGTAGCCTTGGTACAACAACGAGTATGTACGAACGTGAGTGATAACAAGGATTACTTGACATTATAACTTCGTAATATTAATTATAATTTCCATATTTAAATATTTAGGTAGGTACTTAATTATAGTGTTATTTAATATGAATCCAATTAAATACTTAAGAGTTGTTTTTTGACGTTCAATTTACCTTACAAATGTTTCATAAACTTTATTACCACAGAATTTAAAAGTCACAATGACACCTATAATAACCTTCAACTGCAGGTTTAATAGTTTTAACGTAATTTAAATATGTGACAACTGTTTCTTAGTGAAAATTAATTAATTACATGATTAACGCCTGACGTTTTGAAGTAGCAAAGTGTATCAACTGCGTGCGTGTCGCGTGTCCGTCAGGCGCTCTGCGCACGCTAAGGTCGTGATTCGCAATTAATAGCACCGAGCCCTGCTTGCCCTTTTATAGCCCTACCAACTACTTCAAAACAGAAGTGCGAGTCTTAAGGTCAGTATCGCTACCGAATCCCGAAGGTTACAGGGAATATTGATTTAACCTAAAAATAAAACCTTTTTAACGTTTAATATTAATATGAAATATGCCAAGTTGTTTATATTGCTTTTTGTATAAACTTAGGCATCTCAATTCACGTCTGATACAACTGCTTTCTTAAATTTTTTTCAATAAAAACAATAAGTTATGATACAGTTCCGTATATTATAGACGAAAGCGACGAATCTCAAACAATTGAAATTTGTAATCAACCCTCGGAACGTCAGATTAAATTCAGTCACTTTTGTTCCGATCGTTTAACTCGGGGTGGGGAATTGACTATAAAGATCCGCCGACCTTGTACAATTTACAGCGAAGGTACTTGGTTTAATTACCTACATTTTTGTAATAATATACAAACAAAGTATGAAAGTAAAATATAGTCAGATCATTGATAGCAATGAACAGACCAGTTGTAGAAAAATGCCTATTATATATATATATATATATATATATTATACATATAATAAGACAGTAAAAATATTTTGTCTGTACATTTAGTATTTTTGACTGAAATGGATAGAGGGGCACTTAAATAGATTATTAGAAAGCAAAAAAAATTTTTCGAATTTTTTGTCTGTCTGTATGTATGTTCACGTTTATCTCCGAAAGTACTGAACCGATTTGCTTGAAACTTTCACTATTTGCTTTGTTTTAACTCAGAATAATATCTAAACTTTGTTTCATCAAAATCGGTTCATTAAAAAAAAAGTTATCGTCATTTTAATGAACTCAAATAAATAAAACTGGAGTGTCATCTGTGAAAATTGAAGACGGTGAAATTTTAATCAAAAGTACTGTGAAAATAGTATTTGTGGAAAAGCTCATTGTTTTGTGCCATACTATACATACATACATACTAATATTATAAATGCGAAAGTAACTCTGTCTGTCTGTCTGTCTGTTCCGCTTTCACACCAAAACTACTGAACCGATTTAAATGAAATTTGGTACACAGATAGTCTGGAGCCTGAGAAAGGACATAGGCTACTTTTTCATACAAAAAAGGTTGTAAAGGGTTGTAAAAGGTTGAAAGGAGGGATTATTGGTTGTATGGAAATATTGTTAAAACTACTGAACCGATTTAAATGAATTTGGTACACAGATAGTCTAGAGGCTGAGAAAGGACAGAGGCTACCTTTTAAAGCAGAAAAGGGTTGTAAAAGGTTGAAAGGAGGGGGTGAAAGGTTGTATGGCAGTATTGTTAAAACATATCCTTCCTGTGGGAAATTCGAATATAACGCGAGCGAAGCCGCGGGCGGAAAGCTAGTATATATATATATATATATATATATATATATATATATATATATATATAATATATATATGCCTATTGTGTAAATAAGTCTAACTAAAATTTGTAATAGAACTGAAGTAGCATAAACTTTTATGGCTACCAAATAAGAGGTAGATCCAGACTACTTCTTTAGAGATTGATTGAACGCAATAAAACAGTATGTGTGCTATTGAACGTGTCATAAAATTTTAGTGGGTAACTTCCACGGGAATGGTAGGAAATCGCAAGAAAAACTTTTAGGTTTTATAATACTTTAACTCTCTTTCCAGTTAAAGTTTCATAAGTAGTCAATATACTATATATATATATATATATATATATTATATATATATATATATAGAAACATACCTAAAGGAAATTGGGAAGAATAATACAAACTACAATAATATGTTTGTAGGAATTGCTTCTTTCATTCAATTTACATTCCAGCAGTGCTGCTCATTATATTCTTATGAAAGATTTCATGTACTATATTTATTATATTTGTATTAATTTAAAATAATATAATATACTAAAATGTTTTACAAACGGCGTGTTAAAATGTGCACATATCTTTAAAAATATCACGTGGTTTTGCTGACAATTTATATTAGACATAAAAACAATCTTATTATTTCAGTGGAAGTATCAGCGTTATAATTGGCCTAAGATCCAATTTCCCAGCTGTGAAATATTGCCTTAACATGGCGACAGGATATTTAAAGCCATTGTTTGAACACGTCCAATCCAAAGTTGGAAATTTACAGCCTCACACCTCCGTTAATTCTAACAAACTAATATATTGGATTAACAAATACTTATCTCATTTTTAAAAGTGCCCTGGGTGGAAGATTTTTATTTCAGTAATTAAATGTAATGTAACCTCTGATAGCAGACGGCTTTGAAACGTACACTCGGTAACTTTCCGCATTTGCAAATTTAGTAGGCGCCTTGCCAGAATTTACGAGCGCCAACCAAATGAGGGTTGCCATTTTATGGGGTATTGTTTTCCTTAACAATGTAATGGGGAATATATTGGGTATATTCGATCTAAGCGTGGGTCGAATGAAAAAAAGAATAAACAGAAAAAGTACAGATAGCATCTTTAAGCTCTCTTTAGTTTGATTTTATCACACTTACGGGTAACTTACGGGTATCGATCCATAAGTATAGTGACCTTGAGACATGTCATAATAGTGCAAATGTTATACATAACGTATTGCTGACAGTACAACATATGTACACATAGCAAGTGGAGAGAGGTGGCCTCTGCCTACCCCATTGGGAACAAGGCGTGACATATATGTATGTATGTATGTACGTATGTACAACATATGTTTGAAAACGAGTTGTCTCTGTCGATATTAGGGAGATAATAATTATGATGTCTTCACATCAAATGTAGTTTTTCTAAGTACATAGTGATATATTTAGTACATGATTTTTATAATAACATAATTGTAATTGTTTTAACTTTATAAAAATATATATATGTTTGTAAGACAGTGATTTATTTTTTTAAACTTTAACCAAATCGCTCGGGAACATTTGTTAATATGGTCTACGCTTTTATATGTCTCAGATTTATTTATTCTATGTTCTCTTCTTGTTTCACATAAAGTGAAAGACGAACGGTGAAATTTCATTTGTTTAAAATTTTAAGTATCATCTGGAACCGATACCTGATGTTAAACCTAGTACAGCTCCGTTTCAGTGATATTTTTTTACGTACATACCGATTTTGTTATGAGTACCCTGTTGCAATGCCTACTGAGCTCTTACAATATGCTTAACCTTAAACGAGTCTTAAAAAACCAACCATTGCAAATGTTCATGAGGGATGATTGTCACGTACGATCTAGTAAACCACTTGCTTGTGGGACACAACAACGACATGAGCAATATAAAATGCAATATACAGAGAACTTTATTTGCCGGATATTTGCAATGTAATGCGCTGCCATGGGATGGTACAGCGGCTGGTCTTGAAGACAGGGTCAAGACGGGTATTAGGCATGAAGCCAACAGATGCGACAATCTCAGGTCCCTGTGCTCAGATATAACATGACGTCATACTCGTAGTTCTATAATGAATCAGTGTTACATTCAGTCACATACCTCGAATCGTACAGTCAATGGAAAGAAATTATCACTTTAATTTGTGTGATATAGGTACTTGTATATCCTTTCGTACTAGAACTTGAGTATGAATATTGACTACAATATTCACTCTTATATTATACACTCAGCCCCCGTATCATGATGAACGAAACAAGATGTGATATAGCGTTTATTGTGCGATGTAAACGTATCTTGAAAATTATCATTTGTATCAAAATAATATCTCGTTTCGGTGATTGAGGATTATTATATATTTTAATCCCCATTAAATACAAAAATAAAGTAATGAAAGTCACTATAGAAAGAAATAATTCACTGTGTTTTATAGTAACAGAATAAATTTTCGCCTTCATGCATGACTTTCACATATCAGGCGACAGTCGATAATTCGCAGGCCGAATCCTTTATCTGCATTATTATGTTTATCCTCATTTATCGAATGGGTGTCAACAATAATGATTCAAAACAGTAGTGTGTTCAAAGTAGCAGCTTTATGTAGGTACAATCACCATTACGTCAAGCTTTACGTTTTTACTACGAAAATTCGTCTAGAGGCTTTGTTCTGACAAATTAATATTTAACGGTGTATATGTATCGATAGCCCTACATCATCGTATGTGTAATACTATGCAGGAATCTTATGAGTAATCCACGAATAGTATTTGGAGTGTGCTAATTATTGAATAATAAAGGTGTCATTTGAATGTTATTAATTTTATTTAAATTTTTACACGTCTAGTATAACATTTTCAGGTCTTATAGAAACACGTAAGGTCCGTCTAATATCGAACTTATGTGCTCCTTAAATATATTATTTCGATAGTCCTTAGCGCTGTATAATCTACAATATTTTTATTATTCCACAAAGCCTTAAACTTTTTGGTTTTCGGGCTATAGACATTTATTTTCTCAAAAAGAATTAACAATTTGCTAGTATGAGAAAAGTTACAAAGTTGTACAAAATAGAGGATCTGCAAAAAACAAAGCAATGATTATGTAGGTAGGAGGTTTTTATCTCAAATTCCCGTATACTAGTATAAAAAAAACATCTATAATCAAAGCCTGCCAAAATAAGCTGACACCATTTAATTCTCAACTAAATAAAGTGCGAATGGGAATGTTACTTTGGGACTGAACATTCCAGAGGCACATTTCTTTATGAAAACATTTCTTTCAAAGAAAAACGTTACAGCCGCGATGTAAGATGAAAGTACTCACATAAATTTTACGGAGCCGGTTACGTGTTTTCTTGATGTTTCTAAGTGTGGTGTTGTAGGTATTCTGAGGTTGGTTTTACTGTATTCAGGAATCTCTAAAAATTACGTAAACACCCCACTATTGAATCAAAGTGAACTTGATAAAATTTAGTAGCGAGTACGAATAATGCCAAGGGCGGCGAAGCCCTTGTTACCTTGTTGGGTTGAAGTGTGTAAGTCGATGAATGCGATTGAGAATAGCAAATAATTTGTTTGCGAAGGTTTTAGGTGGTTAGGTTTTAACCCAAATAAAATATTATAAAGCTATTAAAAATAATTTCCTATAAGAGAATAAGCAATATTAACATTCCTAATGAAATAAAAACGCATATAGTGAATTAAGTTAAAGTAAATGATGTTTGTGTTTAAACCTCAAGACGTTTGCACATATCTCATTTTTATGAGGTTACATCGAAAACGTATACACTTTTTAAGTAAGATTAGTAGTTAAATCGGATTAAATACTACCGTTATTTAGTTAAAATATAAGTGAGAATCCTAAACGGCTTAAACACAGGGTAGCGGATAAACGGATTTCTCGACAGGGCTTCCTAATCGCACTCCCTCTTACTACATCGCTTTGACCGCTCAAAGGTCACTTTGTATCAATTTTATTTTTGTAACACCATTCGAGTGTCTTATTAAAAAATTTACGCGAAGGGGCACGTTGGTAATGGTCTGTAAAATATTCAGAACCGTCGCCATACTCTATAATACCTAAAGCAATTACACGAACGCTGCGTTACGCTTAATTTCGTGGGTCTAACGACACATTTCAAGTTTTTGGTCTTCATACAAAAGGATTACATTCCTTAATGAAACCAATTACTTATTTCAGATAAGCCGTGTTATTGAAGCTTTGAAGTCACAAAGATATTTTCCATACGCAGTGTTTTTCGGATGTAAAAGAGGTAGTATGGTAGTTGATTTGGGGGGTCTAAAAGTATGAGTCGACATCAGCTACGGGTGCCGGAGCTCCGCGTGAGCGGTGCGCCCGACCAGGACCAAGAAGACACACCAGCGGCGCTACCTCCGTTTGCGCTGACCCTGGCTTCAATACCAAGGAGACGTCACTCGTGGATATGTGGGTAAGAAATTTAAGCTATACACGACTGATATCTACTTTAAATAGTCACTATTCTAAATACAAATAAGGTTTTAAAAATATAAGGTTTCAAACAAATAACCTTTTAAAAATGTTTTTTTTTTATCAAAATTTTTATATTTCTCTGGCCTATGTTTTTTTAAATCGTCTCCCCGCACTACCATACACTTATCCTATATCGTGATTGCAGTTTTTGCATATGCACAAACGCCCAAACTGAGACAAATTTCTGCAGGTCATACAAAATACTTGTCCCTTAAAACCAAACTTGCAACCCGTTGTGGAATTCACTTGACCGCTGCGCTAAACTAACAAAGTCACAACATCTTACACTTACTAAAATTATTGTTTTTTTTTAACTTTAAAATGAACATGGAATGCATAAAACGAAAAATGTTATATAAAAATGCTATATATTACGTGATCTTTTAACTTTTGCACGGCGTAATATACTTGTTTTGTTGTTATTAAATAATATAAATTTCAAAAATGTTCAAAATTATTCTGAAACTCTATAATACTTATAACATTTAAAGAGCGCATTGTCATTCTTTTCGGAGTAAAACAGAATGACACAAGAGTTCTAGATCATCGCTAAATTAGTTTATTTTAGTTTATTTTATAAAATTGATAAGTATGCAGACAGACGAAGACGAAGCAAGTTGACAGAAATGTGGTAAAATACATGTGATTGATTTAATATCAATCAAAAAAATGCTGAAATTGTTGCATTATACTTAAAATTCAATGAATCCAATCATATATAAAATATATATTTTTTGGCATCTGTTAACATATTTTGTCATCTCAGAATTTCTGCGATCCATTTGCTATTGGTACCAAAGTTTCGTTGAAAACTTCCACGTCATTGGAACCCCGGTTTGCTACGGAGCTGCGAGGGAAACGCAAACTTATTTTGCTACTTTTAAAAGTACATTTCTTTTGCAGCTTTCCTGAATTCAATTAAGATTTTATTTACGATAACAGCAAAGATTTCGCGTGAAAATTAACTATACGATGTGTGGTCTAGTCGCTGCGAGGATTGACATAAATAATTGAAAAATTCTATTTATATTTTTTACAATATTATGGATATCAGTGATTTTTTTTAAATAGATAATGGCGAATCCGCCTTACAATGTAGTCAATATATAAACTATAAAGAGGTAAAGCTAGTGAGTTCCGATATTCGAAGTAATCTTATTAGATATTTGAAATTAAGGCTAGTTTGAAACTCGAAGAAGGATATAAAATATTTTTTTTCCACATGAAAGTTTTCTATAGATAAAAACATACAATGAAAGAGATCTTATCTATAAAATTTTAAATATAAAGCTGAAGTCTTGTTTGATTTAACGCGCTGACATAAGAAACTGCTGGTTTGTATTGAAAATTTCAATAACTATCTTGGAAAGGTTGGAGTTTATGAAGATCTACACTTTATCCTTTCGGTGAAGTGTGTGGATAAGTTAACATGATGGGCACTAGATATAATTCAGATAATAAGAAACAGCATGCGTTTTAAAAATAATCACATCCATTTATATAAATTCTTGTATCTAAAAACGAATACCCAATCTCATTTAAATTCATGTGAATTGACGATTTATAATGTAACAAAAACAAAACAATGGTGTAAAATGCAGGCCATTTAAGGTGACGTTCCACCTTAAACCATCCTAAGCCTTCATTGCCAATAAAATTATATTAAATACCATATGTAGCCTAATGTTCCGTTATTTAGTTGTCTGAGAATAAAGATTGAAATTGTATGTAGACCTCGGATCAAAATGTTGAACTGTTTGATATTAAAACTGCAAATTGAAACTTAAAGTATCATAAATTTTGATATCTTCAGATGGCCAAAACATCAACTTCAACATTTATAAGGGGCTTTACCATAAAAAAGGGTATTGAAGTTATCAATTCGTCACAAAAACTAGTTCTATTGGAAATATATGAAGCGATTGCTTCTCTATGCCAAGAAATGGGAAAGACCCAATTTATCCAACTACATAGCAAACATGCCGATAAGAAAAGTGGAAGTGAATCAAAGGACATGCATTACCATAATGTTATATATTTCTATCTACTTTATGGAACGACCCAAGATAATGAGTGGGGTCCCTACCAACATGAAATATTCAATAAGAAAATGATGCCCCGAGGAATAGTTAGAATATAAAAATGAGATAATTACTAGAAGTTTTATTACTTAGAAAGTATTAGGGATTTTGAATATTCAGTCGTAATGGTGCTTCCCAAATTATATATACTCCTCACAGATTGCATCTTATGAATTTTATATAAAAGGAAACTAAATATTCCATCTCCTTAATTAAATGCTATATCACTGTCAATGGATTATCCTAAAACGTAAACAGTGTCTGTTTTAATCGAATATTTCAGCTAAATATTTTTAACTTTTTACATTATTAAGCAAAAGTAGATTTTAGTCACTGCTTACTACGTATCAATATCCAACTTACGACCTGTTAAATGTTAGTTATGTAGACCGTAGACTGTGATAACAAAACACGTTAATATATTAATTACTTTCAGCTTAATTAATAGATTTCCACATTATAATGTGATATTGATATGTATATAGGAGTAACAATAACAGGTGTTTTTGTTGGTAACTGAGCTTATGAGGAAAAAATACTTTACAAAGCATTATTGACTAATCTAAGCTAAGAGCCAACAAAATTCTTGTTGTTATAATTGTTATAATTATGATCACAGGAATAAGAGTTATTGATCGTTTGATCGGCTGGTTGTTGTGAAATGTATACACTTCAATAATACAGTTCCTTCCAGCTTTAACCTTAAGTTGTTATTGTACTGCAGTATCAGTTCACTTCTAGATATAGGCCAGGAGCACAGCTTCGCCCAGTTTTCATCTTGTAACATCCATCCATTACTCCAGATTGTTGGAGGAAGATATATCGCCAATGAAAATCGTTATTGTTAGTTATTTTTAATATTACATCAAAAACAAAATCACTTTCAGGTAAGTCGAAATGGCATCAGCATTAGATTCTTTTGTGTAAACAAAAATATCTCGTACGTGATTTCTGAGCGATACACATGTGGGTATGACTAAATGGTTAGTCGTGGATATAATTGTTGCCATTTCAGCGGCGAGTGGTTTCTATGGCTTATATTTAATATTCATGAAGCCGCGTTGGCGGGCTGTCCCGATCATTAGCACAACAATGGACCGACAGTGAGCACTCATCCTAACTAACCTCGGCTATTGTGTGACGATCGTAGTCTTCGGCTGTTTTTGCTTTTCAAATGTTATTTTGCTTAAATGCTCTTTACGACAATTACGTCCTCATCTCAAGACTGTTAGACTAATGAACGTTATTACATTGGCAATAAGTAAATGACAAGACTTAATCTATATTTATTACAATAAAGTTGTAGAGTTTATAAATGTGGAACGCAAGAAGAATTTTTGATTCAGCTGAGACAATATGGTTACTAATTTGGCTATCAAGTACTATATATCCCATGCTAATAAAAATTTCAGTTGTATTGTATACCTATTAAGTGAAAGTAGTAACAGTTCCAACTTGCGGAATCAATCCCTTATATTTTGTCCTAGCGAAACGTAAACGAATGTCATGCATGTTACTTTGGTTTCCGGCACAGATCTTCAAGTCAAGTGTCCCCGGGGTTGATCCTCCCATGTACTAATTTCTCGTTTTCACATTTCATATGTAAGTACATTTACCTGACGGTCATGCGGTGACAATATCATGATACCACCTACATACAGCTGCAAACAAAATTAAACATATAAGTGAAATCAACCAATCCTCACTCTGCAAGCGTGATTTACTTAGGTCAAATAACCCGTATAAGCTCGTGCCTTTCAACGGAGAGGAATTTGAGCTGTGATCATGAAACAAATGTGTATGAAAAAATGGCAAATATTTACTTTGATTCAATCAACTACGCAAATCCGAGTAACTATCTAACGCTAAATTCTTTTATAACAATTTTTTTGGAACAATAATCAAGGTAAACCGATGAACACAACACACACAAGCCCAGAGAATAGAGGCTGTCTCATGTATAGAGATCGGATAATCGGATGCATATTTACCTAAAGTTAATTTTTGGCTCACAAATTATGGAAGCGGCTTTTTAAAATACATTTTGTTAAATAAAAATCCCGGGAAAATACAGGACTGCAAATTTAACGTAGTGATATTGTTTGAAAATTACTAAATTAGCACGTGGTATTTATTTTCAAAAGACCGAGAGCTCATATTACCGACTAGTTTTGCATTACCAAAATGTTCTACAGTACCGGAATTCCGGGATTTTTATTTATGGAAATAAAATAAAAAGACAGTTCCATACTTTGTCAAAAACTAAACTAGGTAAATAAATAAACATCCGGCTATCCAATTCCGCAATGCCGGGATTTTTATTTAACAAAACAATAAAAAGCCGTTTCCATACTTTGTCTTAAACTAACTTTAGGTAAATATGCATCCGATTATCCGATCTCTACTCATGTACCACCTAATTTATCGCCGTCTATAACATTTATTCAAATATTAAGTTATCGTTCTAATAATAATGAACAAACAGCAGATTTAATTCATTGTGGCTTAATCTACTAATTCTACGGAATAAATTACTTATTAGGTACTACTTATAATTTAAAAGTCTTTTCAAGAAAATTGATTATAAATGCAAACCAAACCTTTTTTTTCTATACGTAGAGAAATGCAGTTACGCATACCTCGTGGTCAGGAGCAGTACGAGATTATGTCGGACTCTCCACAAGATAGTACCTACGGTGGCAACGGCAAGCATTCTTTCAGGACCCCGATGGCGTCAGCTTGCCAAAGCAAGCCCCTCGTAAGAACTCCGTAGTCATCTTATGGGGAGCGGGTCAGATGCAAGAGCCCCGACACTGAGTGTCACAGGGCTGTCCGCTTTTTGGAGGCTTCCACTCCACCCGCACCTATCTCTCGGGCGGTGATTTCCATCACTGTTTCTCCCATGGTCTCGGGTGGCGCCGCCGGTCCCCTTTTTCATCGCTTATTAAGATTCGCCATGGAGGCAGAGCACTTCTTGCCCTTAAAACGATGGTCGACTGGGTTCCCTGCCGCTCTACAAAGGGGGAATTTTGACTTCGAAATACATATCGCAACCCTGTACTCCTCCTCTTCGCACCGGTAGTACAGCATAATCCGATCAACCTCCGCCCTACAGTCAGCCCTCAGGTGTCCTGTTTGGAGGCACCTGAAGCAGCACATTTTGCGGTTGAGTATACTCACGCATCTTTCCATTGGGGGGAAGATGAGATTATAGTTTTGAACTTGCCATCATTATATACACCTCTAGCTTCCTCAACTTTTATTAATAACCTGTTGTGTCTGGTTTTTCTTCAGGATATATCCCCCACTTAGTAGAAGTCTATATTTGTCGTTTCTTGTGAACTCCCATCAGCACTCGCCTTCGTCTTTTGTTATTCGTTTAATTATAATTAATAACTTAATTTATGGCGCTACCCTGAGTTTGCAATCGTTTTTCGTAACTATTTTACGTATTGTAATTAATGTTTCCGCTAGAGGTAGGAATAAAGGTTTCATTAAAAGAATTACTGTGACGTAAGAATTAATGTGACATTTTATAAAATAAATTAATATTATAATATTTAAAATTGTGTTTCTTTAATTAGAATATAAATGCGATTCTCACATTTGATATTCAATCACCGATTTACCAATCTAATCAGCTATTCAAACCATCGAACCAATCTCAGATTAATCCTCAACTATGTACTAGTATAATCTCAATTAATGAGATCTCTAATCGATTGCATTGTTTTTATTTTCATCCTCACAGCTTTTTTGTAAATGAAATCCTTCTAAGGTTGCATTTTTTTTATTCAACTGAACCTGCCTGTTTATACTACGAGTATATATTTACGCAATATTTGTAAATTTTTCCATTACATACACACCTATAGACTTTAGAACAATTAAAGTCAGCACGATCAAACGGAAATGGATCTATCTGGAACTAGGAAATGACTGTTTGTTGCCAATTTACATGTGATGTTTCAGTTCAGTATGTCGTCATAAAGAGATCAAAGAAGCACAAACTTTTTTTTTACTTCTGTAAAACTCTAAAACTTTTTTGGTGATCAGATCTTTAACTTATATGACTCATTTTAACATTTTATTCATTACGACTTTTGATTTGTTATTTACCAATAATAATTACATAAACGAGCCGAAAGCAATGGATACTGTAGAATATTCCTCTTATGTGCGTCTTTTTAACTACGATATTCACGTTTTTTGAGTTGGTACTTAAATAATCTTACATATTTTTTTGGGAGACTATGAACTGCGCAAATTTTGATTGCTCTTGAACATACCCTAGTAAGTGGGATAGGATCGTGCCGCACGGTGGATACGTGTTACAAGCTGCTCAGAGATTAATTAGAAAATATTTTAGTTTGAATTGAAGAAAAAAATTACAAAAATAAAGTCATTTTTTATAGTTAATTTGGTAGTCACATATACTAAAATATTACATCAACTTGACTTTCTTGGTTGTAAATAAATAAAAAAAAACTATTATGACAATTTAGATAAAGATTTAAATTTAATATTTATATTCCAAATTATCTGAAAATCGTCATATTATAGTATAATACTTGAAAAATAATATTCTCATTACCAGTATAGTATCATTTTGACAACCTCTGTGGCTGATATGTACTCGTAAGTACGCCCGTTTTAAAGTGTCGCCATCTCTTAGGTCCCGAGTTCGATTCCCGGTGAAGCCAGCTGTTTGTGTGATGAATACAATCATTTGCTTTATTATTATATATTTCTATCAAACAATATATATATCTATATATATATATATATATATATATACATCTTTATATATGTTTATCTGTCTATAACACAAGCCGTGCTTACTTTGGCCTAGGTAATTACTTAGGCCAAAGTAAGCATTAAGTAGTGAAATTGTAAAAGAAAATTGACAAAAACGAATATGGAAAGAAATACCTAATAGTATATTATACTAAAACCAAAATCTATAACATTATACTTGTAGATTGGATGAAAATCAAACGATCATAAATAGTCTATTTCGTATACCATTGTTGTCTTAAATGAAATTCTTGGTAAATGAACCTTAAATATTTACGTAAGAGGAAACTTCTTTAGTAGCTAACACCATTCCATTATTATCAAATCTCTTAGAAAAACAACAATACAATTTAATTTGAGCCAACAGTAACCTTTAAAGAAAGGAACATAGCCTTTGAAAAACGAGATTGCTCCGACTTAAAATAAGCTTCAGAACAATAATTACACGAAGAGAATAATGTAAATCTCCCAAAAATTAATTTCTTATTACTGCCACCTACATTTTGTATAGACTAAATGCCCTTCGTAAATACAACGGCGTATAATTAGAATTAAGCTAATATTATGTCTTTTATATTAATTCCCTTTGTAATTGGTCGTTTAATTTAGTGTCAATAAAATAATTACACAGCTTTGTTCAAATTTGACTGAAAGGCCATGTTAAATAATGTGATTTGCTTATGGTGAAATAACTATTATGATTGTTTCAATATACTATTTTTTCAATTATAACTTAATAAATTTAGTTTATCTATTTATTTCATTCTTATATTTTGTAATAGCATTTTACAAAAACAACAACGCATGAAAGAGCAGTCTTCTCGTAATACAAATATCATTAGGTACTATAATTAATGTAACAATATAGGAAAGCTAAACTTTGAAGTTCATGTAATTTTATTGGAAAAGCGAGTAATATTAAAATTAAATTAATATAGAATTATACATTATTAATTATTCTCAATGCTTATGTAACTCAAAATTTATTAACTACTGCTTTATAAATGATGTGCAAAGTTTTGTATTCACGGCACAATGATTGTCCCATTAAAAGCGATTGCTACTATTGACATAGGTGTTTCGGTACATAAATTATATTCAGCAGATATTAATTTGTTTACAGTGATAAAACAATACGTGCATCTGATGCTCCGCTATCCAACAAAAATGTTCCTAAATATAGATTAATCTATATTTATTATGAATATAATGCTAAAAATACGTTCAGCGAAAACTAACTAACTATGCATTACAGGAAATAAACCGAAAAGCTTTTTACGTAGAGATTTACATATATAAGAAACTTTTCAAATTAAGTGAGATATAAATATGGAAACTATAATTAAATGTTAAATTTTGGGGGTTAAATCATGAAGACATCATCATCAATCATGTAAATACTTTTATATTAATTTGTTCTTCGTTTTGATGATTATATCGTAGTCATGACTGAGACCTTGGAGGACTTGAGTATATTGTTCGACGAATTCAATAGATACACGAAAAGAAATTTATTTCGAATTCCCATGTAGATTCCTATTCTTCTAAAGATTGAAAGTCATAGAATTTACAAACAAATATTGTTTCCTAGAAAAAATTATCCAACTTTCAAAAAGAGATCAATCCACGGATCCAACTTGGCTGCGCAGCGTTCCAGAACTTACGCGGCATATTCTTGGTCGTTCAACATAGTCCTTATAACCTTAAAACTAATATTTAATTCCCGCGCGTTGCTAGTATTTATATATAGAACCGTTACTCACAATAACCTTATAAGGTGACTAAAAGTCACCCAAGGAGCTGTATTTTTTTATATAGACATTCTATTTTATACTATAAAACGATAAAAGTAAATACCTCCGTGATATGGCAGCTTCGACAATTTTGTTTTCTTTTGGAGATCCACAACTTTATTCCCCAACGAGAGAAAACTTTTCTACGTGAACTCCCTAGTTACCATATTTTTATAAACTTAGATGCAATAAAAAGCAACACTCGTCTTATTTTCATACAAAAATGATTTCGGTCTCACAATTATTGCAATATATAATCATAATAGGGTTGTCTATTACTAGACCGGATGACAATTACATCATTTTTTTAAAAAGGGTACCAATATAGATCTCTATTTTTTCAGTCTAAAGAAATTAACATTTACTCAAGTTCGCAGCGATGTTATGTCAAAGTAATTCAATGAATAACGTTGTACTCGTATCGTTATTAGTTATATCCAAAAGACAATATAAATTTAATGGATAAAAAAAAACAAATAATGACTTATATTACTTTGTTGTGTTTTATATAATAATGTGGATATGCTCACTTCGATACATTAATGATTTAGTAACAATACCTGATTTTCTTTATAATTAAAAAATTATTGAAGGGAATAAAGCGCCGACTGTTTAATTCTATTCTATGGATACATTAAGGTAGAGAGGTTCAACGATGGATCAAAATAGAAGTTAGAATATAAAATCGTCATTGAAAATTTCATAGAAACAAAAGATCACATATGGAAAATATGATTAATAAAAAATATATATTATAATATTGTAAATTGTGTCAAAATAAAATTATTCACAAAAGGCGCAAAAACGTCAAACAATAAATAAATGTATAAAATATCTATTTGTAGACTTTCATATTAAATAGCTTTTTTTTCTAGATTATCTAACTTTTTTAATTAATGGTTGAAAAACTTAAAAGATCTTTGGTTCAACCTATAATAGGACATGTTTCAGATTTTTTTTAGTATTATTATAATTTATTGAATTCGTAATTCAACTACCAGTATATTCCTTCTTATCCAAATTAGTAAACATGAAACGGTTAGTTTGCGTACACAGTTACAGAAGGTCGGCGATTAGAATACAGAACCCATAAAAGTTTATGTTTGGTATAATATTGGCGGTATTATTATTGAACGGAAATTTTAGGTACGTATATGCGAATAACAGCAGGAGTATAATACGAATATTGATTAAAATAACGAAGATATAATTTACATTTTCCTTTGCTTTATTAAACAGTTTATGGAGACCGTACTCTACAAATTTAAAGTTGAAACTACTAATTGTAAAGATATAACATAAAAATAAATTGTAGGATTTTTACTTCTTGTGCAAGGACAGTAGAGGAAAAGAGAGTAGTTAATCTAATATTTTGTTTTTTCAATAACATCCAATATTTATATTCATATAACTTTATGTGAAGGTGATAACTATTGCCGAAAACAGAAACTGGACTAGTTACTAATCAATCAATCTAAACAGAACTAATATTTGAATATAGTAGATATTTCAAGCCGTGAATCTAGCTACAACTAAATTAGAAAGATTCAAAGAAAATGGATGGATTTTCTGAAAAAGAATATGATGGAAGTATATAAACGAAGAAATGGTGTTGCGCTAACACCACCTAAAGCATCAAGATGAGGTCCCAGCAATTAATGTAGTTTAATTGTCATTATTCGTACGTCGTACGTCATTACTCGAATAATCGAACGTCGCATTTGAACACCAAAGGGAGTTTACCGCCTTTGCAAAAATTAAAGATTCTAAAACAAAAACCCATCTGGCCAGTGTAATATACATAGGTTAGCTCCGTGCTTTTGAATCGCGCTTCTCGGGATAGTTAGCATTTGGAGAAATATATATAAGCAATAAACTTACTGAATGCTTAATATGTACGAAATGAAAATATTTTATTACGCTTTTCCTGCCCCCGTATCATCTTCACCAAAACGCGGTATAATAGAGCGATTCACATAACTTTGAGCTGTTAAGATACAGTAGAGAAAATATTGGTATATCGGACAATAAATGCTTTATCATATCGCATTTCAGTTCATGTTACGGGAGTATTAAAGCTGTAGTGATGAGAATTTATTCACAACTATAATCTTTCGTTTTATAATGTTTAGTAACCCAAGTAGTAGAGTACATAATAGCAAGCCAGTAACAAAAATTACACACAAACTAATTGCTTACCATTATCAGATTAGATTTTGAGTGAGGGTCAAAGCAATAGAAGAATTTTTTTCCAGTTTGAGTGGTTCATAAAAAATGTAGGCGTTGTTAATCGAGGGCCAAGGCTACCAGTACCCGTCACATATACTGAAAGAGTGTCGAAGCGTAAATACGTCGTACTTTCATATTTTAGTTTTTATGCGATCACGCTCCTACATTTCATTATAAAGCCTAATCTAGGCTAAGCGTAAAGCCACTTAGATAGAAAACAAGTGTACGACCCACCGATAAATTATTTAAGCTAAGTTGTAAATTATAGAATTTTTGCTTTTTCGTCATTTAATTATTTAAATAATAGCGAAAGCCTGTCAAGAAATGTCACCTACAATTTATATGTGTACTTAAGTTTAATAATTGCAATTTTTATACTATAAAATGTTTCTAAAGCTATATGGTATAGAATTATATTGGCAACAGCATAACATTAACAGGGTAAAGAATATAAAGAGCAGACGTGAAGGAAGTTACAAATGTTCTGGTTTGCTGGTTAGAGGGTATCGTGCGCCCAAGTCCTTAGAAATTTATAAGCAATTGTGATATTATCCTATAACATTACTATAAGACTATCAGTTGAATTGAAATAGTTGCCTTTTAATCCCATTTTTTTTTTATTACTGTGTACATACATACATCTAAGAAAGAGCAAACTCAGATCACAATTTAATTGTTGAACTTTTCCACGGTGAAGAGATCATTTTTCGCGGATCTCTAAGTTGCCTTTGCTTTCCGCAGTAAAAGAAAACAGTTTGGGGAAAGTTTGAAAGGGACGTTTCAAAGCCCTGTCCCCTTTCATATCATTCCCCGAGGGGTTAAAATTTACGGCAATGGACCAGAAGAAGCTATTTCAGCTGCAACATATCCAACATACTGTCACGAAACGAAATCATTGGGGTTTGCAAGCTTCAGGAAAATATAATATTGTATTATTTCTTAATTTGTTGAAATTTTAATCATATACATATTTGAGTTTGTATTACAATAATGTAAATAATATCAAAATTACGTACTTCGGATTTTCGTTGTGGTGTACTTTACTGTGAAAATAATATAAGCTTGTTTAATGTTAGTAAAAATAATGTTATGTATTTTTTAAAGGTCAATCATTACGCCCAACACTTAAGTACTTATACGTGCCATTAACAAAGTTGGATTAGTGTAGGGGCCGATTTTTCCTGTAGGGGATTCAACGTTTACGGCTCATGAATTGGTCACGCAATATTTTCTCTATCTGAATAAAATGTATAACAGTAAAAATATTTAGCCAAAGTGTGTAACGATTTAATCTTAATATTATCGAGTCTCTAATATTTAGTTTTTATTATTATTGAGTAAATGACTACATATCGCTTTGTAGTGTTATAAAACAACTGATTGGATGAGTAGAACCCTTAAATTTGACTTAAATTCTCATGAAAAAAAACCATCACAAAATGTTTATTTTGCATAAACATAAAAAAGTAAAACAATCACTTAATATAATCATACAAATACTCGAAATGAAATTGTTAAATGTAAATTCTCAGTCATCTCAAACGTAGGTATATTATCACTTTTATCTGCTTTGAAAAAAAATCATTGTGTGTTCACTCCAATTATATAATCTCCAATTCAGCTTTATATAATATAGATAGATGATATTTTTTCTCAAGTTTTTCTTACGTGCTAATCATTTGCGCTGTCAACAATGAATTTTAAAATGAGATGTTTTTTATTCAAAAGTTTTTCATATGTTACACCTCATTTGTCATACGGACCTGACATTCGCAAAAATGTTTGAAACGAGTTTATCTTTTAATACGATATTCAGTAATATTTCACAGGTTGAATAAATGCGATATATGATGATTGCCAAGACAATAGTCTAGCAATCCAAACGTAGAAACTTGACATAATAACAAACAATAGTTTCATTCAATAATATTAATGCTTAGTTGATTCAAGAATATGACACGTAATTTATTAATACGTTAATTGTGGCAAAAACCCTTAGAGTTGAAGCTAAAGACAGTGCGACATATTTGAAACATTGCCACGTCTATTCTGGTCAAGAACCGGTGCGTAAACACAGTGTTGAAAATACTACCGGCTTATTATACCTATCTGTATTATTACTATATTTACATGATCTATACTATTAACACGTGACACACGTGAGAGAAAAATACGCAAGTTTATTTCTGTGTACGTATATATTTAACTAAAGTACATACAAGGACTAATTTGTTTATTATTTTAATTAAGTCCGTTGTTTTTGGTTGTGCATTATAATAGACAGCTTTGAAAAACGCTGGACTAAAACAACCCTGTTTCACTTTGTTTTTTCATATATTATTTTATCTACAATATTTGCTTAAGAAATGCAAACCTATTTATAGATAATTTGAGCATAAACTATTATATTTCACTACTACTATACTATTATATTTTTGAGTTAGTTTTTATATATTGAATAAAAGTTTACACTTTCTTCTAGAAATTTATAGAAAAACATAGCTGCTACACAAAATATACATATACATGTATATTCCAAATATGCCGCAATAGATAGATCTGTGTTACTCTGAAGCAATAACTTAGGACAGCAAACAGCTTGTCCAAATAAAAAGTGGAGAAATCTCATTTTGCTCTCGAACAAAAGGTTTGTGCAGCAGACATTTTATTCTAGTTCGCGAGACTCGGCGTTATTTTAGAAAACAATTGGATAACGTACCAATATTAACAGCAAAAAGCATTTTATAATCTTTCTTTATGACGTATATTATTGTATTGGCGATGTTAGAGTTAATAAAAAAATCCCACATAAGCGAGCTGATATAAGCCCGACTACTGATCAAGCATGGGTATTTTTAGATAAAAAGGTATTTGAAAATAGTATATAAAAAGAATTAAAACACAGAAAACATAACTTGAGATACAAA
This sequence comes from Scirpophaga incertulas, assembly GCA_036419045.1. Lineage (NCBI taxonomy): Eukaryota > Metazoa > Arthropoda > Insecta > Lepidoptera > Crambidae > Scirpophaga > Scirpophaga incertulas. The sequence goes on along the minus strand of CM071639.1, from coordinate 16,131,595 downwards.
TCAACACTTCATTATTGTTTTGTTAATCTATTTTTAATTAATGATGAATATCTCTAACATGCCCTCCAAAGTTGCCTACAAGAGATTGCTGTTTAGCATAAGGCCACCTCTTGTACATATTATTTGTGATATTTATTTGTCTATGTTATTGTTTTTTGTGTGCAAATAAAGGTTATGTTATGTATCCATAGTTAATAAAATAAAGATTCCTTATCAAATCAAACTTTAAAAAAATTATTTAAATAAGTTACACCCCAGTGCTTAACAATCTAGAACTTTGACGAAATGTGATAATAAACCCGTCGTAACGTAGCCTAAGTAAATAATTTCTACAATTATATGAGTTGCTGTTGATATTTTTTTCCTAATTTAGTACTTTAGTTAAACCCATATCCTCACCCTGCTTTTTTTCCTCTCTTAGATAGGGTCCGCGTAATATGTTTTCATAATTAATTCCTATATTGGATAAATTAATAATTAATGAGTATTCATATATGTTAAAATTATAAAAACAGTAACTTCATAAAAATACCCATTCAATATGATGTATTCATAACTCAATGTTGTAATAAAAATTTTATCTTCAAACTTGGGTTCTGTACTATGAATTTTATAAAGGTTAATTTCGTCTACTGAATTCGTACAAGGATATGTTTAGTTTTACCCAGTTAACATTATTTTTATACATAAATAAAATTTTAATTTTATATATTTGATTTATAAATGGTATAAACATTTGTATTAACCAAGAACTAAATGCAAAAATCAATTCATATTTTTTTTATTATATATCCAGAATATTATTAAAGACAAACAAAAAATGAAAAGAGAAATTTCCTTTCATAATTTTAACTGCTATTTAATTTACCAATGTAATATAACTGGGTCAATTAGTGTTAACAAATTTACATCGCGTGCAGTCAGCATGTGACGTAAATTTGTTGATAAAAATATCCCTTTTATTCTGTACAAAAGCCAAGTAAAATTAAATAAGGCAAGGACCACACTTAATTATTATTCTTGAAGAATCACAATAACATTTAATATGACTTTTTATTTGTGTTTTTTTAGAGACAAAATTTATTATGTCACAATAAAAATATTTTGATTGAAATATCGCAAATTACTGTTAAAACTAACTGAATCTAGCAAAGACTTTAGCGCAATCTTGTATTATTTTCGACATCTCGCGCCGAGGAAAAATGAAAAAGGAGAAATTTATGCGATATTTAAAATAAGTGAAACCGGGATTTTGCCTGGGCGTTGAGTCATAAGTTTCAGCAGACAGTGAGTTATTATCAGCTATATATTTTCATGAAACATTTTCACGAAACATATTGTCTGACAATCGCGTCCGTCGCGGTTTCGTGTGTCCTGAGCGTTATCTGCATGCTACAAACGCGGCCACTCACACGCAGTACTCACCACGCCGCGCCCGATATCAACGTCGATAGAATTAAAATATATCGGGGAACGGCAAACGTGCTCACGGGATCAATCGAAAATTCTTTAACTAATCCCATTTGTATATATTAGTGAAAGAATCCGATAAATTTCAATTAAAATGTTTGAGATCGTGTTGTACTCGATGTGTCAGTGATGTGGCGACATTGAAGGATTTAGTGCAGCTGTAGTTAAAGGTTTGATTAGTGTGTTTACCGGCTTACAGCACTGGATATACTGAAACGTGATTTAAGTGTAAAATTTTATCGATACACAGCTGAATTATGTGACTTTTTAAAAGAATATCAAACATCTCAATGTTTTATTAGTTTGTTGATAATAAAAAAAAACTAAATACAAGCACGTTCAAAATTCAAATTTAGTGTGATAGTAGCAAACTAAAGAGCTTGAGCATTATTATTTATTGAAGTTATCATATCTCATTTAGTTGTTGAGATTGAAACTCTTTAATATATTCAATAACTTTGTTTGTTATACTACTTACAGCGATCAACTACATTATTTGTTTACATGAATAGGGTTGAGAATACTTTCAACTCTGTTCGGTTGTATATTGTTGATGTTTACACACAATACAATGATAGATGTTCTACTTATGCAAATTTGCACATAAAATATATTCTTTATATATTTGTGATATATAAGTATAACTTATATATAGGATAACTAGCTTTCCGCCCGCGGCTTCGCCCGCGTTATATTCGAATTTCCCACAGGAAGGATATGTTTTAACAACACTGCCATACAACCTTTCACCCCCTCCTTTCAACCTTTTACAATCCTTTACAACCTTTTTTGCATGAAAAAGTAGCCTATGTCCTTTCTCAGGCTCCAGACTATCTGTGTACCAAATTTCATTTAAATCGGTTCAGTAGTTTTAACAATATTTCCATACAACCAATAATCCCTCCTTTCAACCTTTTACAACCCTTTACAACCTTTTTTGCATGAAAAAGTAGCCTATGTCCTTTCTCAGGCTCCAGACTATCTGTGTACCAAATTTCATTTAAATCGGTTCAGTAGTTTTGGTGTGAAAGCGGAACAGACAGACAGACAGACAGAGTTACTTTCGCATTTATAATATTAGTATGTATGTATGTATAGTATGGCACAAAACAATGAGCTTTTCCACAAATACTATTTTCACAGTACTTTTGATTAAAATTTCACCGTCTTCAATTTTCACAGATGACACTCCAGTTTTATTTATTTGAGTTCATTAAAATGACGATAACTTTTTTTTTAATGAACCGATTTTGATGAAACAAAGTTTAGATATTATTCTGAGTTAAAACAAAGCAAATAGTGAAAGTTTCATAGGAGATAAACGTGAACATACATACAGACAGACAGACAAAAAATTCCAAAAAATTTTTTTTGCTTTCTAATAATCTATTTAAGTGCCCCTCTATCCATTTCAGTCAAAAATACTAAATGTACAGACAAAATATTTTTACTGTCTTATTATATGTATAGATAATGATACTATACGTATACAGAGCAAGTTATTTATTAAAGTACCTTAAAACCCTACGTATGCATCTCTTAATTACATATGGCGAAAAAGGTCACGAATTATGCAAACAATACTGCGAACAGTAATTAAGGTATAATCACTTCATCCATTTATTAATAAAATTTAAGAAATGACATAAAGTAATTTAAATCAACACATTGTGTCCACGGTAATTGTTGTTTTTATTTTGACGTTTATTTCTCAGTAACGATATTAAAAAATACGTATAACTTTACCTACAACTATCTCGGCAAATTCAATATTTTATAAAAACCGTATTAATTTTATTGTCTATTAAGTCGGTAATTTTTTTCTTTTTTTTATTGTGTAAATTGTGTAGTAATCAGTAGTTCCACTCTTAGTAATTGGTAACTAAGTGTACCGTTTTCATACACCAGTTCTGTTAAAGAGAAAAATACATATATTTTTATAAATTCAATTTATAGAACATTAGATTAAAAATAAGCTAAAATGAAAAGTATATACGAAACTTACATTTTGCAAGAGCCGTAGGCGAGTGCTTACTTTCAGTCGAGTAAATAATTTTCAATAACTAACAAGTGTTCTACAACTTTTTATATACCATTAGAAAAAGAAAAAGTATAATTCAATTCAAATCAAATCAAAAACGTTTAAGATCCACATTTTTTCATATTACGAGGCTATTTATTGTACGGTACAAGTACTAGACTTATTTCTGAATGAACTAGCATAACCCCGAGGTGAACAGAATCTACTGGACCTGAAACAAGTTTTATGATTTCAAGAAATTTCTTTACTAACGAGATAAAATTATTTGCCAGCTCTTGCTACACTACTCTCTCGTAGAATAATCGTTCGCCTTATAAACATCGGTTTTCACGGGTTATGGTCGACTAGGTACTCAAGTGTATTTTCAAGTGAATTTCAGATACATAAAACCTTTACTGACAATCCTAATATATTACGACACCGATAACTTGAATGACATTGCATAATTATGTAACATCTCATTTTAAACTCATTACTCTTATAAATAAATTCAAAAATGGCGGAATTATTTTTTTACACTTCATTCTGACTGAAATGAAAGACTATGCTGATAAAAAATCATGAAAAAAACTTGTATCAATGTAATTAATTCTGTTTGCAAAACGTTAAATAACCACTCTTTGTTCTAAATTATTATTTATAAACAAATAGTTTAGTACTTTATTGAAGAATTGTAAAAAATCTAATGACTGATTTATTATTGTGCTTGTTGTTCCACAAAACTGTTTTTCATATTTTCAGCACTATGCTGGCAAGATTTCAATATTACTCCGTACTAAACAATCGTCAGTGACTAAAACACAATTAAAATCAGCGCCACGTGCATCTTATCCTAATAAGATAAAATATATAATTTCTCGACTGAAATTAAAAACGTATTTGTTGTTAAATGTACGGTCAAAGACAACATCGGGTTTAACAATAATAATGATATTGTACAAATGTTTCTTAGCTCTAGCACACAGAACGTAAATCTAAAAAGAATTGATATGTCACTGCAGTTTTGAAACGTATATCCTGAGCTTAAATACGTGTTTTGACCAAACGTGACGAGAAATGTACGAAATAACGCATTCTTAAATTGAAATTGGTATGTGTGTATACATTTAACACAACATATCAAAAACATCTATAATAACCATTGGATATGGCATAATAGGTTTTTCTATTCCATTCCCATTTATCATATGTGTTTTCTGCACGGATATTCTTCGCATGCACATTTTTTACGCATACTTTTTAGGTCTTCCCCAATTGTTATTACCATTCTTAATCATATTTTTAAGTCTTTTGCTGACATGATCGTCATCCCTTTTCGTAACATTCCAATACTACCCTAGTATCTAATGTACTCTTCTGTACCATAGGAACTCTTCTTATATCTGTACACTTTAGAGTTAGTTTTTAAGATCTATCGCCATTTCAAAGAAACTGCATCTATCCGATGTTGTTCCTCTCGATCGATGTTTCAGTCATGTTGAATAAGTGATCCAAGATACCTGTGGAAACAGACTGGTACAGGGAGCGACTGAACTTGCAAACCAAATGGTCAGTTTTAATATGTATTTCTGATCATCAGCCCGACGCTCTGCAAAACGAATCACAATTCTCCCAAACTTCCACACAAATTTTCTCTCTGCACACAATTTTATGACCATACACACCAATTATATTCATCGTAAAACCTTCATAGAGAAACTTTACCAAAATCAATCTTTAATTCAATTGTTTTCTATCTATGTATTCAGCAGCCGCTTTTCTAAAGTCACCCTCCTTGGGTATGCTTGTTATATCTTGTTGGCGATAATAAGACGTCCCCTAAATTGCTACCTTTCGGGCCTTCTATCGCTGCTTAGCTACCGGACATAGTTTATCAAGCTATCAGATCAAAGCAAGCATTATATTGCGTGTGTTAAATAGCATTTTCCTTTTGACATTTTCCACTTATTTAATTAGACCAACCAACAATACATATACTGACTCAAAGTAAATGAATGAACATTATAATTCTTGAAGTTAGATTAAGTGCTGCTTCAATTAAAGGTTGCCACGGACATTAGCAATTGTATGAGGAGTTTACAAAACGAACGAAAGCGAAAGCGCACCTCGGGGCTTTAGTGGGTAGGCCGGTCCTTTATGACCCGAGAGCCCCACAGACGGCCGTGCCTTGCCAGCGCGGTGTCATGGTGCATAAGGTCGCATTTCCCCCCCCCCCCCCTAAAAAAAGGAAACACAAAGCAACAGGGAGTCGAAAAGACGAACACCAACCGCCCATCGCCAATAGGTTTAGAAATAGGAATCATAGAAGCTTTATAAATATTCGACAACGTGCAGCTCGAATTTGTACAGGCGGCTGCAAAAAATGTTATTATTATTGTTCTTGAGTAAGGTATTATATTAGTTAGTCCTGAACAGCTCAAATCGCAATGGATTTATGGGCTATAAATAGAAGGCCGTGGTATAAGGGTATATTAGAATTATATTTCTGTTATATCTGAGACAATCTAAGCAGCCATTGATTATAATTCATATAAGAACAATTAGTCTAGGTCTTGGTCTTCTGTTTTAAAGACTATATAAATTGAAAAATGGATAAGCGTTTTTATTAGTGTTTTAGCTCTACTCTTTTTCTATGAATGTTATTGAAATATGACTGTCAGACACCACCTAATATGCTAGCGAGTTTAAAAGAAAATATCCGTAATAATAGTGACCATAAATATAAACCGAACTGTACAGTCCGCAATTTATAGGTACCGATAATATATTGTAAGTATCTAACTTACAAAACCTGACAAGCTTTAAAATTTAATTTAATAGACAAATTTGTAATAATTGTTAGGAGCTATTGAGGTAGTGCTTTGTCAATAAATATGCTCTGGTGAAACAAGACATGTTGCTTGCTTGATGTTTTCTTAAAAACTCGTAAAACTTTTTTATTTAAAATATCTGTGTATCAAATTAACTACGAATAAAATTTATAGACTCTGTAAATGTTATTAGCGTTTAATAGCCTCTTAAAGCTTCATTATGCTGAGATAACTGTATGTTGCTTTAAAATCTAACATTCAAAATAAGATTCCGAAAATGATGCAAATATGTTTGTACTCGTAAATGTTGTGATGATGTAAATATATGAAGTATTTTAGGTCAAGCCGATTTTTGAACTAAAAGTGGGCTTCATCCCTCGAACTCGAGAAAAAGCTGTCAACTGTCGATAGCAGTCGCCACGTAGTCTGCTTACAGTTGGCATGTAATAAATCATCACTATCTATTAATAATCGTTAATGGTTCTGCAGAAGGCTCCGCTAAGATCCTTCAAGTTCTCAAATGAAGGCCAACTTTATGTTTCCATCCAATCAAATCGAAAGCATTTCTCAATATTTTCGAGTTCATTGCTTTCAGTAATCTGTTCCTTACAATACGCATTTTCTTCGATATTTTTTTTAATTTTTCGTTCGGCCGCTAGCTTACTGACTCATTTTACACTTTCAACGAAAAGGAAATTGTTTAAAATGGTTTTTGAGTTTGTAAATTATTCGAGTAGCTACGTAACTTTTAAATACAATTCTGAAACTTATTAAGTACTCACAGCTCCGATGAGTTAATAATTACTTAAAAGAGGTATTTAGGAGCGTCCCTTACTCGTTTACATTGTAGTAACAGCTTACCTTTTAAATATGCTACAGAAGTAACTTTAATTCATAAATAAAATTAAAAACAAAATAATTTTTATTATACATATACCTTTACAGGCACTTGTCTTTCCCACTGATTAAGAGTCAAATTAATCAGTAGGTGAAAAAAAATTATTCGAAATGCCTATAAATACGAACACATATTTCCACTCTTTTTGGCTCGCTTATAGGCGTTTTTGATTGAAGTGGTGTGTCATGTGTAAAATCTAAAATAGCTTTAAATAAGTAATAACTCAAACTAAGCTCTGTAAGGCTTGTGCCATGGGATCTAGAGTAACGGATAGACATACATATTTTATACATATATATATATTTTTTTTATAGAAATATATATCAACAACCATGACTAAGGTTGACAAATGCATTCGTCACACAAACTTCTGCCCCCACAGAGATTCGAACCCGGGACCTCAGAGATGGCGACACCTTGAAACCGGTGTACTATCCACTCGACTATGGAGGTCTTCGTTAGCAGAATATGTAAAGAAATTAAAATAAAACCTGAGGATAGAGAAAAAAGAACCCAACATTCTTACGACTATTTTTTGTACTTATCTAGGCTTAGCCTAGATATGTACAAAAAATTTTAAAAAAGGTATTCAAAGTAGATGATACTGTTTAAATGGCCACGTGATTTTCGGGAGCCAGGTCTAAATTTTGGATGTGTTGTTCTCCTGGTTGAGCTGAGTAAAAAATGTTTGCTGAGCAAAAAATTAGAAAATCGTGGTTTTCTGCAGAATCAACACGATCTTCTAATACATACTTCAGAGCTCCCTAGCGGGAAAATGCGTCGTTAACTTTTTCGGAAAGTTGTCTAAAAGTTGAAAAATATTCTGAAACAGCTCGTCAAGGAGAACAACATATACAAAAATCAGCTGATTCTGCCGAAAACCATGATTTTCTAATTCAGATTCAGAGCCCCCTAGCGGGAAAATGCGTCGTTAACATTTTTTGAATATTTATGTATAATGTATTTTTATTAACGTATATTTTTCTACAAACTGAGTTATTTAGTTTAGTCGCATAGTAATAGACGTCATTTTCGCTTTTATTCTATGTCTGTAATTCTGGCTCTTTTTGTTCAAAGTCTTCACGAAATCGAGTTGGTTGAATAATCAACCATCGATTTTGTGCAGACTTACAGGTTGCCTAACTTACATAATCTTCGTCATTACAGCAAACATCGATTGTACGGTAACTGTCATTGAGACGAATAAAAATTTACATGCTACTCGTATTACGTCATAAGTTAGCGATATATGTATGTACACTGCGATATTTGTATGGATTTCTTGAGATTATGTGAAACTAATAGTTCCAACATCTTATTACTGGATCCATTTATTATCAGTTATGCGGTCGGCTTGTTTGCCATCTTTCATAAATATATATAATATCTTCCTCTAGTTAAGAGATAATCTAAATCTTTGAAAATGTTGTCTTATTAAATTATATTGTATATATTATCTAGAATGTATCCAAATTACTAGCTCACAAAAATATTCCCATGAATATTTTCTTTCAAGTATTACTCGTTAAACTTCCACCAACCATCGATTATCAAGCTATTGACCTCTAACGCCACTTTTCATTCACGTGCTATAAATAAATTTGAGCTGTCTCTGTTGTTTGCGTTTCTCATAGTTTTTAGTTTGGGTGTGCATTTGTGACAGAAGGATAATTGAAGAAATGCTAACATAATCAACAGGCAAATGCATTCACTGAAAAATATTATAACATATAGTTTTAGAATTCTGGACCAAACGTTGAATTGGTCATACAAAGAAACGTTTATTGCAAATCGAAAATCTGGAAAAAGACTTTTTGAAATCTGACGCTTATTTCCTTCGTGACGTTAGTATTAGTCAATATAACAAACTGGATCTAAATTCTATAGTCTGTATTCTTTTTACAAAAAATGTGTTAAAATGTAATTTGAAATATTAATTCTTATTCAAACCTCGGCCAGTTCTCGGAGATGAATGTCTTGCTAGTTACTCTAGTTACTGTCATTATGGCATCGAATTTTCCAGTGAAGATAATACGACAGCATAATTCCTGGTAAATCTTGGCAAATTGCCAGAATGTAGTTTCTCAGGTGTTGTTTTTCATCAGCTGTTTCTGAAAGTTCGTTATCAAATATAAAAAAGAATGTGCGATTAACACGTATGAGTAGACATGAATAAGTCTTAGGATTAGTATTAATAAAATTCCATTAGCATAATAAAATTGCTAGTAGTAGTAGTAAATTACAATCCCATTTCTTCTTCCATTCAATAAACGATGTATTTATTGATTAAATCAATGTAGAATTTATATTTTGAAGTTTGATACATATAGTATCTATACATAGCATAACAGACAAATAAAATATGTATGATCGCTATCTTTCCCCCGCGAACGTCTTTAGAACTTCTAAAAGAATTTATTGCAATTACGGCTCTGTTAGGTGTCCGTACGATGGCAAAAAGCTCTCCCTTTTTACACTGGATCTGAATATAATTTGGTAGTGTGTGCGTTCGCCTTACCTGTCGTGAAAAATACAGACAAAAAATATGTTGTACTCGTATTTACAGGTGTTTGTATGTCAACACGGCCACGCTATTTTTATTTATTGAATAGTTCCGTAGTTGAGTGGTTAGTACACCGGTTTCAAAGTGTCACCATCTCTGAGGTTCCGGGTTCAAGTCCCGGTGGGGGGCAAATGTTTGTATGATGAATGCGAGCACTTGTACCTTAGTCATGGTTTTTAACATATATTCTATCGAAAATATTGACATACGTATAGCATATGTATGTTTATCCGTTACTCTTTTTTTTTATTAATGTCTGTCTTTTATTATGTCGGACTCTCCGCGCGCTTGGGGGCTGAGTGCCAGCCAAACGCGCGGCCTACCGACTAAAAACCAGACAATGCCCCTCAGGGACGCCTTGGCAGGAGCGCATCAATCGTCGACGCGTTCTCCCCCTCATCAGACGAGGAGGAAGACACGCCGAGGAGAGCAGCATCACTGCCTGACAAGGTCATGGGAACACTTACGTACACTTCCACGATCTCGTCGGCGTCATTGGCTCGCCCGCGGCAAGCCCCTCTCACCCCCCCCGTTGTGCTGGGGGGGCCGTCGATCCCCCGGGACATCCAAAGGATCGTCGACTGATGGCGACCTTTGATTAACAGGAATCAACCTTCCCGGGCCTGGTCCCCGCTGGTCACCGACAGGAGGAAGGAGGCCAGCGAACTCGCGCCTCCTCCGCCCTGCGCGCCTGCGGCGGCATGCCGGGCCCTCGGGATCCGCCTCCCTGGCCCGCTCCACCGCCTCCTTGTGTGTCATGATGTCGGCACAGAAGGAATTCACTAGCGCCCACGTTCTCTCCCCCTCCAGTATGGCGCGCACCACGTTTTGGAGGGAGAGATCGTCGCCTATCACGGCGACCAACTCGGCGCGCCACGCAAAGAACGCCGGGCACACCGCTAGGGTGTGCTGTGCGGTGTCCTCCTCGGCGCCACAATGGTGGTACCCCGGGGTTGGTTCCCTCCCGATGCGGTGCAGTTAGCGGCCAAACGAGCCGTGACCGCTTAGCACCTGCACCAGGTGGTAGGAGAGTGACCCGTGGCGCCGGTTCGCCCATGTGGTGAGGAACGGATGGAAGGCCTCAACGCTCCGGCGCAGAGTGCTGGAGACAGAGGCCGAGACCATTAGGTCACCCAGCTCCTCAAAGCACAGGCGAACTACCTCGATTGACGATGGACGCGGAGGCCCTCTCGCGCGGCGCCAGGCGCCGGTTTATCCGTTACTCTAGATAACACAAACCTTACAGAGCTTACTTTGGGCTAGGCTAATTAGTCTACTACAACTATCTACTCGACTATGGAGGTCTTCGTTAGCAGAATATGTAAAGAAATTAAAATAAAATAAAACCTGAGGATGGAGAAAAAAGAACCCAACATTCTTACGACTATTTTTTGTACTTATCTAGGCTAAGCCTAGATATGTACAAAAAATTTTAAAAAAGTATTCAAAGTAGATGATACTGTTTAAATGGCCAAGTGTGTTTAAGTGCGGCATCACTTGGTTGTGTGTTTAAGTGGCCAATCAGTGTAAGTTTAAAAAATATTATCTATACTAATATTATAAAGAGGAAAGATTTGTTTGTTTGTTTGTTTGTAATGAATAGGCTCCGCAACTACTGAACCGATTTTAAAAATTCTTTCACCTTTGGAAAGCTACATTATCCCGAGTAAGATAGGCTACTTTTTATCCCGGAAAAATCGACAGGTCCCACGGGATGCGCAATAAAGGCTTCGCTCAAAAACTACTGCACAGATTTTCATGCGGTTTTCATCAATAGATAGAGTGATTCTTGAGCAAGGTATTGCGGTATTTTTTATCTTGGAAAAACGGATAGACCCACGGGAAGCGCGATAAAACTTCGCGCCGTAAATCGACTTCCGCGCATATGTAGCCGTGGGCAAAAGCTATGACCCTTAACCCTCTATAGACCCAATCCCGAAATCCACGCAGGCGAAGCCGCGGGCAGAAAGCTAGTTATTTATATATTATTCTAATTATTATTAAACAAATTTAATTCGGAAGCTTTTCCTTGTCAAAGTGTAATGGCATGTTTTAAGAAAACAAAATTATATATGTCAGACGTAGTAAATGTCAAAACAAATTAAGACGACGTTTATATAGATAAGCCATGTTGTATTAAAAGCTGAAGATTAGAAGGCTATATATATAGTTTACAAATGTAAGACATTCAAAAAATGAGTGTTCTATTAAAGAAAAATCTTTAGTGTAATTTTTATTTTATTTAACAGTAGCATTTACCAAATTGTTTTTATTTAACATTACTTCCATTAAGCCTTCAAATACTTATCGTATTATGGAAACAACATCGTAAAACGTAGGTAAGGCTCTTCCTACAAATGATAAAGTACCAACGTATGTACATTTTTTATAAGAAACTGATTCCTTTGTTATTTGCTTATGACAGATCAATTTATTTGTATCTGAATCGCACTTACTATTGTATCAATAATCGTATGTTTGTATAAATATAACGTACGATTGAAATTTTTTATAAACCTTGAAAATTAATTGCAAAATTCAGCAAATACAGCAACTTGTTTGAATTGCGTATCAAAAATATTCACGTTAGTAAATACTTGCATAAAAAACGTAAACATTAATCCCAACTAATATTATAAATGCGAAAGTGTGTTTGTTTGTTTGTTTGTTTATTTGTTTGTTTGTTTGTTTGTTTGTTTGTTTGTTTGTTACCTCTTCACGCTTAAACTACTGGACCGATTTCAAAAATTCTTTCACCTTTGGAAAGCTACATTCACCTCGAGTAACATAGGCTACTTTTTATCCCGGAAAAATCGACAGATCCCACGGGATGCGCAATAAGGCTTCGCTCAAAAACTACTGCACAGATTTTTATGCGGTTTTCATCAATAGATAGAGTGATTCTTGAGGAGTTTTGCGGCATTTTTTATCTCGGAAAAACGGATAGTCCCACGGGAAGCGCGATAAAATCTTCGCACCATAAACCGACTTCCGCGTATATGTAGCCGTGGGCAAAAGCTATGACCCTTAACCCTCTATACACCCAATCCCGAAATCCACGCGGGCGAAGCCGCGGGCAGAAAGCTAATAAACTAATAAACCACAAACTAAACTTAATCGAGGGTAGTACTTTTCTGTTTATATATTTTTGGAGTACGATGAAAAACGGGATAATATATTAATACAACCTTAAATTATTAATTGTGCGAAGAAGCTAACCACAGTAGGACATAGCTGTGTCCTACATATCTTAATAATAATAATGTTCAAAAATCGACTAAATGTTTTTGTTGTGCAACTCGCAGCACATTTACTACAAAAACAAAGTAGATAAATTGCCAATTTGTAATATAAAATTTAAAATCAAGTTACCCAATTATTTTCCTTCCATTTCTTACCCTTCAAACCATGAAACAGTGAAGCAAACACTACTACGTAGCATCGGAAATACCCAGCTTAGTGTCTCTCCAGTTCGGTACATTTATTCGTATTTTCATCAAAACATTCTTTGGCCATCTCTAACTAAATCTAATGACGCGAAAGGACCAAGCGGACTATAAGGAAGGAACTTCATTGCTTTGGTAATGGGAAGTGATACCCATCTAAAAAGGCGTAGGGACCAATGCGGAACAATGTATGGTGAATTAAGTAGAATGTTACACTTCCTAGGATAAGTCTTATTATTTAGGAAATTTATTAGGCAGTTTCAACTTTATTGAGTTAAGATGTTTTTAAGAAGTTATATTATGTTTGACGAAAAAAGTACTTAACATAAAAAACTAAAACTTTACTTACATTCAAGCATGTCGAACATGCTCTTTTGTTTTCAAATATATGTTTGGCTTTACTATAATGTTATAAGTAGTAAAATCTGTGACAAAGTGATATTCAATTCGTAGACTGAAAAATATTCAAACATCTAAAAATTTAAATGACCAGACATTATGTGAAGCAAGACAATTACCTATTCAGTTTTTGCACTTAATGGACAAAGTACAATACAGTTTAAGATACCCACGCTATTAGACAATATAACATTTCAAAACAAAAATCTTACATGCATATGATTTTTTGATTTGTGTCATTTTATTTATAGTCGTTCCAACCATTTATTTTACTTTTGACAGGTCGAATTCTAATCAATAAGTGTTGTACCAATGTATTACGGATACGATGTTTTGTAATAATCGATTCTAGTCTGGAAGAACTTTTAATCGATTTAACACGAATATTTTATTTTTGCTTAAATACATATTTCATATTATTTAAAAACTTCTGTAAATATATTTGTTATTTGGGCACAATAATGTTTGCATACCAACTAATTCAGTCCTCCCAAAATATTTTACTTTGAACTTTGCAAAATAAAAACTCACTACCTTATGAAGCATTTTTTCCATTAATCGGGGTCCACTGCTCCAAACTTGACTTAGAGACAGTGGCGCCCTCGTCTGCGGCCTCAGTCAGTAAATTACTAATATTATGTGGCCGGATTCCACAAACATACTGTTTAGCAAATGATACTAATTCTACATCATCTTTTTCTCATCCAGCCTACGCCTTTTTTTAAAATCTATCTACCATAATGTGAGTAAACATCAATAATATTATATAGGACCACCTATCGATAAATTCATGGCAGCTACTTTACTTTGCTACTTTCAGTAACAGTTAATATAATTGTGGATTTCATTATTCTAATTAAATTCAAGATAAAAAAAATGCCTGCAACCAAAATGAAACAGATATTCCAATGTGATATCAAGCTGGTAAAGCGCCACCTGTGAAACTGTAAAAGAAACAACTTCGATTTAAGTCGCTTCATCTGAAATAACTACACAAGCATGTTGCCAATCGCTGAAGGCGAAGAGGGCGCTACGGGGCAGTTGGCGGTGTCTCGCCACCGGCGTACTAGAGACCGTGTCGTAACTGCTGAAATGCGCGCCGTGCGCCGCCGCCGTGGGTGGACTGTCGTTGGCTCAGAAACCAGGTAGTACTGCCAGCTATTCATAGATGGCACTGTAAAGAGTTTTTGTTTTGTTTTATATTTTATCTATACTAATATTATAAAGAAGTAAAGTTTGTGTGTTTGTATATTTGTATATTTGTTAAATTGTAAGGGGTAATCTCGGGATCTACTGAATCGATTTTAAAAATTCTTTCACCTATAGAAAGTCACATTATTGCTGAGTGTCATAGGTTATATAAAAACCCGAAAAATAAAAAGGCTTTTAAATGGTGGTCCGTTTTGCAAAGTGAATCGGAGAAAAAACGGGCAGCGGACGGCGCGCGATGGCTTCGGGTTTAATCCTGTTCGTGTCCGTGATCGCTTCGGGATTAATAATAGGTATTATGCCCGACGAAGTGGGCACGGGTCAGCTAGTATATGATAATCCAAAATGTGGCTGGTAAGTAATCAGTATAACATATAGCCGATTTCCTTATAGGCCCTTAAATAAGAGCACTTTGTCTAAGTGATAAAACGCTAACAAAAACTTAACCAATCTTAAGTTCCTCCTTCGTCTGTGCAAAATCAGTTTAATAACATTTCTTTAGTAACACATAAGCCCAAAGATTACATTGTTGAGGTGCAAAAACAATAACACAAACAGCTTCAAATACTACATAACCTGGCTAGAGCAACTTTACCTTACTCCGCACGTAGAAATAGGTACTCACGATTTTTTTTATAACTAAGAATGAAAGCAACCACTATTAGAGAGAGGGTGCGGTGCAGAGAACCTCTACTCACTCGGGAACACATCTATCATCTACAGGATTTATACGAACTCATAAATATAAAATAAATTGAGTAATCTCAAATCACTTAATTAGAGTTGATTTCTGTAAGAATTCATAAGCGATTTGGAATGTATTTTGAGTTAGCAACTCATATTATATTTTTTTTTATACTAGTCCATTTATTAGAATGGGCTTATAGAGTTAACGAAAGTAAGCGTAGTGGTCAGATAAAAATATTCGCTATAGTACTTATAACGTAGTACTTTTCTATGCGATATGTTGGCTATATTAGATTGTCATGCAAACCTAAATTGCACCTTCATATTAAATGCGCAACAAAGATACCACACACCTGTCTAATTAAATGTTCTCAACACCTTACAGGTGATGGTATCTACGCCATCCAATAGGTTAGAAGGTAAAGTCAGGATTAAGTCGTAGGTAACTGTATCTCTCTTCTGCATAAGAAAGAAGAAAAGTAATACTGAGTTGTAAACGAACGCAGAGATAACAGACGAACGATATATATATATATATATATATATATAACAGATATATCTCGAACAGTTAAACGTAGTGTGGGCATATATCATAAAAAAACATTTTTACCTTTCAAATTACTGTATGAATAATTTATAAATTAAAAGCACTTCCAACGTTCACCCTGTCCTGATGACTTTTTAGTTATTTACAGAATTTAATATTCACTCATCCTTTAGCTTTCATATTAACATAAAATCAATATACTTATTTGTTATGTTAATTATGTATCTTAATGGTTTATTTAACAATGGGTTTTAGCAAAATGTAGCTGGAGTCTGAAACTGAAATAAACAATAAGAAAAGTACGTTTTCAAATTGTTATTTCGGTAACTTCATAGGTATTTGTACTTAGCAAGATTGTGTCAAATAGCGTGCACTTGACATTCGACATAACGGTTTGAATTATTTCTAATAGTTATTGCTATAATACTAATATTAACTAATATATAATATGGCCACAACAAATCATAATTATGTTGTCGTAAAAAAGATTAACTCTCAAAACAATTATACATATATCCTGTATTTTTAGTTACTTATAGTTCAGTTGTTAAAGAAAAAATTACCAGCCACTTACAGATTTACCTTATTATTTGAGGAAATTTTAATTTGAAGGACATAATTTAATAATTTTAGTAAAAGGTAACGTTAAATAAGGAGATAACGTAAAGTGTAATGTATATATTTCATGAGATATTTAATATTTTATTCCGATGGTTCAAAGGGACATACTAAATGTTATCTAGAGGCAACCTCTGGACCAAGGTAATTGCCAATTAGTCCGAAGCCTGAGTTTATTCCAGAGATTTGATACTGAAAATATTACTGTTCATTCAAAAGTATTTTTTTACGCTATCTTCCACACTTCCTTGTCGCGATTTTATAAGATGCGAAACTTTTATTGCCATAATATTCAAATATTGTTCGACAACTTATCAATTAACCAGCAAAACCCAATGGCAGGGACAGAAGAGGAATACAAAACAAAATTTCAAATATTTTTTTTATTTCTCCTATAAATATAATAATATTTTCAGAACAATAATACATTGTTGTTTTGAAAATAAACCAAACTAAGTTTTTAAGTGAGTGGTAACTAAACAAAGATTATTAATACTATATATATTACAGGTCTGAGAATATTTTATCGTTCATATCGGACAAATTTATAAGAAGGTTTTTATTTAATATCACTCGACATGTTTTTAGATACTTCCTCATTTCGATTCCTACAGGAAAATGTTAGTATATTTTCCTGTTTCGCCCATTCTCCAAGTTATAATTTTATAATATATCGTGAAGTACTTATAAATCTTATCACAAAATATTACTCTGATATTTTATTTTACCTGTGAAGAAGGACACGAATAGTATTGATGATAGAAACAAATTTTCTGTGGATTCCTCTATCTATTATCTATATAACAGCTAAAAAGACTTGAGGTACATTCAAGCCGTAGGGCCCTTATGGCCAAGGCTGAGTTTAGTTGATAGGTGACGCGATCGGCCCGCTCCGGTCGCTTGGAGCCCAACATAACCACTTGCCGTTGCGGGGGTATCCTGGGTACGTTTCGTGTACCTCGTGAGGATTGTCAGCCTCTCTCTCCTGAGAGAAAAAAATCTGTATATCTGTATATATCTCACCTCTATTTGTCGGTTTTGGATAAACGGTGGTAGCTAACCAACCAGACGGCCTCAAAATCACGCTAAGATGAAAAATTTTGTCTCACAGTTCTTCATATAAAAACCAATGCCACAGCTGTAAATCATGAACAAGTATTCAAATTAACTAGACCACTAATACTAACATTTTATACGAGTATTAGATCAGTAGTTGTACTAGAATTTCATTAAAATGCTTGGTTGTGCTGATATTTGGTCCTGGCGTTGCCAAACATTGTTGAATGTGCCCCTATGTGAATATCTCACCGATTTCTTGTGCCAGTAGACTACGGAGACGTAAAATCTAAGTTGAACGACCTCTTATTTTCAAATCTGAAATCCCGTCTTTTAAAGTTAATAGGTTAAATGAAATACTGAAGTATGAATTTTCTCTCCAAGATGTAATTCAATATACCCCGCGGGGACAGCAACGACTCAAAGACCTCGGATTGTGTTAATTCTAATTTTGTAAATGAATATCTCTATTCATTGTTTAGAACAATGCTTGAGACACTATTATTGTATAATATTCAACCTAAGTTCTCTAATTAAAATTTGAATTCTGCCCAGTACTATATTAGAATTATTGTCTTAGAAAAAAAATACTATTTACTGGCCTCCATTCGAATCCTATTTTAGAAACAATATATTAAACGTTATTAGGAATACCTACTTCAAAAATTTTCAGTAAAATGTTCTTTATGATCACATATTTGTTATGAAAAAGTACTTCTCAAAATATACTTTATCCTCACTAAAGAAAGTTATCGCATATTCATTAGATGTTTATTCTAATATCTTCTTAAAACTTGAGACAAAAATTTGACCAGTCCACGAGCTTTACAAATACCATTACGAATCTTCATCATAATAAGAAGCTTACTTGTATCTTAGTATATAAAGATTTCTTATGATCGTAGTCCATAATGTTGGTACGAGTATAATAATATATTTACAATCTAGTTGTTTAACTAAAATAATGGCTAAGTAATTAATATAAAAAATCTTATTATATTAATTGTATCTACATTTAACTCTATTATATAGTTTTGTACCGTGTTGTATCGGTTTTCGCATAAGAAAGAGATTATTTTATTATATTTTTAAACTTTAATATGCCATACACCTTCGTTGCATCGACTTATATATAGATAATAAGATACATATTCATAATAATTAAAAAATCTTAATCAAAAGTTACACGATTTAACAAATATACAAATATAACATTTAATACCCTATTACTGTTTGTAAATTTCAAATCTAAACTAGTATACTAGGAATGTCCTGTTTTCAAGTTATAACCAGTCGTACTTATCTCAGTTATTTTTTTTTTTCTTTCTAGTTACCTAACTAATATAAGCGTAAGGCTCTGAAAAAAATTATTATTATATACCGTAGTACCAGTGCCATTGTATGTACTCTACTTTGTTTTGCCATAAATAAATATTGTTAAAAAGAAAAAATATTTGTTTATATCAATATATATTACTTTGATGTATTTAGTTAGTAAATTAATATAAAAATATACAAAGCTTATATGCAATGATTTTCAGTGGCTACAATACAGCCCTTTAAACATTGAGGTCAGTTATTCTTCATACCCAATCTTGTTGATTGATTTAGGGACTCCAAATTATCATGGTATTCATAGCATGTTATTCTCTCTAAGTGTTCATGAATCATAAATCAAGCGGATTAAAATCGGGACTAGATAACGGCCAGTTTTCAGCTTTGTTGAAGTCCAGATCGTTTGTTTCCAGCCAAGCTTGGGAGGATTATTTTTCGTTATGTAACATTGTTTTGGTAAGGGCCTTAACCACCTTCTCAACAATGGTACTTTGATACACTTGTGCCGATGTTTTATACTATTTTCTTGACTTCGACTGTGACTTGACTTGTGATTTCTTTTTAGCAAATATAAATGAAGGCCTAAAAGCCTACGTTGTACTCTATTAACTAATTAGGAAGTTTTTAAAGTATAAACACGATTATTCTGTTTCTTTAAATATTGCTCAATTCTAAAAATTATATCATCCGTAAACAAAGTTTTTCTGTAGCCTCCCTTTGCGTAACGCTAAAGTTGTTGGTTTGATTTTACCTCCTATTCTGTTTTATTTATCAGATAAGCAATGATCAGTGCACGTCTTACAGGCTGCAAATCCTAACTCATCTTTTAAATAGGCGACTAAGATTTTCATCTTACAAGATAAAATGTTCTGCTGTTTGACTTGATTTCTTCGAATTCTTTCTCTCAAGGTTTTGATCACCTTTATCGTACACAAATAGAGGAATTTTCTTTATACTTGTTCATCCTTACTATATCCTTACTAATATTATAAATCGGAAAGTGTATTTGTCTGTTTGTTTGTTCCGCTTTCACGCCGTAACTACTGAACCGATTGCTTTGACATTTTGCAGACGTAAAGATAAAAGTCCGGATTAATTAATAGATTACTTTTTATACCGGAAAAATCGACAGGTCCCACGGGATGCGTAATAAAGGCTTCGCTCAAAAACTACTGCACAGATTTTCATGCGGTTTTCATCAATAGATAGAGTGATTCTTGAGCAAGGTTTTGCGGTATTTTTTATCTCGGAAAAACGGATAGTCCCGATAGCGCGAAGCGTCACGGGAAGCGCGATAAAACCTTCGCGCCATAAACCAACTTCCGCGTATAGTATGTAGTCGTGGGCAAAAGCTATGACCCTTAACCCTCTGTTGACCCAATCCCAAAATCCATGCGGACGAAGCCGCGGGCAGAAAGCCAGTGTAATATGTGCCCACGTTTCATCCCTGGGTGACAGCTGGAATGTGATGTTTTTTTCGTCAGACAATCACATACCTACCTAAACCCTTCATGCTGCTGCACACATATCCATTACCACTAGAAATTTTGTCTCGTCTGTGTAATGTGTATGAATGTGTGTTGTAAATAAACTAATTATTTATCTATCTACTTATTAATAGCTCGGTTCACAAATATTCGTCCAAGCAAATGGAGAGTTTCAAAAATTGTATTTGGCTCCGTACCTACTTTTTATAATACAGTCACAGCGATTCAGTTCTCTCTATGACCTGACTCCATTTTATGTCACAAAAATACAGAGACAATTGGCGCAAAAGTCAGAAAACATAATGAGAATTCATACAAGGTTAACAGATTTCAAATTTTACGTAATGTAATGGTGTCATAGTGGAATAACAATGGATGTAATAAAAATATTATATACGTCTTGTAAGCATAACATTAATATTTTACACAACTCAAGAAAGAAATTGAATTTTTTTCCTACCATACAAAATGAAACGAATGCTAATAACTATCTAATATTAGTTGTCGATAAAAAAAATGTTACCGACCATACATACCCTATTTATCCCATCAATATAAAGTGAACAACTAGAATGTTATTGCTACTTTTCGGAGCTCATGATAATGCAATAAATTTTCTTGAAAATTTATTTAAATACAATAATTTAGATTCATATGCTTCAACTTGTTTTTATATATCACAAGACTTTTTGGGTATAGCGATGCATAATCTATATTCTCAGCTTAACAATATACTTATGATAATAGTACATAACTCAAATCTTGAATACGTCACATTTAGATAATTTAATAAACTGTGGTGCAGTTCATATTTTCATTGTATTTTATGTAACTTTAACATTACTGTCTTGAAAATCTATCCCAAAAATCCAACAACCTTACCTTAACCTTATAGAATATTCTTAGACAAAAGTATTAGATAACTAATGAAAATATGTACACAACGGTGGAGCAAAATTTTATAACACTGACGTGCTTCAACATAAAATTTCCAAATTGATTCGCAGTATCGTTATTCAGGTTAAGTGTACGCTATAAAACCTCATCAGTTTCAAAATTATCTTAGCCAGCCAGATGTTATATATTTTGCTATAGATATAAAAAGGAGCCAAGCTACAAAGAAAATTCCGAAGATTTTAATCTCATACTGTTGACCGCGACTGAGGTAATTTATAGCTCTTAATTCGGTATATCGATATATTAGCATTGCCGCTCAATTTAAGAGAATGTACATAGTAAAGTTATAGCAAGATTTATTGTGATATCGACGGCAGTATTTCATAAATTCTATTTTAAGTTTTTTTATATACCATGTTAGTGGAAACAAAAAATTACGCCCTGCATAGTGGTAGGCTGTCATAATATCCTATTGGACGCCTGCAACACCAGATGCATCAGAAATGCATTGCATTTAAAAATGTATTTGCTTCCTTGATGAAGGAACTCCTCCCCGCTGTATTACCTAGAGAAATTCTCTGTAGGGAGCACGTTTTACAATCGGAGCGTACGCGACAGAAAATTCCTCCGAACCAGCACTGTACGTGTACTCTTAAACACCAGCATGAGGATTTACACGTCTCGTACGTATGCTATCGTTGGTATAGTGACCGTGAATATCGAATCGAATACATGCTATGTATATCAATTATAATAGCAATCATCAAAACCAATTTACAAAACCCACAATTTTTTTAAACTTCACTAATAACATTTTATAACTTTATTTCTATAAATATTGTTTCCGTATTCGCTAACGTGGTCTATATTATCAATGTATTTAAACAATAACTTTTTTTCCAAATATTGTTATTCTGTATATTAATACAAATTATATTTGCGTTTGCAATTTTTAAAAGCTAAATTACTTCTTCTTTCTCTTACCCTGTTCCCAATTTTATTTGGGGTCGGCGCAACATGTCTTCCTCTTCCACTCTCCTCTATCACTCGCCATTCCGACACTCAATTCCTTCTTTTACATATCAATATACACACAGTTCATCCATCTTTTCTCCAGTCTTTCTCTCCCTACATGCCCATCCACTTTCATGTCCATAACTTTTCTACTAATATGATCATTCCCTTTTCTAAATACGTGAGCCTCTCATTTCTTTAAATTTTTCAACTGGCTAATTGCAGACTTCCTCTGATTCCTCACTTTATCCTTTATTGTCGCTCCACACATCCACATTAATATACGCATTTCAGTAACATATAATGTTTGTTCATCCATCAGCTTAAGAGGCCAAAATTCCGATCCATAATAATATCTAGAGTACTTATGAAAATACATAAAAATATTGAAAAAACAACTTTTAGCTTTCGAAATTTAATTATCGATTGAGAGCGTTGACACACTTTCTCGAAACATTCACCGTCTAAAAATGGTACGGTCTTAACCCGGCAGAGCCGAAAGAACGATGAAATAAATTCCTAAATAAAATTAATTGCTTCAAAAATATTCGCTCGGAGTCAGTGAGCTGCATACCTTTCATGAATACTTGGTGCGTCATGGCGTCTCTTTCAGGTGACAGCTGATAACACACCCGGGAGTTGGCACGGTGCCCTCACGGATATAGCCGAGCATGCCGGGACATATTGCATGTTTGTCTGTTGAAACGAACATTACTTTAAACAGTAGTAGACTCGTCGATCTTTTTGTACATTTAAATGAATAACAACAGATTTTTCCGATGTTATTCTTTTTTATCTGTAGTAAAGCGAAGCTTTTAGCTAGTAAAGCTTACCTTTATTTAGCTACAAATTTCAAGAAACAATCCAATTTCCATTTGGAAAAGCTAAGAGGGCTCCTCACTAAAGGGGTACTTCTGATTCTTCTGTATAAAGCAAGGTTTGTTGAAAATGCAAAGGCTACAGATTGACACAGTTTTTAACATACCTAGTATAAAGAATCAGAGTCCAAACGTTCTATGTATATGTGTCCATAAAAATATACTTATTATTATTATTATAAAACATCTTAAACAGGTATATTATGCTTTAGTGAAGTCGAAATTACGCTGAAGCATTTTGTGTTACGATGTCAATTATAAGTACAATGTGCAGAGAACTTCCGTACTGCAAAAAAGAGCAATCAGAACAATGGTCCTCTATCACCAACTACAATTATGTTGAGAGCAGTTCCTTCTACTTGGGAATTTCGAACGTTCCCTGTGGGTTCTGATTTTGTTCACTAAGATGTTAATATCTTAGTGAACAAAATACAAAATAACAAATTAGTGAACAATGAGACTACGAGACGGAATGATTTACTTCCTAAATATCTAAACTAAATATAATCAAGTCGAGTTCAGTATACTGAACTAATTATATTTACTTAAAATGTGTTTTAGGCTGAAATTGAAGACTTTTTTGGTATATACTTTATTTTATTCTAATGACGCATGAAACTAATTCGTATACCAATGAAAGTAGATTATAGATTATATTGGTTTTAATTGAATAATAATCAATGATATTGTGGATGGAATTCGACATAATTATTAAATATTTTTGTGCAGATATATAACTTGTAAATTGTTGCTGTTAAAAACTTAAATTGAATTATTACAGATTCCAATTACAAGATATATATTTTAAATAATGGAATCCGTGGTATTAGTATGTCGGCAGTATCGGGATAAAGGCTGCAACGAGAGGAATTTTTGGATACTAGTTACCGTGCAGAAAAATATCATTTTCTGTATCTGCTCTATGATTCATCCGTTAAGCGAGAGCCTATTAAGATGAATATCAAGGCTCTTGGCCTTTAATCCATTTCAGCTCTCACGAGATTTTCATCACGAGATATAGTGATAGTCTGCGTTAGTCTTGTTGGGGCTCTTTAACTTTTACTTAGAATCGTACTAATATAGTCATCAACTCATCGACTTTATGATTTTGCCGTTCTTCTATTGCTGTATCCGTTTACTATTGTATACAAAACGTCCCGTTGACGTCTTTGACGTCTGCTGATATAATTATATATTTCCCATTGTATATCTACTTGATTAGGTTAGGTTAGCTTTAGATTTTTAATAATGTTAAATTTAAATAATTCAATATTTATAACTTTAGAAATTGTAATAAGATATGTAAAGATTAACTTAGTATGCCGGTAGCGGGACAGGCAGGGCTCAACTTAGGGCGGTAGAGATAGGAATCTCCGGATAATACGTGCCATGCCGAGAATGGTATTACGCTTCATTTCATTATTATTGTTATAATGTAAATTGATTGATGAACAATAAAATTGTTAATAGTTGTTGCGTACATAAACCTACAATAGCCTCATGGTTTAACTAAATTTTCTTTTCGACATTTCTTACAAAATCAAATTTGATTAAATAATAATCAAATTGTTCTTAGTCTTATCTATATTGAATGATTACAACTACCGAATTCCATAATTTAACATGCGAATAATTAAGGAACAATAACAACGTCTATTATATTCGAATTTACGAAACATGTGATATTACTTACCAGGAATTACCCAAACTAATCAACTTGGGACATGACGGAATAATTTATTTGCCTACCGAGTATGCCTACCATAATAATGACGATGACAATCATATGTAATATTAAACTTGTAAGGTTGGACATGCATTTCTAGTTAAATCATTGTTTTGTTAAAAGAACTGTCAAAAGTTTGTTTTATATGCTATAGCAAACATCTGCGCCAAAACACCTTAGAATATTTTAATTATAGAATATTTAAAACAAATTTTGCCATATGCCATATTGTGATCATAGCGGCAATGTCGCAACTGGATCGACATTTACCATCATATTGATTCGTTAATTTTTTTGGAGTGAATCATTATTATAATGCATTAAGCATGTCATATTTTTTTTTATATATTTGACTCTAATATTAAACAAAGACATCAAATAAACATAATTTCATTGTTATAAACCAAGTATTCAATTCGGATTGTCGATAACTTCTACTGGTATATGTAATAACTCTAAGTTAAGAATAAAATAAAGTCATCAAAACTGAAATACCTATGTTTATGTTTCATTTAAAAGATCTACGCAAACAAGTAGTTCACTAATCCCCACGGGCAATAAAGCTACTATATGATTTGCTTAAGCTACTTCCAGTACAAAGGTATTAAGACTTACGCAGTGGTCTAAAAGCGACAAATGTTTTCTGTTTTTCCTTTTATACTATTAAAGTGAATTTTATTGCAATGGTTTTACCACAATACAATATACTTATGCTATAAAAACATTAATTTCTTAAAGGAACCTATCCTGGCTAATATTATATTTGTGAAAGTAACTCTGCCTGTTACGTTTTCACGTCCAAATGCCCGAACATATTTGGATAAAATTTGGCATTGGGATAGTTTGGGACCCGGGAAGGACAGGATAATTGTTACTACCGGAAAATATTTCTTAAGACAAAAAATCTGATAAAACAGTAGAACTGATTCTAATGGAATTTGGTATGAGCAAATTCTTTGAAGTCTCTGAAGGACATAGGATGATTTTTAAATTATCATATGGGATAATTTTATAAGACAGGGGAACCGATTCTAATATAATTTGATATGAAGAAAGTTTGAGACCAGAGGAAGAATAAGATACAATTATTTTACGACCTTATTATGAATAAAACAGGTACACCAAATCTCATGTTACGTATTTGGCGTAGCGATAATCTGCTGAGACCTCGAAAAATATATTTACCATTCGGAATATTTTACAGGTACCTTATTGTGATCCGTTATTACTAAAGCCGAGCGTGGAAGGTTAGTCTTATTAATATAAGAAAATGATTAATAATCTCAAATAAAAAAGATAAGCCAATAGAGAGAGAAATAAGAAGATAGGCAAAGATTTTGTTATAAAGAAATCCTATACTTAAATCATAATTTAAATGACCCCTTATGGTTACGTAGGCAAACTACGAAGCGGTGTAGAAAATTTTATTGTATTAGGCTTGGTGTTTTGTTATCTTTCCATTAATAATAACTAAAGATATGAACGAACGGCATAATGGATTATTTTCTATGCTGAACACAATAGGTGATGGGATGCCTGCGGGCGGTCTTTTTGTGTAATGTTTTATAACGTTTTCTTTTTTGTTCTATTGAATTGTTGCCGTTACTTTTTTCATTTATGTTCGTATTGTTATGAGATCACGAAATATTAACCATAGATACAAATGTAATACGAATAAAATATTTATGTCCAAACACTCATTCCTCTCGATTCAACTGTAAATCATACATCTTAGTTTATGTGGACACGAACACTTTGAAAGAAATGGGTCATGAAATCCGTGACACTTGACTTTCCGCTGCGAATAATTGCTTTTAATCATATTTATTTATATAAAGATAATTTTTAATCAAAAGAATTAAAGTTAATGATACAAATGTTTTAATTAATAGAAACATGTTCCATTATTTTAACCTCTCATAATATTCTACCAAAATTAAGTAACAATATGCACAATGCTCACAAGGCTGTTAGTAGTGTAGTTGTCGTTTGGCAGTCATATACCATTTGTGTAGATATAGCGTTGATAAGCCTTTCTTAAAGTGCTAAAAAGTGTAACGCAGAAAATATCAGCGTGAAAATCCTCAGCCCCAAGAGTATTGGCAATACAAAACTGTATTTTAGCATACTTACCGATGATCGGAATACGTAATGGATATTTTTTCTAATCAGTTCCATAAATTTGATGGTAACCGACAAACCAATCACACCTTGCATGTTTATCTTTCCTCTAATCGTCTTTGTTTTCATTAATTTATTAACAAAAATATTCATCGTGACTTGCAATTAAGAAGGTGTTAATTAAGAACTTTTAGGTTTATAAGTATATTATAACGTATATAACACGTCTGAAGGTCGAACAGAAAGGTTTTGAAGAAAATTGCTTGGTGTGCTGAAAAGCTAAATGGTCAAAAATATGTTAACAACCGCAAAATTAAAGTTAATTTTGATGTCTCCATACCTAGAAAAAATATACTAGTTTGTATTTACACTTAATTGCTTACATAGTACTAACATTCTAGGAATATCTTTATTCTTTAGCTAGATCTATACTTATAATACTTTTTTTGTTTTGCAATAATACCTATCATAAAATAGTATTTTCTTGTAAAGATTCTTTTTATGTCTTGTGAAAGTAATTTGTGCCAAGAAATCTTATGGGAAAAACGAGAATCGAAGGGATCCCAAAGCTGGAAAAATATTTAAACATGTTGCTGTTTTTCCAGCATAACATTCCTGCAGGATTCCTACAGCATGCATTCCATTTTTTTTTTTTTTTTTGTTTCCCTGAGGAAAATGCATTAAATTGCATACCCCGGCTGTGGCGAGCCGGCGGTTATGTGGGGCTCTCCTCCCCAGAAGGGGGAGGCCTACCCACTAAAAACCTCAGGGATGGCCTTCCTCAGGCATGTAGGGAGCCCCCGGGAACACCAAGCCACCTCCGGGAACCCCCAGCCTCTGCTCCCCTGCCTAGAGGGGAGCCCTCCTCAGGGGAGGCTACACTACCTCCCCCGGTCTCCTCCACCGACGACGCCCCCCGGCCACGGAAGGGGCGTGGTCCATCCCGACCCGCGGCGGCGCCGCAGCTGTGCTACCGAGCCCGGCGCCGCCTTCTTCGAGCGGGATCGGCCATCTCCCGACCCCGCTCGGCGGCCTCCTTCTGGAG
Organism: Scirpophaga incertulas; assembly: GCA_036419045.1. Taxonomy (NCBI): domain Eukaryota; kingdom Metazoa; phylum Arthropoda; class Insecta; order Lepidoptera; family Crambidae; genus Scirpophaga; species Scirpophaga incertulas. The sequence continues at coordinate 16,103,348 of CM071639.1, read as the reverse complement.
CATCACTGCTTCACAGAAGGAGGCCACAGCCCTCCAACCTCCCTCGTCCGCCAGCATTGCCGCAATCAATGCTGGCGGAGACAGATCTCGCCCGATCTCTGCGACCAAGACTCGGCGCTCGGAGGCCCACGCGGGGCACTCCGCCAGCGTGTGCTGGGCCGAGTCGAGGTCGGATGCGCAGTGGTGACAATGTGTCGATCCCTCCCGTCCTATTCGACACAGATACTCACCGAAGCAGCCGTGCCCGGTGAGTATCTGAGTCAATCGGTAGGTGACCTCCTCCTTCCCGTGGAGCCAAGCTTCGAGGTGCGGGAGTACGGCACCGACGGCCCGCTGGCGCGCGTAGATCCGTAATTCGAGCTGCGCACGCCAGGCCGCCACAATCCGTCGGTGCCACTCCCGCTTAGGCACTTCGTGCGCGGGTTCCAGGGCGCTCACCCCATCGCCCTCCCGGCCGACACGACGCGACGCATCGCATACGTCGCCGCGTACATGTCGGCCAGGATGTCGAATGGGGGGGAGCGTCCCAGAACCGTCGCCGCCTCGTACGAGATTGTACGGTAGCCTCGCACGATCCGTATGGCCATTATCCGCTGCAGGCTCCGTAGCAGAGCTCTGCAGCGGGGGGACCTCGCGCAGTCTTGCGACCACACGGGAGCCCAATACATGGCCACGGATCGCACGACGCCCTCGTACAGGCGGCGAACTCCATCCCTCGGTCCACCGAGATTGGGCAGCAGGCGATGCAATGCGCCGCCACCCTTTTGGCTCGGGGACCAACCGCACGAAATGCTCCTCGAAGCTCCAGCGGCGGTCCAAGGTGAGGCCCAGGTACTTGATGTACGGCCCCACCGGGACCACCGCGTCACCCACCCGGATCCGGCAGCTGGGTGGTTCCCGGCGCCTCGGAAGGCCGTGGAACCATAGCGCCTCGGTTTTGTGAGGCGCTATTTCTAAACCCAGCCGGCGGATCGCCCGCACGACACATGCCACCCCAAGCTCGGCAAGCGTAAGCACCGGCCCGAAGTCGGCCCCAGTCGTAACGACGAGAGTGTCGTCAGCGTAGCAGACGACACTCACGCCGTCAGGAAGGCTGGTGCGAAGGACCGCGTCGTATGCGAGGTTCCATAGCAGGGGTCCCAACACCGACCCCTGCGGAACGCCGCATTCGACCCTCCTCGACGTTTCCATCCCGTCCCGTCCCATCACGCCTGATCGTCCTGTCGCGCAGATAGTCCCCGACCACGGCCCGCAGAGGGAGCTCGTGGTATACGAGCGCCTCCTAATGGCCTGCCAGGGGAGGGTGCTGAAGGCGTTGACGATGTCTAACGACACCGCCAACGCCACTCCCCCCGATCGGACTGCGGACTCCGACAGGGAACGAACACGCTGGACGGCGTCCAGCGTTGATCGTCCCGCCGGAATCCAAATTGGCAGTCCGATAGGTCGGGACCCGCGCGCGACAGGTGCTCGCTGATACGAGCGGAGATAACCCTTTCGAAGAGTTTCCCCGCCTCGTTCAGCAAGCAGATCGGACGGAACGAAGACGGAACGTCGCCGGTCCTTCCCTCCTTCCTGAGGAGCACGCCCTCACGAGAACAGCTCGTGAAGAGCTGCCTCACCGTGCTCCCCAACGCCCTGAGCGCCAGCGCTAGCAACTTTCCCGGGACCCCATCTGGTCCCGGGGCAGTGCTGCGCGCAGAGAGCCGCGAAACGGCCCTGGCGAGCTCGCTCTCCGTCACCCGGAGGTCGTCCGACCAAAGGCCGAGCGACGGGGTGGCGGGGGGACTGTCCCGGACCCTCGGGAAGAGCGTATCCACCGCTCTTTCCACGACGAGAGGGTCCAGGGTCTCCGTCAGCGGAGGGACCCACGGTCGGAGCTTGCCCAGTACCATCCGGTACGGGCGCCCCATGGGCCCTCTCCAGTCCCCCAGCAGCTCGCGCCAGGACCGCGCCTTGGCGTCGGCGATGGCGACGCCAAGCGCCTTGGCCGCGGCTCCGTACGCGCTTCTGGCGCTCAGGACTTCGTCGACTGAGGCTTGCCGTCTTCGACGGGCTCTGAGGTACTGGCGGCGCGCGGCTACTACAACGACCCGTAGCCGCGCTATCTCTCCTCGTTCCACCAGTACGCAGAGCGCCGCCGGGGCGGCCTGACTCGGGGCATGGAGACGTCGCAGATCGACGTCATCGTTTCCCGGAGCCAGGCGGCCCGCGCATGCACATCGAGGTCGGGCGAAATCCGTGCCTCCTCCGCCCAGTCCGCGACGTGGGCAGCGGCTAGGGCCGCATCCCGGTCCAGCCGCTTGATGGACCAACGTCGCGGACGGCTGTCCTCCTGGAGTGTGCGGGTAGGGCGGCGGTGGGCCACCGACACGTCGAACACGATGTGCCGGTGGTCGGAGAGTGTAACCACCTTCGCCGCCACCCTCCAAACCTGACACCATGCGGTGAGCAGAGGGAGTCGCCCATGACAGGTCGACGATCGACTCCCCCTGCCACCACACGCAGGTGCTGACCGACCCCGGTTTAAAGCCGGAGGTCCAGTCCCGCCCCCCACTCCAGGAGTGTCTCCCCTCTTACGTCGTCCCGGGTGTCGCCCCACTCTCGCGAGTGGGCGTTGAAATCACCCAGGACGAAGACTGGACGGGGAGCGCAACAGCGGACGCAGTTCGCTACCCCGTCCAGAAATGCCTCGAATGCGGCGAGGCCGCAGTTCGGGGAGATGTAACAGCCTATCGTGGCCGTGGACCCCCATTCCACGGCCACGTAACCCGGCCCCGTAGCGAGCAGGGTACAGTGCGGTCGGTCGGTCGCCCAATAAATGGCGACCAAGCCCTGGTCGTCCCCAAACCACCTTGGGTGGTTCGGGACAGAGTAGGGCTCTGCGACGACCGCCAGGGCAACCTCACCCTCCGCGAGCGCTTGGATCAAAAGATCCTGCGCCGCACGGCAGTGATTGAGGTTACCCTGGAGCACCCTGCACCCTGTTCTTCTGGACGTCCATGTTAAGAATGGACGTCCATCGCTACGCTCGCCCCCGGGCCGGGGCGGGAGGTTGGGCGACCCCCCCTTCCTTTTAGGTGGGCAACACCTCCTGCTGCCCACCCGGTGGCACAGCATCGCATTCCTACAGCAGGATAACATTCCTGAGTGACACTCAAGGAATATTATTCTTCAATAGATTCCAACACATACCAATATATGTTGTTTGTACTTTTTCGTTATATGATATACCAATATCATATAACGAAAAAGTAGACTCTTAGGCAAAGCAAAGTGATGGTGTGCTTTTAGATGTGCTTCCATTTTTATTCTGATTGCATACATTACATAGGAGGATACTGTTGGTTGAATTGGAATGCGTATTTTGACCTCAGGTCTCTAGAAAAAGGAATCTGGTATGGAACCTTATGGAATGAACCATGGCAATATCCTAGGTTCAACTCGTGTGGGTTGGGAAGATTACAGATAGTTAAAGCTCTTGGATTTCGTTCAGGACACATACCTTTTAATAAGTTTGCTTACCTTATTAAAAGAGTACCGTTCTCGATTCATATTAAAGTGGATTGTGTCCGGAACGAGGATTTCAGAGCTCAACTTATAAATATACATTTATTAAAGAAATTGGGACTTGTAACATTGTTTTAACGGAATCTTTGTCAGACACAGCCAAGAAGTTATGAAGAATCAAATGAGCATACGTAGGCGACATGTATGTTAATAAGTTGTTATAGTGTGTTATTAATATTGAGTTGTAATTGTAATCTGTTAGTTTTAATATGTGTAATGGTTTTATGGAGCACATCGTTTTATTGCCAAACTTTTTAAATAAAGTTTAAAGAAAAAAAATATTTTGTCAAATTTTGTTTCGACCGCCAAAATTAAAACATAAACATTGTATAATCCATTATTGATAAGACAATGAAAACAAGCTTTAGTTGAATAATATTGGTGATTTTTAGAACATTTCATAAATTCACATTTTCTTGTCTAATTTTTTTAAATTATAATAGTACATAAAACAAAAATAAAGCTAAAACGATGTCCTTATATTTGGCTAACAGATCACTTAATAATGAGCATATATTTGCTTACTCTAATAAAATACGGAGAAATAAAAAAACCTTGAAACACGAAAAAGTGACTGCTACGGTTGCTACGAAATTACTACAAGCTACGAGCTCATTATTGATTGTGTACTGACTGACTACGAACTCAGAATCCATATTCCTTATATATTTGTTCGATCAAAATACTTAATCAACTAAACAACCTAATTATTTGGTCGATCAAGTGTTTTCTATAGCTAAATATTGATAAACAAGCCGACTGTCTACCTAGTAGCAAATGGTTAGATATGTATGTGGTTTCAGTGATATTCGCAAAATCTTGTTGTCAGTTAGAGTCAGAAATTTCAAACTTTAACAATAAAATTCGTTTGAACTAAAGGTTTTCTTTTTGTTTTATTGTTATAAAGAGAAAAGATGCACAGTGAAATTAATTTAATATTTATTTTTCTTGGTAGAAATAATATGATATAATATGATCTAGGTGAAATAACTTGGGCCAAAGTTGTCGGGTTCATTATTTTAATAATTTCTATCATCATCATCATCATCATGGTTGTCGTCGTCATCATCATCATCATCATCATCATCATCATTATTTCAGCTTCAGACGCCCACTATTGGAAATAGGTGTCCCCTAAGGATTTTCTCAGTTGTAGGTCTTGCATTGCTAGCGTACAGCGACTTGCTGCGATCCTCACCATATCGAACGTACACACCATACCTACCAACACTGTGTCTGGTATGTTTGCCACGAGACAACCTTTCTGCCCCGGTGGTCACCAGTTCTAAGTGCAATATGCCCTGCACACTGCCATTTAAAGATCGCAATTCTATAATAAACACATATATCGGCATCACGGATATTACTTAAGTTTGTTTACATTCATGATACTAATGGGTACAGAGCAAATTTTAAACAACTTCCCTATTCGGTTATAGAATCTATGTGACTGTAGGAAAAAGAGTTTTAATACGTACTACAAATATACACAATATCTCAATTTTTTATATCAAACATATATTACATATCCTTACATTACAAGGCAAACTGGTAATGGATACACCTAATATATTATCTATCTAATAAATTATTTATTTAAGCTTTATCATCCCTAAGGAACGCACACTACATAATATCCGTAGAAGTCGGTTGTGTGTAATTGAGTTTTAATAGGTATGTGAATTCCTGAATACTTACGTGAGCTTCTCACGAATAATAATCAATGAGACTCATTTTTCTAAGTCCCTTTTTTATCTTATTATTTTTAAATCAACTTACTTGCCAATGATTGCTTGTTGAAATTTTAAGTTCATTCATTATATGTTGAGGCACGAGCTTTCATATTAAAAATAACATAACTTTTAACAAAGTTTTCTTATACTTCTAGGAGCACGACATAATGAAAAGAAATCATTATTCGAATTTTACTTGTGTGAGCCAAGCTCACAACGAAACCACCAAAACGAACGGGTTTTGAGTATTATGTTTTCTATGATAAGATCCCTAGTAAATAGTATGCTCGAAACACTATCTGTATGAAAATTCATCAGCGAGATGAAGCGACGTTCTGCCGGCAGTATCTGTGGCTTGAATAATAGTTAGGTCTGTCTAGAGCAGAAACTACTGACTTTGTTTCACGTCTATGCTTTATATGGGCTATGTGTTCTTTAATCAATGCCGTGACGCTTTATTTTGTTTAACCCTTAAAAAGATTAAGCGTCACGTAAACTTGTGTGTCAGATTCATATTTGGTTTACGCAAATATTATAGTCTCCAATTTTCTCGTTCAAATTAAATAGAATTTCCCTTAGACGACAAATTTTTATTGTAATTATATTCCATTTTATCTCAAACATGGATTATATTTCCTTCTAAAAATTATCCTCGACATAGATAATATAGAAAGATCCATTGATACGCTGTCACCTAGTTATTAATATGTTTTAAAATCTAATCTAATCGGAAAGCTATTTAATATAGTTTTTATTTACCATAGTCAAAAAACAAAAAGGAGAAAAATAACGCTAGTTCTACTTTATTAATTCTATATTTCGGTATTAAATTATTTACCATAGTTACAATTGTCCTCTCGTCTCGTCACTAATAAATGCAATCGGTAATCAGCGAAATGCCATGATTTGAAATATCAATGGTAAATACAGTTTTCTAATTCACAATTCAAATTAGTGTTCGATTCCGTATTTCTTTTAGTAGGAATATCCAACAAAAGTGGAAAGTACATCTGATCCTTATTACTGCATAGTACATTTGACATACTGCCAATATAATCAAACAACATAGTGTTATAAGTGAGATTACACCCCATGTCAAATAGATCATCCAATGCCATGATTGATTGACCTATAATGATCTGATACCAAGAACGATAGTGAACTGAAGCGGTTATGTAACACTAACATACCATTTTAATGATATGATATGAAAATGAGTTTTGCAAAAACAGAGTGTTGTCCATCTCATAATATATAATTTCCCAGTCATATAAAACATAGAAAATGTTTACTTCAAGTAAGCCAGATCAGAATATTTTGCTGTAGCTATTACCATGGACTATAATGTTAAAAATTAATTTTCAATATTGACTGGCGTCACGGACTGGTACATTTTTCCTGTTACATTTCAATTAAAAATCTTCCCGAGGTTTCATGATGTGAAATTTTTTTGTACACTTCCAATAAATTTGAGGAAAATATTTTTATTATTCACATAAAATTTTTTCGTTATATATATGTGTGTGTGATGAGCTAAAATATTATAGCGAATAGTACATAATAATGGAGGTATTCCAAAGAATTGCATAATAAAGCTTATTTGCATTATCGGCAACAAAACCGAAGATTGTGATGGTTTCACGGACTAATAACAAAGGATAATCTTTGCTGGAATCTTTCTTACTCCTAGGAGAAGATCCTAGGATAATATTATAAATAAAGTGAAAATGCAAACGAACTCTAACATTCTTTGCTGTTTAGCTTAAGTCCCGTGGTAATCACGTAAACTTTACAGCAGTTTAGTGAAACTTTCTGATAATGGTAGGTTTCAACCAAAAATACACTAAAATGTGCTGTGAAACATTAACAATAGGATAAATCACCTTTGAAATTGGTTACGAAAATCACGTTTAAAAATGAAAAATAAGAAAATTATAATTTCAATCTTGGAATGCCAAATCTTATAAAGCTCATACAGAATCCCATGTCTAGAATTTGTATTACCTAAAATGTTATTTTCGGTAATAGTAGAAATGTGGTAAAATATTAGTAATGGGGAGAATAAATAATGTGTACGATGAATTAAGGACTATTTTTGTCCCCAGCACACCGCATCTGCCCTCCAGCCTCATAAGAGAAAAATACTTTGTGCATTACCGGAATACTCATTTTCAAAACGTTTCACTGATTTGGTCGGCTTTCTGGAGCCGCACAGTTTCCATTCACATTTGCGCTGAAGACGCAAAGCAATTTAGAAGTTCTATTTTTAACACTTTTTAGAGCTAAAACTGTGTGATAGAGTTATGCACATTTGAGTAAACTAGCTAAGAAGTCTAATGTATGCTATAAGAAATACACGTAGAATTTAGTTTTTTTTATATTGATGTCAATGATAACACAGTTGTTTATTCCTCAATAAACATTTTGTATATATATTACACGGTGGATACAAGAGTGACATTACGGTGTATGGTAATTACATGGAAAATAGATCTTATTTAGCCCTGTATGGATATAAATTTGGCCTAGTATAGTATCTCAAATTTTAATGACTATGCCAGCTTAGTGGTGCTAAATATGTATTATGTTTTTATTATATAGTTCCCTATGAGAAAATCAAATTTAAGTTAATCGAATTTGACGGCACGGCGGCACTAAATGTGTTCCGATTCAATCAATCAAATCACGGAATCAATCTATTGCTCGCCAGCAGGTACTCGTGAAGCCAAATAGTTCGTTCGTAAGATATGATATTTATAATATCACAAGTCAAAACTCTCTTTATTAAGTATTTTGACTCACCGAAACTAATCAATAGCACATTGACAGGTGCTCTCCTAGAGATTTTACAACAATCTTACAAAGTTGTGTTTTATAAATATAATATTTTTTTAAATGCAAATATTTGTTACATATTTTTTTCTTACTCCACTAATCCTTGAACATACTATCATGAACTAGTCGTTATATGACTTTCTTTAAATACTTTATTATATGTGCTTCTTAGCTCCGTTAAAGGATAATTTTAGAAATAGTCAATTTCTACAATTATTTTATTAAAGAGCTTTCATCTTTTTATGATGACCCACCAGTATTTATTTGCAACTAAAAATACCATTAACCATTTAATATATTAACTACAGTAAAACTACACTAGATTCGTAATATTGCTGAAGCAAATCCAGATATTCGCTCAGCAAAATTGATACCGCAATCCTATTAGTGTTCACTGTGATGCACGTGTATTATTTACGAATGCAACAAAAGCACCGCGCGTGTTACAAACAATATTACTAATGTTTTTTTTTTCTTTTCAGGTAAGTTCAACACCATGAGCTACTGAGAGTTCATTTGTTATTTTATACCAGCACATGAAGGAGTTAGTCTTTCGTCAAGGTAAGTTATTTTTATTTTGTAATACTTATAATATTTCCATTGAAAGAAAGGAATTTAGGAAAAAATATTAAAACAAAAAAAAAAAAAAAATCCTATCTTTTTACACAAATAAAATCAAAACTATTTTACTTTTTACAATCATAAATTACAAGTTAAAACTCATTACATAACCAAAAAATTGCTGGAGAGCCAGGAAGGCATGGTATAAATATTACAATTGCTTATAGTACAATTTATAAAAATATTATTCATTATTCTAAACAGATTAACATTTTTGATGAATTCAATTATTGATAGCATTATTTTGTAAATTTTACATTATATAAAGAGAATGGCAAATACTTTACATATATTGTACTGTCGCCATCAGACTTGACGTTTTATCACGATTCCGGTTACGTTTTCCGGTGCAAGGGCCTGTCAGTTTAATTATTTTTATACATCTTTACACGAAGCGGATCGTTGAGAGATTTTCAAAACATGGTTGTCTTGTGTTATATCTTATTAACGTGTTTATCTCAGAAGTTGATTCAATATAATAAAAAAAAATTATATCACATATGTATAAATGAACTATGGCAAAAATATATTGTGAATATGTCAAATATTTTACATCATAAGAAATTCATATGGTATGAAGAGTTATCATACATTTATAAATAATATTAATAGAATATATATGATATTAGTTTCCACGACCAATACTAATAAAAAAGTAAAATGAACGACTTAATAAACGATTAAATTCATATATACGGTCATTATTAAATATAATCTTCACTAAGATAACAACATTACTTATCATAGCCAATATATTGCAAACATATGTCAGGATTTAAAACAAAAAATTGTAGTTCAATTCACTTACGGACTAATTAGTACTTAATCTGATTCTCTTTTCATCATATTGCGATTACCGTCATTATGATATTTATTGATTTATTTTTATAAAAAAAGGGTGAAGGTTCTGATCATACCTAATTACTAGTCGTAGAAAAAGTATTGTATTAGTACATCAAAAAATCGCGTAATATTTTTTAAAGTAACTTATGCTACTCTCCTTTTTTGACCTTTCTTATAATTCTTAAAAAAATGTTAACAAATTACATTAAAGTTTTATTGTCATACGTTTTACTTCAGCTGTGATTACATATTCTCAACAGAGCAGCAAAAATAAAAATGAGCATGTATTATGTTCCACACCTCTTGTCTCAATGTCATGACGACTTATTCTAAAGCTAATATTAAGACCAACTTTATGCTGTAAGTTGGTATAAGTTTTCTCAGTATTACAATGGATGGATGTTAAGAAAGCTATAACAGGTTCAACGTATGTGTTCATTTTCTGTAGAACTTTATGTAAAATACTTGTAAAATAGCATAGCGTAGTCATTAAAGTAAATGAGACAATAAAATAAAATAAAATGGATTAAAAGTTTCTGAAAGGGCGTGAATATATTTTTCAAATATATAGAAAATTTGCGAATTCATTGACTAAGTTTGCAACCAGGCTAATAAACAAAATGGCCCATATTTTTCGTGACAGCTTTCGACTTATCTTTGAAGGTCATTTCTTATTACTGTCATATAAATAGAGAGCATACTTGTATTCCAAACCTTAAACAGTGAGTTGGGCACTACAGTTAAACAATACTGGGGATACAACGTCGGTATTTTGTGAAAGTCACCCAAAGGCACTGGACGCTTGCAAATGGTCAAATCTTTAAATAGTCTTTAAAATGTTACAAATCAAAATAAGAAAGCGAAAAGTACTTTGTAAAATAAATCAAGCCAAGACTCCAGCACCGAGGGTTAGGCAAATAATAATTCGAAAAGCCGTAAATTTTCAACAACAGTTTTTGGATTTTTTCCTTTACTTTTGCTACATGACATTATCAAAGAGCTATGGCAGCTTCCCATACATAATTTTATTCAAAAATAAAGTAAGCGTCTATGAATGAAATATACCTTATTTAAAAGAGCATGTATTGTTGATTAATAAGAAAATAAAATCGTAATTTAAGGAGTCCAGGTTTTTGAGCAATTTTGCATAGAAGTTTTATAGGTTATGCCTTTATTAACCATATTATTTTGCAACAACAACAAAAACACAACAGATTCAGTGCATTAATACATATGTTACAATTAACACGCAAAATGCGTGTGCTCACAGAGGATCTGCTGTGGCTACGACCCCGACCACTCATTTTGGCTTCAGAACCTTATAAACAACAATATCCAAAAAATAGGCCAAAATCAGAATCCTTAAGCACACCCAAGTCACAAAAGCAATATCACAGTCCGAGTCGTATTATTGGTGGCGAAAACAAGAGTCCTTAGGCAGTCTAATTAATAAAGTAATTAGTAATTATAAAGAAAACAGGGGAAAAGCAGCGAAAACACACAGAACACACTCGAGCGTTGGAGCAAGGGGGCTGAGTGATGAAAAATAAAAACGAAACGTCAAACGTTGTATTTTTTTGATAGCTTTGGATAAGAGTAAGCCAGCGCCCATTTTCATGTTAATTCCCAAAAAAGGTTTTTAATACTGAATTTCATTTAAATAATTTAAAATCTATATAAACATAAATACACTAAACCAAAAATTACATTAGCTATAATTATAAACAATTTAAACCTCATATTTTACAGCAAACATTCATGATTTTAATATTGCAAAAAATAATTATATGATCTGGCAACCTTGTACTAAAACATTGTCATGCCGGAAAAGTAAAATAGCTACTTTTAATTAATTACTTTTTAACCTGGCCTTACCTAAATGTGCCAAAATCATCAAACATAGTTTATGAATATTTTATAATCATTGGATGCTGTGAGTTCGTCAAAGCGTCTTACGCTTTCAAAAATAATGAATAAAAATCTGCCATAGCTCTTTGATGATTCTAAGGAAAGGAACGCGAAAAAGCGCAGAGATTGTAAGTGTCAAAAATAACAAACAAAATATATATTTGTGATATTTTCCGGAAAAGGAGAGTAGAAGGACGTATCTTTTGATTGCATCTACTTTTGTGTTAGTTTTTTTTCATTGTTGTAAGGGTTTCAGATCTGAGTATTTATTACATTATATTACATATTGATACTTCCATATATTCGTGAGAAAAGGGGCCTTGACAGTCAGACAATGGACAACGTAGAAATCCTATTAGGGTTCCATTTTTGGTGACGAAGTAAGGAACACAATTTTTTTTTTATAATTTTAATATATTGATAGCATGATATAATATTATCATATCACATATGCGTCTACATTTTGTAAAAATACTTCGACGACCTATGCACAAATGGCTTTTGTGCACAAATGGCAATCGACGACCTATGCACAAATGGCTTTTGTGCACAAATGGCAATCGACGACCTATGCACAAATGGCTTTTGTGCACAAATGGCAATCGACGACCTATGCACAAATGGCTTTTGTGCACAAATGGCAATCGACGACCTATGCACAAATGGCTTTTGTGCACAAATGGCAATCGACGACCTGTGCACAAATGGCTTTTGACTTCGATAAATGTTTAACATTAGTAACCGAAACCTTTCCAAGACCAAGTAACTCGGAAATTACAAACTTAATGTCACATTTGCCAACATTGTTTATCTATTTAAATCAGTTTAATTAATATATATTAGAATATGAGGTTTCAAGCAAAGCAAAACAATAAAACACGTATATAAAATTATAAAAATATATGTAATCATTGCCAATGATGAGATGCTCTATTAAGACATACACAGAGGAAATAATCAATTGAAAAAAGGAGAATATTTAATTAAATGTAATATGTTCAAAATACTTACAACATGTCAACAATATATGTAATAAGTAAATATCAGTTAAGTTTGACAGTTCGCGTAGCGTAGAGACGTAATTTGGTGACATCTAAATAAAATGAAGACTGTTTATAGCATAATGTTGCTCGAGTCTAATATTATTTTAACTTTCAAGCTTTGACTTTCAAACTGTTCAACTACATACTTAAAACTTCGAAGTAGGTTTACAAAATATATAAGTTTTAAAAAAATAACAATAAGAATAGCTTTGTTTTCCTTATGGAATTAAAATATCATTAGAGGCACATAATTTTAATGACTAGAATTACTGGCAACGTTAAAATGTAACTTTGATATCGTCAATTTATACTGTGGATTCACTTTTCTTAGCCATGGCGCATAAACAAAGCAGAGATATAAGCTGATCATAATTCTTCGGGCAACGTTTAGAGCAAGTAAATATTAATTCTTCTCAAATACTGGATTACCCAGGCATAATAGCTTAAGTAATCCAGCCAGTATTACTTAGGTAAAGATTTGTATTGACGGGCCGTTGGACATAGGTCAGTATAGATACGATGATGTCCTTACGGCCTATATCCTTATTATATGCGCTAGTTGATATATAAATTGATTTTATTCGTTCATTTCTAAAATTGCCTCCAAATTGGTTCGTCTTTATTGAATTTTCAACTGAGTCTTTCTGAGCAGTTTGCCTCGGCTCTAGGTTCATATCCAGCATTTCCATAATTTCCATTGAAAGAAATACTAATAATGTCTATTAGATGCTCCCTGTATCTGTCGGCTCGACAAGGCATTTAAATTGTCTGTTCCTTGATAAAAAGCAATAATAATTATATTCTCTTAATCCCCAGAAAGGCTTAAAAATAAGATTGTGTTAAAATATGAAACGGTATAAATTGTTCCTTTCATATTCATTTATTCCCCAGAACAATTAACGTTTATTATGAAGTAAATATTGCTGTACATTTCTGCACTACTATCATAAGAAAGGTTGATTATAACATATACCACTTAGAATCTTCAAGGCCACGACCTAGACTCCACACTGTGTTGGTTACGCATTAGACAATTCAATTAAAGTTACAATAGAGAAAACTTAAGTCTCAATCTACTATAGTGACATACTAAAGGTGTCTAAAGAATATTTGAGATACAATACTAACAGACGGGTATGCGAGTATAACATATCTCGTGTGACAATCAATTAGAACATTACTAAGGAAATAATGTTTCTATAATTATTTTCTTCTAGACCACCTGAAATCAGCTTCCGAGACTGATCAAACAGATCAGGAATCAACCCAACTTTGTTATTTAGTAGTTAAATAACTAGTAGCAGAAGTTCATTGTATTAAACTAAATAACAAAGCATTATATATATATAAATGTAATTATGTATAAATATAATATGATATAATTATGTATATTGACGAATCGATCACTAATCGTTACAGATAAATCAATTTTTGTTTATAGTGATTAATAGAGGTTTGTTTTCTCCTGAGCAATAGAAAAGTTCGATTTCATATTATCTCATAAATTTTGTTAAAATACATATAAAATATTTTTAATAAAACACTTAATAATTTAGTTTTTTCAAGTGTTTAAAAACAATAAAACAAACATATATTAAATCTCTACTCGTAATTTTGCAATTTATTTTATAATATAAAAAAGTATATGTAATTAAAAATGCTAACAAAATTTTCGACTGGGATGGAACTCAAATAGGAATAGCATATATCATTGACATATGCTATTCACAACAAAACATCTCGGGTTCAATTCGAAGAATTGTCTAAAAGAAAGAATTCAACATCGAGACGAATCGATTCGACTTGATTTCTAAGGTTTGTGAACAAGGCTGTCGAGCTTGACCTCTCGACGAAAATTTTAAGCACGCTAACAATTTTAATTTTCACACAGATTAATTACTTCACGTTATAATTAATCGCAACATAATGTGTCTCAATGTAGTTGTTTGGGAGGTTTGTAGACATAACCGAAAGACTGACCAAAGTAATAGACTTAGTGCTATCATAAACTAGAAAGGTAAGCCTATATTATGTACATTTTAAAATATAATGTTCTTTAAATTATTTTAACTAATTTCACTTATGCTTCGGTTCGTTACATTCGCTTCGCAAATGAGGTATTTACTCAGCTGGTTGGCAGCATTCGCGTTTGGTCATGTATTAAACATACGTAGTTTGGTGACTGTCACAGCTCGTCATATGTGCGGCTTAGCACAACCGTATGGCTTGTGGCACACCAGCATTTAGACAAGATTATATGCTCAGCTTTGTTGTAATTACTAGGTTATTTATAGCAGATACTACATTTCGTATTTTTCAAAGAATTCCAAATATTGTTCATATAACAGATAATAAATTTGCATCAATATACATAAAACGAAGTTATGTTACATCACAATAATCGTAACACGTAATTAAGAGTAGCAAATTAGCTATACAAATATTAAAAATGGAAAAGAAGAAAAATAAATCAAAAAATTATGAACAAGCTAATTATTATTAAACTGCTAGATTTGGAATTTCGCCACCTTCCGCAGTTGACAACTCACGTTGTTACCTCATTATATTAAAAAAACCGAGGTAGTATTTATTTTTTTATATGTATAACCAACTTTATATCTAGTACATGCGCTAGAGATAATATATTTTTTTAATCGAGACTACCTTCATCATCATTATTTCATACAATAGACTGCTGGACATGACCTCCTTAATAATCTCCATTTCTGTCGATCCGATTGAAGTTTGACTATTACACTACTTGTCCCAGATAAATATTCTTGTCAAAAACTTGCAGTATAGAGCCTTTCAACCTTCATAAGGGAGAGAGTGCTACTAGACTAAACTCAATTTGTAACTAGAACCTATTCATTTCTCGTGAATCTTTGGTAACAGTAGTGCCGTTTAACGTAAAGGTGAGTTTCGGCCTTCCCTCATAATTAAAAAGCCCTAAGGTAGAGACGTATTCTTCACCGTAATTATTATAATTGCCTTAGGTAAGAATTACGTGTATTAATTATATTTAATACACTGTTTATTGTGTTCTCATTTAATTACAATTCAAGCTTATTTTAATTTTACATTGTCTATTAAATACCTACTGTATTGGACAATCCTCGTAATTTAATTTTAGTAGCTAGTTTCGTTTTTATTATTTGACGTAGTAAAATCTGATTTGAGCAATAATGACATAGACATTACTTAATTTAAATCACATTATTAATATGAATGGAAAAAAAACGAAACCCATCATGATTTTTTCTTTAGTATAACACAATAAGCTTGTTTTTGCTTGATGTGTAATATATTATTGTCGTCTCATCCGATGTTGTTATTTTAAAACATCTTATTTTTTTTTTATTCATACGCTTATTTAAATGACAAGGAAACTGTGGTGGTCAGTTTCTGGTAGTTAATTACGTGGAAACTATTTATATGTTTCTGATATACGTAGTTACATTACGATGGCGTGTTAAATGCTACAATTTTTATAACTATAACTCAAATGATTATTGACACAAATGATTAATATTAAAGAATCTATGAATAAAATGTTCCCTTTTTTATCAATTTTATACACTTTCGAAGTTGGCAAATCTCATAGTCCAAATCTTGTCTATTTTTTTATTTCATGCGCTGCGAAGCATAAATGGGTCTTAATCAATTTTGTTTACCCGGCCGATCTGAGCCTCTATATTGTAAGCAAAACAAAAGAGTAACTGTATTTTTATTGATTTAAATAAAAGCGACGGACGCTTTAAAGCGAAAAGCGGGTATAATTAAGACTTTCTTACCTCTTAAGCGAAGACTACAAAGGGACTATCACGAACATTCATTTCTGAGGAGATCCACGATTTACTTATTACTGCACTAGAAAATAAATTCTGCGTTGTATTAAGGAAGCAAATCCGCTCCTTTCCGTTTCAGAAAACATTTAATGGAAATTCGTTAGAAGCTCAGCGTTGCGACAAATGGACAACTTTCAAAATTTATAAAACGTATATTTCTTAGAAGAGTAAAATACTAGATACACTTCTAATTTTGTTTACCAGTGATGTATTACGAAAAAGTTTAAATTACATTACCAATAAAAGGATTTGTATTATTTTATATCTTGTTACTTCTGTCAATGGTCTAAGAATCAATACATCGATGTATATCAATATTCTAAAAAAAGTCTAAAGCTTCAAAACTTATACCATATTATAATTCCAAAATTATTATTATAGTAGTAGACAATATTTTACTATATTAACGTACTAACGGTTACTTTTCGGATCTCTCTGAATTATTTCTAAATTTCTGGTAAAGAATTTAAGGATAAATTTTTAAGTTCAAATAATTCAAAAGTTTTGAGAGTCGTATATAAGATGAATATAGCGATTAATCATCTATACTCACAGTCTTTTCCAAGGTTGAAAGAAATGCTGTTTTGAACCATACTTGTCGACGGCTAACCATCAAGGAATGCAGGTATACCCACAAAATAACCTTTATGTCCATCCTCCACTCTGTTGGAATGATCCAGAAACTGAGAAGTCCTACTTTTTTCAACCTAACAATACACTTGTTTACATATATAAGTAACAGTAATCTAAAAACATGTCAAATTTAGCTAAAGACTATGGTCTTTATTTTACTGTAAAACCTCGCTTTGCCACGAGACACAGTTTATCAATTATTAATATTATGTACTTCGTACTTTCATATGAAATAATATCTTATTGCTTTTAACAATTGTCTTAAAAAATAGATTATTTGTATGCATTTGTAAGTCGTACGAACCGGCAGCCCGGCTGGGCCGATAAGCGCAGCCGGACCGCGGGCACGGTGTGCGGCAGCGGCGGCAGCGGCGGCAGTCATAGTCGGCTGGCACGCGCGGCCACACGCGCACCGCGGCCATCGCCCGCTGCCGCCGCCGCTCCCGCTTCCGCTTCTGCATCCGTGCATCACACTTCCCTCAGGTAAACAACCCCAACAGAAACCAACTTAACATTATCTCGAACAACAATCTAACATTTTACACATAAAGTGAACCAACCATAATACTGTACAGTGGATTCAAAATTCGTAAGTGATTTGTTGTTCGTCAACCATTATTTTCGTAGTGCGAACAGATATGCTTCCTAATGACACCGGGCTGTGTCTCAAAATGTCCGTATGTGATGACTTAACGTCGCAAAAATATTTCGTCTCTAAGAGACATGTTTTACACGGTGCCTCATTACAGATTATTAAACAATGAAACATGAACATCTTGTTACCGAATCCGTTTACTATAATAATATACTGTGTTTAGCTTGAAATAAAAGAGATAAACTTACACACAATATTATTCTACGTAGTAATGATGAGGATAGGCAGTGTAAGTTTTATTTACATAATCTCTTGTGCTTCTAATCTTCAAAATCGTATGCTTGAATACACATCATCAAAGAAACGTATTCCTCACAATTTGTGATAACCTCTTTATCTAGTGCAAAGGCCTTGAATGCAGATGATTCGTGTTATCAAGATTGAACAATTGTAGAAAAGTTACAATGAAATGAAACTATTATACGTTCTTGATAATGTTTAACATGAAAGCAGGCAGTGGTTTCTGGCGATGCAACCTTAACATATGTATATGTCGGCGTGTACTGACTACAGACTGATTATTGGCCGACGTAAAAGAAGACGCAATGCTTGGATTTGGATGGTCAACTTATCATCGATGGAGAAAACAAAAACAAATACATGAACAATTAAAAACAGATACTAGACACATGTGGACAGTGGTGGTGAAAGCAATTAAATTATATTTTTTATTTACATTTTAAATGGATTTACTCACAATGTATTCAAAGCCGAAAAGAAAGAAGTATCAGTGAAAAGAATATGGTAATTATTTGCTAAGAAAAAGGGTGAAAGAGTGAATTGGTTGTAAATGCCAATTTGGAATAGCTGGCACTAGCATGAGCATAGCAGGCATTGGCATAGAACTGCATTGTACAAATGAATATAATGATGTATAATTTGTTTGATTGCACCTAAGTTTAGAATATACTTCATCTTTTATTAATTAGATAAAACTTATTTAATACGTCTACATTTTATTAGCCAAGCAAGTAACAATTTTATTGATATTTTAAGTCTAAACTTTCATATGATTTGTTGGCAAATTAAGTAGTTTTTTGAAAGGTCCTTAAAGTAGGAAAAATATACATATATTCATTTTTTTAAAAAGAAATCCAACATAATGTTGCTTGTAATTTCTACAAAATGTGGTCCGTTCTACAATAAACGTAGAAAGGTGTATTTAAGCAATGTTATATCATTGTTATTTCATGATTGTTTTACGAGTACTGAACGCTGATGTATAAAGGCTTAGTCGGACAAGCTGTTTATGAAGCCTGTTTTATTATTAATGTATTTGAGTTACTACTCTACGGATGTATTTAGTATCTTTAGATATTTATTTGGGTTCGTGGTGGAGTTTTACCATACTAAATGTATATTAATGCATATAAGAACGGCGAAAATATTCAGTCTTTATGAAACAAGTTTTGAAGGTTAAGAGAAAGTAATCTTTCTCAGCCTTTGCGATATTTAATACTTTTAAAATTTTGCGTTTGAGCTTCGAAACTAAACTCAAATAAATTAAGTTTTTTCCAGCAAGTAGTTATTTAGCTGTGCTTGGATGGATAGAGCTATTTAATAATAATATTTTGTCAGTAATCACCTTATGATTATTGAATTAGTTTATAAGAGTTACATTTTATCTTTAGTATAAACGGGTAACTTAAAAAAATCATCGTTATATATTTTTATGAAATTCATTAGCCAGTGCCACTAAAATTAAATTATTTGCGGTTTAGTTGTCACTAGTATATATTGTATTGGAGATATATGCAAAACTAATAAAACTGACTATTTACAACTAATCTCGTAAATTAAGTTATTAACGGAGCTATGAAATCAATTATTAAAAAAAATCATTTTACTATTACTTCTCTTATTTGGACAAAATGTATAAACCTTATATAAAATGTTTTTTTTTTAGGCTTGATGTAGTGAACCACGGATTTATTTGGAAAGAAAACACTTCAAATGTAAACGAATTTACCGGGATAAATTTGGCCCAAAATGTTGCTTTTAATATTACTAATTACATTCATTATTATTTGTGTTTAATTATGTAGCCAAAGGTATGCTAATGTGATGTAGTCGCAATTTCAAATGCACAAACAGACAAAGTTCAATGCGACTGATTAAATTAGTAGTGAAACAACACTAAATAAATGTATTGTGGTATCAATTGAATGTCTAATACTTTAAAGAATTCGTTTGAACATTATGGCAATACGAATTCCTAGTAATATGTAATTATTTATATCCATTCAACCAATTCTATTCGTTTTTAATAAAATAACGATACGCATCTAATATCAAAAACTCGTAATGCAGCAAAACATATGCGTGAAATATGTTAAAGATCAATGATATCTTGAGATAACTATTCCACACTGCTTAACGATACAGGCCAAAATGAAATAACCATCTAAAGTTCCATCAGAATCATATTGTTTACTCATTACTACAATTTTCTGTAGTATGATTTAATTGTCAAATTTCAGGCAACGATCTTAAATCAGTGTTATATGAATAACCTAAAATATGTCTTTAGATGGATTTTGAAATTAATAATGCAGTTTCCTTTTTGTAATAAATTTTGTAGTAAAAAGACGGAACTCTACACTATTTCAGTGAAATTTATCTAATATCTCCCATTCTGCATGAACCCCGCTTGTATTGATCATAACATTCATAACTAATCGTTACAGTTCCTGGGAGGTTTTAATCATCACAATCTATACAATACTAGAAGAAAAGCAAATATGATTTATTTCGATCAAGAGTAACAGAAAAAGTTATTTACCTTTTGTATTATCATACCTTTATAAAATAAGCTAGTTTGTATAAAAAGCCCGTCTTGTGATTTATGTTTGACAAACAACATGCAAAGCTTTATGGAGCGCTACTTCATCTTCAGGTATTCCCTTAAGACGTTTTCGGGAACTTTTATATTCCTATACTCGTCACTATCGGTTTCTTTAACGTGTACATCAACTTAATATTATTAGAAACTTCTCGAAATGCTATACAGATCGTTAGTAAAGTTGGGCTATAAGAATACGTAATAAGCTGAAGCACAAAGTTTAGTATCTGCTAACGATTTGTTATTAATATTACCACACTCAACTTGGCTTCGCTCTATTTTTAATATACGCATTGAGTCATTCGTGTTTATTTAATTTTCATAAAGCGTTACAAGCCGACACCTGTTTTCACGATTAAAGTCAAACAGATCAAAATTATTCATTCCGCCTAATTCCTATTGCGTCTCGGATTATCCCTACAGTGAAAATGTATAGTGCCATTTCGTTGTCTATTATTCAATGAGAATTTCAATTACGCTTTTGGTATAATCCCAACTAATATTATAAATGCGAAAGTGTGTTTGTTTGTTTATTTGTTTGTTTGTTTGTTACCTCTTCACGCTTAAACTACTGGACCGATTTCAAAAATTCTTTCACCTTTGGAAAGCTACATTCTCCCCGAGTAACATAGGCTACTTTTTATCCCGGAAAAATCGACAGATCCCACGGATGCGCAATAAAGGCTTCGCTCAAAAACTACTGCACAGATTTTTATGCGGTTTTCATCAATAGATAGAGTGATTCTTGAGGAGTTTTGCGGCATTTTTTATCTCGGAAAAACGGATAGTCCCACGGGAAGCGCGATAAAATCTTCGCACCATAAACCGACTTCCGCGTATATGTAGCCGTGGGCAAAAGCTATGACCCTTAACCCTCTATACACCCAATCCCGAAATCCACGCGGGCGAAGCCGCGGGCAGAAAGCTAGTTTAATTATAATCTTTCTTCGAAAAAACAGAAGTTTTCAACATTATAAAAGGTGTTTATAATGATGAAGTTGATTCTAATGTATCAATTATTCAAAATACATCTTAAATTCTCAATTTGATGCTTAAACTAGATTGGACACTTACATTTTGTTTGCTACGGATTTTGCGAAATATACTAAATATATATTATGTACTTCCGTGAAATTAAGATTAGCTCTAGAAGAACTCAAGTGACACATATTTATTTACGTCTGAAACGTAGGTTATATATTATATTGCTACGAAAAAATATTGAGAAGAAAAGAAACTAACAAGTTATATGTACTAAATATAATTTAGATAAAAAAGCGTCACAAAAGAAGTTTCGTTTTTGATTAATGTTTTCCTATTTACAAATTTCCACGCCTTTGAACTATAGGTACAAGCATTCATACGAATACTGAAAAAACAAATTCTGTAGCAGATTGCAAAAGAAACAAATAAATGAGGTAATATTCGAAACAAACTCGATCACTTACACCTTAATACAGTAAAAAGATATAATTTATTTCTAGTCTTAAAAAAATATCTTCGTATCTTTCTCTCGCGTAATCTGGTGTAAAATTACAGTCAAATAGTTATTTTTAAGTGTTTGCATATTTATAGGTAGATGTAATCAACCCTGTGTGCGGCACGGTGTGGATTGTCAGCTAGTAACCTTGACCGGGTTCCATTTTAGATAATATATGACCTTAGATAAATAAATGGTCTTCGTTGGCTTTTTACAAAGGAAGTATTGAACCCCGATATATTATATATTATATATGGGTAAGTATGACAATCATTAGCAAATGCTAGTGGTGACTTTACGAGCAATAAATAATATGTCCCGCATATTTAAAACTAACTTCGCTCACTTTTATCGGATTTTTATTTACCGTGTTAAAAAAGATTCTATCTTCTTCGCCGGGACTCAAACCTTACAACATACACTGTAGTTTTGTGGGCATTACAGACAATTGTCACAGGAACTTAATGCACTATACGGCTTCTGTAACTACTTACCATCAGGTGGGCAGTATGCTTATTTATCAACATATCACATAAAAAAAATTCTTACTAGACTACTAAATATTTACTTCTTGAATTCATTCAGCCGTTTTAACATGATAACGTAATAAACAGTGTTACTTTTACTTTTATTATATAAGATATTATTCCTATTAATAGATAGGAACTGCTGTGAACTGCTGTATTTCCGAAATAAATAAATTTTCCATTTATAACAATAAATAAATGACAGTTATCGGAAATTTGAATTGACATTTAATTATAAGTATGATAATGCTGTTTAGACAGCAACCAACAAACTTCAAATTCATGTGATGTGAATTCGCAAAATGGACTGTTTCCATGCGATTTGGTCTTAAGACTATTCTACCGTTTGGGTGTTCTAGATCAATTATAGTTCGATTCCTATTACTACTATTACTAAAAGTGTAAAATTAGGGCATATATTTCTCATGGTAATATTAAAATGTAACATTTTATCTAATTAAGATTAAATTATTCTTATGGGGTGATATATGACAAGAAACCGAAGATGAACATGTAAATGATACTGATAAGACCGCTAGCTCAGATAAGATTACGTAATCGTTAGAAAACACTTAAGACCTATTGAATACGTATGTATTAGATATGTCTTACAGTTGTGATGGTAAGTGTTAAATTACAACAACTTATTGATAAGTATATGAAAATATTATGCAATATTGTGTTACCCGTTTAAATGCTAACATACTAATTGTTTTGTATTGTACGCAACCTTGAATATGTTACTGATCTCTATATTATTGTAATCTGTCAAATAGATAAATCAATATTCATGCTCTAGTGACATACAAAATCCATCCGTATTTATTTTATATATTTATAAATAGGCAGACATTCTGCCTATGGTTAATTGAAAAATTCAATTTACCAATATTATGTTTGTTGGTAAGATTTACATATCTACTAGCTGCAAGCTCAATAAAGCCACAGTATGCATTGTCAAATTGTGACATAAGACGCAATATCAGGGTACCTAGTAATTTCACTGTCTATCTTTCCTTACAAACCAGAACACTACAATGCGAACAAGGTGTTTTTGCAGCGAAAACATAGAATAGACGCAGGTACCAAAACATACCCTGATATAGAGTCCTCCACAAGTGATATGTCATCATAAAGATATTACTATTAATCTATATTGGCATATTTTTCAATAAATAACAGTACTCTATTAAGATTTGGATGTAAAGAGTAAAAAATGGTCAGCTGAAGGCATACGGATATTAGATAAGGCAATGATATGAAATAGGATTCAGTTGAAATGGTGAAACTGCCGTAGCAAGTCGTTTGTAAATTATCATGAACTATACAGCACGTCGGTTTCGAAGAATACTTGGAGTGTTCCAGCGTTAATTACTTTTGATCCACAGCTTGGAACGAGAAACATATAAAATGTATATTATATAAACCATAAAACGAGAGGTTTCTTTTGAGGTAACCATGTGAAAATAACATTAGAATTGAAACACAGACTCCCACTTTGTGACTTTAATAATATAAAATTCTATCTTATTCATTAAAAGACTGTGTTTCACTGTACCCGCAGATATGAAGATTACATTTGAAAACATTATATTTCCAAAGCAAAGTAACCGACAAATTTATCAGCCTTTTATCTTCAGATTACATTTAGAGATTCAATTATTTATCTTTGCTTGATTACTTAGATATATGATTTGTTAGCTTAATCTTTATTTTGCGTGACCAATATATTCCAAAAGCTAGGTTTAGCTTAACTCACAAAAAGTAGCAGTCATGAAAAACTTATTAGTCATATATATAAATATATATATATATATATTATCCAGGAATATAAGAATATTTTTTTTTATTATTACCAAGCATAATATTAAGTATATAATGGATATATCGTTACTTACATACATAATATAGTATTTCAAATAATCAAATTAGTATGATGCTTCAAATCCCTATAAATTCTAGGGATTTGAATAAGTACTATCGTAAGATCTACTTGTTTTACACACATCAGAAAGGCATAATTCCGATACACAGTTATGCAAACAAATTGTTTCTCGTTCGCCTTGAGCATATTTTTGTTACTTTGGATTACATTATGTGACACTGCGACCTTTCTACGTCACACAGTTGTTCGCAACGCTGCATTACTGTGTGTGCAGAACCCGGTTCTTATCAGTATGAAAAAAATACTTTCGTTTTCTTGCAGAGCCTTCGACCAAGGCTTCTCATTATTCGTAATTGCCAATTTTATACTAGATTAAGCTCTTTATGAGAGACACAGGTACTCTGGCTTAAGATTTAATCAATAAATAAAGGTAATGTTTACTTTGTCTCTTTAGTAGCAGATGTTTAATAATCTTTTAACATAATGGAAAACTTTAAACAAGTAGTTTTATAAAAATAGGGTTAGATTGAAATCTATTAACTTCGTTATCTAGTCCACTTCAAAAAAAATGTTTATTGTTTCTCAATAAACTAACTATAATTTGATTTGTTATGATAACAGTGTAATAACTTTGAGCAGGCTGGTATACCTCGGTGGCGATGTATGCTTAGTATAATTATTTGATGGAATAATATTGTAATAATGTTTGTAATGTAACAAGAACAGTTACACAATCTGATAAAATATTAAAATGAAGTTTAGAACGTAATGAATCATCATACCTTTATGAAGATATCTATCTAAATATCACATAAATCATACATTTTCTACACAGTCTCAGATTTCTCCAAATATAAGTATTTAAACTGCACAACCAAAGATATATTTTTCAAGATTATTGTTTGATTTAAAATATAGGCCAGACAAAAGATTGAAAACCATAAATTACTTACAGAAAATTTCCTCAGGTTATTCAGATATTCAACTAACTTATAAATTTTATAAAACTTCTTAAAACAAAACTTGAACAATTTTCACATTGTCTCTATACGAGCGGAGAAAACAAATAACTTAATGCGATTACCGTCTCTATTTTCCTTTTGTGAATGTCACTAAATTTAGAATAATGCTCGCGTAATCAGTTTGTGAATAAAGAATGGGCGGTGATCCGTGTCAATACTTCGACTATGGCCGGTTTTACATTAAAAGATAGCGACACGATATCGTGGGACTATCAGTACAGTTTCATGTAATTTCTACTTAACTGTGTCGTTGACATCAAAGATATCCGTCGCTACCAGTTATGCCTCATGATTTAAACGAAATATATTATTCTTATATGTATTTTAATTTTTTAATTAGTTTTTAGTAATACAAGTAAGTAGAATTGATTTTTTTAAATTCCACTCTTTTATGTATAATAATAAAATTTGATGTTTGAAGACGAAATATTTTAACTGAAACTTAATTACTTTAACAATATTTGTCGATTATTATTTTATAATGCAGTATCACAAATAACATTTAGAAATATTATGATATGAAACAGCGTGTCCGGTAAGTTACATGTTTGACATTACGTTTAACTTAAATAGTTGTTGGTTGCATCAAGCGAATATTATCGTTAGAACATATCGTTCTTGTACGAGTTAACAATAGTCCTACCCGTATCGTATCGTGTAATGTGAAATAGACTTTTCCTGTACACTCGGATATACCTGCTCTACAAACTACTCATTCCTTGTGAACATCGCCCCTCGAGACGGTACTAACGAATGGCGTTAGTCGTCTGTGAATGAATGAACACGGTCTTTTGAATTATTGAACATGTCTAGGCCGTACATGTAACGCACAAACATTTATCATAGTTCACACAAGCTGTGGGGTTTAATATTGTGTAATAATCTCTGATCAGTTTTTAATTTATGCCATCTAATATCAGGATTATATAAATACAGTTTGTTTTACATATTTAAAAGTTTCATTTATACACAAGTTAATATTTTACCTTAGTAATTTACCCTTAACGAAGCCATCATAGTGTAACACGGAGACAAGATATCGTAATTTCAGTTATATTTTTTTTTTTGTTTACCATTAAATAAAATTCAAATATCGGAATGGAATCACAATTCATAAAAAATATTAATCGATCGATCGATCGATCTTTTCAATTTCATTTATGGAGTGAAGTGCAAAGGAATTAGGATGAAACTGTGTGTCTTGTATACGGACAAAGCAACTTTGAAGCCTGTAATTAAATATTGAAATATTAACTTGTGAATGAATAGCGTACCATCTTTGACGTGCTAAAGTGATTGCTAAAATCCCAATTGAAGAATAAATTTTTATGTTGATTTTACATTTGTGAGAATATTCAACCATAGAATTAGGCTATTGGGTAACCGCGGGTCGCCGGCGGGCGCGAGGAAATCGCGCCCACGGATATGGCGACCCGGGAGGGACCACGCCCCTTCCATGGCCGGGGGGCGTCGTCGGTGGTGGAGATTGGGGGAGGTATTGTAGCCTCCCCCGAGGAGGGCTCCCCTGTACCGGCGGGGGAGCGGAGGCGGGTGGTTCCCGGAAGTAGCTGGGTGTTCCCGGGGGCTCCCTACATGCCTGAGAAAGGCCATCCCTGAGGTTTTTAGTGGGTAGGCCTTCCCCTTCTGGGGAGGAGAGCCCCACATAACCGCCGGCTCGCCACAGCCGGGGTATGCAACTTAATGCATTTTCCTCAGAGGGAACAAAAAAAAAACAAAAAAAAAAATTAAAAAATAAAAGACTTGGGTAAAGCTTAATATTTAAGATATTAATATAAGATAGTTCGACGTCTAGTTGTCTAAATACTAAACTAATACTAAAGTTCCAAACATAAGAAATTCGTTACTTTTAAAAACATCTAATCTTATTCATAATTCTCTAAGTAAATTGGTGATAAACTTTAACGTTCCCATTTCAACTTCAAAGGCCAAATAAATGCAGCTAATTAACTTTAAATGGATGTCTCTGTAGGATTGTAGGTTAGTGGCGCTGCTTGCTGATAAGCGATTATTTTAAGTAATGGTTTTTCAGGGTGGTTTGTTGTATATACCATTCTTACAAAATCTGTTTATTTTATTACAATAATAAATAATTAATACAGATGAGGTTTATCGAGAGAAGCACTAAATTTGGAAACCCATTATAGCCAATTTAAATAAAATTTGGTACACAGACAGTATGGAGTCGAACAAAGAAGATACTTTTTAATACAAAAAAGGACGGTAAGGGTTTGATATTCAAGCGTATACCTACTACGATACGAAATTCAAAGTTTGTAAAAAATTTCACACTAAAACTTTAAAATGGGGTAAAAACAGCTGGTGAAAGTTTTGTTTACATAAACTCAAAAACTACAGAATAGATTTTGATAATCCACAGAATAGATCCAATATTTAGCGGGCGAAGCCAGGGAGAAAAATTACTATATCATATTTTAGTGCGAATAACAAGCGCTAAGCGAAACCTCGTCTTAAATATATTAGTAACACTTTATTAAATCTTTCTTAACCTATTTGAAACTTTTTATGTAACCCAACATAAAAAGAGTAAAATGAAAGGGAAAACTAATAAAACTTTAATGCTGGATTTTCTTCCAAAGTGTCCCAAAAGAAAATCCTCATATACTTTATACGAATACACTAGCGTTATCATGTGTACCGTAACTATGATAAACATGTATTGAAAATGTATCGAAGTTTCATCCGTCCACTCCATCAACTACAGACAGGTGTTAATCCAATGATAATATATATGAGTATGTTAAATAAAATATATATTACATTATTTAAAGTCATTCAAAACAAATCCATTATTCTAGTAATCGGTCCAACTATCTATTGTTGATTAATGTAGTGAGCAATTAAGAGTAATACTAAGCTTACTTTATTTCATAAAAAAAAACTAAGTCAAAATTATTAAATTAGAAATAAATTTGATTGTGGTAGATTCAATCGAAATGTTGTTTCAGTATGTTAATATGTTCAGCCAGTAACTCATCATGTGCTTTTCGAACCTTAAGTGTTCATGAGAAGAGCACATTAACACTTACAGACTTACTAAGAGGCCTGATAGCCATTGAGATGAAATGGTCATCAACTCATATGCATGCAGTATATGCTTGCGACACTTACAGGAAACGAAGTAATTCTCCCACAGTCTCTTGAAAACGAAACGAAAGTCTCTTGAACATTGTAGGAAGGCGTTGAGTGCTAGCAGCTCAGAACCGTTAAGTATGGATATTAGATGATAAGATGAAAACGAAAAAAAGTAATCAATCGGATCAATAATATAATGTTATATTTAAAACATATGTATGTGAGTGTAAAAGGCCTATGAAATTTAAAAGCCTATTTAATCTAGTAGTTAACTTGAAATAGTGCAGTACTTATATTAATTGGATGCAATCAAGATCGCTCTAGCCGGCGCTCGTCCACGGTAAATCGACAGTAACGAAATTAACTGCTCACTCGTTGTAACATGATGTATACATACCATATACTTTGTGGCATAGTTTACTCTCATTTGCCTGTAATGTAGTAAAATAATATAAAACTTTCAGTGGGATCTTCGGGTACTAGGGTTTATCAAGATTTACGAAAGATATCAATTTTATTACATTATTTTAGCTTTTATTTTACATTGCAATAAAATGGCAACAATCCAAACATTCAAATAAAATAGGTTCGGGTATAGCAAACAAAAACTATATTTTACTTGCTCTTCTCAATCGCTTCACTTTATTAAAAGTATGTTCGTTTTAAATTAGCCATAATGACAACAGACACTTTTTTTTATCGGAGTAATAAATCTAGGATTCACCTGTAACAATGTCGTAAACGCGCCGAGGCGAGCCTGCTTCAAATTAATTCTTCATTTCACGATACCATTTTACACGGGCTAGCTTCAGTAAGGTTTCAGTAACAGTGAGCTATTCTTTCTTCATCCCCCAAAAACAGATGATCGCGCTTGAATTCATTGTACCAAAGGCAGATAAATACTCGTTTGATTTGAAGTTGGTCAAATAACTCGTCTGGCTTAGGTAACATTTGAAATCATACAAAATCCTCATAATTCAATATAAATCTAAAAAAAGTGAAAGAAAATTTTACTTACATTTTCTGAAATAATTACAATCAACTATACAAACCTAAAAAAATATTTTCGCAATACTTTCAGAATTTTCTAGTACAACCGGTGCTACGTATGTATGTTAAACCAGCAAAGTGCTTAACGAAATTGTAAAAGAAGTCAGCCGCAATAAGAACTGATATATTATGGTCTTTATTAGAGTTTGTCAATTGCTTCAAACCGAGTTCAACTTATCTGTTTATCTCTTTAATTTCTGAATAAGTATCATGTATCTATACTCACAGGCACAATTAACCGCCCACCTCGTTTTTCGTTGAATTTGCGGAAATTCAGGATTTTAGCCGAAATTTCATGGAATGATAAGTTGAAAACAATCATCAAGGGAAACTTAAAGACAAGAAGACTTAAATCACGTTGTTTATTCACGAGTACACAAAAGAAAACGATTTTGAACGAAATTTTGTCAAAAATTGGTAATTTTAAATTTTGAAAAAAAAGCATGGTTTAATTTTTTTTAATAAAATTTTAATAATGGGTGTTGCCGCGGGCTCTAATGACTTCTTGGAGCCAGTTTGGTAATCCATCCACAATTCCTGGATGTCCGATTTGGGAATATTGTGCCACTCCTCTATCGCAGCCGTCTTGAGCTCCCTCAAGGTCGTAGGTGCTGGTACTCTTGCTCGTATGCGTCTTTTTAGCTTGTCCCAAATGTGTTCAATTGGATTGAGGTCGGGACTGCGTGCAGGCCAAGGTAGAACTTGAATCCCGACCTCATTTAGATAATCAGTGACTGATCTTGCCGTATGGCAACGTGCATTGTCATGCATTAGTCTGAAGTTGTGTTCAATAAATGGCGCCACGTACCTTTGAGCGTTCACACTGCCTCTGTCAAACGGTATTAGCCTCGTAAGAGATACCTCCTCAAACCATTATGGACCCTCCTTGGTAACCCACTGTTTCGGTTATAGCGCATGGAGCAAACTTTTCATTCTGGTGCCTGTAGACACGCTGACGTCCATCTGGACCTCTTAAGGCTATTCTACTCTCATCTGAAAACAGTACGTCCTTCCATTCCTCCATAGTCCAGTCAGCATGTTCTCTCGCAAAACCAAGTCTAGCTCTACGGTGCTGAGGGAGCAGTTCTGGCACTCGAGTTGGGCGAAAAGCTCTCAGATTTCTTTCTGCCAGTCTTCTTATTGTACGTTCACTAACAGTCACATTTCTCACCTCAAAATGCCACGTACGAGCTTCACTAGCGGTGCAAAACCGATTTCTTAGGACATTACTGATAACGAATCTGTCATCTTGAGCTGAAGTGCAGCGATGTCGACCTTGACCTGGTCTCCGGGTGTTACGAACCAGTCTCCCGAAATCGTCTGATAGCATCCCGTACCGTGGTTCGAGGTACACCGAGTGTACGAACGATGCGACGTTGACTGTACCCAGCATCGGCCAAAGCCACTGCCCTGGCTGCACCAGTCACATCAGCGGCATTTTTTAGATTTTAAAAACGATGAACAATCACTTTAAAGTCAAATTGAATAATATATGATTCACTACGGCAAAAAGAAAAGGATTGATTATTCTGTGACGCAACGCTAATAATGTCTAACAACGACTAAATTCGAAAAAATGATTCGGTGACACAATCTGTAATATAAAAATACTCTTACTCACCAACTAGATTTATAAAGAAAACACAAATAATACAAAATAACAAAATTACTGATTTATTAATTTAAGTTTTAAGTTTATTAACAATATATATTTAAGTTTTTTTTACAATTAAATAAAAATAAAATAATACTCAATTAGAAATAAGTGTACTCTTTATTATGTACTTAAAATAACAAATTTGAATTATTAATCACAAGGGCAGGTTGGTTCTGGTGCTGTTTGATCAATCTCGGCAAGGATATTTAGCAACAATGGTTGATCAGGGTATTGAAATAAACTATTTAATTAAATGGTAATTCTAAAATCTAAAACATGAATTCTTAAGCTAGATTCCCATCCCCCGGTGGTTAGTACTGAATACCTTCCTTGAGACTGGGTCCAGACACTCGATTTTAACTCTTCTTTTAATAAATTGCAATTATTCTTCTTCAGGTTTATATAATTTTCTTCAAGGATATTGTAATTTATATATGTTTTTCTTACATAAATTTGTAGGGCCGGGCCTTTCAGGTATAAATACCTCCCGGTACCTTTTTGCCCTGTTACATATCATAAAATGCTACATTATCATAGTCATGGACTCACTGTGGGTGGTCTATGCGGTTCAGAAGGAACCCATATACATTATTGTTCTTCATACAATTAAATCTGACAACTAGGTTACAAAGAAAAAATATCAAACATGATCTATTGAACATTCATCAAATTATGGTACATTTACATTTTAAAAGAACAAGAATTTACATTATTTATATTATTATGATTAAATACAAACACCAATTACCTCAAATACATGAGATTAGCAGCTGAGCAACTAATTTCAGCATGATTTTGTATGGGTGGTTAAGCCTACCCGCTCAAAACAAATATCAATAATTATTTGTGAAAATCATTACTATTGGGAACAAATTGAAATTAAAGAGATTAAAAGAGATAAATGCAACTATTACTGACCTTTTTATCGGGCTTTCAATATGTAAATATTTTAGTTTATTATTTTTCTTCCTAAGTGCCGGTGGCAACTAGGTTAAATTATGTGTTCCAACAGATATGGATAATTTTATTATTATATATGGGAAATAAAATACTCCTGAAATTTGTGATCCTGACACCACTTTCAGTAACTTATATACGTAGTTATATACCGAAATATGCGTGAGATTTTTACAATAGATCGATTCCCAATTCCCAGATTTCAGATCTCCAAGTCACAGATTAGTATACCATTACAGATTGCTTACCACCGATGAGGCAAAGACTATATAGACGATGTATAGTACCTATGTGATGTTTGTTATTAAAATGGAACTAGGATGATGTGGAAACTAAGTCGATCCGCCACAAATAAAGGAAAGGAAGAATTGATCTTCCTAAATTTAAGTTTAATCCTAAACGATATTTTGTAATCGGCAGTGCAAATAATTTGTTGTTAATTAGTATCCGGTATATAATCTGTGGGCAGTTATTAATCTACGACACTGTTTTTAATCTATGAATTCCGGAGTGATGTTTCAGTATTATTAATAAAGAACCTATCTTTGTAGACGACGCTTGGCTAGATTTGGTTGCCTAATTTGCCCATAGATAATGGTGTTAGGATCATGATAAGCGGCCACACTATAGAACTGTCAATGTCAAAGTAACAATTCGACGAAAACATAACCAATGCAAGATACAATTGTAAATGTGAATTTAATCAATATGAATAAAAAAGTGTCTTTAATAGTACTTAAAATCAGTGAAAAAAAAAGTGTTACAGTATCCCCCCAACCACGATAGAATTCGCGTAGAGAATTCGTCTGTCGCCCTCGACAGTCGTACAACAATTTCATAAACATCATACATTTTGAAACTTGGCTAAAAGAGATGTTACTGAAAAATAATACATATTTACTATTTGAAATAATAACTAAGAACATTGCGATAATGTCCTACACAACACCTATACCCTAATGCATGC
The DNA here is from genome assembly GCA_036419045.1 of Scirpophaga incertulas. Taxonomy (NCBI): domain Eukaryota; kingdom Metazoa; phylum Arthropoda; class Insecta; order Lepidoptera; family Crambidae; genus Scirpophaga; species Scirpophaga incertulas. The sequence goes on along the minus strand of CM071639.1, from coordinate 16,070,158 downwards.
ATGCCCTCTAAACTATTTAGCTATTCTGACAATTACTGTGTATGCAAAAAAATAAACAACAACAACAAAATAAACACAAGTCGTAAGGTGCACCTCCTTATTAATGATAACTAAATAAAACCTATTAAGAAACCATACCATGGTCATTCATAGCAAGTAAGTTTAAGAAAACACATAAAACTAAATATGTGGCTGCATAAGCCCGAATCCTTTGGTTTATACCCATAACCAAAGAAAGTAAAAAAAAATAAAAAGAAAATTATGTATTTAGGGCTTTGGGAACCAGCACCCAAGAGCCTAAAAGGTAAAATAAAAAAATAAAAAAACTATAACCTACGCTTTTAGGTATTGAAACCTTTCATTTGTGTTGCATGTACATGAGCCCCCCATCGACAATTTTGCGCCACCAATTTACCATACATTTCTAGATGTTTTTTTTTTTCTTTTATGAATATAGCAAAGGCTTATTTTGAGAGTTGCAAACCGCTCCGTCGAGAGTTTCAACCTTATTTCACTGTAAAGGAAAATTTGTTAAACACATAATATACTGATCAAAGACACGTTTAATTTTGTGTTTTTGATCTAAATGCATTGTCACAACAGACCAACAATACAGTTTAAGGGAAATGGTGTTACCAGAAAAGAAAATAAGTAACAAGGTCAAATTAGTGAACAACAAAATCGGAGGAGGAACATGTACATGCAACAGCAATGGCACCTAAAAAGGTTATTAAATGGTGCCTATCCTACACTCGACTTCTACGAGACGCCAGGAAGAATGGCGGGGTCGGTATTCGTAAACCGCCTGACCCACGGCACAATTATTTGATAATTTTATCAAAAAATAGGTATATGTGTTATTTGAAAAAAAAAAAATAAAGTAAATACATTTAATCGCCAGAGGTGTCTAAATTTTTGAAGTCTTTTATGTGCCATTTGCCTATATATTTTCCGTTTTCGTCTTCGAGCTCATAGACTAGACGGGAAAGTTTACGTATTATTTTGCAACGTTCATATTTAGGAGCAAGTTTTGCTGAAAAATATTTGTCAGCAGAACTCTGCTTATACGTTCGCCTCCACACATAATCACCAACGTTAAAAGATATATCCCTACGCTTGTTATTGTAGTATCTTACGTTTCTCTCGTGAGCCTTCCGCAAAGATTCCCTGACTCGAACAAAAATATCTGCCAAATGACCAAGGTTCGAAGCATATGCATCGCGAGGTATTATAACCAAATCTTGGATGTCCTCAAAATTCCTATAAATGTTGCCATCCGCAACCGCTTCCCTCCCGTGTACTAACATGAACGGAGTGTAAGATGTGGATTCGTTCACCGCGGTGTTAATGGCGAATTGGATTTTATGAATATTGACATCCCACGTCCTATGATCGTCTTCCACGAATGAGGAAACAGCTGTAATTATCGTTCGATTATATCTTTCGACGGTATTAACTTGTGGACAGTAAACGGGGCCCATGTGTACCTGCGGGATATTGTACTTTTCGTAAAGCGCCTGAACTTCGCGGCTTATAAATTGTGGACCATTGTCAGATATGACCGTTTGTGGAATCCCGTGTACAAGGAACACATGATCCTCAAGTCTTTGGGTTATTACTTTACCTGTGGCACGACGCAATGGAAACAATAAACAATATTTAGTAAAGCAACACACAACCACTAGTAAATATGTATTTTGCTGACGAGACATGGGCAGTGGACCAACTAAATCAATGCTGATGCACTGGAATGGTCGACAGCAAACTTTGGGTTCCCCCATAAAGCCTGGCGGCGCTAGTGAGCTGTGCTTATATGAGTTACATGTATTACAATTTTTAATAAAATCCACAGTATCTTTATACATACCGGGCCAAAAATATCTTAATTTTAATCTTTTATAAGTTTTGGCAACCCCTAAATGTGCCGCTACAGGTAAAGAATGGTTATTTTTAATAATATCCTCCCTATGCTCAATAGGAACAACTTCTTTCCACTGGTAGTCACCACAGAGTTTATTACTGCTTTTAGTAAATCTATAAAGCCTACCATCTATAATTTGGAAATTTGGACACGCTCTTGGTCGTTCAGTACAACGTTTTATTATGTTATTGTACCACGCATCGTCAGATGCATTGGTGTTTACGGCTGCTACTGGTACAGAACGGGACAGTGCATCCGGTACAACATTCTGCGATCCGCTACGGTGCTCAATAACAAAATTATATGCAGACAATCTACAACCCCAACGTGCTAGTCTACCTGTTGGATTTTTTAATTTTAAGAACCATTTCAAACTTGCGTGGTCAGTTATAACACGAAACGGCCGACCACCTTCGAGGTAAGGACGGAAATGTTCAACAACATGAACCACTGCTAAAGCCTCACGTTCTGTGGCGGAATAATTACGTTCTGCTGGTGTTAATGAACGGCTACAGTAAGCGACGGGATGTTCTTCACCGTCTATCTCTTGCGTTAGAGTGCCACCAATGCCAAAATCCGAGGCATCACAGTGAACAGCAAAGTCCTTAGAAAAATCTGGACATGCTAGAACGGGAGACGTAGATAGCGCAATTTTAAGGTCATTAAATGCTTGATCTGCTTCTGCTGTCCATTTAAAAGGGGCCGCGCCTTTCCGTGTAGATGTAAGAGCATTAAGAGCGCTTGCCGTGTTACTAAAATTTTTTATAAAACGCCTGTAATATGATGCTGTTCCTAAGAAACGTTTCACATCTTTTCTACAAGTAGGAGTGGGAAAGTCTACTATGGCCTTGACCTTGTCTGGATCCGTGCGTTATTCTTCTTCAGGTTTATATAATTTTCTCCAAGGATATTGTAATTTATAGAGGTATGTTTTTCTTACATAAATTTGTAGGGCCGGGCCTTTCAGGTATAAATACCTCCCGGTACCTTTTTGCCCTGTTACACATCATAAAATGCTACATTATCATAGTCATGGACTCACTGTGGGTGGTCTATGCGGTTCAGAAGGAAACCATATACATTATTGTTCTTCATACAATTAAATCTAACAACTAGGTTACAAAGAAAAAATATCAAACATGATCTATTGAACATTCATCAAATTATGGTACATTTACATTTTAAAAAGAAGAATTTACATTATTATATATTTTTGATTAATACAAACACCAATTACCTCGAATACATGAGATTAGCAGCTGAGCAACTAATTTCAGCATGATTTTGTATGGGTGGTTAAGCCTACCCGCTCAAAACAAATATCAATAATTATTTGTGAAAATCATTACTATTGGGAACAAATTGAAATTAAAGAGATTAAAAGAGATAAATGCAACTATTACTGACCTTTTTATCGGGCTTTCAATATGTAAATATTTTAGTTTATTATTTTTCTTCCTAAGTGCCGGTGGCAACTAGGTTAAATTATGTGTTCCAACAGATGTGGATAATTTTATTATTATATATTTGGGAAATTAAATACTCCTGAAATTTGTGATCCTGACACCACTGTCAGTAACTTATATACGTAGTTATATACCGAAATATGCGTGAGATTTTTACAATAGATCGATTCCCAATTCCCAGATTTCAGATCTCCAAGTCACAGATTAGTATACCATTACAGATTGCTTACCACCGATGAGGCAAAGACTCTATATAGACGATGTATAGTACCTATGTGATGTTTGTTATTAAATGGAACCAGGATGATGTGGAAACTATGTCGATCCGCACAAATAAAGGAAAGGAAGAATTGATCTTCCCAAATTTAAGTTTAATCCTAAACGATATTTTTGTAATCGGCAGTGCAAATAATTTGTTGTTAATTAGTATCCGGTATATAATCTGTGGGCAGTTATTAATCTACGACACTGTTTTTAATCTATGAATTCCGGAGTGATGTTCAGTATTATTAATAAAGAACCTATCTTTGTAGACGACGCTTGGCTAGATTTGGTTGCCTAATTTGCGCTATAGATAATGGTGTTAGGATCATGATAAGCGGCCCACACTATAGAACTGTCAATGTCAAAGCAACAATTCGACGAAAACATAACCAATGCAAGATACAATTGTAAATGTGAATTTAATCAACATGAATAAAAAAAAAGTGTCTTTAATAGTACTTAAAATCAGTGAAAAAAAAGTGTTACAAATCTTATGCACAAAATGAGGGTATACGTGTTTATTTTATTGCTGAAGTACCCACTTGACAAAAAATAAAAAAGTGCATAAGCCATAGTTAACGTAAACAAACAGGGTGACGAGAAATAACGGTGGGCGGTTAAATATGCCTGTGAGTGTATATTATTATAACAAAAAGTTTTGTAATCTGGCTTTGTAGTAAACAACTCATTGTCTATGTCTGTCTATAACATTAACCTTGGGTTAATGAACATATTAACAATTTATGCACCAAGCGAGATAAAATGTTTTTGAAATGGCTGAAAGATCCCAGCGACAAGATGGTGGCATTAGAATATAAAAAAATGCGTAATAAAGTAAATAAAATCGTTAATAGAACTAAAAATAACTATTTTAAGCATTGCATACATGAATGTAAGGGTAATATGAGAAAATTATGGAAGTTACTGAACTCTATGACAGGTAGAATATCTAAATCGGTCGATGAATTGCTTGCAAAAGCGTTTCAAAAGAATTCAATATCTGCTAAGCAAGTTGCGAACAATTTCGCAGAGACTTTTCAACAGAACATTAAAAATATTTTGCCAAACTATAGTCAACATTTATTAGATCCAAGTTCTTACAAAAAACCAGCTGAGGTATCTATTCGCTACCAACCTGCCACAGTAGAAAAGATTAGTAAAATTATAAAATCGTGCAATATTAAAAAGTCCACTGGTATTGATGGTATTAGACCCATAGATATAGTACGTCTCTCAAAAAAGATAGTGTGTGCATTGGTTAGATTAATCAATAGTAGTGTCAAACTAGGAAGGTACCCTGATCATCTTAAGAAAAGTGTGATCCGCCCTATACACAAACAAGGTGGTTACGACGATTACGACAATTACAGACCTGTTTCATTATTGTCGATAATAGACAAAATTAGCGAAAAACATATTGGAAATCAAATTCAAGAATTCTATCAATTAAATGGTATATTGAGTATTAACCAGTTTGGATTCCAACCCAAAAAAAGCACTACATTACTTCTATCCAATTTTACGGACGCCATAAATAACTACTTAAACGAAAGAAAGCACGTACTCATTGCTTACATAGATTATAGCAAGGCGTTCGACACGCTTCACCATAAAATATTGTTGGAAAAACTGGAATTGACGGGGATTAGAGGGCCTTTACACAACTGGAGTGCTGATTACCTTAATAACCGCACGTTCCAAGTCAAAGTTGCTGACACTTACAGTGACAGTAAAACAATTGATGAGGGCACAGCCCAAGGATCGGTGCTTGGTCCTTTGCACTATTTAGCGTATGTCAATGATATAAACAACTTAATCAAAAAAATGCTTAGTTTACCAGTTTGCGGATGACACATGCTTAATAGCAGCGGATCGTGATATTAGAGTAGCACAAAATAACCTCCAGGACGATGTATCATTGCTGAATGAATGGTCCCATGACATGGGACTTGTTCTTAATGGACAAAAAACTAAGCTGTTGCACATTCGTTCAAGTCATAATCACACAAACTATAATACCTCAATAGTAATCCATAAGCACGAATGTATGCACAAAATAACAACAACCTGCCAGTGTCCTTCTGTAGACCTGGTAGAACAGCAAAAATATTTAGGTCTAATTATTGACAATCGACTCAACTGGGGACCTCATGTAGACTCCGTATGTCAAAAATTGCGTGCTTTACTGTCAAAATTTGTCATAATTAAGAATAAAATGCCATATCACACACTTATGATGTTGTACAAAACCTTGGTTGATCCTATTGTTGCATATGGACTTTCCAGTTATGGCCGAACATTCAAAACGTACCTAAATAAAATTTATGACCTACAGTTACGCTTTCTAAAAATAATAGTACATAGGAAAATAAAAGAAAAATACAGGGACAACTATAATGAGCTCTTTAAATATTGCAAAGTTATGTCCATCTACGATAAAATAAAGTATGCTATTCTTAGTGAACAACTGCACAAGGTACCGTATTTACCGAGAGTCAGTCATAGAAAACAAACGAGGCAGGTCAAAGGCAAAAAACTCTTCAGGATGGGCTCAACCAACTTCTATGGAGAAAGAAGGCTATCTTGTATTCTTCCATCAATAATTAATAATTTGCCAAAAGAAGTGCATCAAATTTTGGAAGATGACAACGCTAAACTGAAACTAAAATACTATTTTACATCACGAGAATTACCAGCAAAATATTCATCGGGATAAATAAATATAAATAGTTTATAACATATTTTGTGTGCACCTGTACAAAGGCTCTGAGTCATGCACTCACTCAACGAGCTACGCACCGCAAGGCTCGCGTGTATTAGTTTGTTTTTTGCGTAGTGTGTGGGTATGTTGTAATTAATATGTACTGTTTTGTAATTTATTTATTTTTTTAAGACGAATGAGTAGTGACTAGTCAAATCCGATTGGGTTTTAGTCACTTAAAATCAATGTAAGTTGTGTTTTTTGTTTAATAAATAAATAAAAAAAAAAAAAAACAATTCTTGTAATTTTCGTACATGTCATATTTTTTCAGCCAAACATTTTTTTTATTTGTCTCAGAAAGTTAATATCAATTTCACAAAGTTTTTTAATGAATATAATTTATGATCAAAAGGTTGAAATGTATTATCTATACTTTTACTAGAACACTACCCAAATTTTTGTTCCCTAAACTTTTTTAATCTCTTTCAACAATGATTATAGGAAAACTGATAAATTCTCACTGAAATATATTGGTAATATTTTTAGAATTTAATTAATGATAATAATGTTTTTACTAGCGATATAATCATAATTATTATTTTTGAAAGGATTGTCTTCACAGAACTATAAGTAACTTTATAACCTAGACAATAATAGGTGTTAGGTAGATGTTTTACTATCCGTGAGATATCAATATTTTTTTTATAATTTAACATTAACTTGCTTAAACAAGAGAATCACCACTCAGGATGTTAAGTGCTTTCTTCGTTTGTTCAATGGTTCTGTGGTCGATTGAGCGATTCTGCCATATAACAATATCTAATTCGTGTAATGTCAGAGCTAGGCTAGGCTTTAAATACTTCTATTACATTCTAGTAGCAAGGGTTATAGCCAACATTGATCATCAGAGTGCGCCCCCACTGGCTTAGTTTTTGGATATTTATGAGTGACATACGAGCTTTTTGAAACTCAACATACAAACTCTGGTACTTTGCTGTATATACATCATAAACGCTACGAGTATAAGCAAATGACAGGTCTATTCAGAATGAGTTTATTCACCGACACAGCTGGCCATGGTAGTTCTAAGTGGAGCATCAATCAAAATGTCAGTCTACGTTATCGTAACAAAGTTTTGACCTCTAATAATTACGCTATTTTCATAGTTTTAGTAGTTATCACATAAAGACATTGACGTTGTTATTAAGAAATGGACAAGGAATTTTAATTCTTCAACGAATATGGACAAACGAATATGGACAAGGAATTTTAATTCTTCAACTCTTTAATTTTGCGTGACTAATAAAACAGTTATTCTGTACTTTTCTTTGTATTTTAGTTAAACAATGGCAACCATGCACATATATCAAGTGATGTTTTGTTACTACAGCCATCTTGTTATGGATTTGTTAATAGTAAGACTTAGCAGCTAAATATATGAAGTTTGACAGCAATATTACAGAACCATAGTAAAGTCCACTACAATGCACTTACTAACTTATTGATCTCTTTTAAATTATAAGGACCTACCCTACCTACGACCTATATGACACAAAGAAAAACTTTTTCAAAATTTAAATCAAAGTTTACATTAATAATAGCATACGTAATCTAACAGACCTTTAAACATAGTTTCGTTTTTTCATAGTATTCATTTATATTTAAATACTTACTTGTATTCATTACACTTTTAAGACTTTCTCGATTTGAGTACTTAGAATGTATGATCTCATAGTAAATTACGGATCCAATCACGATTTACGTAAAAATGATTATTTACTTTGACATTTAGGTAGATTTACATCCACCGTGGTCACGAAACTGAAATATTGGTGTCTATACAAAAATATTTGAGACCTAACAATAAATATTCGTCCTAGGTCTTGTGAAAATCATTATCAAAATTGTGCCTACACACTACAGTAATAGTATTGTTTAATAAGCACGGACCCCAAACCGTCCAAATCTTAAAATTGCGAATTGCTGCCAATTACAGTCTATCCCATTGTTGAAATTGGTTTTTTCTTCATTTCAACCACTTCATGCACTATTCTTCACTAATAATGGCAATTCATGGAGAGGATGGAGGATTCATGGAAGCTTAATGCAATGATTGAGTCCAGATTAAGGCAAGTGCTCAGCAAACGCGGATTTGTTTACTTGACGATTCTTTAAAGTCACAATATACTCTTTCACCCTAAAGACCATTAGGTCTTTCCAATATAGGATCTACTGCAGCTGCCATAGACTTTCTGAACTCTTTGTACCTCGAGAGAAATGACAGACAATCTTTGGTGTTCTTATGTGTCTTACCAATTTGGATGAAAGAGTGTGGACTGTTTAAATTCAGCGGTTACTTAAGATGTCACTTTGTCTGTAATGCATGTAAAGACCGTCTGTCTCTCGATGTATCAATCCTTCTCCCTTCGATTCTGCTATGCTATATCAAATTTATCTTGTAGCTGTTTCGTTATAGTACCTCTTGAACATGCTACATTTCGGCGCCTACATGTTCATGGTCACAAACTTTATTAGACAGAGCACACAATCGTTTGAATAAAAATCTAGCTACAGATTGTAAATGATGCTAGTTTGATAATGAGGTGTGACCTTAATTACTTAGCAGTGGGTGTCGGATACCTGTATACAGAACCTGAATACTAGTCATCCGGTTTCACCAACGCTTTGACGTCAAGAAAAACTCAAATTTTCTAGTTCTCTAGTTTGTAAGTAATTTTAATATTGTTATGGATCAAGTTCATGTCTTCCATAAGCTGTTCCACTTTCGGCTTGTTACCTTTAAAGATGCAGAAAATATCACAGACATTTCTCCACACCTTTTTCGCTGATGTCTGGTACGTAATTCATAGACTTTCCAATGGTTCATCCAGATATTAGTGACTATGGAAAATAATAACACGTGAATTCTGATTAGATCCGTAACTTTAATACATTTACTGATATGTATAATTACAATATTCGGGGGATATTTCATTAAATCATATCTCCAAAGACTTCATATAATAATTTCAACAGAGATGATAAAAATTATAATGAAAAACAGCCATCTACCAGCATTCAAGTCAAGAATAAAGATGCAATTTCTCTTTGTTCAATCAATTAGTTGGACGCTCTGAACATCCTCTCTGATATTTGTTAACATTGCAGAACATTTCGTTCAACTTACGACCCATTAGGCGATCGTTAACATTTTATGATTATTATCTCTTTTATTACATTCTCGCCTTAAAACTAATTGTCTTATTTTCTCAGTAGCTGTAACTATAGTCTGTAGTATTAATCAGCAGGTACCAGTGTGTCAAGCTAAACCAAATCTCATTTCGCATTAACTGTACTTCTTACTGTAATTTGAATGATGTTTTTTTTTCTAATACCTTAAATTGAAATTTATGTGCTCAAATGAATTATTTCTGATACAAAATAATGTAAATAAAATACAGACGTACCATTGTCTTAATGTATCTTAAATAGGTACAGATTTTATATAGTATGAATAAAATGTAGGTACTCGTATATGACTTGTCAATAAATATAAAAATACATACGCAAATAAAAAATGATATCTCTTCTTCAAACAGATTTTTCCAATTTTTTTTTAATTCATTAATAAAGTACTTTTGCTATTTTGGCTCCGAAATATAAGGAAATGCTATCGAGATCACCTAAAAAGTTACGGTCTCTTACAATTTCGAAACATTTATAGAAATAAATTTATTTAAATTTCCCAAGTAGTAGCACAATTTTTGATCCTTGTATACACTGTAAACCTACCTCTAATAATCAATTCTTTTTAAAACATTGTGGCATACTGAGGTACCTAAAGGTTTGAAATCGAAGTGCTGTAACTTTGGCAAAACCGTTTATATTACTAAAGTCGCAGGGCTTGGTTTTATCGAATGTGCTTTATCATGGATTCGTGGCCCTAATCCACTTTGTAATGATCGTGAATTCACTTGTAAATAGCTTTCATAGAATCATTATAAATTAAAGAAATTAATTCTAGTACTGTATTCAATACTCAATACGTACTGTTACAATTAATTAAATTCTGCTAATTTTTATTTGTCCATATGTATATCATTAATATATATTTTGACTCAAACTTGGATGATCAGACTTAAAATATTTTTCAATTGTTTCTTATTAAAATGAGTTAAGTAAATTATTGTCATACTTCAGAAAATTTTAAATACTTTAAGACAATCGTTAAACAAAAATTTTGTGTGCATGATATTTAGATATCAACAATTGAATCTTAAATGAAATATCAAATATTACACATATAGTTTCTGTATTCATGACAATTATTTCCAATCGAATATTGTTAATTGAAAATGCAAATATTTTTTTTACAATTATCAAGACCTATCTGACATATTTCAATGAAACGTAGGCATGTCTACTAGTTTAACCTTTAACCCTTAACTCAAATTACAGTCGCCCGGATAATTCGAGGACTGTAGTGGACATATCGACATCTGTCAGGCCTATCTGTATCGATGTTCGTTATAATAGATATGATCGGAAACAATTTAAATATTTTTTTTGTGTTATATAATCCTATTGTGTTTGGATTTGGTAACAATTGCTTAATAATAGCGAAATGAGTTTAGACGTTAATAATTTCAAACTTGTAATTTTAGGCTAAAATACAAGCTACAAAATAGCGATGCTACATAAATATGGAACACTCAAATATCGCATTTCTTTAGAAAATTTCAACATATCCATTTTATTGTAATACAATAATATATTTTTCTCTAATCGTGTTGAAGCTCTATACAATTTTAAAGTCATTCGCACGATCTTGGACTGCCAGTTCAGGCAAATAAGCTTCCTTGAGTCTATTTACTTCTATTTCAAACCGCAATATTATATTTTAAAGCTCAATACACTCTGTAAATGAAAATGTACTAAGTAAAATAAGACAGGGCAATGTTAACAGCGAGAGCCGATGGTGAGTGTGAAAATCCTTGGGGAATGCTAGTCGTCTTTTCTATACTGAAATGATGGATTATATTCGTGGTAAATTACAACATAATAATGTCTTTCCTTTAAGTACGTTTGCGTCAATCCAGTCAATAGAAAATAATAATACCTATCTACTTTGAACTTGATAATGACCTTGTAAGATTGATGAATCTAATTACAGCTCAATACACTTATACTGTTCTATACTTTTATGGTTTATATATAAGTAGAACCTGACTTTTTTATATTCCTCTTGCCATTTCACACTGAGGCTTGACAACGGAGCTTAATTGAATGCCAAAGTTATATTATTAATACGGGCACAAAAATTTCCGACATATACGAACTCAATCCAATTAATTGCAACCGTGAAAGTTGCGATATTATTAAGTTCGTTCCGGTATATGTTCAGAACTTGGTAACAGCATTAATGAAATTTAATACTTAGGTCGTAATAAAAGTTTCTAGATTCTGATAAATTAAAGCGGATATTATGCTAGGAATTCATTAATCATTTTTTAAAGTACCTCACAATTTGTATATTTTTTGTAATCATTGAAATCATTTAGAAAAGCACTAGAACCAGTCTTTGTTAGAGATCTCTTGAATGGCTTCATGGAACATCTTGAAAACCAGTCAAAGACAATTCATTAGGTACAGCAAGTCTTTAATTTTAGTAAGCAAATAAAAATCGTGAAGTAAATAAAAATCAAAAATAAAAACATGACTCTGGGCTATATGAGGGATGAGTCATGAATAATGAATTTGTTGGCTTCTAGTTAGTTCGGTTCTGTTACCTTAAAGGAATGTGAGGAATTATTATTGTATTAAGAAGGACATTACTTCTGTACGCTTTTCGAGAAAGTGTCATATGATTTTGGGCAAATAAGTGTTACCGTCTTATCTTTAATTACTGTCCTTTAGTCTTCAAACTATTCATAATTTTAGTTTTCAAATCTTCGAAATGAAAATTCATACTACCGACTTACTTTTATTTAGGCTTGAAAAAGCATAATTCATCTTCATTAATTGTGGATTCAACCTTCAATTTATAGTATATTCAACTCATTACTTTTATTCAAATGTAGGTATAAAATATACACTCCTTCCAATACCGAGTTCCCCTTCTAGCTTTGATCTAGCCAACATAACCACCGTAGCATCCATGAGCTATGGTGTGGCGGATAAAGTTGTGGTGGTGAGGATGGTGGGGTGCTGGATGAGGATTCACAGCCTCTCCTCACCAGAGGAAAAAAAGCAATGCCTAGTAGAGTATGAATTTCTTGGCAGGTATTTTTTAGATGCAGCCAAATCCCTATTTCGATATCGGCATTTGGCTTAACAGCTGAATTTAAAAAAAAGACGACATTTAAAGAAAGTAGAACAGTTATTAGTAAGGAAGAGTTATTAAAGTTAGTGAATAACGGCTAGTTATAGTACGGTGAGAATATTAGTAGCTGCAACCGCAGTCGTCAGTCAGCCTTTACATATCTGTATATATTTACATATACATATGTACATCATCATGGAGATGGATCATGCCCACGTTTCGATTTACCGTACTATTAATATAGAGAGCTGCAATATAGGGCTTCGTTACAAAATTTCAATTGCAATTCTTATTGACTTAAACTAAAGCGAACATTGTAAAATATTGTAGAGCTCTTGACTTGCTTAATTCCATACTAACTTAATTTTATACAAGATACCAAAATAAAAATAAAGAATGATATAATATTTGCGTTTTCCATTGACGCATGCAGTAATATTTATTATTTATCTAGGTTCATTCCAGTAGACTTAAAAAATAGTCCTAGTGTAAAACTTAACTTGTACTCTATTTGTTGCGCTTCAGTTTGACTCAGACTATGTAGGGAACTACATAACTGATTTAAATTTATTATAAAGAAATAAAATAAGTCATCGATTGAAACTTGATACGTGAAAGAGAAAATCATGTTCTAGTTTCGATGAAAATATATTAATATCCTTCTTTGTACAAAATCCCGATCATGTACAAGGAAAAAGCCAATGTTACATATTAAATCTTCAACTTATTCAGTCATTAATGTGCCCAACATCTGTCTGAAATCAAGTGTTAAACTACTTTAACAATGTAATCATCGGTACATTGAATACATCGTATTCATCATGTGACAGCAACTATCATATACAATAGTTGTATACTGAATATGGAAACGGGATTTGCTTTAATCATGAGAGTTTGTGCGGGTTTCATACTGAGCCTTCGATTCTGTGTGTTTATTACAAATTAATAGTAACAAATTTTTTCTTTAAAAAATATATAAATTTATAAAGCAATATAAAATAATATTTAGTATTACCCTCAATATTTTACTCAAAAACACATTTATCATTGTACAAGAACATCAAGGAGCTGGGATTTCGAAGCCTATAAATTACATGACTTTCATTATATGAGAAACGTGACCAGATTTCAAACCACACTCGTGAGAAATCGTAAAGCCTTATTCTATTATAAGACAATGTGTTAAATAAAAAAATTTATACAGATGAGAAGACTAATTTTGATTTCAAAATTTATGAAAGTTGTAAAGTTTGTCGACGATATATGCGATCACTAGAATATAGAACTTTTACGACGAATAGAAAAGTTTTCCACTTACTAAAAGCAAAAGTTACATATAGTTTACGTAACGTAACGAATACCATATTCGCGCTAGTGCTTCGAAAAATTGATTTAATGAGTTTGCATTATGTTTTAATGAATTCATCATCATCACTTCAACTGACAGACGTTCACTAGTGAATTATTGAATTTTATTTAATTATGTTTTTGACATAAAATATGTAATTAACACAATTATAAAAACGTATAAAATAGTATCAGTATTGATGAAGAAACATATAAATAACGTTGACGGGTGAAAGTCCCACATTTAATAATCAGTAAGTTACTACCAAGTTATTATATATATATATATATAATATATATATATGCAAGTATGTTAGCATTAATTAGCTTGTAATCAAAGACAGTTGAAGTTACTTTCGAAATTTCCTTTAACTCGGAATTGATGGCTTTAACATTAATAATATATTACATTCCTTTTGAGATGAACAGAAAATGTTAATTTAATCTAATATTGCAATATGTATTAATGTATTGTAAAATGGAGCGGTAAATGTTTTATTATTACATTAATTAAAATAAAAGTCATATATAAAAATGGAAATCTACATCTAAACTAGTCTACAATGGCGTAGCTTTTCGACTTTCACAAGTGCTTGTAACAGCCTAGACTGAATAAATGATTTTGAATTTGAATTTGAATTAAGGTATATGTAAGGTATTAGATACTCGTAGGTTTGGCCAGCCAATCCAATCGTTTAATAATATACAAATCTATTTGCTAATTCTCCCTGTGAAATGGTACCCATTGTTATCATAACTTTTATATATCAAGTCTTTTTTTTTGTTTCGCTAAGGAAAGTGTATTGAATTGTATTCCCCGAGAACCGGTGATTGTGATAATTTTCATAGATCTACCTCTTTCCCGTGGGGGTAGGCATAGTTCACAGTATTCCACTTGCTACGATCCAAACTTACTTCCCTAGCTACCTTAACTTTCCTTAATACTTTCCTGTCTGTCGGTACCGGGTATTCTTGACGTCCCACCATCTTTCAGTATATTAACTATTTGGTATGTTCATCTAGGTAATCCCCTTACCAACTGACCCATTTCATTCATCATTCTTCTTAGGTCATCATTTCTATTCATCCAAATCATATAGGCATTCCTTAACGATTTTTTTCACTACATCTTTCACGCCGCACATTTCCCTTGTCACTTAATTTCGCAATTTGTTTATTCATATTTATTTTCATATAATATGAATATGTAATATATGTAAACAAATATATAAATATATAAATATGACTTTATTGTTATCGCTAATGAAAAACAGATGGCGCTACGTGTGCTATGTAGCGTTCGAGCGATAGCAACCGAATCTACCGTGGGAGAGCCATGCTTCGGCACGAAATGAGCCGGCTCGACAGGAGTGATGCCTTACAGAAAACCGGCGTAAAATAGCGCTTGCGCTGTGTTTCGCCGAGTGAGTGAGGGTACCGCAGGCCCAACCCCCCTTTCCCCCCTATTCCCTTTTAAAAGGCCGGCAACGCATCTGACTCCTCTGGTGTTGCGGGTGTCCATGGGCAACGGTTATCGCTTACCATCAGGTGGTAAAAGGGGGAGACCTAATCACTCAAAACCTCAGCAATCTCCCCCACTACACCTGGGCGCAAGCGTTATTCCGAAAGAGAGCTGCATTGCGTCCTGACAAGGCCATGGGAACCCTTGCGGAAATCTACCATGATCCCTTCGGCGAATGGCGAATAGCGCCCACACCAAGCTACCACGTAGGTGGCCGCCGGATATCTCCGGTCATCCTCCGAACCAAAATGGGTCTCCTGGACGATAAACATCCCCTCTTAAAGGAGAAGGGGGGCTTCACCCCTACGCCACTGGCCGCTAGGAGTGGCCTACCAGGTTGCACCGACCATCCCACACCCTACATCTGGCTGGGCCATCTGTCAGACAAAGATCGTCAAAAGACGTTGCCCAGAGTGCATTATATTATATCTAATCCTATAATTACTACTTTTATTACGCTTATACTAGTAGTATCTCAACTGATACTTTTCACTCCAGAACGTTTTTATTTTTATTGCTTTTAGTTATATAATTTCCTCCCTGCGACATTAGATTGATCAATGTCCTTGACTTAAAGTTGAGAGAATCAGTTTGAAATGTTTACTATTAAGGAATTTAATAACTATTATTTGTGTTTACAAAAAAGTGACACAAAGTATATCACTCAAAATAGTAACTAAGAACTAAAAATAATTACATGGTTCCATATTATTGAGAAAATAAAGAACATTCTTCATAAAATCGATAAGCTAATGAGTTGACATTGATCTATTTACCCATGCGTACGTGCGTGTCAGAAGGTAAAGGTCATGTTCAATAAAATTTTGCCCATATTGCCCGAAATTATAGTCCTGACTAACTTCTTTACAGCGCAATCACAAAACTTTTATTGTGCGCGAACGAAATATAGAAACGAATTTACACGCCACGCTTTGCCTTGAGTTCACATTTAGTCGATAAAGGCCACCAGTGTGCTAACTCGACTGTTCAGTTAATTGATGGTAGCTTGTATCATTTTCAAATCATTTTGAGACGGACAAAGGAGAATTTTTCAATCAGAGCGTTCTAATTTTTATGTTATTATAAAATGTATTGTTTAAGCCGTGTGTTTTCGTGGTCCATATTCCAGTTAATGTGGTTCAATGTTAATGTACAAATAATGAATACTTGATGAGTGGGAGTGTGAATTTCGTTAAATCTTTATTTGTTCGGGTAACCGAAGCTTTTTTTATATATAGATATATATTGACAAACAAGCAGACTGCCCACCTAATGGTAACTGGTTACAGACTTCTGTCTTACTATATGTGATTCCTGTGAGATTCGCCAAGACAAGCTGTTGCAAAATCTCCCCCTGAGAAAAAGTGTTCTCTCTCCGGATATAAGTAATTTAAATATCGTAATGTTCGTGGAATAAGTATTTAAGAAAAACGAATTTATTCGTAGTTCTTCTATTCGAAGATTAAATACCTACCTTATATACAGATCATAATTATCATACAAATGTGGTATACAGCAGTTAGAAATATTTTGGAAGATGATGCAAACATTACGTTTTTCCTTCTGTTGGCAAAGAAACATGATTAGGTGCCATAAGTCTCATCAAGGAAATGAAACCCATTCTATCTAATCGAAGGCGTTATACACCAGATAGCGTTAAAGACTTTCTTGCGTGAATTCGATAACGGGGGCTGTCACGCACATTAAAGAATCCTTAAGAATGATTAAAGTACTTTAAGACAAACGCCAAATAAAAATTGTGTTGATTGATTAAGAGTAGCTAAATGCATACGATCTTGGTATTTATAGCAAGGTATTGGTATAAATACCAGTTTTACCTATTTCTACACACAATATTCGCGTTGCGGTGTTCTGGTTTGAAGGGAAGTTAAATTACTAAGATCGTGACTTTATATCTTATATCACAAGTTGGCAACATGTGAAGTCACAGTACCGGGTAACTTCACTCAGTAATTTAACACGAGAATGCAGAGCATTACTGTTTCGTGGCAGAAAATAGGTACGATGTAGATACCCAAATTAGATACCCAATGACTCTCATATAATTCTTCTTCAACAAAATCTTTTAAAAAATTACACAAAATACTTATTTTTCCGGCTCAATAATACTAATCGACTTAAAAGTTTTTGGAACTTTGTTCTAACTCTAATATAAAAACAATTACAACACGACAATCTCTATTGTAATTTAATTTTACACAAAGGCCGGTTGAGGCATGCATAATATTTCAGAACCCTGGCGTCCGTCAGCCTAACCCTGGCTTGATAACTATCGGCTGGGACGGAAGCGTGCCATCGCGTGCATTACAGTGCCAACTTGCAGTTCCCTCCACGTTTCTAGCTAATAGTCTCAGCACAAAAGGTCATGGTATAAATAACTACCCGCAAAACTGGGTCTTAGATATATATTTAGTAATTCTATAGAGTGAGTCGATTTTCATTGCCACTACTTCGCTTCTGCCAATATTTTATCGTAAAATCTGTGGTTCAACGATAGCCTATTCAATAATTCACATCGATTATTCATAGGCGTACGTACATTTCTATATTTATTTACGCTGATTCATACATACATAGGGTATATCGTAAAAGGGGCTGTTGGTGGAACTAACTGGAGTGGCAGTCAATTTACATTTCAATACTGTTGGGTTTGGTTCATTCAATTTTACGCACACGTACTGAAGATGATGATAAAAATTTTAATAGTTTTTAAAGCGTTTACTTGACTATCAAAAACTGATATCTAAAGAAAATTACATAATAAACAAGAAGATAACAATAACTTCTTAATAAATAAAACGAAATATATCCAAAATATTGACTTGAAATACTTACGTTATATATTTATCACTTATGATGGGATATTATTATTATTTTTTAATAGATAAATGTATTAATAGATTATATTATTATTAAGTTGATCCCAGTTAGGATATTATAAGGGTTACTAGAAGGGGTAACTAAAATTTGAAAAAAATGTTGTTTACTGTTCGTTTGAAAATTATCATCACGGATTTTTACTATTGTAACTAAACATTGCAATTTGTTGTTTTTAGTGTTAATGATCACGACTGACATAATTTTGATTTCATTAAATTTAAGAACAATTTAATGCAAGTTTCCTAATATTTAGGTTTAAAAAAATATATATTAAACATTACTCTATAGTAATGATATTAAATATTATCATAGTAAATCTATATTTACTATGGTAATGTTTAATATCAATTTTTTTATATCACTTCTATATAATTGTGATGATTTCAGTTAGTCAACACGTCTCTTACGAGACCTATAGGATGAAAGGGAGCGGGTGACACATGTATTCTTAATCCGTTACCGAACAAAAATTCAAATTTTGTTTTTTTTCTAATTTTTTTACACGTTCTTTACAACTTTCTGCTAATGCATTGTATCCGCAAATTAAAAATAACTGCAGTACTTAATTGAAACCTACTGCTACGTTAACGCTACTGCAGTTTTCTAGTATAACGAGCGTATATTCAACTTGATAAATGACTTAACATGCTTGGCAGATTGATTACCAAGAGCCAGGTGAATTTAATTAGCGATGAAACTGCCAATTAAAGGAAAAAAATTGTAATAACTATGCAAACACTTAAATTTTGCTTAGTGCACATAACTGAATATGAACATATTTTAATACCATAAAATTAATAAAACAGAAAGCAATAATTGACTTCACTTGTATATATGAGTTAAAATTATAGAACAATCAACTAAATAACATTAATACCAATTTGTCTGATATTAAATAAATATTTATTAGCACTTACACGAATTTGAAATCAGTGCCGGCCATGAAGCGTAGATTCATCCTGCTTTAAGGGGTGGTCGAAGTTGCTTGAATTTAAAACTTCTTCCTTTTTTGGAAATCGGTTAAAATAGGTTTGAATTATGTATAGATTCTGAAACGATCTTTTCAACCTATGTTTTTTTTTTGTTACACTATTGGCCAGTTTCACTTGAATTGTCTTAGCTTAGGACAATCCTAAATAATATTCCATCAATTTTTGTCTGAAATGACGAGTAGGAGAGCATGCCTCTTATGTAAGATTAATCAAAACTAACTTAAGGTTACTGAAACTAGCCTAAAATCACAATTTGTATTTTAACTAGGTAGTATGTGTCTTTTTTCTCTACAGTAAGAATAGGATAGGTATTTTAAAACAGCTCTGTAATATACAAAAAATATTGTGACTTTACCTCTTATATAAAAGAACTTTGATGTTTAATATCCGATAGTAACCTTTTTTTTGAATATCTAATATATATATATATATATATAAACACAATTTACACAATATATATATTATAAACAATACTTATCAATTAGTTGTCCCTTTATTAATTATTTAATACTTCTTTACGTAATTTTAATTATTTCTGTGTGTAATTACAACAAAAAATTTAAGGATAACCCTTGCATTAGGTGATTGTGCCTCTCAGGGCGTTAAGGCTACGGTCACAAAAGGCGGAGTAATTAACTGCCGTTTTGGAAAGTATTCCATTTTAATAGGATTATTCCAAATATAAATAAATAGGAAAACATAATAATTAAACGGTATCATATAATTTATGAGATAACTTATATAATTAAATAAAAATCAATTATTTTATAGCTTAAAATTAGTTATTAGACTCAGTCTCAAAAGATTATATCGCGCAACGAAATACGCCTATTTTCCACTGATTCGCGTGTCGTATGTAATATTGGTGAAAATAAATACGTACATGAAGCGCTTTGTAACATGTTGTACTTAAAATCACAACATTCATCCCACTACGGCATATACCATGAAATTATCGTTTCTGAAAAAGAAATGTGACTATTCTCGAAATTTTCTTAAAATGCGTTAAAAATACGTTAGTGAAAGCGAAACACACGAAACGATAAATCATAACTATATAAACACAACATAAGCTTAAATGATTTTCCATGTTAATTGACCGTTCCCTGTTACTGGAATGTTAAAAACTGGTCTATGTATATTAAAATCGGGTTCTGAGATCTCCTTGCTCAGCTAGCTAATCAAAAAGTGGTCGAATTTTATGATTGAAGATCATTTATTATTACTTGAAATCGGTAAACTTCTTGTATCTTCCACGCACATTTTCATTTTTCGAATTGGGCCTTGCATGAAGCATTCATCTCCCAGCGTTCGCGAGTTAAGATAGCTACGCGTTTATGCGTTTCTGCGCGCCATATCGCCGCCGGGATTGCGAGATTCATGTTCTTAATAACTCAATGTCGTCAAGAGTTTTGATAGGCCGCGGGTCTCCCGTTATTTTTCTTATTGAACTCGCGGTTTTTTTTTAAATATCTACCAAAAATGGGAGTATACATAAGTAATTCAGCAAGTTAAACATAAATTCGAAATATAGGTCTGTATTTCCTACGCATGACGGGTACTGACTACGAAGTAATGAAAATTATATCTACGCTTATTGAAATACAACACTTCACTGAGCAATGTTTTATAAATTCCGAATGGCGTGTATTTTAAAAAAGGATGCTGCCACAGTCTAAAAATAAATTGGTTAAAGCGAAACTAGGGATTATTTCTACGCACTTTATATACGCTTGATTCCTCAGTTTTCAAGTCTATATCTTATATCTGTATGTTCTCAGCCGATGTCGAATTGGAAAGAATTATTTAATTATTATTTAATTATACTTATATTTGACATTGAAATCGCCTTGGCTTTGATCGTAGATATAATATGTAATAGCCAAATGTTGAGTGAAAGTATCCCTGACAATAGTACCTACTAACAAATTACTATATAAATAAATAACATTTATGTGAGGCTTATTAAAATATATTTAGCCTAATTATTCGAGACAACGTTATTATAATACTCCGAGTAGCTCCATTGAATTTTATGTTTTGATTCTGCAAGTATGTTAGCATTAATTAGCTTGTAATCAAAGACAGTTGAAGTTACTTTCGAAATTTCCTTTAACTCGGAATTGATGGCTTTAACATTAATAATATATTACATTCCTTTTGAGATGAACAGAAAATGTTAATTTAATCTAATATTGCAATATGTATTAATGGATTGTAAAATGGAGCGGTAAATGTTTTATTATTACATTAATTAAAATAAAAGTCCTAGTCTACAATGGCGTAGCTTTTCGACTTTCACAAGTGCTTGTAACAGCCTAGACTGAATAAATGATTTTGAATTTTTGAATTTTAAATTACGATTCAGTTTAGTTCTTTTTTATAACTATATTCTTTGGTGAAGGACGTGTCTAGCGTGACAGGTGTATCATTACTCTTTGTGTGAGACTTTGTCAGTCAATTTGTCCTTTTTCGATCATGAGATCGATCAATGAGACAATGAGACAGGCAATGAGGCCTCAGCAACTGGCAAATCTAAGAGATCTATTATGGTCGCTACAACGAGTTGGCGAACGTCCGTGTGGTTTTTTTCCATCAATCTTAATTTCTCCATCTTATCTGAGTCTCTGCGAGCAATGTGTCTGAAATAGCCGAGAATCCGCTTAAAATACTGAGCGTCTAGTGGGGAGAGTATAGAGATATTTTTTCTCTAGGCTATCTATGGGATACGCAGCATTCACTGCTAATATCACAACTCAAACATGGCAATTTTGCTGTTACTTATTACCTTTTTTTATGATCCAAAAGATAGAGAATAAGAAGATGAAACAAGGATCCAAGCTAATCTCACCTTTGTCTAATAAGATATGTTTTGGTTTTTTCATATACACTATTGGGAGCAGGAGAGTTAGTTCTTATTCAGAGGACTCGATCAATAGTGTTGTCAGCGTATCACATAGTACTTATCCTTTTCTGCCCTCACAGATATACCACCTTCTCATCTATATGTTGAATAGAATCTGTGGCTTGAACAGGATATCATATTATTTATCCTCGCAACAGTATTGCCTTAGAGATACAAGTTTCCTAGTAGATTCGTAAGATGTTCAGGCACCCCCATCTCTAATAATAACTCCAAAAACATTTCTTTCTAACGACTTTTGATTAGTCAACGAAATATATCAGCATTGGAACATTGACCAGTTACACACTTTGTTTTATTACTTGACATGAAATCGACATGAGTTTATTTATTAATTATATAATTATTTTTTAAAAAAGGATATTTAAAATGGGGCTTTAACTGAAAATTTTGTCATCATCATCATCACAGATTAAACTCATAGCCCTCGGTGTTCTATACACAAATAGAGCACCAAGAAATACGAGTCACCCTTAATTAAATTAGGGTGAATAGTGTTTAGTCAACCACGATGGTCCTGTGGATTGATCGACGTCACATAGACCTATGAGTTTCTACGCAGGTGTATGTATGTAGGTTGCTTCACTGTTGGGTAAAATGGAAAGATAAAAAACGAATAAGGAAAAATAAATTAACAGAAAATCTATATTTTTTTTTTAGATTTTGTAGTATCTATCTAAAGTCCACCTGTGCAAGCTTTTGTGGCTAAAGTGACCATGTAACAGCGCTAGATCTAAGGTGATATGTACAAATTTCATAAAATAATAATAACGTATTTCATGGTTTCAATTGAAATTGAAATTTGAGTGTCAATTTTGTTCGCTTGCCGCTTTAGAACAGCGTTAAAAATTTCAACAGAACGAGTTGTAATGTATTCAGTAGCTTCGTGTGTATGTTAATGTAAACCGAAACGTCTGATTTTGACAGACAAATACTGATCTTGACAGGACTATACCGAAGTTTAGCGTACTAAAGTATTTTTAAAACCTAAAGATCAAAAGATTTGAATGATTTTATTTTTTGTAATTCTTATAAAATACACAGGAAACGTTTAAAAACAACGACATATGATTTGATCAAACGCATACATTTGATCAAATAACAGATACTAAAATGTATAAATTATTTATCAACTTCCTTTTTCACCAAACCTGATAAACGTAATGTTGAAAATTTTGTCACTTTTTGTTTTTCTCTATCAGGAATATTTTAATTTGTAACGGACACCACTTAATTATTTTGTTATTTCACTAAAATAGTTAAGGGGCTAAATAAAATCTTTTAAACAAATCTTGATTCATAATTTTCGTAAAAAAAATTGAAGTACCATTTTTATTATAAAAATACAATACATAGGCAAACGTGCGACTCTGTACTACTGCCAAAGCTGCATGCTGTTAAATTCTGTGTAAATGCTGTTAATTACTCATTAAAATTATATTTTAGATTTTTTTTATTTATTCAGAGTAATGTTACAATATTCTTAATACTAGTAACCTGCCAAACTGTGTAACAGTTTGTCGGCAGAGTTCCCGCAGACACATAGGTATTTACTTAATCTAGACACATATTCACTTAATTTTAAGATTATTTCTATTCGCACACATTTACAGAAATACACTCGGGTACACAAACACTAGCGTTCACACACTCTCGCACACACGAACAAATACGCTACATGCGCACGCGCGCACATATACGCTACGCACACACACACTTAGATAATCCCTATGGACACATGGACAAATAGTGTCTTTTAAGAATCTTTTTGAGCAGACTTCGGGAAACGTTGTCCTGCTGACATGTTATTTCATATGGCAGGTTATTTAATATTGTTGGAATAAGCCACCGCCTGGTAATACGCTTGCCGAAATAATTAATATATCCAGGGACCCTGTATATATGCTTACGAGCTACTCGCTGAACAGGATGTATGTGTTTTAGTTTAGCTTTATACTTATTATTATTATAATGTTCCAAAAGAAGTGTTACTTTAACTTTACTCTCGATTGGTAATATCTTACATGTTTTAAAAAGCTTTGTGTAATCTTTATTAACGTCGTCCTTTTCTTTTTTATTAGTTAATAGTTTTAGCAATCTTAGTTGTATATCTTTAATTTTGTTTAAATGTACTGGGAATGTCAGCCCATAGGCACCCAACCCGTAGCATATAAGTGCATCTGCAAGAGTATAATAAAGCATGTACAATATTTTTTTTACTTACTGAATACTTTGAACTATCGGTACGTGAACAATCACAACACGTACAATCAATATAAAAGGGAATTACTGTTTAGTGAGCATAAGACGTCAGCATTAACGACCTTATTATAATGGTGGACATTATGACACTAATCCAATTGAAATTGGTTGTCATTGTGAATATCATTGTGTATTCACAATTATCACTATTAATGCATTACAACGCATATAGAACGCACATATAACTTATCACGGGCGAAATTAATTAATCATTTCCTGTGGGCTATTATGTAGTAATTTATTTCAGTTTTTTCTGTTTGTTTTGGTTTATATCATTATAGATAGCATCTCGATACTGGCTCGGAATCTATGTGGCTAAGTTCCAATGTCTTTTTCCTTTTAAGAATTTCATATGCACTTTTATCCAACATTCCTACTGTGAAGGAAAATATCGGCAGGCAACCTGCATACACTTGTAAAAAAATTCAAAGTTGTAAATGAAATCATCAAATTACCACTAAGCCAATCTGGTTAAGTAACGCCTAACCGTCGTAACATAGTTGGGATAGACTCATCGCCCTCCATAGCGATGCATATATAGTATATTGAACTATTTAACATAAACTGTCATTATGATATATTAATCTGTGTACATCAAATAAAGTGGTGAGTTACGTTATTTGTTACTAGACTACATATTTGTTAGATTTTTCTCTGCCAAGCATAGCAAAATCTATTTAAATTCTAAACGCCTTCGCACCGCCATTTATTGAAATATTACATTTCCGAATTCTTCTGCACAAGGTCGTACCATATGATTAATTTAGACCTAGCAGTCCCGAATAACCGAAAAGGGAAAGTTTGATTGAATTTCATCAACTAGTATTATCTTAGACATAAATCCTTGTTAACTTTCAAAATATCGCTTTAGTACCTTTTAATAATATTAGTTGAACGTTTCGCAGTATGATATTAATTAGGTGCCAAATCAGTATTTTCTTTTATATTTATTGTAGCAGCCACGACTCTTTTATATATGCGTACATTGTTCTTATTGTATTGAAATCATGAATAGGGAGCATATTATGAAATAATCCATTTCCTTAATAGATTTTAGTCAGTAATATCAGAAGTCAATGATACCGCTTTTAATTTTATTTTTAATTTTATCGGGAATCCTCTGCTGATCGGTCAAATAAAACTTTATTGATTGAAATGTTGTAATATTGAAATGTACTTTACTTGCCGATGGCAATTATTTCCATGAAATCTTTATTTACCAACCACAGTAATAGTTTGAAATTTTTAGTAAGATTTTTATATTAATTTTTGCACCACCAAAATTATGTATGTAAATATAAGATAGTCATTGACGACAGCAAGTGGGAAATCATGTAATATGTATAATCATAATGATCCTGAGAGATCCTTCAAAACTCGTCAGCTAAAAGCTTCATCACTTTTCAGTGTAATACCCATCGATATAAATGTACTTTAACAATACGAGTAAGGCCATTTGAAGCCACACTCTCTATCTGTGACCTGTATTGCACACCGTATTTTTTCGGCGAGAAAATTTTCGCTATTTAAAAAAATTATATCTTGCATCGTCATACGAGTATGTAGATTGTCGTCAATGGACTAGTTTACGCTACTTTACAATAACACATTTGTGTTAGTCACCATCTTAATAAGAATCTCGAATCTCAGTGTTACTCATTGTAATGCAGAAATATAGTATAAAAATATCCCTGATCTCTGATTCACTTTGAAACTGTGAGAATCTTGTGAACTTTTCCAATACAGTAAACATATAAATCGGTGGTTTTACAATTACAATGTATACTTGTTCATATATAATCTTCCTGGTACATTAAGATAATTCTTACTTATATAAAAGGGAAGGCAACTCTGTGTGTCTGTTTGTTTGCACATTTATCGCACTTTCATACCAAAACTACTGAGCCGATTTATGTTTTATTTGATACACAGATAATCTAGATCCAGTGAAAGGCAAATATATATGCAAAATTTTTAAACCGAAAAATGTTTGTACGAAAAGTTTGTTTGTACGAAAGACTAGAAGACTAGTTTGTGTAATTTGAAACTTATTTTTTAAGCTTTTGATTACATATTAATAAATACGACATTTGTCGTAAGTGTTTTTACCTGAAATGGGGTAAAATTGGGGGATGAAGGTTTTATTAGATAAGACCGATTTCGATCAAAGTTAATATAGGAATAGTTTGATACTCGGAGAAGCACATAGACAAATGACGTAATAACTGGCCAAGTATTGATGCAAATTGGTATACTTTTTAATTGTAGTAAACTCTGATATTATCAGAGTTTACTATAATTAAAAAGTAACTTGATTGTATTCTTTTCACTGTTTGTGATATATGCAAATTTTATGGTTAGGTATGATAAGTTGATAAAACATCTTCATTGTTAAGTAAAGTAAGGGTAGAAGCCGTCACAATACCACATTTTAATTTAAAAAATAATGTCCCTGTACAATTGAACTGTTTGTAATGAAGACTTAGGAAGTAAAGTAAAGAAGGAAGGTAAAGGAAGTAGTACATTCGAAGTAAAAACGTACTTTAATACAACTTTTAAAGTCTCTTTAAATTTATTTAGTAATTTAAAAAATATAAGTTTCCATGTGTATATAATTGCCCATATAACAAATATTTTCATAGAAGTATAGGTAATGAACTCAAATCGATATAAAAATATAAAAAAATTAAGTGCAATGTCAAATTATTCTTAGGAAGAGGGAGCTTTGCCAATCATTATTCATAAGCGCAGTATGTTTATCGCCCCCTTCATCACAAACGTCGTCATCTTTTCATGAATCTCGAAGCAGTGACGCATTGGGCTATTTTCAGCCCAGTTTGGCTAACTCAAATCCATGAATTTTCACAAAACGCGTCCTTAATCATAAGGTGTTACGATCCTCAACGCAACAAGCAATGTATTATAATATAGGAAACGCCATATAAATAATAACAATTTGATAATTACTTACAAGATGTTATTAATAACTATTCGTAATGTTAGCTACGTCCAAATTAATTAACAAAGTTGGTTAATTTGCCAAGACAGATGCATTTGATTACAAATAAATCTGGGCGAGTCATAACCGATTCACAAGATGACTACGTCTCAGTTCCGCGCCCACGCAAAGCTCTATGTAAGAAACAAAGCGCTACCCGCCTCCATCTCTCAGTCCTCGCGCAAGCTCGCTTTCAGACACATCTCCTGGAGATATTAGGGAGCGCCGTATATTATTAATAGTGCAAGCGTAATACAAAGGATTGCATTTTGATCGTCATTTTCTTAATAAGGTAATTTATCAAACTATTTTAATTTTGTTACTTTTCTCAAATACTGTGAATAATTTAGTTATTTCTGCCAAGAAATTTTCTTTATGTATTCTTTCAAGTTACTGATTTTTGGTAAACTGATTCAATGAATAAATTTGAATATCACTTTTGCTAACACTATCTTTTGAAATATTCAAAATATTTTACTAATATTATAAACCGGTTGTAGGACACATAAAATTAGATAGATGTTCCGGGAATTTATCAACTTACTGTCCACTAGCAAAAGTCTTTGGGCTATTGCATAATTTTGTGTTATTTTCAATATTTTAATAATCCAACAAAATTTTTATAATACTTTAATATTTTATCAATATTTGATGTAATAGACATAATTATTACATTAATTAGAAATGAATACATTTCATTTTTACGCCATATTTTAGTTTTATGCAGCTAATTCTTCAGTCCACAATGATATTTTTAAGAAAATATCGTGAGTATTTGGTTCGAAAAAAAGTGTCATTATTATGAAGATTTTAATAGAAAAAACTAATCATATAAATCTCTTTCACCTATTCATATAATTTTCGGAAATCTTCACCTACGATTTTAGATACATATTGTGTTCGCTTATGTATATTATTATTAACTAAATTCTCTCTTCACGTGGTTCCACTATTAATATTCATTTCAGAAATTACAGAGCTACCATGCCTCGGAGACGTTTTAACAACGTAAATTTAAATACGACCCAAACATTTCCCTGGCGCAACGCCAACTATACATTCCTATCAAACTAAGATTTCTAAATCACTAATGCATTGTGAACATTTTTTTTCTTATTGGCATTTACTACAATGGTCCATCAAATATATTACAGTTAAATTATGTTAGACCTCAACTGCTTACATAACATATATTGTTTGTAATTTTTAGATACAATTAAAAGTACGTCAAAATGTCTGAAAACAAAACACTCGAAGCTGGTCAGCAATTAGTTAAGAAGACTATGGATAACCTAATACAACAAAAGCAAACTACAGAGAAAGTATCGATACAAGCCAGACAAGAATTCCAAGAACATTACCAAGAGAGCTACGAGGAAGAATTCGAAGAGGAAACTTTTATTGATGAGTTAGGAAATGCTACTACCAACAGGGTGGAATCCAGTAGCGAAAGCAAAGAACATTCAAGAAGTGCAGATGTCAAAGTCAAAGCCAGTGGTCTTAACGCAGAACAAGTCAAAGCTCTAACAGACTGCGCAAACCAAGCTGGACAATTGGCACTTGATTCGAAGCCGGCCAACTGAATGATGTAAATAAAATTTATTATGACAAATCACATACACCAACTCATATTACTTTAAACATATTATATACCAATACATATGTAAACTTGCATAAATAGGTGTAGTTCAGTATATTCATAAGCAATCACTTCAAAATGATTGACAATTGTTGTTCGAGATTGACATTTAGAATTTTAGAAAGTACTCGGTTAATTAAAATAACATTATTGTTGCAGGTGCACTCAGAAATACGCGTGTGGTGTGGTGGTCTCAAAGAGTGATAAAGACTGTGTCCAGTGTTCCTTATTATATGTAACCATAAGCTAAATTTTATAAGAATGCAATAAATGTATTGTTGAAAATTAGAAATGGTGTATTAAATTAATTAGTGTGGTGCATTGGTTAGTGCGTTAGGTGTAACATATATTAAACATGGAAGAAGAAGACGATGAAAGAAAGAACCGCAGGCCAAACCTCGCGGCCTTTAGTTCACTGAACGCGCGGGCTGTTCACTCTTCTATGGAAGAGGGTACAATACGCCAACAAGCTTCGTCAGAGTCCAATGAAGCTAACACTTGTTCTAGTGTTTCAACAGCGCAATACAGTGATAGAAGCTTTGTATCGAAAACAAGTACGTTCTCACGCAGTGGAACTTCGAGTTCTAGTCAGGAAGAATGCGAGGTAGCACAAACGACCGTCACAAGTGGCCAATATTTGGCCGCGGCAAGAGTCGAAACGGCACGATCTATGGAAAGTCTCCGTCCATGTAAAGATACATCGCCAGCTCGTCCTGCTAGCTCATGTACGTCAGTGCGAACTCATAGAAGTTCTTTTTTAACTGCTAGCGAACGCGATGTTAGGGAGACCCGAGGTATTCCGGCTCGGCGTGCCCTCTCAGGCGAAGATATGGGTAATGCTGAAAAGCGCCGAGGTTTGTTTGCCAGCACTGAACGTCGTGCCTTGCAACAACTAAGCCTGCCTCCTCCTGAGCGCCGGTTGACCATTCTTAGCCCACACAGCCCTATGGCTATAACAGAGTTGCAGTGGCCCGCTCCGTCTGGTATCAGAGGACGACGGAAGAAGGGAATGGTATTACCTAAATTAATATTGCCTCGCAGTGACTCCGATGGATCAGATGTCTTCTTTGAAAGGTGCCAGATATTTTTCTTTTACATAATTTAATTAGACTTTTTTGTGGTCATTTATTCTATGCACTTTTGGTTATTCACTTGTTTTTTTATTCGTATTTTGCGTAGTATAAGAGGATTTTTGTAGAAGATATATAAATATTTCCTGATATAATCATATTTTTATAACCGCCTGCGCTGCAAAAATGGGGTCAATAGTAATCAATACTTAGAATTTTGGTAACTCTTGCTAACAACATGGTAACATTCAAAATATATTGGTATATATAAATAAAGTCTGAAAATCGAATTTACGGTGTAGCATCATTAATATCGCCGCATATCTCACTTAACTTTATATATATAAGCTAGTAGTGACGTGACAGTGACAACGACAAGTCGAATTTGTGTGTGTACATTGCAGAGCCAGGACTGAACTGTTCATTGGAAACATTTTATATTTATATTAATCTTCTCGACTACTAGTGACTCTTAATATGACTAAAATTAGGACTTGCTGTTTTTAGTTTGTTCATAAATCGTCTATGGCTGTATGACTCAGATATTATTGTTTGCTGTCGGTTATAGTCTGCTCGTCTGAGATTTTTAAATCCCCATGGATAAAACTGACAAAATAAGCCGTACGAATAATTTACTGGTAGTTGTATTGTTGCCAAGATAAATGGTTACGGTCATACAAACTCATGCGTCATCCAGAAATTACTGAAATTTACTAAAGCCAAGTTTTATTAGTCTTCGATTAATAATATGATATTAGTAACATTGCAGTTCTTTTCAAAGTAGGTCATAATTTTCATTACTAAAATACTTCTAGAATTAGAATTTTGTCATAGCCTTATTTTTAGGTCAGATATTTATTACGTACTAAAATGATAAGTCAGTATTACTACATTTTTCATAGTCCATCTCCTGCAATATACCAAAATGTTTTTTGTTTTTTTAATTTTATGCGAATATTTATCCCATGTGTAAAGGAAAATACCGTGAGACAACCTACATATACTTGCAAAGAAATTCAAAGGCGACTAATCCCCATTGAGCCAGCATGGTTGACTAAGGCCTTATGTAGGCTCCTGTCCCTCGGTGTCCCTCGATGGATGTGAACTGTGTTGATGAAGGCTTTGTTATAGAATAAGACATAGTAATATAATATAAATATTAAGTATTTATTCTGTAGTTTATAACCTTTTTTGTTAGCATAAAAAAATTGAATGATAATAGAATTTTATTTTATATATATAATGTAGCAGTTTAGTGGTGTTTGGTATTCATTCAATCTATCCATTCCAGAAATCCTCCTTCATGAAACTGTTCAAGGGAGAATTGTGATGTGACTTCAATAACTGCAACATCAAATTAATGGTGGCTTTCTTCTAAATATAGTGTCTGATGTATTATATTGCGTTATGAGCAAACTAATTTATTTAAGAGGTCCTCTTATTAAAAGATTCATGCTTCACGTTTTTAGAAAAATCTGACATAGTTGTAGAAAATTGCGTTATTATATACATAAGTAAAAACTGATATATTTACTGCAGTAAAATATATTGGGTTTTATTTAACGAATTTGTATAATACTGAATTGCGGTAGAGTGTTAGATAATAAGGGTCTTCCGGTGAAGTACCTATTCAGGCATTCAGAATGAGAGTATACATAATGGCCTCACGTATACCAGCTTTTCTACGCTCACCTGCCCACTCCCAGTTGAACGACTCACTGAACACATAGTCGCTTTAAAAACTAACATTAAACACCCAGACTGACCTTATTACACTCGAAGTAATATCCAAGGAGTACATATTTACCACCCCAAAAATTGGAAAGTTTCCAATCGATCGATGTTGTTTTATTTTCTTGTTACATTCACCGGACAAATAAAAAGAACATAGTGGCTAACATTGTTAGTCATTTCTAAAAATACCGCGGAACAAAGCGACCAACGATAACAAGACTTTCATTCTAGTTCTTGGTGCTCAAAAATAAATTTTGTTTTAGCTCACACGGTATGTGTTGCTGGCCTAAAATTTGTGTACTCTTGATTCACACGCTGCTTTAATCTTTTCTATTACGGCAAATAAATGCTTTGCATAGTCGCTTAATCTTGTATCAAATATTTATCGCTAAAATAAAATAATATGTTCTAATCATATTACAACCTAAAATTCACCCTCATAGGTGAAATATATACTGATAGATATTCTGATTTTATATACATGATTACATTACTGAAGGACTCTACCGAAGCAATTATAATCGGAGACTAGTTACGGTGACTTCTCGGAGCTCATGGATGGACAAGGATCATGTCGGCAACATGTGTGTGCTCGACATCGACATGTCAGTGAGTGTATGGGTGGATCGATACGCACTAAAGCCTGCCGTGACAAATATTATATTAAACTTACGTAAAATCTTTATTTTGATATTATTTCTACTATTATCTATTAATTTAGATGTTACATTATACCACATGTAATGAAAACAACTAATTTAATTACTAACACAAGTTATAAAGTGTTAAACATAATCAGTTACTGTTATCACAGTATACAACACGCGATTCCGATATTACTGGATAGCATAATCGCACACATTGGCAACGTTATCTTTTATTTAGAAGATAAATTTGTAGATATCTACAAATATACTCTCATTGAAACCCCAAGGCCTCGATGTATAGGTAGCTATAAACGTTTGTAAATAGTTTCGATGATTGATTAAGTATCATAAAAGACTTGAAAAATTCTTTTATTTACACATATGGAGTAAAACAACAAATCAACTTGGCCTATATAATTGTTGGTTGGTCCCACCTACTCTACCTCAACTACAGGGAAAATAAGCGTCAAAGCATTGATACGCTGATGTTGGGTTAATACCTGTCCATCTCAAATGGCCTAGTGACTCTTGAAGTAGTATCTGCCCTATATACGATCATTGGGATCGATCGCCTGTAAAACTTAAAGATAGTTCTCCTTACCCAAATTATGTCAAGGTGACTTTGTTCGAATCAACAGTAAAGGTACATAAAAAAGGTAGTTAAAGTGGAGTAAATCTGGAGTGCGTTAGTATTTAGGTACATTCACAATGTAACAAAACTGCATCTTATATTTGTTGGTACTACGCCGAAGGTATATAAATGAAACATTTGTACTTTCTTTTCTCCTAACTTATTAACACTTCAAATAACTAGTACATCTTCTGTAGAAAATCTTGTAGCTTCGTTGTCTCATCTGTTTTTTCATTGTTTCATCCCTAGTTATAAGTTTTTCCATAAATTAAAATTTTAACACATAATTATCCACTCGTTTTATCTCGTACCTTAAATGAGTTTACTGACTAAAGAGACTAAAATTGAAGATAATATGGGGTTATTTTTGCTTGTTACGTTATACGAATATTTAAAATATTCTTCCTCGTTTGGAATTAAATCTGTATAAATATAATACAAGCATTAAATATAAACGTTAATGCTATTAAATACTAGTAATGTTTTATCCATCAAAACAATCTGTAACTCAGGTTCACCTCCAGTGTGTACACAGGTGATATCACAAACAACCCAATACTAGAACATACAAAACAGTGATGCCGTAATCCCTCAGCTATGTGCAATTGTCTTAGCACTCACGTACGTTATTCAACTCGTAAATAGATTCATCTATACCATCGATACATTTACATAATAGGGTATAATAGTTGTGGAAAATTATTCTGTTCCACCTGTCAGGTATATGTTTGTCACAGCTTCATTACCTGTGTTATTGCGGTTAAAATTGCAGGAATGGACGCAGTTTGTAGAAAATAAATCGTTCTTATTTACTCGTATGTAAATAGAAAATTTAACGATCGGTAGAGCAAAACAAAATTTTAGTAGCCTTCTTTTAATTTGTATAGACGTTCTTATTACATGAGTAGCATTTAAACTAATGATTACAATACATATCGAATACATAATGATAATAAGAAGAGTTCCAGAATGAATACTTTGTATTGCTAATATTAGTGCCATCGTATAGTTAGAAATGTTAACTAAGAGTAAGATATTATGGGCTGCAGCCGAAGTTGGGTCTAGTTTGGAAAACTTCCAGGAGCTTCTTACGAGCAAATAACCCATAAAGTGGGATACAGGTTAAAAAGGAATAGTGGACTAGGTGATTTAAGAAAATATAGGTGTTATAACATGGTAGTTGTTTATTTTAAAAGATTGTGTGTCGGCTGGTCGCTTGACAACTTTATGTTGGTTTTATGTGTATTCTAAGATTATTTTTTTCGTTGGTACTTTATATGATTTGACACTAATGTATTGTTGAAAACATGACAGGTGGCATTCATCAGCAACGTTCAGTAATGTATTAGTCTCCGTCGAGCGACATTGAAATTAAAATATCTGAAGCAAGAGCATCAAAATGTGTCATTCGCGACCGAAATAGACAATAAAATTATCCATAGGACCGGTATGATGTGACCATTAATCTTCGAAATATCCTAAGAGTAATTAATGTATTTGCGGATTCATTGACAAATGTTGCATTTCCACATATTTGTAACTGAAATGATATTCGTTGCATTATAAAATCAATTCATCTGTTAGCAATATGTAACTTTATTTTCACAAACGTTTTACGTGACATACGTAAGCAAATGGTATCAACTACCAAACTCTTGTGGCGACAAAATGTTTCATATCGATCTTATTTCTGTTCAATTAAATAAATGAGTGTATAAGTATTAATAAATGTTTTAAATAAATCTTTCTTCTTTTGTTTGGATATCAATATGTGATTGTAAAGGCATATGTTTAATAAAGATTTCTTTGACTTTGTTTTTATGTATTATTTACAGATGACTTTATACCGACTATAAGTGTTAATGACAATAATTAACACTTTCGTAAGAAACGATTCAAGCTTTGTTATTCACAAAATATCCTGCAGTTTGCCACAGAAGTAAAAGATGGCTTGAAGTCATACTTTGGTAGATTTATTTATTATTATAGATATATAATACTGTTAAGAATACTGATAAGAATTGTTAGAAATAATTTTAGAATTCTAAAGCATGTGCAGTGATGTTACATGTAATGCCTGCAGTAACATGCTCGCTAGCAGCCCAAAGTTCAGCCTAACTTCGTCGTGCTCCTGGTTATATGCTAATTTCCCAGCCAGATAAGGCAAACGCTTACTTAATATTCCGTACCGGTTACATATAAAGTTTCATTAGAAAATCATCATATTATTATCGTGTTAGCTTTTTAATTAATCAGTGTGATTATATACTGATTTCTTAAAATATATCCAAGATTTTAAATATTTGTCGTCAATATAAATGAAATGTAAAGAAATATGTTGAATAAAGATTTTATAGATTTCATGTCAGATTAAAAGGACATATAAAAAAAATTAATTACAAAATGTACAAATAGCACACATTTATTTTATTATTTACGATAACAATTAATAGTATAATAACTGGAAATGTGATGAATATAAATGTGCATGGATAAAAAATAAAGAAAAACCGAAAAAGCAATGCATAGATAAAAAATGATATGTTGCTAAAATGCTGGAATAACAAAGAGTTAAGCAGAAGTAAAAATATTTTGCTCCAACCCCAAGTAAATAAGGAAACGTTAAGATGATTCAACCACGCGTTATATAAAACTGGTGTTGAATTTGTATTATGAAATATCCAAACCAATAATAAAGCTTTCTGTTCTCTTGAAATAACTATTATAAATAGTTCTCATCGATTATTGGAAAATATTCAAATCGTCATCATAAGCATATTAGAATTTATTTTATAATGTTAAAATTTAAAATAAATAATTGAATTTGGAATGTAAAATGTTGTTTCTGTTTTGCCATTTTCACGTCAATCGGTTGTTAAATATTTTTGTGATATTAAAATGACTGGAGTGATAAAGAACCAAAGCGTTGTAGTTTACATTTCTCAAATAGGTGTAGGAGCCTAATACACATTCTAAAACTTTCCATCTGTTATTTTATTTTTCATTGTCGAAAGTCGAATCTTTGTGTACCGGGCTATTGATAGGTACAATAAAATGTCAGTTTGTGACAGAAAAAGATTTGACCGGCCACGCAGTATTCGTACGAAAAAAGCGACGAAGAGAAAAAATTCAACAACATCCAGTCAGAAAGCAAAACGTTTTATCTCGTGAGATGAAGATAGTACATAGACCTATTTTAAAAGACGACTTAGGACTTGCACCTTTGAAAATAAACTTTAAAAGTATAAGGTTTATAAAATCAAAAGGACGCCGGTGCGCAAAAGGAGGTCAAAGAAAAATGTTGTTTACGGATGATTATATTTTAACAATTGAGCAATATTTCTACTAACATAATGTTTATCCTCTTTAAAGAAGTTTACAAATTAGTCAACAGAGTTAAACATGAACATTATTTGAAGTTATGAGAATGGATGGTTTGCTTGGGTGTTAAATATGAAGGAGTCAAGCCATTTTTATATATGTCAAAACATTGGTACAACTCTATGAGCAAACCATCCCAAACAAGGTGGTTAAGCTGGTTAACAACACAATATTCTATAACCCAGAATCGTTCTTTCAGCAAGACTCATCGGTTATAAAGCTCGATCCACCTATATTTGGTTAAATCCGAACGTTCCGGACTTCACACCAGAGCGGAAGACTTGATCATTCTCCAACCTCGATCTTAATCGGCTGGATCATAATCCAGCGGATTAAGACCGAGGCAAGTTACTCTTAAAAAATGTCCATTAATCATAATTTATAAGGAGTTTTTAAGAGTAACTTGCTCTAAATATCATGACAATTTGGAATCCTTATAGCAAGCAATTCTGTCTAACAGTTTGATACTGGTCTAAACGTTTAAAGGACTATATTGTAGCCAGAGATAATTTCAAATAAGATATTTCGGTGTAACAATATTTTTGGAAGGACTATGTAATTGTTTGCATTTTAATGTGCATACTAAACTAATTATTTTATTTATTTTAGATTCTCCAGCGATTGTTGGTAACATTATTTAAATCAGTTCAATATCTTGCGGCACTTGGTCTGTAACACCAACCCTCCGCAGGTAGGTAGGGTTCGTAATAAGACCACCAAGTAGGAGGTACTAAATTTATTATGCCCAAATATTAATAACGGCCGCCTCACGTCTCGACTGTTAGTACAGAAGCTAAAGTGACACTGGCCTGAAGTTGCGGTGATGGATGATGGGCCGCTGTAGTCCAGGTCAATCTTCCTCCAACCAGCGCTGGTGAACGTTTCCTTTCAATCCTCGGTATTAATTATGGATTGTAGTACTAGCTTGTAGTAGGTACTAAATTGTAGTAAACTGTAGTAGCTGTACTAAACTCCTGGAATACAGACAGCAAGGGTGTTAGCAGTTTATTCGCGGCCAGTCACCACGCATAGCTCAGAGGTCACACAATAAACACTTCCAATAAACATGTAAAACTTACCCCAGCGGGAATTTATAGCTGTGATAGAAAAAGATTTCGTAAATACTGAAATTAATATCTATGCCACCGTCGCAGGTGATAGCTTAGTACGCGACTGCGCGCTGAGCGTCGGTAACTCGGGAACCAGTTTGACCGTTTGCCTAATACTGCGATAGATTTTTAGGGATGCGTGAGCGCAAAATGATGAACTTGATGTTCCGTAGAATAATATTTTAATTTTGAAATTGTTTGAGTGTTAATAAGAATAATTTTATTTTAAGTTTAGTTTTATTTAAATATATTTATTAATAAGTAAGTAGTTATTATTTTAATATAGTTAAAGTATAACGTTACAATCTATAAATAAATTAAGGTAACATATATAAACAGACTTAGTGCTTCAAACACTTAAAGCAAAACACTCGTATATCATGCCATGAACATAAGCACAATATAAATATTTGTTATACTCACACCAACTAGCCTAAACTAAGCACTTTAAGACTTGTATTAAATAAGGTTTATGTTAAAGTAAGTACTGTTGCTTGATCTAGGGTAATGGATCAAAATGCATATATAAATATTTTTGATACAATTACCTATATGCAAACAACCATGAGTAAAGCATAAATGCTCGTATTCATAGGGTTCGAAGTCGGGACCTTGAATCCAGTGAACAACGCTTTGTTAATATTTACTCTTTGAATATGTTTACAAGCAATTGTGGTAAAATGCAGGAAAATAGCTTTAAAGTTGAAAAAATTAAATAACCTATTACTCTACCACCTATTGCTCGTACTACAGCTATAAATTACAAAACATCCAATTTCATACTAAATACATAGGATTAGAGAAAATTTCCGCACCTTCCTGTTTAATGAAGCAGAAAATCTACTAAAGCGATTATGGAGCTATACAATAAATAACCGGCTTATTACACTCCATGGAGTTTCGCTTTCGTGGATAAGGTATTCTATAGCCAGCTCACTTCAGCGTGATAGGAATATGAAATAGGAATCAATGTTGGTAGCATTCACATTTGCTTAAACAAACATTAATATATCTTTACTTAAGTCAGTTGCGGTATAGATAAAATTACACAATACAATTA
The DNA here is from genome assembly GCA_036419045.1 of Scirpophaga incertulas. Lineage (NCBI taxonomy): Eukaryota > Metazoa > Arthropoda > Insecta > Lepidoptera > Crambidae > Scirpophaga > Scirpophaga incertulas. The sequence goes on along the minus strand of CM071639.1, from coordinate 16,031,268 downwards.
TTTAATAAACGTATGTATTTACGAGCTTCAGATAATGTATACTTTTAACGGATCTTAATAAAAAAAGACGTTCTCAATCCGATAGATTTTTTATTACCATATAAGACTTAAGTTACGTATGTGCATGACAAATAGACGAATATGACACCGACTTAAGTAAAAGTACTTCAGATTTACTTAAATTAAAAAAATATACAAATCTTTAACCTAAATATACCGACTACAAAAAACAAAACTATTCCAAAACAAATTAATATGCCCAAAAAAATATTGTTATAATGTTATTTTAGGAGTCGGTATTTTTAGTAAAAGTTTTTGTTTTTGTATTTCCTTTTAACTATACAGTGTATTTTTATGTAATTCTTAATTTTAAATTAAATTTGCTTATTCAAATTGACATAAATCAAACTCGAAAATAGCTTTAAATATTTCGTAAAAATTTTATACTTCGTTGACTGGAATTTTCTGAAAAAAATCCTTTATATATATACTTACTAGTTAAATTTCTATTGACATGGATATGTAAGTGTTTATGGTAAGTTAAAAATATAAAGTGATAATAATTAGTTCATAAATCTAATAACAATGTAGCCGTACAGATTAATATAGACATTCGTTATTGTATACATAGTAAATATGTACATGCGCGATCTTATTTCTTTCTTTCAGAAAAAGTCAGAAAAATGAATACATGGACAAATGTTTATTTTTATTTAAGCATATAATATCTGGAAAATAAAATAATATAAAAGAAATCCATGAATATAAAGGAGACTAAGTAGTGGTTTATGATGGTATTGAAGTCGGTTAGTTTCATTAACTTTTATATCTTAAGTCACAAAGATCAAATGATATATCAAATGAAAGTTTATTTTCAATATTCTACATTCATTTTGGACAATGTTATTTCTGATGGAAATGATACCTATCCACTACATTATTAGTAATGCAAGAGAAATGTGTGAAAGTTTTAATTAAGTTTGCTTTATAAATACCAGTACAATAATGTGGATATGTTAGTAAACTTCACATATTGAATCAATATGCATTATAACTCAAATAATATATAACTTCTGCATATAATTTCATTCATCGGATTGTCAATACGGATAACGACCACGACCACTCTGCCAAGAGTGTAGCGACTCGGAAGAAGATTGTCGATATAAAGTGTATAATATCTATAGAGAACTGTTGGACTAAGATTTGGACAATTCAGAAAAATTTAAAACAAAATTAAAAGAAATTTTTTTAACTTCCAATTGTATTTTCCATCTATAACATGGCAATATCGGGGTCAATTTTTAATATATTATTCATGAATAGGTTGAATTACTGGGTGAACATGCACATTCTACGTAACACATTTCGGTCGTTGACACTATTGATCAGCACAAAACATGCAAGGGACAAGAACCTGCATTGGTCACGGAAAATCAATACTCAGTATTGATTTGAGTTACTGTTTAAAGTTATTTATGTTATTAGCCCAATGTTGTGGATTCTTATATACATGGTCTAAAAGGAACCTTGACGAAGTATTAGTCTATGGAAAATAAATGTTGGAAAATTACTTGTAATTTTATTTGATAAAAACAAAACACAAGGTACTCGTAATGTAAGATTTGACACAACACTTGTGTGAAATTGTGTCTGATGCATGGACTTTCGTGCTAATAGTAACAGTGTCTTCGCTTGAGACATATGCGAGTCTTATTTATTTTAAAGTAAAACCCGAAAACTTTGATAATGATGTATTTCGTGTTATAACATAATGCGATCTTAATGGAATGACATTTAAACAAAAAAAGAAAGGTAGTAGTAGGTGGTAATGAGGCGGTAGATGTTGGTTAAAAATAACATTGACGTAAGCGCCTGCCATCACTCGACGTTGTGCTGTTGAGTGAATTTGCTATCTTGAATGGATGCGTAGCCATATTCCCCCCCGTTGAAAGATCTTCTTTCAACTGCTGTAATCCTCCTGCGTAGGTAGAGGGCAAAGACGAATGAGCGATCGACGTTTCACCCCAAAAGTTGTTTTGACGTCTGCAACTCGTGTAATGTTGTCTGGACCAGGGTATAATTGAACCACTCGTCCAAGTCGCCAACATAAAGGAGGTGAGTGATCTTCTTTCAAGAGAACTATATCTCCAATCTTTATTGTGCTGGTATCCTTCTTCCATTTCTGGCGTTGTTGAAGTTCTGAGATGTACTCCTTTTGCCAACGAAGCCAAAAGTGCTGACGCATTTGTTCCAATCTCTGGTAGTGTTTCAACTTAGATGGTTCATAATCTTGCAGAGCTGGAGACCAAAATGTTGTCAACTGTCTTCCAATGAGGAAGTGTCCGGGGGTTAGGACAAGAAGATCATTTGGAGATGAGGATAGTGGGCATAAAGGTCGACTGTTTAATATTGCCTCCACTTGTGCGAATAAAGTTTGTAATTCTTCGAACGTAAGGTGATTATTACCTATTACGCGATTAATGTGATGTTTTGCTGATTTAATGCCCGACTCCCAAATGCCTCCAAAATGAGGAGAATATGCAGGAATGAAATTAAATTTAATACCCCTTTGTGCAGCAAAGTCGGAAATTGAATTATTATTATACTTCAAAAATGAACCTAGTTCCTTAGCTGCCGCTACAAAATTACAACCATTGTCGGAGAAAATCTCCGCTGGCTTGCCTCTGCGGGCTATGAATCTGAGTAAAGCTAATATAAATTCATCTTTAGATAGACCACTTACTGCTTCTAAGTGTACACACTTAAAACGCAAGCAAACAAATATACATAAGTAGCATTTTATTAGTCTTGAACCACGTCCCTTTCGATTTAGGATTAAAAAAGGACCAGCAAAATCAGTGCCCACTGAAATAAATGGGAAGTCTGGAGTGACCCTCTGTGTAGGTAAAATTCCCATTTTCGGGGAAAATGTTTTGCCCTGAAATTTCCTACAAACAACGCAGTTATTTACTACCCGACGTGCTAATCGGCGTCCATTTAACGGCCAGATAACATCTCTAACAGTAGCTAATAAGAGCTGTGGTCCACAATGCATTTGTCGTAAATGTTCGTAAGAAAAGAATAATCTTGTAAAATTATGTGAAGAATCTAATAAAATAGGGTGTTTTTTGTCGTAAGCATAATTAGAGGCTTGAATTCTACCACCGACTCTGATTAAGGTACGTTCATCCAGGAACGGGGACAAAGATAGAATTTTAGATTTGTTTGGCAATTGTTTGTTTTGAGATAATAGAGTAAAATCGTCATAAAAACATTCACTCTGCGCTAATAAACAAAGACTTAAAAACGATTCTCTCAATTCGTCGGCAGTTATAATTCCTCTTGATTTGTTCAATGGATTTTTGACATTATGAATAAAACGTCGCACATAAGCAAATATCCTTTGCAGTTTAGTGAACGAAGAATATTGGTCGAATAAAATTAATGGTTCTTTGATGGACGCTGAATGTGCCTTGACTTCAGGCAAGTCAATCTTCTTGATAGCTTGTGATTGTAAAATAGGCCATTGGGTGTCATCTAATAAAAGAAATTGTGGTCCATGCCACCAGAGGTTTGAGGTTAATATTTCTTTAGAACTCATACCTCTAGAAATTAAGTCTGCAGGGTTATCTGCTGTAGGTACATATCTCCAAGACGATGGTTGCGTTATTTCGACAATTTCGCCTACACGATTAGCGACGAAAGTCTTTAAATTTCTAGGAACACTACGTATCCACGCTATAACTGTGGTTGAGTCACACCAATGGACAATACGAGAAGGTTCATATTTTACTGATTCACAAACAAATCTTGTTAACCTAGCAGCAAGCAAAGCAGCAGAAAGTTCCAAACGAGGAATTGTCATTGGTTTTAAGGGTGCGACCTTAGATTTTGAACATAACAAGTTTATAGTTACATTATTTTCATTATCGAATGATTTTACATAAATACATGCACCATAGGCAGATTGAGACGCATCACTAAATGTATGAAATTCTATGACTTTTGGTTGGTCGCAGAGAACGTTACGAGGGATATTTAAGTTATTTAAATGATGTAAGTTTTGAGAGAATTCATCCCAAGAATTTTTCACACCTTGAGGAACTGTTTCATCCCAATCGATTTGTAAAAGCCATAAACGCTGCAACATAATTTTCGGTATTATTATACATGGACTAATTAATCCTAACGGATCAAAAAGTTTAAAAGAATTTGACATTATTGTTCTCTTTGTGCAATTATTAAGAATTGGCATTGGTTTCAAAAGAAAGTGTATACAGTCATCGGCTGGGTTCCACCCCAATCCAAGAGTGCTTGAAGATTCGCTTAATATAAGTTTATTGTTAGAACTAGGATCTGTATCTTTCATAAAATTGGGTAAGTTACTTTTGTATTTTCTTAGAGACATACCTGCTGAAATCAATGCTTCTGAAACTGATTTTTGTATATGTAGTAGTTCTGTATCATTATTAGTACTAGTTATTAGGTCATCTACGTAGAAATCATTTTGGATTATAGATTTAATTTGTTTATCATCGCATTCCTCTCCTACTTGCCATAAACAACGCGTTGCCAAATAACTAGCACTTGCAGTTCCGTAAGTGACAGTATTTAGCTCGTATGTTTTTATCGGTTGTGATTCATTTTCTCGCCATAGTATTAGTTGGAGTTTTCGATCATCACTATCTACCTCAATCTGGCGATACATTTTCTCGATATCGCCAGTGAGCAAATACTTGTGATGCCTAGCTCTGATTAAGATGGAGACGAGACTACTTTGTACATTAGGCCCTACTAGGAGAATGTCGTTAAGAGAGAACCCTGAGGAGGTTGAAGCGGAACCATCAAACACTACTCGGATTTTAGTAGATTCGCTATCCGTTTTAAATACAGCATGATGGCATAGAAAATAGCTTGGATTAGGTTTTAATGTAGAAGATTCTGATAGATGCCCTAGATCGGAATATTCTTTAATGAATAATGTATATTGTTGTTTAAGTGTTGAGTTTTTTCGAAATCTTTTTTCCAGATTAAGGAAACGCTTCTTTGCTAAATTGTAGGAGTCCCCTAGACAGTCTGGTTTGTCAAGAAGAGGCAACTTAACAGAGAATCTGCCCGACTTGAGCCGCTGAATGTTTGCATTGAAATGATTTTCACATAGCCTTTCATTGGAAGTGTATGTTGACTTTTGTGGCAACTCTTCGGTCTGCCAAAACTTTTTTATATCAAAATCATTATTAGGATTGTAGGATTTGTTAGAAAAAGTTGAAAAATTGCATTGAATGTATTTGGAACAATTTGCATGTATGGGACCAGCAATAAGCCAGCCAAATTTAGATTTTATTAGTTTAGGTTTTTTAGAGCCGAGTGAAATCTGTTGTGGTTCAATAACATCCCAAAAGATATCCGCACCTAAAATGATGTCTATTTTAGCAGGTATGTTAAAATTAGGGTCTGCAAGCTGGATATTGGTAGGTATATTTAACTGTTTTACGTTCACAGGAGCCTTTGGGAGTTTACCTGTAAGTTCATCGAGCACCAGAAGTGACAAGGTAATGTTGTATGAATTATTAATTGATTTTAATTTAGCAATGCATGACTCAGTTACTGTATTACATAAATTATTGCCTATTCCTATGATATTAATTTTATTTGAGCTGTTCATTTCTAATTGTAATTTTTTCTGCAGGTATGAAGAAATAAAAGAAGATTGGCTGCCACAGTCCAGAAGAGCTTTTACCCTTTCTTGTTTTAGGGTTACGGGATTCATCACCTCTATAACGGCGATTGACAAAATTACTTGACTCAACTGTTGATTTGAAAATGTTGCTACTATATCGGCACTTGGTGTACATAGAGTGTTAAATATATGTAGAAGAGTATTATGTGGTTGTTTACATTCTTTACACGGCCCCAATCTACATTCAGCCACTGGATGACCTTGTCGCAAACAATTAGCGCATAGCTTATATTTTTTAACGTCAGCCAATTTCTCATTGTTGTTTTTGTTTTTAAAGATGGCGCAATCGTAGATTCTATGTGAGCCACTACATATAATACAGACCATATTATTTAGTGTAGTATACGGGCTAGAAGTTGTAAAAGTTTTAGACATATTTAGAGGCTTATCATGTTTGTTATGAAAAGTTGTATTTTGTGATTTGTTGTAATTATGGTTAAATGTATTTTGTGGGTTATTATGTTGAATATGGCGATTCATGTGTCTGGATTTCAAATTATTACGATTTAATGCTTCAAGCACATCAGCACGGTCAGTTAAAAATTTATAGAATTGATTCAGTGTAGGAATATCATCAAATGAATTTCGTAACTCCTCCCATTTCATTAGAGTAACATTGTCTAATTTGGATGACAGCATAAAGATTATTAAAATGTCCCATTTATCGGTATCTTGGCCTAAATTTGACAAAGCCCTTAGGTTTTTAGTAACATGATCTACTAGATATCGCAATGATCGCTCTGATTCATGCGTAGGTTGTATGTTAAACAATGCAGATAAATGATAATTTATTAAAAGTCTTTTATTGTCATAGCGTTCACAAAGTAGGGACCATGCTTCCTTGTAATTGGCGGACGATACCTCGAGATTCGAAATGATTCTCGCTGCATCCCCTTCAAGAAAGGATATTAAGTAATGAAACTTATGTATATCAGATATGCTTTCATTATTGTGTACTACTGACAAAAATGTGTCCCTAAATTCAAGCCAGCGAAAATAAGCACCGTCGAATTTAGAAATAACAATTTGCGGGAGCTTAAATCCTATATTTTCAGAGACATGGTGTTGGCAAGAGGTTTCATTCACTAATGACTTTCGGCGTGCCTCGGAGTGAATTGATGCTTCTTCAATGAAGCTATTAGCTTTAGCTATACAGGTAATAATATCACTCTCAATAATATCCCGCTCAGTTAACTCATATTCTAAATTAGTATGATTTATGATTTCAACCTCATTTTGAATCTTATCAAAGGTGGTAGATAATAGCTCAATTTTTTTTACCTTTAATGATAATTCTGCCACCTGAATGCTAGATAATTGTATAGATTCTAATGTTACTAAATAATTCTTAAATTTTGTAAGTTGACCCTTAATAGAACTACGCCTTAAAGAAAGCTCTTTTAATTTAGATTTAATGTCAGAAATATCGTCCTCCAATCCCATGACTCGATAATACTTAGTAATCAAATAATTATATTTGACTTATTGGAAATATTTATATAAAAAGAAATAGCAGATAAAATTGATCACTCAGCTGCACGAAGGTGGTATCCTAATTCCCCAATCTCCCCTTTCTGTCTGGCGACGAATTTCTTGTGTGGGAGATACGGGCTGCCCGGGCTACAGGTCAGGAAAGATGAGGATGCGAAACCTGGAATTGCCGGTTTAAAGCGAGTCAATTTCAAGAATAATAAAGCCAAAATAGAATTAGCGTTGATGCTAAGAAGTTAAATTTATTTATTTTATGTTATGAAATATTTATAGAATATGAATATTGATTTTGATATATTAACTAGTATATAGAACGAAATGAAAGTTGTAATTTTAGCTACCCACTAAAACAGTATTTGGTTGTGATGTAATGATTTAAAAGTTGCTAGAAATGTTAACTACTATTATTGTTTTGGCAAAAATCTTATAATTAGCTTATTGATGAACTGTATTAATGAAATTACTTTACCAGCATTACGTTTTTAAAATAAAAATAAAAAACTTAACTGCAAATTTTTATAAACCAAATGTAGGTGTATGCACTTTTACACTGAAATGTACTTTGTAAAATAAAAAAAAATGTGTTTGTACTTACTATACTTAAGAAATACTTCCTAAATTTGCACAAATGGAAGACAAATTAGGTAGGCAATTAATGAAATAATGAGATTTGTATAGGAAATAAAGGAATGAACACTTAGCTCGGTTGGAGATGTATCACGGTACAACTTTGTTCGTGGTGAAATTGTAGTTTGCTTCACTGCCAGAAACTAACGATGTCCGATGATCAATCTTCAATGGTATTACTTGAAATGCAATCTTCTATCCTCAGTTTACTTGCAACGTCGTCACCTTTTGTAAGCAACTTGGCACGAAGCAATTCTTAGCGGAGATTGAAGATAAATCTTGAATTTTGTGTCCTGTCACGGTCGCCAATTTATGTCTTCGCTTGAGACATATGCGAGTCTTATTTATTTTAAAGTAAAACCCGAAAACTTTGATAATGATGTATTTCGTGTTATAACATAATGCGATCTTAATGGAATGACATTTAAACAAAAAAAGAAAGGTAGTAGTAGGTGGTAATGAGGCGGTAGATGTTGGTTAAAAATAACATTGACGTAAGCGCCTGCCATCACTCGACGTTGTGCTGTTGAGTGAATTTGCTATCTTGAATGGATGCGTAGCCAACAGATTATTTTTAAAAAGAATTTTAAGAAATAACGTATAACAAATATAAGATTGGTACTTATACATTTAAAAACTCTCTATTGAAACATCTAAAAGGAATTTTAAACTTTGCTAGTTAATAATTTCTTAATTATTGATAACCATAGAAAATATCATCTTTAATAATTGAAAGAACAAGAAGAACAGTTTTTCGTAATGCTATTTTTCGTAAGGATATATGTATATGTCGTGTACATATATGAATTTATTATCAATCAAATACGGAACAGATGAAAAATACAGAAAAAAATGTGGATATATATAACAATATATTATATTATTGGAAGTTTTATTTAATTTATAGATGCAATAGGACAAACTAATCATATTAAATTCTTTATTTACCGATCAACACTAAGAAAAATTGACATCTAATTAAATATTCATACATTCCCTTGGTGGAAAAGACAATTCACGGACAATTCAACGGTACCCGTGAGAAATTTCTCCGTCGCATTTATATTCAACAAAGGATTGGAGACTTGGAAAATGTATTCAGCGCTCAGACAATTTGACATTTTATACAGATAAATATGCGCGGGTTTAAGCAAGTGTCCTTATAATGGAATAAGTCAAACTTGTACTTTTAGCTATGATTGAGCTAATATAAATTGCATTATCGTGTACAATGTTATCTACAAAGACCAGAATTATTTAATTATTATTGTACAAAAAATTTACATTTACATGATTCTTAACAATTATATCAAAACAAACATATAAGACAAGTAAGTACATTAATATAAAAGGTAGATTCGAATCATCGTCTTCAATAAGTGAATAAATAATTATAATATCTAAACATGAGTACAAATATTTAAATTAACATATTTTATTTCAACAATCTTTCATGCAAATAGTCTGATGAAAATAAAAAAAATATATATTTCCTATCCTAATTTGATTAAACTGAGGTTAAACGAGACCTTTTGACTAAAATAAGTGTAAGCCAGTCGTACAAAATACAGTTGCTTTATATTCGTAATTTAATTGTTCAAGTAAATTTAAGCGAATGATTGAAACCTCTATTATAATTTCATAATAAATGTTACAGACGATTTCCTGAATGATTATTAATAAATTAAACAGCGAGTCAATTCTTCCCCAAAAAATTGTCATTCACAAGAGCGCTTTATCAACGGGCGAGAAGTAATTAATTGGCGTGACAATTCAGAAATCTGCAGACTTAATTGAAAACAATTTAGCACTGTAAACATTTTATTTAAAATGAAATTAAGTTTTCCTCGATCTGCCAAAACATCTTGTCAAATTGAAAATTAAATTATTGTGCAAAGATGCCAACATAAGGATTCCGCTGTTTAATTTTAATACGATGACGAAATTAAGTTGTTTGTAATTTTTTATAAAAATTATATAAACTATAGGGTATCTATAGTATATGTCTTTTCTTATAAATACTGATATAACTATAGGGTTAATATTGTCCGGCCATCCCGTCCTAAGGTAAAGATAAGTTATTTATTGCCTTGCTATAAATCAATAAAAACTTTTACAGTATTACTGCATTGAATTATCTTTGGCTATTGAATAAAAATCTTAAAGGTTTACTCACCATGAGCTCTATTAAGTAAGTCATAAAACATTCACGTCATCGTTAAATAATAGTACTTTGTAAAATGATGAAAGCAAATAACGAAACCAAACACTCAATAAATAAAGAAATATTTTTATATTTACATACAAACTAATAATTATAAAACCATTGGTTACTGTGGCTGCAGCACAATTTACACTTAAACAAAGAAAGAGAATGGAACGGGTTTTTTTTCAGATTTCATCAACTTTATTACTGTAAAATTACCTATCCTTGCTATACGGTAAATATCTAAATTACTTACGTTACAAAGTAGTAACCAAGGAAGCTCCAATTCACCGCCGAAATAATTATTTACACCTGGTAATAATTTAGTTTCTCAGAAGTGAGAAAACGTTACCATTTCACGCGGTCTGAAACATTAGTCACAGAATAAACTTGAGAGGTATGTGAATAATAAAATAATACGAACCAAGTAGATAGGTAACCGGCAATTTGTAGACTTCGTATTTGCGGTGAAGTATGATAGACTTATGCAGTTTATGTAGCAGACGCCTTAACGACTACCGCAGTCCGATCAAAGATAGTAATAAATAATTCATTTTCCATAAATTCTAGACTAACTTTGTTGGTGGATGGATTTTGAATAATTTCGATTCAATTTAGGTCGTATAGTTGTTAATATAAACTTTATTTATAAGACTCAAGCAGTTTACTAAAAGAACAGGCACCAGAAGTTGAGCAACCCCGTAGCCGTAACTACGTTGGGTACGTACCCGAAACATATCTTGAAAAATATATTGCTACCAATTGTCATTCTTTCGTAAATGAAAGTGCACTGTTATGCACTAGTCGTCTTGCTTGATATTCATGAAGCAAAATAAAAGATTGCAGGGTTGATTTTTTAATTTAATTTACACTTAGAATGAAATAACATTGAGTCAGATGTGATCATCGGTTGAATCCGATCGCGATTGTATTATTGTCATTTATGTAACTCTAAATATTAGTAACTCTAAAGATGAATTTTCCATTTATTATCTAATTGTTGTGAAAAATATATAAACAAATAAATTCTTGTATTGTATTATATATTTCTTTTTTTTAATTTAAATCTATTTGTTTCTGTACTAATAAAACTATAACAGGTCTAGGATTTTAGTCTAATATTTTGTTATAAATACGTGAATAAATTACGCAAAAGTACTAAATATTTCTGATTATTTTAAATTTAAACAAGTATTATTTATTTGTAAAATGTTACACATACAATCTATAATTTAACGTCACATCACCAAGAAGTTAGAAGCTTAATGACAAACAAGGTTTTGATTGTATTTAAATAATATTATAAACCACACCTATAGGTTGCATAAATTTTTCAACATAACAATTAATAGTGTCTGATTATGTCTGTAAGATTTATAAACTATTAGTAACGGTAACTAGACTAAAACCGCACGTATCGTTCTCGCAGAACTATTCAGAATAGATTACCAACTTTCAAATAAGGCTCTATTGATATTTTGCTATCAGCAGAGAATTATAAATTTTCATTCAATCGTTACAAGTTAAGTATTTAAACTCTTATAAATAAAATCTGAAAATGAAAGCAAAAAATAAACAGTACCAAAAAATGAACAGTTGATAAAACCTATTTTTCGGCCTTGTAATCTTCACCAGTTTCTCACCATCTTTCAACGGGGAGATGAAAACGAAGGATATCCCTTTCATTAGAATATACATAAAACACAATACAAATTTTACATGATATGCAAAAATAAGTAAAGACCTACGAAGAGTATATATATATATATAAACGAGAAACTCTTCGTTTAGAGGTTGAGACGAAATTAGAAACATATAAGTATATAGTTCACATAAAAAACTGTTTGACTTAATTAAAACAAATGCAAATCATACATTGATTGTGTTTACATTTAATAATATTAGAGAGTGATAACTGATTTGATGCAAATAAAATGTATCTTCTCTAACTAGTTATGTTAGACCTTGTGAACCACGCTGACCTAGTGCAGATAGTTGATACCCAACATACAACTTTTTCTTCATGGATGTATGCATGCATTTCTTCAATTTGTTCATGGATGTATGCAGGTTAACCACAATGGTTTTCTTGATGGCAAGAGCGTTAGATAAATGTAGACATTTAAAGTCGAAAAACGAAAAACACATGGGTACATTGCAGGATCCATCCCAGGTGTTCCTATTCTAATTGGACCACAGATCAGATCCGAGATATAGCAAAATAAAAGTTTTGATTCATGATTTCTACGTTATTTCGTAATTAACGTTGAGGTGTTATGTCGATAAGGATATTTATTTTCTTTGACTATAACACAACATTGTCACGACACCATTCATTGAGACAGACCACAATTTTGTTAGTTCGATTTGACCAAGTAAAATAAAAAAAATAATTTTAGTGAATTTATAAAGCAACTAGATTAGGGACACACATTTTCATGTTTATTTCGTGGACTAGTAATATTAAAAAGGGGATACGATAAAACATGAAATTTTGATTAAGAGCATCGGTGGCACTGTGGTCTCAGCACTGGTCCACGAATCAAAAGGTAGGCCCGGGATCGATCCTGCCCTGTACCAATATATTTTTTCGATATGAAATTTTTCTGAAGCTTCTACGGCGAAGAAAAACATTGTGAAGCAACTTACACATACATGTAAATAATTTCAAAATGTATATACTCAACCGATTCACACTGGGCCAGCGTGGTGGACAAAATTTTTCATAGTTAGAATAGACTCGAGCGCCTCCTTAGAGACGGATATTAGCTATTATAATATTATATTATTGTTCCTTAATCAATAGAAAATCCTTATCCTTAACATTTTTATAATTTACTTATTACAGCGTTAAATGCAAATAAAGTTAAAATCCCTATGCCAACACGCACACACACTTAGTCAGATCTATACGGCCTAAACAAAGCAGCGCAATTTCTCCGTTTCATAACGTTTTGTTGACTCATTCCGCCATGTTTGACACGAGCCGAGCTTGAAACAGAAATGACCCGGAGGCTAGCCCTTGGAAGCGTTTAATGGAAACGAGTAGAAGGGATTTCACAACATGAAATTGGATATTCAAAGAAAAACTTTTATTTTAACCCTTCACGTGTAACCATGAAATTTAACACTTTTTACAAGTATTTAGCCTTCGCCAGTAGCTTCATTTACATTAAATACTTTCAACTCCTTTATACAATCTCAGCGTTCCCGTTTGAGCCCTCAAATACGTGGTTTCGTTGAGTTTGGTCTAACGAATTAAAATCTTACATTATAACAAATAAACCTATAAGTGTTAATTCATGTTTTGTTTATCAAGTATAAAATGTAACTATAAATGAATAAAAAAATACTTCTAAGCTACACTTATATACTCAAATTTAAAGTGAAGAGTAAAAATAATATTTTTATTGCTCCAAAGCATGAGCCTTAAAGAACATTCAACAAAATTATTAACACTTAAAATCAATTTAATATTTATAAGCAATTGTATCCAGCCAAGAAGGACAGCTTAATTCACCGTTTGTAGTACTTTTCCAGAGTCGGGCGTTAGACTGGCTGGCTAGACTGGCCGTTATAATATCTTTTTTTTCTGTTTTGAATTTCATTTGAGTTCATTCTCTTTAAAACCTCTAAATAAATGAATAATAATAATTAAATTTATACTTAATGATCTCTGAAATACATACTTTTTTATATAATTTCTATTTATATTAAATTTATACTTGATCATCTAGTGGAACAACAGAACAGAGACGGATTAATAGATCTTGGTAGTTTCTACCTTGGGACATGCGTCAATTTAATACTGAGTGTAATAAAATGATGAAATACAAATGCTAGAGTTCGTAGAGAATGGCGGAGATCCCCTTTAACCACATCGCCAGTCCACTTTCAGAACCAAAAGTCAAATCAGTCAGCGCATGGGAAATCACACAATATCGTTTTCTATTTCTATATGACTAATTTTATTACTTTCTTTTTAGTAAATTTATAGTATAAAATATAATGCATATTGTTGGTAAACTAAGTTTCATTAAATAGTCTGGTGATCGGCTTCAATCTGCTCCTAAGACGCTCCTTAATAAAGTCCACTCATTTCACCAAGTTGTCGGTCAAACAGCTCATCTGCTTAGCCTCACATCCTTAAACTCACGTCCTGGTTCATAATAACTTATCTCATCCCTCATACCTTAGCAGTTAAGCCAGTTATAAAACACAATGTATAAAGTCAGGGTTCCTAGTAATTTTGTGAAATTACAAGGTTGTGTAAAATCCTTCAAACCGGAACGTAACATACAGAACATGGCTATTTTTGATAAGATGTAGGTATCGAAGCAAATAACCCTAGTATTGTTTTTCATTCGATATAAATAACTTCTATATCCCAAAGCATATTAAAATTATGAAGTATCATTTTCAATACAATTCATAAAATCTATTTTATTAGGAATATCTTATTGTATCATTGGTGTTTAAAATATTGAGTTGAGAAATAAAGTCCAATACAGTAAAAGTGAACCTTATTATCATCAACATTGATAAAATATTTTGTTATATCCTACATTACCGTGATATTTTAACACATTTCTACAGTAATGTTATTTTATTATTATACTATAGTTTATCATTTTCTAAGCGTGAAAAGAATGTACAGATATATTTATCTGGCAATTTATGTGTTTTACTTTTCGAATCTTCTTCTAAGACTTTCCAACTTATAAAAGCTTTTCGTCTTGTTCATTTTTATTTCATAAGGTTTCCTAACGCAGGAGTCTTATTTTAAATGTCAAATATTTATAGAAATTAGATAACCTTGAAAATATATGTAGCGTAGTATTTACTTATAAATTCACTGTAAAAGTAATTAAAAATGTATACATATTTTATTTATACATTTATTTCTCTTGTTATATATCTAATCGTCTCCCATTAAATAGACATTTTTAAATTTACTGTACTAGTAATTTTTTCGTTGCACTATTCGCCTTTTAACTTTATGGTAGAATAAGTTTTAAGTCACACTATTAGGCAATCTATGAAAATAATAATATTTGCATATATTCTCGTTCCGAATGCTGTCCAAACCTAAAATATAATAATAGGAAATTAAAAATTACTATTTTTATTAGACTATGTTGACAAGCAAGCAGACTAGGAGTATATTCCTTAACTACTAAAGATATCAAAAAATGTAAAAATTAATAGATAAAACGACATCAATCTTTCAAAAAAATGGAGTGTTTAATGTCAAAATTTTGGATATTTCTCAGTATGTTTTCAAAAGTGTTCTAATCCTTATATTTATTAGTTAATGTTATTGCAATATCTCTTTAAGTTAAAGTTTTATGATATCTTTATTAGAGATAATTCGTATGGGCGCAATACGTATCTATCAGGAACACACAACTGTAATCAATATTGGCCGGTAGCGGTGGCGGCCGGGTATACCATATTACTAAACATCTCCGCCCTGACGCGCGCACTTCTAGTTACTCCTTTGAAACTGCTGGGTTTAATCATCGCCTGAAATTTTGCCACTACCAAGCAACATTATTCAACCTAAACTTATACGACTACAAGATCTTTATTAAAATAATTGATGCTCAAGTAACAGATATTATAACATAGCTGTAAATGATTAGTATATAAATGAAATGAACAGGACGTAGCGCCCATAAGGAAGATAAACCAAACCAAAGGGAAGCATCGTCATTATATTCGATACATCGTTCCAATCGGACAGATTGAAGTAAAACTATTTGATGATATACTCGTATCTTCTCAACGTAAATCTTCCTCAAGAGAATTGAACGCACAGCTGAAATCCAATAGTACTATCGCATTAAGTTTCATGTTGTTCTTCAGGTGACGAGTAACTTCTATTACATTTAACAACACACTCAGCGTGCTATAACTGAATCGGAATCCAATTTTTAATAATAAAGTAGCGTGTTAGCGGTGTTAGAAAGGTGTATATTTGTTGATCATCATTAGACAACAAACGAAAAAATATGTTGTCAATTACAATTTTAAAGAATTTTCAATAATGATTTTAATACATTGAATAGCGTTATAGACATATTAAAACATTATACAAACATATTCACTGTTATAAAGTTTTAAAATTTATTTTGATTAAACATAGATAAGATGTTATTTATATTTAAGTAAGCTTGTATGTTTTGTTTAATTAGTAGACATTGTTAGGTATTAATTAAAGGCCAGTTGATTTACAACAGACTATTTACCATAGATTAGCTCGATCTTTAATACTTTTGAAAATAAACGTTAGTTAAGTTATTCAATAATCGAATAACTAATTTATAAAGCAAAATTTATTATAACATTCGTAGATTAATTGAATAAATTCAAAACTCATATTAAATCAAGTCTATATTCGTTAGTTTTATCAAATTGTATATAAAATATTTTTATTCTAAATTTTTTGCATTTATCCATATCAATGTAGTTAATGAACGCGATGAAGCTATGGGAGACGAAGCTAATATATTAAGTCTCCCGTAGCCGATTGCAGTGTATATTGAAATTTCGTAGAATTAAACTAGTACAGTTTATTTATCTATTTATTCACTCTAAAAGTAAAAGTTAGGATTTTGATATTCTTATATATTAATTCGTTATTTATTAAATAGCTTGAGCGTAAACAATTGCATTGCATAATCAAATTAATAAATATACTATTTTCATTACTAGTTGTTTTAACGAACGGATGCTATGTACCACAATCGTCGCATTGCATGATCTTCATAAGTGAAATTATAGTGAAATTGCTAAATATATAACAATTGATGTTACACGTAGACATCGTCGAAGCAAAGTAAGAACAAGTTTGCTTCAAACTTCGTCAAAACCACTAGTAAATGTAACCTCTTACTATCATGTTGGCAATTTGCTTCGAGCAATGCAGAAATGTTAACCTACACCAATCATCATCAACTTCATCACACCCCATATACGTACCACTGAAGAGCTCGAGCCTACCCTAAACTATGTTACGGCTTTAGGGACTGGTTGACTACATACATCCTTGAATTTCTTCGTAGGTGTATGAAGGTTGCCTCATGCTATTTTCCTTCTACGTAGGAGAGTCAGATAAATGTACTTATGAAATTCGAAAACGAAATACACATTAGTAAATGGTAGGATTGACCCCGTCCTCCGCGAATCCTCCGATTCGTAGATCAGTGCCGAGACCACAGCACCACCAACGCACAACTTGGTATAAATTGCGCATCGGTATATGTAAATATATTTTTATAATTAAATGTATTACTTAAATTTTATCATTTCTTTTATCAAATATACACATTACGCCATTGGACTTTTTCATCTTCTAGACTACTCCTACTTAAAATGAAATTAATTAATACCAACGTCCCGACAGTTTATGGATGTAAAATTATTTCAGGTTGAATTTTATTCTAAAGGCATAAATATGAAGAAATAAGACATTAACTTCTCAGATTTAATAGATAATTTTGTTATCACAAAGTACATGGCACAGTTAATATGATAGTTTGGCGAGCGGCGATCGACTCCAAATTTTCTCGATATTATTGTTCTCCTTGACGAGCTGATCACGAATATCCAAGTTTTAGAAAGAGTTAACGACAAAAATCGCCGCTAGGGGGCTCTGAAGTTGTCGGTATCAACTGTCAACAATTGCTTCTTCTTGAATTGATTCAGGCTCAGTAAATAGTGTTAGATATTTTTATAATAGAAATGATCGGAGACTTTACACTTAAACAGCGCTAATAATAATTCCGTTAACTCTCGACTAAAAAAAGGGTTATAGAGGTACCTCACCCTTAGCTTAAAACCGCTGCATACGTAACTATATACCAACTTGCACAATGCATCCGTTTCTTTATTTAAAAGAAAAGACTTATAGTGGGTCTGGCTCACTTTATAAAAATTCGCAGACCTTATGGTCTAGAGGTCTAGCTTATTTTCTGAAGAAAAATAATCAATGCATACTTTTTAACAAAAGAACTTTCAAGTTAACATACATGTGTTTCAGCTCATTCTGCCGTAAGCCAGGATTTTTTAACCAAAACTTCAGAGCCCCCTAGCGGCGATTTTTGTCGTAAACTTTTTCTAAAACTTGTATATTCGTGATTAGCTCGTTGAGCGAGAACAATAAATACTATTGAAAATTTGGAGTCGATCGCCGCTCGCCAAACTGCCATATTAACTGTGCCATGTACTTTGCTTATAACATGATTGATAAACAAACATCTAGATAACAAATCATAACATCTCAATTACTTTTATAAAACTGTAATAAAAAGTGGTAATTATTATTACGGAGTGTGTTACCTTTTTGTTTTTGACAAGATCCTTAAATTAGTACTACATTGTTTATCTTTCGGTCTGTTTTATTTACAAAGTCAACAGCTGGAAATTACAAAATGAAAATGTGTTTTACAGTCTGATTTTAATGAGGCTATTTAAATACGTGATAACGGACAGGCCGCCGGTAATTAAAACAAATATTGGGTTTTTAATGTTGGATTTTGTGCTCTTGACAGCAGAGTAAATCTTTAAGTCACATTTAATCCCTCACTAATCTAACGGACACAAAATGGGTACATTTTAAATCTATTTTTGGTTTCCCAAATAACTTTTATCGATAGACCTGAAGCGTTAATTGAATTGCCTCTATAAAGATCCTTAGGGATGTTGGCACCTAAATAAGTACTTCGTCTCCGTAGAATACTCTGACAACACGCAAATACTCTGTTTCCTCTTTAATATCCTATTAAAGCCATGTATCCTTCTTATCTTCGAGAGCCATTTTCCTCTGCCATGTCAACAAAAGCACTCAATAAGTGTTGCTTTCTGTAAGTCCAATTTCCATTCTTATTCTTTTATTTCTCTTGCCGTCAAACTTTGAATTTTGTTTTTGTCGTATATTCGGAAATGGCATGTAGAACATACACTTTATATATATATATAAAGTGTATGTGTGTGTGTGTATATATACATATTTAATATGTAATATAATTTAAATTACAAAACAATTTTCTTATTGTAAAACCTTTCAGATATTAGATAGAGGCGGAACCTCCACAAAGTATGAACTAAATGAACTTTTTGTGCATCATTAATAGAGATCAGATAATCGGATGCATATTTACCTAAAGTTAGTTTAAGACAAAGTATGGAAACGGCTTTTTATTGTTTTGTTAAATAAAAATCCCGGGATTGCGGAATTGGATAGCTGGATGTTTATTTATTTACCTAATTTAGTTTTTGACAAAGTATGGAACTATCTTTTTATTTTATTTCCATAAATAAAAATCCCGGAATTCCGGTACTGTACAACATTTTGGTAATGCAAAACTAGTCGGAAATATGAGCTTAAAAATGACGTTACATGAAGGTTAGTTTCAGTTCCCCGTGTGATTTGTGAGTAGGTATATAGAGTTTTAGAGGAATCGTACATTCATAAATCGCACGGGGAACTGAAACTAAACTTCATGTAAATACGTATGCATAGTTGTATAAATGAACCCGGAGTCTCGGTCTTTTGAAAATAAATACCACGTGCTAATTTAGTAATTTTCAAACAATATCACTACGTTAAATTTGCAGTCCCGTATTTTCCCGGGATTTTTATTTAACAAAATGTATTTTAAAAAGCTGCTTCCATAATTTGTGAGCCAAAAATTAACTTTAGGTAAATATGCATCCGATTATCCGATCTCTAATCATTAAATAACGTGTAGACTTTAATTATTATTAGGGAATAGCGAGAGAATTGTATTTTTATTGAAGAATAAAAATTAAATGACATATCTGAGTAGGGTAGTACGTTCTTTTATTACATTACGGTAAATACGGTTGGACCTGTAGAGCTTGAGGGGCTGAGACAGGGAGACCCGGTGGGAATGGTTCCGCCGGCCACCTGCCGGTCAGTAGGAGAACCGAACCGACCCGAACCGTCTCGCCAACCGACAAAAATCCCGTCTAGTGGTCGTCGCACCGGAGTGGGAGACCGGAGTGAATCCTGATGGTCACAGGTGGGGGCACCGGGGGCCCTTAGCTGTGTCCACCCCTGGAATTGCTGAATTCCATAAGCAGCGGCTAACGCTTAACATCAGGTGTGCCGCTTGCTCGTCTGCTCAATTGTTGAAATATAATCATCCGTAAACAACATTTTTCTTTGACCTCCTTTTGCGCACCGGCGTCCTTTTGATTTAATAAACCTTATACTTTTAAAGTTTATTCTCAAAGGTGCAAGTCCTGAGTCGTCTTTTAAAATACGCGACATAGGTCTATGTACTATCTTCATCTCACGAGATAAAACGTTTTGCTTTCTGACTGGATTTTGTTGAATTTTTTCTCTTCATCGCTTTTTTCGTACGAATACTGCGTGGTCGGTCAAATCTTTTTCTGTCACAAACTGAGATTTTATTGTACCTATTATCAATAGCCCGGTACGCAAAGATTCGACTTTCGACAATGGAAAATAAAATAACAGATGGAAAGTTTTAGAATGTGTATTAGGCTCCTACACCTATTTGAGAAATGTAACTACAACGCTTTGGTTCTCTATCACTCCAGTCATTTTAATATCACAAAAATATTTAACAACCGATTGACGTGAAAATGGCAAAACAGAAACAACATTTTAGATTCCAAATTCAATTATTTATTTTAAATTTCAACATTATAAAATAAATTCTAATATGCTTATGATGACGATTAGAATATTTTCCAATAATCGATGAGAACTATTTATTACAGTTATTTCAAGAGAACAGAAAGCTTTATTATTGGTTTGGATATTTCATAATACAAATTCAACACCAGTTTTAAATAACGCGTGGTTGCATCATCTTAACGTTTCCTTATTTACTTGGGGTTGGAGCAAAATATTTTTACTTCTGCTTAACTCTTTGTTATTCCAGCATTTAGCAACATATCATTTTTCTTTATTTTTTATCGATACACATTTATATTCATCACATTTCCAGTTATTATACTATTAATTGTTATCGTAAATAATAAAATAAATGTGTGCTATTTGTACATTTTGTAATTAATATTTTTTATATGTCCTTTTAATCTGACATGAAATCTATAAAATCTTTATTCAACATATTTCTTTACATTTCATTTATATTGACGTCAAATATTTAAAATCTTGGATATATTTTAAGAAATCAGTATATAATCACACTGATATTCAAATAAACTCAGTCACGCTTCAATCACTTTAATTGGGAGAACCACGTACGGCAATAAATAAAAATACCAGTAAGAATAGAAAGACTAGATTATATAATAGACTCGTGACTTTGACAGCTTTGAACACATTTTACTGCTTCCAAATGTAGATCGTGTGAAACTATATGTTTACTTTGCCAAAGGATCTACTGCAAAAGAACATGGCGTACACCCGTCTTGATCACCTCATTCTATTACGGCGCAAACAACAGACTAACAGTAAAAATTCTGTTAGAGGAGTAATCTCCTTATTTATTAGGGTGATTGATAGCGCTTAATGGCAAACATTGAAAACGAACCTTTACTTTGAAACTCTGACCTAGGAGAAAGCAAGTTTAATATAAGAGACAGTTAATCGATAATAATTGAGTTAGGGTTTAACTCTTGTGATCAAGCTTATATTTGTAATAATACTGTAAGCAATTTTGATCTTTAATATTAACACTGTTATTTTTCAGAAATATATTATTATTGCCCTATCTTTCGGTACTGTTATTACATGTATATATCTAGCTTCGGTTAAATGAATTAAATATGCATATCACAGTACTTAATAAAATTGTTTAAATTTATTAAATAATGCTATATGCTTAATATTGACTATTCCAAGATATCTATTGGAAATTTAAAGGATCTTTAACATGTAGTAAGAAATATGTAAATAATTCGATACGATTTTGTATCAAACTGTAAAGTGTTCAGTGAATAGGGATAATGTTTACTGTTAATAAACCATCAATATTCAATCCTCTCTGGCTTTCTTGTTAGTGCTATAAATACAGTTTATCTTTATGACTTAACATTCAAAGGCAGGTGCTTTGGTATATCATCAATCCATTTCGACGAAAGGCTTTCAACTTTATTTCATCAGGACTTGTAAAGAGCTTAAACCTAACTCACGAGGAAAATGTGTCAGTTGCTTTATTATACAACTTCGATCCCGTAATCTAATTGAAATATATAAATTGTATCGTCCCTTCTATAACTGGCGTGTAGAATTCAATATCTATTAAAGAAAGTATTTATCATTCTTATTAGATCAGTCTTGTGCTGTCTGGTTAAGTAAGGAGGCTCAATCTATAAAAAATTATCACTGCTATAAAGTATTTGCAAAAATCTAATTTATTTCAAGTATTTATTGTCATAATAAACTACATTCATATGAAATATTGCGAAGCTTTTCAATACAATTGAACAAAACTACAGGAAAGACGTAGCCACTCAACTATTTCAGTAAAGAAATCTAAAAACTAGACATGAACAATAGAGTGAGTCTATTTTAATGTTTGATTTTATAACATTTTATTGCCGTTACATATTTTATGCATCTCGATCCGTTTAAGCATCTTTAGTGAATTTAATATTAATTTGACTTATTTAGTAAACAAAACTTAATCAGAAATAAATTTAATAGTATTTACATAATGATAAATGTATGAATATATTTAACAACTAGCTTTCTGCCCGCGGCTTCGCCCGCGTGGATTTCGGGATTGGGTGTATAGAGGGTTAAGGGTCATAGCTTTTGCCCACGGCTACATATACGCGGAAGTCGGTTTATGGTGCGAAGATTTTATCGCGCTTCCCGTGGGACTATCCGTTTTCCGAGATAAAAAATGCCGCAATACTCCTCAAGAATCACTCTATCTATTGATGAAAACCGCATAAAAATCTGTGCAGTAGTTTTTGAGCGAAGCCTTTATTGCGCATCCCGTGGGATCTGTCGATTTTTCCGGGATAAAAAGTAGCCTATGTTACTCGGGGAGAATGTAGCTTTCCAAAGGTGAAAGAATTTTTGAAATCGGTCCAGTAGTTTAAGCGTGAAGAGTAACAAACAAACAAACAAATAAACAAACAAACAAATAAACAAACAAACAAACAAACACACTTTCGCATTTATAATATTAGTTGGATATATTCATACATATACATATATATATATATTTAACTATATATAAGAAAATTACAGTTATAACAATACGCCAATAATTTTACGATCCCACATTGTTATGAATCTACTTCTGATAAATTGTTGTAATTATAGTAAATCATTCCTTAATTTGTTTCGGCTCATTAAAGCACTAAAATGAAGTGATTCATTATTCCAAATTTGTAAGCTTGAGCTTAATTTTATGTTTTGAAATATGTGTTCAATTTTGTATTTAAGCTAATATTTATTATAATATTTTTTATTTAGTACCAATTTAATTTATTCAACAATTAATATTTGTCTTTTCTTTTTATACCGTAATACCTTCTAATAATTATTTTCTTATTTTTCAGGTAAGTCTTTGGGAAGAATTGGAAGATACCGTCATATTTAACGGGCGACTCCTTATTGTGAGTAATAAATAACAGTAGACTTATTTATTCTTAGCGAAAAGGCAAACCCTGAAACAATTATTTAGTAGTGGTACGAGTATCTGCTCACCTTTTTAACAAATAAGTATACCGGTACTTTTATTAAGCGTAACATATAAGATTGTTTAGAAAAATAAGTATTTCCTAAGTACGACTTTTAACGAATCAATAATATACATTCGTAATTGTAACGCTATACTGATGAAAAAATATATAATAAAATACTAGTAATGTAAACACTCTATCTAAATACATCGATATGCTTACAAGAATCTTAATCTAAAAAATCTGTATTTCACTAGATTTTATGAACCTGGTAGTGAAAATGTAACTGTCGTAGGCGTTGCTAAATTAGCTATTCCCGCAAGGATTTTTATGCTCGCTCTTGAATACAAAGCTTTATTTTAGTATTTACGCTGTAACTTGTTAATGGCCATAAATTGAAAATAACAGCTGCAAAATAATATTTATATCGTCTACACCATGGAGAATTTTAAAACGCATAGATACTTAGCACCTGTATATGTGTAGGATTCCAAAAGTTGTTATTGTATGTATCACAATTAATGTATATAAGAAATTTCATGTAAATCAAGAGTAATGCAAGAATAATTCAAATGATGTGCACTGCGTGATTTTTTCCTACAAATATTACATTTATTGTTACATTAGCAAATTCTTCTTTTTTTGCTTTGATAACGATCCCTATTTGTTAACAAGAATGTTGCAAAAGACATTCTGGAAATATTAGGCGCGGCCGTGCTTAACCAGCGTCCTTCAGAAACCTTACTTTGATTACGTTCACCCATGTTTTTCGGCCTGTAGTTTTGTAACCCATTTTTCTTTGGCATCCACAGATCGTGTTATCCAAACGAACTCAAACACATTCCGAATTAACTCTGCCTCTGCCTTTAAATAGCGAAAATTCTTTATTCTCCGAAGTATCTTGTGCATTCAATACATACCACCATGCTTATAGTCACACGGTATATACGATAACATAAGTGTTAAATTGTATACAACTATTTTATAGGTAAGGTACCTAATAATAAATGTATTTACTTAAAGTACATTTAGTTCCTGAGATCCGCAACAAATCTACAATCCCTACGTGAACGTGGCCATACTAACCACAAGGTGCCACGTCGAAATACTCAATAATATCATAGAAAACTACATCAAAGCGATCACTGCTGTTTAACGGTAGATATGAATATTACGGAGACGACTCTGATATAATAGGCGATTATGCTACATAACAGTCAAAAGTCTTTTGATCCAATTTCAAACAAATAACGTCATGTAACAGTTACATTACAATCCGTTTTTGTAACGTACGATTCATTTGTTCTATGTGAATTTTTCTGCTCGGCTTTCGTGTTGGAAAGGTAAACTACACTTTATATTCCATTTCAATTGCCCCATTTCGATTACATCGGTTGGAATGCTTGATTCAGATTCCTGCCGAGCGCAGACCGAACTGGAATTCGTGAATCCTTTCAAATGTCACATGCTCGAATTTACGCACATTTTTGGTAACGATACAGAAAGCCTACAAAAGGAACTATGTCGAAAATGTTTTAAATTAAATACAACATTTTACATATAACACACAACAACAACATTTTACAAATTTTCTGCGGTTGATTTGTATTATTGTCAGTTTTTAGCATAAAAGAAATGTAGGAAATAAAATGAAATATATATTGCTTTCTTATCTAATAAAATGAAAATCTATTGGTGAATGTTTAAATTCTGCTTCTCTCGGGCTTGCAGCAGAAAATCAAATCAAATATATCAATACTGATTCTAGCAGTACGTACACCGATAGTTTAGTGCTACAAGAAACAATTGCGACATGCTTTTTTATGTTAAATACCTACATATTACATTATGTTAATACAAATATAATATAACATAATAATGTATCTTTAATTAGATATTTTTGTTAGTACAAACCTGTAGCAACCGTCACAATTTTAATAAAATAAAATCTTCGTTACAGAAACATATCACTAAAAACAAACTAGTACTTCTAACAAAAACAAACATAAAAGTAGATATTAAAAGAGGTTTTCAATTAACACTTAATATATGTATATTACTAAAGTGATAGTACTCTACTAAAGTCTATTTATGTGATATTATCTATGACACTTAATATATTGAAATATTACAAAGTTTCAGAATATCGTTCCCCAACCTGTATTGCCTTTTATTTTCAGCGACCCAATAAATAACTCGTTACATGTAGACGTGCCGCGGTGTGGCCATAAAATGAACCGATTTAATGTTGCGGTCCTACAGGTTTAGTGGAGCACAAAGGAAAACTCAATTTTCTACTGTAAACTGTAAATCAGATGCTGAGCTTCCAACAGAATGGTTATTCAGTACAATAAATAGGGTTACCTACACTATAAATATATCTAAATTCTTAAATTAATATATTTCAATTGTCAAGTAATAGACCCTTATAGAAACCATTTATCTGTTCGTCCAAACAATTACTTACAAGACTAATTGCTGGACTAGTTTAAACATAAGACGAACTGTCTCGATTAAATCCCGAGGAACATATAGAGCGGGGATAAAACAAAATAACTTATCTTCCTACAATGTTGGAGCTTACACATCAAAAAAACTAAGCAATCGTATGAAAATAGTGAAAAAATTTATTAATACTTAAATATAAATTTTATTTGAAGATTTATATTTAAGTGTGAAGCAAGATTACGTAAACAGTAAATAACAGGATCACATACCGTTTCTTAAATAAGCTACTGAATGATAAAGTCAAAAACGCTGCAGCGACAATAAATAAATTGAGCTATTACATTTTGTTTTCTTTGTGAAATGTATGAATATTAATAATTAAATTTACTAAAACCTACAATATTACAACATATTCCCATTTTCACAAAAACTATTAACCAGCTGGCTGATTTGAGAATATCACGTTAAACTATAGACCCTGATAAGACTTTTCTGATTATTTAACACTTGGTCTTTGTCTTGACAAAGACCAAGTTTGAATATTTGAATAAAACCAATATTTGAATTGACATTCGACACATC
The DNA here is from genome assembly GCA_036419045.1 of Scirpophaga incertulas. Classification (NCBI taxonomy): domain Eukaryota; kingdom Metazoa; phylum Arthropoda; class Insecta; order Lepidoptera; family Crambidae; genus Scirpophaga; species Scirpophaga incertulas. The sequence continues at coordinate 16,004,506 of CM071639.1, read as the reverse complement.
CCAGTCAGAGTTTCAGTTGTGATTGAGGTAATATGTCAAAAACCAACTGTATGTATCTCACTATGGCGAAAGTTAATCCTGACATGGGATATGGTTGCTGAATACAAATAAAAAATATAATGAATTAATAATAAAATATTAATTTATGAAAATATAAGTACCTATATAATATAAGGCAGCGGCTTAGCTGTGTCCACCCCTGGAATTGCTGAAGTCCATGAGCAGCGATTAACGCTTAACATCAGGTGTGCCGCTTGCTCGTCTGCCACGTACGGCAATAAAAAAAAGTAATATAATGTAGTGATAACATCATCATCAATAGATAAGAATGGAATTTAATAAATAGTTTATTTAATTTTGTTAGCATAAAAAACTAAACAAGGTATATATTAAATTAGTTGCTGTCTAGACTCTTAAATAACTTGTTAATTGTTACTAATGAGTAATTGTGATATGTTACTTTTACAGATACATAAAGTAGAAATAAATAATACAAATATAACAAATAAAAACATATGAATATTGTTAGACTCATCAAAAGTAGAGGCCATTAATACTTATCGTAATAGTAAGAGAAATCTTAAACCATATTATATAAAATAAATTTTAGTAATATAATTTATTTAAAAGCATTCAACCCTATTATAACGTACGTGATGTTCATGAAATATCTAACACCTTGCTACCTTTTCCTATACACACCGAAATTGACTTAGGCCTCGTACATATTACCTGGATTAGCCTGAACGGACAGCTTGAATATGCTATATTATTCTGTAACAATATACATCTGTTTAGAGAAATCCCCAAAAAGAACACTGTTAACAGGCGTATCAGGATAATAAACTGTCTGAACCTCTTGCATTATACTTTGAATCTCCTTAAAGTGTGAATTATCACTTACAATGGGCCCAGTTTTGATGCTATATATTATGATGTCACTGATAACATATAATCAAAATACTCTTCTTGAGGTATTACGATATATGTATAGGGGTTGAATATACAGCGTTACTACCTGCTCTTCCGTCCGGAAGCTAGAACATAACAATTTCTTAAAATTATGAAAATAATTTAACTGCCAGCTTACTTACCTTATTTTATTTATTTTCCTGTTTATTTTGCTACAAACTCATAGCTGTAGTTTCAAAATTCAATATCTTTATTTCATTATTTATAAAGTATTGACGTCTAAATAGAAAGGTTTCCTTTACTTAATCCAATATGATAATCAATTTTACAGTGACAGAAATGTAAAAAGTGTATAAATAATACATATAAACGAGCTTTGCTATTAATATTTTATTTATTTATTTATATACACTTTATTGTAAATGAAATGTAAATTAGGTTTACAATTGGCGAACTTATCTCTAATAGGGATTCCTTCCAGTCAACCCATGACAGTGTAAGTATTAGGATAGTGAGGTGACACTAAAGTGTATTGAAAACTATAAAAAAAAAAACAAAAATAATATGCAATATAAAATCTAAATATATACTATAATGTAGTATATACAAAATGTAATAAAATACATAAAAACAATACATGTAATACACAAATATTAATAAAATACATATGTATTAATTAAATAAATAGAACAATTTAAAGATAATTTAAAATAAATTACTTAATTGATGAATATAATATAATGAACCTATGAATATGAGAAAAGTTATGAGTTGCTTTGCAAGAGGTAATACCTCTTAAGCTAACGCTTGAAGAAATGTATGGAAGGGCAGTTTTGTATATATGTTGAGAGTTTATTTCAAAATAGAGCGACGCGAAAAGATGAAGCGAGACACGGTAATGGGGAGCTCAAGCATTCTTGTATTACATGAACTTTTAGGACGATTAAAAGGTGGTAACAATTGGAATCGCGAGTGGAGATAAACAGGAATCTGGGATGCTTTCAGGATTTTATAAAACAAGGATAATTAAGTTATCAACACAAAAAATATAACAAAATTTTCTTATTAAGTATCTCGTGAATGATAGTAAAAAGTTGACACATTTTTACTACATAAAGCAATGTCAATCTACCATATTTTATCAACGGGTCATAAGTTCTTCATGTATTTAAAAAAATAATATACTCGTTAATGTAATTCTACTATGAAATCCTCTGAATATATGAATATTATATTATATATCGTAAACTTATTTTGATTTGTTTTAAAGCTAGGGTTAAATATTCATCTTGATTTGATAGATCTAAGGGCATTAGAGCACGCCTGGATAGTTACTACCCATATTTTTATATTTTTTCTGTTATACCCAATTTTTTCGACATATTTCCGCTACATGACGTTAGGCCCAAATCTCAATTTATCTTGTACGGCTAGTTTCTAAGTTTGTCACCATAAATATAATATCATAATATTCTGAAGTTGCGATAATTAAAGGCAACATGATCAGTTCTTACATTGTTGAAGACTGCGATGAACTGGTTTCACATTTAGCTATTTTGTGTATAGTATAGACCAAATGCTTACATATTACTTATTAATAAAACCTTACTCGGAACTTACAGTTAATAACGTTGAAATATATTCTAGAAACTATTAACCTAATGCCGATCCTAATGCTCTAACAGTTAGTTTTTCGTAAATAACAATGACTGACTTCCAAGTTACATTAGTCACTCGGTAGGGAACAAACTAATACCGATCTAACGAATGTAAATTTTCCAGTTATCAATTTATTTAATCAATGATCTATTGAGTCACACGCTAGCTACTTTTATTTATAGCGCGTTACACAAAATTTTACATTAACTTGGAATCAAATCATATTTGTGTTTGATTTATTACTGTTACTTACTAAATTTTCGTTTCAAAAATTCGACCGAGCTTTACAGAGAAATTTACTACAAAGCAACCATTCGGAATCATTGTTCGTCGTCGTCATAATATTATTATAGTCTTGGAAATATTAATTTTGAAAACCGCCATTGCCATTATTTTGTAACAAATCTCGAGTAACTTCGAATTCGAATGATTAAAAAATAATGTTGCTAGTATCTGTATCATAATACATAATATCTATGCTATACATATTATTTATGCATGCATATAATAGATATCGTCATTAAAAGTAAATCGAAAAAATAGAATACAAACATTATTTATTTTCACGTAGACTCAATATGAATGTAGTTAATAACGGCGTATTAAAAGTAACAAGATGGTACATTCTATTCCGCAGAGGGTCGACCTACTAACTTAACTAGATAAATGACGCTCGAAGGACAAGTGGGATCAAGAAGGAAATTAAATACGTTTCTGTGTCTGTAAATGAATTATATTTAATATATAATATATATATATATATTATATATATATATATATATATATATATATATATATATTATATATATATATATTATATAGTCTGACGACCTCCATAGTCGAGTGGATAATACACCGTTTCAAAGGTGTCACCATCTCTGGGTCCCCGGGTTCGAATCCCGGTGGGGCAGATGTTTGTGTGATGAATGCGAGCATTTTACCTCAGTCAGTTTGTTGATATATATTTCAATAAAAATTATTTTATATGTATAATATATGTATGTCTATCCGTTACCCTAGATCCCATAGCACAAGCCTTACAGAGCTTAGTTTGGGCTAGGCTAATTGGTGTAAGTGTAACAAATATTTAATTTATTTATATATATATATATATATATATATATATTATATATATATATATATATATATATATATATATATATATATTATATATATATATATTATATATATATATATATATATATATATATATATATATATATATATATATATACACCTTCGAGACATTGGACGTGTTGTTGACTTTACATTGAATGAAAAGTGACACGAGGTTCTAAATTTTTTTCATACCTCACATAACAATTTATTCGTCCAATCAAGGTGATGTGCTACTCTACTAGTTTTTTTCAAGATAATGAGGCCTTAGTCAATCAAGCTGGCCAAATATGGTTGCATCGACATCGTACACACATTTGAATTTCTTCGCTGGTCTATACAAGTTACCACGCGATGTTTTACTTCACAGCAGTAGGACAAAAAAATGGAAAACAGATTTATCAATGGTAGATACGATTCCGAAACCCCAACTCTAATTGAGCCACAAATCAATGCCGTGATCACAACGCCACCAACCCAATTAGTAATCCATTACGTCAGTGCAACTTCAATTAAAAGAGATTAAAAATTATTTGACATGATATTGGGATATTGAAAATGCTTCTGTTTATTTTATATATTTTATTCTACGATTGGGGCTTAGAAGACATTTATTTGTATACCTAGGTTTGTTGTTATTGCATATTGTTGGTATGCATTTGTCTGTGTCTTATAATTGCATTTTTATTTTTATTTGCTGGAATAACTGGTGTTAACTTTTTACAATACAATTTCCACATGACAGTGATATCATTAAAAATAACTTTAACAATCACTTTACATGCACATAGACAATATCCTAATGGTATGTTGAACAAATGGGACAACAATCAACGCTGTATAGAGTATATTGTTCGCCATTATTCAAAATATTGTAGAAGCATAATTTCAAGTTAAATGGTGGAATAAAACCAACGGGAGCTCGGTTGCCGACGTTATTTATATTCACTAATTATGAAAACGTGTTGGTTCATTGTTTTCACAGAAGCCCTGCGCTTACCCTACTGCGACGCTATAAAAATTACAGATTTTGTTTATGCATAAAACGAATTTTCTTGTGACACCATCATTAACATAATACAATGTTCCGCAAACGCAATTACCTCTAGAAATATCCAGGCGAATTCCTGTTTTGAAATATGAAATAAGTGCTATTTTTGCGTATTTAATGTGTGTCTATTATTTTGTGTGACTGATTTTGAATTAGATATTAATAATACTATTTCCATAGCTGTTTACTGGTTTGATGTGTATCACTTGTCACGTAATGAAGGTAAAACACGAAATGTATAAAATTTGCCTTACCTAATGTAAAAGAGGCTCAGAGCACTGAAAATATAACCTAAAAGTCGAGCATTTGAATACCGCAGTTTTTCTAGTTTTCGTTTTTCATATTACTCTAGATTGTAAGCTTCAGTGAGGCTTATATTGAAAAATAATAAAAGAAACTAAGTTCTGCAGTGTACACTGTATGAAAAAATCACCAGCTGTCAGATATTGATACAGCAAAATTGGTTTACTTTATTTTCTTTCATAGTATGGATATAGTATTTCTATAGCTAAATAGTCAATGTCAGCACATTGACTATTTTTTTGCTGAAATCGTAAAATTAAAAGAAATTAATGCTACGACTGTTGCGTTAAACTATATTTATAAGAACCTTGTACACATTCATAAAATATGTTTATATATATTGACAAAAGTATAAATAAATAAATAAATAAATAATGAGTCTGATGAGATGTGGGGAGTCCGTAGCTACTGCGGAAGCCGGTCTTGGCGAGGAGCCGGTCTAATTCATTGCCATCAGATATGTTGAAGCGTATGCAGTCATATATGGTAAAAAGAGTATGATTATGTAAATAATCAAATTATATCGATCCTAAAAAAATAATAATATTCATAATTGGATTTCATACGTCTGATTTGGAAAACTGTTCCGTTCACTCCACCGGACGTTTCATTTATCTTGAATGAGTTATTATAATGATGATGTTTGAAACAAGGCGATAACTAATTTAGGTCTTTCGGGTTTCTTTCCTGTTCTTCTCGAGAAGGTTCTGCCAATTTCTTTTTTTAATGTACGCCTATGTTGAAAAAATATTTATTTTTTTAATTTTGACAAATCATAATAATATAATTAACATACTGAAATGTGTACCTACCCTAGCAAATATTTATCAATCTTATTTCCAATATAACATGCTCATTAAAACGACAGGTTATTCAATCATGGCAAAGCATTATGTATAATAGGCAAGTATTGAAGGAAAGTAATCATATAATTATGATTACTTTTAATTAATCTAGCAAGTTTAATTATTTTAATAAAATGCATTTATGACAATAGCAATATGATTACTATGTGACTACTAATTGATTGAATTAGATAAATCTATATCAATTGGAATATCTAAAAACATTCATAGAGTTCTTAAAATTTATTATAGTTCTTATAGTTCTTGAAATATTAAAGTTTTTTTTTAATTATATTTTTTTCCTAATATTAACCAATCATAATTATAATGTTATAATCAAGTTTACTGTAAAACAATAAAGATTGATAGTGATTAAGAATCTCTTAGATTAATGTGTACTTTTATTATTAAAAGTATTAAAATTTCAAGAACAAACTTTAAATGAAGTTTAATATAATTATATCGGATGCATATAACGTAAGTCCATAAAACAAGTCGTATATAAACGATGCGAACTGGTTTTGATATTTAGTTACCGAGGCGACCGAAAGGGTTGACAGCTGGGGCGGGTAGGCGCAAAATTAAAATAAGCTTTTTTATTACGTACACGTGTCGAATTCTATACAAACCTACATCTATTACAAAGTGAATATACATTATATAAAAAAAAGAATTGCTGTTCATATACGAGTATCGCCTCGTAGCTTATCAGTTCCGAAAATACATACATATTTATTTATTCGAAAAGTTGATAAGAATAAATATAAAGAATAAACGAAAAATCGTTAATCGACCTGGTTTGGCATTAGTTTTATTTTATGGCTTCTGTAGCTTGTACCAAATAGTCATATAGGATTACTTGTAGGCCGTCTGTCTATCCTTCTGCCTGTGATCCTTTTTCTCACAAAAGCCGTGGAATTGAAAGGACTATATTTGTAATAATTTGTAGTAGGTAGTTAAAAAATCGAATTTCTAAGTCGACACAATTACAAAATACTGTTTTTTATGACCCGCTTGTGCCGTTTATGCCGTATTTTGACATTTGCAACGGAATCCAAGCCTTCTGGCTAAAAGTTTGCTCAGCACCCACAGTATGCGACTCCTACTCACACTTATAAGGATTTTATAATAAAAATCCTGATGAAATGAAACCGTGTAAGAACACGTGCAAGTTATCGAAGCTTCGTATCGTGGAGCAGTTATAACTAAACTTTGGCTACTATTTATTATAGTATACATATACAGTTTTCGACTTACCACGATTCAAATATCTACCCTTGAAACTTAACTTCCCTTGCTTCCTTGAGTTTTATTAATGTTTTCATCCATGCTAGTGATTTTCGGATGCTCTTGATCTGGCCTTCTTTCGATACATCACTAATTTGGTTCAAATATGTTCGTCTAGGTCGTCCCCTACCAACTGGCCTTTTTGCCTTATAAATTTCATTCGTTAGTCGTCTTTCGTTTATCCTTTCTATGTCTCGAAACCAGCTTTCCCTTCTCGATTCTAGTCACATCTTCTTTCATACCGCACATTTTCCTTCTCAGACTATTTTGCCATTTAGTCTTAATCGTCACTCTAGCCATTCCTCTCTAAGCTTTCAATATCATTACATTAATCTTACTTTTATCAATAGCCAGAAGCGCCTTTTTTGACAAAGTCTGCTGCAATTTTTTTTTGTATTTTATAAATATAGATTTCAAATTTACACAAATATTTACTTGCTCTTAGCATTCGTTTCCGATCCTAACCTTACCTTTTTTTGACATATCAGACACATCATCTCTTTCAAATAGAAAATAGTTTACTTGATTCAATATTATATTGAATTTAATCTCTTTATCGGTTACTTAAAATTTTATCTACAAAAAACACTTTCAATCATTTTTTTAATGTTTATTCTTTAAATAAAGTTAGGATATTATAATCCGTATTTTTTAAATACAGTCAAGCTCTTATCTATAAAAAATTCTCTCATTTTATTAAATCTATTTGCCATTGCCCATTACCATGAGATTTGCCGTTAATTTTAAGTTTCTGACTTTGAACTATATCATAATATTAACTTTTCAACTGGGTTTAATTTAAATTTGTAGCAGCATTTTATAGTAATTTGTTGTAAACTAAAAAAGTTTTTTTTACTTTATTTTCTTTAAAACTTTCATTTCGTAAGTCGTTATTATAAAAAATTCGTTGTTAGTTAGAGACCCTTCGTTTTCTTTACTTTTTACGCTATTTAACCTGTAGGTATTAATATTCTGTTGTAAGGTAACGCTTGGTAATGTCGTCAGTGTACCAGTACCCGTCAGTTTGTAGAAAAAGCACAATATTTTTATTCTGCTAATATTAAACTTTAATCTTTTTGTGGCAACATTTTCGCAATAGTTTGCTGTATCATTTAAATGGCAGCACTAAGGTAAGTTAGAAATGGCGTCAGTGTAACAGGAAAAAGAAAAGGAGTCCTCGCATATTTTTGTATATTTTATAAGTGCAGCGACTGAATTCACGACAGACCACCCCACGTTGGATTACACTTTTACCAGTATCTGTCAGTAGTTTGGTAAGTACGATTATTATCCGAAATAGCTAAGTGTTGAATCTAACAGGTTTTAACCTCAAAGTTGATATTACTAATCGATTTAATTAATTTTTTGTGCTTGACAGTAATTGGTTCATATAAATCCCGCCGTGACCCAGTGACCGTCAATAATCGTACTATTTTGACGACAATTGGGACTAGCATGTTACGCTGCACCAATTAACGTCATCATTGCTTTTAAAACATGATATGACTTGAAATATTAGGTTTGGCTGTAACTGCATGGATCAGTTTAAAATTAACAGTAATTTTAAATTACTGGTTATGTCATTAAAGTGCTTCAAATATTATAAGTTTGCTTTTTCAATGTTTTTGTGTTGTGTGTCGAGTACTGGGGTGTCGAGTATTGGGACATGGGAGTAATACAAGGAGATTTCGCTAGATATTGTAAAACTCTTTTAAAAAATAGTAATTATTAAATAGTTCTTAACATTTTGTTTGCAATGTTTAAAACTTATTCTTAATTATGGTAAAACTTTTCGGTAATCATAAATTTACATTAGATATCAGTTGCATTTGAAATAAAGCAAGTATTGCCTTAATGATGGGATACGGATTAATTAATACACACATTTGTGATTAATTAGTACAAAGAGTAGTATGTAGTCCTTACTCTCCAAAATTATGGAGAAGGTCATTAACACCTGCCTTCTACGGTACCTAGAAGAGCACCAGCTAATTAGCGACCGGCAATACGGCTTTCGTTAGCCTTGGGCTGGAAAGAATCAGCAACAAAGCCATCAAGGGCTATTTTTTTCTCCCTTTATTCTTACGGAACTGTCATCAGATAGTCTGAACGCAACTTCCTTTACAAGTTCATTACTAATAATTAGAGAAAAAACTATAGCTTACACTGTAACTGTATAAAAAGCAACGCTAGTCTGACTCGCACTTGGCTGTTATTTTTACTGTTGTGGTATAGAATTATATAGAACAACATACTACTCTTTGTTACGGAAGGGCGGAAGGTCCATCATAATTTGTCGAGTAGTGTATTTTTTCTCTTCTCGTTTTTAACTTTGATATAATAGTGAAAACACATAAAGGACATTATTCTTTAAGAGCGGAAAATTAATGTGCCAGCCTTTGAAATCATGACATGTCACTACTGAACAGAAATGCAATTCCAATATTATAATTAATACTTTATTAACTATCTATAATTTTCATACTTCAGATATCAGATAAGAAGATTGTGCTAATTAGCTGGTGCTCTTCTAGGTACCGTAGAAGGCAGGTGTTAATGACCTTCTCCATAATTTTGGAGAGTAAGGACGTTATCGCGATTGGCCTGTAATTTGACGGGTCGGATCGGTCACCTTTTTTGGGGATGGGTGGACGTGGGCGATCTTCACGAAGATGGAACCCTTTTCTGCTGATAAGAAAGACGGTAAAGTCGCGTTAATACGGGGGTCAATTCAGGGGCACACGTCTTTAGCACCACTGCAGGATGCCATCTGGCCCACTTGACTTATGTACGTTCAGGAGCTTGAGTTCCCGCCTGACCGCGCGCTGTGTAATGCGGATTTCCGGTAATGAACTTTCACACCGAGGGATGGTAGGTGGTGTGGCTCCTTCATCGTCCATAGTCGAGTTGGAGGCAAAGAGTTCGACCAAGAGGTTGGCCTTCTCTCTTGCGCTGTGGGCAAGACTATTATCGGCTGTGGTGGGAGACTGGACTGGCAGAAGTTCTGTTGCGCAGCTTTGGCGAGCGACCAGAAAGCACGGCTCCCACTGGGATAGCTTCCTAACCGCTCGCCAATCCTGGCCACGTGTTCCGCCTTGGCTTCAGCAATAGCTTTCCTGTTGGATCTGGATGCGGCATTGTACTTTCGCTTTTTCTCTCCGGTAAGTCCGGATCCCGATTTTTTCTGGCGTTGTCCCAGGCGTTGAAAGCATTGCTTGCGGTTTGCAGTCCTCCTGCAGGCATTATTATACCAGGGACGACTGCAGCCCCCAACAGAAACAGTGGCGCTGGGAATGAATTCTTTCATTCCCATCAACACTGTCTCCGTGACGCAATCTGCGCAAATGTCAGGATCTGCGGATGAAAAGCAAAGCTGCTTCCAGGGATAGGATCCGAAGAATTCCCGGAGTCCATCCCAGTCTGCTGACTTATACCGCCAGACTGTACGACTGTTAGTCGTAGATACGCGATGGGGTTGCTCAAGTCTGGCGGAGCTACGAACAAGGCAGTAATCGGATGATCCGAGAGGAGCCTCGACCACAACCTTGTATCTGCTAGGTCGTGTAGTCAGCAGTAGATCCAGCAGGGAAGCTTGATGGCTCTCTATGTCTGGAATACGGGTGGGCTGTACAACCAGTTGAGAGAGACCATAGGCCGAAGCCATGTTGAAGACAGTTCTACCCGGGAGGTCAGTGGTTCTGGACTTCAACCACTCTTTATTATGAGCATTAAAGTCACCAAGAACCACCACCTCCGCAGATGGATACAGCTCCAAGGCTCGGTCAATACCCTCTTGGACGTGCTCAATAAGCTGAACTGACCCTATTTCACTGGCATGGGATCTGTAAAGGCACGCGTAGATTCGGGTAAGACCCTCATGGTAGACGCGTAGCCACAGTAACGACAGATCCCGATGCTCGAGGCCCCGAAGGCGGCGACAGCAAATATCGCCCCGGACGTATACGCACACTCCGGCTTTACGTAGGAAAGTGTGTTCCAGTTCGTAGCCCGGGTATTTTAAGTACGAAACATCGTCCGGCGCACATATTTGCGTTCCGTTAAGAAAAGCAAGGCAGGCCGAGCCGTCTCGAGATGGTGGTGGACGGCATCGAGATTACTGTGTAGGCCCCTGATGTTGCAGAAATCCATTTTAATTGTGGATTGGGTGTCCGCCGTAAAAACTTGCTTCTTCTTATTGGCCTTCATATTTATAAGTTTTTGGGAAAGGGTCAAATGTGGGGAGGGTCCGGGCGGTAGACAAGGAAGGGCAGATTACAGTACACAGTGAGAGAGTGGGTTGTGTGAGGAGCTGACACGCGACACGGAAGGGCCCACGGTGCCCCCCGAATGCAGTCGACGGGATCCACTCCGGTCTCCTACTCCGGCACGACGACCGCATGACGGGATTTTCGCCGGTTGTGTGGGACAGGCCTCCCAGGTAGGATATTCCTGGGTTCGGGTCCCCTACTGACCGGCAGGTGGCCGACGGAAACCATTTCCACCAGGTCTTCCTGTACCGCGTGTCAACCCGTCACGCCCAACAAACTCACTGAGACCAAACACTCCGCCGGCCTCGAATACCGCCGCGATTCCTCACCACAAGAGGTATAGGAGGAGCGCATGAAGGAGCGGCTGTTTCTACCTTTCAATCGAAACGCGTGATTGCTTCACGACCGAAATGGGCAGAATGGTGGTACCAACCCGCACAGACACGGAAATATATAAGGCTATCCTTATTAGAACCGAGCCTTACCACAACTGTAATAGGAGGGGAGGAGGTAGGAGAGGACATCGATGCCACGGAGGTTAGGGCAAATGGCATCGAAGGCTCGAGAAGTCGGGGTCACGTACCCGAGCTGTCTATAGAGCAACCGGACAGGTTATAATTAGACAACCTCTCTGACTATTGTATATACTTGAATATGGCCTATGTTCAGCAATAAACATGTATTGGCTTAAATGATGACAAATGAAGATGAAATAATGATTAGACTTAAATGATAACAAATGAAGATGAAAATATTTACTATTGAAAATTATGGTAGATGAAGTTAACTTAGATCTTTATTCTCAGTGACATAGAGTTCAAATTTATCACAGAAAATGACGAGCTCTCGGACATTTTGACGATAATTGGGACCAATCTGACGGATACTGGTACAAATGGCTCAATTTCAATATAAATATTTATAATAATTTCTTCTTGCCTCACCTACTTAATCGCATATATTAACAAGAAAGAATATTAAATTCTGTACATATTAGTGTAAGTAACATCCATAATTATAATACTGTTTATGTGACATGATTGCAAACACAGCTTAGTTCAGAAACTGACGAGTATTGGGGGTTTTACCTTAGTTATATTGTACCACTTTCCGTTCGCAAGTTTTCAACTGTCAATAAAATAATACATTCGTTTAAGTAGAAATTATCAAAATTTTTCTGAATTCTTATGTAATTTTACGTAAAGAATATAATTGTTATTTGTGGTAAATATTATTATTGTTATACGTACTTCTGGGTTTATACTTATAATAGATTGCACACATTTTCGCACACACACATTTTCGCTACTACCATTGTTCTCGTAGATGTCGTAAAATTGGTCTAGTTTATACGCAGTTTTGCAAGTACTTTGTTATTTTTCTATCAGAATCAATCCTAAAATTCAGTTTTTATTGGTTGTACAGCTAGTTTTCACGTTTCAATAAACTTTCATTTTGTAGATAGTATTACTTTTGAAAATATATTAGCTACACTGACAACGAGCTAATTTTGAAATAACAGGATAGTCCGATAACACGTTATTAAATAAATATCTTATCAGCCAATTTTATCTCCGCTTCTTTTAAGCCGCACAGGAGGCAACAAAGGCGAGCTCGTGATGAGAATGTGCTTATGTGAACTTATGTGGCACTCATCGACTTCTGTAGTAGGGTAAAAATAAAATTTCCCTTTTCAACCACGTAGATGGATATGGTGGGTTGAAAGAAAATTATAATGTATGATATTAACTGGACTAAACTTAAAGTACAAGAACATTTTACATTAAAACATAAAATTGAAGAATTTAGTGTGTTGTGTCTAAATCGATTTTTATTAACCTGAAATATGTTGTATGATATTTTGACATTACTATCTATATATATAAAAATCAATTGCTGTTCGTTAGTCTCGCTAAAACTCGAGAACGGCTGGGCCGATTGAGCTGATTTTGGTTTTTAAAATGTTTGTCGTAGTCCAGGGTAGGTCTAAACGGTGAGCAAATAAGGGAAAATTGCGAGTAAGATAGAGTAAGACGACAATTTCATTTTCCCATATAAAAGTTGATCACTTACTTTCTGTCAAACATTTGACGGTTTTGTACTCTCAGTTCCACTCGAATTGAAGAACGCATTAAAACAAGACTTTTGAATCGACAACATAATATCAACTTTGCTTATAACATCGTGTATTTAAATTTCAAAATATAAAAATAATTAATGTGTTGACATATTTGATGGGTGCCAACCTATTGTCTATGGTAAAATGTCACTTGAAATGTAAACGCCTCTTTGCTGTGCACCTATACTATAATTCCTTAATATTCCTAAAAATCTAAAAAGCAACAAATTTCAATAAAATTAAAAAAGTATTGTGTCGTGTGTTTGTGACTTACTAAATATGCCTCCAATACCTAATTAGGCGGTACGAAGTTCACCGGTCAGCTATCTGTTATATAAAAATAAGTTGGGTTTTCCTTCCTGACGCTGTAAACTCCAGAACGCACGAACCGATTTCCACGGATTTGTATTCGTTGGAAAGGTCTCGGGCTCCGTGAGTTTTATTGCAAAGAAAATTCAGAAAAATTTCTTATGTATAATATAAGTAGGAACAAAAAACTGCCACTTTACAAATCTTTTTGACAGGACGAAGTCTGTCGGGTCCGCTAGTATGTTTAATAATTTTGCTGAGCTTAAACATTCATCACCATCACCGTTTTATATTTCCAGGGTTCAACATATTGTCTTTCTTCATTTATCTTCACTATAGATTGTCTAGTCCTTTGGTTTTCATATACCCTTATTTTTAGCCACATTCGTGTTCATTCTCTACCACTATAAACTTCCGCTTATTCTAGTACACTCGGAATAATAGCATCTATTTGTTAACTAATCAAATAAATAAAATTGTCTTAATTTTCCATTATGTTGGTTCATATAATTTCTATCACTGGAATTACTTTCTACCTTGGTTATAATTATTTGTCAATTTAGACTAGAAAATAGATGTAACAGAGATACGAGTGCTATTTCATGCATATTTTATACATAACGCTTTACGGTTTTACTGTCAATGAATAAATGATAGCCTCAATTTATTTATTTTCCTAACACATTCTTATGTAATGCAAAAGTCTGACTTAATAGCAGGGTACTTTTTGCTTCTTTGTTCATGATCAGAAACAAAGGTAAAACAAATGGCTTGCCAAGCAAAACTTATAAGCCTTAACCTGTGGTAGTAAGCATATGCTGGAGAACATAGTATTTCAAGGTAGGCTGACGAATTGGTGATAATCCCAGGAAAGCACTGAATACACACAGCAGCATAAAACAGTTCAGTGTAACTTTGAGAAAACCATATCTCAAGCAGTGCGTCTCCCAACTGAATAATGATTAAGATCATTTCTAAAATTTTGATTCATTTGAACACGGGTGTATTAATGTAGCCCATATTTAAAATTTATAATCAAGAATAAAGCTAAATATATTAAAATAAGACTAAAATCAACAAAAGGAATGATTAAGTTACTACTTAATTTAATAAAACTAAGACAAGTGACTTGCTTTTACATTTATCTGTCTCAAGTTAGAGGTTCAAACTCATTGCAAGTAAAGTTGAAAATTCAAAGGTTTCAGACTGATATAAGTGGAAAGCTTTAGCTTTCCACTTATATCAGTCACTTAATGGATCAAGTTTGTACAGTTTAAGCCACTGCTGAAGTTATTTTTGGTCTGTTTACATAACGTAAAGACCGTAAGCAGTTTCAGAAATTCCATTTATTAACGGAAGATAATAAATGGATACAAAGAAAAATAAAATAAACAAAGGGGCGATTTCATCCACAAATATTGATTCTGGTGTAAGCAACAATATATTTTTCCTTATTCAACGTCGTCTTCATTGATTATCTACGTCAATGCTAATTAATGAAATGACCATTTCAGGCGTTTGCTTCATCAATCACACGGCCAGGCCCCAAATTTACTGGAAACGAAGATAAAAATCGTAGGAAAGTAAATTAACTTCCCACTATGAAGAACTTACGGTAGTTCCTACTTAGAGATCAGAATAATTTATAACTCGAACAATATCGTGTCCAGTTTCTGCGGCTTGCAAAAACACAAAGCACCTTTGTTTGATATGAATACCGAACCTTTTTGGGCGCTAAGCCCTTCCTTTCCGTAAAACAGCATCGTAATATTTGTGTGTGTATTTATAATCATCAATTTAAATTCATTGAATAATACAATTCTGACAAGACTAGTCTTGTCTAGATTATAACGTATTTAGATTATAACTGTAAAATTATTAATATATCAAGCAATTAACGAAAACATTTATTCTTTAATAGATTAAAGATATATTATTAACTACGTTCGTGTGCCAGATGCATTTAAATTAAAAACTATTAAAATTCCCAAATAAAAATCAATTTATGACATTCAAATGTTCTGATATTCAAGTAAAATTCAGTAATTAAAAGTTGTTCCGTACAAAGAATATAGCCTATTTTGCAGTGTTGTCGTGGAATATTTAAATACATGGCTGGAGAAAGTAGGGGTGGTTCTGACATCTGTGATTTGAGCCGTAGAGCGAAATAAAGCGGTCCGGAAAATATCATTCTCTTTACGTAAATCTAAAACACGTTGTTGTTCTCAATCTCTGTTTATTTTCCTGTCGATAACTAAGCTCCCAATTTCCGTAGGCTATTGTTAGTGAAGCATTTTTTTACATTTCGTCGAATAAAGTTTAGATATAATATACTATTAAATTATTAATTGACCGACCAATCCACTCGTGTATTTTTTTAACTTTTTTCTAAATAATACAGTAGACACAAGTGGACAATTAGTGTCGCCAGTATCACCACAACTCACATTTGTCGCCACCGTGGAGCACTAGCCTAGCTATGTTAGGATGACAAGTCTTTAGTCAACCACGCTAGTTGGTCGACTTACCCCTTAGAATTTGTTCGCATGTGTATATAGGTTGTCTCAGTATGTTTTTCTTCACCGTAGGAGCGTCAGGCAAAGGTAATATAAATATGAAATACGAAAAAACACATAGGTACATGGCCGGATCGATCCCCTCCTGAAGCTCACCATCGGGAATACCAATGCCGAGACCACGAGACACCGATATTCCAGTAGTACAAGATAAATATTATTTGGATCATCACAGCTTAATATTCGATCGAAACTAAATCGTCGAGTTATGCGGTGTGCGCCAATAACGACTCGCTTCAGAAATATGGTCATACTCGTATCTGCTAGCCTCGCGAAAAATTAAATTCCTTCTTGGATGGTGACCGAAATCGCGTTATTATCATTCCATTCACTATTTAATAAATAATAATAAATTACGGGTGGTAGAGTAATGCTATATATATAATGATTTTTAACTTAAACTATCATTTTGATTGGAATAGGATTATTCTACTCTCTTTTGTGTGAACTACAATCATAACTTGCTGGAACTTTTCTTTATTCTTCTTTAAACACTTTAAAGAAGAATAAACAAAACTTACTGCAGTAGAATATGTAGCATACTTTATTCTTATAAGACAAACTACCCAATAAATTCGCGTATCACAAAAGAACATCATCTTCTCAAGTATATCGTCTATATAATGTTAGGATTTATTTTATAATGTAAGTATTAATGAGCAAAATAAGTTATAGGTCACTAAAATGTTAAATTTAAATGTCGTTGACACACCTAACTTTACACACGAACTTGGTTTGGCTGAAATAAATATCTCTTAAAGATAAGTTCACCATTATGAACCGTGTACTGTACTATGTTTTTTAATTTTCTAACATCGTTCGAACTAAAAGAACGTAGTATGATTGAATGCTTGAATACAACGTTACTGAAACTAACTATCTGAAAGCAATGTAAGCTACTGCTGCTCCCTCTATTTTTCACTATGAAAAATTCGAATTGTGCAACTAGCGCCACCTGTCAAAAACGGTGCGAGCATCAGAACTAAATAAGCTTGACTTGCCTACAGACGCCAGCCGTTGCTTCAGCGTAGAAATAAATACTGCTAACAAGCTAGATTTGAGACGTTGCGATAGATGGCGCAGTTTTAGCATTTCTAGAATTTTAAGTTTCAGCAAGTAATAATACTAATAAAATTTTATATATTAATAATATGTTGTATAACAACATAAATTTTTACTATACGCTCAATTAAATAAATATAAGAAACTTGAAATCAATATAATAGAGATTAGTTTAACATTTTTTGTTTCCAATCGATATTTTAGACGTTGAGTCATTATTATGAAACGTTTTTACTTTATAACTAGAAAATTTATTTCTAATTAAATGTATTTTTACAAGCAGACTTCCAAGATATTGCTATTGCAAATATTGCATTGCATTTGCATTGTTTAGTCTTTAACTATACCTAACTCACATTAAAATCAAAATCACGAAGTCGATCCATAATACGAGAAAATTTTATTGACTTTTTCTGATTAAGTAATTCTCACTTTTTCGCATCTAGGATATATTTCGAATAAGTTATGGAATTGTGGCACGAATATGGTAATAGCCGATTGGTGATAAGTTGATAGTTGACCCTACTCTTCTCGGCACCACGAGCGATAATGACGCTCATGTTTTAACCGAACCTAATATTTAAAATAGTATTTTATACATTATTACTAGTTAGGTTTACCGGCAAGTCTTTCACAAACTGGTACGGTTTATGTAATGGATCGTAAGGAAACTGCTTAAGCATTTATTACCTTAATGGTTTTATTTTAACGCTCAATTTGCCAGTGTAATCTAAAGCTTGGCAGAGGTGCGGTCGACGGCCGCCGCGCCCCGCCCCCAAGTTTGACGTCACAGACGTGACGTCAGCCTCACTTGCCCCTCTTTGCCACCCCTGACCCCGTTCCCGGGAGCACAGCTCACTTACATCTACCTACCTATTTCACGAAATCAATTTCATAATGCTAATCAGTAAATCTGCTTAATATAATAGAAATTTGCAAACCAAACGGGTTTTACCTCGTGTATTACACGCATGAATGCGGTTGAAATGAATAAAGTAGATAGAAAGAATAAAATAGACACTTTGTTTTGCATTGTAAATTACTGGAAACGGGAACTATAACGAGAACTATCATTGTTGGATTTGTCCACCAAACGTTTATTTTACATTACTTATTTCGTATTTTGTTAGAGCAAGCCTACGATGATGACTTTTATTTATGTATTAATATTTTAAAACCAATTCATAGGCCGACACCAAGATTTATTATCAAGTGTCCTGGGTGCAGTCACATGCCTAGAATCATATATGCCTAGACGCTCAAATTAGATTTTTTTTTCAAGTCATACAAAATATATGTCCAGTATGAGAATCAAACCCGTGACCCGTTGCTCTATAGCCGATCACTTGACAGCTGGTCACCTTTGTCCTCCAAATTACCAATTTAATGAAGGCTACTTATTCACTATTTAAATATCAATCCAATTCTGATTCCAAATTGAATTAAATATTCCAACTAAACCGCCTTTTTTTCTCTGATACCATCCGAGCACATCTTAAAAATATCTCACTTATTAAGTTATATGCTAACCAAATCTTAATTAAGTTTCGCTGAGATCTAAAAGAACTTTTGTGTGGACCCTCGTGTATATTGTTTACAAAATCGTACCTATATAAAAAAACTATTCACACTAAAAATTAAAATATAACATTCTATTAAAAGATTTAAAAATATATGTATAATATACACCACGTGGAGGGTAGTCTTTATACATGATCAAAAGACAATTACAATTAACATTGTGAAGTCTGGCCTACTTCCAGTGATTCACATTTTTTCTAATAGCAATGCAAAAGAAAATATTACAAAAATCTTCAAACTTTGCGTGAATATTTTGTCTGTCTGAAACTGTCATTGTCCAAGCCAGGGCTATTCTAAATTTTGCCAAAACAAGCAAAATTCACCTTGCGCCTCGAACCTGAACTGACCTGCGTTAAGTCACGTAGCTGCCCCATATAGATTTTGCTCTGTAGCATGAGTTGATCTCCGCAGATTGTGACTATAATTATTGATTTTTGATTGAAACAAACGTAACTAACAAACAAACAGATCAGAATGAGGGTAGCCCTGTAATTGTGAGTGAAACCGAACACGATATAGTTTCAATTGTGCACGGTAATTAAAGTACTAGTAATCTCCACTACTACAATATCTTAATCTGTATCTGAATGTGCTTCTTCTCTCAGGATATTCGTATGTGTTTTTTCACTTTTCATGAAATATATTAATATTCTCATATTATAATTCATGAAATACGGAACTAAAGTGTGTAGTAAGTAAAAAATCATGGGGATTTGATTCAGTCAACGGATACCTGAGGTGTTTTGTCCTATTAATTGGAAGGAATAAGTTTGGCTTTTAGTCTCGAGGTGACAACTCTACTTTTCACATCGAGTGCAAGAATTACTTCTTTAAAACTAAGCGTTCGTTCGAACTATCAACTATAACTTTGCAAAGTATATTATAACCCACCCACACTCGTTTTAATTTCTTCAATAAAGAAACTTTTTCTCAACCGGTCACCAATTAAATAAATCAATTAGTCAGTAGACATGATAGAATAAAGTAAACAGCGAACGCTAAATAACACGTATCTTCCAAGCTAAAACAAAATCACCTTTTTTGCGTGAAAGAAACATAGCATTTAAACAACGTAGAATAACTAACTCTAAAATTGTAAATTTTTAATATTATTGAGTATTTTTAAAGCTCTTTGTACTTACTTTGTGTAACTAATAATTCAAGCAGCAGATTTGCCTACGCACATTGTTTACCAATTTGTAAAAAACCGTCACTGAGTTTTCTTTCTTAATAACATGTGTTGTTAGTTCCTTTTCATTTGATTATTTTTCTGGTTCAATAAGTTAATTAAGGATGTGTGCCCAAAAGGAATAAACTTTAAATAAATAAGCTTGATCATATTCAAAATGAATTAGGACTTGATCACATTTAATCATCTTTAAACATACTTCACGGCTAGTCAGAATTTGATACTGTACAGCTTAAGCTATCCCAATTTAAATTACATCAGATACGATTCAGTTATTTTTATTGAAGTTTCCCATAGGAGAGAAATATTTTACCGCAGAAAAAAACTTTATTCGGGTACCAAGCTATCTACATATCAAATGTAATCACAACCGGGTCAGCAGTATTGACGTGAACAGACAAACATATATTTGATAAAAATTCGTCCTACTGCTACTACCAAATTTGATCAATAAAGAGGTTATTGAATAAGCTTAAAATATAATCTAATATATTAATAATAATGAGTTGACATAAAAAAAATTCAGATAACGCTTTTATCCTAAACTCATCTTAAAATTATGTTGATTTGATCATGCTATTTGATGTTTGAAAAGCAAACATTTTATACCTAATAGATTTCCGTCTGTGAATATGTCGAAACTCTGAATATTATTTAAGGATATACATTTATAAAATCCCTTTTTAACTCTCTGCCTACTATATTTACGCTAAGCATGCGCAGTTTCAGATAGGTTGCCTTTGCATTTTATATATTTAGATTATTATTTGAATTGGAAATATTCCAATGAAACGTGATTATTCCATGCAAACTTTGTGCCCTCTTTTCACCCCTAGACTCTTTTTCTTCTTTTAGTACGCCCTTAAACTTCTTAGGGAATTTACATACTAAATTTAATATCTCTAAGCCTTGTCTCAGTATGTCAGTTTATGCTTTTATTTTATTAGATTTTCCCCGTCGTATCCTATATCAAGGGTGATTTTATTTTATGTCTGTCATAATCAGAGGTCGAAATTAAGTAGAGTTATTCATGTACTTACACTGATTTTATACAGCGAAAGAATAAAATTGATATGCCTCAAATCCCGAAATTAAAGAGCAGAATAAAGTCCCGTGATATTTTAAATAAAAAGTTATTTACTTTTATACTATTTAAGCTACTGCATGCGCGACGTTGCCAAACTTACATCAATGACATCGGATGTCCGAAGTTGCAAAATTCCAATATGCGCGATGTTGCACATTTGTAGTTCGCACAACATACTCGTAGCTTGTGAGAACAAAAGAAAACAATAGCGGAAATGCGGAGCACTTCCCGCTTAACGGAATTGACTAGATTTTGTCTCTTTCTACCACATTCAATCTATCTATTACAGTCGGGTCAATTTAATAGGCCACATTTGACATTTCATTAAAATTCCTCAACTAACCTTGTAATGGCGCACATAAAATATTCAACATTTTTTAGTTTTGAAATGGACAAATGACCGTTGTTACAATGTTGCGTTCAGTGAAGTCTGAACGTTAGTGATATTCCTCAAAAAATCGAATGCATGCAATCATTACTAGTGAAGGATTTTTCACCATGAATGAATAATCAAATTTTTATTAAAATAAAACATGTTATTCTTTTGTTTTATAATAAAAATCAATAATAACTTCATAAACAGAGAAATAATTGATGTTAAAAAATGTTAAGGCAATTAAACTCGTAAAATATATTATTACAGTACCTATAAAAAAGAGCGTATTCCCATTTAAAAGGCCGGCAACACGTCTGTTGTTGCGGGCAGCGATAATTACTTACCATCAAGTGATCCATTTGCTCGTTTGCCCCCCTATCTCATAAAAAAAGTTATTTTCCATAATAACAGTATTCGATTCACATATGTTTAAAGTAAATATCGATTATTTCACCATAATCGGAGTGTTTAAGCAGGTCACCTCACTATGAACAAATGTCAAATGTGGCCTATTAAATTGACCCGACTGTACCAATAAATCGGTTTACTTATTCTCACAAAAGTATACAGTAATGTCGGAAACCAACACTTCAAACCTTACTGGTAATGAATCAGACAAGGAAAATGTTTCTGATGGGCTTTTTGAATAACCTCGCGAGTTTAAGCTAGAAGCAAATTTATTCGCTCGTATTTATAAAAAAGGCAAAATATGCGTATGAGAATTAAAAAAAAAAGGACTATTAATAATTTGAATTGTGAATTAATGTAAACCAATAAAAATTGTATGTTAATTATCTTCGTTTTATTTGTCTATCTCTGAAGTTTTTATTATTATTTATTTGTAATATTGTTGGCCACACGGGATTGTCCATTAGAAATGTCGGGAAGGTCCACATTAATATCAACATTTCGATGCAAGTACATAAATAACTCTACCTGATTCCGACCTCTGGCCATAATTGATATTAAAATAGTTTCTTTTTTTGTAACCAGCAACCAGAAAAACTATGAATACGATATCCTAGTTGATGTTTGTTAGTGGACCCTTAGACTTCATAAGAAATATGTGCCGAATTTGCAGTCTCTGGGCCCAGTAGCTTCGGCTCTGTGTTTATATATCAGTCACAAGTCAGTGTCTTCTCTAATATATTCAAATAGACTGTTCACACTGTGACCAGCAGGTGCAGATTTAGGGTACCCCTTACGATGCATCGGCACCACTCTAGCTCCTTCCTTAGCCTGAATATGTTAATTACACTAATCAAGTATATCAAGCAAATTATTGCCAAAAGCTAAAAATAAATGTTTGATCTATAAGCTTTAATTAGACACTTTTAATATATATAGAAATAGAGAATCAAAGAAGCTTATTTTTCTGAAAATGGTAGTCCAATAGCATTTATGTGCTTATACAATTATACAGACATAGTTAAAATTTAATTAATGATATAAAGATGTAATCTTGAACCAATAAAAATTGTGCACAACATTCAATAAAAATTTAGATAAAATGTGCTCTCTCTAATTATGATTCTAATACAATAATTTATTTTTTGATAAAATAAAAAAATTATTCTTCAAATAAGATTTTTCCAATCAATTTTCCACGTTAAAAGTGCTTACACCATTGGTTCATAAGTCTACGGCGGGAGACCTTGTGCTAGAAGGACCATCGGTAAGTTGTCTTACTTTTTTACTGCATATGGTGCAGAACTAAGTCTATTAGCTATGGTACGAGTATCAATATGAAGATCCCATTCGTATCAATCGTAAACCCAATATTTTTTTTATTATTGCAAATATTATTTACATGTATTTTTATAATTTATAAATTATTTATTTACACAATAATTTGTTTAGAAGATATATTATACCTTAAAAACGTAATTAAGGATCGGTGATATTTATATCAACTACATCGTGAAATTTTGACTTTGAAATTATACTCTATTGTAGCAGGTGTTATTTTGCGAAAGTCCATTGTATTACAAAGGATATTGTTTTTTGCTGATTCCGCGCAGTTCATGCGCACTCACCAGCGGCTGGCGAGTCACCGAGCGGGCAACAAATCCTGAAGATGTCTCGCTGAGAGACGAAACACGTGTCGACCTTGTCTGCTTGTTGGACAAGTCATCATGAACTGCGCGGAATCAGCAAAAAACAATATCCTTTGTAATTTGAAATTATATTATACAACATCGCTCTTTAGATTGCATCTGTATCAGGTCAACAGGTGCTCCGATAGCCATCTATTTGTAAGCCTATGACGATACTGGCGAGGTGTCTGATCCAGACTGATAATCACCTTACGCTCGCTACTCCTCGTTTGTTGAAGGGTCGGCAAAGATAATTAAATTCACGTTAGACCGTCTAACGATTATCTTAATATATTCTTAATAAGAAACTTTTTATGAGTTAGTTGTTTTTAAATTTACGTGTTTTGATTTGCTGTTTAGTAAACAATACTTTTGTTTACTTTACATTAATTCTACTTTAGTATTATTATTTTTTTTAATTGGAATCGATACATAACAATGAATTTTGTACTGATTGTTAAATCAAAACTAAAATGTGTGGTTGATATCATTTGTAGTTTTGTACTAGTAGCATCACGGTTTAAAAAAAATACCATTATGCTTCCAAATCATCCAGTAGTACCCACAAGAAGTTTCTTTTACCCCTACTATGCTAAAATTTTAATTAACAATTGAGACATTTTAGTACGTAAAGGTTTATTGATAAGAATATTTGTCAAAGTAAAAAAAAACTTAAGTTATTAATTAAAGATAACTTTTAATATTTAAGTCAGCAGAAAAATTAAGTTAAACTTCTATCTTATAATTGACAGATATATCATAAATGATGGCAATATCAGGCGGATTTTATTAGACATTATCATATGATACTAGAGGACCCGACAGACTTCGTCCTCTCAAAAAGATTTATAAAGTGACAGTTTTTACTTCCAAGCCAACCAAATTGCAAAAAAAGTCCAAATGAACTATTACATTTTATGACTACTCAATTTTGGAACGTGATATTAAATACTCCAACGATGTATTCTGGTGCTCTAACGCACACACGTACAATGTTTTGAGAGATAAGATTGAATTTCAACCTTATGAAGCGTTAATAAAGCGCCAATTGACTCTTTGATGTTAGAAACACACCTACATTGCATAGACAACAGTGAGTGCTTGCAAAATGAACTTTATACAATAACAAAAAACAATAAATCTCAAATTGACTGTACGTTTTGGTTAGAAAACGGTTGTATGGGGAAAAAAGAGCTGTTTTTAGGGTTTTTCCGATAATTATTCGAATTTTCTTGTGAAAACCATCCTTGAACTTCAACAGATATTTAAAAAAAAGAATTGGCCAAATTGGTCCCGGCGTTGTTGAGTTATGCGCCTACCAACACATTTTGCAATTCATTTTTATATTATAAGAAGATAACATATACTTAAAAATTGAATTAATGTTTATATGTGTGTGCATTAACGTGTTTTTTTATCTTTTGTTTCTATGATTAAGTTAATTATTTTTTATAAAAAAGAGGTAATTGTTAATAAGATGTTATGTTTCGTGGGTGAAAAATTTTATTACTCGTATGATGTTTTACTTTACTTCTTATTACTATGATTGATGTTATTATAATTAAAACTTTATGTACTAAAAATGTTTTAATTTATTATTAACGGTGTGCATATGGTCAAAATAGAATAGACAGTGAAACTACTGTATCAATCAGTAACACATCAGTAATTTTTAAAGCCGTGGTGCTATTGGTACCAATACTGATACCACCATGGGTAATAAGCCAATAACAATCTTATATCTCTTATATCGTGTATCACGTGGTGAATCTTAACGCTTATCGAACTACTCATATTTACTATAGGTCTTTTTTTAAATAGAGGCATTTCTTATAATATGCATTACTTGAATAGCACTTGTGTCACAAAGTACATTTATACAAAACTGAATGGTAATTTATTGGCACTATGATTACTAGAAACAACACAAAAGATGCTATTCAGCAAATAAACAAAATTTGTTTACACGTAGGCATATAGAGGTTTGAATATATCGCACGCATCAAAGAAATGGACGAGATTTCTGAAGAGCCGATGTCTGTTACAAATCGGATTACGTCAGCAATGTCAGATTTTTTATGAAGGTCTTTTTCACTCTTGGGCGATCGTGAGAGCAACTTTATAGGCTTAGATGATTTTCTCGTCTTTCTTTAATGCATTATAGTACCTTTTTACAATAACGACTTTTATCTTTAGTTTCATACTTTTGTTAAAAATTATAGATTAATATATCTTATCATTATACTTATTCCATAAAGAGGTTGATACAATCAATGTAGGTGATTACCGAAAATTTATAATATGATGGTGTTACTCAGAAAAACAGAAAAACAACACTATTCATAGAGCCATGTTTGGTAACAACATTATTTATAATATTGTATTATTTTATATGTGTATGTAAACATACATACGACTGTAATCGTATTAGGTATGATTGTATCTTATACTATATTGTATTTTTATATTATATTATTATAATTATTAACATTGAAAATAGGAGATAAAAAATAGACCTTCAGAGTTTCTTGCCTGTTCTTCTCGAGAAGGCTCTCCCAATTTCCGAACAGGTGTCGAGTCAATATATTTTTTCTTTTTTTTTCCTTTTTCGTACGTACGGACAAGGTTTTTGTTTTTATTTTATTTTTTTAAGCTTTTTTTTTGTTTTGTTTGTTGACGTCAATAAGTGCCTGTAAAGGTCTATGTTGAATAAATATTATTTTGATTTTGATTTAGATTTTGAAGAAACAAGGCGAAAAATGTGCTAAGACCAAAGTTTTGTTTTGGTTCAAAAACTCAGTTGCATTAGAAGACTGGTAAAAAAGTGGACTATCAGAAATCAAACCCGAAACCATGGTCTGTACCATCTACCATAGACGTTTGTCACTTTGTCTAGTCTCTATAACTAAAAATTTGTTTATTTTAGTTTTATTCTTAGGAATATAGACTATGACAAAAATAAACATATTTATTTAATCAATAATCAAAATTAACTTTATTCAAATATGAGACTTTATAAAAAAGCTCTTTTGAATCGCACAATTTGTTTCCCCTACCATATCATAGTATTTATACCAATAGTACCATATCAATAGTAATTATACTAATTATTTCAATTATATATATAATTTAGTATAATGATATTAAATGGTAATTAGTTTGATGGCAGCTTGAAACATATGTATAATTTAAAAATATAACACAATATCTATATTAATATAAACTCGTGTTAGTTACAGCACTTAGGCTCAAGAGCAGCTGAACCGCTTTCAATGATTTGTTGCATTCAGCTCTAACTAGAATAACAGAATGATAATTGAAATATTAAAGTAGTGAAAACTATTTGTTTTAATATTAATGTTATTGTAATTCTGCAATCTTGTGCGGTAGATGTTATAAAGTCCGTCAGGTCAGCTGATTGCTAGTAAAGCCCATATTGAGAAAATGCCGAATACTGGTACAATTGTAATAACTCAATAAAAATAAGCTTAAAATAAACTAGGCCGTCTATATGTATATCATATCCAGAGATTCCTCGCATTATAAAGATTCATTCATAACTAGCAATAACTAATTCTACGAGTATTCATAACTTCTCCTTGCGCATCTTAATGACCCTTTTTTGCCAAAACGATCATGTAGCAGCTAATAATTTTCTGGTTACATTATCTTATTATTTATTTTATTGAAGACTCATTCCGTTAAAATAGCTTCATAACTATTAAAAATATTTATGTATTTGGTGCATTAGTACATGAATGATGAATCAACACAACACAACACAACACAACAATGAATCAACACAAGAAAAGTTGTCGAGAAAAGTGCCAATACTTACTATTTTCGAAGTTTTCCGAGAATCCGCCCCCTAAGACATATTAGGTACTTATTGACGCGAAATATAAATAGCAGATTGAGAGAAAAGTAGGTAATGTTTTAAAAATGTTCGTAAAGCACGTATATAAGTAGATTGACATAGATTGGAATACAATGCGACAATTTGGTCACCTTTTCATCAGCAGCATAGCGATAGAATTGAACACATACAAAAGCGATATTTAAGGTTGCTTTTTTTCAGGATAATTCTTTAACGTTCTGCACGTTCTACACTACACGTGTTAAACTTGGCTGTCGTAGAAGGTAACAAGATTTAAGACTTCTATCAAAATCATACACTTCCAAATTGATTCACCATATCTTCAATCCCAATTAAGTTTTTACACTTACCACCATGCTCGTAAATTTAAATTATTCTCAATCCGAGTTTTCTTGAATAATAATATCTTTTATTATAATCCCTTACCTGGAATGTATCGCGAGGATAATTAACTCGTCAGGGGTTGCGCAGACGCAAGAATTGATGCCGATATTTTTATCTGTTTTGTTTTCTTTATCCTTTTGATTAAGTCCTTTATCCGTTTGATTGGGTCAGTGGGAATCCTCCCGAAATTGGGTTTTGCTATTTCAACATATTAACTTTACAGTTGTTTTTTTGCTGCACATTAATAATATAATTAGTAGAATGTACATATATATTGGGTTTCAACCTAGTTTTCAAGGTTTGGTATAGATTATTTTTGTTTTAATTGGCTGTAACCTGCTGTATCTAGTCAAGCGTATGTCCATCAAATGCCTTACATGTATATTTTTCACGTTGCGTGCTCGTAAAAATACGTTAATATAACCTCACGGAAAGGGACCTAAGTTACGATTTCAGTTCCTTGCTTCTAGCAACTGAAATAACCTCAACCAAGCAGTTCTAGTTTTATTATTTTCGCCAGTTGCCGTAAGATTTAGATTAAGTGTCATAAAGAACGTACTACGGCTTGAAGTACATATAAAAATACCGATTCTCTAAAAATCATCTTCACCCAAAAAACTTATGATGTCTCTCAGTAGTTTTACTTCTTTGCTTTTAAGAGAGATCTGGCTCTCGTAAAAAACATAAAAATAAGTGTAAGGCTTCATTTTAAAAGCCTTGAGGATACATTGCCGTAGTTGACTCCCTCCCTATATAATAATTCTCTTTAAAAATGTGTGATTGACATCAATGCTTAAATCTCAAAAAGTTTCTAAAATATCGATTACAAGATTATTAAAATATAGACTGATAACATATTTTCTAAGCTAAATTATTAATTTTGTGATAGAATACTGTGAATGTTTTGGTCCGCTGCGGCTATCGAATAAACAAAACCGAACCCCGCCTCGCATTAATTTGTCTACGGCTGAGAGTGTGACCAATGTCTGTAGGCTGCAAGTACGTAGTCTCGTAATTTAATCGTAGGCCTCGTAGCGAAGAGACTACGCTAACGATCTACTGTTGAAGATTAGTCAAGTACGACTTTTAGTATCTGGGCTTTGCTGTTCAAAGAATTCAACAAGGACACTTGGTGATGCTTGACACAATTAACCAATTTTTATTAGGTCTGTGTAAATAGAAAGCGAACTTAATGCTATCAGTTGAAATGTGTAGGTACACGTAAGTTACAATAAATGTATACACAGTGCTTGCATCGATGTATGACAAACCTGTTAGTACACTTATTTCGAAAGTTACAACTCCAATGTTATGATGATCGCCACATGCCACGGAAGGATTACCACGCCGTAGCATTTCCACTGCTACTAGAGTCTAGTCTACGAAATTAACTAAATCTTTGAGCCACCTACCAAAGCGGGTATGGTAATTCAACTAATTCTGCAATTTCTAATTATGCTTGACACTCAAGGTCTTTTCCCCGCCAACCGTCAACAGTCCTGCTAATAATGTGTCCTACTCACTGCTAATTAAGGATCACAATTCTTAGATCTATGTCGGTGGCCCTAGTTCTTCTGTAGAGTTCATCATTTCGGATTAGATTTCCGAACATTTCAGCCCTTTCTTTTTGAGAAACTTTAAACATCCCTATTGAAACCCACTGTATGAGGCAAATTTTCAGTTACAATATATCATCACACATATTCTATATTAAAAAAAATGAATATTGTTCAAATGATGAAAAATGTCATATTGATCAAAGTATATTATAAACTCTTTATTGAACACAATTACAATAAAAATATTAGGTACAAATTTAAGTGGTCCAAAGGCGGACTTATCTCTCAAGAGATATTTCTTCCAGTCAACCCTAGATGGTTATGTGAATATAAAAAAATGCGGGGACACAGTATTTATATATAATTGATTTTTAAAAGGTATATAATAGAAAAGTCATATTTATACTACATACATTACATACATTATTGAAATAGATATGATTAATTAATTTTTATACATCACATCATTATACATCACACATAATCATAAATATATATAAATATACTTACCCATAATACATGCCCACACATATATATACATATATATATACACACCCATATATATACATATATCTATATACAAAGTATCTATTACATACATACATACTTTCTATAGCAATTCAACCTATATATTGAAGTACTTCAAATTTGCGAAACAGGTAAAGCAAGTACGAATCATGAAAACAAAATTAATATAGCCTTTATATTATTCCCATTATAAATACACAAAAACTCTTGTATACAGAACTCGAAGGGTCAGCCTGAATAAGCAAAATATAAATAGGATACTCAAATTAATCTCATTGATACATCAATTACGCACGAAGGGTTTCATAAGTCGAATGAGTACTCGATAAAGTACTCGCATCTTTCCGACTTTGATTACATATTAAATCAGAAAAAACATCTACAGAAATAATACGTAATGTTAGTAATTATGGCCATTTAAATTATCTTCTTATTGAATCCCAGCCTAAGTTTCTACACCTTGTGCCTAAACCTGAGTGCTTGATCCGCGAAACTGCAACTCAAAAATCGATTAGATCCCAAAGCGGAGCTGAGGTCTTGAGGTGGAGGGTCTTCGTGGAGTGTTTTTGAGTGAGCTTTGTGGCATAGGGGGCGCATGCGCGGGGCGGGGGCACGCTCTGACGTCACACAGCACCCCGGCCGCCGTCAGTGTCTACCGCGGCCGCGCGCCCAGCCACGCGCGAATCACGCCCATATCCAAACACAACGACCTTCCGATGTTGAATCCCTGTCATAAACATAGTAGATCGTGACAACAAGGAATAGTGCATCTATTTTAACCGCCTAACAGTCACGTGGACGTGTGACGAAATCACACTATCTATAAGTATTCCATAACTTATCACTTAGACGAACTTTACAAAAACAATGACAAATAGTAGTTTGATAGACTTCATATCTGTCCAAATTTAGTGTGTAATAGTATTTTTAATAAATTTAATACAAGATTGTTACTATTGATCAAAATATCTAAACATTACTTGGAATCCTATTACTTAGTATAAATACGGAACCTTTATTTGATAGTAGGTATATAAAATATACCTACAACACCTAATATATGAGACTGTAAATTTCATAAATAGCACAACCTCGCTATCGTAATTTCAATAAGGTTTATTGAGGTTATGTTCTTATACGCCGTACTGACTCTAGGTATAAACAAAACTTTTACTACTACTTAGTACTTTCTCGTGCAATCCTTACAGATTTGTAACTTTCTAGAGACATAAATAATCTAACGAACAATAGTTATACATAAATTTGTGCCTGTTGTAGAATACTGATTCGCTACTGAGTTATTGCATTAAATGAAACCTTACCGCCTTCTTACATTTATATTCATTCATAGTCTTTAATTTGCTTTGGTTTTTAGGAAAATAATTTATTTCATATTGAAATATTCGGACATTGAAGTGTCCGTCATTTTTGTGGTCTAATTACGTAGACCACAAAAATGACGGACACGTGAGGTCCAGACCTATTAGGAGAATAATCCCAAGCAACATCCCAAAATCCATTGACATCCAGAGAAAGCAAGATTCCGTCTGTGGTTTGATATTGCGGGTATTTCTTAACTGCTGTATTATTCATGCTATCTCGGTGTCTTATTTAAATAAAGCCTGAGGCTTTTTCGTTGATTTAATATTTATACTGGCTTCACTCGATCTCTGATTACGAGAAGCCGATTTGAATTCTGAACTGCTACTGTTTTTAGCGATAAATTAACCGCATAGTATTGATGTCCTTTCTTTTATCGCCCGTCGTCCATCTTTTTTATCAGAGCAACGACAACTTCCTTTTATTGCTTCAATAAAACATGAATATTTTTCTGCTCGAAATATTGCGACATTCGTTTCATCACTTGATCCAATTCTTTGCTTCCACATTGCCCTTGGGCTTATTACACGATTCAAGACCGGGTTGGGTATATACATGCGTAAGCAAAATGAACAGTCTGCCTTCGACTGTATGGCTACGTTGGCTTACTGCTGCCAATTTTTCGCAAAGCATCGAAACGATAACAAGCCCTTGCGTTGTAAACCAACAACGTTTGAGCCCGATGTTCATTCATTCCACAAACATTCTTCAATTCATTGCGCTGTTTTACATTGAAATAACCTTAAATTTCTTTTTTTAGACCAATCACTATTATATTCTACAATTTTAACTTATTATTTCATTAATTTGTATTAATGGCAATATTCTAATGAAGACTGCAAGAAATCTATGGTATATTATATATTGTTTTAACTTATTTACGTCCTTGTTTCGAGCACAATATTAATTACGTGCCAAGAAGTATAAACTTTTGAGATCAAATATAACACGCTATTTCTTGACAAATTCCTATCAAAAATGGAAATGAATACTTGTACATACTCCTTCGAATACATGTAATCGGTTTTATAAAGTTCAGCCAGTCCTGTCATATCGAAAACAAACAGTTGACTGATGTTTTATAGCCAACACGATAAATATATTATTGGTTATTATTCCATACGCAACTTTTTGAACAATCAAGTCAATCAAAATTATATTAAAGTAGATTTGAATAAATTAGAAATTATATATTTCCCCCAAAACGCTAAATGAGCTACAAAATGACATCGTTAATAAGAATATTCTAGAATTCGTAATTACAAGTTGATCTGAAAACTTATTCGTCGTTGGAAAAGTCCTCCATAGCGAAATTGATGCAAAATTGTTCCAGAAATAAGTAGCTCGGTGTTGTAAGATAATGGAAATGTGTGGTTACGCTTACATGTTATACCTATACACGTTTTGTATACGCGTTTAGGTATAATACACTTTGAGAGTCTTAAGTTCTAGTAGCTAAGTGTTTGGTTCATTTTCAGTAGATCTTGTAATTGAGATGTTCCATGTAATTCTGATCATGAACATTCTACCTTTAGAGATACTTTAGCTGAGTTTGTACCTAACTTATTATGTATAGAGAAATTTCAAGGTTTGGTTTATAAATATAACTTTGGAACTTCTCTAGTCAGATAACGTACACCAATCTGTGTCGTTCACACGCCCCAATGCACACCACAAACGATGTTCCCAATCCACTCCAATATAGCTCAGAAGCGTTGAGCAAACGAGCCTCACGCTCCAACAAATACGAGCTCGCTGCACGCACGCACAACGACTCAGCATCAGCGGCTATAAATTTCAATGTATTTTAGGAAGTAGTAGAAAACCTATAATATGAAATTATCATCCTACTACAAAACGCTTTTAAAAAATAAGATCAGTAAGTAAATCGACATTTGACATTTCCAAAAAACTTGCAGAATCTTCTGCTTGCTAACAACTTTGAGATTTGACAAATTGTTAACAATATTTCAGTTAAAATACTTTTCAATTTTTATATCGTTCAAAGACTACTTAATAAGTACCTACACGTTACTTGCAAAATGACAAGTTAATTTCGTATAACTTCTGACATATGTAAATGTATATAATAAATAACGAATCTCAAAGAGCACTTATCTACCTGTTTATGCCTCGTCGAACCAATATTTTCCCTTACTAATGCGGGTACTTAGCAACCACGCATCTAGATAAAGGAATATATTTGAATCTCAAATCTGTGGCATATTTCGCTTCCATTTCCCAGTATTTCCTCTGCGCATTACCCGTTAGCTTTACTGAATGGTT
The DNA here is from genome assembly GCA_036419045.1 of Scirpophaga incertulas. Classification (NCBI taxonomy): domain Eukaryota; kingdom Metazoa; phylum Arthropoda; class Insecta; order Lepidoptera; family Crambidae; genus Scirpophaga; species Scirpophaga incertulas. The sequence goes on along the minus strand of CM071639.1, from coordinate 15,970,656 downwards.
TTTATCGTAGATATTTTCTTTTGTTTTTCCTCCACTTTGAAGGCTTAGTTTCAGATAATCCACTCTTTTTTATAGAAATTGTCAATTGCAACTGTTCTGAAAATGATTAAGAACTGGCACGTTTCTGATGTAAAATTAAGCTTTAGTAATATTTTAAATTAAAGACAATTTCAGAAGGGCTCAGAAGTAAATTATAACATTTACCAAATGGTGACCTATGTAGTTTTTCATGGATTTTATAAAGTTGAATAAGAGATGAATCTAATGAAATTAGGTGGTAAGTCCGTATTGAAAAATTCAACTGAGGATAGAAATAGGATTGGTTTTTGAAATAACCAAGTTTTAGTTTAGACACAACAATAATTACGTACTATATTTATGAAAAAATGTAATTCGTTACTGCCAAAACTCGTGACTGTAGCGTTGTTACTAGATTATCTTGAAAGTCATGCCCGGTGTACTGCAACCCAGCATGAACTCCCGGCATAAGACGGCCATTGTTAGCCGTTTCAATCAAATCATATTAATATGAGAACACAATCATATAGGTATAATGAAAATACAAAAAAAAAATAGTAATGTGTGTCTTATATTAGTAATATATCCGTTATTAAAAATAGACAAAAATGCATGGGAATCAACACAGAAGCTCGCCCGTTTAAAAGCCCTCTGCTTAAGGCCATTCGTGATTTAAGTTCAACAAGCCAACGAATATCGGACGCTGAATCGAGAGCAAAGAACTATTATAGCGAACTGAAAAGACTGCAGTGAAACCAGTGCCAAAAAAAATATCGAAAATGTGCCCAAGGAATACGAGCTCTTCTTAAGGTACAGTTTATAATGACGTGCTATGACATGCGATTTCAAACTGCGACTGAATTGTCTTAATCTAAAAACACATTCAAAATAAATTTTAATACACAAAAGTCTGCAACAGTTAATTTATTCGTGTGTATAAAAATCAATTTGTTACTTCCATACTGTATAAAATGTTAACCCATGTTTATAATACATTTTGATGTTATACGAATAAGTAACAATCACAAATATTTAAATTAAAACTTAACAAGAGCAGCCAATTGGGACAATTTTTCTAAAACGAGTCCATAATATGTATTATATCTTTATATATTCCATGTCTATATGAAAGATTTACAAATTTATAAAAACAAGACGCATGTCACGGTATAGAAACATAACGCCATGTCGTACGTCACGGTCGTCCGTTCCGGTAGCGTGATGTACGCTACCGGAATGGACCGCCACCTGTACCGTTTGTAGAGACGAGAACGGGGCGCGGGAGTGAGACGATGGTCGAGTGAGGCGCCCTGGGCGGGGGCGGCTCGCGGCCTGCCGGCTGTGATGCGATGGGCCAGGACTGGTGCTTCCGACGCAAAAGGAAACGGAGCAGCAGTCAAGAGGACTCCCACCAGCATCACACCCGGTAAATTAACGTTTGCTTCGTCAATTAAATAAGTTATTGTCATTATATTATATAGACTAGTGGACTGGTGCCCGCGACGTCGTCTGCGCAGAATTAGTATTTCGAGTAGCTTATATTCTGGTTGCCTTTATAAATAGTAACCCATGTTATTCTGACGTATAAGTTTATTATCTCAAAGTTTTATTAAAATCCATTCAGTACTTTTTATGCGAAAGAGTATCAAACATACGTCCATACAAACTTTCACGTATATAATGTTAACAGGGCAAAGACAATATTCATTTTTATTATGTGCGTTTATTACTTATTATTAAGAAAAGACTCTTTTTCAACATTTTACTGTATAATATTATTAAATTGTTTGTACCTAAGACTGTTGTAATGAATAATAAAAGTACGTAATACAGGGTTCGTGTTTGATACTTTGTAAGATATTTGTTTCGGTAGAAAAGGTACCAAAACGTACCTTAAGCGCTAACATACATTAATTTCGATATGATGAGCTTGAAGTTGCCTAATTTGACGGAAGTAAATGTGTACATTTCGGAAACTTAGCTTCGATTACGGACAGTTTGAAACACTTACAAAGAAAGTATAAAGCTGGAACTAAAGTTTGTTTGCTAATGACGTTAACGACGCTTCTTTTATTTCTTTTAGACATCGTCGTCAGAGAAAATATTTATTTTCGGTCTTTAGTCCTAAGCTCAAAGATTATCGAAAGTTTTGAACATATGTATGTGCGTGGGATATGGTAGTAAGTAGAGTGAGATTGGATAACATCTACGCAAACTTTAAAAATGTGAGCTTTGTGTTTAAACATTTAGAAGTGTTATTATTTACATTGTATTTACATTAAATTCATAAAATGACAGTAATCAATAATAATACAAATTGGCAATCATAGTAAGATAACAATTTTATTTCTGTAAAAATCAAGAATTTACGCATATTCTGATTTAAAGGGTAAAATATGGCCTTGAAATGACCAGATACCGTGACATGTTATTTATGTATGATATCTATGATATGTTATTTATGTACGAGTACACTATAGCAATACAATGTATTGCTGACTTTAACAAGCAAACTGATAACTATGTGATGATATAGTTCAGTTTGCTTGTTTGTAAACTTAGTTATATATACTTATAATAATATTTCTTATACGATGATAATGGTGAAATTAATATTTGAGTAAAGTTAGAATAAAAGTGGCCTAAATTTGAGCCGCCACATATTTTAAAGATGTTTCGTTTTATTGTATTTTATACTAGCTTTCTGCCCGCGGCTTCGCCCGCGTGGGTTTCGGGATTGGGTGTATAGAGGGTTAAGGCTTTTGCCCACGGCTACATATGCACGAAAATCGATTTAAGGCGCGATGGTTTTATCGCGCTTCCCGTGGGGCTATCCGTTTTTCCGAGATAAAAAATACCGTAAAACCTTGCTCAAAAATCACTCTAGCTATTGATGAAAACCGCATGAAAACTGTGAAGTAGTTTTTGAGCGAAGCCTTTATTGTGCGTCCTGTAGGATCTGTCGATTTTTTCTGGATAAAAAGTACCCTATTATTTAATCCGGACTTTTATCATTACGTCTGCAAAATTTCAAAGCAATCAGTTCAGTAGTTACGGCGTGAAAGCAGAACAAACAAACAAACAAACTCACTTTCCGATTTATAATATTAGTAAAAACTCAGTGATATGCAAGAAGTTTGGAAATGATTACATTATGCGTCGCGAGTATATATCATCATCTCAGCCTATCGCGGTCCACTGCTGGACATAGGCCTCTCCAATCGATTTCCAGCGCGACCGGTCCATTGCCACCTGCATCCAACGAGACCCAGCGATTTTTACTAGGTCGTCGGTCCATCTGGTAGGTGGCCGTCCCACACTGCGCTTAGTAAGCTGAAGTGGCAATGAGCCGGCCACATAGCACGAAGATTGGACGGTCGATGGGGCAAAAAGGTTCTTGAGTGGAGACCACGTACCACCAAGAGTGTATATACTCGTATACTGTCAAGTAATATAATTCCTACACATCTTGTGTAAACATCTTTAGATACTGGCAATGATTTAAGATCCTAATTGCGAGTTCCGTATCAGAAATGTCAAATGCCTACTTGTACCAATATTTTTTACTTTTTACGATTTCAACTTTACTTCCCACTACTTATGTCAAATGTATGGCATGAATTGTTTATTTATTTAATAGTCAACTATATTTTTACGTATTCGTATTGTTTGATGTTTATTTTTTATGTTTAAAACTTTATGCATCTCGTTGCTAGAGTATGAAACGTTGTCATAGCAACTTAGTAGATTTCACGGTGCCAGTTTACTTTACTGAAGTCAACCTAAAGTGGGTCGCAAATTAAATTTCTAGACTTTTCCTTTAAAAATGGAGCACAATATAAAGCAAACATGGAAATTTCGACACTTTGTAATTGCCGTAATCTGCTGCTAAGTATCGATATCAGAAGATAAAATGTATTTTAAGAAAAGTAATACTGTTCAACATCGACTGCAGTTGATTATCAGATGCAGACTCTTTAACCAGCATGGTTTGTATAGTGTTTGAGATAGTAAAATCCGGGATTTATTTTTGTCTTCTTTTCATAGAAAAAGGCGTCATTAGTATATTATTTATATTAGACTCATGAAATTGCCGTTTCATATTAACAAACTAAGAATGTTATTTTACAATTTCTTAAGGTATTTAAATAGAGCTTATAAGGTACAAAACCGTAGAAACAAAAATTGACGTTACTTTTCTAAGTTTATTAAATTAATTAAAATACATATTATACTTATAACTTGCGCGATGTGGTTAAAAAAATAAAATAACTACCATAAGTCATGTAATATAAAAATGATTAAAACTATTAAAGAAATAAACATGAAAAATAAAATACCTTTATTATATTTTACGAAATAAGTCTGCATTCCACCATCACGTTATGGACATATTCCACACTTGCAAATGGGCAACATGAGGATTTTTTTTTATTTGTATTGTTGGTATTATATAGAAGCCCTAAGGTTTCTTAACCCACTTCTACGTTAAGTTTACCACTCTGGGCCTTGTTATAACTAACCATTAGGTGAGCTGGGTTCGCAAGAACAGAATTTGTGGCCTTTGTCAACGACTTCTGATTAGTAATCGTTTCTAACTAGACACCAACTAACCAGGTAAATGCAACCCATGAATTCATTTATAGTAAAATACCATTATTAGGTAGTTGTTATTAACAACACAACATTATAATTTAATTAATAAAAGCTTATCATAAGATAAAAATACATTCAATCATAATATTCTGTTAATTAAAATATCAATAGCACGAGTAAAGTCAAAGAAACCCTTCTCACATAGGTGAAAGCAGTCGAAACACAAATTAGTAGCTCAAAGGAAACATACCCAATACGATTTGGTGGAATTAACGCAAAAGATGTTCCAATTTCATGGCAACAGATGTCTTTAATCACCACGTGTGTTTCCATTTTTAAACAACCGTATTAATAATTTACTGGCGCGTAAATGTCTTGTTGTATTAGTAGTCCGCAGCTTACGTCCTTTATTTGATTTATTTTTTATACGCACTGTTGCGTTTTCCCGAACGCCCGTAATTTGGTTATATTATTTAACTATATAATAATATTGCTTACTTACCGGTCCGTAGTTCTGGCTTGGCTTGAACGTGTGTTTTGTGTGTACTAATGTGCCCTACCGTATGTGGTTATAAATATATATCATAAACTACAATACTTGTAGTGTAAAAAATAGGAGAACGCGTGGCCGACCACTTTTCCAAATGTAAATGTAAATGATCAATTATTAATTCGCCGTAAATATAACTCAATAAAAATGCCGTGAAAAAATCCGAAGTGACAGTCAAGTGCCGAAAACCATAATGTCAAAATCTTTTTTTTTATTACTTTTTTAAATTTCCTTTTCCGCGGTCCGAAACTCATAAGTCCTAAACAATCCCCACCACCGAGATGAGCAACCCTCATCTCGCTAGTCTACCGGTAGACGGGACAGGGTTGCCACCGCACGGCGCATCACAGAGTCGCCGATCGAGACCTCTGCGAACCGAGGTACACCGTCAGAGCCTGGATAAAGCTTCAAAATGCGTCCTCTACGCCAACGTAGAGGAGAAAGATTTGAATCCTTAATCAGGACAAGATCCCTACCCGTGCAGGAGCCGTTTTATCTGTCCATTTCAGCCGCTGCTGCAACATGTGCAAATACTCCGAATAAAACCGTTTATTAAAATTTTGTGACATCTGTTGCAGCATTTGAAAGCGAGAAAGTCGACTCAGTGGTACATTCTCAAAGAGATACTCAGGGAGAGCTGCAAGGGGCTGGCCGATGAGGAAATGACCGGTGTCAAAACTCCATATCGTTGGGATCCGAAGAGAGTGGGCATAAAGGCCGTGAATTTAAAGTTGCTTCCACTCTGTAAAAGACCGTAGTAAGTTCCTCGAACGTAAGAACCGTTTCCCCAATAACACGTCTCAAATGTGTCTTAGCCACCTTCACGACAGCCTCAAAGATGCCTCCCCAATGAGGACATCCAGGAGGATCAAACTTCCACGTAATGCCCTGAGTAGCCATTGCTTGTCCCAAGTCCGTACTATGTTTCGTTAAAAAATCATGGACCTCCTTAAGATACCTGTCAGCACCCTGATAATTTGTGCCGCAGTCCGACCGTACCAAACTCGGTAACCCCCTCCGTGAAACAAAACGTCCGAACGCCGCGATAAACGCTTCCGTACTAAGCGAAGATACTATTTCTAAATGTACTGCCTTCGTTGACAGACAAACAAATACACATAAATAAACTTTGTAAGTCTTAGAGGTCCGCAAGTGAGAAGCCCTGACAATAAAAGGACCAGCGAAATCCGTACCGACACCGTGAAAAGGTCTGGTGACACTAACCCGATCGCTAGGTAGGTCACCCATCATAGGCTGCATGGTGTTAGCCTTTAACGATAACAAGGTATACACTTAAATATAACCGATCGGACGCACCGTCGCGCGCGATAGTATCCAAAATTCCCGCTGAAGAATAGCAAGCAGTGCCGTACAACCTGCATGCGAGTTAGTAATGTGCCGATCACTTACTATCAACTGTGTCAAGGGTCCGTCCTTGGGCAGCAAAAGGGGATGCCTAGCCGAATACGGCAGCTTCGAGTTGCGCGCAGTCCGTCCGCCAACACGAAGTAATCCTCGCCATCAATGAATAAGTTAAGTTTCTGTACGGCACCCTTTAACCGACCCGTCGTCCGTAACGATTTAAGCTCGTCAGAAAACCGTTCCGATTGTACCCGTCGTACCCAAAACATGAGAGCAGCACGCCGTTCGCCTGCCGTCAGAAACAAAGATGTATTTCTTACAACCGGTTTGCGAGTATTCGTTATAAACCGACGCATCCATCCCGTACGCAACGGCCAGTAATTTATTAAGAGAGCTAAACCGCAGTAAAAGAGGGTTTGTGACGATTTCTTTCTCCACAGCCATGACACGCACACAGGGCAGCGGATCCGATCCGATTAAAACCGTAGGGGGCCATGACGACTCCGGTGCCGTCAACCAAGCAGGTCCCCACCAAAGGTTATGACTCACCAACGAGGAGGCATAACAGCCGCGAGAGGCCACGTCGGCGGGGTTCAACTCGCCGGGTACGTGCCGCCAATTCAGATTCACTGACGAGTTTTGAATTTGCGAAACCCGATTCAACCAACAAATTTCCAGCCTATGTACCGAGGTCTGGAGCCACGCCAAAACAATTTGGCTGTCAGTCCACGCATAAACGTTGCCTATGTTAATGTGCTTCCCGAGTGTATCACAAACATGATTCAATAACCGAGTAAGTAACGCAGCTCCCGAGAGCTCCAATTTGGGTATGGTTTGGCGGTTGCGTATAGGAGCCACCTTGCTCTTCACCGTGATTAGATGTAACGCTACTGAACCATCTGGCTGTATCGTCCGAAGATATACGACTGCCGCGAAACCCGATTCCGAGGCGTCACAGAAACCGTGAAGTGACGCATGATACTTCCCCGGTGGAAGTATTTTACGAGGTATAACAACCCTTCCGATAGTGGGTAACTGATCAATAAATGCGAGCCAGTCCGTTAAGAGTTCAGTAGGTAGGGTCTCATCCCACTTAAGCTCAGCCAACCATAACCGTTGTAGAAAACATTTAGCCCAAAATATTATAGGAGCGATCCACCCGTTAGGATCATAGATACGAGCAACCGTAGACAGGACTAGCCGCTTAGTCCATATCTTTTCCGTTATTGTTAAAACCCGAAAGGAAAAGATGTCAGGAACCGGTAAATACTGAACACCTAAAACCGATGTTGAACGAGGAGAGTCCGGATTCTCAAATAACAATGGATCTTGAACGTGATCCGCTGGTAGTCCTTCTAAGAGACGTGGACTGTTCGAAATCCATTTCCGTAGTTCATAGCCAGCCGTTGCCAATAACGCTATGAGCTCGTTACGTAAAATTAAAGCCTCCTGTTCCGAAGATCCACCGTGATAACGTCATCGACAAAAATTTCCGACTCTAAGACGTCCGCCGCACGAGGGAATCGAACGCGTTCCCGTTGAGCGAGTTCCAACAAGCACCGCATAGCCATCCAGGGGCTAGATTTCAAACCGTACGTGTTTGTGTTCAGTTCGTAGACGCGTAATGGGTGAGACGGGTCCTCGCGCCAAAGAATCAGCTGATACCGTCTATCAGCCTCATCAATCACCGTTTGCCGGAACATCATGCGTATATCCGTCGCGAAGACCACCTGGTGTCTACGAAAGGCCGAAATAAGATCCGAAATATCTTTATGTAGTTTAGCACCCGAGTGCAGGATTTGGTTCAATGAAACACCGTTAGAGGAAGGGGCCGACCCGTCAAACACGACCCGTATCTTACCGCTATCCGATTTAAAAACCGCGTGATGTGGTATGAAATAGTGTTCTTCCGATGAGTAGTCCCTCCGTGCCAGGGACATGTGACCTAATTGTACATATTCCCGCATGAACTCAATGTATTTGTCGCGAAACTCTGTATCTCGCTTCATGCGACGTTCCATAGAAAGCAGGCGTTTCTCAGCAGTGAGGTAGGACTGCCCCAGCGGTTTGCGAATGCTCACAAAGGGCAACCGAGTAACGAATCGACCGTTCGGTAACCGATAAACATTTTCGATAAAATGGCGCTCGCATTCTTCGTCGAGCGGGTCCTTCCGTGAAACCGTGGGTACCTCTTCTGTCTCCCAAAAACGCTGTACTAAATCCGAAAGAGAAACGCCCGTAAAAACCGTATCAGAAACCGTATCATATGCTGGGCCCATAATCATATATCCGTAGTGCGATGGTATAGCAACCAAGCCATTATTATTTAAATTTATAGTGCGTCCGGTGCACAATAATTGACCAAGCACATCAGTACCAAGCAACAAATCAATTTTTCAATATTTAAAAATTTTCTGTCAGCCAAAGACAGGTGAGAAGCCGAGTTCAAAATTTCCGAAGGTAATTCCACCTGTGGATGTTCTCCTAAAATATCATCATGCAACACTAGTGCTGTAACTGTAATAACAGGTTGAGAGACCGATTCTCCAACAATGTTAAAGGTACATTGACCATAAACATGTGACACGAGCACATCACCTATGCCACGAACCGAAATATTATTATTAAATATGTATAGGCCTAACCGTCTCGCCAAATTAGCTGTTATGCAACCTTGCGAACCCGTGTCCGCTAGAGCCCGTGCTCTAACATAAAAACCGTTAATAGCACAAATCCTTACCGCAACGGTAGGCAATAAAATAGTATTTAAAAAGGTTGCATTTGGCGAGGCGGCGGCGACTACCTATTCTTGAACGTCACGAAATGAAGCATTCACCCGATTAAAAACCTGGGCTGCCGACAGCGCCAGAGGGTTATATGTAGGGGGTCTCGAGCGCCCCAATGGTGTCCGAGTCAGGTGCCAACTGGCATCCGGTGTCCGGTAACCAACCGGATGACCGAAAGATGGCGGCGTGTTCCTCAATCGCGGCCGTTCCGCGAGTGGTGGTGAGAAACCCCTCGCTCTCGCTGCATACGAGGCCGCAGACGCATACTGTTCCGCAGTGACGTCACGAGATTCGTCCGCTTGAATATGCCCTATGCCCGCTGCATAGGGTGCTTGTACCATAGGCCCGGTGCCCTCCCACCCGTATGTGGAGATGCCTGTGAAGTAGGCCTAAAGCCACCCCCACCCGTATATGGAGGTGTCGCGCGCACGTCCACCCGTCGAGGCGACGCTCGTCCAGAATGAGGAGGTGAAGTCCGTACTTGTCCGCTTTGACCCCTCCTGAAGGAGAACCAATCCGTGCCGCTGTAGGCCTAACTCCACCATTCCTATTCAGGCATAACATCCCGTGATGTTTGCCGTTACAATGAATACATGGCCGTGCCACTGCACAACTATTAACAAGATGATCCCCTAAACAAAAATAACATAACTTGTGATTTTGCACAAAACGCCTCCGCTGTTGAGGGGAACAATTTATAAAATGTTGGCATTTAGATATAAAATGGCCTATGATGCCACAAAAGGTGCAACCAACCCGCTTGGATTGCAACCTATTATTAATAGTATGGTCCGATGTAGCCATACCTACCCTAGTCCCCCGAGTGGGTGGCCTAATCCTACCCTGACTGAATACAGGTCTTCCCTGACTGGACACAGGCCTCCCAGATGGCCCTGAGGTAGCCGTTGCAGGAGGTGAGCCTACATTGTCAACAATCCGTGCTTCTTCCTCCAAGAAGGTCAAAAGGTCAATAAATTTAGGCAACGGGCTTGCCTCATCTCTGCTTCCATATTTTTGTTCAAATCTTAATTTTAAATCAGAGGGTAACTTATTCAATACAATATGGAGCAACAAGAATGACCACTCCGTTACTGGTAAATTTAATTTCTCCAAACAATTATAGGCCACCTTTAATGGATTTAAAAAATCATCCCTTATAAACATGATATTCCTTAAATAAGGCAAATTTAATATCTTTGCCACATGGGCATCCGCAATTAACCTAATATTTTGATATCTGCCCATCAATAGCGCCCTTGCAGTCTCATAATTGTTATCTGTTATGGTTAAATGTGAAATAACCTGGTGAGCGTCTCCCGATAGACAACTCAACAGATAACTTAATTTTTGTGAGAGTGATATATCCATCCGACAATGCACCAAAGAATCAAAAATGTTAATAAATGACATCCAAGTTTCATACCCACCAGAATACTTGGGCAAATTTAAATCCGGCAATCTAGTATAAATTGAGGCATTACTACTTGACTGACCCTTAACCGTGGGACTACTGGCCAGATCCAGTGTCCTTACCGCCTGAATAATGCTGTCATAATATTCTAAGCATTGCTTGTAGTCTGCCTGAGCTTGAATCAACCTTGCCTGCAAAGTTTCATTGTCTGGATTCATGTCAGCCCTATCATAACACATTTGTAAAGCTTGATCCAGGTCCGCCATGTATCTGTTCGCATTTGAAGCCCGCTCTTTCAAGGCCTCAACCCTGTCTGGTCTACTCACCAGAGAAAATGCGCTTACCAACCATTGTAATATGCGACGAATTTCGTTGTAACCGTCCGACATTTTAATAATTAAAGTAAATACAAAACAAACAGAAAAAAACAATACCTAATATAACCCCAAATTAAATTTAATGTAAATCAAAGAATTTACAAAATAACAGGTCCGTAACCGAAAGGTAAACCACGCTCTGCTACCAAAAAATGTTGCGTTTTCCCGAACGCCCGTAATTTGGTTATATTATTTAACTATATAATAATATTGCTTACTTACCGGTCCGTAGTTCTGGCTTGGCTTGAACGTGTGTTTTGTGTGTACTAATGTGCCCTACCGTATGTGGTTATAAATATATATCATAAACTACAATACTTGTAGTGTAAAAAATAGGAGAACGCGTGGCCGACCACTTTTCCAAATGTAAATGTAAATGATCAATTATTAATTCGCCGTAAATATAACTCAATAAAAATGCCGTGAAAAAATCCGAAGTGACAGTCAAGTGCCGAAAACCATAATGTCAAAATCTTTTTTTTTATTACTTTTTTAAATTTCCTTTTCCGCGGTCCGAAACTCATAAGTCCTAAACACGCACACTGTTCACAATCGTTTTATTTGTTGTTGAATATAATATAAAAAAATAGAAGCATAGATGCTGTCTCAGCGCTCGGGCCCAGGGACGATTTTGCCATATACCAATGTACTTTACTAATTATGAATTTCAAAAATACACTTGTCGGACTGTCGGACGCACTTAACACCGTAAGGAAACCTGCTTACATCAAAGAAGAAATTCAAAGGTGTATATAGCCGTCCGCCGCCGTTATGGAATGTGCAAGTGTGGCCGACCAACGGGAGAAACTTCTCCATTCCCCTGGCGTCCCTGCCAGAAGCATGCAGCAGCCCACAGAGGCTGCTAGCGTTCTGGGAGGAACTGGGATGGATGGAGTAGGAAGGAGGCAGGAGCCTTCTATCATACGCACAATGGCCCAATCGTGAGGCTAAGTGCGGTGGAGCCCAGCCAAACTAACTAACTAGCCGTCCAATTCACACTAGGCCAGCGTGGTTGACTAAACTATAACGGCCTAATGGCCTTAATATAATTAGGGGGGGGGGCGTCGAACTCCTGAGTGGGACGTATATTAACTATATTAATAAAAAAGTAATATACATTTTCTTTATAAGTAAAATATAATATAACTTGTCGTTATATATTAAAACAATATGTAGACACTATTAATTCATTTATCAATTGAACCTTCTTGAATCATTTTAGTGCTCAAGAATAGAGTTTATTTCCCTAGTTGGATTTTTCGTAAACGAATCCTTATCCTACCTACCTTAACCTATCCTGACTAACTTATCTATCAATTATGACCACCTCAAAACATTTCTCATTTCAATACTAAGAATATATAGAAAAAAAATACCACGAATCTCAACGAATTGAGTATTTGTAAGGGTAAAAATAAATAAATTAAAACAAATGTATAACTAATAATAGTGTTTTATTAAAAAAAAGATAATTGCACTAGTTTTGTTTAAGCGATATCTATCAAAACCATAGCAATAAAACTGGTAAGATGCTGTAGCTGGTATGAGCTTACATTCGTTTGCAGTCGATATCGACGGCATTTTGTAATTGTACTATTTTTTTGTATTAGATTAACACAACTTCTATAGTTACATCACACGCGCTCTCCATATCGTCTACAAACAATTTTAAAATCATGAATAGCTCTAGAATCATGAATACGAAAATCGAAAATAATAAAAAACAATCGAAAACGATAGCTCATGGTAAGGGGCTATTTACTGAACAAATCATTATTTTGGGCATTTTACATATATATTCATTACTGTTTTCAAATAAAATTTGAGAAATCATTATATCTAGATTATCGTTGTGTTCGGTAATGAAAGTTGGTTAAAAAATAATAACATTCTCTAAACTACTGCACTCAGCTGTGAATACTGTAGACAAAGTAGTTGCATACAATGCTATAAGTGGCCAACGATTGACGATTAACAGCGGATAGTCATTATAAGCGTTCCCTTACGGAGTTGCTCTCAGAGTTTCCGATAATTGTATTTAATGGCCAGTATCGCCCAAGCCGCCAATGCTATTACCCATTATTACCCATAGGATCAACCCCTTTGCTCATCACAATTTCCTTGGCAGTAAACGTTTCTACTTTATGTAATTTTTTTCAGAGCACTTTCTTTTTAGTGTTATTTGTTTAAATCAAGAAAAAAATAATATCAACATGTGTTTACAGAAAAATATACTTACACTATATAACTGTTGCAAAGGCTGCATAACTTTTTCAGTCAAGTGTAATGATAAGCTTGATCTCTTGGTTCGTATCTTTCATGTATTCTCCATGATACAAGCTGCTCATATCCTAATCTTAAAAGTACTATGTCTATCATTATAATTGATGTTTATAATTTATTAAGGAAATTGTTCCTGACTGCGACAGTGCGTAACTTAATCGTAATATTTCAAGTCTGAAGACATGTTACTCAAAAAGCTTTTGACTAGATATACTTCTGCATTTCTTCGCAAGTGTCTGATAAATGTACATATGAAATTCAAAAAAGTAAAACACATCGGTACATGGCAGGATCTACCACGGGCCTCTCGAATCATTTGTGTTATCATAATCAATTTTTCTTTATTTATATTTTTAACACAACATTATTTATTTTACCATCGGCAGTAACAACTTATTGATCGAAAGCTATCTGTGAGTCTGTGAGATGAACCTAGTGAGAGTGATAGTGTAATACAGGTAAGTAATGCTGATAATTTTTTGGTGTTAAGATGCTGAATCTATCTACTTAGACATATTAACATTCAAGTTTCAGGATCTAAACGCCAATAAAATACAAATTTTACAAATTTTATTCTTGGTCTAAAAATATATGAAAATTTGAATAAAATTACTTAATGATTTATTTATCTGGTACTTGTAGTGAATTAAGATCAAGACAGCTTAAATTTTTACTCATATTTTTTACCGAATATTTTGAACATCTATTTTAAGAATTAATTGAATAAATAAAATTAAACAAGCCGCAAAGAGAATCTATGATAACCGTAAAATGCTCAGTAAAATGGTTCATCGCTATAAAGAGATATTTAAAATAACGGATAAATATAATATTAATATAAAAATAAATTATAGATACAAAATCAATTATTTGTACCCACTTCTATGGGAACACAAGTAATTCAAATCAGGCCTGTGGTTTTTGTAGCAATTGCAACGCACCAATCTAGACATGTTAATAATCAAAGCCCAACACCACTTTCACACTCTCTAATGTTTAGTTTGAAGTATACCATTTTGTAGAGAATAAAAGAACATAATTACGTATAAGTATTTCCATATTAACTTTTTGCACAAGAAAACATTCATATTTAACAAAATTGTTGAAATAACATGTAATGTTGAGTCACGTCTGTTCGTAGACATTATCACAATCAAGCATCTTTGCTACAAAACATAACATTCGTGTATTCTTAGAACGTCACCCACCGCACTATTGGTATTTATAGCATACACTTGACAGAGCTTCGTCACCACAAGGTTTGTATAAAAATACCTGTTCCATTATCATATCTACTAATCGTAATAGGATTTTATGCCGATATCATTAAAATAAATTATTTGTAAAGTAGATTGAGATTTTGAATATAAAGGTGAGAATATTGAGATGTATATACAATATATAAAGGTGGATGCTGTTTTTTGCAATAAGATTTATCATTTGATATTATTTATCTATTTATATAAATAAACATGCTCCGTTCATTGGGCTCCCAACAAAGCTACCTACAACAAATATTCAAGGGCTATCCATGATTCATTGTCAACAACTAGTAAGGTACTACTGTGCTAGGCAGTTTTAGTTTACAGGACTGAATAAACATTTAATTTTTCTCTTATTAACAATAAATTAATTTCCGATTTATAGAGAAAGTTTCTACAAGAGTTGGAGTCTATATTAAAACTTTTATTGTAGAATTTACATTATCACGAGTTCACTTAAATAAACATATATAATAATTATAGATCGGATAATCGGATGCATATTTACCTAAAGTTAGTTTAAGACAAAGTATGGAAACGGCTTTTTATTGTTTTGTTAAATAAAATTTTTCATCATTTCTGTTTTTTTATTCAATTATTTAATTGATTATTGTTTTAGTCAAACTAGTTCACTACTTTCGTATAACACTCTTCATGTAATAAATCATACATTCATAAATCGCACGGAGAACTGAAACTAAACTTCATGTAAATACGTATGCATAGTTGTATAAATGAACCCGGAGTCTCGGTCTTTTGAAAATAAATATCACGTGCTAATTTAGTAATTTTCAAACAATATCACTACGTTAAATTTGCAGTCCCGTATTTTCCCGGGATTTTTATTTAACAAAATGTATTTTAAAAAGCCGCTTCCATAATTTGTGAGCCAAAAATTAACTTTAGGTAAATATGCATCCGATTATCCGATCTCTAATAATAATGTTTATTCTTCTTCACAAGTTAATTCTAGTCTATTCCTTCTAGAAAGAATCATCTAGAAAACCAGCAAGGAAGTATTTTGTTTTCTCTTCCTGTAGGTATTGTTACAAATCAAATTAATATTACCACTGCTAATTGTACCTATTAGATATTTAACACAAAATCATTTGTTAATATTGTAACTTTAATGTCAAATTAAGTAATTGAATCCAAGCAGTATTACCACTTAATTGACTTTATAGCAACTTTTTTCATCAGACTATTTTTAACATGTACTTTAAATTTATGAAAATTTAAATCAGTTGGAATTATCACCAATATGGAATTATTTGTAAAAAAATCTTTAGTTTTAAAGACTTCCATTATTCAATTGATCGACAAGTTTATTTGACAAATGACGATGAAGAATTGACGAGCTCCGTAGACGTGTGGTTAGCACTTCTTCTTGGAAATCAAAAGAAGTTAACTCCTTCGTGCACGGAATAGGCTGCAACATAATAAAATATAAATATTAGTATTGTTATCGGAAATCAATTAGTATTTAAAATGTTAACAGTTATTAGGTCACGGTAACAGTACAGTCGGTACTTACTTAGTATGTTATTTTTTTGAAAACATTTCCTTTAAGAATGTCAGTCAACGATATAGAAATTAATTTAAATAATTATCTACTATTTCTCTTTAATATACTTTCTTCTTCATTACGATTAACTACAAAGCGTTATATCTAAAAGGAAAAATATGTACATACCTATTATATTGTTTCAAACACAATAAGTTGAAGAAAGCAGGAACATTATCGCATTTTCCGAACCGTCTTGTATGTTAACTTTGTGACAGTTTGTCCTCTCGCTAACGAGAAGGTATACTTACATTAGGTACATCAAACATTAACAGCATTTCAGCATTAATGTATTTTGATAAGACAAATTTCAAGGAAGACTGAATGCTGAAAACAAAAATAACGAGGAAATAATTTCTTTCCATATTATAAAATATACAAATTAATGTAAAAAAAACTCATACTCAATTAAGGACATTGTATTGTTTACACAAATAAGAGCTTTAACTTTTACATGAATTATAAAATATTTCCGGATTGCGTAGCTTTTAAAATATTTCCTACATACAGTGTAAAAATATTATTCAGTAATGTTTGAAGAAGACGGACGCAATTTTTTTGCGAAATTAGATGGAAATGACTCGAGTAAAAAGTCTGTAGAAATACGGGACTTTATACGTTGCCTGAAATAATAGGTAATTAAATATTAAGCGAAGTATGAATGATATGTCACAAAATGTATAAAACACTCTCACTCAATAAATTACATTTTACTTTATCGTAACTCGTGAACATTTACTTACTAAAGTGCCATTATTTTTTAGCGAAGGTTGACCAAGAAGCTTAAGCTTCCACTATGACAGCGTATTTAGTCATTAGTGAACCACGCTGATCACTTCCAGAATCGGGGTTATCAAATTAAATATCCAAGATTCTTTTGTCCATTGTTTGTTCGGATCACTACCCTGAATTTAAAAGTACCGCAACCAAGACTAATTATATTGGTAATAAAATATTTAAACAACGTGTTGTATCTATGTATTGTACGAGTATTATCAAATTTCATTGCCTGCTTTTTTATGCTTATTCTGTGCTGCTGACCCACCCACATCACTATAGGGAAAATGAATCCTATATTTTCCCTTCAAAAATCGTTCAAGTTGCATAGTGTGCTTTGAGAGCCTAGTAATTATATTAATATACGCTACGTGACGTGAACACCATGCGTTATATAGCCACAATGACCATAGAGCTGTGCGGTAATTGTATATTATCTATGCAATCTCACAGTAATCATCTTTTGCCATAAGGACAATATTGTGAACAAGCACTATCACACGCGATGGTTGTGTATGATGTGACAACATTGTAAACTAAGGTGTATTATTATAGGTGTGTTTTAAATATTTCCATCGTTTTTATTTCATACACCAGTACGGTAATATTACCGTAATGCTGTAACAAACCATTTGCACAACTCTTCCAACTTATAAAGAAGCCAAACACTAACGCAGATTCAAATAAATACTATGGATCTCTATGTGAAAAATAGATACGTAATATATAAACTCAAAAGAAATAATCATTGCCTTTAAAGTGATATTTTTTCACTAATTTGTTTGTAATTCATTTTCAGTGTTAGTTTTAATTATTTGTTATTAGTAATATTTATTAAAATCAATTAACATCACCTATTAAAATGAGTCCTAGCTGTATACTATTAGGGATGAATAAATATTAATCTATTGGGTAAATATACTAATAGAGAGTAACAATAATAATAAAAATATTACAAACATTATGTTTATATAGCTTTGGACTTACTGGCAGTCAAACTAACAGCTAGTCTACTTCAATAATGTAAAATTTTCACCATTTGAATGCTCGACTTAATAATGACATTGGGGTGTCAGCCATCAGGCATATGACATTCAAGATTAAAGATTACTTTTTATAGTAAGTATTGAACTACGAAATATATTTCAATCTTGTAATACCTATAGGTATCATTATTTATTTTTATAAACATTGTAAAACTATGCGACTGCTATTATATTTATAACAACGTAATTATGATAAGATTTTCAATCAGTATTACTCATTAAAAAAAAACTATTGTTAAACATATTACGCTGAAACGGTTACCATGATTTGCAGCTAACTTCAGTTTTCATGTGACCTATAATGGAACGTAGTCCTAGCCCACGTAACAAAATAACCCTTGTGACTACGTCGTAAGCATCGCTTCGCAAAAGCAATGTCTGAACTGACTTGCGTCATTTCCTACACGAGGGTTGCGTGCCGGCGGCGCACGCATGCCGCCTGCCCCCGCACCCCGGCAAGATGGCGGCACAAACATGGCCGCGGAGCAGCCGCAGGATGCTCCCTGGCGCTGCTTTTGTCCGACACGAAGTTGACACAATTTTCCGGCAAACGATACACCTGGACTCGCACGTCTGCACGGAGCCGCCGGTACCATCGATTTATCGCGCGTGGTCACCCGTCGTGACCTCCGAAACCTCACGAGCGCGCAACAAGTGACGTCGATAAAAACTCGAACTACCTAATGATAAACTACAATTCCTTCGAAATGATGTGACTACGGATCGCTATATAAATATAGAACGTGCCCTTTCAGCCCGTAGCGGCGCGGGTGAGCCAAACAGTGAGTGACGTCGACCGCTCACGTTCCCCGCGCCGCGCAACGTCAACAGTGCCGCGTCACGGATTCCTAACTTCACATAAATATTATTGGACTGCAAACGAATCATTCATTAGCAGTATTTTGAAATGTATATCTATACGTTATGATCAAACAACCCTGACTAATAACAAAGATCCATGGCATCGCGGCGTGAGATTAATTCGTTGAGCGCTTATAATGAAATAATTAGTTATTAAGTGTAGATATGATAACACCAGAGCAACTATGTTAGCGCGTACCGGTACGGCGTCTCAGCCAACCCAGTACAGTTGGAGTCGCGACCGCGTGTAAACCGCGCACTCGAACGCGCCGCACGTGCTTTCCACGTTGTTTCCGCGAGTGAGGAGTGATCAATGTTTTTGTTATGACTACGTGAACTAAGACTGATGTTTTCGGTGCGAGTGAGTGAGTTGTGGAGTGCGGGCTGGGGGCGCGCGCGGAGAGTGGCGCGATAGGCGCATAATGTTGACGTTTGTGTTCGCGTTGTGGTCTGCTGCGCGGGCGCTGGGCTGGGTTTACGACGCGGCGCCGGCTGGCACTCCGGAGGCCGAGGAGGCGCCGGTGCTGCCGCGCCTGCGGTCAGCGCGCGCCTCCAGCGACCTGTCCACACTTAGTACCACCACCTCCAGTTCTAGCCAGACCAGTAGCGGGGAACATACAAAGAGGTCCATGCCTCATACCAAACTTATTATAGAACATCACTTAAAATCAATTCACCGTAGTTGTCTGTGAACTTATATCGTACGTTTATCATCGTTATACGATTATATTATCTAATATCAATAATTCCGCCTTTATGATTATACAGAGATTGTCATTACCGGCCTCGTGGATATCAATTACTAGTATCTTGTTAGTCTACAGTTACTGATTTGACACACGTCATTGTGATTATTTCAGGTCACTACGGCTATAATTATTCCGGGTAAATGAAGGGTGTCCTTGAGTAATAAATTATCCTTGTTGCTATAATCTATCTAACGGTTATGAAATAATAATATCTGGACAATTTATATCAAGCTTAGAAAATTTTTCTTATCAAAACCTTTTAAGAGTACAATAAAAAAGTATCTAAAAGATTATGTTTTTTATTTTATACTTATAGTTATTAAAATCAAAAGATAAACATATATTGCCACCTTAGTGAATAATGATTTAGTACAATTAAAATTTTAGTCTTATAATTCGTTGCTACTTACTTTATTATTTGTGTAAATATCAATTATGACTTCATAAAAAAACTAGTACGTGTCTGTGAAGAGCTTAATAAAAACATGTATACTTATATCACAAATGGAATACTATGCATACAATGTTATTATCACAAATACGTTGTATGTTATAGAGGTTTTTGTAGTTTAAGTGTAATAGCTTGTGAATAAGATCTCGGAATAACGAATGACAAAAAATGTATTATTATTAGTTGCACCCCAATTATAAGCTTAGAAATAACGTCATCCATATTTTAAATATACTTCTCTTAATCCAATTTAAGATTTATACATCTCAGACCAGATTAAGTTACACGGTAAAGCTCTTGTTATAGTCATATTTAAATCAGCTGCTGTAGTGACAATAGGATAGTGTGTTGAGCTAGTAACCTTCCTGAGTCTTCTTTAACAACCCTGTCATAGTTCATCATGATGGATTCAAGTGCTTAAGAAATCATAGAAAACGAACATTCATTTATATTTATCATTATTAATATAAATATTAGTACAAAGTTTTAATTACATCTGACATTTATAAAATATTTTTTTGTTGAGAATATGCGAAGTATATACAAGTAGCCAGATCAGATAGTCTAATAAAAATATTAATAATACAAATACCATTTCGTCTAGTGTCATTTGCATCCCAATAAGTAGATGCAAACATTTACAATTTAACATTTTACATTATTGTCTCCACAGAGCCATTAATATGCGGAGTCGGACAAATTAATTGATTCATTTATTCATAACAATGTTGCAGTGGCTCCTGTGGAGTGAAAAGCTCCTTATTTACATACTCCAGTCATTATTAAAGAATTTGATAGAGTGTCAGGAAATTGAAGTTACTTACAGCGCCAAGAAACGGTAATAACGTAAAGGGCCTTTAGTATTAAATAGCTTTGAACGTTCCTTCTCAAAATTTATGTCGTTTGTATGTCTCTACCAAGATATTTTAGGATCTGGTCATCGTCATCTGTCATCTTAGAGATATCCACAACTGGACAATAAGCCTCGATCCACCAATACCTAACAAATATTAAAGCCTCGGTAGACTTCATTTACCTGGAGCTAATTACCTGGGTGCTTTAAGTGATACGCACGGTAGTCTTAGTACACTTATGTGAATTAAGCATAACTTTCAATAAATCTAAAGTAGATTTATTCGTTCGACTCAGAAAATACAATAGCTGATTATACGCTTAAATACCCCGAAATGACGATATCTTATTTTCAAAATATATATTTTTTTTAAATTTCGTGCTGAAGGATACTTAGCGATATGAATTGCTTTTATTATATTTTATTATAATAAAAAAAACAATGTCAATTAATAATTGTACAAATATACAAATGGTTAGCTTATTAAGTTAGGATAATAACGTTAACTATCTAAGGTTAAGTCATTGGATTCAAACGATTGTATAGTATAAACATTTTCAACACAAACTGGAAAATATATATTTGCATTTACATCAATGATCGGAATATAAGATAATATGAAAACTGGAGAGGCAATATATGTTGCTGTTCACAATAATAGATGTAGATATTGAGCAATTTCATTACCTTCCTGGAGGTAGTGGAGCAATAAGCGAGCGCGGCATTCTTTTCAGCGACGTTTCTAGAGTGGAACCAGCGACACGAGCTCAGACTCAGCAGCGACTGATAGTACAGACCAAAAGACGCAATCGACCAGAATGAGTTGAAAGAGCTTCCTTTTATTATATTTTCGGTCGGCTGTCTGCGATAAGTGGGAGCTAGTGCCCAACTACATCTTTTTTTGTTTTGTCGCCATTTTCATCCAAGAACACGTGCAGTTTTACAAAATGTTAATACGTGTTAGTTAAGACAAAAATTAGTTCCAGTACTGTAACTATAATGTTTGGACATGAAGAATACTTCAGAAAGAATTTATGCACTTGCCATATTTTATCCAAATAATGAAATAAAAATTCGTCACAAAATATATAATACTTAGTCAAGATATATAACAAAATACATAACTATATCATTGGATTGAGAATTACTTAATCGACTGACTGTATGATACCCTATATGATAACGCTTCAAAAAACAAAAGATTAAACAATAAACGGGAACAGAATCGATTTATTTAGAATGAAAACACTGATCGCTTTTACATCGATTGCCCCAGTTTCTGACGGTAGAGTGGCTCGCATAATACATTAAATAATGTTTAATCCTGTTATCGGGAATGCTCTATTCGTAATTAATGTGGCATCACTGAATTCAATCTCAAGGGTTATCGCGGCGACTGACCACGTGATCTGTGTGACTGTTTGTAATTTTACGAAGGACTAAAAGATAGAAGAAGAAGTGAAGTGTAACTGTAAATACTAATGGAAACTTCAAAAAAGTAATGAAAATTATTGTAGTACAGCACTTGTGTTTTTACTACCGTTATCACGCTATACACATATATATACTATATTAACGTTCCATACAAAAATGTCGTAGAAGTCTCATATTAGTTATACGACGAATTGGAAAGAATTGTCATAGACATTCTTAAATTACGACATACTAAGAATTCTATTGATTCTATTGATTTAATACTGTGTGTCTTTCATAAATATGTGTTAAACTTATAATATGCTAATTAAGTTTCCTAAAAGTCTGGAGAACTTCAAATAATATACAATTTCATGTATTCGCGTAGTTTTGGAACACTAAATATACTACTATACCAAATACAATTCAATTACTGTTGCGAGCTTCGTTGTCAGTTATCCAATAGGGAGTGGAATATTATTTATCTGTTTGAACACGTTCACAAGCACACAAAGCAAGCAGGCATCAAAGGAACAGGCGAATGAAAGCTTCAATGACACTCTCGAATTGATTTAATAGTACAAATATTTGTTGAGTAAAGCTGTCAACGGAAATCTATGGAAGGCAATTGCTTTGTTTGTTAAGTCCCTAACTTACGTCCCTAACTTTAAACTTCTCTATTTGGTAAATATTGAAATGTACAAATGGACATCATTTCACGAAAACCGCCCCTGTAACTAACGCCTTTAATGATCTGAAGTAACGAATTTAATGACCTGAAACTGATCAAAAATATACTCAGCAATAGTAGGATATAATAACTCTGGCCTGGGCCCGTCAATCGAAATCTCAGTATATCGTTGTCAGACATCTCGCTCCACTCCTTCCGCTATGCGCGTCATGTTAGAGTAGGATATATTCTACGCGGTCCAACTACGGTACGACAGCAATATATCGAAATGTCCTTAATTTAAAATTACAAAATACCGATATATCGTTATTGTTATCATGCCACGTCCTACTGTAACTTATACATATGTTATGGACCAAGTCATTAGTGCGGACAGTATTCATAATGTCCGGGCAGTATGAATAATGCCCAGCCATATCGGGCAAGGTGATTAATTACAATCTAAACTCACCTATTTATTACATTGCCCGGGCATTATGAATATGGCTACATGATGATCGGGCAATGTGAATAATAGCAAACAAAAGCCAAATTATAAATTAACTAAAAAAAAACATTTGATATTTTAAGCTTCATAATCACAGTTCAGTACTAAAGTGATTTGTTAATTTTTTTATGCTTGTTTGATTTTATTAAGTTTCAAGCACTTAGTGAAAACTACTGAGTTTTATATCTGTTAGGCAGTAAATTACACATAGGTAGTCCTATTTTTTTTTGTTTTCAACGTTATTTTTTGTTTATTAAGTCCAAAGATTGAGAGCTTTTATTGGATAAATAATCTATTCTTAACAATAACTATTACCTAGGAGACTGATTACAAAGACTCTTTTAACTTTAGAGTAAATTTTAACTTGAATAATCGGAGATGTGATTTCAATTTAGTTCCATTTAGATTGTTTGTTTTATAATTTAACTTACTAACGCCGAGAAGAAATTCCCATTCCTCGTTGCAGCTGGAAGCGCGCTTACTCGCAATATCTACCTACATGTGTGTGAAAGCGAGTGCGAAATATTTCCAAACTGCATTGAGACTAATATATACTATAGTTTATAAATGTAGCCCTTCGTAAATTGAACGAAGTAAAACTGAATTCTGTTTATTTAAATTTAAAAAATAAATACTAAACAATAAAACATGTAGTTATGATTACTCTACCCGATACTTGATTTCATTACTTATAATGTTCAGTCTATCTAACTAAGTATTCATTTGAAAGTATTAAACATGCTTTAAATCACTCTGCTCAATAGGCATTGGGCATTATTCATAATCCCCCGACAATGTGATAAATTAATTGGTTGTAACACATTGCCCGCACTTATTGGGCATTATTAATTATGACCGGGCATTATGAAAATGCCCGATAATAGCTTAGCCCATAACATATATACACTATACATACTCAGTTCAAAGATAAGACGTGTGGCGAAGCGACGACGATATATGGTATAATCAATTTTAAGAGTGCAGGCCATGGTGAAGTTTTTCTACATAAAAAAAATAATAAACGCAAATAAACCTACTTTCTCCTCATACAAATTAAACAAATTATATTTTTATTATAAGCATCAAAATCCCTACATCAGTATACGAGTAATACAACGTAGCAATTTATTAAGCACCATTACGTCTGCAGCTTTCTTTTAAAGTAGCTGACCGGGCTCGTCATTTGAATGGTTTTACTGTTATTTCAACACAAATTGTATCATGTTTTTAGGTTTATACAATTACTTTGCTTCCATCTTATATCTAACTTATATATCTATTATATTATTTCTCTGGGCCTGAAAAACCTGTAAACCTGTGTATATCCCCAATACATTTTTGGACATTTAAAGACGTCAGATGGTGAAGGAAGGAGGAGGTGTCCTATATATCAACCTGAGACTCCTATCATAAATACCTCAAAACAAAAGTATGATGAACATTATGATTCTAGATCTTTAAGTCCAGTCAGCATGTATATGACTTCCAGTCATGTGTAGAAGTCCCATTAATAAAATTAATATTTTTTTATATGAAAATTCCAAGCCCTAGCAATAAACTATCGTCAAAGTAATATTCAGATCCTCCATGTCAGATTTAACATTATAACAGCGTCCACACAAGATACTGTGTTACTTGTAATTTAGAAACTAGTCTTGTGACTGTTCTATAGACAAGATACTTAAAATGTTTAGCGTTACACAATCAAAGAGCAGTTCCACAATTCATTAGTGAAACATCGTAAAAACAACATTTTTGTATGAATTTTTTTTTAAGCTAAAGCTTATTCGAGTCTGTTTCATATATAAACATCACAAAAACATACAATAAAGTGTTAAATGTTTCGGAAGTGGTGTGCTTTCACAGTTGTGGATATTTTATTCTGATATTTATATCTATAGACGGAAGACCAGTCGAAAATAGCCAGAGTAACGGCCACTAATGTAAAAATCTCTTAAAGGCCTAGCTTTTGTCAATTCAAATAGGCAAATTTAGCTAGAAAAATGGCAACACATTAACACATAGTAAAATAGAATGTCCACGTTTCTCTACAAAAAGAATACATTTACAACTTCATGTTTATGTTAATAATTTGTAATTAACAACTAATTGGTAGCGCGTTATGTTACCTATCTATCTCAAAATTTGGTGTAAAGATTTTTTACGTGTTCACATTCAGATGACACTTAAACACTTGTTGCCATCACAAGTATCGTCGATTCTAGGAAAAATCGCAAAAAATCGTTAAGATGCGAGCCGTGCATGAACTTATCAAACAATGTTTTTTTCATTTCCAAGTGATCATAAATAAGCATTAGGACAATTCACTTTGTAAGTTCCCCGGTCTGAGCAAAGGTCTGGTTCTGGCTGACGTATTTACATGGCGTTAGGTGGAGCGAAGCTCCCAGGCGATGGAGTGCCCGAGGTGCGTCGCGACGACCACTAAGAAGACTACCTGTGTCTGCCCGGAGACGGACAACTGGCAGGTATAGCATACACATATGAAATGAAAAAAGCCATCAGGATACCAAAAAATAATGTGTGCCAACGAAAGTATCTTTAATTCTATTTTTAAATGTAATTGAATTCTAACAAATATTAAAAATAATTACATTTATTTATTAATTGTTGTTGTCCATGGAACGATTGAATGATTTACTATTCAACACAAAAATAATATCTCAATTTCAAATAGTAGTTCCAGACATTAGTGCAATCAATCAAAACAAGAAACAAACGTTCTCTTCAGCTTAATACTAATGGTATAGAGGTATGCTATAAATATTTATCTACTTATTGTGTATTATGTCATCACACACAATGATATAATTAAAAAAGTCGATGATTGAAGCCTAATAATCAAATTGTTTAGGAATAATCATATTAACCTATGTTGCGTTTTCCCGAACGCCCGTTATTTGCTTATATTATTTAATTATATAATAATATTGCTTACCGTTCCGTAGTTCTGGCTTTGCTTGAAAGTGTGTTTTGTGTGTACTAATGTGCCCTACCGTATGTGGTTATAAATATATATAATATATTACAATACTTGTAGTATGTAAATTGGAGAACGCGTGGCCGACCACTTTTCCAATCCAATGGTACACGTAACTAAATACACGTAAATGATCAATTATTAATCCGCCGTAAATATAACTCAATAAAAATGCCGTGAAAAAATCCGAAGTGACAGTCAAGTACCGAAACCGTAATGTCAAAATCTTTTTTTTTTATTACTTTTTTAAATTTCCTTTTCCGCGGTCCGAAACTCATAAGTCCTAAACAATCCCCCACCCCGAGATGAGCAACCCTCATCTCGCTAGTCTACCGGTAGACGGGACAGGGTTGCCACCGCACGGCGCATCACAGAGTCGCCGATCGAGACCTCTGCGAACCGAGGTACACCGTCAGAGCCTGGATAAAGCTTCAAAATGCGTCCTCTACGCCAACGTAGAGGAGAAAGATTTGAATCCTTAATCAGGACAAGATCCCCTACCCGTGCAGGAGCCGTTTTATCTGTCCATTTCAGCCGCTGCTGCAACATGTGCAAATACTCCGAATAAAACCGTTTATTAAAATTTTGTGACATCTGTTGCAGCATTTGAAAGCGAGAAAGTCGACTCAGTGGTACATTCTCAAAGGGATACTCAGGGAGAGCTGCAAGGGGCTGGCCGATGAGGAAATGACCCGGTGTCAAAACCTCCATATCGTTGGGATCCGAAGAGAGTGGGCATAAAGGCCGTGAATTTAAAGTTGCTTCCACTCTGTAAAAGACCGTAGTAAGTTCCTCGAACGTAAGAACCGTTTCCCCAATAACACGTCTCAAATGTGTCTTAGCCACCTTCACGACAGCCTCAAAGATGCCTCCCCAATGAGGACATCCAGGAGGATCAAACTTCCACGTAATGCCCTGAGTAGCCATTGCTTGTCCCAAGTCCGTACTATGTTTCGTTAAAAAATCATGGACCTCCTTAAGATACCTGTCAGCACCCTGATAATTTGTGCCGCAGTCCGACCGTACCAAACTCGGTAACCCCCTCCGTGAAACAAAACGTCCGAACGCCGCGATAAACGCTTCCGTACTAAGCGAAGATACTATTTCTAAATGTACTGCCTTCGTTGACAGACAAACAAATACACATAAATAAACTTTGTAAGTCTTAGAGGTCCGCAAGTGAGAAGCCCTGACAATAAAAGGACCAGCGAAATCCGTACCGACACCGTGAAAAGGTCTGGTGACACTAACCCGATCGCTAGGTAGGTCACCCATCATAGGCTGCATGGTGTTAGCCTTTAACCGATAGCAAGGTATACACTTAAATATAACCGATCGGACGCACCGTCGCGCCGATAGTATCCAAAATTCCCGCTGAAGAATAGCAAGCAGTGCCGTACAACCTGCATGCGAGTTAGTAATGTGCCGATCACTTACTATCAACTGCGTCAAGGGTCCGTCCTTGGGCAGCAAAAGGGGATGCCTAGCCGAATACGGCAGCTTCGAGTTGCGCAGCCGTCCGCCAACACGAAGTAATCCCTCGCCATCAATGAATAAGTTAAGTTTCTGTACGGCACCCTTTAACCGACCCGTCGTCCGTAACGATTTAAGCTCGTCAGAAAACCGTTCCGATTGTACCCGTCGTACCCAAAACATGAGAGCAGCACGCCGTTCGCCTGCCGTCAGAAACAAAGATGTATTTCTTACAACCGGTTTGCGAGTATTCGTTATAAACCGACGCATCCATCCCGTAACGGCCAGTAATTTATTAAGAGAGCTAAACCGCAGTAAAAGAGGGTTTGTGACGATTTCTTTCTCCACAGCCATGACACGCACACAGGGCAGCGGATCCGATCCGATTAAAACCGTAGGGGGCCATGACGACTCCGGTGCCGTCAACCAAGCAGGTCCCCACCAAAGGTTATGACTCACCAACGAGGAGGCATAACAGCCGCGAGAGGCCACGTCGGCGGGGTTCAACTCGCCGGGTACGTGCCGCCAATTCAGATTCACTGACGAGTTTTGAATTTGCGAAACCCGATTCGCAACAAATGTTTCCAGCCTATGTACCGAGGTCTGGAGCCACGCCAAAACAATTTGGCTGTCAGTCCACGCATAAACGTTGCCTATGTTAATGTGCTTCCCGAGTGTATCACAAACATGATTCAATAACCGAGTAAGTAACGCAGCTCCCGAGAGCTCCAATTTGGGTATGGTTTGGCGGTTGCGTATAGGAGCCACCTTGCTCTTCACCGTGATTAGATGTAACGCTACTGAACCATCTGGCTGTATCGTCCGAAGATATACGACTGCCGCGAAACCCGATTCCGAGGCGTCACAGAAACCGTGAAGTGACGCATGATACTTCCCCGGTGGAAGTATTTTACGAGGTATAACAACCCTTCCGATAGTGGGTAACTGATCAATAAATGCGAGCCAGTCCGTTAAGAGTTCAGTAGGTAGGGTCTCATCCCACTTAAGCTCAGCCAACCATAACCGTTGTAGAAAACATTTAGCCCAAAATATTATAGGAGCGATCCACCCGTTAGGATCATAGATACGAGCAACCGTAGACAGGACTAGCCGCTTAGTCCATATCTTTTCCGTTATTGTTAAAACCCGAAAGGAAAAGATGTCAGGAACCGGTAAATACTGAACACCTAAAACCGATGTTGAACGAGGAGAGTCCGGATTCTCAAATAACAATGGATCTTGAACGTGATCCGCTGGTAGTCCTTCTAAGAGACGTGGACTGTTCGAAATCCATTTCCGTAGTTCATAGCCAGCCGTTGCCAATAACGCTATGAGCTCGTTACGTAAAATTAAAGCCTCCTGTTCCGAAGATCCACCCGTGATAACGTCATCGACAAAAATTTCCGACTCTAAGACGTCCGCCGCACGAGGGAATCGAACGCGTTCCCGTTGAGCGAGTTCCAACAAGCACCGCATAGCCATCCAGGGGCTAGATTTCAAACCGTACGTGTTTGTGTTCAGTTCGTAGACGCGTAATGGGTGAGACGGGTCCTCGCGCCAAAGAATCAGCTGATACCGTCTATCAGCCTCATCAATCACCGTTTGCCGGAACATCATGCGTATATCCGTCGCGAAGACCACCTGGTGTCTACGAAAGGCCGAAATAAGATCCGAAATATCTTTATGTAGTTTAGCACCCGAGTGCAGGATTTGGTTCAATGAAACACCGTTAGAGGAAGGGGCCGACCCGTCAAACACGACCCGTATCTTACCGCTATCCGATTTAAAAACCGCGTGATGTGGTATGAAATAGTGTTCTTCCGATGAGTAGTCCCTCCGTGCCAGGGACATGTGACCTAATTGTACATATTCCCGCATGAACTCAATGTATTTGTCGCGAAACTCTGTATCTCGCTTCATGCGACGTTCCATAGAAAGCAGGCGTTTCTCAGCAGTGAGGTAGGACTGCCCCAGCGGTTTGCGAATGCTCACAAAGGGCAACCGAGTAACGAAACGACCGTTCGGTAACCGATAAACATTTTCGATAAAATGGCGCTCGCATTCTTCGTCGAGCGGGTCCTTCCGTGAAACCGTGGGTACCTCTTCTGTCTCCCAAAAACGCTGTACTAAATCCGAAAGAGAAACGCCCGTAAAAACCGTATCAGAAACCGTATCATATGCTGGGCCCATAATCATATATCCGTAGTGCGATGGTATAGCAACCAAGCCATTATTATTTAAATTTATAGTGCGTCCGGTGCACAATAATTGACCAAGCACATCAGTACCAAGCAACAAATCAATTTTTCCAATATTTAAAAATTTTCTGTCAGCCAAAGACAGGTGAGAAGCCGAGTTCAAAATTTCCGAAGGTAATTCCACCTGTGGATGTTCTCCTAAAATATCATGCAACACTAGTGCTGTAACTGTAATAACAGGTTGAGAGACCGATTCTCCAACAATGTTAAAGGTACATTGACCATAAACATGTGACACGAGCACATCACCTATGCCACGAACCGAAATATTATTATTAAATATGTATAGGCCTAACCGTCTCGCCAAATTAACTGTTATCATGCAACCTTGCGAACCCGTGTCCGCTAGAGCCCGTGCTCTAACATAAAAACCGTTAATATCACAAATCCTTACCGCAACGGTAGGCAATAAAATAGTATTTAAAAAGGTTGCATTTGGCGAGGCGGCGGCGACTACCTATTCTTGAACGTCACGAAATGAAGCATTCACCCGATTAAAAACCTGGGCTGCCGACAGCGCCAGAGGGTTATATGTAGGGGGTCTCGAGCGCCCCAATGGTGCCCGAGTCAGGTGCCAACTGGCATCCGGTGTCCGGTAACCAACCGGATGACCGAAAGATGGCGGCGTGTTCCTCAATCGCGGCCGTTCCGCGAGTGGTGGTGAGAAACCCCTCGCTCTCGCTGCATACGAGGCCGCAGACGCATACTGTTCCGCAGTGACGTCACGAGATTCGTCCGCTTGAATATGCCCTATGCCCGCTGCATAGGGTGCTTGTACCATAGGCCCGGTGCCTCCCCCACCCGTATGTGGAGATGCCTGTGAAGTAGGCCTAAAGCCACCCCCACCCGTATATGGAGGTGTCGCGCGCACGTCCACCCGTCGAGGCGACGCTCGTCCAGAATGAGGAGGTGAAGTCCGTACTTGTCCGCTTTGACCCCCTCCTGAAGGAGAACCAATCCGTGCCGCTGCAGGCCTAACTCCACCATTCCTATTCAGGCATAACATCCCGTGATGTTTGCCGTTACAATGAATACATGGCCGTGCCACTGCACAACTATTAACAAGATGATCCCCTAAACAAAAATAACATAACTTGTGATTTTGCACAAAACGCCTCCGCTGTTGAGGGGAACAATTTATAAAATGTTGGCATTTAGATATAAAATGGCCTATGATGCCACAAAAGGTGCAACCAACCCGCTTGGATTGCAACCTATTATTAATAGTATGGTCCGATGTAGCCATACCTACCCTAGTCCCCCGAGTGGGTGGCCTAATCCTACCCTGACTGAATACAGGTCTTCCCTGACTGGACACAGGCCTCCCAGATGGCCCTGAGGTAGCCGTTGCAGGAGGTGAGCCTACATTGTCAACAATCCGTGCTTCTTCCTCCAAGAAGGTCAAAAGGTCAATAAATTTAGGCAACGGGCTTGCCTCATCTCCGCTTCCATATTTTTGTTCAAATCTTAATTTTAAATCAGAGGGTAACTTATTCAATACAATATGGAGCAACAAGAATGACCACTCCGTTACTGGTAAATTTAATTTCTCCAAACAATTATAGGCCACCTTTAATGGATTTAAAAAATCATCCCTTATAAACATGATATTCCTTAAATAAGGCAAATTTAATATCTTTGCCACATGGGCATCCGCAATTAACCTAATATTTTGATATCTGCCCATCAATAGCGCCCTTGCAGTCTCATAATTGTTATCTGTTATGGTTAAATGTGAAATAACCTGGTGAGCGTCTCCCGATAGACAACTCAACAGATAACTTAATTTTTGTGAGAGTGATATATCCATCCGACAATGTACCAAAGAATCAAAAATGTTAATAAATGACATCCAAGTTTCATACCCACCAGAATACTTGGGCAAATTTAAATCCGGCAATCTAGTATAAATTGAGGCATTACTACTTGACTGACCCTTAACCGTGGGACTACTGGCCAGATCCAGTGTCCTTACCGCCTGAATAATGCTGTCATAATATTCTAAGCATTGCTTGTAGTCTGCCTGAGCTTGAATCAACCTTGCCTGCAAAGTTTCATTGTCTGGATTCATGTCAGCCCTATCATAACACATTTGTAAAGCTTGATCCAGGTCCGCCATGTATCTGCTCGCATTTGAAGCCCGCTCTTTCAAGGCCTCAACCCTGTCTGGTCTACTCACCAGAGAAAATGCGCTTACCAACCATTGCAATATGCGACGAATTTCGTTGTAACCGTTCGACATATCAAAGAATTTACAAAATAACAGGTCCGTAACCGAAAAGGAAGCCACGCTCTGCTACCAAAAAATGTTGCGTTTTCCCGAACGCCCGTTATTTGCTTATATTATTTAATTATATAATAATATTGCTTACCGTTCCGTAGTTCTGGCTTTGCTTGAAAGTGTGTTTTGTGTGTACTAATGTGCCCTACCGTATGTGGTTATAAATATATATCATATATTACAATACTTGTAGTATTAAATTGGAGAACGCGTGGCCGACCACTTTTCCAATCCAATGGTACACGTAACTAAATGACACGTAAATGATCAATATTAATCCGCCGTAAATATAACTCAATAAAAATGCCGTGAAAAAATCCGAAGTGACAGTCAAGTACCGAAACCGTAATGTCAAAATCTTTTTTTTTTTATTACTTTTTTAAATTTCCTTTTCCGCGGTCCGAAACTCATAAGTCCTAAACAACCTAGATGGATTTCAAATAAT
This sequence comes from Scirpophaga incertulas, assembly GCA_036419045.1. Taxonomy (NCBI): domain Eukaryota; kingdom Metazoa; phylum Arthropoda; class Insecta; order Lepidoptera; family Crambidae; genus Scirpophaga; species Scirpophaga incertulas. The sequence goes on along the minus strand of CM071639.1, from coordinate 15,937,664 downwards.
GTAATAACAAATAATAAACTAAAATTAAATTTACTGTAGCAGCTTAATAAATTCTATTTATACTAAATTGTGTTATATTTATTTACTAGCGCACGGTTGCAATGGTACAGAAAAATTGTGAATGTTGTATATAATCGTTTCCAATGTAGGCTGAAAAATTGTAACTATTTACGTCATCACATTAGAAACCTCTTAATTTATCAGTGATTCTCTACTATATTATGCATGTATTATACATATAAACCTTCCTTAAGAATCACTCTATCTATTAAAAAATTCGTTGCATAGTTTTAAAGATCTAAGCATACATAAAGACAGACAGACGGCGGATAGCGTTTTATACTATGTAGTGATGACAGTTGATAGGTAAACATTTATCTATGGGATTGGCCTATGTTGCGTAAGTGCCTTAAATAAATAAAATAATTAATATTTTTTTTTTTTTTTTAATAACACACAAACTCCTAATAAATTTTGCAGTTCAAGGTACCTATTTTTGACTGATATGCAGGCTTAGGTGACTATCGGGGGGGGTGGCATTGGCGGTGTCGTTAGACATCGTCAACGCCTTCGGTACCCTCCCCTGGCAGGCATTAGGGAGGCGCTCGTATACCACGAGCTGCCTCCCTACCTGCGGGCCGTGGTCGGGGACTATCTGCGCGACAGGACGATCGCGTCGTGATGGGACGGGGGGATGGAAACGTCGAGGAGGGTCGAATGCGGCGTTCCGCAGGGGTCGGTGTTGGGACCCCTGCTATGGAACCTCGCATACGACGCGGTCCTTCGCACCAGCCTTCCTCGCGGCGTGAGTGTCGTCTGCTACGCTGACGACACTCTCGTCGTGACGACTGGGGCCGACTTCGAGCCGGTGCTCAGGCTTGCCGAGCTTGGGGTGGCATGTGTCGTGCGATCCGCCAGCTGGGTTTACAAATAGCGCCTCACAAAACCGAGGCGCTATGGTTCCACGGCCTTCCGAGGCGCCGGGAACCACCCAGTTGCCGGATCCGGGTGGGTGACGCGGTGGTCCCGGTGGGGCCGTACATAAAGTACCTGGGCCTCACCCTGGACCGCCGCTGGAGCTTCGAGGAGCATTTCGTGCGGTTGGTCCCCCGAGCCAAAAGGGTGGCGGGCGCATTGCATCGCCTGCTGCCCAATCTCGGGGGACCGAGGGATGGAGTCCGCCGCCTGTACGAGGGCGTCGTGCGATCCGTGGCCATGTATGGGGCTCCCGTGTGGTCGCAAGACTGCGCGAGGTCCCCCCGCTGCAGAGCTCTGCTACGGAGCCTGCAGCGGATAATGGCCATACGGATCGTACGAGGCTACCGTACAATCTCGTACGAGGCGGCGACAGTTCTGGGACGCTCCCCCCCATTCGACATCCTGGCCGACATGTACGCGGCGACGTATGCGTCGCGGCGTGTCGACCGGGGGGGCGATGGGGGGAGCGCCCTGGAACCCGCGCACGAAGTGCCTAAGCGGGAGTGGCACCGACGGATTGTGGCGGCCTGGCGTGCGCAGCTCGAATTACGGATCTGCGCGCGCCAGCGGGCCGTCGGTGCCGTACTCCCGCACCTCGAAGCTTGGCTCAACGGGAAGGAGGAGGTCACCTACCGATTGACTCAGATACTCACCGGCACGGCTGCTTCGGTGAGTATCTGTGTCGAATAGGACGGGAGGGATCGACACATTGTCACCACTGCGCATCCGACCTCGACTCGGCCCAGCACACGCTGGCGGAGTGCCCCGCGTGGGCCTCCGAGCGCCGAGTCTTGGTCGCAGAGATCGGGCGAGATCTGTCTCCGCCGGCATTGATTGCGGCAATGCTGGCGGACGAGGGAGGTTGGAGGGCTGTGGCCTCCTTCTGTGAAGCAGTAATGCTCCAGAAGGAGGCCACCGAGCGGGGTCGAGAGATGGCCGATCCCGCTCGAAGGAGGCGGCGCCGGGCTCGGTAGCACAGCTGCGGCGCCGCCGCGGGTCGCCGACGGGCGCGAGGAAGTCGCGACCGCTACGGCGACCCGGGATGGACCACGCCCCTTCCGTGGCCGGGGGGCGTCGTCGGTGGAGGGGACCGGGGGAGGTGGTAGCTTCCCCCGAGGAGGGCTCCCCTCTAGAGAGGGGAGCGGAGGCTGGGGGTTCCCGGAAGTGGCCTTTGTGTTCCCAGGGGCTCCCTACATGCCTGAGGAAGGCCATCCCTGAGGTTTTTAGTGGGTAGGCCTCCCCCTTCTGGGGAGGAGAGCCCCACATAACCCCGGCTCGCCACAGCCGGGGTATGCAATTTAATGCATTTTCCTCAGGGGAACAAAAAAAAAAAAAAAAAAAAAGGCTTAGGTGACTAAGCACGGCACAATAAGCTCTTGTAACCAGTTGAAATTAAACATTATAATCACAGATTTGTTTCTAATAATCTTTTCTTCCATCCATAACAAAAAAAGCGCATAATATTATGCGAATAATTATTTATAAATTGATATTTGTTGGAATTACTTCTAGTGTTGTACCATAAAAATAAGGCGTTTTCTTACTTATTTATACAATGTAATAGCGTCATTAATTTGTTTACGAGACTAGACCGGAGTCAGTCGGAGCTGAGCCAACAAAATAGTTTACGTCTGTTTTCAGCGGCACATGATGCTGAACTAGTGATAAAGACATATTTATGACAAGAATACATTAACTATTTTCGAAATTATTCAAAAACAACGTTGCTAAGACAGTTTCATCATCGCTCTATATTTTTTATTTCTAAGACTAGCATAATATGTATTGTGTCAAAGTAAACGGATTTCACGGATTCTACTTACCTAACTCTATATGACACTGAACTCTCTATGGAAACTGTCAAGATATTATTTTTCGTTGATAGTTCGCTGGATTCTTTCATTGGTGTTAGCGCCTACAGCAATGAACAGCCTAGCCGAGGTTTTTCTAGAGAATGTAAAGTTACAAATGGAGTCTTGCATACATATCAAATCATCATTCAGTTTATATCCTTAATGAAGTACAATCATTAGTTTATAACGATTCGTGTAGTGTATACTATTCTGTTTTTCAATTATAAATCTTGAATTTGATATTATTAGTATATTTTCATATCACGACGTTCTTGGATAACCAACGCGGAACTACTGCGAATTCATGGACCTCTAGACTAAACTTAGTAAAGCTTTAGCGTTGTGAAGTATACAATATTCGTATGTTTAATTCAATAACGCGTAGTCAACAATGGTAGAATAATTTTGCAACATTTAAACAATAAAAAAGAAAGTTTCTTTATACAAACTTTCAACTTATATTCTTAATATACAACAGGAAAGATCATCGTGAAGCAGTCTTCATTTTAATTCGTTAACAATTGGGCGTTTGGCTATCTTACATCTAATAACCTGATCAGAATAATGTCATTGACAAAGTGTTCATTTTGATAGTGATGACAAGCTTTGTGGTTAACAAATAAAATCATAAACACTACCACCACCAACTAAAAATGCACTAAATTACCATCCAATATAATTCCGAATAAAAGGACCCGTTAAATAATCGCCCTTACCATTAATGTACAATTCCCTGCGAACCCTCCGTAATTCCAGGGAAGTGGATGAGAAATGTTAGCGGGATAAATGTGAGTAATAACAACAATGCGCGCATTCTATACATTTCAGGCGTAAGTGCGCGCACATATCGAAGGGCCGCCTCATAAGTTTGACCGGTTACATTCCACACCCTGCGCAGTGTTTGTGTTTCACGAACAAGTTTGAAGCCACACTGACTTTGAATTTCTCTTGTTATTTTATCTTATAAGTCACATTTACTAGTTAAAAGTCGAGATAATGGCGGCTTTGTGTAGTCGCAAAGCTCGCCATCTGAAAATTATCTCCACCTCAGAATCTGATCTGAACCTGTCGTGATGTTTCCTCATATCCTGTCACATGCTCCCGAATTAGTAATTCTCTTTTATTTATATAGAACATACACGGAATATAGGTCACATTTTAAAAAATAAGCTATTTACTGTACCATGTAGTTGTAAATAATTTACAATAGCTTGCTAAAGCGTGCGGGAATATGAATATATCAACAACAGGCTTCTTTTAAATGATAACGAAACTTGTCATAAAAATAATTACCTACATATAAATTACTAGCAACGATGTTGTAAAATAAGTACATATTATGTATATACTTCTTTCCCATAGTTATTATTTTCCAATGTAATTGGATTCACCGTTGTCTTTTTCTAATCAACCGTTTTTAATTCAGAGTATGGGTACATTTTTATCACCATTAATAATTCTCAAATATCTCTAAGATCGGTAATCGAGACATCTAGCGGCAACAGCTTACACTAGTGATTTTCTGCAAAACCGGCGCTATCTATGAAGTTCAGAAACTTTGTCATAGATGGCAGGATTACACATTTATAGTTTTTGTTTGAAATTAAGGAGTTCATAGAAAAGTTTATTGAATAACTTTTTCTTTTACCATTTTTTTCTGATGACTCCGTTGCTCGTTGTTCGATGTTTATCTATGATTCATTGTCTCCAGTGCCAACTATATCAAACATAAGTAGTTGTTTAAACACTATTCTGTTCTTGTTTTATGTAAGACCTACGCTAAAGCCGCAGATGTCTATACTTTATACCTTGATTAGTTTTCTAAAGACACGAGAAGGGCAGGTCAAGTACGTTGTCGATAAACGTGCCCGGTGCGATACCGAGCAGTTAGGGTCTAAAGGGATATTACAACTTTTACCTAAGCTTTTATGTTTAAAACACACATAACTGTCTATATTAAGTGCTAAACGCTGGATTAAATTAACCATATTTATATATATGCTATCAAGGGTTGCGGCGGAATTGCTCTTTTTAGTATTGATTTTTAATTTAAGCATAAACCTTTTTAGTTACATTATTTTAACTTTTCACATACTTGAGATAATGAGTTTATTTTAATTAGAGCTTTAACTCGATTTAATAATGAACAAATATCTATGTATTGATTTTATATCAATAATGACAAAGTAGATAAATGAAGGGTAAGTGGAGTCTAGTGTCGTCGGCTAACCTAGTACAGATAGTGAAATTACTGGCTGCGTCGACTTTTTTTAATAAAGATATTTTTATTATTTACTATGAGTTGTTGACGTACATATTAATTTCCTGTACAGTATTTCTGATATGATAAGTTGGCAACGTGCACTGTGGTTTTTGTGGTGGTTGCAGATATGCCGCGAATATCACAGAAACCACGTATTCTATAGGCGTTTGTAACCACTCACCATAACGTTAACAGTCTGATTGTTTGTCAATATTTCACATAAAATAAATGTACCTAATTATATAAATTACATTTATTTCTGCATGTTAAATTGCTTGAAAGAGCGAACTTATTATACAACAACATAACAAACTAGCTGACCCAGCAAACGTTGTTTTGCCATATAAATAATTATTAAGTAAAGAAAAATGTTAAAAGTGGACAACCCTTATCACTAAGGGGTATGAAAAATAGATGTTGGCCGATTCTCAGACCTACTCAATATGCTCACAAAATTTTATGAGAATTAGTCAAGCCGTTTCGGAGGAGTACGGGAACGAACACTATTTTTTCCTCAGGAGAGGAAGCTGAAAATCCATCATGGATACCAACGCAACAGGCAAGCAGGGATGCGTTGATTATGTCGGACTCCAGATGAATCGAGGCGGCTCGACCCAACAGACCTACCGACTAAACTCAGCCTAAGCCTTTGGTCCTAATGACCCTACTGGCTTGAAGTGATAGAGAGCCGCACCTCAGGAGAGGTACGGATAGCGCTGCCCCATGGAGAGGGCATAAGCACTAGAAGAGGCGTGGTTCTCCAAAGTGGGACCGGCCTGTATTGATAGGGAACCTACACGTGGCTAAGAAGGCTACCGATTAGGGGGAGACAAGGGGAGCGACGGCTCAGACGCCGCCGCTTGCAGGTCTAGAAGGTCCTGCGTGAGTTGATTAGGGGTATCGCTAAGGACATGTCGCGGTCTACGTATCCTCTGCCGATATTGACTGTTGCCTAGAGATAGGCTCGCTGAAGGCGGTATTGACGGGTAACGAACGTACACTGTGAAACGAGAATTTTATATATAAGATATATATATACCTTTAAAGTATACATATATCTATGTCCTAGAATATTATCGAAAAACTTTGTTGATACGAAAGTTACATAGTTGGTATGCAACTGTGGTGCAAAAAGAAAATATTTTAAACCGATTGATTGGTTAAACAATGTACTTTGTACCACTTTATACAAACTAATTAAATACAATTACCTTTTGTATAATTGCATAACTCTTTCTTTTTCCTAGAATTTTCAAGCTATATGAAATAAAAATAGTGAGAGTTTACATCTGTTCACATACGAGTAGATACATTCAAGATATTCACAAAATTCGGTTCGAAATTCAGTAATTATGTTAGAGCGGTATGTTTTAATTCTGTGAATGTTAATATATTTTAATCTCTAATAATATAAAAACAATATTTTATTTGTTAGTCGATTACATAGTAAAAGAATGGATAACTCAACTATTTTCGTTTTGTTTCGTATAACATAACAATTTCAGCCATGTAGCCATATTTTCTATCAGGATTCCATTATCCCGAAATTAATAATAAATATATCCCATCAAAAATACGGTTTCTTTTTTTGTGAACTGACTATGCTACGATATAACTTTAAAAAATTAAGAACTATATAGGTCTATTTATAGATAAGAATCAATAAATTACCATACTGATATCTATAAGTCGCGAACTGCGTCATGAAGACTTAAAAAACTTATCAGAGCGCTGATCTTGCTGATTGAATATTGCTTGCTACACACAAACAAATTATATATTGAGTATGTTTGAGCATTGTAAGTCTGTTTACTGAGAAATTTGATTCCCGATTTGACTGAGAACATTAATTTCACATGTAATAAATTACTTGTTCTCTGTCACTCAAATTCAAACGAATCGTCTAAGACAGATACGAGTAATTGTTATATTAAATTTAGAAAAAAATATTTGTAACATATGCTTACAGAAACACATATGTTTCTGTAAGCATATGTTACAAATAATTACAGTCAATCCCTATTCACGTATATGTACATAGTCACTAATTACGTTACCGCTCGATTTATTTTTATTGATTTGAACTAACTTTTCTACATTGATTAGAAAAACAACGTGATAACTGGTTCTTAGGACGTACATATGTACATTATTACTTTTTACCTGACTTCAAGGCAATATGTTTTTGTAGATTTTTGTATCGCCATTATTTATCCAATCATAACATGATTTTGATAATTATTGTAATTTGAAATTGATACCGAGATTTTTAATAAATATATAAAGAAAAGAATCCAAAAATCAACTTTTATTCTATATGTATAGACTTAAAGAATAATCAACACAATTATTATTACTTATATATGTATCTATCGCAATATTCAGGCTAACAACAAAAGCAGGATTGATCTGTCTTTGACCGGCACCGACTTAATATATAACAATTTATAAATATAAACTAGTAATACTTATTAATAATTTTTATTAACGAATCATCAAAGTAAGATGTACTTACAAGCAAACGAATGCATTCGGTCGTGTGTTGTGGTTTATTAGCATATGTCTGCTACTGATTAGCACCCGATCACTCAGTACGTCTGTACATCGCATGGTTAGGTCACAAACAAAAAAATTTCAGTGAACCAGTAATGAGCCGTTTGCACGGTCCGTTAGTGTTGTCTAGGTCTATTTCACGTGGATGTTACAAAAGACAGAAAAGGTCTGTACATATTTTTATTTGTATAATTTTCTGTGATTTCTTGTTTAATATGTGAAAAGCCATGAATTCAAGATATTGTTTAATACGACATTAGGTAATTTTCAAAATGTGAATATAAAATGTTTTTTGTGCGTATGTTATCATTCGATTTAGTTTTAAATATTCCAATTAATTTTATTTCTGGAAAACTAAAGGCACGGTTTTTATAGTAACTAGCAAATAGTTTTTCTCATATATACGTAACCCCAAAAAGTGTACTACTGAGACCAGTAAACGCTTTAAAAGCTCGAGACATAAAAACTTCATAGCTTTTTCATGTGAGTGCATCAATTTTATTTTCTGTTATTATATTATTTACCTTTTTATGGTCCAATGATAATTGTGTATTTCACTCGGTAGCTTATTCGCTCGAGTTTGGTATTTTTCAAAAGCCAGCTATGGAATACAATTCTACTCACGCTTGGAACCTTGCATAATACATAAGTGATGTATTATTTTTTTGCGCTGAGTTATACATAAGTTGGTACCACTAATACAATCAGCAACTATTGATTAAAAAAAATATTTTCAACAACAAACAAGGTCTTTCATACCAATGAGTGAAAAAATATTCTCCTAAAAATGTTTTGACCATAACATAAGTTTCGCAGTGTTAAAAAATAACAAAACGTTTATTACACATTTATATATACACGTAGTTGGAAATCCAATATCTCTCATGACTAGAAAAATGGAACATGGTGAAATCAATATAATATCAATAAATAATAAGTGTTAAGTGTTTGTTGCAAACCATTATACCATTTATAATATTGATTAGGTTTCTAAAATATACCTATGACGTTTCAGCAATCATAAATCATAAGCCACGAAGGTTTTACAACTGTTGGATTTTGATCCCTTTATCTTCCTTCCGGCTTAACCGGGGCTTATTGGCGTGATATTTTTATTTGTTCTGGGTATGCGTTTTTAGACTTCAGTCTCAATAAAAAAATACAATGTATATAGGTTATATAATAATACTAAAACTTATTATTTAGTATTTCAGTTTCAGCTGTTAGCCTCAAGTATTAGAAAAAAACTAGGAAAACAACTTTTATTAGATATTAATAAACTATTATGTAGAGAATAGAAGCAAAGTCACAAGACAAATCTGAGTTAGCTGACTTACAACTCTGAGTACATGATGGTTTCATCATCTAGGTCAGGGTTACTTAAACTTATTGACCCACGTATCTTTGGACAATTAGGTGAGTAGGCATAAGCCTACAATTTGATTTAAAGAGTAATTTTAAAAAGCTTTTAACTAATTTGTGATTAAGCAACAAGTTTTACTTGCGCTTATCAGCCACTATCACCTAAATATTTCCACAAACTCTCTACCATCAAAACCGAACTCCTGGGGTTCAGGACCCTCACTTTGAAAACCCATGATCAAGGTCACCGTTTAAGCAACTTTTAATAATTGGAAGTGAGTCCGAGTTCATACAATTTATGAGCGACGTCATTGATAGAGCCCTGTAGGACCCTAGTCTTCGAATTGCAAGATTACGGAGGTCCTGCCAGGTGTAATAAGTTTTTCGTTTATCAAATTTCATACGTACCTTCATAAGATGCTTCTACAGTGAAGGAAGACATTGTGAGACAACTTTTCGACTAATCCGCACTGGGTCAGAGTGGTTGGCTAAAGTCTAATATCTTTTATATAATCCCGTGCCCCTCGGTCGTCATGGGTATGGGCTGAGATGATTTATTACTCGAACTCAATCTTGTCATAAAAATCAAATTCTATCATAGAATCCGGTACGCAATAACACGTTAATCTCACTCATAAATTAATAAGTTTCTTACTGTCAGTCCATTGTCAATCATAAATCTTGTCTGTTCTACCATCAACACAGCATAAATTCTATTATATAGTAGAAATCATAGACGATTAGGTAGAATTAAAAATTGCAAAATTCATCAAATGCCTATACATATACAGTTAAAACTCGATTTTTAATTTTACGACTTCTTTTTATGGTTTAACGTATTCTGCTGCTTCCAAAATTGATCACCAGAATACTAAATGTATTGCCAAATTTGTATTTTTTATTTTTTTAGCTCAATATAACGTTGATAGCTATAAACCTAGCCAATAGATCTTTGTGCGGCAGTATTCACCCTATAAAACTGCTCTTTAGATCAGTAACTGCCCTACCATATCTACGTACTTCATTAGTCAAATGCATCAGTATTAATTGTTGCGTATTGTTGCAGCTTCGATGTGGAGAATGGTGGGGGCGCTGGTGGAGGCGCGGGGGGTGCACGGTCACCCCTCGAAGGCGGATCGCCCTCCACCGCGCTGGTCCTCCAAGCCATGCCGCAGCGCCGCGAGTCATTCCTCTACCGGTCCGATTCCGACTTCGAGATGTCGCCCAAATCCATGTCGAGGAATAGCTCGATCGCTAGTGAAAGGTAAGGAAGAAATAATTTGACTTATTTTATTTATTTAACGAGACAGTTAGCCACGCAATGTCTTCTTATCTTGAACCAAAAGATTCTAAAACAATGTTCAAAACGAAATTCTTTTTCAGTATTTTACCGAATGTTAAAATAGTTTAATGATAAAATTCATATAAATTTAAATTACCTAGTCATATAAATATAATATATGTAAATATATACTTTTCCTAAAAGTCTGTTATATAATATTGCATGTCTATCCATTGGGATGTATTTCCCTTATTGTGCTTATTTTGTATGTTCAACATGTACAAAATTAAATGTTTAGCTGGCTTTTCACTAATAGGATATAATAATATATATTACTTTTCAAAGGATATAATATAATAGACCTCAATCAAATAGATATAAAGTGTATCCGACTTTGTGAAGGATAATTGCCTAATTTATTATATAGCTCGCATTGTATACCTATATTACAACCTATAGTGAAAAACCAGTTTTTCTAATAGTGTGCAAATATATACATAATAACAGGATGTATATGATGTTTTTATTTAAAACTTGTCAGGTGCTAGAAACCAAATTTATGTGTTTTATTTTTATTTTAATCTTACATTAGAAATGCCAATTTACGACCGAGTACTACAATAAATAAACTTTATTTTCAATATATTTTGACATGGATGGATAGCAGTAGGTAAGATATATCCATGAAAGATATGATCACAGATATGACGAGTAATAGGTAAAGGAGAGGGGAAGAACAAATCCAGTTGTGCTAACCCCACGTAATGTGTGTTAAGGGCAAAAATAATAAGAATGAATGATTTTATATATATATATATATATATATATATATATATATATATATATATATATATATATATATATATATATATATATATTTATTTATTTATCAAGCAGGATTGCAGGATTAACTATTTTTATATATTTGTACAAAATTGCAATGATTTATTTATTTTAGTGTAAATGTTGCTTGTTGTACATATTACTTATGTCGAATGCTGTGTTTTCGCATCATAGCTACATAGAGATAAAGCTAAAGTGTCACCCAACAATAAAAAGATAAATTAGGTGTGAAATATAAACTTTTGCCTTTCCCTTTATTCCTAATGCGGCTTGTTCCGTTACACCCACACTTGGCTATTGTCGACATTCTCAACACGACTGTCACACAACATAATCCGTTTATTCCTGTAATATGCAGCCGTATAATAAAAACGCTCACCAGGGATCCAGATTATGACCGTTTACGAGCAAAAGCTACGCTCTAAATTAAATAAAAAATTGTTGGGCTAATCAAAATTATGTTTCATAAAATACCCAAACAACGCTACGATATTTTACCAAAATGTGTCGCCAGAATTTTATATATGTATTTTCAGATTGTCTTTACTGATTCATTTCTAAATGATTTATTCTATATTTTGTTAAACTTACCAGTCTTTTTTTTTATATATATTTCAACAATATAAGTTTTAGAAAATGTTTACGTTGACTCTATACATAGTTTTGAAATATTTATCATAAATCCTGCACATGTACTATTATTACTAAATATTTTCCAAGTCACAAATAAAATTTCTTTCTATGAAAATATACTATTTTATACCAGTATACTTATTATGTTTGTTAAAAAATAACATATCGGCATTAACAAAGAAAATGTACTGATTCCAAAGTCAAAACTCATAACATAACAAAGCCATATTATTTACCACGCAACGTTAATGTATATTTTTTTATATTTTTACCGCAATAATATATTCAAACTAAAAATTTATTTTTCAATGTGAATTGAACTAATAGATACTGATAAATTGACACTGTGACTTCAGTGTGACTATTTGAAATAGGCAGTGTAGCAGTGTTTTTACGAAACTTTTACGGAGTTAATAATTGCTCTACACATCAATTGACAACTTTTATAATAACAAATGGTTGTTTCCCCATAAAAAAAAACATAATGAACTTTTTAGTTCAAGCTAACGAAATAACTATTTAAATAACCATAGTCCATAAATATACAATTAACTGAAAGGATTTTGGTTAGAGTTTAGTTTGGTCACTTACTGGAATATGAATTTGTCAGGATATGAAGATGACATGGTTTAAGTAATAGGGAATTAAGAAACAAAGTTTCTAACATAGTTTTAATAGATACTTATATATTTTTACTGTTGTTTTGTTTTTCTTTCTTTTTCAATATTTAAAGATTTAAAATTATAAACTATAGATTTGTTAATTTTAATTAAGATTGAAATGACTGCATTGGTCAGTCAATAAAGAGTTTTCGATGGGCATATGTTGAGTTTGTAAGATTTTCAGTTTAGCAATATTTTATTAATTTATTTAGGTTCGCATTTAATTAATAGTAAGGTTGTAAATTAATTAATACGTAGAAGCATTTTTCCAAACGTTATTTTCTTTTTCAACATTATGACCTTTAATCGTATACAATTGGCATAACTTATTAACCTAAAATAACTTTCTTAAAAATCTCATCATCTTATATCTTTCGAAAAACCTTGTAGGACGTAATGCATAATAATTGTTCCTTTATTGGGCTCTAAGGTGTATTATTCTTTTAACAATTTAAAAATATATTTGTCACATAAATACATCAAAGCTATCATCATCATCACCATCATCAATTCAAAGATGATAAACAAATTGAGAAAACTGCCTTTATTTTCTAAGGATTTTGTGATGATATTATTATCATCATTAATTAATTATCTTTGTGGGTCATAGAATTCGTTACTTGAGCCCAACATATCAAGGCACAACCATAGAATAAGCAGGAGTATATATTCCTAAATAGCTCGTAAGTTTTGATATATATTTTCAGCTTCATGTTTCTTCATTTTTGATGCTCAATTTGATAGAACATAAATACCTTTAACGAAATATAGAATCATATTTTTAATTTCTAATAACTTTGATAAATATTTGGAGAGTGCCTGATAAAGTTTATTACCAAACGAATTGTCATCACAAGAGAAGGAATTTATAATATATCATAGCTATTCAATTAAAGCTTAAATTTCAATTAAGGCAATTTCTGCCTTAATTGCAATTTTGATTTTAGTTTCCCTTATTATCTACCTTATGATGGTAAAAACATTGACGATGCCAATAACTTTTGCGATGGCTATTTCGACTTTTAAATGCCAATTAGTTTTACGATCTCTTGCAGTAATCAAATCGCAGTAAAATGAGTTTTCAATCGACAATTGTTATATTTTTCCATTATTCTGAGTTCATCGTCCTAACTTTCTTATTTTCTGACGCAGACATTCTTTTTTGTACTTTAAAAGTTTTTGATGACTTTCTTATCTTGTCAACTCACTCCCATAATAATTTCTATCTAAATTTGAACCATGTAAGTGATAGTTTGACATGTAAGCATTTGAATTTTAGATAAAATATTTCATCATCATCAAATAGCATTGTTAAGTTATGCTACTTATTAAAATTATTATTTCATCTCTTATTATACGTATTTATATACGTAGCTCGTATTTTACAAGAACGCAATAATAATGTAGAAATAAATGGAAATCTTACATTAACACAACATCAAATGCTACTTATGATATGACATAGCAGTCACAGCGTGTCAATAGTACCTACATATTTCAGGATCAGGCACAATTGCCCTGCTGTGCTATAATAGGCAAACACCGATTCGTACTTCAGTGCATTATTCCAAATAAATTGGATTAAGTTTTCTCAGTATTCTTGTGGACTTCCCATTAATATCAAATTAATATAAAGCATGATTCAGGTGACTATTAATGATAAATATTTTAGCAATTCACAATTTTAACTGCAACTTTTCTACTTGACTTTCATCACATTTACAATGATTTTTAGAAACTAATAAAAGTCACCTATGTACTTTTCTTAAATTACTTTTAAATTCATGACTAAGGGCCAAAATACTCTTGGGCTAGTAAATATGAAATATGAGCAATATAATTTACAATAAAACATAAATTAAATGAAAAGGTAAAATATTACGAAACTTGACTTCATCGATAACATTAAGCTCTACCATCTTTGATTATCATAACATAATATAACGTTATTTATCGAATGCTAAATTAAAACTAAATTGACAGTAGTATTAATGACAATAAACATCGGTATTAAAAGGAAGTTAAATACTAGAAAAATATGTGGTAAATATTAATTCTTCCTAAAACTGTCGATTTTATTATTCTAATCTATACACTAGGCGTCAAAATAAGTACTACACTTTTCAAATTACAATTACTCTTATACTATAGAGGTTAGAGTTTTTAAATAAAAATCGTTTTGTAGTAAATTTAACAAAGTTTTCTAAAATTTATATTTTATTTAGCATTAGTAAAGTTTTACACTTACAATTAAGAATAAACTAAAAAGTTATCCATTTTGAAGGAACTGTCAAGAGCTTAATTTTTACGTTTTGGGCCTTGTTCGTACTTTAGTAACTTGTGTTGCCGCCTCGAGCTCTGAACACAGCTTGGAGCCGGTTTGGCATGCTAACACTAAGTTTCGGAGGCGGTGTTGGGGAATATTCTCCCATTCTTCTATCAGGGCCTGTTTTAGAGCCCTGAGGGTGACGGGGGGTGGTCTGCGCCTTCTAACTAGCCTCCCAAGCTCATCTCAGGTGTGTTCAATTGGGTTAAGGTCAGGGCTTCTTGAAGGCCAAGCCATCAAGCTGATGCCAACCTCCTGAATGTACTCTTGTACGAGGAGAGCGGTGTATGGCCGGGCTCCATCACCCATATTTACTAAATATGGCCCTGCATACTCGTTAAGGATCTCTGAAGCATATCTTTCACCAGTCAGAGTACCATTTTCTATGACCACTAGCTCTGTACGACCATCCGAAGAGATGCCAGCCCATATGTGTACAGAGCCCCCGCCGTATTGGACTCTTTCCGAGATGCAACCTTGTATGTATCGCTCACCAGGTCGCCGGTATACTCTCCGCCTTCCATCGGAAGTGAATAAAAAGTATCGAGACTCATCTGTGAACAAAACCCTTTTCCATTCATCTTCGCCCCACTGTACGTGTTGACGGGCTTAGCGTAGTCTTGCTACTCGATGCCCTGTCTCAAGTTGGGGCCATTTGCTGGCCTGTGGGACTTCAGGTTAGCTTCAGCAAGTCTTCTTCTCACTGTACTCTCACTAATGTAGTATCTTCGGGGTTGAAGAAGCTGTTGCTGGACCTCAACAGCATTAAGGTGACGATTTCTTAACACAGTAGAGACAATAACGCGGTCTTCTCGGGTACTAGTGCACCTGGGTCTGCCATTACCTGGTCTCCTTAGATGGTTTTCAGTCTCTTCGTGCCTTCGCTTAACTTGCTGGATCATTCTTAGTGTTACAGCCACCGTTCTTGCAGTACGACGCATACTGATGCCTACTTCGATAAAAGTTGATTCTTGCACATTCTTCAGGTGAAAGAGGCATGATTAGTAAAGTTTACTCGCTGTTAGAAACCTTTGCTTTTGAATTGCAATTGATTGATCAGCAATAAATGTGAAAACAATAAAAATCAAAAGTAAGACAACAGTTTAAAAATAGAGTGTTTTTGTTCATTATATTTTTTTCAGTCAATATTTAAAAGACGATATTATGCATAAAGTTTTTATTAAATGAAATTAAATTCTCTATTAACTTGTTTTTATTTCAAAGGTCTAGCTTCTGTAGTTTAGGAGATATTGCAATTTTAAAACTGTACTATTTATTTTTGACGCCCAGTGTATATCTACACACCACAGAAGTGCTCTTGCTTACTTTTATGTTACCTGATATCTTAATTTCCTAATTAATAATATCATAGTTGTCAGTACCATGAAAAACTTAAATACTAGACCACAACGGTGGTAAAAGTTCTTATTTGGAGAATTGGCAATATCTTATTCTTCACAGGATACCAATCACGAAGATATCAGTGATATTGTCAAGTATGACGTAGATGGTGGCGCAGTACCAGTTATCGTTTTATAATTAATTACATATATGTGACTCGTGCTTCTCCCTTAATATTATATTATGATACACGCGCAAATCAGATGAAGATAGACTACATCCATTATGTTTCTACATACCTCATGTTTTGAAACAGGTGTTGTGTTATATGTAATCGAGTACAGTTAATTAAATATGATTTATACATACATTATAATTGTTTTCTTATTTTTTATATAATATCACAGTGCGATATATATATATATATATATTATATATATATATATATATATATATATATATATATATATATCATAACACACTATATGAGATAAACATATGAGACGCTATAAATGTTAAAGTTAAAAAGATATAGTGATCCTATTATTTTTTACTAACAAACAATGACTAAAATAATTCAGCATCAACCAAATATACAAAGAATGGTCTCTAATTTCTATGGCTGTTGGATGCTGCCTTTCATCGGTACTCTTAAGAAACGCCGAGGTATCTAACAAAGGATTCAGAATTTTGAATAAAATTCATCAAAGTGAATTTTAAATTAGTCTCATCATTGAGATCCAATATGATAAAATATGATTTACGTAATGGATAAGAAATAATATTTCATTTCAACTGTGAATAATTTAATGTACAATTTTTTGCATAGTTTTTTTTTTAATTTTCTTTCAAATCAGATAGTTAATTTAGTAATTAATGTAATAAAAAGTTTTTTTTTATATTCTATATGAGTTTTATTTGTTAGAATAATTTAGATACATTAATATATAGTACATTATAATGCAAGTGAGTAATGTTGAAAATTACGTTCGAAGCTGACATTGAGCACGAGCGCAACGAGTTTTAACTGCTCACGAGTGTTATACGACGTTTTTCAACACCATTGCGAGTAATTTGATATAAACTTTATAGGTCAATAAAATTTTATTTTGAAAATCAATTTGTGAAAGTACAATTATAAAAATTATACTTTGGATTTCAGTCATTTCTGAAATATTCGTTATTATTTCATTCGTACAATCCATTTCATCGCTTTATGACATTTTTGGTATAAAAATCTTAACAAAAGAAACAATGCAAAATATCTACTTGCAAAACAGTACTGAACATTGAAAAATGGCGCGTTTACTTTTTCATTGACGGCTTTGTGCGCGAAAGACTAAGGCACCGACGCTTGTACAGCCAAAACAGCAAATTATACAATTTTTACAAAATAAATATATTATTTTAATATTTATGTATCACTTCTATTTAATAGTTGTAATTTTAAATAAGGTTTTTATAATTGTATATCTTTAAACAGAGTGTTTCTAAACGCCAAATATTTAATTTACAAAAATGTTTCAGCATTTTGCATATAAATTCTCTTTGGTTCCTATTTTGTTTTCTTATAAATAAAAGAGCTACTTTTCTTTACGAAACTATTAACTTTTGATTACCAAACTGTGCTGTAATCGAATTTGAAATTCGGAAGATATTATAAGTTGGTAATATGATACATTGTGAAACTAAAATTGGTGTAGTTACATACCAATTACGAGCAATGGTGTTGAAAAAATAATTTCTAAACAGAGACTGTACAAAGTATTTATTAGTAATATTAAGTCTTAGTCTTTAGTCTATGATTACATACATTTCAAAGCTTATACAAACCAGATTCAATTAAACTTGCATTTTTTGTTTACTGGATGATTGCGTAATGTCTATATACATTTCCTCCTAATGAAATATTAAATTATAATATAAAGATGACAGATAATTAAAATCGGGATATTGATAAATATTTGTTGTTTTACGCTTTACAGAATTTTCATCAATGAATCATTGCCTTATTCATAAAATGCGACTTTCTAGTTCAAATATTAGATAATAATAGATTTTATAAAAGTTCAGAACAAGAACAAAACAACATACCTCTAAATACTGGAAAACATGGATCTCTACCATATCCTTGTCAATCTTCTTGAAAGAATTCATCTTGCTGGTTTTAGATACCTTATTAAGAGTAACTAATTAAAGCCGATGCACTACCGTAAATTAATAACTGAATATCAGTAATAAAGACCTACATGACTTTTGATAAATATAATAATCATAAATCACTATGTTATTGTATTATGACATATTAACTTCACTTTATAGACATACTAAATGTTAAGAAAGCGATTCCTACATTTAATTTATGTACCAGCAATCTGATATATTATAGAGTAGATAAAGTATTTTTTGTAATTTATGAAAAGAATAACACGTGTAAACTATTCAAAGTCCAGCTGAACAACTATGCCTACGGGTTGTCTTAAGTGACACCCGAAATAAACTCGAAACAACGCTTACCAGAAAACTAAATTCAACGTATATTTATTATTAATGGGGTTTTAATACTTATTTTGAATATGTTACTCAATATTTATGGACAGCATTGACAAATTGATTGTTTTTTAAATGTACCACTACAATATTTGTCCTGATCAATATATCAACATTTTAGGTGCAGAAAATAAAGACAAATATAATTGTAACATTTTGTGTACTTAGAGTTTTATTCGTTAGTGACAATATGGAAGATTATGAAACAAAATATTTTTATAAGCTTGTTTAATTAAAGGAATGCCCGCTTACACGATACCTAAACAAACTCAACATTATACACACGAACAAACTATTTTTGGATCAGCACAGCTTTTGCGGAAGCAGGATAAAGTAAGCTATATTATACTTAATAACTGTGTATATAAAACTATATGTTGTGGACGACTAACAGTACAGTAGCAGCTTACTCACAAACAGCATTCATGTGGAAATAGCATGACGAAAAACCCATGTATATACCAATCAAACTATTTTTCATGATAACAACATTTTAATTTAATTATATTTTCAAAATAATGACGTCAGTATACTTTAAATACCAAAGCCATCAGTTTTCTATTTGCAGAATATTGAATAACATCAAATAGAGCTGTCAAAATCTTAATTTCTTTAACAACTTCAGTGAAAATTTAATTGCTTCGTAAGATCTAGGCTTGAACACAAAACTCCAGCAAATAATTGAAATCAATTTCCAATTCAAGTTTCATTGGCTCATTTAAATATTTTAATTCTGAAAATAACTAATTTCTTCGTTGAAAATTAAATGACTTCCAATTATTGCAACCATATTAAAATTGTATATGTTGTCTTTGTCATGCTGTTGCCATTACGTAAATATAGCCTGCATCACGTAAACTACAACACAACTTCAGCACATTATCTTTGGTGTTAAGCTCCCCGCATCATTAAGCCGCCCAACCCGCTTAGGTGGCATAAGTGTCTTCTGATGTCTGTTCTTTCTTTCTTTTCCTTATTTTTTAATTGCTTACAGATTCAAGGAGGCTGAGGCGGCGCAACTGGACAGAGCGTACGTACCTACGCACATTTTGGAGCACCTAGTTGTTTTTTTTTTTGTTTGATCTGCCTCAGCTTGCTTTGTGACGCTTGGCTTCTGTTACCCACTCCTTTGTTAGGCGAGTGTATAAGTTGCTACATGTTATCGGAGCTTATATTTAGGCTTAATTAGTGCTAAGCATTTTATAGAAGTTAATTTCATTATATAGATACTAGACTAGAAGTATACGGTGATTCCCTTTGGTTACACAGTTAGACTATAGTTGATTTTTTGAGCAATTATAATGTTTATTTAGTCATATTTAGATAATGATTTGGAAATTTATTATTACTAGAAACTCAAAATATAAATAATTTACATATAAATCTGACTACAAATTTAAATTTTTGGATAAATCGGTTTATAGATCTACCTATACACTCGTCAAAATCCGAACGGAACTTGCAGACATTAATGTGTGATTTTAGTATTTTATTTGTGTTTGTCCGCTTTTACTAACACACGAATTATTCATGTTTATTTTTTATAATTAAGCCTAATAAATAGATATCCTAAGCACTTAAATGGTTGAAATACTGTGAATAAATTTCAAACATATATTAGCGTTTTTACTCTGCTTAGTGAAATTTTCGTGGTGTTGGTGTGCACTTAGTTCCCTACCCTTTTTAGGTAAGTTAAGATATAGTATGATAATACCGAAGCGCAACTCTCGGTATCTGTAATCAAAGTTTCAAATACTTTTTCTTATCAGAGTGTACGCTCATTCATCGGTGACGGCAAATTTTACTTCAAACTACGTTTTCGAAACTTGTGAATTTAGATTCATTTCAAATCGATATATCGACCTAATAATATAGTTGTACCCTTCACCAAACTTATAGTCGTTGACACAATATACCTTTGCCTAGATAAGTGGGTGAACTTTGTTTCGCCAACATTTTTTTACTATCTTCCTCACATATTTTCCAAATATTCTTAATGTTTTAATCTTCCCTGGATTACAACAAACATTTCAAAACCAAAATTTGTAGAATTAGCCCAACCGCTCAACATTATTTACGTGGTTAAAAATTATTTACGTGGGATTTGACCTTTCGATAGATTTACTATATTGTTAAACAAGATAACAACTCTATCATTAAGCATTATTAGTCATCCGCGCTATTATTATATAAAAGTTTCAGTCGTTTACTTATCCGTGTAAAAAGCCAAATTAAGCAGCAAAGAAAAATTTATCGTAATAATACAATTCTAATTGAGCCATAAATACTCGTAGTACACGTTATAATTTCCGTTTGTTCTATTTGAGGTCAGAAGTGAACTATATGTTAAACATTGGTTTCGGAAATAGAAGCAAGGAGCTTGTGTCCGCGCCAATTGGTTTATAACCACAATCATATTAGATATCTTCGTTCACCTATACAGAATGTTATGAAATGGTACAATTATATTTATGATACATATAAGTTGGATAGGGCTTAGCTAAGACCTGAAAACCTTATACTTTCTGAGTTAATTAACTTCAACCCAAAATCAAATCTTTTAATTGACATCCCTAGTCAGGTAATCCCTAGTCAGGTAAACACAAACAAAAAAGCTAACTAGCCGTAGAACGTAATGGCGCTCAATTGATTGCTGCATAGGCTTTTGACACTTAGGATCAAAGAAATAATAATTTCTAAGGGCAAAATGTAGCTGGATTAGCGATAATATTATTTTAGGGTCCCATGCCCTTAGGGTAAAAATGGGATATTATTACTACGACTCCGATGTCTGTCCGTCTGTCTGTCACCAATATCACATGAACCGTGATAGCTAGTCAGTTTTCACATATGATGAATTTATTACCACTATAACAATAAATAACAAAATAAAAAAAATATTGCCTCATATCAAAACAAATTTGATGGTGCAAAACCATTTCCCGTTTACGCTTCAAATATTCATAGAATGTTTAATTGTATGTATATTCACTTTCATATATCGGGACAAGTGCAACTAACAATGTTATATTAAAGTATCTTATTTGTATAAATAATGGCATGAAACCCTTTGTGCGAGGGTGTAAATAAATCCTGCCATGGGCGAACTTGGTCGGCTTTTTGTACAGAATAATTATAATTTAATGATTAATTTACATTTGGAACAACCTGTACAAACGATAATAGGTAATTTTAAGATGTCAGTTAAAAAAAATTCATACATGTACCGTGACAAAAGTCTGTATCTCAAGAAAGAGATAACGTACAATTTTAATAGTTAATAACTTTTTTATTTTCAATATAATTAGACTGCTCGTTGAGATTTGTTTCAGCTTTTATTGAATTGTAAGAAATAGAATAAAAATCTGAATATCGTACATATTCCCTACAATTTCAATAACAATTCGAATAGATAAATTGTAATTAAACACAGTGTTGCTAATGAAAATTATCCGCCGGTGAACCTTTAACCCAATAGATAGGATTACAATTTGCGTGATCCTTGAAATCGTTAAGCTCGAGCCAACACTGCAAACCTTTGATTATGTAAAGCTGTTTAATTTTCACAACTCTACGTGAAAGTAGTTAATTGAATAAAATATATATTTTGATTAAGATGACGTAGCAGAGAGCTTTTAGTTAACAAAGCAATGAATTAATGTAATTTTGTTATTTCTATAAACTTACATTAATTAATTTACGCAACCAGTTACTACTCTGAATTTGATATTTTAGGTACATTTTCGTAATAAACGATAGTAAATAAAAACCATTTCAATTAATATATATTAAATAATAATAATATATATTGATAATGAATTAATTTTTTTTAACGCACAATACTATATATATAGTGTGTGCAAGATATATATACATATATATATCGTGTATAGAACGATGTTTCGTAACTTCCATTTTCAAAGTACGAGCTCTCGTTATAGCGTGTTTTCCTGCATTTGTACTGTTACACGTTAACGCGTACTTTGAACAATATTGGACGTCACATACAGAACGTGTTTCCTACAGCTTACGAGTACAATACTAGTAATCAGATTGACTATACAAACTATAATATTACACGGTTGATTTTCTGTTATTTGTTCCAAATTAGTTAATAACTAATACCTAGCAGTACTAAGTAGCTAATGAATTCTGAACTTAAAAAAATTCTTCGCTCCATTATTTTGATCTGTTGTATTAAAGTATTCTCAACATGTAGTAGATAAACTATGACTTTTTTCTACCTCCAGAGACTTTTTTTACCAATTTTGAAAATACATAATAGAATCAGTTTGTATTTCGCGTAAAAGCTTATTAGTTATTATGTTCCAAAATTCCAAAATGATCCAATGTTCCAAAATTTTATGTTAAATAAAATTTTGGAACATTGACTTTAAAAAAAATTGTGTGCCAAAATAGCTGCCTAATACTGTTTTATTAATTAATTTAGGCTTTAATATTGTTTCTGAACAGTTGGGTGTTTACGAATGAAGTCAATTGCTGTGACATATTTATTGCACTAAAAGCTGCATTATCAAACTAACCGTATATCTAATAATTACCGTTTGAATCTTTCATAAAACATTTAATTTTAAAAGATATATCAAAGGAAAGCATTTTTATTTTTGTAATAATATTAGCTCCAAAGTACAAGTTCTTCTAAGATTCCAATGATATCAATTAAACACGGCCTACCGGGTAATTCTAAGTTTAGACAAATCCGTTGTCATAGATTATAATCATAATAATATATATCATTATAATATAGATTATAATCATAAGCAGCTTAATATACTTATTGTTTAAGATTAAATCTTACATACCAAACAAACGTATATATAAAATTCGAAAAATGCATTAGGGCTTTGCCTCTATTAAATCCCATTATCGGCCAGTGCCGAGATCATCTCGCATCACAAACACATCGCACATCCACGCCAAAAAATTTTTGTATCTTAAATTAGATTCATTTTTCTAATAATTACAATTTATCTATAATTAATCGATATTATCATGGGTCTTGGACTCATAACCGATAACAAATATTTCTTCAAATTTTCGATTCGTTAAAATTAGTGAATAGAAGGTTAAACAAACATTTTCTATTTCTACACTCGTTCAAGGCATCATCACTCGCCATACCAGCTCTCTTATTTATTTGGTGTCGAACAATATTTCTTTCTTTGCCACTCAAGGTAAGAGATTATCTGTCCCTCTGTTATGCACTTTTGTAACTTTCATATCCTTTTTAACAAAAACTATTTATCGCTTGTTAAGGTTTTCTTTATTCTTTCACCCACTCACATTCACCCTCATGAAACAAATTATTCATCTCTCCGCATTCTCCGCACACGTCCTTACAAACACCATACCTTTCATCGTATCTAGTACATTCAAGCTCCCCTAAACACACTCATTCCTATAGCATACCTTATCCATTCGCGTAAGACTACTAAGCCACCATAATATTTGAATCAATAATAAGTGAGCATCTCTCGTCACTTACTTTTGTAACTTAACATTCTGATGCATACAAATTATTATAAGTAACCACATAAATTAAATATAATATACTTAGATTGAAAATCTTAATTAATTTTTTGTGTTCTTTCCACATATTTTAAAATTCTGTAGAAATGTTAATAATTCATTAATATATTTTATGCCTATCTGGACAGTCACGATTTTTACACGATATTTCTATCTCCATATTTTTTTCTAGTCTAAAATTACAACTCATATTCGCCTGCATAAAGGAGTACGAACCTATACCAAGGTAGGGTGA
Source organism: Scirpophaga incertulas (assembly GCA_036419045.1). Classification (NCBI taxonomy): domain Eukaryota; kingdom Metazoa; phylum Arthropoda; class Insecta; order Lepidoptera; family Crambidae; genus Scirpophaga; species Scirpophaga incertulas. The sequence continues at coordinate 15,913,233 of CM071639.1, read as the reverse complement.
CTCGGTCATTATCAGCCACGATGATCCAGCGCATATAGAACGACCTCAACCTTTTGAATTATTCTTAGGTATAAACAGATAGCTTGATACGAGATATGAAATTTAAAATGGCAGAATGTGCCTCCGGTATTTCGAAAACTCTATTCGAAAACCAATACCACCGACACCGAGTATATGCATCACTTTATCACAATCATGTGTACACGAAATGAAAAACTGTGTATGGTTACTAAACTTAAAAATAATTAAGTTCACTTTTGGCAAATAACAGCAACAACTTTGATATTTTTCGCAGCACAACTTTTTATATGATTATTGTCTAGTTTTCACCGTCCACGGCGAAGGTTCAGCAAGTTAGTTTGACACGGTTGGCTCACATCTGAATTACGCTGCGGTATGTGCGGTTTACCTCCGCGGCAGTATCCGTTACAAACTTAGTAGTTTTACAAACACTGGTAGAGTGAATTTATCGACATACCAACGTTAGAATTATGATGTATTTACTCATAAATCGATATATAATGCATAAATGCCTTAATAGCATTTCAATAAAATAATTTAAGTTTCAAGTAGAAACCACGTATTAAAACTTCTTTAGTTTAATATGTAATATAACGTATTTATGTATCGCAGTACTTAAAGACAAGTTAATAAATGATGCGACTTTGCTTCTAAGTCGTTATTTTTTTCGTAGCAAGCGTAGAATTTACGTCATATATTTACTCTAAAGTCGGTAACAACGCTTAATCTATTAATTTTTAATGATATATAGTTAATTTTCAAACAATATTTATTGAAAAATCTCTATTGTTAATTATGTATTGCTTAAAAGTGACAACATTTTATCTGAGGGACTTCCACTGCTAAACATTAGCTAGCCCCAAGGATCTCTACACAGATCTACCTTTCACAGTTCCGTACTGCATTACAATAACATTGCAATAGTACGCTTAAGGTGATAGTCTATTTTATGCGTGATATTAATATTGACGTACATGAAACGTGACCGCTTGTAACAGACCTCAGAAAATTTCAATTTGTACGTGATTAATTTTTTCATAAAATTATTTCCTAAGTGTAATACATGTATAATCTACATAAAGAATAAAATTAAACATTTATTTATATTATGACACTTTTTAATTACATACGGCGATTATTAACAAAACATGTTTTATAAAACAAATTGTCCCCAGTGATGTAGGCCATCAATTTAACTACAATGATACAGCTCGACTATAATTTCTCAGCATGTAAGAGCAATATACGTAAGTCAATAATTATATTAAGTATACAGGAAACGTAGGAAAATTATCTCTACGAGTAAGTAGCAGTTAATAACAGTTGATAAATTCTTATGTAACAACTTTACTACCTGCAAGTAGAACTAGCCGCAGTGTATAATTATTATACAACCTACCACAATATTCAAGACTTAATCTAAAACCAAGTAAACTGCAAAAGCTAATAGACATCAAATTTCAGCAAAATAATACAAAACTAACAATAGAATAGCAAGAATTAAAAGTTTCGAAGAAAATTTGTGACGAATTAATAATCACTCTGTGATTACCGTGATAGTTTTTAATTATGCTTGAATATTTTTGTTTAATTTTTATTAAACTGATACAAATGTTGAAAAGTTTTATGTTGATTAATATTTCAAATATAAAGTTTGCGTTGTGTTAGTTGAGTATTAGCTGAAATAAAATTACATTAAAATCAATATAATGTTTATTCAACATGAGCTTTTAGATGCACTTATTGACGTCAAAACAAGTTTTAAAATACCTAATATAATATAGAAAGCTACTCTACTTCCTACTACATCTTTGGACGTGCATACAAAGAAAAAATTTTAATAAAGAATCTCAAACTTGATAGATTTATATTTATATATGATACTTCTCCTTACTAGAATTATTTACCCTCGTAATATTATCAATGTTTTTAATTAGTCTCATAGAGACTATTGTTCTATAAATTATTATTTTTTATTATTTCCTATAGCACTAAGTATAACATGTCAACAGATATTTTGCAATTTATATTTTGCAGAATATAATTGCGACGAAAACACGAAAATAATTTTTAGTTAAATATGTAGATACACCAAATGTTTATCTTTAATTGTCTAATATTTTTTTAGCGTTAAAAGCTGTCCCGGTGAAATGTAGATAGATGTTTGTTTATTTACATTCTACATTACATCAAACAAAACATGACAAGTAATTTGGGAAAACGATTTAAGAATAAGACAGCGTATTGTGAGAATTCTGTGGTTCATAGATCGTGTAACATAACATAACATAACATCATCAATGAAAATACGTTATTTTAGCGTGGATAATTTAGCTACGTCCTAGGACCATTTCAAATATTAGGTTTTGACCAACTCTTGACCACGTGGTATGAGTTGTACCACATAGAGCCATCCAGATTGTAGTTTAATAACTTACAACCTGCCTATCGTTGGACCCATCAAAATGAACCCCAGGCCTCCCGATACGAGTATTCATTTAGTCTAATCTACCCGAAAGGATTGGCAGAGATATATTTTTGGATCCATTATCTCACATAGAAATGCCATGGTTGACTAAGAGATTGACAGCGGGATCTCCTGATCTATTGTGATCTCGCATAATATAACGTATATACGTTAAAACGTTGCATAAAAATATGGTGCTATTTCAAAGCTAACCTTTAACCAACGTGCAATATTGCGTTCTCGATTGTGCGACAACTTTTAAATGAAAGCGATAATAAGATTCATACGCAAATGTTTTTTTCTATTTATTAATGCTAGCAATCACATAGTTACACGGTACTTTGATTGTGTTATGTATTGAAAAAATATTAAACTTAGTTAATATTCTGAAATTGCGTTTAATCAATGTTCACTAACTACAAAATATGTAAATGTCCAAAGAAACACAATCGGAACTCATTTGTATTTGTATGACAAAGAGATAAGCCTTTTATTATGTCAAAGAGACTCCATTTCTCTGAACGAAACTATTACCATTGGCGACTTTCTTGTGTATATTTCATTATCTATTCTCAGAATGGAACATGCGCCGAACTTTGTATCGATCATATGATTACTTTCAGAGCTGTGTAGCAAATCATCGTAGCGTTACAAATAAATAAACAAACCAACTGTCGTTGTTGATATTGCAGAGGATTACTCGGGGTTTACTGTGTATAATTTTGGCAATCATCCAAAAATCAGAACTTATCACAGCGGCTTTCCGATAAAATCGTTATCCAGCTCGCCGCCGACTGCTACTCCGTTTAGACAGTGGATTGTCGTGGCCTCCGGATTGCAGTTGATGGTATCCCATAATGGTAATGCTTGGTATCCCTAAATTTTCACATCGAACATTGATTACCGGCGCCTACCGCCGACTTCTATTAGCGCCAAATTTATCCTCGGGCAGATTCGCTGGTAGTCGGGCGGGAAGGCGAACGAGTGGGATGCCGCGCCGCGCCGGCCCGACTCGCTCGCTCCACTCCATTGACAGTCCGCGCGGCTCGCCGGCGACACGCCACCTATGCCCTTTACGCGATGCAACAACATCGTTGCTCAAAAACCCCCCACTGAATCGTAATCCCCTACGATGTGACCACGAATCCACGCGCAGTGCCGTTACAATAACGCGTAAACATCGTAACAACGCTCGTAAGCTGACAGTGTCGAGGTCGTTCAGTGATCCGACAGGTTGGCCCCGGTCGGCTAGCATAGCGGCTGACCAGCTTCAGAACTTCGAACGGTGCCAAGGATGTGGCCTAAGGTTTATGTGATTCGATTTCGCAGTGTTTTAAGTTTATTATAGCTTATCAATTAGTACTTCGTGATATCGAATATTGTTCGACAGTTACATCAACGGCAGTTTCAGTTACTACATTATTATTGATAAGAGTATCCAACGCGATAAAGTTATCTGAACACATGTATATGATTGAAACTCTTGTATGACACATATAGTTTTATATTTATGGATAGTGTAAGTTGATATTTGTTCTGGAGTTGATTGATACGGTTCACCAGGTATTTTAGCGTGTTGTGAGAGACTTAAGTTCTTTTTAAGTAGTACCCGAGCCATTATGGTAGTGCAGCGTAAGATGTGTGTAGTGCGTCAATAAAAAAGAGATGCAGCGGTCTGGGTCCCAGTCGGAGAGGCTGGGCGGCCCGGGTGGAGCTGGCTTCATCGCGAAAAGCTCCGCCTCCGAGCATAGCATGTCGACAGCGACAGGCGTTTCCGCCAGCAGCAGCGGCGGCACATTGCCCAGAACTCTAAGCACAAGCGTGCTCCGCATCAAAAACAGATCCACATTTTGGGAGAAATTTTGGGATGAGCGCACCAGACGAGATGCGTAAGTAAATACAAACGACGAAACATTTTAATGTAACTACGAGTATCATAGACTTACGCAATACGCAATACATACCCAAAATAAATTACTCTACATTATCATACAAATAATATCACCGTAAAAAAGTTACGCGCGCTTCATATGTTCCGCTCTGATGTTTCGTAATAATCTCGTGAGATATGTGTAATGTAATAAAGCTCAGTCACAACAAATTCTTTTATATCAGACAAAATGATTGTTAATGATTGTCTTAGTTAATTAAACAACATCGCTTGTGAGAAGTTTGTTAAATACTAGTTGCATAAATTACAAGATCAGATTCTCGATTAACTTCGAGCACGCACGTGACCGCTGTGAAGGCTATAGGTAGATAATATTCATTAAGCAAATACGCGATTAACTTGGTAAACGATATAAAACAGTAATAGCACTTTAGATCAATGTGTCTAAATTCACTGTTTTGCAAAATACTATCTATTTCAGATGATTGTTAAGCGAATATCAGAAATAATTCAATATTTCCTCCGCATATACAGTCAGAGTCACATCAAAACTGTTTTTGAATTTCTGTTCAGAGTTTTTAGCTCGTGACTAAAATGGCTGTAGATTAATCACTAACGACAAAAGGAACGCTGGAGGCGCCACGGTAGCGACGAAAGTTCCCCATGGGAACGTTATATCTTTGAGCGAGATACGAACAAATTACCTAATTACAATGTTGACTAGGGAACTTTGGCTAACCGTTCAAATGCAAAAAGTACAATCACTAACCGTTTATATATATCTCTTCCTTTTCTTGGTTGAAATCTACAAGTTATCGTGAAAACACTAATATTGAAATCAAAACCATACAGTTTTCCAGCTCCGTGCGTTATTTGGCGAAGTTTAAGCTTAAATTAAAAACACAGCATACCTACCTAGAGAAAATCACCGTATCCACGAGTCTTCACTTTCCCTATAAATTGCACGTGGGAAAGGCCACATGTTTGTAATGAATGCCGTTTTCAACTCTACAACCAATAGCAATGTGACGTATTTTGATGTATTACGTTATATTTACGTATTTTAGCGTGATACATTATAACAAACTGATTTTTCGTTTGTTGGTGGAAAACTCAAAGTAGATGTATATAAAGTAGATGTATATAAATCAAAATACAAATGAGAAACTTTAAGGTGCGAAATGAGACCTTAACTTTGAAATAATTTTCAGTTTCTTATGGTTGTGGCAAAGAGAAAGAAACGAGTATAATAGTGTTATCACACGATTGTGAAACAAAGAGATAAAGCGAAGAATGAATTTTACTACATAGGATACTCTACTAGGATATACGAAGCATACTACTTGGATAGTACGGAGCTAAGCAGAAAATAATTTGATGCAATGCGTCGTTTGATGCCACGACTATGAAATTGTCCTTCAACTAAAAACAAGTAATAAATTGATCTATAGGCCAATTGAAATTAAATAAAACAATTGATAAACCGAATTACGACAATGTTGATATTAATTTTATTAGCAAAAGAAGCTGAATTTCTTAATCGATAGTTGCTGATAACCTAGTAACTTTATATAATCAAAGATCAACCAACGAGTATCAACTTGCCCTGATTTAAGTAGCTAAAGAAAGTTTAATTAATTTGTTAGAAGTTTTGTACCTACCTAGCTTTAGCGATAGCGCTATCGCATCTTTTACATATTTAAATGATAGTAAATACATCAACTAGGTTAGGTCTGTATAATATACAATTTTTGTTTATTTTTATTAAATAAATACTGTACTTGCAAGACCGTCGGTGTCGGTGTGGTCTCAGCACTGGTCCACGAAGCGGATGATTCGGGAAAATGAAAATATGTAGGGTGTCATCAGAGTGCGCTGTGAGGTGTATGTTTCAGAAATGTGTAGTGTGTGGATGTGCTTAGTACACGCTGTATGTGGGCAATTTTTAATGCAAGTAACTTCCAATATATAAGTAAGTTCTTGAGTATTTCTTTGTGTTTTTCAAAGCACTTTTACCTATTCAGCAGTTTCTTTCTTAGTCTCATTAGCTGAATTACGCTATACTATTTTAGCATCAAACATATATTATAACCACCAAAAATAATGTTTATAAAACTATAACAAGATTTTCTAGAGAACTTATATTCAAACGCAGTTTGTGTTATATTAATTTATTAAATTTACAGACCCAAAGTTCATGGATAAGATAAAAGGAAGCATGTGAAATAATATTCATGCGTGAATATAAATTAGTATGCCGTATAAAGAGCCGTGAACGCTAATGTAATCTTCCTTCCCATTTACCTTGCAAAATTGAAATAAAATAATAGTCATGTTTATAACGGTATTTATTCTGAAATACCTACCATCTCGAAAGGTTAAACAAAAGAAAAATCACCAATCAATATAGCCAATGGCTAAAATTAAAAGCTGGAATAAAAGCTGTACATACGCAATATGATATCAGAAAAAAACGAAATTTTATCAAACTACAAATAATTTTACTTTATTTCTAATTAAGGGTCTCTTAAAGCGAACAGTGAATCAATAGTTTAGTTTATCATTATCGAGTTTACATCTATTTTATAATCTAATTAGAGTATAATATTTATCTCCTAACTTTATGTGTAATTAAGTATCAGATGTAAACTTATAGATGATAAATGTACATACTTCTCGTACAATCTTCGTGTTGACATTAACATATTATGTGATAAACGTAAACACTTTTATATTAAATATTATTTAAATAAATACGCAAGAAAAACAATAATATTATAAATAGTATTTTGACCATTTCATATTCAACATTCCTCTATACTTAAAAACCAAGTGTAACCAAGTGTAAAGAACGGGATAAATAGTTAAAACCAAGTGTAACCAAGTGTAAAGAACGGGATAAATAGTAAAATGACTATGATACTAATGATTCTTAATGATAACGTTTGCAGAGCGTGGTAAACAAATAATAGTTTCGAGATAGGAAAGAAACGTTATGTCAAATAAAAGAATAAGCAAGCTAATTAAGGACAAATCTCTATCTATAAATATATGTGATTATTTTGAGTCAATACCAAATAAAGAACGGGATAAAAGTACTCAAAGGCAAATTATTTTAAACTGAGCTGTTAATGTTCATTACAAAACAACTCTAACATTTCACTCTAACAGATCAACATTACAAAACAACTCTAACATTTGTAAAAGTGAACTATCTCATTAAACTAATTTGGAAATCAACCATCGTTGTTCTGAATAAATTATTATTATATTATATAATTCTTAAAAGCTTCGGAATCGATGTTCTGAGTCAAAATAAAGGTCTTTATAAATAATTAATTACGTAATAAAACTTTTTGAACAACATCCATTTCTAATAGGTCGTTGACTTTTCCTCTTCAAATCCTTCAGTGACACAGACGAGACTTAAATAAGTAATTAATAATTGAAAAGCCATTAGAATAACCACAGAATTGTTAATTTTCTAATCGTTTTGACTACGAAAATCAATATGCCGATATCATCCGGACTATAATCTTATTAGTTTGACAAGCGTAGCGAACGGGCGCTCGAATTATAAATAGAAAACCCTGGGCTCATTGTTGAATGAATTAAAGCTACTCTTAAAAAAACATAGTAGCGGCTAACAATTATTCTAATATAGCTTTTGTTATTTGCTTCGATTTTATAAAAGTTAGGGTGCTTTAAAAATATTTGACTTATCATCTTTAACAATACATTGATGGATTTTTAATATTTTACGATTGAACCTACATATCAACCTTTATAGTCCTACAAGCTATTATATTATTATGTAAAAATCTATTTAATAAAGACAATATAGCCTATAGCCGGCCTAGATAGTAACATTCCAAGATATTGTCTGTGCACCTACGCTTCTTTGCGAGGCACTTGAGACTTGAATCGCTTTGGTAAACAAGTAATAAAATATTCCTATCTTCATTTTACTACGCATAAGTACTAATTACAGAATAATTGTTTGAACTGTCAGATTAATGCGACAGATTAATTCGTAGAAAAGTATTACGTATCAAATAAAAGAAGATGGTAGAACGAAATATGACAACGCTGCTTACCTAAGAACTAATAACGCTTGTTTTTTATGATAATAGATAAAATTTTTAACAATCTGATATAGCTCTTCTAATTCCACTTAGCTATCGACAATTCACACAAGCATTCTCATCCTAAGCTAAGTATTTCGCCGTAGTTTTATAATACAGCAATAATAGTATTTATAATGTCTGCCTAATTAATATATTTAAGGTCTAAAAACTCATGCAAAAGCATTCAGTGTCATCATTTTCAATCAGACAACGTTAAACAAAAAGTTTCTTTAATAATAGACTTGTTTAGATAAACTCTACACTAAATAAAGTAACTAAAATTTAAAAAATAAAATAACTAAAATTAGTTTGGCTCTCGATGAAATAATAACACTGCATAAAATTTCCATAAAGAAAATACTCTTTGAACTGATTTGAATAAAAGAAACTTCTTTATACATTTTCATTTCTCTTGTCAATTACCCCGAGCTTTTAAGTTAATGCAATAAAGAGAAAATCAGTGAAACCGTCTTATTCGTAACCTTTTTCACAATCGTAATTTGGATAGAGTTGGAGAGCTATCATAATAGTCATTTTGCATTTAATACAATGTATTTAATCAAAAAAATAATGACTTAAATATTACGTTGTATAAATGTACTTGTAAGGTAAAACGAAAAACTAAATACTAAAGGTACAGAAAAAGGGCCGCAACACCGATTAACGTGGATGAATATATGAGAGAAAATGAAATTGAATAAAATTATTTCACAAAAAAAATAATTTATAGAAATAAAAATTGAGGTTAAATAATTAAGCTCTACCCGCGCAAATAATAAAATACACAATTATCTCGCAAAAATATTGAGAAGCTTACTTTTGCGCTTAGAACCAATTAACCTCGCATCAATTATAAAGGGAAAGTAAGTACCTTCCCACTCGTATATCCTTTAATAAATAAAGCTTCTTTGTTCTGAGAAAGCGTTGCTTGTTTTTTATTCACAAATTCACGTCACTTCTTTGAAGTACTTAAAGTCAGCTTCATTTGGTAATATGTGAAATGTAATAAAATTACGATCTTTTTGGTCGCTTACTTGAGTGACAAAAATCTTCAAAATATTTTTCAATCTTCACGGCTTATTGAGTGCTTAATTTTTTTTCTGTGCATTATCTTACTTCATTATTTTAGATTTGCTTTTAGTATAAGTCTAGGTATAGTATAGATACAGGCTGAATTATCTCAGAGAAAACTTTTTAATCCAAATTTATCTTTAAAGAAAACCAGCTAAATACCGACAATCTTCCAGATTCTATCCTGATTCGTCATCTTGAAAACTAGTTGTTTTCGAACTTTGCCGTATTCCAGATTCGCGAATAACTTAAAAATAAAACGATGGAAACTATTGTGGTGTAGAATAATTTATTCATCAAAATCAAATTTATTCGGGGCTAAATTTAAGATAACAGAATTACTTTCCTTTATATTAAAATAACAAACCCTTTGTTCATGAAAAATTATGTTTACTTAGCCCTTCAAGACATCCCGCTATGGTAATTTATTGAAATTTTATCTTTCTAACTTAATCTAACTAAAATCTATTATTACTTGTTTTCAAACCTTAAAATCTTGTAACATCAAATATTTATTGATTTAAAAGAAAGAAAGCACTAAAATTAATAATATAGTTTGGTAATACAATTTTTAAAAATTTCAATATTTTGGATAGCAATAATAATAAATATAAATAAATATTTGTTACACTGACACCAATTACCCTAGCCCAAACTAAGCTCTGTAAGGCTTGTGCTATGGGATCTAGGGTAACGGATTGACATACATATATTATACATATATAAATATTTTTTATAGAAATATATATTAACAACCATGACTAAGGTATAAATGCTCGCATTCATCACACAAACATCTGCCCCCACCGGGATTCGAACCCGGGACCTCAGAGATGGCGACACCTTGAAACCGGCGTACTATCCACTCGACTATGGAGGTCGTCAATTAATCCCTATGCAAGTGAACGTTCATGATATGGCAAATATTTGCAATGCAAATGGTCATTATGAATCTGAAATATGAGAACTTTGTAAAATTACCAGTTTCAAATATAATGAAACGCGAGAAAAGCCTTTTTGTATGCACGTAAGCCTTTTTGTACGTAATAACTAGATAAGTTGTATCGTGCAACCGATAGCGTGACTGACTAATGTCACCAAATTTAAAGTAGTCCTACGATGGAATCGAATATATTTTAATTATGTTTTTTTACCATCTATGAAACGCAGTTTTAAAGTGTAGTAAATGTACTAAAACACTTTAAAATTGCGTTTTATTAACAAAAAACAAAGCTTTAGCAGCATCTCACATAGAAATAGAATTCAACTCGAAAATTGAGCTCTCGGTGAATGGACAAAAGGACGCTTTACAAAGGATTCTCTGCTCACGTTATAGAACTTTATAATAAAAACAGTTGCCCCGAAATCTGTTTCAGTTCAAATTAAAAGCCAACAAGAACTTGTGAAGCGGCGAATATACAATTTCAGTTTGCTGCACGAATTGATTCATGGTTGACGGGTCACAACACTTTTAACATTTGGTAAATTTACCTTTCACAAGAACAAAAAAAATAACTACTAAATGGTGAGTACTGTAACCAAATTAAGTTATTGAAAGTTTAGAAATTACTAACAAAAAGTACTGATCAATAAGTTAATAATCTTACTCGTAACATAATTCCGATTTCATTAATATATATGGACTGCATATAAAATCATCTTATTTTTTAATTAATGCCATAACGAATTTAAGAAAACGTTTTTCGTCGCTCTCTTTTTACTTGCGTCATGGAAGCTGACTAAGGAAGTTAACCGCGATGGTATATCTTCGAAGTCTAAAGATAATGGCGTAATAAAAATTGGTGAATAATGGGTGTCTGTTGTATATCTACCTGATAGGTAAACAGTTGTTAGATAATAGTTAGTCCATTACTTTATTTGTTTATCCTTAGATTGTTTGTCATTAGATAATAGCTCACTTAGTTTGTTTACTTCTCATTTACCAAATTCACTATTTCATTTAATTATTGTTTAACTTATATTTAGTTTCCAAGTCCATGTTATTTATTTACTAATGTGTTCCCTCCACCACCAAACCAGACCCTTATATACCATTGTCCCTTCGATCCCAAGTCAGTTCATCTCCAAACCTCATACTCGTTACTCCTAAATCTTGTTAATTTTCTAAGTCTTAGTATAATAAATAAATTAGTTGTTAAAAACATTAGTTTTACTGTGACCACGTAACACAGTGTTAAAATTAGTGCCTGTCATTTTGGCACCTGGCATTTGGCTTTTAAGATTGGCGATTCTTTAAGATCCACATTCCCACTAGGGAGCATTGGGACAAAGGGCTGGTAGGCAAAAATGATATCTGGAACATGGGAACATTATACTGCAATAAGACTGAAAAGCCTACCAGCATGAGCTTGTCTAAGAGCTCAATCACAAAAGAGGAACATAAAAAGGGGTTAAGAGTTAAAAGAATTAGCACACAGTAAGTTTTTATGGCTATGAAAAATTGGCTCAAGTTCACAGTGAGCTCGAGTAGAACCCTGATCCGCATAGCACTAGGCGCCGTGACATGTTACTTTAGCATTAGGACCGTGCTTCACGAAATACCCATTCACATCAGAAACTACAAGGATACTACAATAGTTCCATTGTGGGTCCACGACCACACACGATGGCTCCCACAAAAAGACTAAGATAACATACACTTGGCGGCGAAAAACTCGCAAAATTTACAAAGTGAACAATTATCTATTCATTAAAAGAAATCGTTACAGAAGAATACATATTTATGTTTTTTTTTTGTAAATTAAGCATATTTCAAACGTTTTACTGCTGAGTTTATAATAGTCCACCCCTCTTATTTGAGCTGAATAGTAGCCGAAGCGTGGGAGGATAATTGAAAACACGTGTGTGCATTGACTTTTATAAATTCACTTTCCATAAATGATGCACATAATTTTACTATTGAAATACAAACTTATTTTTAAACAACCTTTAACATTTTCAAACAATCTATTGTGATTCCGCAAAGGGTAGAGTAGACACATATAGTGCAGAGGATAGACAACCAAAGTATGAACTAACTGAGTGATCCCACATTGCTTACTGTTAACATAGTTTGCTAATTAAGTTATAGATTATTTTGAATTACTATTACATAGTTTCATAGAGTAACTTAATTACTATGTGGAAAGTATGCATGATGCATCAATAAGCCTGATGAGTTTATCAACGCAATGAGAAACTTAATTATGTTAAGTAAATAATTATCTTCAAAGACTTTATGTTATCTTAGGTGTAGGTGTGGCTCCAGCGAAGAGCCTTAGGACTTACATCCATCAAGAATCTTTAGTGCTGTCCATTCGTATCAGTCCGTAATGCCATCACCACCTAATCGAAAGTGCTTATGAGCTTCGATATATTCCTGTTTCCGGAAAAGTAAACTAATAAGACGTTAATTATTCATTTTTTGATGCTACGTGGTTGGTAGTATAATATTTGTTATTATGACAAACCATTGACTGTTTAGCGTCATTCGTTTCAAATCTAATGATTGGAGCAAGTATCTGTCTGCTGTTTGAAGTTCTATTGATAGCTGCGATATTAACGTATCCACTGCTATTTGTTTTGAAAACCAAAAAATAAAATAGGCCTCGCACAAAGATAACAATCTAAAGTGGCACTACATTCTTTTTCGTAACTCAAAAGCATTGGGTATATTGGTCTTAATATGTTCTGAACTGAAATCTTTCAACTTAGTTTACCGCTTCTTCAGGAAGTAGGCTGCTCTTCTAGTTCGTCAGCTCCCGGCACCAACGCCGCTTTGATCAGGGAGCAAACAATCTAAAAAAGCAGACTATACAAAGTCTTTCTTTGCTAGACTTATCCTTTGCTCATTCATCAGAACTACTCTACCTACTACATGAGTCAAGGTTACGGAATGACGTACTTCTCATACTTGCATTCACGAAAAATTTTACTCTATATTACTAATGGCTGTTTTTATAATATCGCTAAAGTGCTCCCCAAGAAATAATTACAATATTAAAAATAAACTGATCAATTATTAAAAGTGGAAACAAATGACAACATAAAGTGTAATAATAATTTCTCTAGTTAAATTACATACAATTAATAATTTTTCCACGGAGAAAATAGGATGAGGAATCCTCATAGAATATACTATACGAGTGACCACATAGATTATGTCCGATTTCTACAGACTAATCTTTGTTCAATACCTTCAGCCCTTAAGCTATTAAGGCTTCGTCAGATGGCGACCCCCTTAGGAAAAGGAATGATGCAGCGCTGCACTTACTATAGTGGGCGGATCGTATCTCATAAGGATCAAGATGGATATTTTGTAACGCATCAATTGATTAGCAATCGTTATCCAATGAGAAGACTTAAATTATTTGTATCGGATATAGCTATTAAAATCGATTAAATACGTCATGCGAACGATAAAGTTATAAAAAGATAAATGTGTAAAAAAGCAAGCAATAATCAAATCGATTCGATTACGCTTGTCGATTAAGGTATAAAGTCGTCCAACAGATTAGTAAATTAAGTAAAAATAAACTGCTTTTTTCTTTTTGTTACATATAAGTATATCAAGAAAACGAAAAAATATAAAAATAGCTAAAATCCTATAACAACACCACACAGCCACATGACGTGCAGATAGTACAAATGTTTTTTTCAATAGTCGATTACAATTATAATGAAAAATCTTCTAGTTTTTTTTCTAAGTTGCAGGTTAACTTAGCCATACAGCACGTTTTAATGTCACACCTTGGAATGAAAGTAGATTCCAAACATAATGTGTGAACGTCAGCGCGCCATTATCACAAATAAAATACGTAATATGACCTTTATGTTGTAGTAAACAATAAAATGTACTGGTATATACTTATATTGGGACGGAATACAATTACAATCGCTATTACTGATATACTGATAGGTGATTGTGTTTCCAAAAAGTCCCAAAACATTTAACATTACTTTCAAACAGTAATAACTTTATTTAAGAAATTATTTTTAACGGTTGCTGTTTGTCTGACGAATTCAATCTAAATTAAAACGTATAAAGACATACGGGTTAATCCCTCAATATTTCCCAAAAGAGTAATTATTCTAAAGATTGAAGTTAGAAAGTATTTGTTCAATGAAATATACGAGTAATTTGAGTTATCAAAAATGTAGCAACTGCATTCATAGATTTTTCAAATGGCTTACTGAAAACGGAAATCAACCTGCAAAGTGAAAAAAAAATCCGCTGTGGTTATTGTGATATAATTATCTTTATGGGAATGAAATAGCCTGTTGTGTTTTTAATAACAAAAGCCAAACGTGATAGCAATAGCGTCATCATGCATCTATTGAAGAAACTACGCACTTGGGAACTCGTTATTGGATATGTGTCAGATATCAAGCTGACGAGCGTGCTCCAAGTCAATTATCTGAACTTCACGAGCACGCAATAATTATTCTATCGAGGCCCGCAAAACGCAAGATATACTGACTATAGCCCTTTGACATTATTTACCACGCGTATAGGCGATATAGGCGGGAAGGTGTGAACTGTTTCTAGCTAACCTTTACCCGAAAATTATCAAACCAATATCATAAAACTAATTGAGACTCTTTTCTGGAGTAACATAATGATGAAGTATTCGTTTTTATTTAGGTCGTACGTAAGTAACGCTACGCTGAAAATGTTTGTTACTCTTCAATTTCACAATTTCAAATCAAGCTCTTTATTTGCAGAATATATTAAATGCATAAGCTCTAATAATATTATAAGTACAGTATTATACCCTCAAACGGTTTATAAATGTCAGGCTATGAGTGGGAACATAAATAACATTACGATGAATAAGAAATGAACAACAAAATTGAAATTGATGTCAGCTTTGCATAAAAATACCCAAGTCAATAAAAATACAAACACGAAATCTATTAATGCAATTCATAGCATTAACTACATATTTAAATGTTTCATTAAGATACTCTTTTACACTGTAATATGTTTTATTTACCAGTGATTTCTTTATTTTAATACGTCAATAGTACAATAATTTTATATATACCTAGTTTATGAGTGGAGACACGGGACGAGGAAGACCTAGGCGAACATATTTCGAACAAATCGAAAGTGTCCTCAAAAAAGGCCAGGTTTTATGAAATTTGTTTTTTTAAATTTGTTAAAGTTTATGAAATTTGTTTAATAAAATCAAAAAAAAACAAAACTCCTGCTTTCGTCATACTTTTGTGTATTATTAGCTATATTTCTGAAAAGTTAATTTAATTTATTTAGTTAAATGTCTATGTCTATAGAACACATGTCTATGTGCTTAAATGTTTAAAAGTTTGATTATTAAATAAATGATAAGACGTATTTGTACAAACGTAAACGTCACGTGTTTGCATATATAGAAACTACTCAAATTCTTGACCGAAAAATGTTATGGCAACAAAGTTTAGAAACAAAATAACATTTCTATACCTTCTATTCTCGTAGTCCAATGGATGGAACAAATTAATATAACATAGGGACAGAATAAAGGTTCTTATGTAATACATATATACATAATGACTACCAGTATTTGAAGATATCGATTTCAATAATAAAAAATACCAAATGTCAAATCTATATAACACCTATAAATCACACATTTTGGCAAGACTATTTAAAGCATATTAAAAACACACGTTTTGATATTGACAATGTTTATGTTTTTGTAATATAATCTATTTGGAATCTATGTCGTACTGTAAAATACTCAAACATGGTGGCCAGTAAACAAAAATATCTTAACCTCTAGCAGTTAGTACTTTCCTGAAACAAAAACAAAATAAATTGTTAGTCAATAAGTCAAGTTATCATCAACTTTGTCCTTTAAAGAATAATCTTATTATAATCTAATTTAACATTAATTGTTGTTAAATTATCACAAACTTAAAAACCATGGCACCTATGCTTTACAAAAATAGTAGCTCATCTTCATTTCTTGATTGTGCTTTCAATTGATTGCAATTTATAAACACAAATTACTATAATTGTGTTTAATTGTAGTTTTGGCATTAGTCTTCCAATCGTACAGAAGTCGATACCATTCCAGGCACGTACAAATGTGTATTTCATCTTTCAATGTTGTACACACAGTATAACACATCATCTTTTACATGTCGATCTTGCAGCAGTTCTAATGTCGCTCGTAATAACGACGATTTTCGTAATGCAGGTAAAGCTAGTCATGTCGTTGACTGAACACTTATAGACGGTCCGTCCATGGTAAAAAGTATGTTTAAAATTAACTAATTTTCAAAGGCTAGTGTGTCTCGCAATGACCTAATTGTCTTAACTTGTTAGAGTAAGCCCTTAATTCTTGTTGGGGACGTATATGAGTCTGAGATGATTATTATTTGAATACTCGTACAGTATACATATATCGGAACATTCTTTTGTGTCAATGACTTATTTAATATTTAACTATAAGTTTTGTAATATAAAAATTTAAAATGATAAGTCTTAGAATCTACATTTAAAAAAAATAAAACGGATGTATAGTAAGAAATCAATCTTACTGAACTTACTTGCTTATCAAAAAAAAAAACATGAAACTTGAAATCTAAGTCAAAAAACAATATAAGCACTGACCGCTGTTGATGGGCACAACGCTTCCGATACTTGCACCATTGCCACGTTGTATGGCAATAGCTATATAAGGACTTTTTAGTCACCATCACCATCGTTACTTGCGTCTCATAGATAGGGTTGACCAAGGGTAGATAGATACCTACCCGATGGTACGTGGTTGCAGTCGCCTACAGTACATGTGGGTCCTGTGAGCTTCGCAGCATATCTGTAACCCTTAAAAATTAATCTCTGTATACTTCACCAACATGAGACATAAAATGTAAAGTCACAGCACTCAGTAATTTTACTGCCTATGTTATCCTTCATTCCGGTATATAGCAATGCGAACACTGTTATTTTGTAACAGAAATATATAAAGAAGCAAACGATCCAGGTAAAGTGTCTCTCTCCGGTAATAATAATAACTTTTAACGCTATATATTTCATTATGTTATTATTTACTTAACGCACTTAGCTGTGTAGTTTTAGCTGGTGTATTTCAAGTTCCACAATACCAGGTCACTGTCATATTGATATGTCAAGTAATGATTTTAATAATATTAAAAATATTTTTCGGTATTTAAAATGTTCAGTAAGTTCAGGTATTCAGTATTCTCGGAGTAATGACAAAGTTTTGAGAGCATATTGTGATGCAGATTTCGCAGGTGATCCTGACTGTAGGAAAAGCACGACTGGCTTTGTTATTATGTATGGTGGTGGACGATTCATTGGTGTTCGCGAAAGCAATCCGTCACTGCATTGTCCAGTACAGAGGCAGAATACATCTCAGCTGCTGAATGCATTAAGGATCTGCTTTACGTACAGAGTCTATTAAAAGAGATTACTGGTACAGTTCCAAAAACAGAATTATTTGTAGATAACCAATCAGCTATAGTGCTTATTAAAAATGGAATATTAAACAGGAGAAGCAAACACATTGATGTGAAATTTCATTTTATTAAAGAAAAAATAGAACAAAATTCAATTGAAATATTTATTGTCAAACAAACAACAACATTGCAGATATATTGACTAAAGGATTGGACAGAACTAAGTTTTTGCGCTTAAGAAAGTGTATTGTGAGTGATCGGTGATTAAACTGTGAACTCTTCGTAGTTAGGTAGGTAGTTATTTTGTTTAGTTTTAATTGTTTCGAGTTTTCATTCAAAAGTTTTATTTTAGTTTATATTTTGAGTAAGATGTGAAAAAAGGATTGTTATTTAAATAGTGTGTAGTTAGAATAATGTTTCAGTTTTGTGTGTTATTGTGTTCTACTGTGGTAATAATTGTTTTGGGTTTTATTTGATTATGTATAAAGATATAAAGACAAAATTTAGAGGGGATATTAGTATATGGAAATTTTGTGATCTATGGTTTTGATTGTCATAATTAAAATAGGGAATCAAAGAGATGGTTTTGAAGTTGGAAGTTGTAAAAATAGATAGTAAAAAATGTTGAAGTAATGTTTGGGGCATTTATAATTATTTTATAATGAGTTTTTTTTATCTAGTGATGTTTACAATTGAACTGATGGCAAGATGATTTGTAAAATAAAAAGTGAATATATAGAGATTGAAAACTGAGTAAGTAAATATTTATTTGGATCCCATATGAATATTCCCATTTAAATGTTATAAAAATTTCTTCGTGTAATAAAAGCAAATAATTTAATTCATAACCACTTTCTATTTAATCAACACTGTCATGACAGTTTAAAATAATTAAATACAATATATATAAAATCTGATCTAAATTCCAAACATATCGTCGTCACATATAAATACTAACAACAGACAATCAATATTCAAATAAACTTCAAACTTCACTTTTACAAAAACAACCCAGCCAGTATTAAATTCAAAATATAAACTCTATGACAGCCCCTCTGAATTTAATATGCATTTGAAACCTCACTTCATCTTCTAATAAAACTAATATCACAATATCAAAACATTCTTCCAATGAGTAAATATCTAGCGCACAGCACGCTTCATTCTTTTAAACTCATAATAGTATATTTTAATTTTGACAAATAGCTAATCATAGACAAAATTCCAACCTCTAACATCCCCTCTGAATTTTGTGTTTACATACTTATTCAACACATTAACTAGAAACACATGAATTAACCTACTCCCACAGAACACATAATATTAACCATATACAAAACACCTCTTTAATAAAACTTGTTCAACACTATCTCAAAATTATCTTCTTCTATTACTCTTCTTCACAACGATGTACAAAATTCTCTTCATCATTAACCGACTTTCTTCATCAACTACCCTATCTTCATTACAAACTCCATCTTTATCAAAATTATTCTCTTCAACACCAATCATATCTTCATTAACAATCATACCTGTATCTTCCTTTATAGTATTCCTCTTTCGTCTTATTTCACTTCTTCTAGCTATATTTCTATTATCAAAAAAAACACGCCTCCTCTCAAACCTGTAACCATCTTCTATACTATTTTCCAAATTATTAATATTCGTCTCTTCGAAATCTTTAGTATGCGCAGTGGAAGCGTGCTGGGCCCATAACCTGTTATAAAAATTTCTTCGTGTAATAAAAGCAAATAATTTAATTCATAACCACTTTCTATTTAATCAACACTGTCATGACAGTTTAAAATAATTAAATACAATATATATAAAATCTGATCTAAATTCCAAACATATCGTCGTCACATAAAATAATTTCTAACAACAGACATCAATATTCAAATAAACTTCAAACTTCACTTTTACAAAAACAACCCAGCCAGTATTAAATTCAAAATATAAACTCTATGACAGCCCCTCTGAATTTAATATGCATTTGAAACCTCACTTCATCTTCTAATAAAACTAATATCACAATATCACAAAACATTCTTCCAATGAGTAAATATCTAGCGCACAGCACGCTTCATTCTTTTAAACTCATAATAGTATATTTTTAATTTTGACAAATAGCTAATCATAGACAAAATTCCAACCTCTAACAGATATGTAACAAGTACCTAAGTACGAGATAATAATATTCCTGATTATTCAAGAAACTATACGATGCAAAAGTAAGTCTGATTTCCCTTGGGTGATTTCAATATTGCTTCTGAGCGATGAGAATATTATTGCTTTGAAATGTCGCGAACCTACAGCAAAGTACTTTTTGGAATGAGAGGAATTTAGATATTAGTACATTCATTCCTATTTTCGTTGTTTGATACTGCACATATTTCGAGTTACTTGATCATTTCACCATATCTGTCTCTCGTTTTATTATATATAACTGTGTGTAATAATTATAATATGTCTGTATACAAAGAAAAGTTTTTAAATTGCAATATTTACAACAACAAATAATTTTAAATATTGGCTTAATTGTCATTTAATACTTTTAAATGTTTAATGTAATCAAACAAAATAATTCGTATTACTATTCTTTAATTTATTGTTTATTTAAATATTGTTCGCCTGCAACAGATGAGAAGGTAGACAAATAATTAAGATTTGATAAGCATATGAACATAATAATCATTTAATGATTTGACTAACATATAATATAATGATGTAGTATACAAATTTATGAAAATCTTTTTAAAAATGATTAATGTCCTTGGCTGTGGATAACTGCATAACAGCAGCCTGGTGAGGTTATCTACTTCTGGCAGGTTTCAACTGAAAGAGATTCCACGCCTCCTAAACCAAATCCTACAGCTAAATAATGTTTATCACACTGTCTGTTTGCTAGTTTCTTTGCTCTTTATACCAAAGATAACCAATGAGATTAAGATTTGAGTCACTCTAATAGAGTTGATTTTTCCCAGAGAGTACTGTGTTTTAAAAATCGTGCTGGAATGTTCAAATGACCGAGAGATAGTCATCTGGATATGGCAACACACATTCTTTCAGTATCTATTTGTATTGAAAACTGTCTTTTAATGCTTAAACAACTTATTAATTTATTTTGTTTTCTGTACGAACACATAATCTAACTCTATTATAGCAATAACGTTATGTTGATTATGCAACAGTCACAATCTAACAAAGTGATTGTCAATACAATCAAGTTTACTTGTCAAACTCATGCTTTCTGTTGATTGAAGTTATAACCAACTTGCTAATGGCATTTAAGTACTTCAGCAGTTCTAATTATGCTATGCTCTATTTTATAAGATAATTATATTTTGAAATCAAAGGATCTTTTTATTGTGAACTGTTAACTTGATTAATTGAATTCGCAATTAGAATTCACTATTTATACATAAATATTTACAATAATAATTATTTCAGTTTTATTTTGTTATTTAATTATTCGGATTCGATTTATTTCAGCAAAATTGTCATGTCGTCGTTTTATATATTAATCAAGTATAATAAAGTTTTAGGATTATAACATTTTCAATTTTTTTGCTAGAATAGTCGTAATCCTCTTAAAAACATATTTATTTGTTATCCGGTTGTGATATATATCTATACCTGATATAGATACCAAAAATGTTCTTTAATCCAATACTTTTGTAAACGAACTTTAATACGAAGACTGTATTCAATTTGCCGTAAATAATATATTCATTCAATATTTAACCTTTATAGGAAGTTTTTATGATTTTTTTTGCCAGAATCTTGAATAGATATCACACTTGTTTTGAACTTTGCCATCTCATAAAATATTTTAAGAAAATATATATAAAATGTTATTAAATTTGCTGCGCTGTAATGGTAGTTACTCTTAACGATAAATGTCAAGTTTTCATTAAATTATATGTTAGTATATTCTGATACCAGCACCAATCAGTTCGGACAGCCCTGAAGACTTGGGAAGATTACACACTTCATTCATCGTAAACACTTTTTAGATTAGGAACCGGAATCACTGAATTTAACTTTATTCAACAGAGTCAAACGTATTTGTATTCAACATTAGCCAATGCTGTTATCCGACCGAAATCTAAGAATTTTTTTTTTGTTATTTTAAACATACATACCGTGCTTCGTTGCCGTGCTGCGTTCTTCACTACTTTTGTGTTACTTTGAGCTTCTTCTCCATTTGTCATCATTGGTAACATGCACAAATCAAAGACTAGTCTTGAAGCATTTGAGAAACTATCACCAAATTTCTTAACTGACTAGATTTACTCAGGTTATTTTTATATTTCACTATAGTAAATTATTAAAATCCTTTCCCTGGATTGCAAACTAGCGGCAGAGGAATTAAGAAACATCATTGAAATCGTATCAATAGTACCACCAGTTTGCATTCTTATAATAAATATATACTTATGAATGACTAAACCATTATCAATAATCGCTTAAATGACACAATATCCATGGTTACATCTGTATGGCTACCATGAATTTACAGTCGATATCAACAGCGCTAATATTTGTATGCAAAATTTATGCAGCGCCCTTAACGGAAACACAATGAACTAAAATTCTATTGCATTTTAGTTAATAGATAGACATGACTTCTCATTCACTACATGTCAAATACCTACCGAAAACGACAGCAAATTCACAAATTACCTACGCTTAGCTTCATCGATAGTATATTGCAACCTTGAAGTAATCGAGGATAGAACAGACGCACATTCTAGTTTAGTTATAAATATTACATAGGACATCACATACATACGTCCTTTACTTGAGTACATTGTTTGCATGCTATCAGCGAGTATAACATTATGAATTAAGAATCAGTAGCAAACAGTTCCTTCAAAATCTACTTTTATCTAGAAGTTTTATTTCCCTTAATAAGTGTGGTTCTTTGCTCGGCTTTGGGCGTCGCAGAGCTTCTGAGCCCCCTATATATGGGTTAAGTTTGTTGCCATAATATCATTATTACTAAACAATTAAGCGATATTCATCCCTATCGTGATTTACCAATATGATAGCCAATATGATACACGAAGTTAAAAATACGAGTACGTTAAAAATTATAACATTAGTCATTTTTAACATAACATTATCAATTTTGAAGATATTCATAATCTCGGAAATGTGTTTATTGTAACTTTTGAATAAAAATGTAAATAATTTAAGTTATTCTCCTTAATTTAATGAATTTTAGAGTCAATACAAATTCAATCAAAAAAGTCAATACAAAAAAGGGTAGGCCCTTTGACACTTAATCAGATCAAAATGACTGTTACTTTATCCATCATTTTTGAAAACGTATAGTAGGAATTCAGAACAATCAATCTGAAAATGTCGAAATAATTTAACATAAGTAGTAAGTCAAACAACATTATTTTTATATTTATAGTCGTATAAGTTACACTAGAAAATCGCTAGATGGACCGTTTCAAATGATCTCCTATTTGGTGATCGTTTCCGTCATATAATAACAATTCAAATAGTAGAAAAAAGGGTAATGAAACTACGACGAAATCAATTGATTATCATATCAGTTTCGTTATTTCCACAGTTGCCAGGTTAATTCTTTGACTGTTAGGCAGAATAAATTTTCATTTCGGAAATCAGCTGTTTAGTATATAGCCTATAATGAAAAGAGACAATTCAAATATACAAGGCCTATAAACACACAGTATCACTACAATTCCGAGCATGCCACATTTTTTTTAGTTATTCGGCAATTGAAAATCAACCTTTAGACTATTTAAATAAAATGTGGATATGTTTAAGATGTTTATACAATATATTTATTTACCAATGAAAATAAATATAACAAAATATATTCCAAAAAAATACCTGAGAAAAGGTTTTACTTCAAGTTGCCACTCGCGCAAAGACGTACTCGTGCCTTCCCGAGTCGGCTTCAAGGATGTACTTGCGATGAAACGGATTACCGGAGTGATGCCACTCTGCGCTCTCAAACATTTATACCTTACACGGGCTTTACATCGTACACTTTATTTACTTCAACTTATGTACAAGCAATAATATATGGCTTTGTACGATAATAATTAAGATGATAATATCCACTTAATTACATCTAAGCCCTTTGATGAATGATATTAAACAACAATATATTACTTTTTTACGATACCTATCATGATAATATCCACTTAATTACTTCTAAGCCCTTTGATGAATGATATTAAACAGGAATATTATCACGTGATTGTTGATGTTGTAAATCACTAACGTAATGAGTAAATGGCGTGTTATTGCAAAATATTATAATATCTATAATAAAAGAATATGAAGCTAATTATCGAACTGCAATAAAATGTATTTGAAACAATAAAATGTATGTGAAACCAAAAACAAAAATGCAACATTGAAACTATTTAAAAGAAAAATCATCATCTCGGCCTAGAGACGACCACTACTGGACGTGGACTGGGTCTTCCCAAGGAACTACATCGATCGATTCTTACCTCGCATCCAACAACTGCCTTCGATTTTGCCACTCGAGTAACATTTCGCATCAACAGCCGTCCGCCCTGAAAGTATGTGCTCTGCCCACAAATAGTTAATATATATGTCGCAGTAAGATAGATAAAGCCGTAATATAGTTATATCCCTAGGCATATAACTATGTACCGGAACATAGTTATACGAAAGCGATTCATTACTGTCTCACTAGGAATATAGTTATAAAACGGTCTGAGTTTAGTGACATACTTATATTCCTAGATTAAGTTTAGTGAAATGGCTTTCGGAGGGTGCGGCGCAGGCGGCGGGGGAGGGGTTCGTTGTGTTTATGCCGTTACGTGCAAACCATTATATAGATATAGATATGTCGATGACTGAATGTGTGTCACAAACTCACTGGCCGAAACACTTATTGGTCCTTTACATTTCAAATACAAGTATTAAATCTCTATATTGAAGTTGATGCACTTTTCCCTACATATCGCTCCTAGCAGATCAAAGCTGAACTTTAATATAAATAAAAACAACTCGCAACTCGCCTATATCGCTTTAAAGAAAATAACGAATGATGGATAAGTGGCTCTAATTATTAATGATATATTTTTAAATTATCTCAATATTCGACATTAACCATTACAGACGCTTATTAATTTCAAGATAAACAACCTAATATACGTACAAGAAAAAAAGACTACATTTGTTCAGAAATTAGGAGAGCCTTTTCGATAGTTTCTACTCTGAAGGTCTATTTTTTTATCTCCTATATACATATATATTATATATCTATATATTTAACTTTAATAATAAAATATGTATACATACACATTATGTTTCAAAAAGGAATACCGTATTATAAATAAATTATATTATTACCAAACGTTACTCAATAAATACTGTCCCTGGTTCCAAAGATTGTGATCATTTTGATCAGCGATTCCCAAAGTGGTATTTATCGACCCATAGGGATCTATGACAACCTGCTAGGGGTCTACGTCGGAGAAAAAAGAAATTGGGGGTCCATCGTATGAAAATAGGGGTCCGCGATAATGTATCTCAACATACACTGATAGATACACCTATTTACTTATATTATATGTACTATCTTCTAATATAAAGAGATATACCTATGTAGTAAAAAAATATTATATATGTTTATAAAATTTTGTAAGTTATAGGATGTTGGTATTCAATATCAGGTAAGTAAGGGGCTACCCAAAAACGAAAAATATGGTAAAGGGTCTACGACACAAAAAAGTTTGGGAACCTCTGATTTAGATAATAAATTCTGCTCATAATTGTCTTTTTGGTGTGATATTCCATATCCTAAAGGCACCTTCATTCGTTAACTCAGCGATTAAAAGATACCATTTCATTGAATCAAAATATTTATTTAATTTGCTAGAGCTCCTATCATCAGATCGGGCCGCAGCGCTCACTGCGCTGCGCAAAGGGTGATAGGTGCAACTGTAAAGTATGATCTACCAGAAAATAAGTGCATAACATTTATAAAAACTGTTGAAAAGCCTCATTTTTGAAGGCGGGTAAAAACCACACTGTCTAGTGAGTACTGAAATGTATACATAAATACACTCACGCCTTTTTCCTACGGGGGTAGGCAGAGATTACGTCTTTCCACTTGCTACGGTCTTTACATATCTCTTTCGCTTAATCTACTTTCATAACATTCCTCATACATGCTCGACGATTGGGGTAATTAAAATATATATTAGCTCAAATTCTACCTTAATGTCTTTCGCTCACATATTATTGAACAAATAAATCTTGTGCATGACTCCATAAAATGGTCAGATATTATAAAATCATTGAAGTGGATTGTATATGAGTAACGGAGATAAGATCTCTTACAGGTGAATCAAACGTAAGCTTCAAAGCCTCTTTGACTATTATTTCTCGATTTCTCATTGAAACTTGTATTCTCCTTTATTTATTACTCAAATGCTAGAGAAACTCGTTCCAGGATGTCTCCACTATTTCCGTTTCCGTCGAGACTCGATTCATAAAACCAATTTTCTCCCCCCGCTCGCACCTAACCCCGAGCGCAACAGAGAAATAGCTGTTTCCAGGGATGTAGCCGTCTATTCAATAGCTTACCTTAATCTAATAGGAAAAGGTTCGCATTTCCTTTGAACCGAGATTTAACTATAACGTAACTATGTAAGATAAAACCCATGGAATTATTTTAATGTATGTTTTCTTTAACATAACCTTTAACAGGATGGGGTGAATGTTGAATAGAATTTATTATGCGTATTATATTACGAAACCTTTGAATTCTATTATACCGTTGGTGCCGTGGTCATTTATATGTATACTTATCCAACGCTCAACAGTAAATACACCTGTGCAGGAACTCGGAGTGTATGTGAAGTTTAAGCTACTATAAACACATAACTCTGCCTCAAAGGGGAAGTAAAATAATTTTAATTTTTATATAAAACCCTTAATTTTAATACATTTATTATGTGATTAACTTAAGTCTAAGCACCCTAACAAAATTTGTTAATACTTTAGCACCTCCATTGGGGACCTACGTATATGACCAACGTAATGATATAGTGATACCGGCTTAATCATGAATTCATTATTTGGTTACAAGGTAACAATTTCCAAGCTTTGAAACGTAACAAGTTGTTACATGATACACAATACAATAACATAGAGGCATATCTGTTTAAAGTGTGAACTGGTACAAGTATTTCTACTATTTTTTAAAGATATGAATATCTATAAATAACATTTAATAAATACATCTAGGTTCCAGTGTGGTCTAACATAAATTAGGCTCGTTACTATAACTGATGGTACTATAGGCCGAGAAGTCTAAAAAAAAAGTTAGTTTACAAACTTTATGAAGTGGACATAGTTCTGCTATTATTACAATTTCATCAAGCAACACAGTTGTTTCAATTTAATACAAATATACATAATTTTAACTTGATTTCAATATTTACATTGAATAATTATATCCATTATAGTTCAAGCTATTTTATCACAACGAAACACCTCGAGAAATGGTAACTTCAAATTAGTATCAAGTATTAGCTCCCGAGGCGCTGGCTTCTTAATCATATTACAACCTCGCGAAGATCTTATCCTTTACTAAAACTTGGCATAAATAATTCATTTGAATTCGGCGTCTACACCGGAGTAATGAAATTTAATATACACAATGGTTGGATTCAGTTGAGTTTAGGGTACACCGTACTTATCTAAATACAGTTTTCATTTATGTGATATAATGTCAAACAAGCAGAATGTCCGCCTTATCAGGAAAGTGAGCCGTTAAAGTCGCCTACATTAGATATGATTGCTGTGAGATACACAGCAAATGTGCATACTGCACATTACCAACATGTATGACACAAGATGTAAAATCACAGTATCCCTGTAATTTCACTTCCTATCTTACCCTTCACACCAGAACATAGCAATATAAACACTGCTATTTTGCGAGAGAAATCGGTAAGACGGAAATACCCAAGCAAACCCTGACCCTGATATAGAGTCTCCGGTAAGAAACTGATGGTCTCGTTAAAATGTCAGAATACAATAATACTACTGACTAGCTATTATAGCGACAAACCTAGGTAAGATAGTACTAGCTAGCCACGTGGCCAACAAAACTGATAAAGAAACATCTCATGGGGAATCAAATACCTGACTCTCTCTTAACACTTTAATTACCGATTTACCGCTAATTAAGACTGATCGTTAAACTACGTATACCGTTAAAGTATAATTCCTTTACACAGTTTTTATTTAAATTAATTTATTTACATTAAATTCATTAAATACACATTACTACACATTGACCTTGAGATAACTCTTATGTCGCTTGTAGTAGCAATTGTATTCATAGCGCAAATGAAGAACTTGATCTGTTTCTTATAATACTTACTTTCCTAGTCTGTTTACTTTAATCCACGCGACAAACCTTCCATCCTCACCATCTCAATACTTGGCAGTCCACCACTGTGCGTTTCTCTAGAAACTTTCTGCCTCGCACAGCTAAACTGTGGAATGAATTGTCACCTGCAGTGTTTCCGAAGCGTTACGATATCCAAACCTTCAAGAAAAGAGCGTACTCCCATTTAAAAGGCCGGCAACGCGCTTGTGACTCCTCTGGTATTGCGGGCGTTCATGGGCGGCGGTAATTGCTTACCATCGGGTGATCCGTCTGCTCGTTTGCCCCCTATCACATAAAAAAAAACGGTTTTACATTATTACATTTTCATGTATTAGAATTGAATAATTGATAAAGATAAAAACAGTTCCTTTGATCATTGACACACTAATTTACTGACAGTTTATTAATTTCATAGACATTTCACTTAATTCATTTATGTTAATTGACTTTTATTTGCTTAATATGCTTACTTTCATGTAACACTATTGAATAACACGTTTTCGAAATATATGTATCGCTTCATTTGATACAGTTCGCTTGTTACAGTTCTAATTCCTCTCACTAGCTGCGGTTTTCGTAGCGCAAATGTAAATTTTTCTTGTTACTGACAATACTTTCCACAACCTCCTAGTCGATTTTGATTGTATGCCCTTTTAACCCGCTCGGATATAGCTCGAAACACCGACAGTTTTCGTATTGCAAATTAATTTAAACTTCAACTGATGTAAAAACAAAACGCATTTTATAGCCATAATCGAAAAACGACACAGTCGTAGAAAGGAAATAGAAGTATATACAATTAACCCGTTAAAGCTACTTAAACTTACTAAAATTATTATCGTCATCTCCAATCTCTAACATATAGGAGTGCTACCATATCGTTTAATCAAACTATTTTATCTATATTTTAGTTTTGATTTATATATTTATTTGGGATTTTCTTTTCAAGTTAAGATGTCCTCAAGGTTGGACCATGCAACTTTAATTCAGACTATCAATTACTAAAGGCTTAATGAATTAAACACCTTGTTATGACGCCAAAAATTATTCCCCAAATGTAACTGATATTAGTCAATATTAATTCAATATAGAAAAAATATAGAGGAAATATATTGACAGCATCGCAGCAACTTTCGACAGCTTATATAATTTCGAAAGAATAAAAAAAAATCATCAACAAATTATTATCTAACAGAAAAGCATAAGATATCCCATTGTATGGCTACAGACAATGGAATAAAAATTCGATTTACATTTTATTTATCAAGTAAGTGTTGATAAAATATCCCTTCTATATTTTCAAGGAAATACAAAAATTTTGCTGTTTTTTTCCAGGGAGTGAATTTTAAAATAGAAAAATCTTAAAAGTAACAGGCTTGAATCTTTACACGCATCATTTTTGTAGTTAGAAGGAAAATACGAAATATTGTTGAAGCACCTTCCAAAGTATAGCCAAGTAGGTTAATATCTTCACTTTAGCACTATGTCTTCATTATTATTTAATGCGGTATGTTTTCTTAATATTTCTGAAAGCATTCGAGTAACTTAAACGTAAAATGTTACTATATGTATGCAGTATACCTATCCATATTCTTGGAAAAATATTTCGACTATACTTTGCTTTTTAGAAAGATTAGATTTAGTTTTCAATACTAAGTCCAATTTCAGAAAAGTAGCTTTATTAAGGCTAATACACAATCTTCACTTCAGTTCACTTTATTATTTGGTAACAATTGCAATTCATGGTATAATGTCCTATAAAACTGTTGAAATTAAACTTTAACTGACCCTTTGAGTCATTCAAATTGATATTGTTAAAACTGTACTTGATATCAATATGAGTATGATCAAGATACATAAGGTAGTGAAAATGAGAACTAATATACAGTTTTCATATTCGTTATGATGGAATACGCAAAAGATAAATCAACTTAATATTAAATGAGTGAAATGAGTTCCCCTAGACGTCTGCAGTAACATACTCGTATACTATGACAACAAAGTATTGCAATCTAACATCATAAATGAGAATAGCAATAAAGTTTCAGTAGAGTGCTTCAAGAGATTGTACTTCAAGTTTGTTCGGTTGTTATAATCTGGTGTACTGAAGTGGAAGTTAATATACTAAAGGGAAAAGTAAACTATTTCGTTGCTTGTTTGCTAGAGCGTGACTTGGACTATATTTGTACTGACGACAAGGCTTAATATTGTTGAGCGCTGCCGTATCCAGCGAAGTATGTAGGTTGACTTAAACTGTCGAAAATGTGGCTTCCAATAATCTCAACTTAGATTCTCAACTATAAGCCGTATATGCTTATGAATTATATATGTATGTACTCTGCGGAGATAAGTAACAAAATTAAACAAAAAGTCAATTAAAAAATACTTTTAAATACACAAAACATACAAAATAATGAATTATTAGTATTTGGTACTTTAAATATGACTAAATGATTCAAAATAATTGTACAAATATAAATATATAATAAACATTTTTAACTGCTCTTAACAAAATAAAGATGAAGAATACAATTGATAGATTAGATTTTGTCGGATAATTGTTGATGGTCGAATTAGTTAAGGTGTAATATTCAAAACATGCTTTCTGTCCCGCCCGAGGTCAACACTTTTGTTAGCATTTTAAGTATTTATTCATATATCAATAATTTATAGTAAAATTCAAAGTCATGGCGGCACAACGAAGAATGGCCAGTTTCACCCTAAGCTCTAAAATCAAACTATATATCAAAAGAAGCCTTTTTAATACATACTTTATATATAATGTGTTTCTTAAATATAATATATTATTTTCTAAAACTTGTAATATTTCTAAAATATTAATAATTAACTTATTATTAAAGTCATGGCTGTATAGACATAAATGATTTGTCTTCTCTAATATTCATAAAGAGAATAAAAATTCGCTATTACTATCTACTACAGATTTAGTTGTCTATTTTTCCTTGATTGATTCGAACACTTGTGAAGTTATTTTAATTAAAAGAAAAATAACAACCTGTAATATTGGGATGCAACAATATTTTATTCAATAATAGATTAATTGAAACGGCAAGAATGTCTGTCGATCTCCGCCATTAATATGTTGTGCGAGCATTATGACTATAGTGTGGTACCTAGGTGAGGCTAAGCATGAAGCAAATATAAATCCACTAGTCGAATTCTTAGACGAAATTGTTGTAGGGGATTGTTGACCTATTGTTATCTAATTGAATTAGATATTTTAGCAACATCAAGTTATACCTTTAGCAGAAATTCATGCCTGACACCGATATGTGTCGTTTTGGCACATACACCCACGCTCGTGCCTAAAACACGCAGGTTTTAATTAGCAGACTTACGTAAGCAATTACCTACCTGCTTTGTTTTGAGATTCCCTTCAATGGTTTGATTTTTAGCAGATACCTTATATTATGTTCGTGCCATTACATTGAATGTTTATTAAATGATGATAATTCATATTAGCATTAATTTTTAAAACAGCATCGTAACCTCATACTCTTCAAGATTAACCACATCATTAGTCCTTCTTAAAATTCAGAGCTAGGCTTATATGGAATCTGGCCATTTTCCTTCGTGAGATTGCTTTAATATTAACAAATTGTCAAAAAAAAATATGTAAATATTTCGACGTTAGTTGTAGATTTCAAGTTTGAGTAGTTATTAATAGCAAATAAAGTCTTATATTGCTTGACGAAATAAAAGGTGAATAATGCATTTAAAATTTTCGATTGGGACGGATCGCGGCAAAATTAGCTAAAGCGGATGCGGGTTACGCCCGAATAGAAAATGTTAATATCATCATTATGAAATATATTACATACTAGCTTTTCACCAGTTTTTTTGACCATTACATCTGATTTTCCCTATAGGAAAGAGATATTTTCCCCCGGTAAAAATACCCCTATGCCCTTGTCCGGATCTCAAACTATCATCATACCAACTTACATCATATTTGTTCGTCGATCGTTATAAATATACAAAAATATTAACTCTCTTAGCTCTTTATAATATTACAGTAGATACTTCAACTTAAAACGTATCAGAATAATAATTAGAATAGATTGGGTATCCTCAACAGAAGCTCATTTCACACAGACACCGCATTAAAAACATTAGAGGAATATATATGTATGAGTAATAATTTTTTATTTATCTCTTTAAATATCACAGACTCGATTATTTGGTAAAGGGACAGAAGTAATTCTGTCAGATACAAACTTGTAGATACTATAGGGCAATTTAATTAACAAATTTTTTTAATGTTCATAATGCGCACTGCAAACATAGCACAATGCCCAGTGGCAATACTTTGATACTGTAATTTTAATAGCTGAACCAATCTTAATTCAAATTGGTAAAGTTTCTTGTAGATCTATATAAAAATGGTTATACAAAGTGTAGGTAAGGTCGCCGTCAAAATCTGTTAGTGACAGTTTGTGTAATTACGTATCCTGGAAATAATAACCATGTTTCAAGTTACGAATAATGTCATACAATAAGCTTTGTAAAATTAGATCACCATTTTATGTTTGTATAGTTTTCATATCTGAAATATTTTGTCATATTCCTCGAAACAGGTTATATTTGCGAGCATAAGCAACAAGTACATTAGGTGGGATATAAGTTGTTTGCTAAATAACAAAATTATATTAAAGATTGCCATGTCTGGTTTCCAAATCAGTAGTTTTTTAAAAACTTGTGACGTAGGAACAAAGATTTTTTTATACAAATTGAACCCTAAAGTACTTGAAACAACAATAACATTTGGTATTGGATTTATGGAACCAATAATTAGAATGGTTAAACTTTAAAGAATTCTAAGACACTATCAAATTAGTTCTCCTATGGATCCCTATAGATGCAGGCAAACATACTATTCCATAGATTGTTGTCTATTGTATAAAGCCGGAGTGACACTTGGCATCAAGAAATATTTATACGTTGACATTGAGTGACATTTTAATGTTTACTAAAAATGGTGCTAAAATTACCCTATTGAAGTATAAAGATAAAGAAAAGTATATTTAACTCCTAATTATATTTATGAGGTAATTATTATTTACATTTTCACTTTCGATATACCCAATCATAGGTCAATTGGTTAAATTATACATTACTATGCTGTCTAAATCATTGATATTCCTCAACCGAGTTATATCACATAAATATGCTATTTAAATTAATAATAAACACGACCTACCCCTATAATTATTAGAATAAGACAATCCAAAGCATACGCCCATATAGAGCCAGTAAAACATAATATTACAGTATCAAATTTACTAAGTAACAGTAAATAACCTGTAGCTGCTTTGAGCTCCAACATGTATGTAGACTGTAGATTGATTTTAAATGGAAGCTGGTGACCTTCCAGCGCTGCGATTGCCGACATCAGCCAAACACGAAATAATAAAACTGTTTATACGACGAATTGTGCCGAATGTAATAAGAGCCACCGTAATCTCGAAATGAGGTTTCATTCAATTTAACGCCCGTGTGTGATTTGGCTCGTCCCCGGGGAACATGGCTGGAATTAGAAAATTTACTGAACATTCGAAACATCAAAGCATCGATCGATGCCAACGAGTTTCTCACCATATACGCCAAGTTCTTGACATTTTCATAACTTATAAAGGTAGAATGACTTGGCCGGGGGGGATTCTATACCACGATCTTCTGTTTGGCCGTACCTTCGCCGTTCCTTTTCATCTTTCATGTCCAAAGTAGGTAACAAGCACAATTGTTATTTTGGGAGTTCAGATATGCTTTGAATCTCAGAAGAGTTACTTGATTGTCAGTAAACAACTAAAACTTACTTTGGAAAGTTACATATATTAAAATAACATGAGAGGTGGAAGTTCAACTTATCAAATGACTTGATATACTAAGGTTCACTCTGATATTCTATTCTGATTTCATAAACGCAATACGAACCCAAATTATCTTAAATAAAAATAATTTCAAAAAAAGATTTGAAATATAATAATATGAATTGAAGTACGAAATAAAACTTTTCATTGACAATAGTTACATACACAACAGTACATATACACCAATAGACAATAGTTACATATAATACATACAATAGTTACATGACTAATAATTACATTCATTTTTAAAATACTAAACAATTAACACTACATACATATAT
This sequence comes from Scirpophaga incertulas, assembly GCA_036419045.1. Classification (NCBI taxonomy): domain Eukaryota; kingdom Metazoa; phylum Arthropoda; class Insecta; order Lepidoptera; family Crambidae; genus Scirpophaga; species Scirpophaga incertulas. The sequence goes on along the minus strand of CM071639.1, from coordinate 15,878,628 downwards.
TTTGTTTCCCAAAGTTATCGAGAATGTTCATAGAAAATAAATCGCTTTTTATAATTATTATCATTCTTCCAATAGTTTCATTTTATGAAATTTTCCCCTTGTTGCTGATATCTCAGCAAATAAATAAAAAAATCTTACACTTACCCCAATTAGCCTAGCCCGAAATAAGCTCTGTAAAGCTTGTTATGGGATCTAGGGTAACGGATAAACATATATATTATACATATATAGATATATTTATGTATAATATACATACATAATATTGTATTAACAACCATGACTAAGGTACAAATGCCTGTATTCGTCACACAAACATCTGCCCCCACCGGGATTCGAACCCTGGACCTCACAGATGACACCTCGAAACCAGTGTTCTAACCACTCGATTACGAAGGTCGTCAATCATCGTAAGTATTTGTAAACATTGTAAATTAATCTAACTTGCTTTTCGTAACTACGAAATGTAAGAGATCGTCCTATAGTTATATATGGCCAACTTCTTATACAAATGTTTATCCCCACATGCTTTATGTATATACATCATATATATGTAAAACAAATATAGTGGCACCGACGGATTGTGGCGGCCTGGCGTGCGCAGCTCGAATTCTAACGCTCTACGCGCGCCAGCGGGCCGTCGGTGCCGTACTCCCGAACCTCGAAGCTTGGCTCCACGGGAAGGACGAGGTCACCTACCGATTGACTCAGATACTCACCGGGCACGGCTGCTTCGGTGAGTATCTGTGTCGAATAGGACGGGAGGGATCGACACATTGCCACCACTGTGCATCCGACCTCGACTCGGCCCAGCACACGCTGGCGGAGTACCCCGCGTGGGCCTCCGAGCGCCGAGTCTTGGTCGCAGAGATCGGGCGAGATCTGTCTCCGCCGGCATTGATTGCGGCAATGCTGGCGGACGAGGGAGGTTGGAGGGCTGTGGCCTCCTTCTGTGAAGCAGTGATGCTCCAGAAGGAGGCCGCCGAGCGGGGTCGGGAGATGGCCGATCCTGCTCGAAGAAGGCGGCGCCGGGCTCGGTAGCACAGCTGCGGCGCCGCCGCGGGTCGCCGGCGGGCGCGAGGAAATCGCGACTGCTTCGGCGACCCGGGATGGACCACGCCCCTTCCGTGGCCGGGGGGCGTCGTCGGTGGCGGAGACCGGGGGAGGTAGTGTAGCCTCCCCCGACAAGGGCTCCCCTCTAGGCAGGGGAGCGGAGGCTGGGGGTTCCTGGAAGTTGCTTGATGTTCCCGTGGGCTCCCTACATGCCTGAGGAAGGCCATCCCTGAGGTTTTTAGTGGGTAGGCCTCCCCCTTCTGGGGAGGAGAGCCCCACATAACCGCCGGCTCGCCACAGCCGGGGTATGCAATTTTATGCATTTTCCTCAGGGAAACAAAAAAAAAAAAAGGTAAAACAAATATATATTTACCAATCTATTTTCACATTCACGAAAATGATGACATTCAAGTGATATTTTCAGCTCCGTAGAAAAATAATAAGTGGTACAAAAAATAAATAGTACACTGACATTTTAAAATATTATTAAATAAACGAAATATAAATTTTCGTTCCCTTATATCGAAAAATAACATTCTAACCTACTCCCTTAGGAAGCCTAAAAACTACTACTATTTATCCATACAGAATAGGTTCATTAGGAAATTTTTTCTTAAACAATTCTATAAAAAATTATATATGAAAGCTTCAAGACGACAAGTGGGATCCACATTTCTTACCTCTTTTTTCCAGTTTAAATACCGGTTATTATTTCCGTGTCAGTTTAATTAAAACATTATTCCGATGTTACAAAAACGTCGTAAAGTTCATTTATAAATACACTATGACATAACAGACACTATTTCTAAATTAAAATATATTTTAACCTTTAACACACACTCCCATTAGAGATGACATATTAAATGGTAGATCACTTAACTAATAAAAGCATGACACAGTAGTTAATTACTTCAAATGGGAATTATCTTTTTATTGCCGAACTATTTCGAGCTTGTTGTAATCTAATCAGTTTACCACTGAGGATACGGCTTGTCTCTTGTTGGCTGGATTAGCATGAAATTAATTAGCTAGAAAGGTAAAATTCTGTGATATTGCATTTTTATTAAAATATGCATATTTGGAAAACTGAAATACTTTATAAACCTCATTAACTTCTAACTACGATTTATTAAAATTCGACAGGAAGCAATGTAATACTAGGATAAATCCGAGTTCGTTGATAGGGGGCAATGACCTCTCGGTAGTATCTGGGATCAATGGCTTTACGTATTGTAGTAAATGCTCTACCTACCCACCTCAAGGCGACTCAGGGGGTTAATTCTTTGTTCAACATAACGAACTAAACCGTGAACCACCATGTATAAATTTCGCGATCGTATGAAAGATGTATTACATAAAATAATGAAACTATTCGAAATGTACCTGATATTCTTTCAGTGAATGCGTGGATACAGTGAGCTACATATTAACTTATTTTACATAGTCAATTATTTTGAATATTCCCTAAAAAAATATATATCAACTTTAAAAATTTTTATCTATACTTCTATACTAATATATAAAGCTGAAGAGTTTGTTTGTTTGTTTGTTTGAACGCGCTAATCTCCGAAACTACTGGTGCGATTTGAATAATTCTTTTTTTGTTGGATAGTCCATTTATCGAGGAAGGCTATAGGCTAAATAACATTACGCTATGACCAATAGGAGCAAAGACAGAGCGGTAAATGTGTAAAAAACGGGGAAAATTATTCATTTTTGAAGGCTTTCTTTGCGTGCGCTGCGAAAACGGTTCAAGATACACAAAAAATATGTATGAAAGAATTATTCCTCTATACATGATCTAAAAAAAAGTCCGCGACGGCATATGTCTATCTTTTAAGGTTTAGTCACAATGACCGTTTTTATGGTACCAAATTTGGTCGAAATAATTTGTTTAAGTTGTATCAACATAATAATATTAATCTTTATTCAAATATAAATATAAATATGTTGTTGGTTAACCAAAAATCTGCCGGAAGTCACTATTCCACGCGGACGAAGTCGCGGGCAAAAGCTAGTTTAGTATAAGGATGTAAGGAAACGGGTCTTCCTAACAATAATAGATTAATTATTTTCTCTTTGTACTACAAATTCCAAAAGCATAATTGACTTTAATACCACTATTTATATTCTCGTTTTGTTTATTTCCAATAAGTGGATAACATAAAGTATATTTATATTGATACACTTAACGTAATGTCGTTTATATACATCCAAGTTACTCAGAAAATTGGTAAGTCGACCCAGTTTTATTCCCTCCTGTAAACTATACAAATTTATACAGGAATATAGCACAGTATCAGCATAATATCCACTTGAGTGAATTGCTAGAGTTAGCAACTCACATAACATTTATATAGGTATATAATAAAAGTCGAATTATTATAATGCTATTTTTTTTTAATATACTACTATATAACATACATAAAACTTATGAGTTCGTAATGTAAACTTAAATGATAACGTAACATAATGAAATATGACTAAATTAAATTTTCAAACAAATAACCAGATATGTGATAATCATGTAGTTATAAAGATTATATCTCCGTGTCTCAAAAAAAGAAATGAAACTCTTATAGTCACTTACGTTTGTCTATCAAAACCTGTTGTTTCGAGATTGCGTGGAAAAGTTTCTTTTTAATATTTTATAATATTAAAAAGAATCAAATTCTTTCCCTTATAACCCATAGACCTTAACACGTAATTTGATGAGAAAGGTGGTCTTACAATACAAGTAAAAGAAAGAATTCTCAAGATCATTCATTTGTTGCATAATTGTACAATACAATGAGACCACGGCTGTAGTCTGTTTATGCACCTCTGTTGCTATCACATGTTGATTTACACTCACACAAATAGTGTAATTAAATTGATTTTAAGATTTAATAAGGCATTTAGTTTTATAAAACAGCTACCTATGTATCTTCACTGTCTATGAGTTTTAATTAGTCTAAATTTGATAGTAACAGAGATACATAATCCAGGTGCTGATGTAATGTAACCGAAACGTAAAGGTAAAAGTAACAAATGATTTACGCCATTGCAACGCAATATATTTTATTTTTACCTATAAAATTAGTGATTTTTATGGAGATTTTTGCTTCTTCTATACTAGTTTTCCGTAATTATTTATGATTTTATAGTCAAAAAAGCACATTTTGAAACTTTTAAATACATATAAATTTACATTAAAGATGCAGTTTATAATAATATAAATTTGACGACAGAAAGTTTTTAGTACGTTTTAAGCAATATACAAAATTCAGCAAAAAAATAGGAGCTATTGATGTGGTCTTTAAACAAATATGTTGTTAAAATAGAATGCGAAAATAAATAGTTTCTTCAAATCTTAAATTTAAAGTCATACAAAGTTACGAGTAGATGTTCGAACGACAAAACCGCAATTACATAAAGTAAAGGAAAGTAAAAAAAGGTAAACATTATTATTACTACAAATTTATTTATACGGAACTCTCGATGTGCGAATCCATCTAGCAGTTAACTAGCTTTTCTTGAATACAATTATCGATTCTTCAGTATCAACACAGATACTGAAGTTTCAATAGTATTGATTCACTAGTTGCCTGCCCATAGCTTCAATGGAAAAATAAGGCCCCGTAGTAGCCTACTTTTCTCCTAATAATCATAGATATAGCCTATAGATTTCGTGATAAATAAGATATACAAAACCAAAATAAAAATGCTAGTCGAACTGCGATTAACGCTTTCAAGTAAAAAAAACTAAGTTACAAGTATGTCTCTTTAAAAAAAAAACAGTAGGTACCACTGTTTCCCTGTTCCATGCTTTAGGCGTGTGGGTTCTTAAGTATAAGGGAAATTAAAGATTAATATAAAGAAAATAACAAAGTAATATATCTCTGTATTATTTGGAATTGTAACAATCAATTCAATCGCTTGTGTGTTGTCCACTTGCCTATTGTGTAGTAGTTACATCTTATAAATGTTCGTAATTGGTTAACGTGCTGAATGGAACAGGATGCCGGCAACGAGACAAATGGCCACTCACTGCGTTTGGTTAAGAGTTGATTAAGGGCTTACTCTGCACACTTTTATGTTGACTGTTAGTGTGATTTTAACTTTATCACAATGGTGAATTTAAATTTTCCTTGTGATAACAAATAGTATTTCTCATTAAAGGAAGTTAAATAATAAACAAATATTAAAAATTGTTTATGAAACTGTTGTACGCGAGTTTCGACGTCGATTCTTTGTGATGATATTTTCATGCTATGAATATATTCGACCGACTTACGTTTTGCTTTCAAACTGCCTATTAGTTTTTCATCAACACGTCTCTCACATCTTATATAAGGAACCACAAATAAAACCCAAGCAGATTGTATGACAGGGTTGTCGAAAATACCAGTAAACGCGGTCAGTACTCCAGAAGTAACAGTTTATTTTTAGTTTTTTTTTCAATTCTTATGATAGACATCAATACATTGTTGAAATATTTTCTTCGTTATTTTATATTAAATAAATTATATTTGGTACTAGTATTTATAGTGTTACTTTTTTTTATAACTTATCATATTTTAAGTCGTATCAAATCCAATGAAAGTTGTAAGAATTTAAATAATATAATAGTATAAAAATAAGCATCGGTGGTACTCTGGTCTGGATAATGGTAGTCAAACAATCCGCACTAAGTCAGTTAGTCTCGAGCCCCTCGGTAGGGACGTATATGAGCTGTGATAAGTATTAATATACTAATGCATTTATAATTATGATACCCTGATGTTGTATAGACACATTAGACACAGCCCTACTATACTTTTGCTACTTTTCATTTTCCTCGTGACCTATTTAGTGGGCAGAAGTCCAGAGTTCCTTGGCCAAATCACTAAATGTAATTTCACATGATTTCGACCTCACATGATAACGTTATGACTAATAAGCGTCGTGAGCATAAATTTCGTATATGATATAGTGACTAATGCGTCCAAAAAATTTTACATGAAGATTGCTTGTTCTTATATAATAGAGTCCATATAATCGTAATAGTCCTGCAGTAATCGTCCAAATAATCAAACACGGTGAGCAGTATTTTAAATATCACTAATAGACACGAAGCATAAACTTTTCGAAATTCGAATCGAACTTCAAGTTCGTGTTAAGTATCGTTGATGTAATTTTGAATAAACTCGGAGAATTATTTTACAGTACTCAATATTACTTAAAAATCTAAATTTAATGCCATTAAGCGGTAAGGGTAAGTCTGGTCAGAGCTACAGAGGGCATTATGTCCGAACAATGCATGTCGTGTCGAGAATCATGCTTTACGTATCCCCCTTGATCCATCCATCTATCGAGAGCCTCTTAAGATGTTCGAGAGTCGAGACTTCGCTATCAGGTCGCTCGCTAAAATAACTATCGAAATAATGTTTGTCGAATAAACTGCCCACGTGGAAGGTATAGTGAAGTGAGACGTAAATTCAACTGAGACTTGATCGATTGATGATCTTTAAGAGCGTCAAATAAACGTATAATATGGTTTTAGAAAACAGTTTTCAGATTTTTAAGCAATGAAATCCCTGACCTTTTGTTTTGATATTAAAGTAAATGTATCATGTAAAATCATATAAAGCCGATCGCTTACGCGAATTACGCGTTTCTTTTTCCATTGTCGACGCTACACAAAAGAAAGTACGGAATGCAATAGGCCGATCTCTATTGCTCTGTTGATATGACATTTTTATTGATATGACAGTAACATTGCTGCTGTATGAGGATAATTGTCACATTAAATCTTAAAAATCAATGTAACTACACAATCTGATAATTTCAATCAAATTTGTAGCAACAAAAATGCGTAATCAGGGGCCAGTCTAGCAGAGTAATCGAGCGGACATATCTATTACGTAATACATTTATATGAAAGAAACGATCGAACTACACCTACGCACTATCAGCAGTACATCACATAACAGGCTATAATACCAATTTATAATATTTGGTGTCCAAATATCGTCATTTTATTTTTACTGGTATTTCAATTCCGGGTGAATGAAGTAAGTAGATTGGTAACGCCTGTAAAATATACGTCCTCTACTTTCTCCTGCCCTATTCTCAATTTTATTTTGGGATCTGAGCAATATGTCTTCCTCTTCCTTCTTCCTTCCTCTATCACTCGCCTCTTCGGCATTCACTCCCTTCTTCAAGTTGTCATCCTTAATAGTCCATCCATCTTTTCTTGGGTCTTGCTCTGTCTACACACTGAAAAATATAAGTAATACTTTTAATATTAGTACGAAATATTATTATCACAAAAATAAATATAGTTTCAATTAAAACTTATTACTTTTATTTTGTTACATTATTCAGTGAATTCTTATTCTGACATAATTGGGACTTGTGCACAGTGCGAACTTCGTTCTCTGTTTTTTTATATACAAAACTTGAGGGAACTTCATGTGTAATCATAAAATCAAGATGTTATTTTAACTATATCTTTATGACAATTAGATTTTAGTGACAAAAGTCTCAATGTACCGCTTACTTTTTTCATTGTTAAATTATCTCCTCCACGGACTCTTATAGCCGTGCTTTTGTTTAGGTTGTCGGTTTTGCTTTGGATCTTAATTGTGTACTTGTTTGTATTATATCTATAGAGACTTAAACATTAATTTTAAAGTTAAGGATTGATAAATCATACACCATAACATTTATATGGTTATGTTCATATCGGTTTTGACTTAATAGTGTATGTACTATAAACACCTTATATAAAATACCTACATGTTATTGAAAAAAGCTAAATAATCGAAGATAAAAGTCTTCGCCTCGCCAGTCTGTCCTATTGCTTTTCCGTCAGCTCGTATGAAGACATATTACAAACAGTAATTATTTATTAGCTTTACCAATGTTTTGTTAGAGTGGCATTTTGTTTTATAAAATATGTACTACTCTATTCTACATCCCTTTTTATAAAGGCTATCTTTATTGACGAAAAAACCTTTTTCATCATGTGCGTTAGTTGTGTATAATATAATATCAAAGTAACGTAAATAGACAAGATTTAGATATACCTATGATAATGATATGTTCAAACAGAACAGATTGACTATTTTGTAACATCTTGATTGATCGGAAATATATTTTACGGGTGCTAATATTGTTATTAATTGTACCTATTAAAAATGGTAAAAAAGCGTAAAGATTTATCAGAGTTTGATTATGACTGCCGATTTAGTTAAAAATCCTGATTACGAACATGATTAAATTCTTAATTTGAGCCTAAGAGACCGTTATTAATTTCAGCTTTATGTGTCTTCCAATTTATTCTTAGCGAGAAGTATGAAGAAAATTTATAAGTCGTACTTAGCAAAATTAACTTGTATAACTTAGTCGATATTATATATTTCTATCTGTCGAAACAATTATGAATAATATTATCAACACTGTTACAACATTGCATGCCTAAATGGATGGATTCGAAAACTTACAACATCTAAAATAATAAGACCAGCCACTAAATGATATGAAATTGTCCAATTAGAAACAGGAAACTAGAAAAAGTGTCCATTGAAAATTGTCAATGTAAGATATATTTCTGCTTATTGTATATATCGCTTGCCATATAGAAACAAGACTTAGCAGTTGAAACTAAATAACAAAATATTTTTTAACTTTATGTAATAGAAACGAAATTTAACGAAAATGGCTGACCTTTGTAGTAAATCTTGATGTAAGCTTGGCATAATAATACCCGTAATCCCTAAAACAATTTCCAATTAAAACAATTTGTGTTGTGAAGCTATGTAATCTTTTCTAAATTTTACTTTCTTAGAATATTTGTGGTTAATTTAATACAGTAAGCGACATACGAAAAGTAAGCTACATACCTGGACGTATATTGAAATGCATGTACCGAAGAATATTAGATTTCGGATATTAAGGTTTAGTATCGCCCTAAATTACTTTGGCGTCATAATGTTTCAGACAATGTTCTTGTATAGAGTCATTTCAACACCCATAAACCCTTTCGAAGTGTGTACGAATGGATACTGAGCTCAAAAAAGTAAAACATAAAATATTAATGACGTTAGCTACGTGACACTAAGACTTTTTTATTTAATATTCCTACCTTCTTTCTAATAACAATAAAAATATGTTTATAACGCTACAGCGAACTAAAATATGACCCGGGGCGGATATTAATCCGAGAGCTTACGTGGTGAAGTGATCTTTATACATTTCACTTCGAGTGAGGAAAAATTGGCAGTTTAGTAACAAAAATAAACCTTTGTTATCACTGTCAAATCAATCATTTTTTACGCATTACTTAGATTTTACACTCCACCAGACACAGATTAATAACAAACAAATCACAGTGATAGTCCATAGTCAAAGAAAACTGCGAAAAAAACAAAAATCTTCTCTGCTAAAATGACGTCACCACTGTATTTGCGGTAAAACACATAACTACGAAAAACATAATATTTTGATAATGTTTATGATCCACAGACTATAACGATATCCGTTAGTATAAATAACCAAAAAACAATTATATTTTTAAATTATTTCAACGCTGTTACGATCTGTTTGCGGATATATATGTTTACTTGATATTTTTAATATAATACTTTTTTTGACAACTAGACGCAAAATTTAGTCTTGCTCCTTAAGATATTGACCTAATTTCAAAGCATGAAATATGAAAAAAAATATTTATATTGTGTGCTGCATTCAACATAAAATGTTTTAAACATTTCTATTTTTTATTTTCGTGAAACACCACAAAGACCACATTTGAATATTGTACCAGAAAAGTACAATTTATCTTAAAGCAAATTCATGCGTAAAGTCTAAATCCTATTAGGCACTGCTTCGTGTACAGTTTTAAAAGATTAAAAATCGTCAAACAAGGATGCAATTATGTGAGATTAAATATCATCTCTATAACAATATTGTCGTGTGATAGCCGAATAGTCGTAGCTGCTAAATGTTTGTTTAATGGGTTTTACGTATCATCCTCCGTGGGTAATATTGGGTATATTAACGTAGAATTTCAATAGGTAACGCCAGCAAAAGATGGATAATTTTTTTTAATGGCCAGGTTACTCTCAGTACCAATACATCCTCATATTACATATCTATGACTCAACTACAGAATACTTCATTCGTTGTAAGTGATATTAAATTAATCATTTATTTCCGATTTTAATAGCACACAACGTTCAAATTAAATAGTTACTTAGATATTTATTTAAAATTATTTATTTATTATAACGTCGCGTTTCACCCTACATCACTTACAGAGTCTTTAAAAGCCCCAAGCTCGTTGCTGTATAGAATGCTGATCCATTCGATCAGCTTGCAGTTTTGGATAACTGCCTTGTAGTCAAGAGTTTTAGAGTCTCGAACATCGTTGTCAAGTCGCATAACTTGCTCTGTTCTACAGGTTGCATTACAGTGAGTAAGTGTCCTCAGAATTTCAACATTATAATCCACCATTCCACCATCGAACGTCACAACGTGGGGAAGGTTTTCATCGAAATCTGATTGACATTCCACCCATTCGCATCCTCATTTATAATGCGAACTGCTAAACCATGAATAGTCTTCCTGTGTTCGTCTTTCCAACTAAGTATAATTTGGGGGTTTTCGAGACAGGAGTAAATTGGTATTAATTGAGTTTGTCTATTCCACCTAAGGCCACATAATTGCCTTTCATGACCTTCACAAGATGTGGTCAAACGCGTTCAAATCAATATAAAGTAACAAAAAGTTTGATTTGACTTGTATGAGACAACTTTACGTTATCAAACAACTACAATATCGCAAAATTGTGAAAGAACCCTAATGATGGAAATATTTACATCTAACATTATTTCATTGATTTATGTAAAATTCAAAACGGTTTAATTTTATTAATTGTATTACAAAATAATCGTAATAATCATGTAAAGATTATTTTGTTTTATATTAAAATCTCGTACATTCCATGTACTTTTGATAAAAAATCGTTTTTATTTCATCTATATGTAATGGATTTTTTTTTGAAAACAGTTGCTATCTAATTAACCTAACACTCGTATTGTAGAATAGTATTCAAAAACTATATACGAGAATAGTACCCAGACACCGTACTTATTTTATAAGTGTGTAAAGATTCGGTCCACACCTTGTGCTTATACTAAAAACAGTTATGTATCTGATCGCTTCTCCCCATGTCCCATTACATGGCGTCTGGCTTTGTATCGAAACTCCGTGTTAAACTGAATGGTCATTCTACTCCGTCATGGGGCCTAACTGTGAGAAATTCGTCAGATCTATATGCCAGTAAGAATTAAAGCATTATTCATCGAGCTGTATCTGTTAAAGTCCACCACCACTTACTACCAGTAATAGATCATTAAAAAATGTTTGATTTATCAAATAAAAATCACACTATAAATAGATTCTTCAAAATTTTATCGTAAATACTAGTATCATCTACGCAATATACTTTTTTTTGCCTTTAATAATATTCCATGGATCCACTCGAATATTCTGGAAATGGCAAAATGTAGTTAGCACTTTATTTATTACGTTTGGACAGAGTATATCTATTTATAACGTGTTTATCGCAATAAGGGACAGATTCCGAGTGACAGATAAACGAGTTTTCCAAGTCTGTTCATAGATGGTATGTACTTTATGGCGGTCGAATCGCGAGAGCGCCCCGTATGGGCCCAAAGAACTCGGGGGGGTTTTAGTGTGTAGGCCGGTCCTCTTGACCGGAGAGCCCCACACACGGCCGCGTCTTGCCAGCGCGGCTTCGATCATATATTTCTGTATGATCGAAGCAGCGCGGTGTCAGGGTTGCCAAGGTCGTATTTCCCCCCCTCAAAAAAAAAAGATGGTATGTACTTTTATTCTTAAATTCAAGTCACATTTCATAAATTAAAAACAGTTTTTTTTAAATACCATAGATTATGTACATTACACATATTTTCATTACAACACAACTTTAAATACAAAGCCATTAGGAATAAAATGTATGCATAAAACATTAAATAGCAGAATGAAGCGAGAGTTTCATCAATCAACCTAATTTTGACTCATTTTAGGACAAAAAGACTATCTATAATGCTAATATATATTTTTATTGATGTCAGGAATTCCCTCATTATTAAGTTCTAATATTGCAAATACGGATAAAGTCTACGCAATTATAGTAGTTTGCTCCATAGAGCGCAAAATGGTTATTAATGCACGAGTATTACGTTGAATACAATATACACGAGTAAATTAATTACTCACTTTAGCATGATGCATAATCTAGTTTCTTTCAACTAACAACTTTATGACTAAGATCAAAATAAAACCTCCTCAAAGTGTTCTAACCAACGTTGAAGTTGCCCCTCCAATATCACAATAAGCTGTCCGTCTTTCAACTTTTGAAACTACTTGCGTAAACTACTCGCTAGGATTTTAGTTGACAGAGCTCTCTCAGATTTCTAATACTAGCGACAAGTTCCTCGTGCTTCAATGTGGTGTGCCCTAAAACAATAGAACTGGTCTGAATTTTTTCAACTAAAAATTGGGAACTATCAAAAAATAAATTTTGAAAAAGTGAGCACTTTAAAAAAGGCAATGCAACCAAATAACCAACAGATTAATTAACAAATATGCATATAATTAATCTAACTAAAATATACATTAATCTTTATTTGATAGGATTAGGCACTTATCTATTGTTAACGGAGTTAAATAAATCTGTGTAGTGACAATTGTTACCACACCCTTTGCTACTCGTGGATATCGTAAGAAAAGATTATAGCAGATTGCTGCACCGGGTGCAAAGTGAGTTATAAATACACGAGTGTTATGTTAGTAACTAAATTACCACGAGTACATTACTTACTTTAGATTGCTAATTTACTTTTCATTCAAGTACCAATTAACCTGCCGTAATTACATCATACCTACTCAAAATAAAAACTCATGTTCATGGAAACAAGGTTTAATTCATCTTCTCAAACATTTCCACAACATTAAGTGTGCGGTTATTACAATATTATTAAATTATTAACAACTTCACTGGTTTTTCTATACCCCTGCACACGTATTGTGTAATAATGACAAAAAAAATATTTGAGAAAATTGCAGAATTTCGATATCAAATACGTATTTTGAATCAGTTACGGTTATTTTCACTCGTCATTTGTATTACATAACAGGTCTACTGGAATAGAATTCATACCGCTATCTTTATTTCCATTTTTTAAACTTGTCTTTTTAAGTATGATATATTTATGTTTATAATGGTAAAAAATGCCCGTCTGTTTGTTTTCTTTAACCAGTATGTTTTGATACATTTTATATTAAACTTAATGGTAGACAAATATACTATGGTAAATTTATATCTAAAAAAAATAAAAGCAGTATATTGAAAATTATGCAGCCATGCTAAAAATATACAGCAACAGATATCGGTTTTAAAGTGATTAGTGACAACATTACTACATAATAAAAAAAATACAAAAATCATATAGTACGGTACGAGACGATTTTATTTACTGACATGTTTCCTAATAGAGCCGGACCGAACGAATAAGAAAATAATTAGTGGATATGTAAGACCTTATAACCGATTCTATATTGGAACTTTTTAAAACACAATAAGTAGTGGATTAATAGCTCTGAATAAAACTACTTTACTTTTGAATACCGCGGGACTGTTGCCGCCGCCGCCGCTGGTAACAAAACGATTGACTACTGCAGATTTTAGCTCAACAGGGATAACAAAATTGTCATTATGACAAATTTCTATTTTATATATTTTATTGAATATATAAATTTCTTATCATATATGAAATAGATTTCTGTTTAATATAACAACAAATTTATAAATGAGCAAATATGATGATATTATATTAAATACATTGAAACTTATCAAGACATTCTCATTACATTTACAGATATTCATTCAATATAATAGTAAATTCAGATTTTTGTTTAATTACTTGAAAATTATTAAAATATAAACAAATTCATTACGAATAATGTTTAACTTTCAAGGAATTTCCTTGTACAGATTAGCTAATTTCTGTGTTAGCTTCTTCAGTTCTGTGCCATTTTTTTTTTCATTTTATTTAATGTTTTTCATTAATCCTTTTACAATGAATATATGTTGACGAGTATTTTTTAATTTAACAAATTAAATTGAATTATGTATTTAGAAAATTAAATACATATGGAGAAAACTTTCGACTGCAATTCAAATTTTTGAATAAGTTCAATATAACATTTTCTAAAATTTTTATAAATAAATTAAATAGCCTAATTCAGAATAATGATTATCGTAAGTTTGGATTACATTACCATTGATTTTAAGCTAAAGCAACAGCAAATTTAATTATAAGCTTTAGAGTGTCCGACTCCGTTAATCGCAAACTAATTTGATTCAAACAAACAAGCACTGCAACTATTTGACTTTTTCTAGATTTTCATCGAACGTTTTATCTACGGGAGCATTGAGCGAACATTATACGAAAATTCAAATGTCAGCTTGACTTTTACTTCAATTCATTCAACGTATTTTTGCAAAGGCAATGTCCTAAAAATTGTTCTGACGCTATCTGTTTGATGCAAAGAACAGGAGTTATTCTCTTTGTTCAATTTACATACTTTGATGTTACATGAAAATCATTTTGAAATGTTACGTTGCTTGCTGTTTATTCAATACTTGGTTCTTTTCATTCAAGATATTTTTACGGGATAGTTGCTTAGAATACTGCGTCAGTGAGTATAATAAAATCATGTTAAATAGTTTTTATTACGCACGCAAGATATATGTTGAAACCCCCAAGGAATATCCGCAACCTTTTTGTTTATTGATGAACCTTCGCTCCTATCGAAATATTAAGGTCGTAAAATATGTTTGTTATCTTTTCATTTTGTTTGGTCTTTATCAATATATTATTTAGTTGTGCACATTTAATTGTATTTAAAATTTAATTGATGAAAATCAAGGAAACTTTAATATATAAACCTCTATGCCAAACCTAGTGATTAATACATTTTACTTCCCTATATATTAATTACATAGTATTAGATACATATACAATATTGTTGAAGTAGCAATGCACCTGCGATTATTGGTTTTAAAGATATAGAGACATGTTAATTGTGTTGTCGCTAAACGCTCATACTCGCTCCACACTAACATATTTATAACATTTACGAGTACATATATAATTGTATCATCGCTATGTGGTAAAGAATATTAATACGTATAATTATATAACTGTGTTATTTATATATCTATACTGTGTACGTTTATATATGTATTTTCTAACTTATTTAAAATTAGTAATACTCGTATATGTATGTCTATCAGTTACCCATTTTTTTCTTTTTTTTTCGAAATGCTCCTTATGCACCTTGTCACCGCGCTGGCTAGGCGCGGCCGTGTGTGGGGCTCTCCGGTCAGAGTGACCGGCCTACCCACTAAAACCCCCCGGTGTCCTCCAAGCCCATATCCGGGCGCATGGCGAGGTGCGCTTTCGCGATTCTACCGCCACACGCCCGCCTATTAGTTACCCTATAACCCATAACACAAGCCTTACAGTGCTTAGTTTTGTTTAGCCTCATTGGTATCTGTGTAAGAAATATTTATTATTATTATTTATTTAAGATTTTTATTTTAACATGTTTTATTAGATTAAACTTAAGAGATTTAAATTAAGCAGGTAAACAATAAAGTAATATTCATATTTAAACGTATCGTTGTAAAAGTGTCGTTGCATGCCGCATATTAGCTATGAGTAAAAACATCTCAAATCTGTGCATGAATTGCCCATAAAAGTAAAAGTTTAATTTGTACATAGATATGTAAACGATATTTCGATTTAACATATTGAATCCACATATCCATTACATAGACCATGACACAATTAACTACCTAATTAATGCGATAATTGTAATCTCTACCTTCCATACAATCGTTAAAACTTATCTTCAACACTTAATCTTCAATAATTGTATTTACGTATTGATATATAATTTGATGAAAATATATTCTGAATCAGTTCAATAAAAATATATAACACTTACTAGTTTAACAATTTTCCAACAATACGTTTTAATCTGCATGATAAATAATAATCAATTAGCTGATATTAGCAACGTACAATGTGCCCTATGGTTTTATAAATAAAGTTCAATTTGTCCACAGCCACGGCGAAGACTTAATTGTGACGCCGTTTGCGCAGGTCCTGGCCAGCCTGCGCAGTGTGCGCAACAACTTCCTTTGTCTCACCAACGTGCCGGTCTCCAAGTAAGTACATACCTATTTCTGTTTTATTTATTACATGACTATGCATACTTTTGATACTGACCACTGTTTCAAATGAAAATGAACTTTGATGAGGAACTTAAATATTTATAAACGCGTCGATCGATTATTGATCGTGAAGTCCGGGGTTCGATTTATCGCAAGATTATTATCAGCTCGGTTTGGTTGATGGTGGAGTTTAGCCCGCCTAGCTTTCTACCACTACATTACCATGTTTGTCGCTATAATGAACTTGTTAATAATGTTATTGTGGTCTGACAATTAGAAGTTACTAGTTACTCAGTTATTAAGAAGTATAGATATAGTCTTCCATCTTAGGCTTTATAATAAGTTACCTTCAGCCGATTCAAAAAGAAAAATAAAACCCGACATAATTTATGTATGAAATAAAATAAAAGTCTTTTACTATCATAATTGTGATTGAAACTGACAGTTACTTTATGAAGATTCATTGAATCTTTATGAAGCAGCCATGCAACTCCATTATCTGTCAGTTGCAATCAAAATTTGATAACAACAGGGTTATATAATCAGCCTACCGGCTCAAATTGAAAGTATCACATGAAGTATACATTACTTACAGTTGCTCTTATGAAAACAATTGAAAAACGATTAAAAATCGATAGATGATTCATATCTTATGTATATCAACATTTCAAAAAGCATTTGACACTACGCTATGTGCTAAAATGCTGAAAGTTGGACTGCGTAGCCACACTTCTGTATCATTTATTCAACATTTGTTAGAAAAACTGTGATCTCTACCTACCTCCATGGGAAAGAGGCGTGAGATCTCGGTACTATACTGCGAAATACGTAATGTATTTGGTACTGAACAACAACAGCAAAAGAAGGTTGCGTCCTCAAGACAAACACTAAAAATGTAGGCTCTATACTGTAAACTATCTGTTTTATCAATTTTGTAAAGTTATGTGTCATTTAGCGTATATATTATAAGCTTAGTGATTATAATTTGTGATAACGCTCATAACAACCTACGTCACGTGACGCAACCGATCTGACTTTGTTTGTAATATCACAATGCATCCACTGTTACGTAGTCGAGGTTATTTCACAACTCGTAAAGTTTACCATTCCTAAGTTAGAAGATATTTTTTGAGATAACAAAGCTTTGGCACCAGCTACAAAATTATGAGATAGAACTTGTAACTTTTAGAACTAGTTCATTAAAAGTTCAAGATTGTAACTGAATGTCACGGCTATAAGTACATACATACATATCGTGTTTGAGTTCGCCTCTGTTCCCTACACAATAGAAGCTATTTTCTTGTTAGACTTTATTAAGTTAAAAATATTATTCTGAGAGTTTTTTTTTAAATCTTATCAAGCCTTACACCACAAAGGTTAATCATAAAGGTTAAACATAAGCCGGCTAATTCTGAGAGTTTAAAAGCGTTATTTATATACTGATTTTAGTACTACTTTCACTATACTACACCTAATCTATAAATTTTATGAACTAACAAATAAAATTGAAACTCTCGCCAGACTAGATGGTATGTCAATTAACTTGAAACATTTTAATTCATTCCATGGCAACAGGCTTTTCACCAACTTAAATTAACTTCATAGGGACATATGGTTCTGAATTGAAATCTTCCTTATAAAATTCTGCCCTGTCCCATGTCCCATACATACCAATGAAACCCTTCCCGAACCAATGAAATCCATTTTGTCTTGTTCTGAATTTATAAGTTAACAACATGTGCTCAGGCTACGTCACACGCGACGCATGAGCAATTCGAGGTCACGGAATCGCCGATGCATGATATCTTGAATGCGGCACTCAACTGTGCTCTCCGTTTTTTTATTACCCAAAACATTATTTATTACAAATTAAATCTGCCGCAAATTGGTCTTCGCTATACTTATTAAGACCTTAATATTTGGGTAGTATATATAAAAAAAACAACAATACAAAAAAGCTATTGTGTATATGTTACATATGTAAGTCTATATACTCTGTTTTATATTTTTATGTATATGATGATTTGAGATTTTGTACAAACCTGCTTCAGTTTGTTCGCGGTGATCTCAAAAACTTTCATCATTACTTGAACTTATGCCCGCTGTCGTATATGTAATACAGGACTTCTTTTATTAGATTCTGTAAACCTAATAGTATATATTTTTAAAGTTAAGTGACTAACCTATTTCCGACACCCGCCCTCCTAGCATGACCACGGAAACACAATGATATGTCTTTTTTTTTTTTTTTGTTCCCCTGAGGAAAATGCATTAAATTGCATGGGTATTTGCATTTGATTTTGCATTTGATAGTTCATAGTGATAAATCATTTTATCATATCAAGTACTAATAATATTTTTCTATGCAAAATAAAAAAATGAAATATTAATAGCTGAGTATTTCAACAAAAGTTCATAGTGATAAATCATTTTATCATATCAAGTACTAATAATATTTTTGTATGCAAAATAAAAAAATTAAATATTAATAGCTGAGTATTTCAACAAATAACGAATTCAATAATATAATTAACTACAGTTTACATATTAATTAATTACAAAACAATCAACTACGAAACTACAAATGAATTAACTATAATAAAGTGGTACTAGAATAATTTGCAACACTCGCCAGAATATTTAAAATAAATATTAACTATCACAATAATAGGGTCTTGGACTGTTTCATGAAAACCATTTCAACCTATTGTTTACTTATCTAAAAAGCTGCTAAAAATATTTTTCTATTGAAATTACTTTGTTCTTTGTTAAAAAATTGATAAATATTTTTTACATTTGAATTTCGCGCTAAAACACCACTCTTTTATTATGACTCGATTATGAGGTCATTTATCATACAGAGGTTACTTGCTCATTGATCCAGCGTATGTAAACGTTCGGTTATATTTCGTAATCTATATCGAAAATGAGTGCAATTAAATATTATCAGTATTGTTCAGTTCCCCTGTGTTACAAACTATTTATGCCTGTGCTCATGATATATGTAAATATGCGAAAAAAATGGATGATACTGGTAAGACGAGACTGGAAAAATCAATCAATAAAGTCGATGATTTACTTTTGTGAAGATCATTTGCACGATCTAAAATAAAAACAATACATTTAAGGTTACATTGCAACCAAGCATGGGTCACTTAAAATCAAATAAAAAGAAATTTTGATTCACTTTTCATGTGTGTAATGATACTTACGTGACAGTTTTTACATTTCTGAATTGCGATAAGATAAAATCAGGGTTTTTAGCGAAAAATTCTGCCACCATCATGACGTCGATACGTGGCAAATTTGAACTATCAGCTCTTACGAATTCATCTTTGCCATCGTAAATAAACTGAAATTTTACTTCACGCAAACGACTAAAACTTTAAATCACAGAGAATATGCAAGAAATAAACGAGGTTTCGAAATCACAAACAACGTAAACAAGTAGTAGGTGACAAGTGACAATGATAAATGACGTCACGCGCTGTAATTGGCGTTTGTAGTCACGTGACTTTCACATTAAAAATAATAATTTATTATGTTAAAAATAAAGAAAATTTATGATTCTTATCTAATTATTCCTGTTAATAATTAATTCTAACCGCATACACTATCCCTGTACAAAACAACATATCATTTTATTACTACAGTCCAAGACCCTATTAAAATTTTTGTGGCTGTCTCCTTCGGTTCGATAGCAAATGTGATATCTCATCGCCGATACTTGGACGATTTCAACGTCAATCAGAAAGCATATTCCTTTATACGAATTTTATTTCCATATATAGATTTAATTATAATTTAGTTTTATTTGGCGTTGTTTATTTGAGGTTATTAACTATTTAAAGATTTAAATAAATATCTTTTCGGTTATATATTTTGTTCTTGAATATTTTATATAAAATTAGCAATTATTAGCAAAAAAAAATATTTTTGACTTCCAAAAAAACTACAACATACAACACTGCTTTCACATTCATAAAAATCTATCACACCTGTTTCGATTGTCAATATATTTTTCTACAAAATCGTGTTTGGTTAGTTAATTACGTACATAATGAAGTGAAAGTGTTTAATATAAGTTTAAAATTGTGTTATTTATTAATATTTAATAAGCAGTCTCACTGCCACAATATTGTTGTTAAACCAAACTTCCTTTTCGATTCCGTTGGTTATACCATTTATTCAAAATTGTAAAATATATTTGATGTTGGACTTACATTAATAAATAAATCATTTTAAACTACATATAATACGATCATCATAATATTACATATTACTCAAAAGAAGTTATAACAAAAAGTTGTTGTGTTGACTGAGACTTGGTACCGTTTCCATCGTGAAACGAAAGGAGGTTGGTTGTAGGCCGGAGGTGGTAGTAGGGCGGAGTAAACGAGGAAAGAATTGTGAAAATCTTGAGCAGTCGGTTGTTGAGCGTGACAGAGTGAAGTGGTAATAAAGTGAATACCAGACTAGTTCATCAGTTTTATTATACACCTCACCCATAAATTGTGGGTGAGATGAAAATGACTTATGACAAAGAAATTATGTATTTAACTATTATGGATATCGCTTGAAGAAACTGAAATAAGGTATGAATACCGTACCTAGATGATATGAAAAATGTTTGTCATATGAAAATGCGGAAAATCTTGTTTTCGATAAACGTTCTATAGTAGTGTAGTATTATATGAACGGATTAGTGGATGGTGAAGATTTAAGAAAAATACAAATTACAATATATTAAAAAAAAGGAATGTTACATCAAAAAAGTAAGTTAAACCTCCTTAAATTTTATAGGTCATTTACATTTATGATTTATTTTTAACATTGCTGTGCATATAAAATAGAGTACTCACAGAACATAAATATATTTTCATTTCCCATAATTATTTCTGCTGTACAAGAACCTATGATATCAAAATCTGTTATGAAAAAGCGATTCACAGCGTATTCACATCATGGATGACGATAAAGTCATGATTGGAACTATAATATATATATGACTATATCTTGTGTGAATGTGTCACATTTGTATTTTAAAACTGCACATTTTATAACTGTTTCATAAATAATTAGGTGAGATTATAATTAATTCGTAATTAAGGATTAGCTTTTGAAATACACAAAACTTAATTGTAATTAAAAAGTAATTATGAAAGAATTAAATACTCGTATTCTTGAAGGGGAAAATAATGTAAGCAATATAACATTACAACATAAATAAGCAACGCCGTAAAAGTTTATTAAATAGAGCACAGTTGAAGAGTTGACTCGTCCACATTTATTGGTTGCACGTTATTCCGTGACGTCGTCGGCGCGTCTCGTAGCCGGCAGCCGGCAGCTCTGTCGGCACGCGATCCTAGGCCGAATCGTGCGTCGCGTCGCTTCGTCGGCCTCCGCTGTCACTCAGCATCCCGCCCACCGTCTGATTAGAACCGTCCTCCGCTCGACGCCACAGCACGTGTCCATATCTCATGCAACGAAATGCCAAGAAAACATTTTGGAATCAACATGACTAACAGTATTTTTTACGTTTTTGAAAGATCCGTTTATTCAATGTAAATAATTCATCTATGCTATTTTAACAACTAAGTACTAGCCTATATTTTGGTTATACCAGTGATTTCACTTTTTGATTTTAAACTGATAAATGTAATGAGAATAGAAGGTTCATAACACTTATTTCGCTAAAATATTTTATTTTAATTGTATATGGATTGAATTTTTAAAAGCTTGACGAATTGTTGAGTAAGTAATTAATCGATCTGGGCCAATGGCAATGTATCCAACAGTTTTTCAAACAGTTCATTTAAAATTTGAACATATTTAAAAATGGTCATCGTTCCATCATATATTTATAACGTAGTTAATTAATATACATTTTTCTTAAGTTTGCCTTATTCATTACTTGGCAAAATTTGTTTCATCTTAGCGACATTATCGAATGGTGTAATAATACAGGTTGTGCTTTTTATGGCAAAATCAATGGGTCCGATTATTTTCAAAAATAAATGTATAAATTTCACATAAAGTAAAAATAGCCACTCTTTTTCGGCAATTCTATAAGGTGTTCTTAGAAATATTTCAAACAATTTCGGAAGCAAATCAAGCTGAAATTAATGAAATAAAGACAATGACAAAGTCAATACAGAACTTCGCAATACTGTGATAGAGGGAGACACGTTACACATTTTTTTATATTTTGTAGATAAAATATTTCGTCAGTTTCGTAAACTATCAAATTATGTTACAAAATATGTCAAAAAAGATATAAAAGATTTCATACTGGTCGAATCTTTAAAATTCTGTCAATTATAACGATTTATATTAATTAAAAAACAAACATAGGAATATTATTAATGTTGTAAACTATTATATCCTGAATTAATTTTATCATCATATCTCACTATTGTATTTTCTATGGGGTATCAAAACATGCGACAATATATATATATATATATATAGAGACTAGCTGTGCCCGCGACTTCGTCCGCGTGGAATGTAATAAAAAAAATCCTTTCTTTGTTCCTGTACTGTTACTGCTTATTACATAAGCTATCTGCCAGTGAAAGTCCCGTCCAAATCGCTCCAGCCGTTCCAGAGATTAGCCGGAACAAACAGACAGACAAACAAAAATTTTAAAAATATGTATTTTGGTATGTGTACTTCATATGCATGTAGTAGAAAGCGGTTATTTTAATATTACAAACAGACATTCCAATTTTATTTATTTGTATAGATATTGTAAAGAAATGTAAACTATAAAAATATACCACTTGTTATTTCTAGAATAACATTCTGTATAATAAACAAACTTGATAACTTATCCAAGTTCGTTCTCAAATAATAACATAAGCACACGTTTGACGATATGTGCTTTTATAGTTATCATTTCATGAATTGCAATAAAAAATAATGAAGTTGTTGAGTTAATTAAAAGAGACGGTTTATCAATTATGTACCTCTCGAACGTAGTCACCGATGACAACGTTGTATTTATAAAGTGTACTTCTCTCTACAACTCGAAAAATTTTAAGTTATTCTGTCTAATTAATGAGCCAAGAGACGCCCACTGCTGGACATAACCACTCGCTTGCCAGTCGAGAACCTTTCCGCCCCAACGCGTGTCAGTCATTATGACTACCTGAATTCAAAAACCTCATTCAAAGGCATCTTACCTACATACTTATTAAACATAAACAAATGTAAAACGTTTATGGAAATTCGCTGGCGCTGTGATCTCGGTGGTCTGATCTAGCGCCATGCTACGTACCAACGTGTATTTTATTTTTTGAATGTTATATATTCGCACATATATTCGCTACTCCGTTGAAGGATAACATTGTGAGGCAATCTGAATAATTCTGCGCAGGTGAAGGTGAATTTGGTGTAAGTGAATTCAACCAACCCGCATTGAAAAGCGTAATTGATTAATCGTCCTAACTAAGTTATAGGCTAGGTTCGTGCTTCTCAAGCGACTTACGATTATAACATGTATTAATCATAATAAAAACTGAATTTATCAATATTCAATTCAAATATTAGTACGCCTGAATCTCTAAATAAAATAACCGTTAATCTAGTGCTAAGTGACTAAGATCTTTACAGCCTAATAATGTAACTAGGCTTGTGACCTGGGCTACTGAAAATGTTTTTTCTTATGCTATTCATAATTTACTATAGAGGTTTCTATAATAATAAATATTTAAATAAATAAATAATTTTACAAAAGACATCAAATTCACGATTCAACTCTAATGTCAATCGCAGAGATGGCGTCGTTGTACAACTTAGGTTTTGAACTGAATCGCGATTATAGATGTGGTTTTGTGTTATAAAATTTTGTGTCGTGCTCGAATATTTTAATTTTAGAATTTTATCTCTTGCTTCAATTTACGTTTTCATTCTCTTTTTTTTTAACTTACAGCTTTCAAACTTCTTGTATCCTTTACATACACATATTGTTATATATTGTATATCGTTAACATAATATTTCAATATTTCTTTTACGCTACTTTGATTGGTTTACTATTCACTCACAAAATTAAGTTTAAAATTAACAAGGGACCGATGTGTAATGGCTTTATATGATACGAGATCATCTTTGAAAAACACGCTTGGACTTTTTCCAAACGAATTGAAGAGCTTACATTAACGGCAAACAACAATGTTCTGTCTAACTTTAGAACGCGTTCACTTTAGTACATTCACTGTGTAATCCTTAGTGAGGTTGTTACAAAAGTTCCTCCGCCGCTTGCCCGTTGCTCTGGATAGGTAACTATGGGGACCGACAGCTAACTTGTTCTCGGTCAATAGAAAAAGTTTGCTACACTATACCTTTTCAACTTTTATTCCATTTTATATTTGCGCACTCAATCATGAATATTTTAATCTCAATTTTAGGTTGAGATTGTAGCAATAGTAATATATTTTAGACATTCAATTATTTTTATGAGACGTATTATGTATTTGTACATATCATGTGGATATATAGTATTTGTAGTATATATAGGATATAGTATATATAGTATTTTATTTGGACAACCAACAAAACAGGGATTTGCCCATGTTGTTCAGCTATAATACAGAAAGCTGATTTAAGGCAAATATACTCAATATCTCAATACTCAATAGAAGTCATACGTTTTTATTTTTATCGCAAATGAGGTACTTAATTAAATTATAAGTTAAGACAAGGATGTAAAAGTATAAAAGAAACCTTTTAGTGGACTATTTGAAGTGTATTATTTGAATAATTGAAGAGTTATGAAAGCTATTAATTATTGATTACATTTTAACCGTTACGTAAATTTCTGTTGCTTACTGTAGTAGAGATTTTGTTTATTAAAATAAAAAAAAAACAATCTTGAAGATGAGAATAATAAAAATTTAAATTTCTAATTTTTTTTTTATTTTACTGTTTTTGTTATACCTGACTTAATGTTTTCAGTTTTAACAATTATGTTAAAAGTTTGTTTTCTGTTGACATATCGACGTAAAAGTTTTATAAAGGTAATTTTGTAGGTTATAAAATAAACAAGAGAATAAGCATTGTGAAAAAAGTAAAATTATCGTACACAATTTCATACGAGACATAATATTATTATATGTCTCATCATCTTCACATATCATGTGGGGCACGAGCTTACCGTGCACCCCGCGAGCACTGTGAGGGTTAGTTAACTTCACATATACCTTTAAGTTTAAGTTCGTGCGGGTTGCATCACGATGTTTTCCTTCACCGTACGAACGTCAAACAAATAGCATTATATTTTTTGTATATAAACTCACACACACATAAGTTTCCGATCACTCGAAAAATATATATATACAGTGTGATTCTTGACGAAGTGCACATATGAAAATGGGTGAAACTTAAAAGAAGCTGTCAAACATACACACAATAATTAACTTATTACGCCCAAACCGATTTCACCCGATAGCAGGTAGCAAACTAACAATGCAAAGGCAAATTCCGAGAAGAGTGTAATTAGTTGGTTATTGTGTGCCTGTGTTTGACAGCTTGTAGAATTAGTTGTATGAAGGGTAGAGGTACGAAAGTTTTAGTTTTAAAAAGGTAATATGTATATTGAAAAATTGAAATCAGTAATAAAAATTAACATATGATAGGACTTTATTTCGAGAAATTTTGATTTTATTAAAAAAAAAACATGAAAAAAAATATCAATTTTTTCGGAAATAATCTTTTATTTTTCGTAGATGATGATGTTTTTTGTGCAAAACTATTACCCAATTATCTCCGCCAGTTTTTAAGGATCACATTAGTTGTGGCTTGCTACCTTAAACAGAACTAAAGTTATAAGAATTTCTTTGCATGGGGAACCAATTGCAACTTGAAAAATAAACAAATCATAATTCCTAAAATATTTTTTTTTTTGTGTTTTCTGTCGATAAAAATAAGTCTAGTTTCACCCATTTTCATATGCGCACTTCGTCGAAAATCACACTGTATATGTTTATGTAAATTTTTAATTTATTCTGATTTAGCCTCCGGTTCGTTATCACCTAAACAGCACCATTATATATTTAGATAAATATGACATAATACCAAGGTACACCATTTTTTCCTTTATATGTCGAAATAACCAATAGAGAAAATGAAATAAAAAAAGATGTTAAAGTGAAGAACTTTGTGCATGTGTAAATTCAAACATACTACTAATTGAAATAAGCTTTGACAAAAGAATCTATGATATTATGTTGTAATAGAATTTTACTGTAATTTATATTATTTCTGTATTTATTACACATTTTATTTAAACATTATTAATAAGGTATTTCACTATAGATTATATTTGTTATAAATGCATTTATTCAGCGTTGTAAAGAAATTCGCTTAACATGCAAACGGCAGCAAATACTCTTTTGAGGTCATTATTGCTACCATTGACATTGGAAGCGATTTTCCGTATTACATAATAAAAATTGCGTGTTAAAACAAAGAAAATAACAACTAGGTTAAAAAAAGACGCAGTAGCAGTAAATAAAGTGTGATTGCAAGCTTAATTTGTGATGCAACTGTAGACAATTGTATTGGACTCAATAACGGTCGGTGCCCATTTAATTCCAATAATTCGTATTGTTTGTAAACAATCTTGTTTAAAAAATTGTTATATAACAAAAACGTTTCAGCATATTTACTGCATTCTTGGCACAAATTATTTCAACTGTACGTACAATGTTTAATACCTACACAGGTGTCGTATTATTTATAGTATAGAATGGAAATAAAACATTCCTTATTTGCATTGAATGTGATGTTAAATATTAAATACTTATTAAATTACAAGTACTCTTTACTAATACAATTAGAAAATTTGGCTTCAGTTCCATTTATAAATTATTAAACAAATATAATTTTTAACATTTTATATATCCAAAGGTAACATTTCCATCACTATTGAAAGCAGATTAATATAAAAGTAATATGTCATGTAAGTGTGGATGTCAATAATAAAATACATAAATATTAATGGTTACCAACAAATTTGTAGACTGAAGTATTTTATAATAACACACACCGGGTATCAATTACTTACGTAATCCCAGGTTGAGCTGATGACGATTAATCTCAATACATTACTAGTTACGCGGCTCTACGCGAAAAATAAAATCGGAACAAACTTCGGGATGCTTACTTCCCCTAAACTGATATAAGCCAGAGGCGAGAAATTCATCTCGCGTTGTGGCTCTCGCGTCTTCCGCACTCTAATCCAAATCCAATAAAGATGTTTTTTGGGCAAACGTAAACAAGATTTTTTTAACTCACGATATCAGTAGCATTAAACTTTGTATAGTAAAACAACATTACTTATTTAAATATAGACGTACATGGCTTAAAATTAAATATTACAAGGTTATGTTGTTCTTTGTGTTCTCTTAATTTTAAATATAATTCAACGTTTTTAAATGCCTATAAAGAACTATTTTGTTGTGTGTTACTAATAAAGAATGCGTATAATAAGCAGATTTAGTAGTCATGAGTAAATTTCTAAAATATTCATCATAGTATAAAAAACCAATCTTCAGGTGTTCATACTCAAAAATAGTAGTTTCTATAACAAATCTTTATCACTTAAGAAACGTGCACACAAGAGTTTTTAAAGAATGTAATGTTGGCGAAGAGTTTCTTTTAACAACTGTACTGATAAATATTACATTAGACAATGAACGCTAGAGTATACTAAAAGGCTTGTGTCATACGCCTTTTAGTATACTCTAGCGCTTTATAAAATACTCTCGGTTCTCCGAAATCTTCACTAGCGGTGCCCTTTCATAAATATGTACTTAGTATTTATAAATATATAATATCCGAACAAAATAATTAAGATAAAACTAAATATTAAAGTTTAAAAGAATGAAATATAAACCCATATTAAATGACTACCGAGAATAATAGCATAATGCCCCTTGCCACCATATATACACTAGACACTTCTTTGAATCGGGCAATAATTCAAAAGTCCCTATGAGATAGAATGTTCTTGGAAAAATATACTAAATACTTAGTCTAGCCATAAATACTGTTACAATCAATACATACAATAAACAAAACATTATATTTTAATTTGAAATCTGTTATTATTGTGTCATTTCATTATTTGTTTGTTTCCAGAAATAGCATAATTTTGAGTGTCTAACCAACATTTCACCTTAGTTTTTACATTCTTCAGTAATGTGTACTATTATTATTATAAATTGACAAAGCATTCGACTGTGATAAATCGTATTTAAATTGATATAATTGATGTTAAACTTGTTTTATGTTCGAAATTTCGTTTAAATACTACTTTATTATTAAATAATAATCATTATGATAAAAAGTCATTAATTGTGGTAATCACAAAATTTAAATGAATCAGAATAAATATGATTATGCTTGACCAATGTAATTATATGTTCATTATCATTTCATAATCAATTGCATAATTCATAATGGCACTTCTTTGCGAAAATGGTAGGTATATCGTTAATGTTTATTACAATAATAACAGTTTTAGTGCACCAGCAAACTCTATGTTCAAATTAACAAGCTTGGTAAAAAATCATCCGTTACTATTTGGCCGCATGATATCATGATATGTCCCGAATCATTTTACAAATAAGTACACATCCAGCATATGTACTGCTAAGATGAAGTTGATAATGCTTATAAATTAGATGCCTATAAGATGAGATAGTAGTATAGTAATTAAATTTTCGTTTTGTACAGAAACAATAACAGATATTGTCTTTTACCATACTATCCGATTTTAAGATATACTTGTATTAGGTATTGTAAAGTGTACCTGCAATTATTACTTTTGAAGATACGTACGATACGGTGACATATATGTGGTCTTTAAATGGCTGAAAAACGCTCCATACTAAATACCTTGCAATTGTAACGTCATAATTTGGTAAGTTAGCGTTACTTTCCAGACTTAAATATATGTAAGTAAATTTGCGCACAATATTTTTAAAATAACATGCAATCTAAATAACTAATATTTTAACATTAATAAACTTAGTTTTTCAAAAAAAATCAACAAGACTGAAAGAAATAAAGGGGTTAAAAGAAACATTTTGCTTAAGTCACATTCTACAAACTTGGTATTCTATGACCCTGACGTTTTGCTCATATGAACATCACAAAGTCATAGATAAGGATATAACATAATCACAGAATAATCGTAGAACATACAATACACTAAATCAATATTTTCGAGATTTATCTATTGACAACAATTGCCCTCTGAGTAACAGCTTTAGGCAAGACATGTCAAGGTAAGACAATACAACCTATGCAGACTAGTCTTCCTTGCACCCATACGTGACCCAAGGTATAATCGGTAATAAGATTCTGTTAGTGCTAAAATAAAGTAATCCTATAGTCTTAAGAAAGAATTAAGTAAAGAATGCAGTAATGCAGCTAATAGTATTTGGTGACCAAATGGTGACGGCTCTTCAACATAATTTGTTGATGATTGGGGCTCGAGAGTCGCTCGAGTCGTTTGTTTTTATTGGCATTTTTTCTTATTTATACAATATATGAAAATTATTACGAGTGACATAAGAGCTGTCCGAAGGTCATCATGTAAAGATTGTAAATTTATTTAGCGTCATGTAAAGACTTTAGAGTTATTTTTAAAATCCCGCATCCCAATACAAAGACATAAAACTGTCATAGAACATTAATAGAAATCACGAGCGAGTTGTTATCTGCTAACAGGCGCAGTTTATTGACTTGTTTTTATAAAATATACGCAACAACAAAGTTCAGACGCAACAATCAATACATAAAACCTATGAGTTTGATGACCTGTAAATATTACACAAGGTCAATAAGGACAAGGTAACTGCATATCTATATCAATTGTCAACTATAATTATGGCTAATAGGTTTACTAAAGTAATGGAAAGACCTTACCTCATAAATATGAAAAAAGCAAGAAATAGCTTGGATTCGGGTCAGACATGAATCCGCAATAAACCATTAACTTTATCTTATCTTCAATAAACTATTACCAATTCGGCCATGGAGTCTATTTGACACAATTAAAAACTTCAACCCTTTGTTCACCTTTCACTTTAAATTAAAGTTGATTTTATTCACTGTTAATAGTTACGTATCAACATCTAATTTACAAACCTTTACAATTTTTTTAATATTTTTTTATGAAATAAATAAGCAAGTTTACAAAATTAGATTTGAGACTTACAAATTATTAAAAAAAATGCAAAATGTATAAAAATAAAAAACCTAATAAAAAATTGAGATCCTGTTCATTTATTTTTTTTTTTTAATTATTTACAGTAATATATATTTTACCGTTTATACCAGTTTAATCCGCTAATAAGACGATATGTTCTAATTATGTCAGCGACCAATGTATGTATAAATAACAACTGATAAGGCCCATGTGCGGTTTATTATTCCAACCTCGGCCTTGCCCGAGATTATGTTGATTATTTGCCACCAGACCAGCGGCTAATTTGAGACACACAACATTAGGCTAAAGTCACAACTGTCCCCTTACGGTACATTTTAACAGACCCAAAGATTAACATTACATTTGATTGTCATCCGTTTCAAATTTATCCTTTTTTAAACTTCCTTTTTTATAGAACTGTACTGTACCTTTTTTTTTGTTCCCCTGAGGAAAATGCATTAAGTTGCATACCCCGGCTGTGGCGAGCCGGCGGTTATGTGGGACTCTCCTCCCCAGAAGGGGGAGGCCTACCCACTAAAAACCTCAGGGATGGCCTTCCTCAGGCATGTAGGGAGCCCCCGGGAACGCGAAGCGACTTCCGGGAAGAACTATACTGTACCTGCAAATGGATTCAGCTTATACCTTAATTAATATAGGGAGAACAAGTCGAGAGCTATAGTGTACAGTAAAGTCGCCGGACTGTCGTGTCGAACAGCGATTGACCAACATGAGCGCGCCTCTAAAAGCTCATGTTCGGAATGTAGTGATATCCTTCCCGTGACATCACCTGCGTTATATCAGATTTGCTAAAGATATATCTTTCCACTTAAAATATATATGTATAATCTTCTTCCCCGAATCTCTAACCATTCCCATAGCAATAGAATTCGTTTAACTATTTTTATTTGATTTATCCACAAGAACAAGATATTTGCCCATGATAAATCCTTTTTTTTTTTTTGAGGGGGGAAATGCGTCCTTGTGCACCATGACACCGCGCTGGCAAGACGCGGCCGTGTGTGGGGCTCTCCGGTCAAGAGGATCGGCCTACCCACTAAAACCCCCCCGAGTTCTCTGGGCCCATACGGGACACATGGCGGGGTGCGCTCTCGCGATTCGACCGCCATGTGCCCATGATAAATCCTATGGTCCTTTTCGAGTCTGAAACTGTCCCCATACCAAATTTCATCAAGACTTCTTCATCCATCCAGTACAGTACAACATTTTTTCCATCATACTTTAAGTCTCAGTTTTCTTTTTAGTCGTCTTCCTTCAATTGTATTCGGCTTGTGTGTTGTTGTAGTCTTCGTCTCATCCAGCTCGAACAATCTAATCACTCTACTCAAATTTTGAGAACCAGTAGAAATCTACAGGGTCCTTGAACCTTCAAGATCCTTGAACCTTGCAGGCAAATAACAAATTTGCCTGCAAGGTTCAAGGATCTTCGACACCCTTCTTCAGTCTTTACCTTCATCAAATTAATTCTTATGGTAAAGCTTTAAATATATGACAATCTGCCGCTATGAACGTGGGTTCATAAAACAATCTAATCATACTTTATAATCGAAATTTAACTGTTGATATCCGTATTCACAGCACCAATGTTCCCGGCATATACCATTCACTTTTTTTATTTTCCTAATTCTCTTCCTAATATTAAGAAAGTACACACGCTTGAGTCCTTTAAGAATCACATCCATAACCATTTTCTGTTGCTCATAATTTTATTTGTTCAGATTTAAGATTTCTTTTTTATATTTTTTCATGCCATATTATTTATTTTTGTTATTATTTTTCGTATTACTAAAAGGTAACATTTTTAACTTATATTTCATTTCTTTTTTTTAACTGTGTATTGTTAACGGCAACTTAAGCCGCTAAATTCATAATTAGCTTTTTAAAAAGAGCCCGGTATTAATCGGTGATACCTTATTCCTGCGTACAGACAATAAACAATAAAACTAAGAGACGCTAATTAATTCATTTACATTAAGCAAACTCTATTTATTATTGATTTTTTTTCTATTCTATCAGTTATTGGCTCTTTTAGAAAGGTTTGCTTTGTCGATAAAACAACGGACGCGTCAGACTCGAGTCTGTGTGTGGCTATACAAATATCATAGCTTTCCCAAGATATCGAACCCATAATACAAACTCATTTAGCTTCCGCAAATATTGGTTTACCTAAAATTTTGGCTACGAATAATTTTCTGCTATAACTGACCGCAATTTACGCAAATGCAGCCTTTCCTGAGATTTAAACGTAAATGTTTTTGTTCACTAATGCGTAATCTAGACTTTGTATTAGATCTAATAATTGTTCTAGTCTAATATGAACTAGTTTCAACAGCTCAGTTTTTAGTTTCAGTAGTTATTTTAAGTGATATCAGATACTTCTAAATTTCAAATAATTTCAAATCGAATGTTTTCATTTCACTCAGAAAAATACCATATCCTATTAAGTTTTTTTTTTTATTCCATACGGTGGCAGACGAGTAAATGGCCCACCTGATGGTAAGTGGTTACCATCGCTCATGGACATCTGCAGTGCCAGGGGCACAGCTGAGCCGCTGCCTACCTTTTTTTTTTATTTTGGCCTTCCTCAGGCATGTAGGGAGCCCCCGGGAATATCAAGCTACTTCCGGGAACCCCCAGCCTCCGCTCCCCCGTTGATACAGGGGAGCCCTCCTCAGGGGAGGCTTACTACCTCCCCCGGTCTCCTCCACCGACGACGCCCCCCGGCCACGGAAGGGGTGTGGTCCATCCCGGGTTGCCGTAGCGGTCGCGACTTCCTCGCGCCCGCCGGCGACCCGCGGCTGCGCCGCAGCTGTGCTACCGAGCCCGGCGGCGCCTCCTTCGAGCGGGATCGGCCATCTCCCGACCCCGCTCGCTTCTGGAGCATCACTGCTTCGCAGAAGGAGGCCACAGCCCTCCAACCTCCCTCGTCCGCCAGCATTGCCGCAATCAATGCCGACGGAGATAATCTCGCCCGATCTCTGCGACCAAGACTTGGCGCTCGGAGGCCCACGCGGGGCACTCCGCCAGCGTGTGCTGGGCCGAGTCGAGGTCGGATGCGCAGTGGTGGCAATGTGTCGATCCTTCCGTCCTATTCGACACAGATACTCACCGAAGCAGCCGTGCCCGTGAGTATCTGAGTCAACGGTAGGTGACCTCCTCCTTCCCGTGGAGCCAAGCTTCGAGGTGCGGGAGTACGGCACCGACGGCCCGCTGGCGCGCGCAGATCCGTAATTCGAGCTGCGCACGCCAGGCCGCCACAATCCGTCGGTGCCAGAGCCACTGCCTACCTGGAGAGTAATACTCTTTTTAAGCCTCGTTTTAAGTTAGACATATCGTAGCGCTCAGGAAACACCGCAGCTGGGAGCTCATTCCAGAGTTTGCATGTACGCGGAAGGAATGAACGCTGAAACCGAACTGTACTAGACATGATCGGTTCCAGGTGATATGGATGAACTCTACTGCGGTGGCGGGTGGTGCGATGGTAAAAAGGTGACGAAGGCACCATTGCAAATAGTTCCTCAGAGCACTCTCCGTTAAAGAGCCTATAAAGAACACACAGAGAGCCAAAGTCTTTCCGCTGCTCCAGTTGATGCCGTAATATTGGGATCACCGATGATACGGAAAACACGCCTTTGCAGGGAGTCAAGAGGGTCGAGTTGATATTTGGGGGCTCCAGCCCAGAGGTGTGAGCAGTACTTCATATGCGGCCGTATTTGAGCTTTATAAAGCATCAGACGCTGACTGGGCGTGAAGTACCGCTTCGCTCTGTTGAGAACACCCAATCATTTACTTGCCATTTTAGCTTTGTCCTCCAAATGACTCCCGAACTGCACTGTGGCTGAAATTTCCACACCTAGAATCCCAATAGACTCGGACATACGAAGAGCGACTCCCTGAAACTGAGGCACTACGATAAATGGCTATTCTTCGCAGTGAACGCGCACACTTGTGTCTTCGTGGGGTTGAACTTTACTAAGTTCTTTGCACCCCATTCCAAGACTCGCCCTAGAGAGTCCTCCACTTCAGACACAAGTTGCAACCGTCTTTCATGTAGCGACATCCGGGGGACGTTCTGGTGGTTGGTATACCGCACATCACCCGTGCTGTCATCTGCATAACAATGTATGTTCTCAATGGACAGCATATCGTTGATGTGCAGAATGAACAGTGTCGGGGAGAGCACCGAACCTTGTGGAACGCCAGCATTTATGGGCATGGTTTTCGAGCAGCAGCCATCAACGACGACTTTAATGGCTCCTACATCCAGGAAGCTTGCTATCCATTTGCAGAGTCCCTCAAGGATTCCATATGATGGCAGCTTCGCCAGAAGACCTCTATGCCAGACCCTATCAAACGCCTTCGCGATATCCAGTCCAACAGCGAGAGCCTCGTCTTGCAATGGTGCATTAGGTAAACTAAAAGATCACCAACTGAGCGCCCGTGACGGAAGCCGTATTGTCGGTCGCAAATCAGCTGGTGCTCTTCTAGGTACCGTAGAAGGCAGGAGTTGATGACCTTCTCCATAATTTTGGAGAGTAAGGACGTTATCGCGATTGGCCTGTAATTTGACGAGTCGGATCGGTCACCCTTTTTGGGGATTGGGTGGACGTGGGCGATCTTCCACGAAGATGGAACCCTTTTTTACTGACAAGAAAGACGGTAAAGTCGCGTTAATACGGGGGTCAATTCAGGGGCACACGTCATTAGCACCACTGCAGGGATGCCATCTGGCCCACTCGACGTATGTACATTCAGGAGCTTGAGTATTTTTTTATCATTCTCCATACTAAGCACTATCTTAGTATAGTGCTTATACAGCTATTTAGCTGCTATATACAACATATAGCTGCTAAGCTGATGATGTATCCGCAATCTACCATTGATTATACATTTATTATCTAATTTTGTGTGGCGTGTCAATCAGCAGAGCTTTACGATTATACTCGCCGTAAGTCCATATTAAACATTCAAATTGACTTCAATTAAAGTCGAGTACGTTAAAAACAAGTGACGTACGCTATCGCATTATTTACATCGTAAAATGTGTACTACGCCTAACCACGGTGCACTGGACGGCCGCATCTAAAAATAAACTGTGGCATTGTTTTTTTATGATCGTACTTGAATTTCCTCAGACAAAACATAATGATGTTTTTTATCTCAATGCTCACTATCAACATCAACCTTATGAATGTGTATGTCAGATCATATGTACAGAAAGCTCTCGCTTTTTAAGAGTAATTGTTATTTTTTATATTCATGCACAGATTTGGAGACCAGTATTAATACCAATTCTAAATATTATATTTCAACTCGAATTTGTAACATTGAAAACACTTTTGTATGCCGAATGATGTAGAAGTATTGTCTCCCATAACAATGTAAGTAGAGCATGCTTTTAAAGATAAAAATATAAAATAAAAGTACACCGTATACGATTACTTCGTGGGCGCAATATCCCTCTATTCACAAGTGCCATGACTTTCCAAGAAATTTTATTTCTACTCGGTCGCGTAGGAGAGCTCAACCCTTATTTCGAAGCACATGTTAAATCTCAAAGAATTATGTGCCTCAAAACGTACAATAGTTGGTATGATCTTTAAGGAATTTGAATGTGTTGATTTCACAATAAGGTTGCCAGGGGTACAAAGAGAGACCTTTGAGAGCGCGCCGTAGCACTGGCGACCCGCGGCCCGTGCCCACTCACGCCCTGTCAAAGGGCGGGCGGCTTT
Organism: Scirpophaga incertulas; assembly: GCA_036419045.1. Taxonomy (NCBI): domain Eukaryota; kingdom Metazoa; phylum Arthropoda; class Insecta; order Lepidoptera; family Crambidae; genus Scirpophaga; species Scirpophaga incertulas. The sequence continues at coordinate 15,842,311 of CM071639.1, read as the reverse complement.
GAGCACGGAAAAAGAAATTTAATCTCATTAAAGATAAGAGCCTTTTGCGCAAAATAAACACTGGTATTAGGCATGCCTCTGTTGCCTACCTCTGGATGTTTACCGTTCATTTTTGGGGCGCTCTCTCGGTTTTCATGGGGTATAAGACGGTGTAGATCTAAAACGCTTAATGTAAATATGTTATAAAATCATTGTGGGTGGGTGTAACTACTTTTTTTATATTTCTAACTATAGCTTAATTAACCTATAGTTAAATTAAAATTTTAGGTATAAATTTATTAATATAAATTATTATTATATAAATATAATTATAAAATTTTAATTTAGAATCGTGGCAGTAACTTTTTAAGATGTAGCTACATAATAATCACAAGCTATACTTATTCGTAACGAATGCGTAACAATTTTACATATAGTATAAGTGTCGTGGAAGTAATATCCATTATTTAACATTGTTGTAGGCTATAAGGAAAAATACATTCATGCGCTTAATTATAGTCTGGCATATTACATAAACGCTGTAGAACTAAACGATATACTGACTAAAGATGTTATTAAATAACATCAAACAAAAATTTGCTAATATAATGAAGCATTTCACCAAATATCCAAATATTTAAATGCAGGATGCAGTGATTATTTATTTATCATTTAACAAAGCAATTGATGTTTTTCAACATCTTCTGAAGTCTTCGTAAAAACATAATTTATGAACGTATAACAGAAAAATCTCACCGATAAGTATTAATAAGGCGGAAGATACTCAAAAGAAGAGGTGGATGCGAGCATTACCTGAAAACATACGTCATCATGCTTTATAATATTATTATGGCAATACACATAGTTAAATTGCTAGACCGATCCTGTTATTAACTTAGGATTAATCTAACCTCGCTACCCAAATCGATCAAAAAAATTCCCGTATGGTATCAAATCCGGGCCTTTCCAGACAACACCCGATGGTATCAACCATAAACAACGGCACCCAATGTATATTTTGATTCAATATTTAAAAATGTTATGAATAGTCTTTTACTTTCAAAGTATCCGAAATAAGCTAGTTGACTAGAGCTGTATATGGATGTATTATTATATTATTATCAAAATTAATTATTACCGATTCCATAAATGTATGTAAAATAATGTAAGTTTAAATCTTAGAATATTAGACAAATTTAGTTTTAACATAATACGAATAAATTGAACTTATTTTAGGATTTCTCACATTAATTGTATTTTTTTCTTAATATAGAAAGTATACCATAAAAATAACAAAGTTATTGGGAGTTTTCTTATATGTACGCTCATATAAATTAAATAATTTGACCAAATTACGAAATCACCATCGCAGTCTATTTATTATATTCTCTATTTATTATTATATAGAGGTTTTGAGCAAGCCGCGATAACGCCGCAAACATACATAGTGCAAAAGTAATACGTACGTAAAGTTTATACCATAAACAACTATAAACAAATAACATATCACCAACATTTAGTGTATAAATAAAATCGATTGATTTATCACATTTTTTTTTCAGATCGCGAAGGTCATCGGGAGCAGCCACGGCCGTAACACCTCAGCCAAAGAATTTCAATCCAGGTGGTAAGTGGTACATTTACGATAGAAAACCTTGAATATAAAAAAGTGATGGATGATGTAGTGAAGTAATCAGTAGAAAAGAATCAAAATTAAAAAGTTTTATGTCCATTCTAATCAAAATAGTATTATGTAAAATATTTAAAGAAAATAAAATTATTAATAACATTTCGAAATGAATTTGGAATATTAATGTATATTATAGACGAGTTCCACTTGCGTTTTCACCCGCATTATTCTGGAGATATTTTCCCGTGGTTGAAAACATTCTATCTTTTCTTGGGTTTCTATTCCCGTACCAAAATACATCAGAATCGGGTTAGTTCTGGCTCTACTCTGGAATAAAGTATATTACAATTCCAAGACAATTTCGATACCAATAAAACTGTCAAACAAAATATCAACACTACTAAAACCCAAACGAATTTAAGTAGTTGCTGATGTTAGGATTGCTTACAAATTGGTTAGATTTTTTATTCAATTCGGATTTCAAGAGTAAACAAGAATATAATAAAAGAAAAAATAATTATGTTGTTTTTAATTAATTTTTCATTATCAAACAATGTGTGACAAATTTGTACATATGTCAAACTTTATATTCTAGGTTGTTTTCATAGTGTTAATATAAACCTTAACTGCTCGTAGAGCGTTGAGCCATATTTCAAGTATTTACGTGAAAATGTATTATTTTAGCTATTACTTTTGAAATTTGCCGTAGATTTAATAATACATACATATTTTTGGCGGATTACCAACAAAGTATTTTTCTTTTACTCTCTGAAGTACATACAAGTCTTTTTTCCCGTTATTTGATTGCATAACACGTCAATAAAAGTTATGACCCCAGTATGCAGAGTATGCAATGTACTCTTGTTGACAAATAGTAATAGATTACGTAATATAAATGAGGACACGTTTCAGTTTATTCATTTATGTAACTGACCTACTCTTAATTAATGTTAATGACTCGAAACACCGTATTTAAAGAAATAATGTCACTACAGTTGATATAATGCTTCGTCTCTCGAAGTTTCTCATTGAATTTCTTTTTAGGGTTTATGAGAAGATTCTACCAAAAGCAAATAATTTGGACACTTAATCATATACAACACATTGCTATTAATGTATTTTTATAAACTAAGTCAATCGACGATTCAAAGCCGCTAACATTTTTATTTCCGCCAAGCTTTTTCGCAAACAAACAAAGCTGAAATAGAGTTTATTAGGGTACCGAACCTTCATAACTTTCGAGGTATATGGGAACCTGTAGGTAGTTTGAGTAACTTTAAATCTTGTTTGAAAGTTATACTCATAGAAAAGATCAAAGTCTTCAACTATCAATAAGGTTTAGTGGGCAACGAATCACTCGTTGCCCACTAAACCTTTTACCTTTTTTTAAACAAAACTGACAAGCACGTACAAGTAAAGCATTAATATTCGTTTTTACTATAAACCAGGATCATAGGTAAAGATAACCTACACCCTTAAGGGATGCATAATATGCATAACATATTCTGTGGATAATACCGTTGAATGTTTAACATACATACATACATACACTCACGCCTTTTTCCCATGGGGGTAGGCAGAGATTACGTCTTTCCACTTGCTACGGTCTTTACATATCTCTTTCGCTTCATCTACTTTCATAATAATGTTTAACAGTATTCGAAATATTAATCATTTACATAATTGAAGTCTAATTTTAACACTGTTAATCCGTGTTATAGCTTTATTGTAAACAAGTCACTTTACACCTACTTTTTGTTTGAAGAAATTTTGTTACTGTTTTTGTGATTCAAAATAATCTCGAATAACTCCCCAAGCGTTTACTCAGGTAAACTTGAGTACTCTGACTCCTCTTTAATGTACTTTTCAACCCTAAATATCTTTTAATATTTCGAGAGGATTATTCCTTTACTAACTCATCTAAGATTTTCTGTAGAACCGATCTTAATTCGCAGTGTGACTTCCTCTATTTTCAACTTCTTTTTTTCTACATATGGGGCACACCCGAACAGACTTTGGTATTATTTGATTATTTTATATATTAATCCATATTTATTGTTGTATTACATACGCTACTCCAGATTATTTTTGATCTCTTTCATATCTACTGCATAAAATGGTACTTCTTTTTTTTTATTTTCTGAAATAAGCGATAAGATAAATGCCTTTTCTTTTATTAAGAACCTCAGCAAAGTACTCGATGTGCTTAAAAATTTAATACAATTATAATTAATATTCAAAACAATAAAGTGTTAGATTATAGTTAACTAATATTATAAATGCGAAAGTGTGTTGTTTGTTGTTTGTTTGTTACCTCTTCACGCTTAAACTACTGGACCGATTTCAAAAATTCTTTCACCTTTGGAAAGCTACATTCTCCCCGAGTAACATAGGCTACTTTTTATCCCGAAAAATCGACAGATCCCACGGGATGCGCAATAAAGGCTTCGCTCAAAAACTACTGCACAGATTTTTATGCGGTTTTCATCAATAGATAGAGTGATTCTTGAGGAGTTTTGCGGCATTTTTTATCTCGGAAAAACGGATAGTCCACGGGAAGCGCGATAAAATCTTCGCACCATAAACCGACTTCCGCGTATATGTAGCCGTGGGCAAAAGCTATGACCCTTAACCCTCTATACACCCAATCCCGAAATCCACGCGGGCGAAGCCGCGGGCAGAAAGCTAGTAGTTAATAAATGCGAATAAGTGATGAAAGTTAGCCAAAAATACATAAACAAAAGATAATCGTATTATGAGGGGTATCCGCAAGTTATAGGATATACGCGGCGAATCGTTGTTTACGTTTATATCGGTTAATTATCTCCTCTATCGATATCCCGGCTCTTCCTAGAACAAATGTCTGCTTCACTGTAGCTTGCGTATCAACGCTGATTTGTTAATAGTGTGTTATCGTAATAGCTAGCAGGAAAATATGTCGCATCCGTTATCTATTAGGTAAAGCTTTAGTAATTAGTAAACAATACGCATCGAGTGTATTGATGGGTATATCACACTATATTTACTTTACTCTTGCTTATAAGATTTCTTTTGTATTGTAATAAATAGGCACTGCAAGTTACTTAACCCGACATAGCTTTCTCCTTGCGCCATTACTATTCAGTCACTCATTTCATATTTTCTATAAACTCCGTTTAACTTTTGCAGAAATATATACCAAATAAATTTATTTATTTTACACATATCTATTTAGTTTTTTTCATTTGCACTGTCGGTTGTTTAAATGCCCCTTTGTGATTCTGTTCAATATATTAGTCGATCAATCCCAACTGGGCCAGCGTGCCTAAAGTACTCGTATAAGCATAGTTAAGGTAAGATTAAGTCGTTTGATGGAGACATATATTTGCTCTGTTTGTGTTATTTGATGATGATAATATATTTATTCATATTATTATCATAGTAATAAATTATTGTTAAACTGAAACTACAATAAAAATTTATATTTCCATGGATATGGTAATGGCAAACACTGGCTACGTAAGTTACGTAGCTCTTTAAGGGATTGCCAAACTAATCCATAACAACAACAATATTAACATATTTCTACAGGTAAACTGAATAAGCAGCACATTAGAAACAATAACCATATTTGCTATTCAAAATCATTTGCATATTAGAATATATTTACCGTAAAAAGAGAGGATGGATCTTTCGCCTTTATTTATATTCATTTACAAAATGCAAAGGAAAATGTTTCTTTGAACAAGTTAGATTCTATGCAAATAAATGAAATACAATATGCAAATTTTAGTCATCTTTTGTATATAAGTGGCCATTGTAATCTTCTTGCAAGCGGGGCGACCAAAATAGCAAGTAAAACGATATGAACGTACAGAAATTTAAGTTCTATTTCAAGTATATCAGAGCTATGAATTTTAAGTTAAGCTTTAAAATGTACATTTAGAAAAGCAGTCGCTAAGAAAATATTTTGTAACAGCACAGTAACGATGCCTTGATTAAAATATCATGTTTTCTTTTTCAATCTAAATTGTTCTCATCCGCAACTCTTTACAAGTATTTTATCGTCGACCCAAAACTTAACTCTTTAGGAAATACATACCCTTTAGATAAAATTTCGTCAAAAATATCTCTTAAATATATATTTCTTTCGTATAATATTATGTCCAAAATTTAAGGATAAATTAATTTCGAATATATAGATACATCAATTGTAGTTAATATTGGTGTGCTAGTTCACATATAAGCACAAAATGTAATCATGGTCATCAACAAAGCATAATATATAATAATTGACATGAGACAGCTTGAAGCTTTCGTTATTGATCTCGTCTCATTTTCCGTTCATTCGTGTCAGATACCAAATCTTCCACTCAAGCATCCTTTTAGCTCACTCAAAATGGCAGCTGTGAAAATTCAATAATAACGTCTAAAGTGTGCTTTCCTACCATTTTACCTGAATACGCAACTTCAGAATTTATTGATGTTAATAATGTATCAGTCCTCAATCCTAAGTAGGGGGACCTACATTTTGGACAAATAAATTAAATTACAGTCTAAATTTCTTTGGAGTCATGCAATGTAATATTTAATAATATAATCATGTAACTAATATTTGTTATGTTACACTGAGCACTAACTTTGTTTAAAATAGTTGTTACTCTGCAATGCTTATTTTATAATAATTATTATAACTTGTACAAATACAGTTAACAACTTATTTTTTTTAAATTAGAGTGTACTCTCCTATCAACATACAAGTTTTGAGTATGCTAATGGTATAACAACGAGGAGGAAGTAATTAGGAGCCAAGTAATTAAAAAGTATGGGTTCATATTAACAAACATTGGTGATTACAATAATTTAAAGTAGTTATTGACACCATGTCACGTACTCTTTATCAAATATCAAGAACCGTGCCAATAGATTTTACATGTTAGTTATGTCACTAACTGGTATCATCAAATAATTTGATATATATGAAGATAATATTGCAAATGAACACAAATGATCATTGAACCAAAATATTATTAAAGGGATACTTTAATAAAAACATTTTAATTGATACATTCTCAACAATATTCATATAATAAAGGTTGTTACAATAAGCGTATATAGTCACAAATCATATTATATGACCATTATTTGATTTCGATCTGCAATAACGATGAGTTTAGTAGTTTTGTCTTCATTGTCATCATCGATTCTTATATAGATGACATTGATATTTACTATTTCATGCTGCTTTATGTATCGAGTTTTCATTTCTTCGCAAAGCTGACATCCGCAGTACATAACCATCATCATTTCTCTGACTGCTGTTCTCTTGAACCTATAAAAAAGATATGGTAGTCTGTAATATATTAATCCATCAGATCTTTTTGCATACGCATCCCTTTACGAGTAAATCGTAAAAATGTTCATAATCGCCTTATTCATTGTTTATTTTATTATGTTTCAAACATAAAACATAAAAATAGCGCGTCACTATAAGGTGGTGCAAAGCGACAGACAATAGTCGGTTAATAATGAAGCGGGTGATGTACAAACGCCAGCACATTATGCTACTGGAATATTTATTTTTTCCAGATATACATTGAACTCTATATGGTCAACATTTAACGGTTAATTTGAAAATATTTTAAATAATTTTTTGTTGAATTGACTGTTTTGGATGTCCAGCGCGACATAGCTGGCTATTGATATCACGGTTGATATAATAAAACAATATTTATTTTTACTAACGCTTGAAAACTTTCCGAGACCCCCTTCTGACAGCTTCGCAACCCCTTAGAGGGATCCATCCCGCAGTTTGAATAACACTATTCTAGACTAATACCACATTAAAACCAGCGTACTACGCCGGTAACCGTTCCAAATTGAAAATGATTTAATTTCGATGAGGTAGCCTACCAGTATCAACACACAAGCGATTCAAATTCCATTCATTTGAAAATAGGTTGTTGAACTTCGTCTTATTTTTCGTAGGTACCAACTCCTCTTTTTCGGAATCTCGATGAAACGTAATACTCTTCTTATAACTCCAATTTGAATAATTATTTTCTAGAGGCTAGAAACGCTTAATTAAATAGACAATAACAGAATCTTTATTCTTAAAAATGTCAAATCATTATAAAATTATTTATAATCATATAGCCCACCTTAGCATTATAAACTATCTTGGCGAGCAGTTCTTTGATTTTTTTCCTTGTTTTATTTATTTAAATTTTATTTATTTGAACACTTGCAATACCAGGGGTGTCATTCGCGCGTTGCCGACCCTTTCTATCAAGTCAATTTAAGTCAAATCTGTTAAACAATTAACTCTTTGCTATGGTATGTTGTACATAACATAGCAACGAGTTAATTGTTCTTCTCAATCATAGAATTCTCAACCGATTAGCATTGGGAATAAGACTCCAGGAATGATTTTGTGGTTTGATCGCCAATTAATAGTCACTCATCACTCTTGAATTTGAAGGAATAATTTTCTACACGAAAGATTCCACTCGAAGAGTTGTATGGAACTAACAATCATGTGTAGGCTCGTACAGAGTCAGATAGGTATAAACATACATAAGGAATGAATGTTGCCCTATAATATAAGCTCAGAAAATATATGTATTTGTTTATCTATTGTGTTTATCTTTTGTAAAACACATCCAGAATTAATGTTATCATGTTTCTATTTGTTAATTAAGTTATCTTCCTACAAAAGTCACATTATCTGCTTTTCAATAAACATTATACCCTTTGAAAATGGATCTAATGAACGTCACTTTAATCCCACCCGATTGGATCGAATTTAGAGAATTAAAAATACTGATCACGGAATTCATTATCCATTGCTAATAAATACCACGTAAAAAGATTTGCCGGAAAGATTTAAAATATGAAAGAGAATTCTTTTAAAGAATTTCCATGAAAATAAATTTATGAATACTGATTTGAAATAAAGCCCTATTTTGAATATTGATAAATTTCATAAGACCTTACTAATATTTTCCTTTGATTACATTGTTGTAGAGCACAAATGATGCTCACATAACAATGCCTCATTACGGGTAATTTCACGAGTAACAATGATTTCTTTTTGAGAAATCATTGTTACGTTTATCATTAGGACTGAGTACATTTTACATATCAAATCTCATTTTGTAAAAAACATTGCAGGGTATCTTTATTCTTATCTTACTTAACATTATTATACTTCCAAAATATAATCAGTATAAAAAAATAATACCAGAAATACTTTTCAGGATATTTTTTTTGTATGGAACAATCATTTCTGGACTATAATTTACATCCTCCAGTTACTATTGTGCAATAATTCCTAAGTGTCATTTAAATTATTTTATTTAATAATCTGTTCTAAGTCCATCTTCCCGCAGAAATGCTACGGTTAACTCAGTTGTTCGGCTCTTATGGCATTCAGGAGGAGAATTTATCGAAGTCTAGACGTATAAATCCAATATCCATCGCCGGACGAATACGTTAAAAAATTCTACTTTTACTTGATCAACATAGAAAAACAAATTACCACTGAGAAAACTGTCTAAATAGGAAATGTTTGTTGTAAGGTCTGGTAGATACAGTCGAGTTAGGAAAATGTTCATCTCGTAAAATTCTAATATTATAAGATGACAATTAACTAAAGTAAAATAAACCTGACTTGCTTTACTGACTGACTGAAGCTGACTTTCAACCCCGACATGTCTATGAAATAAAGAAACTTGGAATTAATGTACCACTTTGTATTTTATTTGTCGTTGGAAGAAATGGGGCACCTTTGTGCTATTTTACTGTTGAAGATGTTCGTACATAAAGTTAAATAACACATTGTTATGTTTGTTACACGAGACTACACAAGAAAATATGTCTCACCAACGGGGCCTTTTATTGTCTCTAATTCATTAATAATGTTTATTTTCTCCTAACGCCTCGTTTTCACAGTGGTACTTAATCCACTGGTGTTTATATATGAAAGTTTTCGTGACACTATCAAAATATATATTTTATTTTTTTTTTATGTGATAGGGGGCAAACGAGCAGACGGTTCACCTGATGGTAAGCAATTACCGCCGCCCATGAACGCCCGCAACACCAGAGGAGTCACAAGCGCGTTGCCGGCCTTTTAAATGGGAATACGCTCTTTTCTTGAAAGTTTGGATATCGTAACGGTTCGGAAACACTGCAGGCGACAATTCATTCCACAGTTTAGCTGTGCTAGGCAGAAAATTTCTAGAGAAACGCACAATGGTGGACTGCCAAGTATTGAGATGGTGAGGATGGAAGGTTTGTCGCGTGGAACGATGTCGGAAAGTAGTAGCAGGGATTAGTCCAAATATTCCTCTGAACATTCTCCGTAGTAAATGCGATAGAGTATGCAGAGAGAAGCTACATCTCTACGCAATGCCAAAGGGTCAAACCGACTTGAAGTTTCCTAGTGGTCGACGATGCGAATCGCTCTCCATTGTACCCGGTCTAGAGGGAGAAGCTGGTATTGGGGCGCCCCCGCCCAAAGATGAGAACAGTATTCCATATGAGGCCGGACCTGTGCCTTATAAATTTGCAGACGGTGGGCCGGTGTGAAATACCGCCTCGATCTATTGAGCACACCAAGCTTCTTCGAGGCTAGTTTAGCCTTACCCTCTAAGTGACCACGGAACTGAACTACGCTCGATATGTCGACACCAAGAATCCAATTTTGGCTGAGGCGGTTAAGGGAGTGCTCTCAAAACGAGGAGACACGAACGACATTAAAGCAACGAATTGACTACTCATGTAAGCATTAACTTATATTATGCATGTAGTTCTTCATAAATTAGTAGGATATCTGCAAATCTCTATGAACCACAGTGTACGTAACCAACTTGTCACATAACATGTAAAATCCAGGTACCCAGAAATTTCACTATCATATATTTCCCTTGAAACCCGAACTGAGTAATGCGAACACTCTTCTTTGTACCGAAAATACATAAAATAGAGATCTACCCACATACGTCCTTGATCGCGATAAACTTGTTGAAAGATTTTTATTCAAGTCCAACAACCCAATATGCATTCGAATAAATTTGTATTTTACTCGTATATTATATTATTACAAGTCTTTGTAATTTTGGTTGTCATGTTCTATAAAACAAATATCATATTATTATTATTATTTACGATACCCACCTCTCTATACTAACAATCACATTTTTAACTTTAGAAATTCCAGTGTAATATTCTAAATTGCTTCTTTATTAAATTACGGACCAAATTTGTTATTAGGTTTCAGTAGCTTTGACTGCGCCGAGATGAAATTAGTATTTCGCCTGTCATTGGATGATAAATATGGAAATTGAAAAATAATATGATTAATATCAAACAAATTGTGTTTAAAAATGATAACACAAAAAAAAGTATATGAAAATCTATTTATCGCATTTTAGATGATATTTCGACTTTCATATCCTACACAAATTTCAGTTAAATAAGCGTAGTGTCAAAAGACAAATTACATAGTAAGACATGAAATCTTTTGGCGATAAAGAATGCAAAGCAAAGTTTTCGACGCTTACAGTTTTGTATGATTCCTATTCTTAAATAATCCCATAGAATCTTTTGATCTCCACTTGAAATAGTATATGTTTTTATTTTTATAATTATGCATTTTTTTTTTGCTAACTTTATTGTTTTCCAAAATTTCCGAATGCTGTTTAATCTTTAGCATTACCAGGGTCATCTACTTGGTAACCTCCATCTTGCCTATTTTTACCGCAACATAGCAGCGGTCGGATTGCTGTGGATCGGATTCCAATAGGGACTGTGATTTTACATCTTATGTCACAGGCAGGGAACGTACACTGTGGTTTTTATGGGGGTTGCGGATTAGCTGCGAATCTCACAGGAACTACATTTGTATCTACACATACGATAGACAAATTACCTTCGGTTTGCAGCAGTCTGCGTAGTCTGCTTGTTTATTAATATATCATATAAAAATTAAGATCTTACCAAGTTATTAGTCTTTCCTTGTTTTTCCAGTAACTACAAAAAGTAAGATACCTTAATGTGCCATCCAACCGGTCGGAATATTTATCATTATTCGCAAACATTACCATTACCATGCTAACTCCTTTCTGGATCTAACACGCTTAATTAATAAATTACACTTTATTTTCGTATGACTTACTAAAGTAGATAGATACACAACAATGAAATTTTTCATGCCACAGTTGTTATGTATTTATTATTCCATATATAAGTTATTCTTAAAATAATCGGCCAAGTGCGATTCAGACTCGGGCACCAAGGAGGATAAAAACGACAAAATGGCATGTCTTTTGTATTGTTGTACACTTTAATATTCGTTTTACTTTAATTTATTATTTCTTTTTAAATTGAATATATAACTAAATATTTTGTGAATATTCAAGTGTCTACCTGCTGGCGTTATCAATACTGATCAAAAACGAGCAAAATAACATCGTATGTTGTATATGATACCCTTAAATATTTAATTTATTTTATTTTTTAATATTTATAGTTGTTATATGGAAAAAGGAAATCTACTGTTTAGCTACCACGGTTCATGAGATACAGCCTGGTAACAGACGGCCGGACAGCGGAGTCTTAATAATAAGATCCGTTTTACCCTTTGGGCGCGGAACCTTAAAAACAACTGCTACCGATATTAGTGTATTCTTCACCTTTTTTAATTCTTACTTTCTTATTTACTCTAAGAGTAACGCTGGTTATATCAAAATAAAAAGTTTTTTTTTAGAATGGGTATTTGTAGAATTGGTCCCGAGTGCTACCACTATCTTGTTATAGGATTTTTCATTTTGAAATTACACTGAAAAGCTGTCGAGTTCTTTAGTTTTTAAAATTTATTTCTTCGCAACCACTTGTGAAGAAGTTCGAAGATATGTATGAAGTCAAACAATCCACACTGATCCAGTAAGAAAACTATTGCTTAACCTAATGGCCGTAACTTAGGGCAGGCTCGTGCCCTCCGAATTATCGTTATACGGTCATTATAATCGAAGTCAATTTATAAATCAATTTTCATCCAAAGCCTTTTACAATTCTAGGGATGGTAATCAATATTAAAACTTATACTTTATTATAAGCTAACATAGTACATCTACAATATTAATAAATTACTACTTAGGGAGAAAGCTTTATTGCTTAAGAATAAAAGTACTTACTATATTTTAATTTTGATTGAACAATTTAATATTCTAGTCGCTTCTGGAAAATCTATAAAGTCGTGATCCAGTACTTGTCACATTGGATTCTTAACAAATATGTGAGACACCTACAATTATGTTTTTTCCAGTTAGCAGCAACGGTGGTATATCAGGTATCGCACTAAGAATACATAATTCAGTTTTTATGAATAAATGAAAATAAATACTAAAAGCGGCCGAACACGTATTTAACGTGTCAATCACTTGTAGGTGAATGACTTTCTTGAATTTGTAAAACCGTTTGTAACAAAAAATCGAAGTTTGTGTATTTTGGATTTTCAGCAAGATTTATAGCTGTTAAAATTAAACCGGTTGAGTTATAATATAACTCTCTCATTATATAATTATTATCCACGATATTGTGCAAGTCATTTAATTTATAACTCGTTAATTTTTATTAGTCCGGTGCGGTACGATGAGGGAACCCGAAAAGGGTGTGTTTATCTCTCGTAAATAAATGAAGGTTCATGTTAAATCTAAATCATGTTAACTCGCGTCCAAAGACATGGACGGTCACGAATAAAATTCGTAAAACACCGCTTAAACATAAATCTTATCTGATGTAAACAAGAGCGTGGCTTTGAAAAAGTTAAGATAGAATGGATGACGTGCATTTGGACCGTGACAGGTACTAATGAGACGTCTCGTTGGTCCGCCCCGGATTGGATCCAGGGCGATGTCACACAACCGCTTCCAGAAAACTCGTAAAAATTTAGAGCACAAGGCGTAGCCAGAGAGTAACGTAGCAAATGCAATAAAATCGGAATTTCATATCCCATAAAATTAGCGAGTACTTGTGTAATTTATACAAGACCTGAAACGTAAATCTAATTGTTCGAGTTGGTCGCTTATAATTTTTGTGCTTTTCGTCCAGACTGCATTAAATTTCTCTTTTCCAGAAAAAAGAGAACTAACAGTAAATTTTCTCATAAATATCACATGGATTACTACATTGTTTTATGGATTAATACATTATTGTTTTATTACTAACAACTAATTTCAGTAACCTTACCTAAAACAAATCTTAAGTGGCGTGTCGTCAGACCTTTTCAATTAGTCAGTCATGAAGTGAGAACGTAATATTTAGAAAAATAACCCACACGGGTCCAACTTTAGCAAGATCGTATTTTGGTAAAAATGCACGTTACTATATTCTACTTTAAAATCTTTACTTTTAAACTCATATTTTATTTATTTCTTGAATCAATACTCAAATAAGCTTTATCTAATTTATTTGTATTTGCATGTTGTTTGAATATGCAACCCTTCGTTTCATTTTCTAATCAAACTTAAGTAAATACGTGTGTTTGAACGAGCACGAAAAGAAATAAACATGTTTAAGTTCGATAGCACTTAAACAAATACAAAGACGCATTGCTATCAGACGTATCTATTTTTAGCAAACGTGTGCCAAATAAATTACTTTGGTGTATATCTACTTTTATTTGCAAAGCAATTACCAGTTATATGAGTGGTAACACTGTAGGCGCTAGTAGCTCGATAGGAACATTTGGTACTCAATTGAAAATCAATATTTTACAACTTTCGTTTTGCGTTTGTTCAGATGTTTCGCATGGCGGCGATGTGAGATTTCCACATTTTTGTTGTCACACATTTGTGTGTTACTTTTTTATGAAAGTTATTGAAATACGTGCTAAGTTAAGAACTAAGGTTATCTTAAAGTGAAAAGACGGAGTAATAAAATTTACTAACATGATTACATAAAATGTTGACGTTTTTGTAAAGTCATACATCATTCCTATGAATATACGTACGTATGTGTACGTACGTGTGTGTGTGTGTGTGGTAAGGACATTTGTTTAATGAAAGATCACCATCCAAACATGTGCGCCGGACCTTCTAATGACAAGACATATTAGCTGACTACAATTCCTTCCACATAATAAATACATTTTTAGGAGTATCTCTATTTCACACTCCGTTATTTTCAAGTTTATTACTATTAAAAATAACTAACAAGACTTTTCGTTTAACTTTATATATTTGAGATAGCCACGGTCATGAGATGAAATGGTATTAATACATAAACATTTTTTTAAATAATACAAGCTTAGTTTCAGTTAAAACAAGGAACTATCTGATTTAATAATCTTTACTATACGAGTATAATAAATACGAAATTAACTCTGTCGTTGCCTGTTGCGCCTTCACGCCAAATCTGCTAGACTGATTTAAATGAAAGGCCAAAACTGCTGAACTTTTTAATGCGGAAAAAAGACCTATAGCAGGTTGAAGGGGAGGGGGGATGAAAGTTTGTATGGAAAGTTTTATTAATAAAGAAACGAATCATTTTTACCGAGGGAAAATATAACTTTCCTTTTGGAAAATCCAATACAATTCGGGCGAAACCGTGTAAATGCGGAAAGCTAGTGAATTACAAATCGCACTATTCCTGGAAAAAGGAAGTAAGTGATTTTCACCTACTTTTCAGGAGCTTAACAAAACTGTCCTATATCTTTAATTATGAGGTCTAGAAATAAGTTTCAAAAAGATAATCGCAGGTCACAGTTGCCTTCAACTACAAGTGTTATTTAATTTAGGAACAGATTGATGTACTTCGAGATAATCTAAAAAAACACGGTTACTTCTTTATTCCACGAAACACATCGCATATTTGCAGGGGTAACTACAATTATTGCTTTTTAGTTATGTATTTTGAAATATAGGAACTAATTTAACTCTACTTACGGCTTTGTACTCTCTTATATTTCTTTATAATCTACAGTTGTAATTATAATCACGTTGTTATTTAACGAAAAATCCTTTTTTGTACATAGAGTAATTAGAATTACACAATAGTCCTAGATTGTAAAATACAGGAACAAGTAATTATGTATATTTGCGTTATAGATTTTCTTGTAAATCTTCTTTTAAAATTTACGTAAACATAATTATGACTTTATCAGCGGGATAATTCTAAAACGAATAAATGTAAATATGCATACCCCTATTTTATGCTGGAATTTTATGATTTTTAAAGTCGCAAAATTTTTGTATTTTTGCATTTATTCCTTCATTTTTATAAATAGCTTTACGAGATTTTGACAGAAGGTGTAAACCATGATGCTCGCTTTATTTACGTAATAAAACATTTTCGACGCAAGTTTAATTACGACTTTTTTACACGGGTAGTGCGAAATGTACTTCCCAATAGAAATTCTGTTTCTTTAGAAATTCTGTAATATATATATATAAATATATAATCCTATATTATTATTTAACTATGTATGTGTTTTATTGTTTTACGATGGTAAATAGTTGCAATTGGTTTTTGAAGATTATGTGTTGGGAAGGACACTATACTCAATTTTTTTCTACTATAGCATAATCCTTCCAATTATACTGCAACCACAAACAGACGTCACGCGATTGATAATCAGATTAAATTCTCAATCCACCTCAAGGAGATGTCTATAATTAGAATTTCATGAATCTGTCGCAAACTGATTGTCATCTGAATCGTCGAGTAATGCTATAGACCTCATGATATATAGATGAATACCATTCATGATGCACGACAAAACTATCTTCTATTTACTTTTTGAGGTCTTAAGGTCGTCGCAGCGTGGAGTTATCTGGAGAGCAATTCGTGACGCACGTAATCACGAATGATTCCCGTGTCAAGTAGAAAAAACAAATGATAATCTGCAAAAGGTTATAGTGTCTCGGTACAAGAACAGAGACGATAGAGACACTCTGGGACCGGAATACGATTGATAAGGTAGTCTGTGAGATTGATAAAACTAAGCCGAAAGGTCAATGTTACGAATAAAGCGCATTCATTCTGATGTATAATAAACTCTAATACTACTTAACCTGCTATATATCAGATTTTCTTATAACAAAATACATACATACACTCACACCTCTAGTTGGCGGAGATCACAGTTTTCCGCTTGTACGATCCAAACACACTTCCCAAGCTTCCTCAACTTTCATTAGAAAGCTTGGGATTTGGAAATACTTTCATGCACGTTCATCGGTTACGGATAATCTTGACCATAACAAAATAGTATATCCTTTTCCGGATAGCAAATTATTTTCTTACCAAATATTATTAAATTTTGACAACCGGAACATTAAACTCAACGTATATTTCTAATAATCTTATAATAGAGTTTTCTATATTTATTTATAAAAAGGTGTATTTCCATTGTAAAATCAAAATATAAGCAAGATACTTTTAATGTGAATAGGCATTTTTTCATTCGTTACCTATAAAGTGGATGGTAAAAAATCCCAAAGCTTGCTAGTTTCGGATATCGTAACAGTTTCCCGCACTTTTTCAATTACATTGGGGATCTGGCAGTATAACCACTACGTGACTGATTTTGCCAAGTCCGCCGGCTAACTAAGCTAGCAATGTAATGGATTCACCTAAACTATCGTAGTAATATGAACCATTATGTAATAATACTTGTAGATGACAAATGTGATTTTGCAGTTTCTTTTTTTTTTTCATTCAAACATCTAACTTTGTAACTTTTGTAATTTATTTACAGATTTATCACAATAATTTGATCAAATAACACTACTTGCATTAATTACTGTTAAAAATCCGACAACTTGCAAATTCCGAATGTTATTTTTTCCCTCGATATTAAAGTATCTTATATTTTTACTCCATCCCCATACCAAATTATGTCATCAAAAATCTGTTCTGCTGCTACTTTCATCAATATCAGTATACTAGATACGGAACATATTCAAACAAATACTTGTTTTAAAATGACTTGATTTCGATACAATCTTTCACCCCCTATTTAGTACCCTTTATTATTTTCAAAACTATCTCTGTACTAAGATTCATTTATTTTAGACAGATTTATTTTCACATTTATAATATAAGTATGGGTGAATCCAAGGTGTATAGTTTACCAAAAACATTCTGTAAAAAACTAGCCAAATCTCGATGGCGCTGCTAGTTTACCTCTAAAAAGTAATGAAATATAATAAAGTCGAGCCAAGTCTAAGGTTCCTTATTGCGATTTCGTATAATATAATAACTTCGGAACTAAATGACCTGTAGACTTGAAATTTTGGATTTTAAGTATGTGATTATAGCTTACTGGATGACGAAAATTTCTGCGTTCTGGTCTTATCCAGAGGTTCTCAAATAGGGGCCTGAAAATGCGGCGAAATGGTTCCAGTAAAGGATGGTACGGCAGTGTTTGCTTTGCGCTCGACTTGGCGGGAGCACTGCCGTGCCCCCAGATCTAGGTTTCTCCCTGTGAGCTGCGCACATACCTTCGTCCCCCCTTCGGACTTCTGACTTCCAGATTTACGGCTAAATTTCATCTCTACTTGACAGATATCCGACTTACTTGCATACGCACCAAGTTCTTATTATGCAAACTACCTTTCCAATTGGTTTATTTCTAATGACTATTATATTATAACTAGCTGTTGCCCGCGACTTCGTCTGCGTAAATTTCGAGTTATAAGACGTTATCTTATGTATGTATTGTATCATGATGATGAATTGTCTTTAGATTTTAAATTTCCCATGTAACTTATGTAAGAATGGTGTACATTATAATTCGCAATATTATCATGCCTTGAGTTCATTAAAATGACGATAACTTTTTTTTTAATGAACCGATTTTGATGAAACAAAGTTTAGATATTATTCTGAGTTAAAACAAAGCAAATAGTGAAAGTTTCAAACAAATCGGTTCAGTACTTTCGGAGATAATTGGGGTCTTATAACCTGTGGCTCTGTCTACCCCGCAGGGGATAAAGACGTTATCTTATGTATGTATTGTATCATGATGATGAATTGTCTTTAGATTTTAAATTTCCCATGTAACTTATGTGAGAATGGTGTACATTATAATTCGCAATATTATCATGCCTTGAGTTCATTAAAATGACGATAACTTTTTTTTTAATGAACCGATTTTGATGAAACAAAGTTTAGATATTATTCTGAGTTAAAACAAAGCAAATAGTGAAAGTTTCAAGCAAATCGGTTCAGTACTTTCGGAGATAAACGTGAACAAACATACAGACAGACAGACAGACAGACAGACAAAAAATTCCAAAAATTTTTTTGCTTTCTAATAATCTATTTAAGTGCCCCTCTATCCATTTCAGTCAAAAATACTAAATGTACAGACAAAATATTTTTACTGTCTTATTATATGTATAGACTAGCTTTCCGCCCGCGGCTTCGCCCGCGTTATATTCGAATTTCCCACAGGAAGGATATGTTTTAACAATACTGCCATACAACCTTTCACCCCCTCCTTTCAACCTTTTACAACCCTTTTCTGCTTTAAAAGGTAGCCTCTGTCCTTTCTCAGCCTCTAGACTATCTGTGCACCAAATTTCATTTAAATCGGTTCAGTAGTTTTAACAATATTTCCATACAACCAATAATCCCTCCTTTCAACCTTTTACAACCCTTTACAACCTTTTTTGCATGAAAAAGTAGCCTATGTCCTTTCTCAGGCTCCAGACTATCTGTGTACCAAATTTCATTTAAATCGGTTCAGTAGTTTTAACAATATTTCCATACAACCAATAATCCCTCCTTTCAACCTTTTACAACCCTTTACAACCTTTTTTGCATGAAAAAGTAGCCTATGTCCTTTCTCAGGCTCCAGACTATCTGTGTACCAAATTTCATTTAAATCGGTTCAGTAGTTTTGGTGTGAAAGCGGAACAGACAGACAGACAGACAGAGTTACTTTCGCATTTATAATATTAGTATGTATGTATGTATAGTATGGCACAAAACAATGAGCTTTTCCACAAATACTATTTTCACAGTACTTTTGATTAAAATTTCACCGTCTTCAATTTTCACAGATGACACTCCAGTTTTATTTATTTGAGTTCATTAAAATGACGATAACTTTTTTTTTAATGAACCGATTTTGATGAAACAAAGTTTAGATATTATTCTGAGTTAAAACAAAGCAAATAGTGAAAGTTTCAAACAAATCGGTTCAGTACTTTCGGAGATAATTGGGGTCTTATAACCTGTGGCTCTGTCTACCCCGCAGGGGATAAAGACGTTATCTTATGTATGTATTGTATCATGATGATGAATTGTCTTTAGATTTTAAATTTCCCATGTAACTTATGTGAGAATGGTGTACATTATAATTCGCAATATTATCATGCCTTGAGTTCATTAAAATGACGATAACTTTTTTTTTAATGAACCGATTTTGATGAAACAAAGTTTAGATATTATTCTGAGTTAAAACAAAGCAAATAGTGAAAGTTTCAAGCAAATCGGTTCAGTACTTTCGGAGATAAACGTGAACAAACATACAGACAGACAGACAGACAGACAGACAAAAATTCAAAAAATTTTTTTGCTTTCTAATAATCTATTTAAGTGCCCCTCTATCCATTTCAGTCAAAAATACTAAATGTACAGACAAAATATTTTTACTGTCTTATTATATGTATAGACTAGCTTTCCGCCCGCGGCTTCGCCCGCGTTATATTCGAATTTCCCACAGGAAGGATATGTTTTAACAATACTGCCATACAACCTTTCACCCCCTCCTTTCAACCTTTTACAACCCTTTTCTGCTTTAAAAGGTAGCCTCTGTCCTTTCTCAGCCTCTAGACTATCTGTGCACCAAATTTCATTTAAATCGGTTCAGTAGTTTTAACAATATTTCCATACAACCAATAATCCCTCCTTTCAACCTTTTACAACCCTTTACAACCTTTTTTGCATGAAAAAGTAGCCTATGTCCTTTCTCAGGCTCCAGACTATCTGTGTACCAAATTTCATTTAAATCGGTTCAGTAGTTTTAACAATATTTCCATACAACCAATAATCCCTCCTTTCAACCTTTTACAACCTTTTACAACCTTTTTTGCATGAAAAAGTAGCCTATGTCCTTTCTCAGGCTCCAGACTATCTGTGTACCAAATTTCATTTAAATCGGTTCAGTAGTTTTGGTGTGAAAGCGGAACAGACAGACAGACAGACAGAGTTACTTTCGCATTTATAATATTAGTATGTATGTATGTATAGTATGGCACAAAACAATGAGCTTTTCCACAAATACTATTTTCACAGTACTTTTGATTAAAATTTCACCGTCTTCAATTTTCACAGATGACACTCCAGTTTTATTTATTTGAGTTCATTAAAATGACGATAACTTTTTTTTAATAAACCGATTTTGATGAAACAAAGTTTAGATATTATTCTGAGTTAAAACAAAGCAAATAGTGAAAGTTTCAAGCAAATCGGTTCAGTACTTTCGGAGATAAACGTGAACAAACATACAGACAGACAGACAGACAGACAAAAAATTCCAAAAATTTCTAATAATCTATTTAAGTGCCCCTCTATCCATTTCAGTCAAAAATACTAAATGTACAGACAAAATATTTTTACTGTCTTATTATATGTATAGATAAAACTGCTATTCACTACAGGCTTATTTCAGCTTGTACACCTAATGTTATTAAAACTACGATTCTATAGTTATGCATGATGATCTGTTAACCTACGAGTATATTTAACACTTAATTTCATTGTTACAGACGAAGCCTACATGAAGCTGGCACTGGAAACTGTGGAGGAGCTCGATTGGTGCCTAGATCAGCTCGAGACCATACAAACGCACCGCTCCGTGTCCGATATGGCTTCGCTCAAGGTAAGGCTATTGTGGACGACGGAATATGTCATATGTCTTATTTTTAATTAAATCCATATTTATTTTAACCTCATTGCACAACACAAGACTGACTTTTGTACACATTTAATGTTAGACTATGATTTGTATTGCAGTTGTGAACCTTTGACTACCATTGATTATTACGGTAAAAAAAAACCTTGCAAATGCCTCTCTAATTGTATAAATTTCATTGTATACCAACGGAATGTTGATTCAGCGTCTTTATCGTCTCTGCAATGTAAATTTACTTTTAATATAAATAGGAATTACATTTATTATGAACATAAGAAACTATGAATGACGATAATTAGGTACTTTTGTCATAATTATTTTTTTGCAATAATGACCAATGAACATATAACATACCTACTCGTACATCAAACCTTATTCAAAATCATTAACACAAATTAAATCGAACATACTTGAAGTACACTGGAAAAATTATGAATCTCGAAGATTAATCTATATATTATTTATTATTCAATAGAAAAATAATTATTCAACATATAGATTAATTTAAGAACAAGATCCCCAACATCTCAACGTCCAACATCTGTCAAAAATTGTGATGTGTCGCTGGAATCCAAATATTTCTTTCGATACAATGCTCTTTCACCCACGAATTTCTATTCCGTGCTTTCACCCGACAAGCCAGATTAGCTCGCCAAAAAGTTACGAGGAATGTTGAAACTAAGATGACCTCATCCAATTTAGATTTTGGCGCAAAACGAACACCTTGTCATGAAATTAATTTACGATTTTCGTTTTCTCCAAGATCACAGTTTAACAATGACATAAAGTAAACGTATAATTTACTGAAAGTCGTTCCATTGTGAATGAGTCATTGGATTTATTAATCTCCCAATAGCACGCTCCTAATAAAACTTGAATGTGGAATAACAACCTGGTTACTATTTTAAACTAGGCCTAGAAGTGGTCTAAATGGTAGTTTAACTTTAGAAAATATTTCGGTCACTGTTGTTTTCTCGAGTGATTATTGTTACTGCATACCGCATAAACCGAACTGGCGTTACTGCATAAAAATATTTTTCATAAAGTAATCCCAGATAATCCAATATTTTTAGGATAATAGGATATATAGAATTTAGGATAAGATAGAAAAAGGCAAATTTTATTATACGTAGGCCGTGAGAACGTAATGTTATTATAATATTTATGATTATAAATAGCTTTACATCATTTATAAGACACATATAATAAGAAAGCTATTATTAAAAAATATTGAATTAAATGTCTATAATTTTAAAAAAATACAATCTTATAATCGTAAGTTGTTAAAGTAATGGTTTTAGCAAAAAATTGCGATTATTCTTCACATTTTTATATAACATTTTAAAGGGTATTCATATTTCCCTTTTTACGTTCATTAAAGAAATAGGGCACGCACATTTCCGTATAACGGAAAGAAATTTTCTCAAAATCTTTTAAGATTTCTCGGTGTCGTCTTACTCGTACGTGCGCTCATGATATTCATTTATTATGTCATTACCAATTGTTGATATTAATTTATATTTTATTGTCTATGCAGAACCTTTTGTGGATCAATATTACTAATTTTGTATGAAGATAAAACATTAAATAAAAACATAAATTAGTTTATCACTAGAGAAGAAATTAAATACATGGAGAAAATTGATACATATAAATCATCCCCGTGCAAATGTACGAAGAATACACACTCTTTACCGCTAGTAGCGCTTTTCGTATTACTTACTGTACATAAAATATAATAGACATCTAGGCTTTTCTCAACCATTCTGTTGAATAAAACATTTCTTCGGTTCGACACTTAATATTCATATTTTTAATAATAAATCAGCAAAAATTACCAAAAAAATTCAAAGGTTCTAAATAACAAGTTTCACGGTTTATGTAAGAATTCTTTAGGTTAGATATTCTGGATTCTTTTTTATTTTACTTCATCTGGCTGTTTCCACGACTACATAGTCATCCACATTTGCAAACAATTCACTTAACAGGCACTAGAAATAGACGTATTACGGAAAGTTACCGCGGCATCGGTCCGCTCCATCCAATTATTACAAAAGTTTGCCGCTTCCATTATTTCCCGCTATAATTTACAATTTGAAATTTAGATAGTAAACATGAAATAGTTATTAATAGAATAGTTTGCGTTTATGTTAACTTTTATTTTATATCCCGATCCCATTATGTCCTAAATAGTTTCAATTCAAATGATAATTAAAACTTCCCTCCAATGATAATGAAAATTTTAAGAATTGTTCTTGTGCAACCTATTTCCCATTTCTATCTAGGTCTCCGTTGCTATAATTTGCCTTGTTTGCTTTTCGCTTAGTCGTACTAATAAATGAAATAAGTTCTGATGAGCGACCACAGTTTCTTCAAGTTTCAGAGTTAACTATTATATTTGAGTAATGACTAGTATTTCACAATCATGTCACGTGTCCTACTGATAGCTTGTCTAGTATTGAAAAGATAACACCACGATAATAAAATGAGAAGACATATAAACAATGCGTAAAATCTTTTTCAGAAAATATTATTTCATGTAATGTAACAAAAAGACCTTTAATGGAAAATTTCTGAAAACCCTTCAAATTCGTCTATGTTAGCAAAAAATACCCAGTGTTACAAATTTTCCCTAAAGGACAATTGTAAAAAAGATATAAGAATAAAGAGCCTTTATTTGAGAGCCGCGCTTACTTATTCATATAAAATGTGTATATCTCCCAGGGCTCAGAACGCCTTCGTCGATACTCGGAGGTGCTTTGCAAAGGTAAAGTTTTAATGATTTCAGAAATATGGCTGCTTAACTACCTATGTATTTTATGTTGGAGTAAAATCTTGAATTCAGAAACTTAAGACATCAAATATGGTATTCATTTAATAGACATTTTGTTTTCGTCGAATTGAATGCAGGTAATCTCTCAACTCATACACGTACATACACACATACAGCCTGTTTGTAATGTCTTTTACAAAATAACTTCCTTTTTATTTTTATTTTATTCTGTTACCTCATTATTTATTTAATTGTTTTATAACGTTTGATTCATGCATATGTTTACGTTAATTTGAATTTTCTTATCTGCTTTGTACTTGCAATTGTAAATTATCAAACAACATAAACGTCTACTAGAGTATCATATACCAGTAACGTCTACGAATTATTAGATTACACATCATTAGATCAATGTTCAGATCTAATTGTATTTATTAATTCACATCATGCATCCTTTAATTTAATCCAAAAACAAAATCATTATCCACTTTTTGTACAAAAATCATTTCTTTTATATATCACCAAATTACATTGTTTTAATTATATCTACGCAGTGCAAACCTTGCACATTAGTAGCATTGATATTATAAATTATTTAAATAAAGTATTATAAAGTTACTGCGGGTTTTTTATGTTTGCCGTCGAGTTCCAATTTTGTTGAGAGAAAATACTACAAATATTTGTAAATTTATTCAGAGGGAGAAGTCAAACTTTTTCTTGTTTATGAACCTCCAACAACAAAGCTATCCCCGTGTAGATGCTTCTTAGAAATTATTATTATGTCTAATTTAGATTTTCATTGCTTGTCTCCTTGCGGTCTTCAATCACAAGGTATTATTAAAACCATAATCATAATTCCTGTACTAAGTGAAAATTGAAATTCTAAATACCAAAAGTACAATTTCCAAGGATCTGACGATTTCTCTAAGTTCTCATCTGTAATAGATAAAATAGGATTTTTAATACAACGTTTTTAAATTATACAATATACATAACTAGATTGTTTCCAATATTTTTTTTATGTTACGTTGTAGTCACAGATCTAAATAATTTAGATTTCTGTAGTTACAATGCAGTTGTATCTTTGCCTATTGTGTTGGTGTCGCGATTCTAGGACGGTACTCGTACCTTCGTCGATCGATGCACCCAACGTCACAGTGACGCATACAGCTTCGTAACAATGCTCCCTTTAGATGTAATCTGAGATGAATACTATATTAAGTTTAATCTTATCTAAAATAAGTTTCCATACATCATTTTCCTAATGGATTGGAATTTTAGTCAAAGTCCATATTTCCTTTTATTAACTTTTCAATTGTCGGATAATCGTCGAATAAGGAATCCGCCGACCAGTTAATACATGTAATAATATCTTTTAGCTAAGCTTGAAAAATTATGGCTAAGATAAATGAAACACTACATATAACAAAACTCTTATGACGTATTATGTTTCATTATAATATTATCTACAATAGTTTAAAAAACGAATTGTCAAATACAACGGAATAACAAAACTTTTCTAAAATGAGAGATGTAGTTAATAAATAATTTTCTTTTTAATTTCTCTTCCTTATTTATTCTAATAGTTAATATTAAAATTCTAATATTTAATTGAGTTATTCCTGACGGAAACGATCCAACAAATAAGTGATCTTTTGATTCAATGAAAACCGCATAGTGGACGTTATAATCTCATAACGTATTTTAGCTTTTATTGGCATATATATATATATATATATATATATATATATATATATATATATATTTGAAATACTCAAACAAGGTGGTCATGCAATTTTGCAATTTTCTTAGAAGAATTGCGTAGATTCATCCACTGAAACATAGGAATGTGTTTTCGTTTACTTAGCTCGAGAATTGATCATAATATTAATACGTACTTGTTTTTACACTTTAATGATAATTTCGTTACCTAATAACTATAAAGAAAATGCAGAGACGTTATAATTTAGATACTTAATATTATGAGAATGTCATGCCACCAGATAAACTGTATATACATATATATTGCGATTTAAGTACCGCAGAAGATTTATTTGAGCGGTTTTTTTCAGTTTCAGTGGCTCTGTAGTCTTGACACAATGAATGACGATTGTAATTGATAATAGAACAAGTAATCGAGTGGAAGCCCGACTACTGGTATAGACTACGTATACGTCTACTGGTATAGACTGTCCGGCTGGGAACAGCAATGGGATATTTATACAGATTCTAATATGAACTTTCCAATGCTGTAATTACCAATCACCACGATGTGTCCTATACTCAGATGAATTTGAAGAAGAACATTATATCCCAGACAACATCTTAGCTATGTCCCTGATATTAGAGAAGTACATGGGTGGCGACTATCGCTTACTGTCCTTACTTAGATGGGCCTTCTACTTCTACCACTTACTATACACGGCTGGAAGTCAGATTAAACATATTGACCTTCAAGATGCCTTTGATCCATTTATAATAGAAGCTGTTTTCGTAGTTCTTCTATACATTTTGACATGCTTCTGACTGTGCAATAAAAAAGTATATTCAATTGTATTAAATGTCTAAGTGGTCACAACTGCCGTGCCAGAAAATTGAATGATAACATTCATCTATATTCACTGTATCTATTAATAGTTCCCACAACTGTCATGCGTGACAGCAAGTCATTAGACCCCGTCCCTTCATACCCAACAGCCCAGAAATAAAAGAGCACACCAATATTACAACAAATACAAAACCGTACTGTCGTATTAATAATTCAATGCTGCGCTACTATTTTTGTAAGCACCCCTGGCAACGAATTAAAGTTCACAGCGAGAAGGCCTTAAACTACGTCAGAGATCTACATTGATACGTTATCAAATTGATTTAAGAATTTAACGTAGGTCAAATTAATCTGCTGTGTCACGGTCAATTACATGGTATATTAATAGGTTTGTTAATTATTGATGAAACTCTCTCGCATATGTGAATCATTATCGTACGAGTCTGCGAAACTTTTAATTAATGTCACATATTACGTTTATGTGACTTGTTCTATTTTTGACACCTTCATATGTCGACTCATGAATTATATACTGAGCAGAGTTTGAATCACTGAGCGTCTTATTGTGTAAATGTGTATTCAACACATTCATATGGCTATGGACGCGGATCTGAGTCGAGACATACGATCACTACAACCGCACGCTCGGATCCGAGTCCTTACAACTCTTTTATATCTTTTGACGTGCTGCAATGGCTATAATTGCCGTGCCAGAAAATTACCATTAAAATTTGCTTAATTAGCACACAAGTGTTCGGAGTGCTGCTTTATTTATTAACAATATTTGCATAATTCCCACATATTTGCAATATCATTTTATTATCATTTTTGCATGCTTTATTGATTAGCTAGAACAAAATGCTTTTGATATTATGTAAATTTAAATAAATAAATATTGTTATTAAATATTATATTGTTGAGGACTGCAATGGAATATAGAGTTGCACTATAGGTATATCACATTACAGAGTGGGACGATGTGCGAAGGCTATCAAAGATATTCATCACACAGTTCACAGCACACAGTTATAATGTAAAATTTTATCAAAGCAGTAGTTGCCCGATTCCAAGTAATGTGAATTCATAATTTTCTGTAAAAAAATACATAAATGGTGATCATGAATGAGATAATTTGGGGTTAACGTGTCAAGTACCTATAGCACAATAATTTCAATTAAAAACAATTGTAATACATCACTACATGTGGTGAAACATGTATGAAAATTTCGATTTAAATTGTGAAATATGGCAGAAATTAGGTATTGAACCAATTTATGTTATCTAAAAGAGTTGCACGGTGTTACTAACGATTAAATCTAGTTGTTGTAGAAATGTGAGTTGTATTATGACTAACTTTTATGATGTTAACTGTGATTTTGTGGGAGTTGCAGATTTGTAGCGAATCTTGTGAGAACCATATGTAGGTACTAAATGCGATTCTAACCACCATACCATCAGATGGGTAGTCTGCTTGTTTGTCAATATTGGTCTAAAAAAATTTATATATTACAGTGTCTCTTTCACACCAACAAATTTTTGTATGCGTACTTTATGGCATATGCCTAATCCTATGTAGTTATCGGATCTCTCTGATTATTCGAAATGTTTATCCAATTTAAAAATATATATTTAAGTGTGTTATTTAATAATCAGGCAGATATAATCTAAGGAGATATTCCCGATTCTTTATAACGTTTCCCATTTGCTGGATCGCAGCCCGGTACCGCATCATTCCCGCCTTGTTTTGAAAATAATACCTACTACCGATCGACGCAATAATATTTACGATAAATATTAATAAGCGAACAAAGACAAATGAATGCGACAGAGAGGTACAAACTCCCACCGCGCTTTTGTTAAGAAACCTTAGAATCAAACAATCATAACTTTCCGGAGAACTTGAATTCTATAGTAGCTCTATATTTCGCACTACATTTAATTACTAAATAGATAAAATCAAGACATATATGAAATAAGATATTTTTAGTAAATGTGTATAATTTTACCTAATGAAACCAACTTTATTCTGGAATTAGCGGAAAAAAGGTGAAATATAACCGGATCATAGCAAAACAATGTTTAGAAAATACTGTTTTTAAGGTTACTCTGTACTCTATACTTATAACTTAACTTATATTATAAAAATCCATGCAAACAAAACTCAGTTACTGATAGAAATCAGATAATAGTAGATATTATTTAATCATATTGCTATTGTTTATCGATTCCATAGTGTATCTTCAACACTCAAATCAGATTATTTTGGTTCAAGGATGGTGTATTTACAAATGGATATATGAGTAGTTGTTGTCACGTAGGCACACCGTAGCAATGCTCTGACTATACGCAATACTTTGATCGAAAACAATTCGTTTAGTCTAGTTTATCATAAGGAAAGATGGTAGAAATTTGGATTTATTAATATTTTATTTATTTATACGAGCAAGGAATATTCAAGCGCCGTGAACCAGTTTAACACTTACCTATCTGTAAGTAATCGTTTTTGAATTGGTGACTGAATAGATTATAATATCAACATTTCTTGGTATTTATTTAAATGTTTGGCACACGCATATTCACCTTAGATGTAACACCATAGAGTAACACTATCACTTTCTGTTAATGAATAAATATATTTATTCCAAGCATGCTTAACAGTAAAAACTTTTTTCTATAATTGCTATAAATGAAAAATAATAACATTTGATATATCAATTACAATCATCATTCATTGTGCCAAGACTACAGAGCCACTGAAACTGAAAAAAACCGCTTAAATAAATCATCAGCGGCACTTAAATCGCAATCTATACGTACAGTTTATCGGGTGGCATGACATTCTCATATATTAAGTATCTAAACTGTAACGTCTCTGCATTGTCTTTATAGTTATTAGGTAACAAAATTATCATTAAAGTGTAAAAACAAGTACGTGTTAATATTATGATCAATTCTTGAGCTAAGTAAACGAAAACGCATTCCTATGTTTCAGTGGATGAATCTACGCAATTCTTCTAAGAAAATTGCATGACCACCTTGTTTGAGTATTTCAAATGTCGTTCCTATGAGTCATCTCGATGTGCCCTCCCTATCTCGTCTCGGTATTTGGTTATCTCTCTGCACAGTTGCCTTACCGGTAAATATTTTACATCGTCACATACACTTCAATCAAAATGGAATCAAACTGACATTCTAGAATTCAAAATTGTACAGCTTACAAGGTTTATTCTTTATAGCCAAATCGTAAAATAATGAACCTTGTCCATATCTGCCTGTTTTAAGATGAAAGAAGACGTACGTGAAATAATATAAAATTACATGTCGTGGCATAACAATATGTATTTGAAGAATATGTTTACATCATACAATGGACAGATTTTAAAATGTTGCAAATATATAACGCAGTAATAAAATTGTTATTACATCAATAACCATTCTTAGAAGATTTTGCCTGGAAGTCGTAAATTTATCTTTAGTTTTATTCTTGGTTTTACTGAAATAATTACATTTTGAGGTGGAGGGCTAAAGATTAGAAGGATATGTTTCAACATTTCATTCATATAGTAAACAAATATTTTATATTCAAATCGGAAGTAAATATGTAGTAACTAGTAACTAACAAAAACTGATTGAATTGACTCTACAATATTTTATTTATATGCAATTGCGGTGCGTCTACCCCTGCGCGAACACACTACCACAGTCACGTACTCCCGCCCCCGCCTATCGCGCCATTCCGTCCGGACTTTGACTTTCAGCTTGCAAACAAGATTACATAAGATTTGTTTTTAATCTTCATTCTGGATTAAAATTCGAATCCTCTTTGCCTTGTGGTTGATTGTGTAAATAAAAATGTGTGTTCTGAACATGATGCAATATGTTACTTTACTTTTACGTTGAAAAATAAGGTAACTAAGTAATTGGCAATTTAAAGAAACAACATTAAAAGTAAAAGAAATAAAAAGGTTTATTCGACACGAACAATATTTGTAAGCCCTGATATTCTGCTCTGTCATTATTCTATCATGATAACATTATTCAACCTTACTAAATTAACTGTCATTCACATTATTAGTGTCAGTCATTTCTTCAAATATATAAATATATTTGTTTAAAAGATATGTTAGCTTCATACATAATATCCCTTTTATTATTAATATTATGTATTATATTTTAATAAAAAGTCACTATTGGATAGATGTTAATTACTATAAAACGTCACATGAAAATAATTAAAATATTATATGCAAAACTAAAAGATGCGCAAGATGCTGTTTATACATATTTATAATACTAAATTCCTAACTCACATTTGCATTAGCTTTAAAATAAGAGATTGCTTTACATGTCTTCAATAAATCAAATGATTATTTACCTGTTATCCATTCTATTGAAAAAATACTTGTACCTACATAATTTTACCAAGACATATATATGTCTAATAGTGAAATAGAAACTATATACCTATTTCTTTATTATTACTTCTAGTAAATTAGACTAAATATATATCACAATATAAATATATAGACATACTATTTGAGTAAAAGAAATGTCGGTAGACCTCAATGGGCCAGATATGAAAATGACGTCAGTAACTTCAAATTAATTAATGTATTTGCATTATGTATTAATAAGTGTCTACATGCTATGTACTCATAACGTCTCATCGCTACCTTAAAAGATTTTGATTAGATTTACAGATAAATTATTGTGGATAAGATATCTTGTCATTTTGATTATATTGTTATTGCACTAGGTCTTCGTTTTATAGCAGAAACGATTCTTCCCTTTATCTATTATTAAAAAACATAATGTCGATTAATTCAATACTTTTGAACTTTTTGATTAATAAATATATAGCCAGTTTACTATAACAAGAAATCTGTCCAAATCAGAGTAGAAACAATACTAAAAGCGATAACATAAAAAAAACATACTAAATTATCTTATTTATGTACGTCGTTGATTCTTGATAAATTTCAATTTTAATCAAATAAGTTTATCGAACCCAACAATCATATATCTATTTTAATGTCGATACATGATTATCTATTTTAAATATAATGTATCTAAAAAGACTAATGGGATCATTCGTACCGCTATATTGTAGCAAGGGTACAAGATGGAACAACACTACACCCATAACAGTAGGTAGATGAAATCCTTTCCGTTGGAATATTATGTACACTGCCGTGATCCGTAATGTTTCTCTCGACCGCCCCTTTTTATCAGGAAAATAAAAGGAGATAAAATAGAGAGCCATTTTTGTGGCACGCCGTAATAAATAAAACAGCATAACATATCGCCCTCGTGGTAAGAACGTACATGTTTCATTGGTTACACGGTGAAACTGCGTTGTTTACGTTAACCGAGTAGTTTTCAGTAACTTTTAAATCATGAAACAGTTGCCCGGCATTGTTTTGGACTACAGAATTAGATCATCTCTAAGATTAAGGCAAGATTCCCTTTGTTTTGAAACCTTTCCTGACTGAGTAGCACAGAGCATTAAATTTATTCATAAATGAGTCAATGATATATATGATGCCCGATTTTCCTAGCTACATCATTTCTCCTAAAAGAGGGAGAGGAAGCTTGAGGCATATGTTATCTTGTTATCACAGAACGGATTAGTGCCGAAGGAATATTTAAATTAGTTGTAAATACTCATTACAGTAGTTTTCAAGGGCATTATCTCGTTAACCATATATGCCCTTATTAACAAACATTTTAAGTCTAATTAATGTATGCTGTTGTCTCGTTCCATCCTTCAATAAATATCATAAGTTAGAAACAAAAAAAGACGTAGATACGAGAAAATATTATATTAAGTTCAGGCTCTAGATTCGTTTGTTAATACGGACCTTAATGTTTTATTAACACAGTTCCTTTAAAAATATTAACAAGCGCAATAACTTCCTAAAAACCGTCAATTGCTAATCCAGTACCTACTATTTACCAAAAAATATACGTCAAGCGCCGCACCGTGCCGTGAAAAACGTGTTCTGACAGATGCGTTCGGACTCGCCCACAAATACAGATCGGCGCGTAGTGCGAACCCTAATACTTAACACGACCTGTGGCTTCTATGCCCTGTAAATAAGAAGATTTATGCATTTTGAAGGAAAACGACATGACGATCTTGTAACTAGTAGACACGTGCTTAATTTGCGTGGACTCCCTTTTTGTTAGACCCTAACGGCTCGGAACCGTACCGAGTCCGTTAGAAGGGAAAACGCAGAACCTTCAGTTTTCTTCACTTCACATTTCTTCTCTCACGTACATTTTTGCAGTGGCGTTTTAACCTAAATCTGTATCTAAAATTGACTCCGATTGACGTGCTGTTCTACGTGCATAAAATCACATCAATCCATTTCAACTTGAATGAAAATATCAACATATACTCTTTAACCGTGTTATTATGTTTGTATAGTTAGTCTTACATCGAGATATATTTTGCTAGTCGCGTGCATTGTAGCGATGTCACACCACTTATAATCAACAAACTGTATACACTACTTCGATTGAATTGTATCAAGATAATTGTAATATGTATGTTACATTAACACCATAATATATACATACATAAGTGTGAACTTTCGATACAGTCGTCACATGGACTTTCAGTTTCAGTTAACTCTGTTTACATAAATTCGCAACAGTCCATTACTCGGTAACCACAAACTTACTCAAATATGTTTACAATAAATTATTATGTGAGCGTCTAATTATAATTTCTAATCAACTGTGACTAATTTGATCTTACGTTTGTATTAAATGTAACAATCAACTTTGGACAAGGACATGTTTCATCTACTTTCAAGAATGTTATCTTTAAAAATACAATGACTCATTATCAGTTAAGTAATTAATGAAACACAAAGTATATATTCCTTGAAGTGTTTTAGATTGAAAACATATTTTTTTCTTATTACTAACTTAACTCTGTGCTAGTCGTGAGTTTGTAGATTTATTTGAACCTTACATTAAAGTAAGTACATCCATAATTAGTTTAGTTAGTCAGTGCTCATCGGTCAAACAGGATTGAGTTTCTGCCAGGATATGTTTGAATAAATTTAAACCAGTCAAAATAAATAAATTGTAACGAGTCACACAATAACAGGAATCCTCTGTAGAATAAAAATTCAGAAGCAATAACTAGTAGCAACTGCATTTTAATTAATAGAACGCTGTAATTTATAAATTTTTATAGTAGTAATATTCTATCAAGCAATAATATTTTCTTTTCTGTATTAATAATTACAAAAGCAAATATAAAATAAATAATTAAGTAATGGTAATATTTTTATATTGTTTACTAGTATGGATTTAAATTGCATATGGCATACTACGAATGCTTCATCACTCTATGTAGAAAGAAAGTTAATCCTCCCTTTGGGTGTCATGTCACCACATTTTTTTATATAGAGAAGTCTTGTTTGGAGGAGCCGTCCATACTGCGGTCGCTTAACATGGATGAGAAATATAATAAAGCTAGTTTACGAAAGAAACTTCGGTTTCGCAAAAAAATCTTATAATGACAAATGAGTTCGTAAATTGTACCTACATATAATAAGCAATTCATCGAACCGGATATTGGTCATTCGAATTTTTCCGCAATCTTTCCTCTTGCGAATCAAAAAATGTTTCTGGAAATGTACATTTCCTGCGGTGATTTTTCGAATGCCTTTTATTTTGGTTCTCCAACTTTTACCTTAAATTGTCAATACATAAAACAAAGTCATGTTGTAACATCGGCTGTATTGAGTAAAATGGTCATCTATTTGTTGGATACGCCAAGAATAGTAGAAAAACATGAAAAAGAAATGATGAAGAAAATTATTTTTGTATATTATCAGTTTTAGGTTTCTACTATCTTCGGCAATCGGCAACTCACATTTTTGTTATTATATTATAATAACAAACTCCTAGCCGAAACGTAATGAAAATTCTACTGATTTTAGTTATATTTATAGTAATACATATTGACATAACTTCTTTACTATTCTATACATGTATTCCTATTTAAAAGTCTGGCAACGCACGCAAAGAAATACCTATCAAAAACTATAGCAATTTCGAGTTATAATTAAAGTTTTACAATAAAATCTTTGCACACTATCACACAACTGTGTTGTACATGATTGTATAAAATATGTACAATCAGCATCACGTGAAGATAAACAGTTGAACTACGAAAACTTGTTCCGTTCGGGATTGAGGCGGTTGCAAGGTCAACAGGTATAGACTATGT
Organism: Scirpophaga incertulas; assembly: GCA_036419045.1. NCBI lineage: Eukaryota > Metazoa > Arthropoda > Insecta > Lepidoptera > Crambidae > Scirpophaga > Scirpophaga incertulas. The sequence goes on along the minus strand of CM071639.1, from coordinate 15,807,221 downwards.
TGCGACCGTGTGTACGTGTAAACATACTCGTAAATCTACCTTTCATTGAAGCTTAATGATTGTAATATTTTTTTTAGTCTGCATAGCATATTAATCTTCGATATTACAACTTATATCTCTCAACCATAGAACAAATATAGTTTAATAGATATAATAAAGCTTGGATAAAACTTATTGCGCTATTTAAAATCAAATTATAGTAATCTTAGTCGAATTAATATCATCTATATTTAAATACGTTTTAATAATTATGATAAGTTGAAAATAAAATATATTGTTATAGTTTATATATTATAGATAAATGTGTGTAACCCGTATATCATTTATAATACTTCATATATGATGAATGTAGGAACTTTTATATTTCCTTTTATTTTCACACAGTTGCCGTATCAACACGTCCACTATTAAGGATCGTGACTCGAAAATAAGGCCTTAAAGACCCTCTTTGACTAGTGACAGCTAAATAAAAGAATGGTTACATTACAAAGGTGGAGAAAGTTAATGGAAAAAAAAGATATTATACCTATGTTATGAATACACCGCGTTGAGCTCGTGTTATAACAAAAAAAAAACAATTACACCAAAGTATGACTTCATTATTTTGTGAGGCAAACATATTTTGTCGTATTTGGTAGAATGGTAGCTGTACTAATGACAATTTGTTTATTTAATATCAAAAATTGGAATGATACTATTGATGGTAGGTAGGTATGAGAAAAATATTATTAGTCTTTAGTATTAGTTTGTAGTCGGAGAAAAGTATAAATATATAGTTTATTAGTACTTATAATATACAGAAATAAAGCCGTTATGCTACCTACCACCCACTTGTAATAGTATCTTTTACTGGCCTTATACTTAATTTGTGAAAAATCTAATAGGACGCTGTCAACAGCCACATATATCTAAGGAGATTGAAATTATTGTATGTACAAAATAATCAATTTAGTTTAAAATTATATTAAGTATTATTATTAGAAGAAAATTAATAATTTTATTGTTTATTTTCAATCATTTTATCAAATTAATGTAAATGGCGCAGAAACAGATTTTCTGCGATGGATACGCACTGCCAGCATCTAAGGTTGATATACTATCTCACTTATAATATATTCAATGTCTAGAGTGGCTTGACTCATTTGTTGTGTATTCGTTTTTTTCGCATTTGCAGTAGAGCTTTAATATTCTATAATGATTTTTTTTTTTCATTTTTGTATCTGCAGTGTAATCTGCTCTAGTGCCAATGTATGAATATTACAATTCTCAATATATTTAGACTAGATTTCATTTCTGATTACACTTTACTCTACCTTGATTTTGATTACAAAATATCTCAATATCTACATGTGAGATCTCAAGAATCTCGCTGAATTGAGTGTGTGAGTGATGAGATCCTTAGAGAGTTTGTTCCTTAAGAGGTGGGTATATAAACTCTATGTACTAGTAATGCAACAAAAACTTTGCTTTCGGTTACGTTTCTTTTCATACAGTGTTACAAGTATGTAAAATACGCTATAATGTAGATTTTCTATAGGAAAACTTGGTTATCGACCTTATCCCACACTCTTTGTTAAGTACTAAATGTGGTTTATCTATTTATTCAATTATGTACCCCTTATATTTATTTTAATGTAAAACTCACTTCTGTACCATTAGCTCTTCTCGTTATTAAGTCAGGACCCTATACAATATGCATACAAATGGGCCATTTCTTGCAAATGATTGGTCCATTTCAATATTGTACACAAAATTGGAGGCTAACCTTATTATTTCCTAATTCCAGATACAGCTTTGCTTTAGGAACATGTGGAATTTGTTTGCACACTAGGGGCACAAATTCCATGTCCAAATTTCTGTAGCTGATTAGTTTGATAAATTGTTAAATATTCTCATTATTGAGGTTTCATAATGTCAATAATTTAAATCAATTTTCTTTCAAGTCTCCTAATGAATAACATTTTAACCGCAATATCGTTAACTTATCTATATCGTAATAATTCCTTATAGTCTAGGTATGCCTATAGATAGAAAAAAATACCAATGATTTTGTAGCTTACAGGAGGAAGATAAGTAACAAAATAACTTGGATTTGTGCGACAATCTGAAGAGGGTCTCTCATTTAACAAGCATTTCTACGCAGAAGGAATACGTCAATTGATGGCGGATTATCATATCGATCTCTATTCTTGGATAACCTTTTATTGTTTGTTTCACATAATATCGTTTTATTATCATATGTATGTCGCATCGGTTGATAATTTAGTGGAATCCTTACCTTGAGGTTCAAATATAAATCCACCATCATCATTATTATTGGTGGCCACTGCGGGCACACAACAGCACCTCGGTTCTCAGCTAATAAATCCCATATAAATCAAGTACGTAACTACTGTATTTTGGAATCTCATATTTACACTTATCCGACGCTGTGTTTGTATAAAACATTATTATAGTTAAAAATTTTAGTTAAAAGTATACATCAAAGTATACAGTATTTGCTTAATATTAGTAACAGTAAGTCTGTTTATTTTTGTGGCACAAACATTTTTTTTGAAGATAATCAATGTTCATCCGACCAGGCAATGATTCCTAGAGATTTATGTACCTATTGTTAAGCTACCGTTATCCATTTCGCTTGTATTTCCTTATAATTTATAATTTACGAGGAATACATGTGTATACGGTTAATCTAATTGTTTCGACCCTTTACTTGGAACAGACATGGAATGGATTCGGCGTTCGACAGTTTCGAAAATTGAAAAAGTTTTCCAATAATTTTGTAGTATTATAAGATTTATTTATTATATCAATGTAACGATTTTGTTTGTTAAATGTTGCCAGATAAGTGGTAAACTGATGCTTAGTTATATCAACAAACAAATTTGCCTTTGTGTTTTACACAGACAGAAGCTAAACATTCATTTCGTAGTATCGTATACGAATCCTCATGTAGATGGGATGTTTGGATGCTGCCCACATTTTGTGTGAACTAACTTTGAAGAATCTTTATTACCGGAATCACGACTTCTTTTTTATTCTTATTTTGGCAACTATTTAGGTGTTGGTAAAAATTACAATTTTATTGACTTAGGTAAATGAAATGAGATATATTTTGATGATAAAACTTACCTGACTATAGTAAATATGCAAACTGTTTAATACCTTTTTCTTGTATCTCGAAAATATTCTGCCTATGTATTGCACATTTTGGATTTCATTGGGAAACTCGTTTTGTAAAGTATCGGTAACGGTGGTATGTAATTCCAGAAAGGGTAACATTATATATGAAACAAAAGCACACTCCTCCTCTTACTTTGATCGATCTTCGAGACAATCGTGATAACCCATCGCTTGTCAGTTGACACACAAAACGACTTCTCGTTGCGATGCGATAAAGATGTGCCAAAAACACACTATCATTATACAAAAAGGAAAAACAAGCTTGCTTGTTTAACATTTTCATGAGTAGACGAAATATATATTGGGCAGTTTGGTCTCTTCACAATCACAATAGATTCGCAAATAGTAAACATATAATACTAATATCGATGTGCGATATTATTTTATATGTTCAACCTTCCATATTCATAACTCTATCTGCAAGTATTGCAATGGAATCAACTTACCTTTCGTACGTAACGTACCATAACATTCTTCGTTTATCACAATTACATAATTAATTATAATGACTTCATTGCACTAATGGAGGAATATAACTTACATCGCAACGTGTTCGACGTAATAATAAAATCACATTAGTAAAGTGCTATTGTAATTGTATATTAACTTATTTGTAATATAAATTGTCTGTTGTTTTCTTCGTGCTTTATTGTATTACTCAGTGTATACAATTTAAACAACGTATTGTGCATCGATAATTCATTTAATGATTAATGATAATGTGTCTGTGACGAGCACAATTTCCACGTACTCCAAGGCCTGTTGTGACGTAATTTACAATAAAAGTATATTGCAATTTAAAAGCTCTTTTAAAAATGACATATTTACACACACATGTCTGAGGTTCTGCTGACAGACAACCCGATTAGGGTTAGCTTATAACACCTGTGATCTGGCTTCTCAAGGCTGCTTTACCAATCAAGTATACACTGAAATTTAATAGGTACGAATGATCATCTAGTCACGTAGTGTATTACTAAATAATTGTGTTTGTTCCATTTTCATAGATATATCTGTCCTCAGGCAAAATGCCCCGAACGCACGGAAGTGGGCGGCAGCCCTTAGCAATGACGTCTGTTCCGACCTTAAAGTGGCACCTTGCAATGAAGGTTGACACGAGATTCCCGCCTCTGAATCGCTCTACTAGTAGGTGGGTCCATTATGAGATGTAGACCCGGTTTCAAATAGCTTTTGTTTCCGTCGTATATTTTGTTTGAGGTAAGACTATTTACGAGCACTTGCACATCTCTACGTAACTTTGTAGAATTAATTGAAATATTAATGAACACTAGAAACGTGGTCTGTATTACTCTGCTTGAGTATAGTTAGAATTGATTTTAAAATGATTTTAAAATTAAAACTCAAAGATGAAATAGTAATGTCTGGCGTCTACCATTTGTAACATTTATGTTAATAATTGACAAAAATAGACTGAAGTATTAAAATTATATATAATATTTTATCAAGAGATTATTAAAGATAATATTTTATTATCTTTCCATGAAATCGAAAATTAGAATTTTTTTTTTTCATTTTGAATGATTAATTTTCATTTATATTTTTAACCTAGTTTAATTTACAGGTAAATACAGTTATTTACAAACTTCTTATATCAGAAGATACAAAATTATTATTTGAGATATGAATTTATAATTATGATAAGCGAAGCTCAATCGTATGATACGATCTTGTGACTACAATGTTGTGATGTTGTGAATGCAACAAACGAATTTCAGTATTCGCGATATATGTGAGAATTCATTCTTAGACAAGTTATTGTAGATATTGATAAATAGTGTTCGGTACCCTGGCAAGGGTCAATTACTTGTAGTCTAAGTATATCGTCGTCGTCGTCATTACTAATTTATTGCGATTTTGTTATAATTCTATCCTCATTGATTATTAAAAAATACATTGTATATAAACCGTATTGAATCGAAAAAGAATTGACAATGAAGAACCTATTTGTTACATAAACAAAACTTTGAAGTATTTTTAAACAGAAGTTGACGTCACCGAACGCGCGCACCATACTACACACGTACAAAAATCTGCTGAGCAAGAAAGAGGCAGCATGCAATTTTTAATGACCTAAATATTTTAGCAATTTTCCTTGTAATTAGACCACTCCTTATTGATTTATTTGGGCTTTTATTAAACTATTACGTGCAATTATTAAAATAATAATTATATCAGTATGGGATTCTTCAAGAAGGCTTCAGGAATACTTAGACTTTTGAAGGGTCGGTAACGCTCTAATTATGTGTTTTCCACCGCCGAGGTATTAAAAAAATAATGAATGATGAAGGAATATGCATGAATTACATGCGTATCCCCTATACACAATATCACTTAATATTTGCATGGTTGTTGATATCGTAATAAAATTCGCGTCATCATTTTATATTGGATAAAACAATGGAAATATTATAATAATAAATAAACTTTGTTCCCATAATAAAGTTAGAGTAATATACAAAATTTTAACTTGCTAGCTCTGGAAGAGTTCCCGAAATTTCTAAATCTTCAGCAAACGACAATTGACTTAATAATAACGTGGTAAAATTAAAGACGAAGGTTAAGCTAAAATAAGTTGTCTCATAATTCTGTTTGTGTCTAACACCGGTTTTCCTATAAAGTAATTTCAAGTTAAACAAGAATATTTCTCCTCTTAAATATAAGGTCATAATTGGATGCTGCTCAGATAACACACTTTTTAGCGACGTGACTTCACTCACGTCTACTTTACCTGATATTTAGCTATGATTATCATGATCCGTCACTTGTTACAAACATATAGATATCAAACTACCGTTATTTTGTACCGCTAATATAGTCGTACATTTAATGCATTTGCAGTTGTAGTTATTTTAGGTCTTTCTTTCCGCTCAGAAACTGATTATTATAATATCCCCATAATTAATAACTCAAACATGTAGAATAATCAGGTTTAGCGGGATTCCCGCTAATTTTTTCAAATCAAATCAAATCAAAAAACTTTATTTGCGAATACAGGTTAGTAAGGTGTTGTTATATTTATATATAAAGTACAGCCATATTCTGCCTTGTGGCATGCAAATACCTTTCATCCAAGATTTTAATTTCACTATGAAATTATTACGTTAATACAATCAAGAACAATTTACTTCTTTCGTTAATACTTCAGATATACAATCAATATCTGAAGTAAGTTTTATAACAGGGTCGCATGTTTCCGTACCTCCATATATTACGTAAGTATTTCTGCCACCAAAATAGCAATGTTCAAAGTTAGCCGTGAAATTCTAGACTACCGTAACTTTACATCTTGCCTCGTACTCTATGGTTCTAGTGGGTTAATGTTGTTTCAGAGGAAACTGACAGTAAGCAGTTCACCATCAACCAAGTTGAGCAAACTACTTAATATCAATAAAACTACTGTATTTGCAAGCTTAACATATTGCAAGTTTAACATATTTCTATCAATAACAGTATTTCCATGTTTTTTTAAAGAAAAAACTTTATTACTACCCCCAACAGTGTAAAGACAACTTTTTAACTATAGTCAAATGTATGGATCAACAAAGTTAAAAATTCTAATATTAACAAATTTGTTTTGACTTTAAAAAAAGTTTAATGCAACAAATATTAAATAAACGATTTTTAACTAGTTATTTTTATCGATGTTATTAACATGTTAAGCATAACGTGGTTAAAATAAAACAGTTATAATAACGATGCTAATATTGATAATAGTTGAAATAAGCTGAAATAATTTTGAGATATACACATTATCATTTAACAAGTGCCCACTCGAAACTAGATTACGAGATTTGTGAATATGGTTTCATATATCAAGTGACACTCTATTTTAAGAAGTCATTTATAAGATTTTGGAACGATATCTTGCAATATATCTATTATCGTTATCTGCAACAACACACCTGAAAATACCTGACATTAATAAAAGGAAATCTATTTTTCTGCAGTCATAAAATATTCGGTTACGTAAATCATTCTCGTATGTATCTTCATACAGCGGCAGCGGCAACGGCACCGTTCCTCCGTCAGCCGTAAAATTATGTCGGTCACGGCCTTTTGATGATTTCAACGTTACTTTTGTATCTCTCACACAATTCATGGTGTATTGCAAAAAGATTATTAATAGAAAATAGTAACATATTCCAATGAAGATGATAAATTTTTAAAGCATTATTTATTTTAATATTTTTTTTGCCTTGGGACGTAGAAGAAAAAACGTAATTATTTCGTGCAGATTTAATTGTTGCACAACTGATGCAAAACGGTCGCCACAATAATTGGTAAATGATGTTCTAAAACATGTGAACGCTCTTTAATCGAAAATTTAATTTTCATCCTCTATTTTAAATGTTGACAAATGCTGTCATCATTCCAGCAATCAAGTTCCGCAGGAGTATTTTTATAATCACTTGTAAAAATAATTTATATTACCGACCATATTGTCTTATTAACCATTAGGCATATAATTTACATGTATTCACAAAAGATATTGCAAATAAAATATTACAAGGTAGAAGTCTTATTCTACAGTGGTCGTACGTATTTAGGTACTGTGTATCTTTTGTATCTTATCTTTTCGTTTTATCAACGTAATTGACAAACAGTACACCGATTATCTTTTGAACGATAACATATTTTGTAAACCTCCGAGGGATTTGCTCCGTTATAGAACATTTATGAGCTTTTATCATTTGTAATCTCTTCTATCGGCAATTTCACTCAATTTATTAGAACAGCATAACGACCTTTTCGATATTACAAAGCTCAATGTTAATGGGATCATTTTTGTTGCATTTTTGTTCATGATAATAAAACATACGACCGTTTATTACTCCGTATTATCTATACATAATCACGATTTTTGCCACGAAAACTTCGACACAGATGTGATATTCTGAAAGTTTGCGGCTACATGCGCAGATGGAAGGAAGCACTTGCCTTCTCAGCTACCGGCCACTTGAAGAGAGAAGCTATTTGTCTAGAGCTATGTGCCGGTATGGTAGTCTCTCCTACCGCATGGTGCGAGTCCTGTCCGGACATAGATCGCCGTCACCGTTCCTTTCTGGAACAAAAGATTGGGCAGTACAAAGTGTGAAACACGAGCCTACCTATGCAACCCGTCTTCTTCTTTAATCACTTTAGGTGTGACCTACACGCTATGGTATATCTTAATACGCAATTTACTAACCCCTATCCTAATCCTTTCCCCACAGTATTCGTGCTACTGAAACTAAAGGCTGTATTCAGATAGTAAGTATATACTTCAATTCCACTTTACTTCAAATCAATATTTGAAGTCACGAAGATTTTATTTGAACAATTTAATTAATCTTAACGGGCGCAACAACTAGTAATAGTTTTCGTTGAGGCATCATTATTCGACGCCTACGCGGTGCCTAAATTGCGTATAAAGAAAGAAACTATGTTAAGAAAAACTTAGAGTAGCTATATCCTTAAAGACTCTTTCGCTTGAGGCTATTACATGGCACGGATTGTTAACTACGGTAAGGTTCATGTCAAGTTAACCGAAAATGTAAAAGCAAAAAAGATATTTGATGAAATCGTCTAATATTTTGAACTGTCCACAACGTATACAAAATATTATTTTTCATTCTTTCAATTATCTATATCTATTATCAAATGTCACTGAATTCTTCGGGGAAAAGTATGACCTTTTCAAACGACATATATTAACTGTATAAAGCTAATTGTACATTTTCTCTATCCGCTTGTTTTTGTATATTATAATATCGTAATAATGTTTATGAAAGTATTAATTGATGTTTAAATATCTAAGACATAATGCCGCACTCATGAGCGTACATCAGAAAGTAATTTTAATGCATAATTAAATAACGTGGTTCTAATGTAGAGTTGAAGTTGGAGCTGAACTGAATTTAATAAAAAACTAAAAGTTACAAAACTGTTAAAAAGTTAGAAACTTCTGGAGTTACGCCGATTTTGACAATATATGTACATATAACAGATAAAATGATGTTTAATAATGGCGACGTATACAACGTCACCGTATACGTCTTTCTACGTATATATCGAACAGGGAACTGCGAATACGTCATATTTGTAAATTTGCGGTGAAATTATGCGCTGTCTTCAAAATATTTTACCCAAAATGACGTTACTATAAGTTTGTTTCCTGGAACTTTACACGTTGACTTTTCGAACACATGTAGAGATACAAATATAAACAATGCTGAATTGAACGTGCGGTCTTTCTTTGTCATGAAATAAAGGTTACCCTAAATAATTATAAACTAAGTTTATACTAAATAAGATTAAGATATTTTTGAATTGCTGATATCTAATATAAAATAATGAATAGGCTGAAAGTCTAGATAAATCATGTCTAAAAAATGTTTCAAGACATTTAAAATAATTTGCATAAATCGAATTGTTGGAAACATTACCAGAAACACTCCCACGTATATACCAGTTGATCGCTTTATATTGCCGATATAAATTGGGCACACCTCATTGTTTGCTGCCTTTTGTTTCCTGCATTATACGAAATATAAGATTTTTTTATTAAGAATAAAAATATATTCACTGTAGTTCAAGTCCTTGTATTTGTAATAACGTTCGTTATAATCATATCACTTTACAATCAATAATATTCGAGACATGTTATTCGAAAATATTATTAAAACTCAATATTCTGCTTTTGCTCTAATCTTGTTTGTAAGTAGTACTTAAGAGCTAACACAGAAATTATTTATTTATGTCCCTTGAAATCGTCCTTAATGTACTTAGCAGATTGATAAATTTAATTATTTATTATCTCCAGAATCGTACGATATGTTTCTTATCGACTTAGAAATAATACTTAAGTATGATTAAGACAGCAAATTGAGAAAAATATTTTAATTACTTCGTAAGACTCTTGAATGACATAATTTTCATTATGCATAAATTGATATTTACAGAATATTCGAATATATAAAATAATCTTTTTATAGAATTTCTCTTAAGTTTGTCTTTCGAAATAGCTATTTCATGCAAATGATTGGATATCACACACGACATTATCTTGAATGTCCTAATCTTAGATGTGAATTTTTCTTATTTTATTTCGCATATACCATGCAGTTGCTATGGACAAATCTTATTTTTATAAACATAATTTTGTTATTGTTATATACATGTAATGTATATAACAACGACAATATATATAAATATATATGTGTGTGTGTGTTTTTAATAGATACAGAACTGTTTTATTTTCCTGTTTAGTAACCCGGCGCTGTATCTGATAGCATCATTCCACTTTGCTTTAAAGACTTGGAGTCTATCCAAGAGTTCTGAATACACAATTTCACTTCTGAGAAAACAGACTGACACTGTTTTTCTCCAAATTCCTCTAATGGATTACAGCACTTACCTAATTTATCTCCCATATTTCCATCCAATTATCTGATAAAAGGTAAGGCCTCCAGTATTGTCTATATATATTCAGGGCGCGTTCATTTTACCAAGTTCGTCTTAATTGTCTTTATTTAGATAAAGTGAACAAAATATATGAAACGGTATTATATTACATTAAATTAAAAATTAGTACTGAAAAACTTGGTCAAGGCGAGTCAACGCACCTACGCAAATGTTAATCTTTGGGTTGCGCGACAAATGTATAGAATAACAATTGGATAATAGAACAGTAATATCCGATTACTATATTTCAATTCATTAATTATATTTTTACCTTTAGCTTTTTCAACCTTTCAGCTTACACATGTTTATTACATCCCAGATCATTAATGTTTCTGTATCGTATATCCCCCCTTTTTTCACAAAGTACTTAAACTCTGGCAACGTAAGGAAATGAATCATGTTCGATCTAAGTATGAATCACAGTCGACATTACGGCAAAATTACGTTAATCCGCCTCCCGTGTAAAAGTGACAGGCATTATAAAAACTAAAGCTAGGAAAAAACGTGCTAGAGTGAAAAACTTATGTTGCAAATAGAACTAGCAAAAAACGAAGCAACTTTATTTTTACAACTATATGAAAAAGCAATCGTAGATGCTGTTCCATGGAGATGTAAATATGATGCTAAGTTTTAGTATAATATGAATATTTAATTACCGTTCAAGACTGGAATATCGTTAAAACTGAAATATAGGTTTTGCAATGAACATTTATGCAAGTTGCATTAATCTTCATTGCAGGATAGTCATAGGATAGTCGAAAACGAATGCAATGCATCGCGGTGTAAACTACCTGAGACACTTTGTTTAAATCTATATGTGTATATTGTTTAATTTGGCATATAACATAAGACACCACATTTCAATAACAATCGCACATTGTTTAGAGCAAAAACGTGAGCAGAGCAATATTTCTATTTTAACCACGCGTAATTACATTTAATTTTAAAACCCGTACAATAACAACCTATTGAGATTTTAATAGGTATCGTAAAATCGATCAAGAATAACGCCTCGTAAACTTATGGAACCTCGTACTAGTTTACTTCCTGTCCTAATCGTGTAACCAACTTGGGGATGACATGTACAAAAACTGGGTCAAGATCACATTAAATTTTATAGTAGCGAAAACAGTTCTCACGGTACCTTGAAGATTAATTATGAAGCGTATTAGATCAATGGAAGGAATTCCATCTGGTTTAAACTATTATTTTAACTCGTGTTCTATATTGATACTTTGAAGACTCTGCCAATGTAGATATTTTACTGTATGTTGCAATCCAAGGTACAGTGCAATTAAATGGTTAAGTAAACATATCAACGTCTCCAATTAAGGACGTGTGACGTAGTTGATGACACCAATTCAGTACCAATAAACTTGTCCGAATATGTTGAAAGTAATTTCGTCAGGTCACCTAATACTAGCTTAAAACTCGGTGACGATTATAGACTAGTACTTGGAATGAGTAGGTATTTTTGTACGTAACCACATTATGATGACGATATCAAATAGTAATACTGTAGGAGGCATCGAAGCGCACACCGCGCGTCGCTTCGCAACTTCAGTTCAACGATAGCGCTCGTAACTAATAGACGCTCGACGCTTAATGTCGCGAGTCCGTTGCAACATTACATTGGAAACATAAAAAGTTGTGTTCGAAATTTAAAATTCCGACTTTCAATTAGTTTCTTTTTTTTATTGTTTTGTATTGGGAAATGCGCGTGTGTACCGAGAGACAAAGCGTTCGTACAGCGTCGGCCAGTTGGCTACGCCGCCGAGCCGCAAGGATGGCCCACTCAATTGGAATGTTGCATTTTCAGTTCAAGAGGATGCTGAACAAGGAGCTCAGCCATTTCTCCGAGTCGAGCAAGTCCGGCAACCAAATTTCCGAGTACATCTGTTCGACGTTTTTGGGTGAGTAAAAATGTTTTGAGAAAAAATATACACGAGACATTTTTTTGTATATTCAGAAATATTGAATTTTTACATCTATGATTCCAGTTTAATTGAATGATGTAAAGAATGTAATTTTAATCTAATATGATGATGTTCATTCACCGATTCTATTCTATGTATATACCAATTATTATTCTATTTTGATTTCTTCTATTATTGAATTCTTATATTATTGAACAATTCTATTTTAAGCGTTATGACATTGTCATGTCAGTTAAAAACATTTTGTTATTGCCAAAATAGCCCGGCATACGAAACTATTACGAGTAAAACGTGTAAGTTAAATGCCTCTCTCAACATATAGCTACAAAATACAATTTACATGTTAATTAACAACTGATTTTTCAAATCAAACACAAACTTCACTTTTTACAAGTCAACACTTATGTAATTTGTTTAGTATAAAAAACAATCTAATATAAAGTACAAATTGCATGTCTATTTCGTACTTACCTGTGCTAACTTGTATAAACTATACTTAGTAACGAAAGCTTACTTTTTGTTAAAGCATTCACAACAAACATATTTGACGAGAATGCGTCACAAAAGCACGATTGTAATAATAAATGTATTCATTGTTTGGCCCGTGGAAGTGCGTATTGTGCCCTCCGTGACGTAGGCACCACCGCCCGCCCGCCCTTCGCTACGTGACTTGCGTGCACGAATTGGAGCATATCTCTTAATCTATGTAACTAAGTAGATTATTAACCATGTGAGGCTAAACAGACGATAATATCAACTATTAAAGGTTAATAATGATTATCATTAAACAAAATGGAAACTGTATAATGATATTTGAGCTTACAGCTCTAAGGTGACTGGTTAGAATCTATTAAAACTTACTTTGAGTAGAGCTGTTATATTGTAGTAACTATTTCAGGTGTTGAAATTCTAAGGGCAAAACAATATCTAAAGACAAATTACCTACCTAGTAATTACTTAAATAAAATTAATAAAGTAGGTCTATCAATGATAAATGTAAAATAAGATTATTGATATCAACTTTATGTTTACAAAAGTAAATTTAATTTAATTACTTTTAGATTTAGATCAGTTCTCAGAGATTAATAAAAAAAAACTTTGACAATTTTGTAAAAGAATATCAAAGTTAAAATAATAATTTGATATAGGTAGATTTTATAAAAAAGAACCACATTTTCTCTTTTTCTAATTAACATACAATCTTTTGATGAAAAACCAGTTAATTTTCTTGTAATATTATTCTTTCCAGAATCTTTAAATTATTCTGATTGAATTTAATGATTCAATTATGGATTGTTAAAGTCTCGAATCTAAATTACTTGAATAATGCGATCTGATATTTCAACCGGCAAATAAAATATATTTGCAAAATAGCAACGATAGCTAGAGGTTCTGTCATATGAAATAGCACTAAAGTCTCAGTAAATGTAATTCATCTGATAATTACGAAGTCAGCCCGTCCCTAGTCCTATTTGAAAGCAGAGCAAAGTCCGAGGCATTGTGATAGAAAAATATAAAACACCAATTTATAGTTCAGGAGGAGTTCAACAGCTCTATTTACTTGGAACAGTGTAATCGATGTCATGCAAATTGTAGTCCATTGATAGATTCTGGTATGATGCAGACTGAACCGGCTCTATCCAGTGTCCAATTTAGTAACTATTTTCGTTACAAGTAGAACGATTCATCTTTTTATTACTAGCTACTCAAATACTCTTCACAATGGACAGCACAACTGTGTCAATCACAAATTGGTCAATCACAAGTAGGTCATCTACATAGATAAATCACTGTTTTAAAATAATGTACCCAAGCCTTCGATAATATTTTTTTATTGGTCAAGTCATTTCGGACCTTGGTTGCCTACAATATTCAATCTTTAGTTTTTTATTTATGTGAATGGTGTAACACACTTATTTGATTTTGCGCGCGCTTTAACCTAAGCGCTCGTCGACATAAGACGGGACGTCGCACAGAGAGGTATTTGACCCAAAAAGCTGGCCAAAAATATTTTACACTTTTAATGGCTGCCTAACAATGTTTTATTTAAGGTTTTGCTTGAATAAGGTAAAAAAAAGGCATACGTAATATATACAATCATTTATTCTTCATTTTCATCTTCAAAACTTACATTTGAAATGTCACTTTCTACTAATAAATTACAAGATCAGCTGAAAATTGTATTTTTTTTTATTCTTTCTCTTCCTCATGCCCGTCAGGACAGGATCAGAGGTTAAGAGGAGCCTGTTAAAACATCTGCGTTGCAAGCTACCCGGGAAAACTTTCTGGTGTAGTTGTGTCTGAACATTCTAATATGTTTGTTGCGTACTTCTGCAGCTTCTTCAGACAATTGTCCTATTGGAAGAATGGCTACCGTTATTACTTCAGCCCCATGGCGCAATATTTTATGCAAGGTCGGAGACATAGGTAAAAGTTATATAAAGAAACGTACAATTTAGCCGTTTCTTGACAATAATTTTCAAATTTCTCTATGTTTATCTTTAAACCACAGCACAATGTGTCTAAAATAATTTTAAATCTGTAAATTAAATTTAAGTCTATTCCGGTAATTGCTGCAGATATGTTATAGTTAACAAAAAAGCGTCTACTCGTGTTCCCATCATTGGTGTTGCCAAAGTTTGCTTTTGGTATATCCACTAATAGACCAAGTTGCTCGCGGAACTTATCTTGGATTTCTTTTTTTCTGTTCTCGACTATTTGTTTCTCCTCAGCAGTAAGGCGCATATTCCATTTGTATCCTTTGAGCCACTCCGCATTGGTTTCAAGGAATCTGGCCTTTGTTTTGCGAGCAGCTGTCCATTTTTGTTTAAATTGATGTTTTATAACTGACAATTTTTGCTTAATATTAGCAATATATTTTGATCATTTTCATCATACTGATTGATCAGTTCTTTTCCATAAAATTCAACTTTTCGTTAAAAATTGAGGTGTTTGAGCGTTCCATTATATCGAACAAGTCATTTCGAGACAAAAACTTCACTCCAGACGAGCCTATAACAAAAATACATAAAATATAAGTAAAATTTCGTTAAGTAAAAGTTTATATGTTTACAGAGAAAAAAAATCACGAAAAATAGGCGGATGTATTCGGGCGGCTGTTTTGTTTTTAATTACATCCTATAAGGTCTACTTTACAACATACAATAGAAATTTTGACTTAGAAAAATGATGAGAAACTTATTAAAAAGTCCTTTAATTTCTCAAAATGTGTTTTCATACGAGTTTTTTTTCGTGGTTACATCTTATGGATATAATTTAAAAATAAAATAAATTAGCTGTTGAAATTATGTACTAAATATAATACATACCTGGTTAATCAGAATCCATAGTGAAAACCAACAAAAATCGTTCAATCACGAGATAGGAGATATTTTCGAACACTAAAATCTGAGCGCATCGAACAATCACACGTACACTTTAACAGAACGGTAACTTTCGACTGAGCTTACGTCGTGTTGGGCGGCGCTAGAGCTTTGTCTTTATTGTTATTGTATGGAGGGGTTATACTAATTTAAAAAAAAATTGCTTTGAAGGGTAGCACTAATTTGAAAAAAAGTGATTTTGGCCAGCTTTTGGGTCAAATACCTCTCTGTGCGTCGCGTCGTCTATACAGCTTCTACTTATGCATACAGTAGCTATTATCCTGTAAATGCGAACAGAACGTAATAATTAATGTTGAAAATGTAATACTTTCTTACTTTCTTTCCGTATTCATATTACTGTAATTTAATAAATATTTTGATATCTACACATAGTAATTGAAAGCGTTTAAATAGACTAAACATGGTAATTATATAGACAAAGTCCCAGACATCAGAGATATTATAATTTGAATCTATCACATCATTTATATACAAGGAAATGTTGAAATAATGATGTATTTAAAACAAAACTCATTCATCAGGGTAAATGTTGACGGAATGTTGAATTAAATTAACCGAATAAGCAGGTTGACTGGCTATTATTGAGCAATGTCAGCCGTACTCGGATATCAAGCTCCCTAATTAAATCGTTTGATCCTTGAACACAACGTAATAATAGTCTGAGCGTAAATCCAATATTATGTAAACAGAGAAACGTAATTTATCGATTCTCTCGCTTGATAAACGTACAGATAGACGGCTCGTGTTCTTTATCTCGGTAAACACTTTGCTCAATAGTTCAAAGCTGTGTCACATTGTCGATAAGTACCTATTACGGCTATTTGCGACACTCAACTTTAGTGTATTATTTGTTATTATAATTATTATAAATAATATACCATATTACTAGTATTAGTTGACAATAGGTTTGACCAGAGATAACCCAATAGTCGTTAATAATTCATATCCTGACTGCAAATATGGTATTTACCTTATCATAGTAGCACATTACTATTTTTAGCTTACATTAAAAACCTTATTCGTAATCGTAAAAATAATACTTTTTTTAGTTTTTATGAATCACAAATGTTTTACATTAAGAAATAAATAATTTTAAATAGGTATAATATTTTCTTGCGTATTTTCTTCCACACATATAAAAACATTCTCTTGCAAAAATATACAACTGAAAAATATACTACTTAATTATGTTTTAGAAGTGACAATTTAGAATATCATTTATATTAAGGAAGCAACACAATGTCTCAAAACAAGATCTGTCGTTGGTCTCCACTTTTGTCAAGCTTCGAAGTCACTGTCGCGTAATGCTTTAATGATTGGTTTCCCAAAGAAATATCCTTATTGTTAACAGTGTAGGTATTATTTCCTTTAGAATATTATATTCGATATTTTTTTTACGTTTATAATCTTTGTAACATTACTATAGTGTTGTATAAAGAATTCTGCAAAATACTACTAATATTCGCTATGGTTATCTCAGCGTCTTGAAACATAATGCGTAAGCACATGTTAATGTACCTAAAATAATTTAATGTCTATGTTAATTGTATCGATATATTATATTGCTTCCTAACTGATTAACAATATTTAGTCAGGAACTTTTCGCCAGAAAATTACTATTATCATAAAATTATGCGAGCTTAAAATCGCCTTGACGGTCTCGTATAATCAAAGCAGTAGATTTAGTTCAATGCGACACTTAATTAGTGTTTTATACTAATACTCCCCGTAAATTAACTTCTGCTGCAAAATAATACGTAACGCGCTTGATAGCATAAAATTAGCTTCTATTGCGCCATTATTACCTACTCTAGATTAGATAGAGCATTAATACTAACCACTCAATAACCGCCAAGCTTATTATTCTCGTAATGGGTACATATAACACGGTTCTAATGTTACCCATCGTTGGAGAAGCATGTAAATATTGACAGCTGCAGACAGCTCAATTAATCGAGGATTAAGCAGATTAATAGAATTCGCGTTAATCAAATTGGTTAATCGAGTCGATGAGCAAATGATGTATGATTCACAGGCTGTACAATATGAAACCAATATATGTGGTTGTTCCTTTGTCATTGATCTGTCTACAAAACGGTGGAGATGACGAAAGCGTTAAGTCTCATTAAATTGAAAGGAATTGTAAAGAAACAAAAATCTTAACAGCAAAAATATTTAAACACCATCGTCTATTACTTGTAGAGTTCCCGTAGCGTATATTTTAGAAATCTAGAACGTGTGTAGATACGTTATAATGACTTATACTATATTCTTATAATTTGAACATCAAAGCAAATATGCTGTTAATAGTAAAATACTTATAGCACAGTGCCAACGAATCAATTCTCAATAAAAAAAAATTATTACATCTTTGCAATTTTGTCGATATTCATTCACAGTTGCCGTCCATTGACCCACATTAGTGTCACATCATTACGTTTGATTATATAACGCTTCTTAGTAAGAGCACGTGTAGACATAATTTTTACTTGCATAATCTGTCTGGTTTATTATGAAAATATTTTTCTGTATTGAATAGGTACAAAGTTATTTAACAGAAAAGTGAAGATATTTTGGAATGGCCTTTATATATGTTGATTCTCTATATGTACTATTATAATCAAATCAAAATCAAGATAATTAATGTGACAAAATGTTAACTCAATTGTGTTTTCACTAGGCAGTGGGTCTGTTGCATTGTGTTAGTTAGTTAAAACAAATGTAATATTGTCCCGTCTCTGTGTGTAGTTTGAATACAACTCGTTAGGCGGACGAAGCCTCGTTATGTTAGTTTCAAAAATTACCGTAATTTGCCGTTAATTTTTACGTATTCGTCACATACAATCCTTTACTATTTAAGTTGTATATATCGACACATTTCGGTAATCTATCCTACGCTTTCAATTTGATACATGATAGACATACTATGCATTTTTCCTGATATAGCAGTTCGAATATAAATCAGATCTAATTATTTGGTCTGCACATGTTCACCTACTTTCTTTAGACACTGATAGACGATGACCCACTTGTGGCCACGATAAATATTGTCAATAGCTGATATTTAATTAAACTATTACGTATAAAATTAATTTTGATTATGTAGCTTTTTAAAATTAAGTAATATGTCATTGCACTTATAATGGTACTATGTGGATTTAGTAGGTATCATTAAACATTTATTACTTAAAATATGAATCTATAATCTTATCTGAAGGTTTAAACTCTAATCCCTTAATAGGAAAATGGCTTATGTAAAGTGTATTTATAACTTATTGTCATATCTTTCTTACAGACAAACAACAAGAACTTGATTTGCCGTCTTTACAAGTGGATGAAAACACTGAACGAACCAAGAAGAAGGAGAAACCCCGCCATGGCAGCACTGCGACCACTATGTCACAAGTAAATTTGCAGGTTTTATTATAAATAAACTCCAAAAACATTTTAGAACTGATTCTGTTAATTAATTAGGATTTTGATAAAACATGCTAATTGTTCTTATTTCTTGGCAACAGATATCGGGTGTCAAGAGGACGCTAACTCACACCAACAGCTTCACTGGTGAACGTGTGCCGAGATATGGAGTTGAGACTCCGCATGAAGAGGAGCTTGGTAGGCTGCTTGGCGACCTGGACCGCTGGGGTGTAGACATTTTCCGCGTCGGCGACTTGTCGTGCGGCAGACCGCTCACTGCTGTCGCATACGCAGCCTTCACCTCTAGGGAGCTTCTGGGCACACTTCAAATACCAGCCCGAACATTCTTGGCTTTCGCCGTGACTCTCGAAGAGCATTACGTGCGTGACAATCCGTTTCACAACTCGCTCCATGCGGCGGACGTCACCCAATCAACGAATGTGCTTCTCAATACTCCGGCCCTGGACGCCGTCTTCACACCTATCGAGGTTTGCGCAGCGCTGTTTGCAGCATGCGTCCACGATGTTGACCACCCAGGTCTCACCAATCAATTCCTTGTCAATTCTAGCTCGGAACTCGCTCTCATGTACAACGACGAGTCTGTGCTAGAGAACCATCACCTGGCCGTAGCTTTCAAGCTATTACAGAACGATGGGTGCGACATTTTCGTCAATCTGCATAAGAAGCAACGGCAGACATTACGGAAAATGGTCATTGACATGGTTCTTTCGACTGATATGTCCAAACATATGAGTCTGTTGGCTGACTTAAAGACGATGGTGGAAACAAAGAAAGTAGCAGGAAGCGGAGTACTATTACTAGACAATTACACAGATAGAATACAAGTCTTGGAGAATCTCGTGCATTGCGCTGACCTTAGCAATCCTACTAAGCCTTTGCCGCTATATAAGCGATGGGTGGCGCTGTTAATGGAAGAGTTCTTCCAGCAAGGAGACCGCGAACGGGAACAGGGCATGGATATAAGTCCGATGTGCGACAGACACAATGCAACAATAGAAAAATCTCAAGTCGGTTTTATAGATTATATTGTTCACCCACTGTGGGAGACGTGGGCGGATCTAGTGCATCCAGATGCCCAAGACATATTGGATACATTGGAGGAGAACCGCGATTATTACCAGAGCATGATACCACCGTCGCCGCCACCGGCCCCCGTATCAACATCGCACTCGGTGGCCGATGACGATCGCCCAGAACAAATACGTTTCCAAGTGAGTATTTATTTCACAATTAGTTTTACAGATAAGATAAATGACGTCGCTCTCTTGCTTGTCATACCTACACTAGCAACAGAACTTAAACCTTTGCACGTGATCAATAAAAGTGAAGGTATATTGATATTGGAAACTAAATAACATGTTATATAGCTAAGTCTATTCTATCTATAGGTTTGTAAGTTTGGTGTTGGTGTACGAAAGAATTGTGCGATATCAATTCTGCAAAGATAGGTAACTGAAATGCTAAATTATAGATATAACATTCTATATATTTGCATAGTAACTAAATAAGATATAGGTGTAATCAAGTTTGTGAAGAGATTGTGAAGCTTTGTGGTAGACATAACACGCATACATATTATATACACACATATATATATATATATGTAAGCGTGTTATGTCTACCACATATATACGTATTGTCTGATTAAAATAATAATATATAATTCTATTATTATCAATTAATATTGTAAAATGTAAAAATCTGTCGGTTACGTTATCTTGTCAAAACGACTGAACCGATTTTAATGTAATTTGGTATACTCGTAATTAGTTTGGCGCAATTTGGAGGAGGCCTTTACCTGCAAAAGGGTTCTTGCAGACTAAAACTATAGTACTATCGTAATATTAACTAAATACTAGTTAATACTGTAATATTAACTAAATACTAACAATACATTAAACATTAAATTACTAACTAAGTTACATTATCTATCAACTGCGAGAAATATAGGCTTTTTATTTATTTTATTATTTATTATAATTAGAGACCTGGTAAATGATAATACTTTTGCCTCAAGAACACATCTTCCTCTTCCTATGGACAAATCGCGCGGGTAGAAATTTTGTATTAAATGTTACGTAATAATTTGATATTCATAATATACACACATATATATATATATATATATAATATATATATATATATATATATATATATATAGTTATTTGGTTTCGCCAGTCTTGAGTCAGTACTATCATATCAATCATTATTTTGCACACAATGTCTTGTGAACAAAATAAATATGTTGTGTCCTTTGTCAGGTTACCCTGGAGGAGGGTGAAGGTTCAGAGGAGTGCGAAGGCGAGGGCGATGGCGGAATGTGACGGAAACTGCTCGGGATCTGCAAGAAACTCTCCGAGAAGATGCAAGTGTGGTGGCGGCTCTGGCAGTAGCCACCCGGCGCCGCGCCGCGGGCCGCTGGATAGTAACACTTGTTGACGCTTACCTCGAAATGGGACGATCTGCAGGTGTATCGTTGCATTTCGACAATGATCATTTAATGTGATTACTACGCAATGTTGTTTAGAGTTACCTAACGACTAATACATAATGTCCCTCCAATGACTGTGTATCGTTCGATCGTCTAGTGTTTTTACCTATTGTTTCGTTTTATCTAACCAAAGATACGGCTCGGTTATGTTCAGTAACGTTCGATATCCCTGTAAGTAGTTAGTGTTCGGTTAAAATTAAAGTTGTGTAAGTAGTTATAGCGGCCGAGTCCGAATGTACCGGGCCGGCTGAATAAGGACATTGAAAACGCTTATTAATTGGTATGAAAGGGTAATTTATATTGTCATATCATCCACATTTCTCATATTTAATACGGGTTTGCGATAATGATTGTTATTCACCAAAATATATTAACATGATAGGTATCCTAATGTAAATCTACTTTAAGGTAAATTTTAAAAATTGCCTTTCGAAGTTGTGTCTTTTTTCTGAATATATAATATTCGGCCAGGCTCTCGCCGCGGGGTGCGTCCCGCACGCGTCCCGTTCATCCTGTTTGATAGCTTTACTTGATTTTGGTAATTTAAACCTAATAGCACCTCATTTCTTGTGGAAGGTCGCTGGCGACCGTTTACGTTTCTCTTTAGAATAGTGTATTATTTTTGTAAATTAGTTCTCCTTCACCCAAATGTAATGGAGACGTTATTACATAGTGGTCGATCTATTTTAGAGTTTTTCTTGTATGCTACTAACGGCTTGAGAAGAGTTTGACTAAAATATTAAGTACTAACAAACGAATGTGTTGCGGCTATATTTTATCGCGAACTATTTCGTTTTAGTTAGGAGCATGTTCACCTACTTGCAATGGATAAGCGCGCTGGCCGGGTCTTGCAATAGTACATGTTAAGTAGGTAGTTTCCGAAGCACTCTCTCTTCGCACAATCGTCATGTATTATCTATTACGTATTAATTAAAATTAGTGGTCATAATCCTAATATCTTGGTACGTAAATCTGACTAATAGCAGCTTGTATAATAACGTAGAGCAGATCTGATTATCACCTACCCAATTATTCTCGCGATACTACACGTAAAACGTATCTTCCCCGTGTATTATAATAATGTATAGGAAAGTCGAACTGTTCCCTGCAGGAAAAGTATTTTAAATGTTAAAGTTAACAAATTTTACACACAGGTAAGATTTATTAATTTTTATAAATAAACAATCAAATTCAAAGATTTTTGGAAAATTTCTCAATAGAGCTGAAAGTGAATCCCGTGAAATTTTGTATTTTCTGATACCTATTGATGGATTCAATCATATGAAGTAAATCTAAAAAATGTTACAATTTTATGCAAGATTATTTAAATAGCTTGCTATCTCTTCTTTTAGTTTTGCTAATTAGAACATATAGATTTCCAATTATTTTAATAAATTAATTGCCCCTAACGTAATTTGTTAACGCTACGAGTTAATATTTACTTTTATACTTATGTGACACTAAATTTGCATTTTCGCCTTCAGCCTAGATACATAATGCGAATGCAATATTTCATTATTGCATCGCATTATGCATCTATAGGCTACAATACATACATAATGTAATTCGAAATAAATAACATTATTTTGCTCTTTTATATCATAAGAATAAATATAAACAATGATTTGGAGTTTTAGAGACCGTATGGCCGGTCCCTGTCGATGGGTAACAAAAATTACAAAATTTGATAGGTCAGATCTCCGACTTTGATATAGTTAAAAAATTTTTGAAAGCTTGTTTTTGTTTATAAAGATAAAGAAATGTTTCCTTACAGTAAATGACTTTAATGTTTACGACCTTCAGGGTACATTGGTTTGACTGTTAATAGTGATTCGTATCATTTGGACGACACACCTGCGGGGTGAAACAAACCTGTCATAAGAATGCATTTCATCACTGTCATCGTTTTAATAAACGATTTTGTTACTTACGAGCTGGTCTCTTTAACTATCGTGTACTCAAAAGATATTCGTTTTTACTTGTTTGTTGATAGTCATTCTTGACAAATCATTGTTATCATCATTCAATTATTACCATTGTGTCAACTTGTATGAGTATTATTTGTGAGTATTCTCTAAGTCAATCGTTTTATCATTTAATATCATCGGAGTCAAGAATGAAGGTCCAATGTACATTATTTTCTTAGGTAATTTAGGGATTTATTCGGCGATCAACTGTTTGAAATACACATCTCACGATCGCCGTCGATGTCTTCAAATTTGTCTGATTTTCGGATGCATAGAATAGTATTTGGACTTTGAATAAAAACGCTTATCTACTTGTGTGTTAAAATAGATACATTTACGCTTAGAATCATTTGTTTTCTAATGTATATGTAACGAATTGTGTTATGGTAATGTTCGTATAACAGTAGATCTGTGTATAACAAGAAGCCAATATTTGCGATTATTGTATTACATGTGATTAAACTTTAGGTAACTGAGCCGAGATGGCGTGCACCGTAGATGTACCTGACATTCTCACACACTTTGTAAACCAAACACTACTTACGACTTGAATGTAATGTATGGATTGTTATGCTTATATTATCTACATTTCAATAGTTCTACGAATAATTAATGTTTTGTGACTTTTAAATGTAACGACATGTCAAGGATAGCTTTGTTCTTTTCATAGTAATAAAGAACTAAGAAAAATGAATTTAAATCTTAAGACTTGAGCATGACATGTCACTATTCAATAGTCGTATTTAGAATTACCTACTTAATGAATTATCAAATTGTTTTACGCCAAAGTGGTTTCAGTGTTGTGTATAATGTTTTGTCAGTATGGAGAGCTATCACTAATATTGGATAAATACTTAGATAAATTATTAATACCAAGTTAAAAGTGTGCAATGCTGGACATTTGCATTACTTATTATTTATGTTAAAAATAAAAAATAGCTTGTAATAGTTTAAATAAATATTTGAGTTGAATTAAAAAAAAATATTAATGTATTTAGAATAAAAAGATATGGGAGAAAACTGTACCGCTGTTTTATTATTTTCTTTGTATAACTATAATTATCAAAGAACTTAAAATATCTGAGTCATTTAGCATACGTCCACTTTATGAATTTATTAAATGCGTTCGGTCGATGATGTTCTTTAGGAAAGACCGGACACATAACAAAAAGTAAGTATTTACAGACTTGTCACTCTGACACTCGTGTCAGATTCTTTAATTCCCAAGGAAGTTAGTACTTTCCAAATATTCATTAATAAAATCAAACAAATGACAATGAAATTGGCACAAGTAAGTAAATACCGCTTTTAAATTACAGGGCCTAGTAGTGATCTAAGTATCTCCACTGGTAGGGATGTAATCTCAACAGTAAAACGTCAAACATTATATGAACGGCAAGTTTTAATAAATATTTTTAAATAAAAATCTCTTACATTTACACCAATTAGCCTAGCCCAAAGTTGTTGTCGTTTCAATAAAAGTAGCTCTATGTTTTTGTAAGAGTTGACACAGAGATATTTTTGTTTGTGCCTATTCGTTTTATAAAAATGTAGATCTATCTCTCAATTTTTTTTTGTCACTCTGTCTACAATTCCTGAAAAGCAAATATACATTCATTACCAAATACTCCAGTTTTATTATAAAACCTAAGAAGACTAGCTGTTTTCACCAATTTACAAGTGGTTATGGGCTATTAAGTGGCTGCAGGAAGTTTTATTTTTCAGGGAAAAAAAAACCGTCATACATATAACGATATATCATATCGGCATCTGCGGTACAACGGGATTGGAAACTACGATATGGAGGTAAATGTTCAATCTTTGTCTACTTTAAAATTCTGGGCGACAAAAATTCTGGCTTCTGGGTTTCAAACTTCCATAACTGGTCGTTATGGAAGTTTGAAACTCAGGTTCTCTTAAAAGGCCGTGGTCTGTTTATTATTTTTTCGGGCTTAGATACAAAACCAGACAGTACTAATTTAGAAAAGTTAGCTGAATGGGAACAATTAGACGCTAAAGCTCAAGAACTTATTGTTATACGCATGCAATATGGGCCGCTTTCCTATATACAGTCGTGTGAGACGTCTGCCGAGATGTGAAATAAATTAAAATCGGTGTATGAAAAGGAGTCTGTTGTAAGCATACTTTTATTACAACAACAGTTCTTCACAATAAGCTTTGGCAATGACACTGTCAGTAACTTTGTCTCAAAAATTAAATATATTAGAATTAAGCTTAAAAATGCTGGTCAGCCAATCGATGACAAAATGGTTATCACGAAAATATTAATGTGCTTGCCCGAGAAGTATAAGCATTTTTGTTCTGCGTGGGAATCCGCACCGATTGAAAAGCAAACTTTAGAAGAGCTTGTGCCCAGATTACTTCTAGAGGAAGAACGGTCTAGCGCAGATGATCAAGTTACGATGGCGTTGTTGACACAAAATAAAACACATAAGTCCAAGTTATTATGTGATGTATGCGGCAAAAATGGTCACATCAAAAAGGATTGTTATAAGACGAAACAATGTGGATACTGTAAGAAAATAGCCATATAACAAAGAACTGTTTCTTTAAGAAAAGTAAGTTCAATAAAAAGTCAGAAGATACCTTAGCTTTGGTAGCCGCTAATATAAATATATCTGATGATGCCTGGTACATGGACAGTGGTTGTACTCAATATATGTGTAAGAACAACCGTGAATATATGTCAGATTATAATTTCATATGATAATCAAGTTCAGCTCGGTGACAGTACTATGTAGAATTCATCGAAAAACAATAAATGGTAAAAAACCATTAGAATGTCAATACTTATTTTAAACGACACAACTTAAAAAGCAGTCCTTGTATATTTGATAGAAATATATATTAGCAACAATGACTAATATACAAATGCTCTCATTCATCACCCAATTCTGTCCCCCCTGGGCTCAAACCTGGGGCGTCAGAGATGGTGACACATTGAAACCGGTGTACTAACCACTCGATTTTGTGTTCAATGC
Organism: Scirpophaga incertulas; assembly: GCA_036419045.1. Lineage (NCBI taxonomy): Eukaryota > Metazoa > Arthropoda > Insecta > Lepidoptera > Crambidae > Scirpophaga > Scirpophaga incertulas. Next base: position 15,780,335 of record CM071639.1, on the reverse strand, counting down.
TTCAAAAATACAAACGTATTGCCAGTATGTACAAATAACAAGAACTGAGTAGAAAGTAAAATAAGCAATACGTACATACAATATTCAAAAATAGTATAATGAACAAAAGTCGCAAAGCATCAGTTTCAGACAATCATTATGAACATGTAAAATATAAATCACAGAAGAATATAAATGTATAATAATATTCAGTACTACCAGTACAAATTAAAGTGTCCCTTCTAATGGTAATTTTGAAGATATAAGGAATAAAGGACATCGGCGAAATTGGCCCCAGAACTGCCAAACAAATACCTACTTCACGCCATATTTATTTTTTAATTTCACATCATTAGCAAACATTCGTATTAAACAGACAAACTGTAGTTTGAAACGAATAATTAAAAGCTATTTAATTACTTTGGCAGTTATCCGCCATGAAACAGCTAAAGATGTTTCACTTACTTTTAAGGAAATCGATTGTACATTGTAATTTAATTTAAATCTTCTGTATCAAATCATGTTATATTTAGGTATATTCAAGTTATTACGAGTATATTTTTTATAAAAACAATACTAGATATATCACAATCTACAATATAGCAATAATAATAGTAATGTAATATCGATATTGAACAAAATCGATATTCGATTTTCTATTCAATCAACTTTATAGAATCTACAGAATCGGAAGTGAGTGACACCTCTATTTTATTTTTGTACCTACTCGCTCGCTTGCCTTTGTGTTTGTGTGTGCTTTATCATTTCTAGTTTTGGATTAAATAATTTTTAATGGGCTACACTTATTGACTCTGTTTTTATGCAATAACATATGTACGTACCCTGGCTCTTATTTATGGACTTTATGAGTATTAGAAAATGAGCAGATTCTTAGCTTCTTAACAGCCGAACGCTTCTGCAATTACAATGGTTTCATATCGTCGATAAACCTATATGTATTGAAGTCGTACCAGGAATATTTAATACAATTTGGTTATCTGCGTAAGTACTCTGTTTAAGGTGAGTGACACTAAGAAATGTTGTGTCTGTTGCTTTAAGTGAGTGGTTCTAATATAATAATCAACTATACCTTTCTCAAACGTAGATTCTGAAGATTATATTCTAAGTACATAGAGGCTCTAAATGTCAGTGTTTATATTAAGCGTAAAAAGTCTTCAACAGAAATTACGTAAAGTCTGCAATAAAAAGAAAAGGAAACTTGAATTAGGTACCCGTAAGTTTCTGTTCCAATCTAGATACCATACAAAACAATGTTATCAAAGATAATTTATTGCAAAAAAAAATATAATGATAGTGATTTTTCTCCATCCATGTCCAGAATAACAAATGGACCCCAATTAAAATATTTGCATTCGACTTATTTCATTTGATTTTTTTTTGTTAGATTATATTTATTTTTAAACATATTTAGCTATATTTTGAATGATAGATAGTGTGAAAAGAACTAAGAATGTACCCGTATTTTTTAGTCGACTTCAAAAAATGAGAAAGTACTCAATTCGACTGTTTTTTTTTTGTTTGTTACCTTGGAACTTTCAACTGGATGAAGCAGTTTTTATTTGAAAAGACATACTTCCCGTGTCCCATTTCAATTTTGTCCACTTTTAACAATGGTATCCATGAGAAAACAATTAAGTCTTAAAGAAAATAACCCAAATATGGCCTCAAGTTCTGTGGCTGCGCTTAGTGATGTGCAATAAGTAATTATTAAAATAGCAAATTACAGGTTATATTAGAATTCATTGTTTTTATTATTACACAAACCGCGGAAACATTCATCTAAAAATGTGTATGACAGGTGATCTAAATGTTCGCATACTTGTGGCATGATCTCTCAATATTCGTTTAACAAATTATTGTCGTTCGTTTGCTTTGCTCTAGTACAAAGTGTGAGATTCTTCAGTATTCCCCTTGGTTCCAGACACCGACAACTTACGATTACTTTGCTTATATATAACTTTACTTACATAAGCATAGTAATCATACACTGTTTGCAATTTGATTAGATTTCGGAACTGATGCACTCTCTCTCATTGATGGATAGAACCATATATTACAGAACGATACGATATAGACGGACGCACAAATATTTTTTTCTCCTGTCTAGTGTCGAATTTAATTAATTAATTTATTTTTTTCACTTGATAGCATGGATAATTAGAACACAATACTCGATGATCTTAGTAGAATTTCCCAACAAGTGGGTCTTATAATGAATAGACAAAAGGTAAATCATGTCGAATCCCCATGTAGCACCCACTCTTATGAAGGTTGGAGGCTTTTCACTGGAAGTTGTTGACGAGTATATTTACCTAGGACAAATAGTTAAACTACGTTGATCCAACTTCAATGCAACTCAGCTGGGCAGCGTTCGGAATATTACGCGGTACATTCTCAGCCCATCTACTGCATCTACTTCAACCGAAATGTGGCCACTTACAATAAGCCTTATAAGGAGGCTCAAAGTCACCCAAAGGCCAATGGAGAGGGTAAGAGTTTCAGTGATCGTATCAAAAATTATGAAATCCGCAGAAGAACCAAAGTCACCGACATAGCCCGAAGAATGTGTTTCTTAAGTGGCAGTGTTCAGGGCACATTGACAGCACTGACAGCCGCTGAGCGGAATGGTTCTCGAGTGGCAGTCATATGCCGAACAACACAGCGTTAGCAGGGTTATGTTTCTACGTTGTATACAATATAGAAACCTGTGCAATCTTATCAACCTTAATAAAGCAACAGCGAAACTTTGTTGATAAAAGGACAGATAAAATCCAGGCTTATTTCCAGAAAACTATAGTATGTATACATTTTAGTTGAAAATAACTTAGACAGACAACTAAATAAAGAATACGGTTGCCCCCGCCTTATTATATTTCGTAAATGTATAAATAAAGTCTTTTATAACATTTTGCCTGACACATTGAGCTAACCATTGGCCCAACACGTTAGGTCAATAAAAACATTGCTATTCAAATCCATTATTGTGTGCAATACCGTCTTTACCATAAGGGCACACGAGGCCCGCGCCCAGGGCCCCCATTCTCAGGGAGGCCCCGAAGTTAGGAGAACTTACAATTTGTCTCACATATTTATCCTCAAAACATTTTTGTCGGACACTTTTTGGAAGGTATTTTCGTGGCATATACTACGCCATTATATCAATGAAGACAGACGGTCCAAGATGGCTTATTTCTATCTGCAAACTGAGACCGAGAGACGCCTGTGGATTTATAGTTCTGGCTTCCAACAACTGAAACGTTAGTGTCGAAATTGCTTGATCAGTAACTTTATTTTAGTAGTAGTATTTCGACTGTGGGATGGAGCGAGCATAACTTATTTAGCGAGTATAATAAACTAATTCGCATTTTTTACATTCCAAAAGGGCCTCCAATATTGTGTGCCCAAGAGCCCCAGCTTAGTTTAAAACGGCGGTGATTGTGTGGACGGAGTACTTAAACTATTTGGTTGGCTGACCAATGTAGCCGTCCGCTGATGGTAAATGCCAACGTTACGTACTAACATATTACCTAGTACTGCTATACACGTTGTACCAAAGCCAAACGCCAGTTGGCTTATTATGTGTGTACCTTCATTATCGGAAGATAGATTTCGTGTTGTTTTTTTTCGTCAATGATTTATTGTCATGTAGTCTACGTAATTATAACTATGTCATCCAAGTTATTAACACCACTTGGTGTAGCATATTTGGCTTTTAACCTGTATCTTTGGCTAATGCATAAGTCATGCATACAAGAAATTAAAAAAGAAAAAAGCTAAATCGTATATTTGGATACAAATGTACAATAAAAATGTACAATCGGATGTCGTGTTATATCGCTAACGTATAGTCTACCATTGCGTATAATTGAATACAAAAATTTAATTTTGTCAATACTACAATGATGTAAATATATATAATTGTTTGAATGTGACCAGTACGAAATAATATTTTTCAAATTTTAAAAGGGTATTAACAAAATATACCTAGGACAAAAGCGTAATAGTACAGGTTTATTTGAAAGTGTATGAAGAAAAATGAATTTATTAAATTGAATATAGCTTTATGTGTAATAAAATACACTAAAAGATACGCGGACACTATGAGGTATAGAGCAATCTGCACAATAGTGTGTCCTGCGTGCGTCGTTATTTAATCTATGTGTTTGTCCGTTTTTATCTTAAGCCGATGTCAAGATGGAGCGAGGCAATTGTTACCAGGTCATAAAATTTAAAAAAAAAAGGAGCGAGGCTATGACATAAATCTGTAATAATACATGACACTGGCTAAATGCTCTAAGCGAAGCCATGAAAGAAGAAAAAAATAATCTGTAATAATAAATACGTACATTGAGACGTTAAGTTAGTGTGTGTGGATGTGGATTATTTGTTTGTCAGATTTTGTTTGCTGCTTCTTTGAAGTGAAAATAACTTACTCAAAACTAGAGAAACAAAAACACTCCTACAATGGTGAAACTAACTAGTGAATTGATACAAAACTCTATGCAATACATGAACCCATGCAAAGATAGAGAATTAGATTTAAGAGGTTAGCATTATACATGTTTTTGTTCAAGACTAAAGAACTGAACAAATTTATATTGATTTATTTATTTACAGGCTACAAAATTCCACAAATCGAAAATATGGGCGCTACTCTAGATCAGTTTGATACAATCGACTTTTCAGATAATGATATCCGAAAACTTGACGGCTTTCCATTGTTAAACAGGTTAAAATGTCTATTGTTGAATAATAATAGAATTGTGTAAGTATTGTTATATATCTTGGTAGAATTAGTTATTAACCTTACTTATATCTCTATTTTATTATTGAGTATGAATATGTACAGTGCCTCAAGACGAAATTCAGTTTCGTTGTTGCCTGTAATGACATATGGCACCAAAACCCGGCTGTTTATAAAGATGCTCAAAGCCAATCAAAGTACAGTTGAGAGGACTATCCTCGGAGTTTCTCTGCATAATTGAATCAGAAATTATTAAATCTGATTAAGATCCAGGGTCACTGACATAGCCCAAATTATTGCAAATCTTAAATTCAGGCGGGGCTAGGAACCTTAAGTTAGTTTTGCCTAGTCATAACTATATCATCTTCATGGTCCAAATTGACTAAGTCATTTTCATATTCAACTATTTGTTTCTATATTTATTATGTGTTTCTAAAAAATATTTGTGTTCTATTGACTTCTACATGTAATCGACATATAAGTCCCCAACAATGGCCACAAGACTTCTCTGTTAGGGTGATATCAATTAATTTGTATACTACTGCGCCACTGACTACTACCTCACTTGTAATGTTTACAACATTACAAGTAATAAATATAGTTTGACTTTTTAAAATTCTTGTTACAGAAGAATAGGGGAAAACCTGGAACAGTATATACCCAACTTGGAGTCACTAATATTAACTAACAACAATATTGCAGAGCTTGGTGACCTAGATCCACTAGCTACTATGCCAAAACTGCGTACATTGTCACTAATGCACAATCCTGTGGCTAATAAACAATATTACAGGTAAATCAAAAATAATAGCCTCATTTGAACTATGGGTTATCATAAAAAAAGGTTTAAAAATGTGTAAATTTCCAAATAGCTTTAAATTCATATCTTCATCAAGGATTGACAACATACAATATAAAATCTTGATACAAGAGGTTAGAATGACAAGACATACGAACGGGAGATTCTATATCAAGGACATCTGCTCGGGTACCTCTGTCTTGTCTATTTCTGCTGCAAAGTAGCAGTGTTTAAAATGCTGTTCTGGTAAAGAATAAGATAATCAGTGAAATGGGTACTGTCTTTTCATCTCATGTAACATGTTGGCAATGTACCTTTTTTTTTTTGAGGGGGGGGAAATGCCAACTTGTGCACCATGACACCGCGCTGGCAAGACGCGGCCGTGTGTGGGGCTCTCCAGTCAAGAGGACCAGCCTACCCACTAAAACCCCCCCGAGTTCTCTGGGCCCATACGGGGCACATGGCGGGGTGCGCTCTCGCGATTCGACCGCCATATGTTGGCAATGTACCTTTAATTTTTGAGGGGGCTGCAGATTTCATGTGAATGTCACAGGAACTGCATAGGTGACTACAACCACTTAATACCTGGTGGTTAGTCTGTTTATTAATAGACTGCATAAAAAAAAACATTCTTTATAAATCTGACACTCTACATGTCTAGTTCTAGGTGAATCTAGATGAGAAAACTTTTTCTCTTATGGTAGTTATTGAACAGTGCAAATCTTAACTCATTGAGTATTGTGAGTTCATCTTTATTCAATCTGACACATTGCATCAGTTGCATGCACATAAGATGCACAAATTTACTATACCTTACTATAAATAGAATACAAACAAAATTAATGTTCTGTTTATCCTTTTTAGAGCATATGTGGCATTCAAGTTACCTGAATTGCGTTTATTAGACTTCAGAAAAATCAAACAAAAAGACAGAGAGGAAGCAAATACATTATTTAAAAGCAAAAAAGGAAAAGAATTACAAAAAGAAATTCAAAGAAAATCTAAGACATTTGTTCCTGGTGGAAACATGCCTGACCCTAAAGTTACAAGTACAAATCTAGCACTTTTAATTATCTTTTGTTTTCACACTATTATTTAAACAAGATAAAATAATATAAAATAATAATAATCAATAGTAATATTACTGTTTTGCAGATCTCACACCACAAGAAATCCACAAAATCAGGGAAGCTATAAAGAATGCCTCCTCATTACAAGAGGTGGAAAGACTAACAAGAATGTTGCAATCTGGACAGATCCCTGGGCAAAAACCATTACAACCACAACAACAAACAAATGGTCAACGTAAGGATACTAATAGTATATATTGAAAAGTGTTTTAAATAAGCTGGTTTTTTAACTAAACTAAGAGTATTCAGATATTGATAACTTATCATGAAATATCAATTTATATCCCCAATATAATAGGAATACCTGGACCTGCCTTATCAGCGTGCTGTTCACCTTACCAATTAACATTGGTTGCTTTGATGCTCACCATCAATCTTCATAGGACTAGCTTGGTCTGAATACAGTCCTGGATATATGAACCAATTTCATGTGAAGTATTAAACATGTCATGACAACACTTAATACAAAAAAAAAACCTTATAAATTTTTAAATATAGTCGCAAAGTGTCTGTTTCCATATTTTGTAACTATAAATATCAAAATTAAACTATAAGAAAATCAAACAATTGGATTTATATTAATAAATAATTTACTGAATATTATAAATAATAAAATAGGCTAATATTTTCTTCAATCAGACTTACTACAATGAATGATTCTTATTATGGTGTCTATAAAATCTTGTGTTGCAGAGATAACAGAAATCAATAATTCAATATTTAAACAAAATATACCTTCAAATGAACTTTGTTTACAGGTCTTCCTACAAAATGCTGGTGTTTAATTAATGTCACTTGTTATTCAAGACTAATCATGGCATGGTCATCTATATTATCACAAATTAAACAGAAAAAAAGTTGTGTTAAGACTGTTGTGTTTCCTGACAGTAAACATGGTTGCTTTTTTATGTTACAGAAGAAGATGATGAAGAAATGGAAACGGATCAAAGAAATGGCCAGTAGGGTAACACCGTGAACAGAAGCTGAATTTTGAACAGATACTCGTTTTAATATACATACTAAGTTATTTGTCAAGATCAGACACTACACGCGAATGTTTTAAGATATTTTGCAATTGAAATGGATACTACACTGCAGCAGTATTAAGTGATATGAAAAGAACAGAACTGTAATTTTTTTCCTTTGTTTATAAAATTATGCTTCAGACTACTGATCAAATAGTTCAAATCTTGAAACATTAGACATAAATATCTTTTCTAGAAGTCCTGGAAGCGCCTAGATTACTAATTAAAACTACTTTATTTCTTGTAACGTTGTGTGTACATAGTTATATTTTTTTCTGTATAATTTTATAATATAAGCAAATATTTACAATAATATCTAAAACTAACACGAACACATATTAAATTATCAACTATACAAAGAAACAAATAATAATTAACTAGCTTACCTAATTAATATTTACAATAAAATTAATAAAAAACAATTTAGATATTTCCATACAGATTGATAAATTGCATAAAATTGGTCGAAGTGATCTGTGTGACTGGTATTTGCTAGCTGCTATTGTTCGCGCCCGGCTTACGCGGATCCCTCCCCGCGTCTCGCCTGGTCAGGCGGACACATCTACTTTCAATGGTCACGGGTGAAGACGCTCGCAATTATCTATCGCGACATAAAACGTCGTTCGCCCTAATCTTATAACAAGTATAGTTTACATATTAAACTCATTATACTTAAAATAGTAGTAAAGTGCTAGTTATACGGATTCCCCATTTGGGTAAGTGTTGAACAGAATAATAGTTGTTATTTTAGTTGCTTTTAAATTTTGTGTGATGGTTTATATCTGTAGTTTCGAATATATATAATGGTGTGTTATTTTCTTATTGATAAAGACAGTGTTATAATTGAAATATAATTAGATTTAGTTCCTATGTTCCGCTAGAATGTTTTGTTAATTTGATTACGGTGTAAAATTTGCTACCTACCTTATTTTCTTAATAATTATAAAAAATATTATTTCTGCTAATTGTTAATAAATATTTAGACTATTTTTATTGTAAATTCCTATCTGCTTCTTCAAAGCCGCTACACAGCTATTTTATCGGCCAATCCTTCGCCTTCTGCTTGGTGGCTGTTTTTCTTTGTAAATGTCGGTCAACTGACATTAATGTTTGGAATATGGTGAATTCCAGGGATCTACGCACGGATTAAATAAAAGGGTTTTAAACCCAATTCTGCACACGGCCGATATCGACACCTGCCCCCTGCCCACCAGTCTACAGCCAGCTTAGTGACACCGACTGCCGCTGGAGGCGCGTAAGAAGGGAAGTGCCGATAGCGAAGCACAGATTAAGCGGGCATAACCTCCACGACCCATTTTAAATAAATATATATTATTATATATATATATTTAATAAATTTATAAATTGTTGACGTTAGGTTTTTTTATTTTTATTCCTCCCCGCCTCAAACGTCGCAGACGATTGTGGTGAGGCTAGAACGTCACACTGGCGCCCTTAGACGTGGTTATGCTTAATTTGTGCTTCCGCTTAGTAGTTGTGTATTTGTGCTTTTATTTTTTTTTATGTTTGTGAAACGTTTTTTTTTTGGTTGCACAGCAGCTGATACGTGTATATCGATAAAGTGATAATATATATATATATATTTTTCATTTTTTGCTTTATATGCTTAAACATTTTTTTTATTGTGTTATTATTATTAATATCCATATTTCTTTTATTGTGTTTTCTATACTTTGTATTGTACATTTATATCGTATATACATATCAGGTCGAAGTGATCTGTGTGACTGGTATTTGCTAGCTGCTATTGTTCGCGCCCGGCTTACGCGGATCCCTCCCCGCGTCTCGCCTGGTCAGGCGGACACATCTACTTTCAATGGTCACGGGTGAAGACGCTCGCAATTATCTATCGCATAAAACGTCGTTCGCCCTAATCTTATAACAAGTATAGTTTACATATTAAACTCATTATACTTAAAATAGTAGTAAAGTGCTAGTTATACGGATTCCCCATTTGGGTAAGTGTTGAACAGAATAATAGTTGTTATTTTAGTTGCTTTTAAATTTTGTGTGATGGTTTATATCTGTAGTTTCGAATATATATAATGGTGTGTTATTTTCTTATTGATAAAGACAGTGTTATAATTGAAATATAATTAGATTTAGTTCCTATGTTCCGCTAGAATGTTTTGTTAATTTGATTACGGTGTAAAATTTGCTACCTACCTTATTTTCTTAATAATTATAAAAAATATTATTTCTGCTAATTGTTAATAAATATTTAGACTATTTTTATTGTAAATTCCTATCTGCTTCTTCAAAGCCGCTACACAGCTATTTTATCGGCCAATCCTTCGCCTTCTGCTTGGTGGCTGTTTTTCTTTGTAAATGTCGGTCAACTGACATTAATGTTTGGAATATGGTGAATTCCAGGGATCTACGCACGGATTAAATAAAAGGGTTTTAAACCCAATTCTGCACACGGCCGATATCGACACCTGCCCCTGCCCACCAGTCTACAGCCAGCTTAGTGACACCGACTGCCGCTGGAGGCGCGTAAGAAGGAAGTGCCGATAGCGAAGCACAGATTAAGCGGGCATAACCTCCACGACCCATTTTAAATAAATATATATTATTATATATATATATTTAATAAATTTATAAATTGTTGACGTTAGGTTTTTTTATTTTTATTCCTCCCCGCCTCAAACGTCGCAGACGATTGTGGTGAGGCTAGAACGTCACATTCTTTAATGTCATTGTTTTATTTCCAACATCGGCATCATTAGGTTATTAAATTGTTTAACTGGAAATACAATTTTCATTACATAATCTATTTTACAATTATAAGTACATTATGTTTACAAATTATTAGAACTATCAAACAAGTCAAATGAATATTGAAAGCAACAAGTAACATTTGCATCATATTGTTATGTTACATATTTATAAAATTCTTAGCCTTAAGTAAAAGCAAATCGTCATTTCCAGCGTCTAAAAATACATCGTATATTACAGGCAGCAATATCATACGGCCCATTAGCTCTTTTACAGATGGCCGTTTGTCGGGTAGTATCGATAGCATAGCATCGATGAGATCTTGCATGCCTCGTTCATAAATATTGAGATCTATCGGATGCACGCTCCCTTGAGTTATAACCTTTACTAAACCAACTAAAGTCTGAAAAAAAATTGATAATAATCCTTAACCAAAACGAAAACTTATATAACCAACTAGTCACATTCACTTTAATGGCATCATCATTTCAGCCAGTAGAGCACTGCTGGACCTAGGCCTCGCCCAAGGATCTCCACACTGGTCGGTCCTGCGCTGTTAGCGTTCAACGCTTGCAGGCGTTCCTCATCAAATCGTTTGCCTTTATCATCTACTAATAATCAGCTTTATTCTATTAAATTTAATACCTCTGCATCAAAAGCTCTTCTATGTGTACACATTTCGTAGAGTAAGCAGCCCAAAGCCCATATATCGCTCTTCGTATCATACAACTCCCCTTCACAGAGTTCAGGCGCTAAATAAAATGGGGTCCCGATGACCGTTGATGTTTTCTTTGCACTAAAAAGTAGTCATGATTAGTATTAAAAATATGAGAGCGTGCCATCAATCAATATTATTTAACATATAAGTAGTTGATTTTGCAGGTTATTTCACTTCTACAATTATATTACAATATTAGTCCGGCATCTCCACAAGTATGATCCCCTGTCCGAGTAGTAACCTGGTAATTCGAGTCGGTAGAAATCTAAACCATACGTAGGTACCGCTCGGAACTCAAGAGTTCGCTGTGACATTTACGTGTGAGATGACTGAAATCTTTGACCCAATTCGAACATTTTTGTAATTTTATCGACTGTGTGATTAGGGGATATTTGGTAGTTTAATCAGTATAAATAACGGGTTTAGAGCATTCAATATTATCAAATAGATTTTACAAAATAATCAAGGTGATTATTTCGTAACGCTTCGATTGATCGCTAATAATGAATAAAAATATCAGAATTGTGTGCGTTAGATATAGCAATTAAGTGACTAAACAATCAATATACCAATCTCACGAAAAATAAAATTTTGTGAATCTCCATATGGAGATCGTTTTACCTTGTTAACATTTTGGAAATGCCAAAATCACCAATTTTAACCAATAAACCAAATTTGCCAGTAAGAAGAATATTTTCTGCTTTGAGGTCTCTATGTATCACATTAAAACTATGTATATAATTTACGCCAAGAAGTATTTGTGAAAAGAAAAACAGAATTTCCTGAAACAAAAATGAAATATAAAGTTTGCCTTTTTATTCTAGGATTACACATGGTAGGTACTTTCTTGCCCGCGGGTCGCCGGCGGGCGCGAGGATATCGCGCCCGCGGATACGGCGACCCGGAGGGACCACGCCCCTTCCGTGGCCGGGGGGCGTCGTCAATGGTGGAGATCGGGGGAGGTATTGTAGCCTCCCCGAGGAGGGCTCCCCTGTATCGGCGGGGGAGCGGAGGCTGGGGGTTCCCGGAAGTAGCTTGGTGTTCCCGGGGGCTCCCTACATACCTGAGGAAGGCCATCCCTGAGGTTTTTAGTGGGTAGGCCTTCCCCCTTCTGGGGAAGAGAGCCCCACATAACCGCCGGCTCGCCACAACCGGGGTATGCAACTTAAAGCATTTTCCTCAGGGGATCAAAAAAATAAAAGGTAGTTCCATGTAAATTTTGAAACTAAATTTAGAAAAATTGTAAACATACCTGCTGTTCTATAAGTTTTGGATAGCGTTGGTACATATATTCCGCCAGATTCCCGCTAGCGGCATATTCCATTATAATCATTACATGATTATTAACATTACAACATTCATAAAATTCAATAATATTTGGATGTTTCAATGATGATAGTATTTTAACTTCGTTGGCTATATCCTGTAATGAGATTGATTGTTATATACACTTCCTTTGGTGGTAGAAAACAGGGCAGGCTGCGCATTTTAGGTACAATGGATTCCGTCATACGTAGATGTTTATTGTATGTTGATGAATTAAGTTCGAGCACAGTATTTCAACTTTGGATATATAACTGTCAGGTCGACCAAAGACATTAATAACGAAAAAAAACAGTCATATTGTAACAATCGACTCGAGAAAATGCTACCCAATCTACTTAAAAGCGTACAGGTTTATTAAACCTTCCCAAAACATTGTTACAGCGGTTTATTAAGAAAGATTTACATCTCCCGTACAAGATTTATTTAGTAATCCAATGATACTGACATATGCAAGGACAACGCAGGCAAATAAAATATTGCACTGTTTTATTTCATATAATAACGTGTTTCTCTGATGAGACTTCCATATCAGTCAAGTCCATCAATTCAAACGCTGAACTTGTGGCCGACTTTAACACCCAAACAAAGAAGTTCGGGTCAACTTTAAAAATATACGTTCGGTTGAGGATTCTTCAAAGGACAACCATAAAAGATTTGGTCATTTATTGTGTCTAAATCCTGCAGTCCTCACCTTGCACCAATCTTGATAACTCTGTTTTCACCCCACCGTTACTAACATTCACTACCAACTTACTTTGAGTAACTGATGTGCTAAAACGACACAGCAGTCTCTACTGCAATTCTTTTCAAGAGGTCCCTATCTGAGAATACTGTTACGAACATATGAGACAAGCTGTTATCACTGCTGTTCATAAAAAAGGTCCTAAATCGGATATCACAAACTACCGTCCTATCGTTTTTGAGAAATTTATCTACTAATAGCTCTAGGCAACATGAAAGCAATCACTTAGCTTAACATGGTTTTCTTAAAGGCCGTTCGGTGGTTTCCAATAGTACTAGTATTGAACGAATCTCTTGTACAACCTGTGGATACCGAGCTTCAAGTTGATGTTGTCTATACTGACTATAATAAGGCATTCTATAGAATACTACATAACAAAAAAATCGAGTTGATAAAATTTCATTAAGATGGCTATCATTCTACATTATAGTATTCGCTCACAGGCAGTTGTCATGAAGAACTATATCTTTATTAGACTGGCGGGGTACCGCCTTGGTAAAGCGGGTCTCTTAAAGATCTATTCTAGGCTATTTATTTGTAATCATAATAATGACATCGAACAATGTAATTATCACAACTGCGATATTTTGCAGATGATATGAAAATACTAGCTCCTGTTTCTTCTCCAAAAAATCATAATCATCTTCCGGAGAAGCTTGAACAAAACTGTTAAAAAATTATTTTGATCTCATTCCAACCAGTCAAATAATGTTGTTGCTTCTAGTTGGAAACGAAATATTTTTCATTTAATTACAAAGTCGGATATTTCGAACTAAAAAGAGATATAGGAGTAGGAATACCTATACAAAACGTATACCTGTATCTCGAATTAAAATATACAAGAACAGTTTATAAAAGACTTGTTTTCGAACTAAAAACTAATCCCACTTTAATTACGATTATCTATCCAAAAAATATAGTCTCCAAAACGCTAGATTACCCGGACCTTTTGGAAAATCTCCTTCAACGCCTACGAAGTCTTCTGGATGTGATCCTTGCTTATATATTCCAGCAGTGAATTTTCGGTAAAATTACTTTTTTCTGGCGAGTGTGTCACAGTTTAAATAAATTTTCTAAATAGTTTATTTTGATATTTTTAACATAGATTACATGTTACTTTAGTCGGTTGTTTTTTGCTATTTAACTAAACACTTAAACAGAAATAAAACATTATTTTGTCTTCAAGTTAGTCTATTGATATATGTTCAAAAATTTTGGTTCTATCGGTTAATATAATAACAAGAGATCGGATAATCGGATGCATATTTACCTAAAGTTAGTTTAAGACAAAGTATGGAAACGGCTTTTTATTGTTTTGTTAAATAAAAATCCCGGGTTTGCGGAATTGGATAGCCGGATGTTTATTTATTTACCTAATTTAGTTTTTGACAAAGTATGGAACTGTCTTTTTATTTTATTTCCATAAATAAAAATCCCGGAATTCCGGTACTGTAGAACATTTTGGTAATGCAAAACTAGTCGGTAATATGAGCTTATAATATCCTATTTAAAATGGGGCGTAAATATTACCTTGGTTACTACAGTTTTAATCACTATCTATCACTATGGGTTGGTAATTGAAATCTGACTAATTTCTTAATGTCTGTGCTGAACATGATTGTGTTGTGTCAGATTCCAGTGACTGTTCTAAATCTAAGCCGCTAGCTTCTGTTTCATTTAAATAATTTCGTATAACACTCTTCATGTAATAAGTCGTACATTCATAAATCGCACGGGGAACTGAAAGTAAACTTCATGTAAATACGTATGCATAGTTGTATAAATGAACCCGGAATCTCGGTCTTTTGAAAATAAATGCCACGTGCTAATTTAGTAATTTTCAAACAATATCACTACGTTTTTGCGGTCCCGTATTTTCCCGGGATTTTTATTTAACAAAATGTATTTTAAAAGCCGCTTCCATAATTTGTGAGCCTTTAGCCTTTAAAATTAACTTTAAGTAAATATGCATCCGATTATCCGATGTCTAATAATAACAGATAAGGAAGACCTATTAATTTAGAACATAACTTTTCCAGCACCCGAGCCGTGCCGAACACTGAATCATAATATAGCAGCAACATAACTGTCCTATGTATTAGTTTTAAAGTTTGATAACAAAATAGAGTTGAATACTTTTCAAAAATCTCTTGTCTGCGACCATAATCGCGATCCTATCTGGTGGACAACAAACTTAATTTCTCTACATCTTGAGTGTACTTGTGCTAAAATAGTAGATTACTTAAAATTACATTTTAGCCGTTTGAGAAACATATTAGTCGGCAGTGACGCTGTGGTCTTAGCGTTGTCACTCTATTCCGGAGAATTGAGGTTCGATACAGCGATGTAATGATGTATTTCGTTTTTTAAATTTCATACATTGTCATATAAAACATTTAACTCTTGAGGCAGGCTTCATACAATTTCAATAAAAGAAACATAGCGATACACCTTTATGTAGTTAGACCAAGTTGATTATGTAACAGACAAATTGCTGCTTTAAGGTTTAATGTGACAATTATCTTAATAAAACAGCAATATAACCGCTTTATCTGTCAGTTTAGATTAAAATTTAATAGCAACTAATTTACAGAGTGCAAAGTGTGTATGAGTTATAATGAAATATGAATACGTACTTGCCCGTTATCTTGAATCCTTCCCTTATATTCAATATCTTTAACTATTTGAAGAGCTTTGTTTTTACCATTTTCACATAAATATACATTGCTAAAAGAAAATGTTGCTATATTAATTTGTTAATCATAATACTCAAAACTAATTTTAACAGTTCTTGAAAAAACAGAAGACCGGCAATCCATTCCACTACTCTACGAATATTAATAATTCTAACTAAATGTAAATATGTCCCTTAATTACAAATATTTATAAGCTTGATTTTGCTCATCTTTTCACACAATCCATCTTTAACTGTCTAGCATTACATACGAGAAAAAATTCGACAATGTAAAAAAGGCATTTTATAGGTTAAATAAATGGGTAGAAGCACCCACACTTCATCTATTTTTATAAAGAATCAGTGTTATTCCCGTTGACCTTGCAATTCTGATAGGTTCAAATCCATATCCCTTATTATTATTTTCCGTCGGCAGTTACGACATCCACGGAAGATGAGAATGATAACACGTGCATTTTTATTCCGACGACGCACATCATTATTTAACATTTTCACAAAATATACATTAAGAATCTATATAAACGAGATATTGCCCTTTCTATAAGCTGTTACTAAAGCAAAAAACATTGTACATACCCATAAGTTCCTTGGCCAATCGTTTTTAAAATATTCAAATTCAAATCTTTAAATCTCTTTGCAACATCCATAATAAATTAATGATAATACTACTTTTTATGTCATTGTTTGTTTTTCATATCCCAATTTGAAGGAATTATCAGATTTTTAGAACCACAACATTATTAACCACGGTCACAAATTTATGTCATTCTAGTCTAGACTGACCTGAGAATAAGAAGTATTCGTACTACCCGCAAAACCAAATATATAAGCCTAGCTACATGTAATCATGTACGTCTACGTAGTCTAATGACGACGCAGCGTCACTATTATACATACATATATTTATTTATTTATATAATACTTTTTGTACAGTAAAATAAAATGAAAATTATTGTTATTTATAGTGTACAAGGGTGGACTTATCTCTAAAAGCGATCTCTTCCAGCCAACCCAAATAGTGGTGCAAGACGTTAAAATTGCAGGGGTAATTAAGTGTTTAACCTATTCAAATGTACACATATTAAGCATATATATACAAATACATACACATAAATAAATATATACGCACATATATATATAATATATATATATATATATATATATATATATATATCTTAATATATATATTTCTTGTGTGCGTGTGTATGTGACTGAATCCTCCTAAACGACTGGACCAATTTTGATGAAATTTTTTGTGTGTATTCCATTGAGGATGGTTTAGATCACAATACGGTCATATAGATATTGTTTTTCAGCTAAATTATTTATTTAAAAACATTTAGACATTTGACATTTGAGACATTTACAGGACAACGTCTGTTGGGCCAGCTAGTATATACATAAATACATACATACATATATATATATAATTATATAATTTAATACAATTAATTAGACAGATAGTACTCTTTCAAGACATTTGAAAGATGTAACTAGTCCACAGCTTGGCAGCACGAACGGAAAAGGATTTTTGAAAAAATACGGAATTGGACTTAGGAATTTCAAGGACATTTTTAGTAACACAGGATCGCTTGGATTTATTTATTCTAGAATAAAAATTATACATTGTAGCATTATATTGTCTACAGTATTAACTATAATACCTATTTACAGTTAATATATAAACAATAGGTTTTAAGTAACTTACATTAGATCAAGAATGATGAATAAAAATCGTTTAATAAAGAATTGAACCGAAGAGAAAGTCATACGTATAAAAATAGTCCACACGAATGAATTCGTAAATACTAGCATTATCGCTTCCACAATACACCAGAACACCATAATTAGAGTTGACATTCAGGTTCAAACAAGAACCTGAATAAACAAAGTAAGAACCTTGACTAACATTTTGTTTACCTTTTTAAAATGAATGGGAGGTTTCGCTTTGCAGTTCAATGCATATATTTCACATCAATAAATATACGTTATTGGAGTGAAACAGAGCCTCATTCATTAGTCTCATGCAGGCAGGCTCGATTCCGGTAGATTCTGGACCAACATATCAAAACGACAGCTTGGATTTGGCAGTCGAAATTACGTAACAAAAAGGTTCCGTCAGGTAAGACTGATAAAAACTAAGAAAAAAACATGACATTCAATTTTTATTGACTATTTACATAAATAATAAGAAAACAAATTCTATTTCATTATTGAACATGACTGTTATGCTGCACCAGCCACACGCTGCTCCCTTACCCTTAAACGACGTTCTCGTTCAAATTCCTTCATCCGGAGTACATAACTGAAAATAAACAATTATGGGTAAATATTTTATTTGGCTATAAAATTTACTAAAAAGGAAATTAATGGAGCACTCCAGTATAGATACGACACTATTTTTTAAGCATACGAGGGCTACCTACATGCGGCTTAAACATCCTTAACCTATTAAAAAATCTCCAGGTAGCCGCCGACTCACTCGGCGCCTTGTTCACCAAATGGCGAATCGAGGTCAACCCCGATAAGAGTGCAGCAATGTACTTTTGACATTTCCATTTTAACAACAAAACTATTATTATTAGTATATAAAATATTACATACTTAGTCTGGCTATAAATATTGCTACAATTAAAAAGAAATAAAATATTATATTTAGAAAAACTGAGATTTGTCATTCTTATATGAATTAACATTATGATTTTTCATTTCTTTTTGTGAAATATATTTTGCAGGGTGATATATAGAACTGATTCACTATGAATTACACAGAGTAAAATCAAATTTTTACAATGAACAATATTATCAAACAAAATGACCATGTTAATGCTTAAGGCTCTAAAGAAGTTTCCCGATTAGTCAATAGAATACAACGTGGACATTATATGACTTCACTAATGGTTTGGTGGAGTGTTATATATGAAGGAGTGACAGTCTTCTTTCATGAATAAGGTATCAAAACATCAGCAGAAGTTTATTAAGATAAAAATCTTTAGGGTGTTAAGAGCCTTAACAACACCATGTATAATAACCAAGACAGCAATCCTTTCAGCAAGACAGCCCCGGCATCATAATGCTTGTTCCACCTAAGCTAGGTTAGAAATAAATGCTCCAGACTTTATCACAGCTGAAAACTGCCCATCATCTAACCCCAATATTAATCTAATTATCATTTATGGACAGTTTTAGAGAATATAACTTGATCTAAACACAATTACAATTTGGAGTCCCTAAAGTAATTTATAAAATTGGCAGTAGAGAGTTTTCCTATGGAAAGTGGACCATGCTTCTACTGATTGCTGACCTCAATGTATATGGACTTTATTGCAGTAAATGGAGATCATTTCGAATAAGCTTCACATATACTTATTAGAAAAATCGAAACACCAATCAGACGCAAGACCATGTTCAATGTACTGGTGACAGTATAGTGCAGGCAAACGAGGCCCAGTAACAAAGGCAACCTTGTTGTTTCCATTGGTACCATACAGCATAATTATGCCATTAGTTTCATAAAGTTAGACACAACATATCTGACACAGTTTTATCCAGTTATTCTATGATTTCACAATCTTGAATTCTGTTCCAAAGCTATAGTTTTGGATTCATTGTTATAAAGCTACAAAGCTCTGAAAAGATGATATTCTCAATGTCGAGAGTGATTACTGAATGAATTGAATGAACCATTGTCAAAGATACTCTAAAATATCTTAAAATCATTAATATTATACTGGTGGTAAAATAGAAATAATCCCTTAGCTCTAAGGACATCTATAGAAAAATTCAATCAATAATCTAGCTCTGCATATAAACATGAAGTTCATTGTAAAGATGACATTGAATCCAGTCATATATCATGATATAACATAGTGACTTTAGGTGGGGGCAAGCCTTGAGTAAAGATGCTCAATATACTTGCCCCCAGTGAGTCATGTATCACTCAACCAGAAACTGTCCAAACACGATTCATATATATCCCAGACAAAATGTTTTATGAAACATTCAATTATCTAACAACTGCAACTTTATAAGAGCATGGGTTGTTCCTGGCGAGTTTAAACTTCTTGTATGGAATGATAAAAAATGTAAATAATAAAACAAAATTACTAAAATTGTACTTACTCGGCATGCTCACAATTCAAATAGTCATGTCTTTCATGAGCACACTTATATACCAAAGGCATATGCTTGTATCGGCAAACTTGATAATCTAGTAAATAGTGGGCACAGTAATCCCTTCTTGAACGTGGTATTTTGGCAGATACAAGATCTTCCAGATTGGCTTTCATTTCTAAAAAAAAAAAATAATATGTATACTAAATAAAAGGACAAAAATATAATGAAAAAAATAGGCACTTAAAAAATGTATTATGTAACATAAGTTATAGAGGTTATTTAATAAAAGAGAAGAGAAGTAATTAGTAATAAAAGTAGTTAAAATACCTCTTGGTTTTCGCTGAGAGTTAAATCCAACATGAGGATCGAAAGTCGGGTTGTCGTTCATATCAAGGTTCACATTCCGAGCTTCATAGGAGCCCATAAGTTGACCCATATTTGCTACAAAACTTGAAAAAAACAAAACTAATATAAGCAAATGTATACACAAATAATAAAATCTATTTCGTGTCCTACGATACAAGATTCTAAAACAAATTTTATAAGTTTCTATTATTATTTATAGGTAAACAGAAACAGAATGGTAGGAGGCAGATATAAAAGCCATCTTTTACCTGTCAAATTTTTCACAGGTTAAAGAGAGCACACACTATAAAAATATAATGTTATGTTAAACGTTACTTATATAACTTGTAATTACGCTTTCCTAATTTAGTTACTGAATTAAATTGCTCTTGATTAATAGCTCTAGTTCAATGCAAATCTCGTAGATCTGACCATTGTCTCGATAGGTCTCGATCAAAGTATAAAAATAAAATTGTATGTAACAAAAATAAGATTTCGAAATTTTGAGTATTCGAAGTAGTGATTATTACTCCGATAGTTGTGTCTACAAATGGTTTGATAGCGATAAGTCTCAATCAACACCTTAAAAGACTCGTGCTTAACGGATGCATCAAGAGCCGGATATCTAAAATACGTGTTTCTCGACACATCTCAGTCGATACATATTGTCCGGAGACTCCTAACGATCGGTAGCTTGAGAAGGTAGACTTAAGTTTTTTATGATATTTATGTTTTATATATGCATTCTAAAAACATAGATTTAACATTTTTCATTCAATAAATAATAACAATATCAACAATAGTATATAAACAGTAATCATAATATATGCGTAGGGAAGTGACGACCCTGTTGCCTGCTGGCATTGCCCCATAACGGTCACAAATGCTCCATCGGTGCAGTCAATCTCCGTCAGAGCAGTTTGTGGCGAGCTGGCGGTGAATTGCGTCACTAAAGGTTCCGATATACTTCAGGGGGTGTACCCCACCCCGCCCCGCCACAACGCCGACCGGACAGAGTGAAATCGCAAGAGCAGATGTTCGAAGGGTGGAAGTTGTCGCGAAATGCGCGATGGATGTAAATATTGTAAATAGCAACACTTAAGTCCAGAAATAAATGAGAGGAGACCGAATGCACTGTCAATGGTAAGGGAAAAGTTTTTCCTATTGTAAGTTAACGCGGCGGTCAAGTTAAGCACTTGCTTAATTCTCTGAGAACAAAGTTGAGACCAGCGTTAGTGGCCCGAGAATTCCAGTATCCCTTTCATGAACACAAGCTAAGTATTTAGAGTAATTGGCATTTCATTTAGTAACAAAATTACATACATAAAGTTATAACACGAGGTGTTAAAATGGTACTTTAGATACAGCCCTCTTGGGCTGATTCTCGGCGTACGAGAATGGTATGTAAGTACAGCTTAGCTCATGGCAATAAGGGCCTCTAATAATAAGAATAGAGTTGAACGGTCTTGGTCAAGACTGTGTCATAAGTGTTTGGCAAGGTAAATGTCCCAGTGTGGCGAGCCCCACCAGAATTAGGACAGTTCCAGTGGTTGGCGTGCCCCACCATCTGGAAGTAGAGTAGAATGGTCTTGGTGAAGACTGTACCATAAGTGTTTGGCTAAGTAAATGTTGTCCCAGTGTGGCGAGCCCCACCAGAATTAGGACAGTACCAGAATTATATAATATAGCAGTAAATAAGAATAGATATAACTATACTACCACCTTAGGAGCAACTCCCAATAGTAACTAATATGTTATATACTTAGTGATTCAAGAAGAATCAGTGTATTAATTTCTGTACAGGTTTTGGAGTAATGTATGGCCTCCCCTGCTAGTGGTAACCGAGGAGTGCTTGATCAATGGCCTGGTCTAGGAAGTCTTGATAAGGTAAGGATAATCACATTTACTCATTGTCGGGATCCTTTGATTGTTCTCACTATGCTCCTTGTGTTCATCAATTAGATTACAATAAATAAGTTATGCGAAGCAGATAATTTACTGGGTTATATTTAGGGAACTCAGGTCAGGTTCGTACTGAAGGGATCTTAAGGATTCTATTACTAATAATCATAATTAAGTATGTGCTAATTCTACCCCCTGTTGGTACAGAAGTGTAATAATGTCATAACGCCGACGACGTCAAGAACGTTGTCACAGCGATCCTCTCTACACCCTTAGCCGTTCACACCAATGTTGCTCCCTTTAGTGAGGGTCGAGCACCATTTGCCATATTTAAATATTAGGAACTTTAAGAAGGCAGATGACCAGAGTCTAATTACCACCGATATCGAAATACAATAGTCTACAGACATTTTGACCAAGTAATGACATTAGTTTTTGTGTATTTAACTGGGTATAGTTTTTAGCTGCATTTTTCATGATGCAGATAGAGATTATACTCAGTTGGTACATTCAAGTAGTAGTAAGAAAAAGATATGTCAACATGGCTACCTGGCGGCATCGAAACAAAAGGCACATTGCTACAACATACAGCCTATAAATCAATTTATTTTTTACATTACATGGGAAAATGCTACATATAGTATAGTTAGTAGCTTTATTTTTTTTGGCCAATACCTCATATTATTATCCCATTGCCCAAATATGCAGATTGTATAATGAGATATCTACTCATGATGATCTTGATGTCTTTGATGCTAGGTTGGTCAGTTTTAGGTCAGCCGTCCTTAAGTTAGATTTTAAGTAAATACTCGTAGTTCACAGTTGTAAATTTTAATTACCACTGTTTTTTATTATTTTTTTGTTTTTAGTTTTTAATTTCTTTTTTAATTTAAATATTTGTTTATTATTGTGTATGTTTCTTTGACTATTGGTGACTGTTTTTGTTTTCAGAATTGTGTCGTTCATTTTGAATTTTTGTGTATGTAGTTAAATTTTTTTTCTCGTAATATTATTGTGTTCTGACCTATATGTGCGCATTTGTCTTG
Organism: Scirpophaga incertulas; assembly: GCA_036419045.1. Classification (NCBI taxonomy): domain Eukaryota; kingdom Metazoa; phylum Arthropoda; class Insecta; order Lepidoptera; family Crambidae; genus Scirpophaga; species Scirpophaga incertulas. The sequence goes on along the minus strand of CM071639.1, from coordinate 15,757,008 downwards.
GGTTTACTATCTAGTCTATAAGTATTGATATCTGTTTATGTTTTATAATGATAGTAATCTGTTTGATGTGCCTTAATAAATAAATAAATAAAATAGAATATTGGATAATTTAATCAGTCTGAAGCTATATGTTTCCTATTTGTCTGAATTCAACTACTGAACCATTTACGATGAAGAATAATGTTGATATGTGCATTTTAGTATTTTAAATTAGTCTGTGGATTTACGTGATATCTGTAACCAACTTTGTTGTTTAATAGTCTGTGTTCTAACTTGTCTGTGCCTAAAGTTGGCAAATCGATTATTATAGTAATCTGTGATTATTATCCTATCAATATCACACGAATTGTGATTGAATAAATTAGCTGCTTGTTTGAGAATTAACTCGTATAATTTAATACTGACTTATTGTATTATACCAATTGTTTTAAATATTACCTATTTATAAAATGGTTTCCAGTGAGGACGAAGGTGATACAAATTCAAATGACTCCTTAGAATGGGATGTCAATCTAGAAATACAACTTTTTTACGCAATGGCAAATAACAAGCCGGTCGGAATAAATAAACATTTTCATATGGCGCGAATTTATGAGAAGCTGCGTAATTCAACCACAAAACGGATCACTACTGCAGACATATGGAAACACCTAGGAACCTTGTATGATTTACAAATGCTGGAAGAAACCGAACCTATACCCTTCCCTAATGATCCGGTACCGTTCAGCCTTCCAGAAAGTGAATACGGAGAACTTATGAGAAAGAAAAAGAGTGGAATCACATTAACTGTAGACGAAGAAGCAGGTATTATTGTGATAGTATTTGATATAATCGCAAAATTATATTTATAGCTTTTTAATGCTTTAACAATTTATAGGTAATATTTTTCATTACATAAATTTGACTATTACATCTAAAAGAAGCTCATAAACTAAGCAATTATTTAAATAATGAGATCTGTCATTATTAATATGTTATGATGAGTAACATAGTTATCTGTAAGGCAATCATTTTATTAAAAAATTGTGACTGATACTGTGCTGGCTGGTATTTTATATTACTTAAAGATTAACATACATTTTTTTAAAATATTATTTTGTTGATTTTACATTTTCTATTTTACACCTGTTACATTGAAACATTAGAAAACAAACTTAGTTTGGCAGCAGTTAAAACTGATGTTGAAGCAAGAATGATTTATTTTGGCTACTTTTCTAGTGTCTTGTCCTTTGGATTGGTATTATAGGAATCAATTACTAATATTGAAAGAATTTCCCTCTTACAGAAAAGACTGATTTATGCTAATAGTACAGTTCATACAGTTTATGAGTCTAGAGTCAATATATTAATGATAACTTAGTTTTTGTATATAAAGATATTACTTATTCTACACAAATAGTAATTTACATGATCAGAATAGAAAAATTAAAATAAACTTGTGTTTCCATTGTACAGGCTCTAATTCTTGAGTCATGTATATGAAAAGTATATCTACATTGTATGTAAGAAAGAAATGTATATCTGTAGAAATGTATATCTACATTTAATGAACTTATACAAAAAGTTATTGAGTTGCCTTTAAAAATCATACTAAAAAAAGACATTCCTTAGTAAAGGATATTATAAAGAAAGTTATTATCTAAATGATTATACTATATGCAACTAAAGATAGTCTTCACTGGATCATATATGATAACCACATAATTTATTTATCACACATATGACTGTAATTGTACTTACTATATGTGATTGTCCTAATTTATGAATTATAATATTGTAAATGAAGTTACAAAATAGGAGATAATAAAATAAATCTTAAGATTTGTATGTTCTTCTTGAGAAAGTTCTCTCAATGTCCAAACAAGTGTAAAGTAAATTTTCTTATCTAAAGCACATACAATGTTTTTGTTATTTTATGCTTACTATTCATTTTTATGTTAATAAGTGCCTGTAAATTTGTATATCTATTTTTTCATTTTTATGCTTATTTAATTTCCTAAGATAACTAAGAGTTAGTTGCAAATTTTGTAGTTAATATAATGCTACTCAATAGTCTCATAGTAAGATTTATCACAGCGCAATTGATGGGGCATACTTAGAAATTATTACTTTGCTTTTGTGTCTCATTAAATTATGTGATTTATGCTTTACAGGACCTAGTACTAGTAAAGACGTTTTGAGCTCACTTCCAGCAAAAACACGAAAAGAAAGTGGAAGTTCATATGCTTCTACTGATACTCAAAGTATTAAATCTGAAATGGATTATGGTGAGTCCAGTGCTTGTTGATATTTTATATTATAGGTATGTCAATCTTGTTTGACACCTTAAACTTAACTTTGATTTCAGACAGGAGAGACTCCCAAGATTCAAACACATCAGGTACTAGAGACAGCTCGACTAGCAAAAAATCTACAACATATAAAGAACATCTTGCAAAATCCAAAGTCACTCCAGCAACACGTAAATATTTTTTGCTTTTTATAAAATATTTCAAATAGTTTAATGCGTTTTTACTTGCCTACTTGGATTAGTAAAACATACTCCCAAATATCACTGATGACATGGGTGGAGGGGGTAGGGAAAGCTGTATGCTAACAGGTAACACGTAGGTAACATGTAGGAACAATCAGTATGGTGGGTGTCCTTGGGAGAGGCCTATATTCAGTAGTGAGCATCAGCTCTTTGCTGAAATAATGATGGTGAAGTTGAATTAGATGTAAGACTTTATAATACTTTTATATTAATACATTATCTAGGATTTATGGACATTAAAGATACAGTTAAATATGTATTTATTTGTTTTCTGAAATTTTAACCGTTCCAGTAATAAAAAAAATCTAAATAAATTTGCAACACAGTTAAAACTTTTCATATTTTTTTATTAAAAATTAAATTAATTGGTCTAGTTTTGGAAGAATAAACAAGGGACTACAAAATATTGATTTTAATTTGTAGGTATTTACTGTTTGAACTGCTTGTGTCCTAATCACACTTTATGGTTGACTTCGATCATAATGGGACAGTAATAGATTTTATTAATGCCTATTTTTCAAATGTCCAACCTTGATGTTTCCTCTGAAACACAGTAAAAATGACCAAGAAATCTATCAGTCAGTCAGTGCTTCTTCCACACATTTTTATTCACAATACATTTGAAATAATTGTTTGTTCTTGGTGGTGAGGTGTTCGTTCTCTTCTGACCACTCGTCGGATTTCAATATTTTAGTTATATGTGTCACAGAGGGAAAATTTTGTTAATGAATATTTGTTGGTTTTTTAATGTGGTTTAAAAATGATCGTCGATATCTCACTGTTCTTACTTCCTGTCATAATTAATTTCCTTAAAAACGCAAACTTAACACTTAGTTTAACCACTCTGTAACAGCGTTGGATATTTGAGTCCTGCCTCAATATTTTTAGATTAGTACTACTATTTTTTTAATGTTTTCATTGGACAACACATAAAACATCCAAATTTTTTAATTTAATTATCTATTTTCATTAATAAAAGCAATGTTTTGTCATTGCCTAAGAGTTTAAAAAAAATTAAAAGGTATGTGCAAGGTCGACCAACCTGCAATGGGCTAGTGTTTTTTAACTAAAGCCTACTTACTAATACATAGTAAGAGTACACTTGTATTTTTCAGTAGGGATGGATATCAGTTGTGATATTGATTTTGCAACCCTTTAATATACAAATAAAACCATGTGGTAATGCCAGATTATAACAAGTTTTCTGCTATATTGTAAGCTATTTTATCATATTATGATTCAATGGTCATTGCTATGACCAATTTTTTCAATGTTAAAATAGGTCATTATTTGATCATACCAAGAACACTGATACTTATTAATATGATGTAATATTTTTTTTTCATTGAGGGTTTTTCCGAGTTTTAAGTCATACGACTTGGAATTCGTATTTTCCGGTTGTATTTTATAGATTCAAAACTATTTATAAAATAGGAGTACCTTACAATACACATAGGGGTGCCGTACATACCTACACAATACACATTTCGTAATAATTAAAAAATCTGAATGTTTTCTCTATACATTGCATGCTTTATGAATAAATTATGTGACATTATACATTATAATAAATTATGGGATTTTAAATCTTGGGACAATAGTGCCATCTGTTGCTAAGCTAATAATTTTATTTATATATTTACTTCTGGAAGTCAGAAATCCCTCATTACATGTTATTAATAAATTATCCGCACTGATGCTCATATAATTTAAATTTTATTATAGAATACAATCAATTGATAATGAAACATGTTTAATTGAATTTGTAATAAAAAAAGGTCATTACTTGCAGCATCGGAAGCACTCATTGAAGAAGATGGTGTGTCTCGACGTGGTAGAAGACGCCCAAACAATTCCACTCCCCCGGCGACATCAGCTAAACGGAGGCGCATTTGAGCACGTGAACTTGTTTTTTTGCATAATGAATATCACTCCAATTTAATCATGTATCTTAAGAAATGAAATATTAATATCAATATTTACACACAGATAAATCCTTTTCGCTTTTTTTATTTTGCATATTGATAGAAAATTACAATAGATATGTAGTATTTATATTAAACATATTTTCCAAGAAAGTATGCTCGTGGTCATGTAATTTGCTGATGGTAAAATGACGTCACGCGTTAAAAATTAGCACTGTAATGTTCAGTCGTATTACTGCCCTCATTTGTATGATTTATTGTCACTGCAAGCAGACTGACTGTATAGTAAATAAAAAAGAAGATAGTTTTAAAGTTATATATTAACATAGTTGTCTGGTCTCGGAAAAACAAGGGATAGTCGAATATTCTTTCGGGACGCAATAGCAACTTTAATTCAGGAAGAATATATGAGAACATTATAAATGTATGCCGTATTATAAAAGATCCCCATAAAATCAACATAGATCGGGGTCGTGAAAAGTAGCCATCTGCAACTTTCTGCGTGCGGCTAGTAATTATACTAACTATAATCCTATATCTATCAAACCAACTAACTATAGACGCGTGACGTCTCGTGACTATCGGCAAATCTTCTGCAGATAGCTGTACTAGCTGCTTTGTAATCTGTAAGCTTTAGGCATTAAAAAATATTTTTTGTAAGATGTCAATTCCAGGAATGGTGACACTTATAAACAATGGCCAGAGAATATTCCTTGTTACGAGCGATGTGAATATAGTTTTTTTATTTCAGCAACTTTTTTATATAATAGGGGGACACGAGGAGCCGGGTCACCTGGTGGTATTCGCTTAATACCGCCGCCTATGTGCAACCGCAACACCACAGCGGTCACAAGAGTGTTGCCATACTTTTAAATGAGAATACACCCTTTTTTGAACGTTTGGATATCGCAGTCGATAACTAGTTACCAATAAGATAGAGCATGCACGAATGCGCTGCGCAGTGAAACAAGTCATCCTGATATATGTTTCGGCCAGCAATTTGCGACAAGGGCAATGCGATGCGCACTGCGAACATACACGTCCTTTTCTTTGTAACCCTAAAATTTCTAGACCATAAATCAACAGCGTTTCCAAATAAATCTATCATTATCGCAACGATATTAAAATATACACTTATTCGAGTTAACGATTACTACAACATAAGTGTAGCCTATGTAACGTATTGACGTTTACTGTACTGAAATCGGTGGTACACTCTAGGCCTGTTTTGTTTAATTTAGACAGCCGATCCTCAATATATATATATAATATATATATATATATATTATATATAATATATATTATATATATATATATATATATATCGGATAGCGCATCGGCCTTACAGGCCCTCCAAAACAATACTATCAACTCTGTCCTCATACTGGAGTGTCATAATACGCTCCAAGCCATTGCAGACACAAACCGGGTAATCCTGCAGTGGATAAAAGGACACAGCAACTCACTCGGAAACGACGCGGCAGACGAGTTGGCAAAAAGAGGCTCCAACACGAAAGTGTATGGACCAGAACCCCTAATGCCCATTCCACAGGCAGAAGTAAAAGCCTGGCTGCGCAAGAGAACAGAGGAACTACACCTAAAAGAATGGACAACTAAGGAGGGGTGCAAGCGAACGAAGGAAGCAGTCCCGATACCTTCCAAGAAGCTTGCCCGTTCCCTTATCAAACTAAAGAGAGACAAGATCCGAAAGGTCATAGCCACCATAACCGGACATTGCCTTTTAAACAAACACCTGTACACAATAGGTATAACAGACAGCCCCCTGTGCAGAGGGTGCATGGAGGCTGAGGAAACGCCACAGCATGTTCTTATGGAATGTGCAAGTGTGGCCGACCAACGGGAGAAACTTCTCCATTCCCCGGCGTCCCTGCCAGAAGCATGCAGCAGCCCACAGAGGCTGCTAGCGTTCTGGGAGGAACTGGGATGGATGGAGTAGGAAGGAGGCAGGAGCCTTCTATCATACGCACAATGGCCCAATCGTGAGGCTAAGTGCGGTGGAGCCCAGCCAAACTAACTAACTATATATATACGAGGGGAGGTCAAAAAGTTCGCGGAATGACTGGGAAAAAAGATGAAATGATACATTATGTTATTTTTCCTTTTCAATATATTCCCCCTTAACACGAATACATTTTTCGGATCTGGCATATAACTTATTAATACCGTCGAAAAAATAGGTTTTGTCTTGGGCGTCAAAATACGCCGAAATCGCCGACTTGACTTCATCATCGTCTCTAAATTTTTTTCCACGCAGCTCTTTTTTCATCTTTGGGAATAAATAAAAATCGCTAGGGGCCAGGTCTGGACTGTAGGTGGATGGCGTAGTTGTTCAAAACCGCATCGATGAATGGCAACCGTCGCAACATGACTCGTGTGAACGGGCGCGTTGTCGTGCAAAAGGAGTACACCTTTTGTCAGTTTTCCTCTTCTTTTTTCTTTAATAGCTTCTTTTAATCGGTCCAATAGGGAAGCGTAGTACTCTCCCGTTATTAGAAACACCACGTTCTTTATAATCGATCAAAAGAATACCTTCAGTATCCAAAAAATAGTCGCCATGATCTTTCCGGCCGATTGCGACACTTTAAATTTTTAGGGGGTGGTGTGCCTTTTTTGTGCCACTGCATCGACTCCTGCTTTGACTCAGGCTCATAGTGGTGAACCAAGTTTCATCACCGGTTACAATTCGGGCCATAATTTCTTCCCTATCTTCTCCACAGCGGTCCAAAAACTCGCGGGAACAGTTGACGCGCTCACGTTTTTACAGCGGCGTGAGCATTCTCGGGACCCACCTTGAACACACTTTACTCATGCCAAGATGTTGATGAAGAATATTTAAAATTGTGGTTTCTGATACTCCAACTGATGCTGCAAGTTGTTTCTTCTTCAACCTTCCGTCTTCCAATACAAGTTTTTCAACTTTTTCAATGATTTCCGGCGTAGTGGCCTCAATGGGCCGTCCAGGTCGAGGATCATCTTCAATTGACTCCCTTCCTTGCTTGAAAAGGCCGTGCCATTTGTAAATCATGGTTTTACCAGGAGCAGAGTCTCCGTAAACAGCTAACATCTCTTGCAAAATAGTTTGAGGCGTTTTTCCTTGTTTGGTGAGGAACTTTACGACGGCGCGATGTTCAATTTTCTCCATAGTGGCTAGTTTGTTCCCGATTTACTTGTTTACTCGTTTGTAACTCGAAAGCTAATGACCCAATTAGGCTAGAAATTGGCATATATAGTAATTATGAGTTACTCAAGTAGCGGCTACCTGGAGGAGCGACCTCACCCCCGCCAACCCCGCCATTCCGCGAACTTTTTGACCGCCCCTCGTATATATATAATAATAAGTAATTTCGTAGTTTTACGTAATATTTTAATGTTAGTATTTTAGACTATACTAATAGACAAGTTGTTTAGGAGATAAATATTTTTAAACTATTTTGTCTTATATTTTGATATTCTGTAGAACACTAATGACCTGACACATTTAGGACGCATTCTCAGCTCTACATAGCATGTGTTGCAGCTTCCACACAAGTCTTTCAACAAGTGGCGAATTTGTTTGCAGCGTCCAATTTGGTATGTATCAGAATGGCGTTAAGTGTCGTTTTTAAACTATTTTGTCTTATATTTTGATATTCTGTAGAACACTAATGACCTGACACATTTAGGACGCATTCTCAGCTCTACATAGCATGTGTTGCAGCTTCCACACAAGTCTTTCAACAAGTGGCGAATTTGTTTGCAGCGTCCAATTTGGTATGTATCAGAATGGCGTTAAGTGTCGTTACCAAAAACATATATGCATATGCGTAGAAAAGACAATTTCAAAGAGTGTCTATTTTGCCTGGATGGAACGTAAACTAGTAAATTGTTAACAAAAACAACGCCTTGTTCCATAAGATACGCCGTTTAAAATTACTACAAAAACCGCATCGTCGTAACGCCCATGTTCTTTGTATCATCATCTTTGTATTTCTTTTTTTTAATTATACAGCTGCAGTGTTTCGAATATTCTTACATTATTCAGCTGTAGAGTTTCGCCTCTTATTGATGCCAATGATCTCGAATAATTATACCTGGGACAAGAATCCTCTAGTTGGCAAAGTTAGTCTGTGCCAGTAATACAAAATTTCTTAAAGCACAACCCAGAGGGTCGACGACACGCTCCTCGACGTAGATTAACTAGTGATTTTACTTGAATATGCTTACGCAGCTTTTTATGTGAATAAGGTTTATAATGTGGAAATAATTTTATAACTTAAGTATAAAGTAAGATAATATCTTATTGTAATATCTAGTAATAAACTTAATTTCCAATAATTGTAGGTGGTTTTTATTTTTTGTATCCATCACGATCACCTTGGGCGTCCCTATTCGTGCGATAATTGCGGCGTTCGTGATAAAACTATGAACAACTTCAAGGTACAACGTAAGGTCAAAAACATATATAAAGCTATGTAAGTCCTATTGGTTTTCTCTCCGACAGCCGCCTGAAACTTCCATTGAATATAAATAACCTAACTACAAAAATATTAATAGACTGGCCTACCCACTAAAACCCTCCGGTGTCCTCTGAGCCCATACCGGAGTGCGTGGCGGGTTGCGCTTTCGCGATTCTACCGCCACACGCATACGGGCTATCTCGACCTAGTTGTCGAGCCATCGCCAAAGGGGGTTCACAATGAGAGCCTAGAAGTCGTTATAAGCTCGGGCCTTAACGAGTCCTATCACTAAACTGCTGTAAATTTGCAATAACAGCTCTAGTCAAGTTCATTTATGTTAAAGTCGGGCCGCTCTAAGATTACCGATATGACACTTTACTTTTTTTGGTTGTACATATAACTTTGTTATGAGGAACACATTTGAAAAATCGTCTAGAACAACTTTTATCAATACAATTTTCTGTCAAAATATCAAAGTTACGTAATTGTATTATTATTTGTCTTTTAGTACTTTAAATAATTTAAGAATAAAATAGCGGCGGTTTGCATTATTTTTATCAATAGTTAAATATTGTTTTTTTGTGATATTTTTACGGTAAATGTGGTATTCACGGAATAAAAAATCAGATTATAGTTAGACTGAAAAAAAATAATTAGAATGATAGAAATATTACTTATAGCACTTGGAGGTTTCTTTTATACTACATTGCCTTGCGAGCATGAAACTCGATAAGCTTCGATAAACTTGACATTGACATTAAATATCGATGAAATAAATTATTGCCATACAGAAAAAATTATACAGTTAGAAATTTATTTGTTGCAAATATTTTATTTAGGGAATTGGATTAATTTTGACATTGGCAACCCAGCTGCTGTGAACGACTGACAATGTCAATCGTCCAACTCAGTCGTCCAAAGAGTAAAGTAACTATACCAGAGGAACAGTCGTCTTTCGTACTCGTGCGCATAGACTACGTCCCTCAGTGTATCTGTTATTATTGTGACCCGGCTTTCTCCAGTTTATTGATTATCCTGCTTTTATGTTGACTTTGGCATAGGGTTCATGATTTCTCGAGCTTTTTAATTTCTCGGGTCTCGAGAATTCTCGAGGCTAATTTCTCGGGTCTTCTCGGGTTGTCGAGAAATTTACATTTGAGTACATTTTCTCATAATTTTTCGTTTTCAATAATGTGATTAATCTTCAAATTCAGCGGATTTCTCTCAAATAAAAGTAAAGCTAACTTAGATAAAACTGTTATTTACAGTTTTAACTAAGTTAGCTTCACTTTTCTTTAAAAAAACAAAAAAGATTTTATTCTAACTTATAATAATTATAATCACAGTACCATTTATGGCTGGTTAAACAAATAAATCTACTTAAAACTTATAAACACAGGTAGCTGCTATTAAACAAAACAAAAAATAAACAAAAATCTCTGATTCTTCTTGGGTCTCGCTTTTAATGTTGATTTTATGCACATGTGCCAAATGTCCTACCAACCCGCTAGTATTGGAACCCTTGCAAGCAATAGTTTTTGGGCACTTTTGGCATTGCGCACTTGCAGCATCCTTATTTTTTTTGAAATATTTCCAAACTTTTGATACTTCCATCTATACTGACTGTTGTAGTTACGTTCAGGTAAAATCTATAACAAACGCAATTCAAATTAAAAATAAGCCCTAGGATTAATATTCGTCTAACAAGTTCAAAATAGCACACTTATTAATTTTTAAATACCTATGAAAAACATACGAGTAAAACTTGGAAAAACAAATAGTTGGTATATTTTATTTTTTATGCAACTCAAGTAATGAACTAAGCTTGTGTGTTGTTGTAAAAACAGAAATAAAATTAATTTAAGTAGTATAATTAATGTACCTATCTTATAATAAGGTCGATAATATATCTTTAGATTATTTAAGTATTTTAATTTCATTATAAATAATAGAAAGAACAGATACCCAGTAAAATTAGTTGAGATTACCAATTAATGTTAATAAATATAATATAAATTAAAAAAGTAGTAGACTTACCTGTTTGATTTCAATTTGTCACGTAATTCACGAAACAATTGCGGATACTACTCTACTTAGTCTAAACCGTCGTCTGACCGAACGAACAAGGCTAGAGTCGAAACACGAATGAGCGTCTAAAACAAAGCCGCAGAGCGCGTACCGCAACATCAAAGGGTGCCGCCGCGCTTTGGCGCGTACCGCCTCGCCGCTGCCGCGCGTGTGAACAAACAGCAATCGCACATAAGTAGTTTTGTTTCACAATTTTATAGACTCCAATATGATTTCTCGAATTCTCGACTTTTCTGGAGCTTAATTTCCCGGGATCAAAGCCCAAAGAAATCCCGGGAATTCTCGACTCGAGAACTCCCGGGAATGAACCCTTGGCACGTTATTGGACTCTGATTTTGCTTTGTGTTTGGTTTAAAATGCCGAAACGAGGAAAAAATAGTCAATGTCGGGAGCTTGTCATAAAGCTACAGGACTATTTCGAGCGTGAGTCACAAAATGGCGGACCCTTATTGCCCGTAACTGCTTCAGGAAGTGAAGAAAACATTCTAAGGACGCCTAAGAAAAGACGCAGACAAAAGCCAGTAACCGGTGTTGATTCTTTCGATGCTGATGCAATAAGGAATCACGTTTATAATTATTATACCCGCAATGAATATCCAACCAGAAGTCTGCTTATGATTTCATTAAAAGAGGCTGGCTTGTTTAGTGGAGCGAAAACCGCTTTATCTAAATTGCTACATGGTATTGGTTTTGAATTCGCCAAAACCAATAAAAGGAAAATGTTAATGGAAAGGTATGACATAATTTTAAAAAGATGTGAATTTTTAAGAGAGGTTCTAAAAATAACTGATTGGGAGAACGTTGTTTTTATTGACGAGACATGGTTAAACGCTAACCACTCTGTGTCACGTACTTGGACTGATGGAACACATGCATCTACATCAAAAGTACCTATTGGCAAGGGATCAAGGCTCATTATTTGCCATGCCGGTTCTGCTGGAGTTGGCTTTATTTAAAATGGATTGCTAGCGTTTGCATCCAAAAACACGTCGGATTACCACGAGGAAATGGACGCGGAAACTTTTAAATCTTGGTTTCAAAACCAATTACTCCCCAGTTTACCAGAGCGATCCATTATAATTATTGATAATGCGTCATATCACTCGGCGCAAATAAACAAAGCACCCACTCAAGCTAATAAGAAAGCAGATCTGGCAGGTTGGCTTGAAAAAAATGGTATAGAAACCAATCCCGAAATGTTAAAATCGGATTTACTCAAATTGGTGTTCGAAAATAAAGAAGCAAAAAAGCTATATGAAATCGATGAACTAGCTCTGGCACACGGACATCGTGTCCTGAGAATCCCGCCTTACCATTGCCAATACAACGCTATAGAGTTAATATGGGCGCAAGTCAAAGGTAATTTGTTTCTTCTTTATACAAACATTATATTAATACTCGTATTTAAACTCTGCATGACTGACTTGGTAGACTAAAAAAAATAAACAGCAGGACATACCTACACAGTTCATACATAGAAATATTAAAAACTAAATGATGAAAATTTATAAAGAAACAAATATCCAGACTTTTAAATTAAATTTTAGTGCTTCTAATACTAATAATAAAAATTATGTTACAGGTTACGCAGCTCGTCATAATACGACACCCCCGTTCAGCACGAAGAAAATGTTGAACCTACTTAAAGAGGCATCCTCCAAAGTGACCAAAGAGGATTGGGTCAAAGTGGTCGAAAAGACCCGAAAACTAATATTAGAAGATTACCAACGAGACATAAGAGTTGATTCTATTATAGACAATGAAATTGTGATTCGAGTAACAGATAGCGATAGCGACTCTATAAATGAATCTGAAAGTGAATAAATCTTTTCAATCTTATTTTTGTTTTAATTAATCCTTACTTACTTATTAAGTAGAAATAACAGTTACTTAAATGACTCGGTAATTTTGCCGTAGTCCCTCACTAGTGCTGTCAATCTGACATATGTCAAATCGGTAATCTTAGAGCGGCCTGACTATAGTAATAAAATTTACAAAATTATTAATAATATTTCTGTGATCCATAAATATACGTACCTAACATTTTCATAAATTGGTCCATTTGTTTAATTTTCGTTTTTTTCTTTTCGATAATAGCTTTTTGAATTTCGATGTTAGCCAATGAGCATTTTTCAGCAAAATCATTTTTCTGCAAGTTTTAACAATACAAGGCAACGATGGCATCAATTTCTTCTTCTTTTGTTTTTATCAATTATTTAACGTATAATTCCACCCCTCTTCAATGATTATAAAAAAATGCTGCGCGTAATTATACAAAATCTCCGTTCACTGACAGTAAAATAATGGACTTACTAAAGGATGATTTCGCTAAAGTCACACCAGAGAATTCGAAAAGTGTAATAGAAAAACCAAACATCTAATTAATGAAGATTGGAAACGTTTCGTAGAATTGAATAATTTAAAAATAATTATAAATATAAGAAATGCACGTTTCCAAGTCAGTTTAAATATTATTTTCATAAATTAATAGTCGGTTACAAACAAAGCTTCTTCATTCAATTAGCAAAACAACCCCTATGAGCAGTTGCCAGATTTTTTTTCCAAGTCTGGAATTTGAAACATTGTGATTTTATTTTGTCAAAAGCGGGACATAGTAAAAAAAAATAATATTTATGTTTTCATTTGATTTCAAATTACGTTTTTACGTTGATTTTCTTTAGATAGATTTTACAATTTCATTAGATATTTTTGCTATCTATGTTAACGTAATAACATAGATAGCAAAAATATCTAAAGAAAATGTATTTTAATGAAGATATTTACTTTTAATTTTAAAATTGAGACGTTCCGCCAAAATCGGGACGTCTGGCAACGCATTTCAGACGAGGTTTCAGTTAGATTACTTTAAAAGAACTCTGTAGGTATACATATGACAACTACATTAAGTACTAAAATGAGGTTGCTATAAAATTACCAATATCTCCAATTGATTTTTAAGTTTTTAGTTAACTAATAAAATAAAAAATCAATTGGAAAAATTTACAGCTTTGTTATGTCTCACCGTCTGCCACAGCTCTGTACCTGTGGCAGACGAGTATACTGTTATAGATAGAAAGCAGACCTTGAAACGGTAGTTTCGTAGTATGAATTAAAATGAACGATTTTCGACGAGTCTAAGCTTGGATTACACGAATTAACTGTCGACATTCGAATATCGACATTTTCTTATTAAGAACATAGCACATAGAATATAACACTAATATTTGACCTGCTGCTACTGTGTCTGTGTACATAACCATAGTAGCAAGTACAAGTGCAATATAACCGCACAGATTAGTAAATAGTTAATGTTTTTAGAGTAGTTATTATTTACTAATATGTGTGTATATATATTTTATTGATAGGATTGATTTCAAATGAAGTAGCCACAAAATAGGAATGGCGTTATTAGACAGCTAATCAATTATGTCAAGAAACCTTACTATCGACTTATCGAATTCTAAAATCAAGACTCTTTTTGAAATTGAAATACGTGTCTTCATTTACTAAGCATGTCTCTTGCCAAGCCATTTTGATATTATATTATAGATATGTTTACATACATTAACGCTGTCTCATAGAAACTACATGTGATCTAATCTTTGAACAAATCAGTAAAATTATATTTTCACTTCTTAAAGTAAATATATATTAGTTTGATTGAATTGAACATAATAAATTAAATTACGATGAAATGTATATTTCAGTGAATCTTGAAAACCTCGAACTAAACCTGAATTTGCATCTGACTTAACTAAAAGCGTTATATTTCCCTCTTTTGTAATATTATATAACTGATTTTATTGAGTAATTATTATTTAGTTAACATTAAATTAGAAAGCAAGTAAAATTCTCTTGTAATAAATCACTAAATTAAGTAACTAAACCTATTTTAATCTTGTCAAATTGTTTTTAGTTAGTTCACGATTTTAACTATACTAAAACGTTGCGTGCAGAATAGGCACAATTCGTCGACTACGTCGAATCGACATTATCTCAATTGCAACTCAAGAAAAAATATATTATTGTGTAAGTAAAACCATTGTTAAGGGCCGTCTGCTATGCTTGCTGAGGCTGAAAAGTCTTCAGTATAAAGTCATAGACAAAGTTCATGGTCTTTGGATAATCTTCAAGCCTTACAGCGCCACAGCACACAACAAAATCAATAATGTTGCCAGCGTAAGAAAATACACATGTTATTGTAGCAAGTAATGTTATGCACAATAAGGATGCATTTTCTTTGTCACATATTAAATTTATCATCGTTAAAGTAGAGAAATTCTCAAAATGGCTAAGCAATTGTGCACCGTAATGTCAAGTTCAATTTGAGTCTTCCTATTTTTGTGACGTATCTCCACAATTTTTGTAAACACGCTTGTCGAATACTATACAAATTCTATAGTCAAATACTAATTTATTGCGGAAGTAATGGCTTCCTAAAATTTAATTGCTGGTACATTAATCTTACTTATTAATTAATAAAATAAATAAACAATAAGTCCTTATTATTTTTTAACATTCAATATATATTCATCGAGTCAATATTTGTGTAATCCGGCATGTTTCATTTACTAGCTATGCTAAGCCGCGTCTCATGGATTGATACAAAGATTGTGCCACAATAGACTAGGTATAATATTTTTATAATCATTTTAATAGTTCGTAATAATTGATTAGTGTTCAATGATGTTCTTTGCATTGCAATAATGATAGATATTTTCGATGCAGTCAGACGATATATAATAGAAGTGTCAACTTTTGTTTGTATTATTTAACTAAATATGAGTGATACAAGGAGTTCACATCCCTTGGTTAGTAAAATGAAACCAGTGGAAGAAGATGAAGAGTCTGATGATTCAGTAGATAGTGAAGATGACGATGAAACCATAGCAAGAATACAACGAGCTCATTTTGCTCAGACAGCTGCAATGAACTCTAAAAGACGTGCGCCAGCACGTCCAAGACCAATGAGCCATAAGAGAAAAATGGAAGCAGTTAAAGATTTTCATGACTTTACAAAAAAGTTAAAAAAAGACACAGGTATTTCTATTCGAAGTTTAGTAGGTAATAATATTCTAGAGTTGAGTGATTTCTCAAGTAACGAAAGTAAATCTGAGAGTGATGGCTTATCTGAAGAAGAGTTTGAAGTTAATCCTAGTGCTGCTGAAGAGTTGAATGATGTAAATGAAAGCAATATTGATCCATTTACTGGTGATGTTGTTGAAAGCAATGTAAAATCCGAAAGTATTGTATCACTGCCACTAGCTACTATGGAAACTGTGCCTAGTGTTGAGTCTATAGAGCCTTTAAAGGAAATTCCTAAGACACTATCAATTAGTGATATTATTAATGAAGGTGATTTAGATTTGTCAAAAAATGTAGAAATATCTGAGGTTGATGAAGGTGAACTATGCCCCGACAAAACAGCCGATGAGTTGTTAGACATGAAACAAGAAGAGTCCAGTCAAGACTTTGACATAACAGAAAAGTTAAAAGAAATGGGTGAAATTAGTGTTAAACCAGTTAACAAAACTGAAGAAGAAGGAGATTCATTGAATAATGACAGTGGTGAAAAGAAGGAAGAAACAGAGGATGAGGTGATATATCTTATATTAATTTTAAAAATTCAAAATTGATACACTTTCAGAAATAAATTGTAGAATAAAATCTGATTTTTGTGATTCTTTCTATGATGTTGAATGTTTGTTTATTTGCCTGCACAATACTTTTTTTTGAATATGACGAGAAAGATATTTATCTCACTTGATGGTAAGAAACAATAAGTTTGAAGGTGAAGGTGAGATTCCCCTACACCTTCTACCTCAGTAACTGAGAAATTGATTCTCACCTATAAATTGCTAGATCACAACAATGCAAATTTTTTTTATAAATATATCAAAGATCTAATGTCATTGTGTAGTATGCAATGTATTTTATGTAATTTTAGAAGTTTTACATTTCATAATGTTATTCTTTTAATGTGATTTCTATTTTAAAAACTTATTACATTATACTAGCCTAACCTGAATATATAAAGTACTCAACGAATTATCTTACTTTTTTAATACAGGTATTATACATTATCATATACCTTGCTACTCGAGAAAGATGCAAAATTATCTTGGTCTCTATCAAATTGTCTTGAGGGCCTTGTACTTTATGGCATAGCAACTAAAACCTCTACTATAATAATTGTATTGTTTTTTGTTTCATATCACAGGTTTGCTAGAAGAAATTTCTTGAGAAATAAACAGAAGCTATGCACTGATTTATCAATATTGTTATTTCTAAATATCAGATTGTTGTGTACATAAATAAATAAATAAAAAGCCAACAAAGCTTATTGTATATAGCTTGACATGAGCAAGTAGATCCCCACACTATGTACCTTACCTAATCTGTTAAACACTTCCTACTAACATCCCTTCTGTTATAACTACCTATAAATTTTTTATGTTGTTGTAATTTTCATTTAATTTGTCAAATATATTAAATTAATTATCAGTTTGTGCATTTACACATCTTACATTATTATCATTACAATCAATTTCATTATTTTTAATTTAATAATGAATTTATTTAGTCTAAATCAATATTGCATAAAAATATTGTCATTTCAGAAAAAAATGAATTCAAATGCCTTAAATGTACGACGGAATATAAGAGAAGTTATGGATGAAAAAAATTTGGATGCTTCAACATTAGCAGCACAACGGCAAGAGTCAGAGCGTTTGGCTAGAGTTCAGGAACAGCAAAGGATTATAAGAGAGGTAGATAATATTATATTTTGATTTGTCAGTTTATCATATGATGAATGTCATCATTTTACATGATTATGCCTGGCAGGCAGAATGTAGAAGTTAAAATAACATAGATTAGAAACTAGTGACCTTATTTGTTATACTAAAGAAACATATAGTGGTACAGAAATAGAATTATATGAAATTGAGAAGATAGTGAAGCATTGGGCAACTTAAGTGCCATTAATCTTTTGTGTATAAGTAAGGTGACTGTACCATTTATCTAGAGGTTTGTCATATATGTCTGTTCTCATATTAATTCATTATTGTGCAGGTTCAAAGGCAAATTGCCATAAACCGACAAAATAAAATTCATCAAAAGACATTATCTCTTCTACAAGGAGGATCTTCATTATTAAAAAAATCTGCATCTGGGCAAAAGTTAAAGTAAGTATTTAGATTTATTTCTCTTAAATATTTAATAATTATAGAACAAATATAGTCTAGGTTATTTGTTTTAGCTTACCAAATACTGTGTTAGTAAAATTGCCATCGAGTGATAGTAGGAAGACTGCTATAAGACAAAATCAAGTGGAAGTTACTAAGATAGTTAAACCAACTACATCAGGTGCACATCAAGTAAAACAAGGAAAGCAAGATCAAAAGACTGAGAAAAAAGATGTAAGAAATAATAATTTCACTGTTTATTTTTTATTAATTAGACTAGGAGGAATTTGCATACTATGTCTGATATGCTAGAGGAGTTGGTGTTGAATTTTTGCCAAGTTTCATCATCAGTAGTAAGGGTGCAGTGACATATATAATCCAAATCAATTATGAAATTGTGAGTTTAGGCAGTGATTTTGGTGTTATTTTATAGATTAGTTCATTTTTAATTTTTCTATACTGTTAGTTGCAGACTTTGTTTTTCTAAAGTTTCATATTGACAGTTAATTTAGGGGCAAGTTACATGGTAGGTTCTCTCAAGCTTTCCAGGGGATCAATCCCAGTGGATTTCTATTGACTGTCACCAGGCTGATTGACTAAATTAGAGTAGTCAGTATAAATTTCAGGTGGTTATATAGTAAATATTTTAATAGGCAGAATGACTGTGTTGTGGAGAAGTGAAAGAGGATTATTTTATTGAAGAAAGTATCACAATGATAGATACTATTCTTGGAAAGGTGGTTAATACCTTTAACAAACCCAAGTTCTATAATCAGGAATGGTGCTTTAAGCAAGACTTAGCACTGGGTCATAAAGCTTAATATGCAAAAGCTTGGTTGGAATGAAGTGTTTTGGACATCATCATCAGCGATTAGCTGTCATATGGTCCCAATGTTAATCTGCTGGATTTTGATTTCGTTAGTCTTAGAGAGTATAACTATATTCTGTGAAAAAAGAAATCCATGGAAAAAGTGAATGTTCCTATTAATAACTGGCATCAATATTTATAGGATTGTATTGCAGCCAATGGAGATAATTTTGAATAAGCTTTAGCAATTTTGTTTGCTTTATATACATTAATTTTATAATTTATTTAACTTATTTAGCTTGTAATGATAGTACAAAGTGCTGTGGTCTTTACAGTTACTTATTATTCACACAGTAAGGCTATTTTATACGTTGAAAAATTACAGATTGTAGAAATAGTTGATAGCAGTAGTGGAGATGAGACATCATCTTCCTCGTCTGATTCAGATGACTGTATTATGTTGTCTGACTCTGAAGTGCCACCAAGTCCGGAAGCTGACGAAGATCCTAATAATTCAGGTACATTTGTGTATGCAAATCTGGTATAGTCTCCCTCTGGAAAACCTATGTTAATCCTTACTAATATTATAAATCGGAAAGTGAGTTTGTTTGTTTGTTTGTTCCGCTTTCACGCCGTAACTACTGAATCGATTGCTTTGAAATTTTGCAGACGTAAAGATAAAAGTCTGGATTAAATAATAGGCTACTTTGGCTGCTTTTTATCCCGGAAAAATCGACAGATCCCACGGGATGCGCAATAAAGGCTTGGCTCAAAAACTACTGCACCTATTTTCATGCGGTTTTCAACTATAGATAGAGTGATTCTTGAGCAAGGTTTTGCGGAATTTTTTATCTCGGAAAAACGGATAGTTCCACGGGAAGCGCGACAAAACCTTCGCGCCATAAACCGACTTCCCCGCATATGTAGCCGTGGGCAAAAGCTATGACCCTTAAACCTCTATAGACCCAATCCCGAAATCCACGCGGGCGAAGCCGCGGGCAGAAAGCTAGTATTATATAAATCAATGCAATGTATCTGTGACCTTCTCTCATCCTAAACTGTTGCAGTAATGCTTTGATGTAAGCTTGAGTGTAAAATTAAAATTAAGAAAATTTATGTATTATGTAATTTTCATTTTAATTTTAGTAATTTTTTTTACCATATATTTACACCATTAAAGCTTAATGCCGTTTTAGCAAGGCTCCAATAATTAAAAAAAAAGAAAAAAGTAAATATTGAATGAGTGTAAAAACCTGTGTAACTAATTTCAAGTACTTAATAGTTTTATTTGTCAATTAATATCCACACCATAAAAGCTTAATGCCGTTTTAGCAAGGCTCCAATAATTAAAAAAAAAGACAAAAGTAAATATTGAAGAAGTGTAAAAACCTGTGTAACTAATTTCAAGTAATAGTTTTATTTGTCAATTAAAGGTCTTCATGTGAATGACTCATATAATCAACCAGATGACCAAGGTCGTGTCATAATTAATATTGGCCATCCTGAGAACGAAGAAGATATATTTGCTGCACCACAAATTGCTAGAATTATAAAACCACATCAGGTAATATACTATCATATATTAAAATAGTCTATAAAATTTCAATAATAACTTTTGAGATTCAATAGCTATTAGAAACTGCACTGTAGGGTCAAAAAATAATAGTTTCTACATATTGAAATTGAAAATGTTATAAATTAAAGCTGTATGAACGAAATTAGGCATTTCAGGAAATACCCTATAATGATTAGTCTTTAGGCTGTGTAGAGCAGAATTGTGATTTAAATGATATTAAATATAATAATCTCAAGTTGATGTAAATTATGTATAGCTGTAAATCTGACTATACATGACCTTGAGACCACGTTTATTATGTAATAGAAGTTATTTAGGTTATCCAAGTACATAAGTATTGAAACTAGCAGTTAGTGGAGCTACATTGCTGCTTTATTAAGACATAATCTTTAGAAAGAAGTAATGTCATTATACTAACAGTCAGTATCAATCATAATTTGATAGCAACGGAGATAATAATTTGTCTGAGTTTCTCTATTGATGACTGTAACAAGTTGCAATTAACTTATTATAAGGGATAAGCTTAGTTAGATTAATTGGAATAAGCGATTAGCTATTACTTTGTTGCTATCACACAATTATTTTTCATTGGTTAGGCAATTGTTTCACTAAACTAATATTTTGTATAGCAGGTTATATCTAGCAAACTAAAATTTAAAGGAAAATATACATAATTTTTTTTTATTAGTATTATTACTATTTTACGTAATGGTAAGTTTAAAGATTTATAAAATAAATTGTTTCTAGATCGGTGGAGTTCGATTTCTGTTTGATAACATCATAGAATCTGTGGAAAGATTTTCAACATCAACAGGTTTTGGGTGTATACTGGCACATTCTATGGGACTAGGAAAGACATTGCAAATTGTCTGTTTTTGTGATATTTTCTTAAGACACACCACTTCCAAAACAGTATTATGTATTATGCCTATAAATACATTGCAAAATTGGGTAAAGTATATTCTATTATATTCTTTATTACTAACTACTACTTATCACACTGTGGTCTGCGACCACTAGTGTAGTGTATAACAATTTATATATTATTCAAATTGAAAAATTGCTTCATTTATGTAAATTTATATATTTTTCTTTATAAATCAAAGTTGGGAAATAGGCAGACTTACCTGTTTATCTGACGAGAAGTAATTGTTTGTACAACTATACATTAAGGTTAATTTGACCCATTTATTTAGTGAATATTGATATTTATATTAGGTACTATTGTTGTATGCAATATTTTATAATCATTTTTCAATATCTGTATTTAGGTAGCAGAATTTAATATGTGGTTACCGTTAGATGCGAGTAACAGTCCGTTAGCTGCACATGGTGAAGTCCGATCAAGAAATTTTCCTATTTATGTCCTAAATGATAGTCACAAAACTTTACAAATGCGAGCTAAAGTTGTTAAGGTGCAGTACATGTTTTTATGCGTATTTACTAAGCATACTTAAAGACTACTTGTTAGTATACAAATAACATCTTTTTATAGGATTGGACTACTACTGGCGGTGTACTCATGATAGGATACGAATTATATAGATTACTAAGTATGAAAAAAGATAAAAAACCTCGTAAGAAAAAGAAAGCCGAGTTGAAAGCTGAAGCTGAAAAAGAAAAGGAAAAGGAAGATAAGAAAAATGACAAATCTGATCTAAATAATGACGATACACAGGTATAACATATTTTTTTTTAATATACACTAGATTTCGGAATTTTACTGTTTCTTACCTCCAGAGAGAGATATATTTTTCTGAATAGATATCAAATTATCTGAAAAACATCAACAAAAGTGTTTTTTCACTTAACTATTGGTATTTCTCAGTTTTATTGCAAAAACTCACTAACATTCAATAACAATTCACTAAAAATCAGCATCACACAGAACAACAGGATTTTGTTTATTTAAACCTGATAATTTTCACATTTTACGATCATTATTTCCTCAGGTGAATTTGACCTGAAAAATACATTCTATATTAATTGACTTCAGAATGGTAGCAATAATTGTGAAATTGGTGTTTTTTATTAACACATAAAAATGTTAGCTAGCTGTAGACGAAATGGCTTTCAATAGTACGCTGAGGTAGGGCTGTCGAGTCTTAAGATTAAAAAATAATTTATTTAGTTTGTAAATAAAGACAAGCTTTATAAGTGCTAATACTTTTATTACAGAATCTTATAACATGTGCAACCCGCACATTTTATCCAATTAATCATAAGTTTCTATGTCTATTGGGTACAGTAACTTTTTTTTATGTGTGTATTTGTTATGAGCATATTTTCAAAGGTATTTATTAATATACAGAATTCGGACATCAATCAAATAAAAGGTACTGATGAATCAAAAGATGACGGTGATTACAAATTTGATGCAGATTTGAAAGATGATGCGAAAAAAGACGATAAAAAGGAATATACTCCCACCGAAGAGGAAAAAAAACTGCTTGATGGTTATTATATTTTAAAGTTATTTTGCTAAAAAAGTAAAAACATTATTAACGAATGTATAGTATAATCAAGCTTTATATTGGCATACTAATAAAGCCCACGAGTTATTTTTTTTAAAAAGCATTAAAGAAACAAGTTGAGTAAGTTACTATAAGTTTAGTGGATGATTTTTTAAGAAACTTATATGCATTAAATTTCAAAAGATATGTTATTACAGGCTTTCCTACATTGCGTGGATTATATTTTAGATTATAAATTCCTGCTCTGTATATTTCAGAAATGTATGAAGCTTTAGTGAAGCCTGGTCCAGACCTCGTTATTTGTGATGAGGGCCACAGAATTAAAAACTCTCATTCTAACATATCATATGCATTAAAACAAATGAGAACAAAACGTCGAGTTGTGTTAACTGGTATGAAACTTATTTTTATAAGGATTTCTTTTTGAATTCAAAAATATTATAGTGTAATAGGTCTCTGATATTTTGCTATGGTAAAAATTATCCTTACAAAGTTTGCAATGGGATAGTTTGCTACCCTGAAGGCTCCAACTATTCCTATGCAAAGTTTCATCAAGATTGGTTTTTGAATTTATTTATTACAAAAATACATATCTTTCTTCTTTATGATATTATTAGTATTTGGATAATAATATATTTTATTCATCACAGGGTACCCACTTCAAAATAATTTGTTAGAATACTGGTGTATGGTTGATTTTGTGCGTCCAAATTATCTTGGTAGCAAAACTGAGTTTTGTAATATGTTTGAACGTCCAATACAGAATGGTCAATGTATAGATTCTACACCTCAAGATATACGCCTAATGCGTTACAGAGCGCATGTTCTACACTCTCTACTTGTTGGATTTGTACAGAGGTGAGTTTGTTTTAGACAAATTAATATATAAGTATTAAGCTGGGTACAATTGGGTAGACGACAATTTTTTAATTTCAATATATAATAAGAGTACTCTTTTAAGTGAGATTTATTGTAGAACCAATAGTACACCTGCACCTATTACTTTTGAAGATACACCAAAAAAATAAATAAAATAAATTACCGACATGTTTGCGGCGCTGTCGCGGGTCGCTCAAAAACGCTCCATACTAAAAACACTGCAATCGTGACGTCATAACTAAGTCAACTCGCCTCATTTGTATGAGCGTATAAACAAGTTTAAAAAAAAAAACTTTGTTATTTGTACGTTTTTAGGTAAACTTTCCATATAATAAAATATTACATTTAATGTGAGAATGTTAGAAATGTGTTCGTTTCATTAGAATTACGTAAATAATAATTGCTCATTTTTTAGAAATCTAAAAACAATATAAATTAATAATTAAACTGAAATTTCTATATTGACATACATTCATGAGATATAAATTGCTCAAATCAGATAATCTATATATATAAAAGAAAGTCGTGTTAGTTACACCACTTATAACTCAAGAACGGCAGAACAGATTTGGCTGAAAATTGGTAGGGAGGTAGCTTAGAGCCAGGAGACGGACATAGGATACTTTTTATCCCGTTCGACAGCGTTCCTGTGTGACTTGACATGAAACGTCAGTCACTATAAAACGTGGTATAACAAAAAAGAATCAGACTTGGAATAACAAAACGCAAATGACAGCTATGTAATTGACGTAAAATGACAGCTATGTAATGACGTATGGATGACAATTTGATATTTGTAAGAAATCAATATTAAAACTATTTCTATTAAATAAATAATTAACAAGTGGATTGAAGTGAAGTGAAGTTTAATTAATAATGCCGCGACCAAGACGATCGAATCTTTCCATATAAAAATGAATCGCAAAATGTGTTGGTAAGCTCATAACTCAACAACGCCTGGACCAATTTGGCCAATTCTTTTTTGTTAATGTTCGTTGAAGTTCAAGAAGGGTTTTTACAATGAGAAAAATTCGAATAATAGGGTAGACGACTACAACTGATTATGGCCGTTTTTATACTATAATTATCTGATTTGAGCAATTTATATCTAATGAAAGTATGTCAATATAGAAATTTCAGTTTAATTACTAAGTTATATTGTTTTTAGATTTCTAAAAAATGAGCAATTATTATTTACTTAATTCTAATGAAACGAACACATTTCTAGCATTCTCGCATTAAATGTAACATTTTTTTTATATAGAAAGTATACCTATAAACGTACAAATAACAAAGTTATTTTAAAATTTGTTTATACGCTCATACAAATTAGGCGAGTTTACTGAGTTATGACGTCACAATTGCAGTGTTTTTAGTATGGAGCGTTTTTGAGCGACCCGCGACAGCGCCGCAAACATGGCGATGTATCTTCAAAAGTAATAGGTGCAGGTGTACTGTTGGTTCTACAATATTTCTCACTTAAAAGAGTACTCTTATTATATACAGAATTTAAAAAATTGTCATCTACCCAATTATCGGAAATACCCTAAAAACAGCCCTTTTATTTTCCCATGCAAACGTTTTCTAACTAAAACGAACAGTCGAATTGAGCTTTATTGTTATTGTATAAAGTTCATATTCTAAGCAATGAAGGTGTGTTCCTAACATCAAAGAGTCAATTTGCGCTTTATTATAGCTACATATAGTTGAAATTCAATCATATCTATCAAAACAGTGTGCGTGCGTGCGTTGGAGCACAGAATACATCGTTGGAGGATTTAATGTCACGTTCCAAAATTGAATAGCCACAAAATGTAATAGGTCATTTAGACTTTTTTTGCAATTTGGTTGGCTATGCGACATTATCTATAAAAATAATTAGGAACAAAAAACTGCCACTGTACAAATCTTTTTGACAGTACGAGGTCTGTCGGGTCCGCTAGTTATAGTATATATAAAACGGCCATAATCAGTTGTAATAGTCGGACTCATTCGCGCTCACGGACGGCTGGGAATATGTATCCGTTTATATCCGATTTGGACATCCAAATGTTAAAAAATGACATCAGGTCACATTGGCGTTTTATGACTGATTTTTGTGGTGTCTTATGTACTATTCTTATACGAACTAAGAAGTGTTTGTCTGCCGCACTGACGGTCGCTTCCGCTAGTTAAATACCTGTTTTACATCAAGGTCATACTTAAGAATTTACTTTTCTCATCATTAAACATTGTATATTTTAACATACTCGTAATTCTCTTACAATTGTATATATTTTTTTATATTATCTCATTTTATTAAGACCTATGAATGAATGGTGTGTCATATTTTCACAGACGATCACATGCAGTATTGCAGTCGACATTGCCACAAAAAGAGGAATATGTACTATTAGTAAGGATGACGCCATTGCAAAGAAAATTGTATGACCGTTTCATGAATGAAGTAGTTAGAACTACAGCAGTGCCCAACCCATTAAGAGCATTTGCTATTTGCTGCAAGGTTTGTAGATAGAAATTAAGATTTTCATTAACCAAATAATAACAATTCCTTAACACAAATTCTTTATTATCTTTTAGATATGGAATCACCCTGATGTTTTGTATAATTTCCTTAAGAAACGTAGTGAAGCTAATGCAGCCGTTGAAGAGGATTTAGATTTAGAAGAAATTGGTGGAGTCACTAAAGCTGGACGTTCGAGAAATAGTAAAGGACAGCCAAAGAGAGCATATAAACCACGAGTAATTATTTAAATACCTTTTATTTAGTATAAAATTTTAAGACTTCACGTAGCATTGATAATCAAAACAATCTATTGGTATTAGGACAGTACTTAATACTCCAAATTTCAGTTAACTGGCATTAATTTTCCCAAAAATATTCCACAGGGATCAGCTAAAAAGCCTGCAGCGACAATACAACCAAATATTAGCGGCCCACCAGGAAATAAGGCAGATCCAAATTCACAAAACAATACTCAGTACTCACAAAATAGACCATTTGCTCCACCAACCAATTCATATGCATCAGATCAGCCCAGTGGAGCATTTACACCATACCCTCCTTATCAAAATCCTAATGCTGGATATTATCAACAAAGTCAAAATTATAATCAAAACTATGATGGCAATTATTATCCACAACAACCACAACAGCCACAACAACAACAGCAACCTCCATATGAAAACAATTATAGTAATCAATACCCTGCTAATAATTCCGATCCAAATTTCAGTCAAAGTCAATATTGGAATAATACAAATTATTACGGTAATACAGGCTACTACAATAATCCACAATATCCAAATAATCCTCCCGCACAAGAATATAGAGGCGAAACCCCTCCTTCTTTTAATAATTCTCAGCAATATCCACCCAATTATAATGCGCCCGAGCAACAACACAATCAACAATATCCAGGCAATGCAATTCAACCGTATCAAGGTAATCAAGAAGGATATGAAAGTCAGCAGAGACCAGCTTACCCAACTTTCAATCAGCCTGCGTACTCAGAATATAATTCAAATAATGCTACTGGGTCATCATACACACCTGGTCCTCCACCGCAAGATTTTAACCAACCTTATCCTCCTCCATATCCTGGGAATCCGTCATACGGGCTGAATACTGCGCCTTTTAATCAGTATGAAAATCCAACGTCGAATTATCCTAATAGTGTGCCAGCTTACGCAAACAATATGACAACAAATCAGCATCCTACTAAATCAGAACCTAATCCAATAAGTTATGAAAATAATGCAATAAAACAGGAACCGAATATAAGCACACCACAGAGTGATGTGGTCGCGCCTTACCCAAATCCAAATTATGGATATCAAGCTACTACCGCTCCTGGATTCTCAACAAACAGTATTGACAATACAAATGGTAGTTTTCCAAATCAATATAGTGGTTATCCAACGAATTTAGAAACAAAACCACCCTTGGGCAGTGCCAGTTCCGGCAGTCCAGTGACATCATGGCCTATCACAGAACTTAAAACAGAAGTCGATAAACTTAAAATTGAGGAGAAGATTGAAATGAAATCTGAATCAGATGGTGAAGTCAAAATTGAAGACTTGGACACCAAAAAAATTCTTGTTAAGGACGATGTAAAGAAAATGTCTAAAATTGAAGGTATTCCGGTTCTCAAAACGTTACCTGATGAATTAAATAAAACAAAAAATACTAAAGGCGATAAAAATGAAGAACTGGATTCTGAAGAAATAGTGAAGAAACCTAAACAAAAAGGCAAAGGTAGAGAAAGTAAAAAGGTAGGCCCCCCAAAACCCAGAGGCAGACCTAGAACTAAAGCAAGAATAGATAGAAAAACATCTAAAGATAAAAATGATAATTCTGAATCTGAGGAAAGCGAAAAGGAAGAAAAAATGAATAGGGAAGAAGAGTTAGCAATGATTAAGAAAGCAGAAGAAGTAACTTACGATTGGGCAACAGAATTATTGAAAGACTATATTCCAGGGATTATAGAAAATTCTGCCAAAATGGAACTATTCTTTTACATATTAAATGAAAGCATAAAAATGGGTGACAGGTTGTTACTCTTTAGTCAAAGCTTATTCACATTAAATTTGATTGAGGATTTTTTGGAAAGAAATTATATTCCTGGTACAAATTGTTTGTGGCAAAGAAACACAAGTTATTACCGTAAGAATTATATTACAACATATAATCTTTTATAAGTTTAATTAGATTTCTTGGCTATATAAATTGTTTGTCTAATTGTAGGTTTAGATGGTTCCACACACGCGTTAGAGAGAGAGAAGTTAATTAACGAGTTCAATGCTAATCCTCATGTATACCTGTTCTTGGTTTCAACTAGAGCAGGTTCTTTGGGCATTAACCTTGTAGGAGCCAATAGAGTGATTGTTTTTGATGCCAGTTGGAATCCTTGTCACGACACTCAAGCTGTATGCAGAGTTTATAGGTAAGTTACAACGTATTTATATACAA
Source organism: Scirpophaga incertulas (assembly GCA_036419045.1). Classification (NCBI taxonomy): domain Eukaryota; kingdom Metazoa; phylum Arthropoda; class Insecta; order Lepidoptera; family Crambidae; genus Scirpophaga; species Scirpophaga incertulas. The sequence goes on along the minus strand of CM071639.1, from coordinate 15,728,109 downwards.
CCAGGTAAAAACATTAAATTATGAACAAACTAATTAATTGCTTACATTCGCGCATATAGTATTGAGAAAAAAGAAAAAACTACATAATAAATAAAAACTTTTAAATTATTTTTTTTTGTATATTAGTAACTTGCTTTAGATTCACAGTATATGATTTTTGAGATAGCTTAGTTTATAGGTTGTTGAGGATTCCAGCTTAGATTTGTCGTTACTAAGCATTTTTGCTTCCTTGTTGTAATTGCTAATCAATAGACATAGAGAGGCACCTGTGCTCATTGGCTGCCTTGACAAAATTTCGTTTTGAAATATTATGTTATATAAGAAATTCACAAAATACTTGTTAAAATATAGAAGTAGAAAAGTAATGTTTTTTTTTTCTCGAAATGGAATGCTTATACGCGCACACAACTGACAATGGCTAGTTGTGAGGCCTGGGTATGCCTTACAGGAAATACCCAGTAAAATACTCATATATCCATCTTGTCCTTAAGGCGGCAGGGACTGAGGAACCAAATTTCTAACCTGAACTGTAATATTCGTTAGATCTAATTATGCGTCCGGCATGAAAAGATATACTACTTCTAAAAAATGACATTTTATGAATAAACAAGATTCAAAAACAATTTTTAAATATCATGTGGTTTTAAATATATACAATATGTAAAATATATTTCTCCTCATTTAATTATTGTTTTATTTATAGGGTATAAAATAAGTATTTTAATATAACCATATTTTTAGGTACGGTCAAAAGAAACCTTGCTTCGTTTATCGATTTGTAATGGACTGGTGTCTTGAAAAGAAAATTTATGATCGTCAAATCAATAAGCAAGGTATGGCGGATAGAGTCGTTGACGAATGTAATCCTGATGCTGTCCTATCGATGAAAGAAATTACAAACTTGTGTCTCGCTAATGACGAAAAGGTAATTAACCTTTTTTTATTTTGACTAGATTCAACAAACTCCTTAACTAACTCTGTAACTAACGCTTATCCTCCGATACGAAGGCTGCCTTTAATGTTGTGTCGTTTGAAAATGTATAGACAATCTAATAGATTATTACTATTTATTGTTTGTCAAAGAATTCTCCGCGATATTTAACACACTTTTGCATGCGTGCAAACCAGTTATTAAAACATTAACGATAAAAACGGTAGTGAAAATAGCCGATTAACACGGTATAAATATTTTGTATGACCAAAAAAAATTGTCCTGACGTCAGTGTATGTGCATTTGAGATTCTATGTTTGTAAATGTATCCTCGACACAGGATAAAAATCCTAGTGTGTGCAATATAAAGAAAAAATCTACCAGGGTCTGCTTGGTGACTTCCGTCCTAACTATTTCTGCCGCAAAGTATATACTTTGCAGTGTTCCCGTGTCAAGGGTAAAAATTAACCTTTTAATATTATAGTGGGAAATTTGCTTGATCTGCTTGTTAATGCCATTAAAAACAGTATTTGCGATGGGATGGGATGGGATTTTAAATAGATTATTCCACTTAATAAAAGAACGTACATATACAAGTGTAATAAACATTTCCCCAAATTTGATGTGATGTTGCGAAAGAGAAAAGTGCGACATTTATCTTTAAGCGTCATCGTCCGATTTCTTTGAGATAGTATGCAGCAGCAGCAGCTCAGTAATATATCAATGTAATTCAATTTGTATTTCAATTTGTGTTATTGAATCTTTATTAGTTTCTGCTGGTGCTTATATCGCAGGGATTGATATTAGGATCATTACTTTCATAATTTACATGAATGATCTTCTATACTTCATCTACAGTTTGTGTCATACCGTACTATTTGCAGATGATATTTCATTAAATTATAAGGTTGAAAGAAGTAATAATGATTCAGATATTTTGTAATAATGTTCTATTCTACCATACGTTTTTAATTTGTTACTTTAAAATGTCTTATGACTTTTCTTAAATATGGTTATTTAAATCTATTTAAAGGAATCTGAAGCGAAAGATTTGTCAGAGTACAAAGACAAATACTTGGATATACTAATGCAAGGTATAATAACTCAGCATTGGAAACTGCTGAGCAAGGAACCCTTCCAGCACGAGTCGTTGTTGGTTGACAGAAAAGAGAAAAAGCTATCTAGTGCTGAGAAGAGATTGGCTCAAAGAGGGTAAATATATGGCAGTTTGAATTAAAATATGTTTCTATCATAAATATTTTTTTATGATTGACTGAAAATAATCTGTGTCATTTATATTTATATAATTATAACAACTGATTTCTTATTTACCACATATATATTCTGCGGTCCCTTGCCGCTTTTACTATTATACATATTTCCCCAAATATTGCTGTGGCAATGGCAATGGAAATGAGTGTTTACATGTTCCCTTAATAAATGTTTGCAATACGACTCTGGACAATGGTAACGTTCGCAGTATTGGCATTGGCTCTGCCTTTTATAAGTTTAATTAATTATTTAAATGTTCATAAAGTAGAAATCCAAAGAGACGTCGTCTCAGTGGAGATAAGGGATGATAGCTATTCATCGTCATAAAACAATACATTTTTTTTAAAGATATTCTAACAGCTTTTGATGTACTTGAACAAGTTTGATGAAATTCTTCAAAGATCTGACAAATTCGGAGAATGTACTAAGTTTTACAGGATGTTGCAAACAGATTTGGATTTTTTGCTGTCCAAAATTAACAAGGTTCTTAACGTACTCTTTAGAGAATTTTTCATTCATTTTAGATCTTGTAACATTGTTACAATATATTAACCTTAAACTTAGAAAAGAATAGAGTAAACATACAAATTATTTAAAATTCGTGATTTAGTACTTTATTTAAATATGTTAAATAAATGTATAAATATAATAAAATGCAAACAAAAATTATCACTTGGGCGAAACTCGAATATCATTATTCATGTATTGGCTACAGGACCTGGAGACGTATTTTGAATCATTAGACGTGAATTTGGAATTCGAATACGAATACAAATCGTGCGCGAAATTATTTTCTACTGCTTACAATTTTATAGATTTTTGAATCACTCGAATTCAGTGTTGTCATTAAGAACAAATTCTTAATTAAATCCCGTTTCACGCAGAAAAATTCAAAAGCACAACAACAAAAACAAAAATCCGGCGATGACTCACACGTGAAACGGATCACTGTCAAAGTCACGTCAGCGTTGGATATTCTATTAGTAGAAATCAAAAACGAATGGGTTGAACCACTCGTTGCACAACGCACGAAGTGAAAATTCAGAAATAGTGAATTCGGTGATTCGTATACGAATCTCACGATTTCGAATGCGAATTGGTTTTCTATTGTTTCAAAAGTTCGTCTCTAGCACTATTTCAAATAATGGGGAACATGCAATTATAATATTTATAAAAATTTTGTTATTAAAATGCTAAAAAAATATAAAAGTCGGGCTACTGCAAGGTTTATATTTAAAATAATGTTGTTTTTTAACAATAATTACGAATCAAAAGTAACGTGAAACGGAATGGATTTAAAACGCCAATCAGCGTTCAGTGACGTCACTCCTGTCATGGCAACTTATTTGAGGTTATAAGTTGTAGTATAAGTGTAAGGTAGGTAACTGTTTCTTTTGTGTACAAGCAGATTAACTAAGTTTACAATAAATATATTCACCGACTTACGTCAAAGTTTTCACATCATCGAAGTTAGTCTTTGGGGAATAAATGTCATTCCTCTTCGTCGCTTGAAACCACATTTTTCTCAGTTTTGAGTCAGAAGGTCAAGTCAAAAACAATTTATTAGGAAACTTATTTGAAGTAGATGGACACATTGGCACAAAATATATGTCCATACGGCTTTTTCGGAGTACCAATGGCATAGTTATGATCACCTGATGTTGATGGATTAAATTGTAAATTTTTACAAAATAATACCTTGAAAGTCGAGATAACTGCAAAAACAACTAAAGCCAGCAATGACACGTGCAGTACAATTAGTGAGCCAGTGACAATGACAGACAGGAGTGACGTCAGGGCCGTTTTCGCGGGAAAATTTAAATTGACAATTTTAAACCGCATTTTTTTCAGTAATATACAGTCTTTTCATTTTTTTAATATACTTGTGGTCTATTCTACGTGGAGTTCTTTAAAATGAGCACAAAAATAAAAATATTGCATCTTCCCTATTGACACAATGTATTTTATCTAGATATGAACTAGAAAAGAAGGCGGCTCTCGCACCGAAGCCAACTCCATCGTATCGAACGGTGCGTACTGCCGATGGCAGTCTCGTGCAGAGGCCGGTGGCGTCGGTGAGGCCGATGCAGCACGGCGCGCGCTGGATACCCGCGGACGTGTGGCGACGTCAGGGCATGTCCGCCCAAGAAATGACACTGCCATTGGGTTTGTAACTTTAATGTTCACTAATATTCCGCATAATTTATTGTAAACATGACCTGTGATGATGATGATGATGATGATATATCGCACTATTCCTGGAAAAAGGAAGTATGTGATTTTCACCTACTTTTCAGGAGCTTAAAAAAAATTGTCCTATATTTTAATTATGAGGTCTAGAAAAAAGTTTCAAAGAGATAATCGCAGGTCACAGTTGCCTTCAACTACACGTGTTATTTAATTTAGGAACAGATTGATGTACTTCGAGATAATCTAAAATAACACAGTTACTTCTTTATTCCGCGAAACACATCGCATATTTGCAGGGGTAACTACAATTATTGCTTTTTAGTTATGTATTTTGAAATATATGAACTAATTTAACTCTAGTTATGGCTTTGTACTCTCTTATATTTCATTATAATCTAGAACCTATTGTAAGTATAATCACGTTATTATTTAACAGAAAATTCTTTTTTGTACATAGCGTAATTAGAATTACACAATAGTCCTAGATTGTAAAATACAGGAATAAGTAATTATGTATATTTGCGTTTAGTTACATTTTCTTGTAAATCTTCTTTTAAATTTTACGTAAACATAATTATGACTATCAGCGGGATAATTCTAAAACGAATAAATGTAAATATGCATACCCCTATCTTATGCTGGAATTTTATGTTTTTTAAACTCGCTTTTTTTTTCATTTTTGTAAATAACTTCACGAGATTTTGACAGAAGGTGTAAACCATGATGCTCGCATTATTTACGTAATAAAACATTTTCGACACAAGTTTAGTTACGACTTTTTTACACGGGTAGTGCGATATACGTTTCACACATACAACTGTGTGAACTATAAAACATAACATTACTGAAAATCTTATGTTTCTTTGTCTTCCATTAGGGCGTATTATATTGTCTGCATCGGAATAAGAATTTCTAGAGTACATTTACTCTGCATCGAAAAATACTTTGTTGTTTGTTTGTTTCCCCGAAAGACCTTTTTTTCAGAAACACGTGGAGGACCTAAGTTGAAATTTATATCAGAAAGGTTATAAAATACTTTTATTTTGACACTCGCAAGGGAATTAAAATCTATTATATATAAATTTCATATAGAATTAATTATTGAATTTTAAAATTTGACAAAGTACGAGTTAAGGAAAAATTTGAAAAAAAAAAATGTTTTATATTCAATACATATTTTTTTTTTTATAAATACGGCATTTTATCATAAAATCACTGTTTAGTAGGGAGAATATGCTATGAATATGTAATTAATGATAGTAGCAATTGTAAGAAACAAGTAAAAAGAAGACACATAAGTTCATTGTTGCATATTGTGTAATCTGTTGTTCAGTATATGCCTTTTCGGTAGGATTCGGTTAGAGAAGAATGTGGTATAAAAGTGATTTATGATCTTAAAGCATACATGTTTTATTTTTATTATTACAGATGTAGTAATACCTACAAATGCCACTGAAAAGAGTAACATTGTTCTGAAAGCTGGGCAAAGAGTTATGGTACTTAAATCGCCAAAAGGAATATATATGCAACTTGAATCTGGGAAGATTATTGCTATTAAAACATCCTTTAAAGGATTAGGCCAAAAAGCCGGTGAAAGTAAGGACAGCCCGGTGGGAAAAAAAGGTATGGAATTTGTAAATAATAATAATGATATTAGTGTAAAATTGCATATACATAGTGTGGTTTATTAAAGAAAAAATATTTGTATTATTACAGTGTTGAGTGGCAGACCTTCTGGTAATAGTATACCAGGTGCATTGAAGAATAATTCGGCTATAACAATAACTTCTAAGACAGGGCCAAGACCAGGATCTCAAAGAATGGTGGTAAGACCTCCCATGATGGGTTCAAATAAAATGTCTAGATCTCTGTTACCTGGTCAAAAAATAGCAGATATTAGAAGTCGCTTGAATGAATTAAGGTCCTATACAAACGTACGTCCCAGGCCACAATTGTCGCCGGGCAGATTATTGCGTCCGTCTCTTCCGGGTTCTGTTAGTATAACCAAAATTACAAAAGACCCCAAAAAAGCGGACAATGAAAACAGTGATAACAATAGTTCAGTTAACAGAATGGAATTAGATTCTGATGAGGACGCGCAGGTTTTGGATAGCGACGACGACGATGGAAACAGGAAATTCCATTCAAAGCCTGAATATCAATCACAAAGTGGTAAAAGTGGAATACACTTAGTAGATACAAAATCAACATATAATGAAATGCAAAAAGAGCCGACAGATTTACGGTCGCGACCACGGGAACCGATAGTATTGACAACTAACGAAAAACTTCCTTGTGAAGATATATTGCAGAACCAGGCCCAATTAGACAATTCTATTACAATTAGCCCCCAGAAAAAACCAAATAGAAGAAAACCTGAACAACCAAGGCCTAGAACCGCGAAACAAATGCAAATGTTGCAGCAGACACAACAAATGGGCCAGCCAGGCACTCTGTTGGAAAGACCTATTGCGCACAGTGACAGAGTAATGCCACAAGTGGATAGATCTATGTATCCATTGGATAAGTCTTTGCTGCATGGGGAAAGATTGTTACCTCAGCGAGAACGAATGCTACCACAAGTGGATAGATCTTTGCCTCATAATGACATATCTGTTCACCAAGTGGAAAGATTAGGACATCAAATTGAACAGCAAACGCCGCCATCCGACCTACAAACTACGCAATTAGATCATGATTCTCATGGTGCCGAGCCAGTGGAGAGAAAAACAAGTTTATTGAAAAATTATCGACATCAAAGACCTAACAGTCGTCCACAATCCGAATCTAGTTTATTACAACTAGAAAGAACGGCGAGTGTTTTAAATAAAGAAGGTATGCCGGATTTTCGACGAAATTTAGACGATATAACGCAATCTTATTCTCCTACCAACGAGGATAGACCTGGAAGTAAAACAAAGAAAAAAAAATCTCCCAATAAGATCGAGGGGATTACTGAATCTCAAACAAGTGAAAGACCTTCGCCTAATCCGGTGATGTCTCACAGTGTGTCTAGTCTTTTAGGGTCTCCTAGCAATAATGTACAAAAGTCTAGAAAGAATGAACAAAATGTTGTTCCTGTAGCACCGATAGATGACATTGGCTCCCAAAGCATGATAGGTCGGCCACCAATGGCAGGGATGCCGTCTGATGCAGCCATAGGTGGCATGCCTTACGTCCAAGGGCTACCAGGGAAACAGCAATTACCACAGCCAATGCCATCAAATATTTTCCATGGGGAATTAGATAAGGCTGCACCTCAGACTCAAGGCTCAATGGCCCCGAGTCCACACTATCCACCAACAAATGCGCCATCAGAAGGACATTACGCACAATATCCAGGTACTTATCCAGGTCTTAATTATAATAATATTTTTTTATTTTCAGATTTTACATCCAATTTTGATAGTAACAATTTTACTTATTCTATTGTTAGTAAATAGCACACAAACAAACACAACATACACACAATCGCCATGTCAATCCGTGGGAAATGGCGCTACAGCGATTCATGTACAGTCGGGTCAATTTAATAGGCCACATTTGACATTTCATTAAAATTCCTCAACTAACCTTGTAATGGCGGACATAAAATATTCAATATTTTTTTAGTTTGGAAATGCACAAATGACCGTTGTTACAATGTTGCGTTCAGTGAAGTCTATACGTAAGCGATGTCCCTCAAAAAATCGAATGAATGCAATGATTACTTGTGAAGGCATTATTCACCATGAATTAATAGTCAGTCAGTTAGTTTATTGTATTATTTTTGTATGTAAACATACATACGACTGTAATCGTATTAGGTATGATTGTATCTTATACTATATTGTATTATATTATTGTAATTATTAACATTGTAAAGAGGAGATAAAAAATAGACCTTCAGAGTTTCTTGCCTGTTCTTCTCGAGAAGGCTCTCCCAATTTCCGAACAGGTGTCGAGTCAATTTTTTTATTTTTTTTCCTTATTCGTACGTACGGACAAGGTTTTTGTTTTCTTTTTTTAAGCTTTGTTTTTTTGTTTTGTCTGTTGACGTCAATAAGTGCCTGTAAAGGTCTATGTTGAATAAAGATTATTTTGATTTTGATTTTTTTTGAGTCAAATTTTTATTAAAATAAAACATGTTATTCTTTTGTTTTATAATAAAAAAACAATAATAACTTCTTTAACAGGGAAATAATTGGTATTAAAAAATTTTAAGGCAATTAAACTCGTAAAATATATTAATACAGTACCTATAAAAAAGAGCGTATTCACATTTAAAAGGCCGGCAACACGTCTGTTGTTGCGGGCAGCGATAATCACTTACTATCAAGTAATCCATTTGCTCGTTTGCCTATTACAGTTATTGTGGAAAAGAACTTTTTTTATAAGACAGGGATCTTATAAAAAAAGTACTTTTCCATAATAACTGTATTCGATTCACATATGTTTGAAGTAAATATCGATTTTTTCACCATAATCGGAGTGTTTAAACAGGTCACCTCACTATGAACAAATGTCAAATGTGGCCTATTAAATTGACCCGACTGTAGTAGTATGCACAATCCAATCGGTAAGCGATCATGTTCAGGTTGCTGTTAGTATTACAACTCACTCTGCGTATCTTTTACGCATTATCGCATAAATACAATCTACGCTATTTTATGCGAACATCCTCGACGCACTACAAAAACGCGGCAGCCCCAACAGCACTCCGAAAGAATTGTTATACTGGACCTGGAGTGCACTGTAGGTTTTTTTTTATTATAGTCGGTCCATAGGCTGCAAGTGTAAAAAGATTATTACAGTTATTATTCCAAAATATCTTAGAGATTAACATGTTTGAGTTATATTATTAGAATGATTGCCGGGTTCGAATCTCGGTGGGGGCGATGTTTGTGTGATGAATGCCAGCATTTGTAGTCATTGTAGTCATGGTTGTTGATATATATTTCCATAACAAATATTTATATATGTATAATATATGTATGTCTATCCGTTACCCTAGATCCCATAGCACAAGCCTTACGGAGCTTAGATTCCATCAACTTGCTGGTATTAAATAATTTAAATTATTAATTACCTACAAAAACGGGAGATATTTAAAATCTAATCTTTATCTAGATGGTCTACAATAATTTATATTTTACTCTGGTAAAGTTTCGTCGCTGCACATTACTCGAACCACCTTCCAAACAAATTTTGACCATCATCTTTGATTTTAAAAACATATCTATTACTATGCTCAGGTTATGGAATGGGATATGGGGCATATCCGAATCCAGCTTACTATGGCGGATACGGGGCAGCAGGGTATTACCCTTATGCTGCGGCGGGGGCGTCCCCGTACCCTGCCCCGGTACCAGCAGGTGCACCGGCCGCTGCACACGCGCCTGCGCCCGCTCCTTCAACTGCACCTGCGCCTGCGCCTGAAGGATACCTTCCTCCAAACCCGCAGTGGTAAAATCACTTTGTGTTGAAAAACAAATGACTGACCGTTCAACACTTGTGATATTGTGAAAATACAGTGATAGTGTTTTGAAGAATATTCTTTGATAGTGCTTGAAAGTGAATCAATAATCAATTAATTAGTGACTATTAGAATTCATAAGTGGTGGACCATCGAATTGCATTGTTTTGCGAGGATGCTTTGAGTGTTTAAATTCATTTTCGATATTACACTGAGTTTTCAGTATCAGATAAAATATATTTAACAAAAAATGCATTATTCTTCACGATCTCTGATATAACTTTCAGCTAGTTTTGGATATATCAAAACTATAATGTACATGTATATTTAACATAAGGCGAAGAATAATTGTATTTTTTATTATATATCTCGGAATCTAATATTATAATCAAATATTTGATTGATTAGAAACTAGATAAGAAGCATGATTATTTAAGACATGAAATATTTGTGTATTTAAAAAAAAACAACTTTGAGTACATGAACTGTTATATGTTTAATAATAATTGCCAATGTTTTAAATTCACTATTGGCGAGAAAAACTTCCTCTGCTGTGTAATATTTGGTCTATGTAGACAGTGATTTTTATTAAATTTTCCAGTACTTATATTTCAAAATTTTTAAATAAAAAGTTATAGGTAAGCCCATTAATTTATTTAAATCATTTTTACCGTTGTGAATAGACTATAAAATTTTTAAAATGCTTAAACATAGCCTGAAAACGTAGCAATTTAATTAATGTACTGTAATGTATACTCAAGCCCATATTGGTGAGATGATTTTGTTAGTAAAGTCTTTCCATTTCTATAGCTATGGATTGTTCGATTGATGTGATACATTGCTAAATTAGTATTAAGATGAACATAGTGTGTATGAAGTATTTATCAAACTAATTTTAGCCTAGATAGGAGTCCATAGATATGTTAGCTACTAGAATCATTTAACCATAAATAAAACAAACCAGTGATATATATTAATTTTACACTGTAGGAGTGTATACAAAATACAATTGTAGCATATATAACTATAACTTTCTTCCATATTGTATTCCTGATAGTATGATTTGAGTGAGAAATTGTGAATCATTTTGAATGTCATTCTTAATTATTCTATTTTTTATTTGGTGTGTTTTAAAAAAAAAAAAATTTGACCATGTAGAAGTAAATCCGGAAAGTATTATATCTGTATGACTTATTAAATATTTAGTCTAGTCAATGTAATAATAATCATTAATGTATATTACCTTCTGAATTACATATTTTGGAGGCTAATAATGCGCTGAATTCTTTGAAGCATTATGCCAACTTTATTCTGTATATTTGCATTGAAATGGAATCAATATAACCTTGGTGATATTGTCTACCGAGTGTGATATACCCAGTGCAGACTGAGGCAGTTAGTTTTTAATTCCATCTACATGGTATAAACAAACTTCCAAGCTTTTAAGAGGTATACTTATGTTGCGTGGATCCTTATTCTGTCTGGAACAGTTTATTGGTTACTCGATCATGTTTTCTTATAATTTAATAGTAGACACAAAATATGTAGCAGGGTTCTCATTCGCACATCCATATGTAAAATAACCATTTTTATTTGTTTATAGTGTTGTGATAAAGTAAGGTACATGTTACATGCATTAACAGTATTATTTTAAGCCTTAGGATTGTTGAATATTAAGTAATTAAAAATAATTTTTGCTCCTTTTTTACAAGATTGAAATAATTAATATCCTAAAATAGCATTGTTTTTGTTGTATTGCATAAAAAATTATTTCATTACACTGTAGATGTGTATGATCAAAGATTAGAATAATATTAACAAGAAAACATGATAAGGTAACATGATAGTACATTAATTCTTTGTCCATTGTATGTAATGTTAACTTACTTTTTATGAATACACTATAAGGTACAGAAATTCATATGATTAAATAAGAATTATAGGGTAAGGTCCATATTTATAATGAAAAATTTTATAGTTTAAGGTACGATTTGCCGAGGTTTTCAGTGAATAAAATAGTTGCTTTACATTTAATATGTTCAGCTTCCATGTTACTAACAGTTTAAAATGTGAATTTGCGTGGGTGGATTTGCATTTAATTTATTTGCATCATTTCTGACCGGTGTTGTATATAAGGCACATAATAGAAACTTGTAAGCAAAGGGTGTAGGAAGTAGTGCATATGAATTTTAATCACTGCCTATACTAAACTAACACACCAGACAAAAAGTAGAATTTTGATTTTCATACTTTCTTTTTATAATTATTTACATACTGACTTTTGTATAATTATTTCGGAATGAAAAACAGTTCAAAATGAATTATTGAATATTGCATTTGAAAAGTGTTTATACATAAGTACATACTGTACCAGCGATATCCAATAAAGGAGTAAATTATCAAAATCAATTATAGTTTTATTTACATGTGTGTCCAATGTCATAAAATGTTTTATACAATGCGGGCGATAAATGTTTTTTTCTTAATGAAATTAAAATAACCTTGCACTAAGATGTTTGCAAAATTCTCACAAATTGACTATTGTGATTACTGATATGTTGATTGCGAGGTCGAAATCAATTTAAATTATTTGAGAAGCAGTTGGGCCATAGATTACGTACGCAATTGAATTGCAACATTTTTCGTCATAACCTAAGAATGTCATATTAGCAATGCAAACACAAAAATGACTATTTTAAGAAAAATTTGAAGGGTAATTTTATGAACCGCTTTCGTCATTGGTTAAAAAAATACTAGTAGAAATCGTTACTATAGCAGGATTGTTATTTCTCATTTTAGTTTAAAAGTGTGAAATGCACAAATGTCCAACTATTTTCCTTCTAGGAGCTACTTTCCTACCGGCGTAATGCATATCATTTGATGGCCTATAGTTATACTGGTCAAATTTGCATAAATTCATTTTAGCCATAAACTTAAAGCGATGTTTCGGTTTGCTCGTCCTGATTGTGTTCTTTTTTGGTACTATAAATATTTATTCCCCTTTCAAGAAAGAGCGATTCACGCTATTTACAGTTTACGGGCTAAAGACTTCAAGAGAATTGTTCAGAGTTTTTTTACTTCAGTGTGTCAATATATTTATGACAATGAAGTTTTTTTTTATATAGAAATTATAACATATATATTTAATAAAAACAGTGATTTTGTTGATACTATCAATAAAACAATCTTATTGCTTGATCTTGTTTCCCTTTTGGATGCTCTTGACAGTCTATCAATCAACCTATAGATCCGTAACCTATAGATCCGTCACGCCACAATTAAAGAAGAATAGAGCTGACACCGGTTACCACGTGACATCTTTTGTTCTTAAAATTAGTGTGGACGTGGTCATAACTCCATAAAGCCTTGATTTGGTTTTTAACAAATTTTTGATAATCTTTTGTGTATTTATGTTTACGCGCAGAGTAGTCAATTGAAATATTAAAATGTAATGTGTCTTGTTTAGTCTGTGACCATATATATTTTACATGATCCACGGTTTGACGTCATAAACCTAGTGCCAAAGTGGTTTAATTAGACAGTTGTTAATCCACACAAATCAGTGGATTAACAACTGTCTAACGTTAAATAGCGTTTATCAATACGTATTTAGCTAAACCGAGGCTGATGCCACGGATTAAATCTTAAATCGTTTATTAGAAAGAAAATCAAGAAAATAACTGGAAACATTTCATATCTTGAATTTCTTTAAATAATGTAAATTTCTAAACCAGTCCGATACAAATAGTACCTTTAAAATACCTAAACCAAATTACATCAAAATTAGTTTATCCGTTTTTATCATATTTGTTTAACTCTGATCTTAAGTCATAGTTCAGTCACGTTTTTTGTCATTAGTTACTCAATTATGTTTATAATAGCTATAGTTTCAAATAGAATAGTTCTGAGATCCCGTTGAAACTGCTGTGTCTCATGTGTCTTTGTTTCTCGATTGAATAAGCCGAATATTATTTAAAATAGCGTGTGCTTTTTAAAAGTTGATTGCTTTTATGAGGTCATTGACCAAACAATGCCAAAGTAAGTAGATCCGTGTTACAGATTTGTACGCTTTTAAGATCCGTGAGAACATTTCAGAGTTAGATTCAATGATTCAATCAATGCTAACCGATGTTTTGTATCTACGAGTATAAAACTCTTCCTACGTGTAATAATATTTCCTAAATAATAATAATCACTGGAGAATTAACATTGATAAACATAAGAATTGCACAAAATGTTTAATTTAAATTGCATGTAGCTTAATAATATGACAAAATGACAGAATAAGACAATGGCACGGATATCAGAAACCCACATGACATTGCTAATAAATTTAATAAATACATACTTTATAAAACTGACATGTACAAATACTTTTAAAATTGACCACTTAGTTAATATATAATAAGTCAACTTACTATAAACTAAGTGGTCATTTTCTTTTGTATTATAACATTTATAATAATATAAATAATATAGCATTAAATAATTCCAGTATATCGATTGTTATTTATGAAATTAAAAACCCAAAATTGTAGAGAAAGATTTTCATAAAATGCGCGTAGGCACTTTTTTGAGCTCTTGGATTGAACTACTGTTCTACATAAATGAAATTAAAAAATGATAATTTTATCTCTTGTGTAGTCATATAAGTAGTTCGTAGCGGCCTCGGAATTTTGATATATTATTGATTTAATATAGAAAAAAAAATCTTATTCTAAACGAAAAAACTACGAAAATCGCTTTAAGTTGACTGTGAATATCTTCTTTCTACGATAGTATTTATTAATAAAATGTATACCAGAATAAATGTCAGTTTATGAGGTCACTCAAATGTCACTTAATAAATATGTTATATTTTTTAACCATGAATTTATTATCTTATTTTAATAAAAACGATAAATCATACATCACAATTACTACAAAATGCGATGCACAGGTGTCCGAATTCATTATAGCTTGAGCGCTCCTCAAGAGTCGGACTCGGACCTATGTTGAATTTCTTCGCGCCAATATCAATAGAACCCGAGCGATCCGATCTTGCCGTTGAGCGTCAGTGTATAGCGCGATTTTCAGTTTTGATCACGTAACTAAAATTATTTTTTTTTGCGACTTTTTCTATAGTTATTCTATTCTATATATTAATTTTTTATATTATTTCTAAAGCTTTTTCACACCAAAACCATTCACATTCACGATTTGATGGAAATTCGGCAAATAGGTGATTCTCCTATATAATTGGTACTACTATCTCATCATCGTGTTCGGTGGTAGTACCCAATTAAATACAATCATAATAATTACCTACGTTAAGGATTAATTATACAGCAGTCCTTACTACATTATGCCGAGCTAACATCAATTACAAAGTACGAGTCAACACGTACGTAAGTAGTGATTAAGTACATACTCTTTAGTATGAGTCTATTGTGCTTGTGATTTACCATACTAAGCTAATTTAAGTATGATTACGTATAGTACAATGCCACCTAATTGATCTTGATATAATAGATTAATATATACTACTACTTCAGATTAGGAATATTTAGTTAATGGAAAATTTAAATTAAATAGACTGGAGGCAATAAAGATGGCTACCCCTAGTTTAAAAAAGTACCTACAATTAAATTAATCTACTATATATTGGAAAGTCAGATAAACGCAATTAGCAACAAAATAGGATGGAAGAGATCTAAATTCAAATGATATCGGGGTGATTGAATCAAAACTCTGTTTTATTGCATATTTGATTTGAACCCAGTTTTGAGGCAACGTTGAGTTCTGCGGCGGATTGAGCTATGGCAGTCCACAATCACTTTCAAAGATTAGGGTTAGGTGTGCTTGGGAATACAGTTTAGACGTCGACAGTGATTTTTTACAAAAAAGTACTCATTTGTGACATTGAAGGGAAAAGTTGTTTTGTTATATTTAAAATATATATTTCTGTTTTTGCCTCTGTTTTATTATGCCATTATTATAATATTACATAGAGTAATAATAAAATAGAAGGTTCCAAAGGATTCCGAATCACACCTTATGGGATCCAAGGCAACCTCACATACTCGAGACTCTACCAACTAATAGAAGATGCTAGCGCTCTCCACGGACCCGCACTGGGCCAGTATGGTGGCAGACGGCCTAAAGATCCTTTATTATGATTTCCGTATCGAACTGTAGAGATGTTTAGGGTAGGCGTATGTCCATCAGTAGTCGTCTCTCGGCTGAAATCATGACACTAACAATAAAGTTCATCAAATCTTGGTAATAGAAATAAAAAATAAGTAATGGATAATTATTACAAAATTACCATTTTCCATCAATAGTTCTACGAAATAACGATTGTACTTACAATAAATAAACGTTTCACCGTTATCTTGTAAGTGTCAATTGGGTAAAAGAGAATTAACTAATAGTGTTTAACTGTCGTACTTGTCGGCTCTTCATTCAGGTTCATTGCGAAAAACTTGAAGGCAGACTCAAACACAAACGCAATTTTATCATAATTTTGACACTGTTAAGCGCTAGAGTATCTTGAGGAGAATAATCTCCGAAAGTTTTTTTTCCCTCTGGAGAGGAGAGGCTGAGAATCCTCACGAATACCACCGGAACCAAGTGCCACGGTGGTATGCGCTGGAAGAGGCACGGTACACTCAAATGGTTCCGGCCTATATTGAAGGGAACCTACTCGTAGCTGGCTGCTGAGAAGGGGATGGCAAAGGGCGCGACGGCTCAGACGCCGCCGCTTGCGGGTCTTGAAAGTGGTACAGCAATCTATTTATAGGTTCGAGTCAAATAAAATTCACATTTATTTCTAGAAGTTAAGTTTAAATGAGTACAACAAGCAACCAGTTATTGTAAATGATTACAATTGAAATTTTAAAGCAATTTTAAAGTTATAAATTACATCAACATTTCTTATATATCTATATAATTATATAAAAATCAATTGCTGTTCGTTAGTCTCGCTAAAACTCGAGAACGGCTGGGCCGATTGAGCTGATTTTGGTTTTAAAATGTTTGTCGTAGTCCAGGGTAGGTCTAAACGGTGAGCAAATAAGGAAAAATTGCGAGTAAGATAGAGTAAGACGACAATTTCATTTTCCCATATAAAAGTTGATCACTTACTTTCTGTCAAACATTTGACGGTATTTGTACTCTCAGTTCCACTCGAATTGAAGAACGCATTAAAACAAGACTTTTGAATCGACAACATAATATCAACTTTGCTTATAACATCGAGTATTTAAATTTCAAAATATAAAAATAATTAATGTGTTGACATATTTGGTGGGTGCCAACCTATTGTCTATGGTAAAATGTCACTTGAAATGTAAACGCCTCTTTGCTGTGCACCTATACTATAATTCTTTAATATTCCTAAAAATCTAAAAGCAACAAATTTCAATAAAATTAAAAAAGTATTGTGTCGTGTGTTTGTGACTTACTAAATATGCCTCCAATAATAAGGCGGTACGAAGTTCACCGGGTCAGCTATCTTATATATAAAAATGAATAAAAAAGAAAAAAGTGACGTTAGTTCTGTCAAACAAATTTAATGTCATCATATGTCATTTCAAGTAGGAACAAAAAACTGCCACTTTACAAATCTTTTTGACAGGACGAAGTCTGTCGGTCCGCTAGTTTGTTATAAAAATAATGTAAAGTTAGTTAATGTAAACTTCCGTTCCAAGCTACAACGGAAGTTATGAAAACGCTAAAAGCAATAAACATTTTAAAAAACACAATACACTGCAACAGTCAAACAGAAAATAATAAAATATTCAAATATTAATTGTAAAAAAAAAAAATAGTTCAAAATGAATTCACTGTTGCTATTTTTGATACTTATTAAAACTACATGATTGTGTTGAAGTAAGCAAGCAAGGAGGCAAATGTAGGATATAAATTAAGAGGTATTACTTTTATTTGTCATATTAACATATATACGCCATAATTACTTATTAAATTAATTAAAAATTACATCAAATACATATCGTGGGATATTAATAACTCTAACAATATTTAATTATTATCTGTTTTTGAAATTTAATATGTACAACAATGCTAGATGGCGCTGCCAGTTGAAAACAGAAATAGGTTTGTTGCGCCACTAATTAACAAATAAACTTAAAACCATTACAAATTCATATTTCATTGTTTTAATAATAAAAATTACAAAACTAATGAAATTGCGTCACTGCGAGCTAATGTCAATATTTTGTGATCTACCAGTCATAAGAATGAAAATATAACAGGTGGTGTAACAATTGACTTAATCAGAGATAACAACTCTCGTCTTAGTGCCAAACAAGGCCCTTATAATGAACTAGGCTCAGCAAGTTAAGGTTAATTTTCAGTCAATTTTGTAAAGAGACCAAGTTTGTGAGTTTGAGTGTTTTGGATAATCTCCGGCTCTAACCTACCTAATTTTGTTTAAATTTGGTATGGAGGGACAGTTTCACACTCGGGAAGAACATAGAATGTAGAAAAGAGGGTATAGTTTTCATTAGCATCATTCAAGTTTACGATCATTTCGGCCATAAGATGGTCACTGCTGAATATGGGTCTCCCTCAAGTATAAAGGGTTTGGGTCGACTCTCATCACGCTAGTCCACAGTGCGGGTTGGTGTGGAGCACCAGGGCTTCGATTATTGGTTGTTAGGGTGCTTCGTTGGAGTTGGTTTAGCTCCCATTCAGTGTAATTGGTAATGGATGGCAATTATTGAGATATCAGTAGTAAAAATCGGCATTGTTTGTTATATGTTCCGAATAGGTATATAAATGTAGGATTAGTTTTAAAAATAAGTAATTTAGGTGAGTACAACCGTTGCATTAGGTCAAGCCTGTAATAATACAAATAAATAAAGGAAACTGAATTGATAGCTAAATTCAGTAAACGGCCCATGAGGTCATAGTGTTGCCCTAACAATATTAATTCTCATAATATTTGATTATTCTTAATCAAATAAAACATATTGTTGTCATAATATTGTCACGTTGGTATTGAACATTTGTCAACAAAAAATGCGTATCGTAATCACTAAATTGAATCGAGTAGCGTTTAATACTCAGTATTGAATAAATCAAAATCAAAAATCAAATCAAAATAATCTTTATTCAACATAGACCTTTACAGACACTTATTGACGTCCACAAAAAACAAAAAAAAAAAGCTTAAAAAAAAAAACTAGTTCGATAATCGGTGCATTACACTAGAACGAACGAGTATTAATATATTGTTGGTATGGTTTGATTTTCTTGTGTAAATAGAAAACTAATTATAAGATTCTTAAGTTAACTTCTTAAGTTCCACCTTTCGACTGTCCTTAATTTAATTTTATTACTGACTAAGTAATACATTATGTGCTACCTACGAAATTTCTTTAACCTCAACCGCATTATTATTTATTGTATAGCTAATTTTCAGCAGTCATTGTTTCATGAATCGGTATCAACTTTCTCCACAAAATAATTCGTGGTTTATGGTCGGTTGCTGTTTTGACTGCTGTAATATTTCGGCGACATACCTTAAAAGCTTGGTGGCTCCGATTTACCGTTTTCGCCTGAGAATCGGTATTATAACAGCAAATTTAAAAATAAAGATATATAAAAGCATTTATTGACTAGAAGCACAATGCCAGAAAAGAAGCGACCAATTAGGATCCGATCTCCACATGAGTGTTAGACAAATTATAAATTGACATCTTGAGTGAATTGATATTCCTATATAATTAATTTTATTAATCACACTTTGTGCAGTAGTTTTAAGTCAATTTACTTAATTATTGGGAATATATACATTTACAATAAATGAATATAAAAACAAATGCTGTTGAAAATATAAACATAAACAATATAAATAAATATAAAGAAAAACTAAACAAATTCATAAAGTATAGTCATTATAATGTATACAGAGTTTGATTCTGCATAATAATTCATACCTTCTATTCTACCAAGAAACCACTCGCGCTCACATATTCCAAAAGCCTGTGTCCAGACACAGGTGTAAAGATGCCCACACCAACTGATCTTGCGTTGCTGCTGCAACGCTCAAGTAATAATTAATTGAAAAGTTTCTAGTGCTTTTTAACCTATTAATAACCAACTATCTACCCCGGCTACGCCAGCGTTCTATTGGATTTTCTAGAACGAAAGCCTGCGGTAAAAATTATCTCCCTCATACCCAACCGCAGCAAAAATATATTTTACGAGGGTGAAAATATCTCAATGTCATTCTCTGGGTCTTAAACTATATCTGTATCAACTTTCATTAAATCGTTTTAGTAGTTTTTGAGCTTATTCAGCCCAACTTTCTTACTTTATTTTTTATAACCTTATTACGGTATTTTTACAAACTTTGAATATTGATTTTATAGTATATCTAAACGAAAGCCTAAAAATAAATTTCGACCTTAATGATTAAGAATGTCGTACTTTCTATACAAACTTTCATCCCTTACTTCAACCCGCACTTCCGGTCACATCACTTTCAATACTAATAGTGTACCAAATTTCATTTAAATAGATTATCAGAATATAGAACAGAGTAACTTTTGTATTTATAATATTAGTAAAGATTATAACTGTTCTTCGTTTTGTTCTTTAACTAGCTGTATATTTTTTCTGATGCTGATAATACATTTTAATGAATAGTGTTCCAGATTCCAGTAGTGCTATTATTTAGTATTCCTATCCATATCTCTATATAATCGATTTACGTAACACAAGGACAACTCTCGTTGTACAAAAATATTGTACACAAATATCACGAATATGAGTGATTAAATAGCATAGATACAGTGTAGAAAAGTGCTCCGGGTCTGGATGGGTTTACACATTTACTTTTGGAAAGGGTGAGACGTTCGATTGTCCCTGCTCTTACCCATGTGTTTAATCTTAGTCTCTCTACTGGGATCTTTCCGGAGATCTGGAAAACAGCTGTGGTGACCCCTATTCATTAAGGAGGAAGTGCAGATGATCCAAATAATTATAGACCCATATCGCTTTTGAGTTCTATCTCGAAGTTGCTTGAGAAATTAGATAATATTCGACTTTCACAATTTCTCTAGAAAAACAATATATTATCCTCAAATCAATACGGTTTTCGCCGAAGTCGATCTACAGAGTAAGCTGTGTCGCAACTTTCCGAAGCTGTGACGTCTCACTTAGACAATGGCTTAAAATGCACAGGTGTTTTTTACCTGGATTTGTCGAAGGCATTCGATACAGTTTCCATCCCGATTCTCTTGCGAAAATTGCAATTCGTTGGGATTAGGGTCTGTCATGTCTCGATTGGTTTCGCAGTTACCTTAGCGCAAGACAAAAGAGTACCAGGATTGGCGATATCATGAGTAATACTTGTCCAATAATATCATATGGAGTCCCACAAGGCAGCATATAGGGCCTGACGCTGTTCTGAATCTACTTAAACGACTCTCCACGTTGAACCTAAATAATGCGCAAATTATCAACTACGCCGATGACACTGTCATTTTATTCCATGGGAAGACGTGGGGGGACGTGTTTCATGAAGCCAGCAAATGGCCTGGGTATTGTTGCCAATTGACTGAAAAAACATCTGCTCACTCTAAACACCGCTAAGTCCAAGTTCTTGTGTTTTTAATAAGACCGCCCTATCCCTACCTCCGACGGATGCAGATTTAATAATTCACTCTTGTACTCCCAACTAACTCTCTTGCCGCCTCAACGTGTGCTTGCGAAAAACTTAGAAAGGCTTCCAGCATCAAATACTTGGGGATCATTGATAGGTTAGATGATAGGTTGTCTTTTCAAGAGCACATTACCGCCTTGGCAAAGAAAACAATAAAGTTTATCTATGTGATGAAATTCCTACGTGATGTTGCATCCTGGAATCTCTTGAAAACCATTTACATCACATTGTGCAAACTGTTCTGTCGTATTGTGTTGCGATATGGGGAGGCGCTGCGTCGTCGCACCTAATACCACTCGAACGATCCCAGTGAGCGATATTGAAAACAATGCTACGTGAGCCAATGCTATTCCCGACTATCAGCTTGTATCAGGAGTCACAAGTGCTTAGTGTTCGTAGACTGCACATATTTGCTATCACCATCCAAGCCCATAAATAATGTCTAAAACTAAATGAATACCAATGTATTTTGAAAAAGCGTACTTTTAGACTTCCGCTTACAACAGTGAGAACCGCTTGAGCCACGCGTTTTGCTTTATTTAGGAAACCTTTTATTTACAACAAAATTAATGCTATATATAAATTGTGCCAGCTCAGTTTGGGGAAATCGAAATATAAACTTAAGTCAGAACTTTTGTCGTGGACATATCGAGATTCTAAGGACATCTTGATTTCTCTTCGCTAATTTGTATTTTGTAATTTTACTTATGTAGGTGCGTCAATTGGTGTCTGTATTTTCGTGTGTGTATGTTTTGTTAGTATTATTTCACTTACTTATTTGAATTTTACTTGTGCATATATGTGTAATATGTGTATTCCTAGTAGGCTTCTTAAACTTGTTAATTAACATTTTACGTAACCAAAATACAAAAAATCCCACTTTACAAGCTGTGCTTAGTGTAGGATTTTTTTAATAATTCCGAAATTTTGTAGTATGTTCTTTTCTGGAAATAAAGTTATTATTATTTAGTTCACATCACCAAGTTTCTTTTTATTCTGTTTGTATTTTTTTATTAAAACAATTACAAGGGTGTGTGAACCATTATTCACCTGCCTACAAAGTTTATTAATTCTCGTACGCGGAACTATCCGAGTGACAAATGAACGAGTATTCCAAGCCAACTAATGTCACTACATTTCATAGAACTAAACAAATGTTTCAAAATGTTATTTAAGATCAACGAAATATTACATTTATTTCGTGACAAATATATATGTACATTTTTCCCATATCTTAGGAGAAAAGCGCCAGCCTGTTGTCTATTTAGCTAACTTATTTTTTTGTTATCCCATTATTATATGGATTATTTATGTACAGCTTTTATAATTCATTTCGCAATGATATCAAAATTTACATACAACATTTTTATAAAACCATAATATATAAAACCGGTCAAGTGCGATTCGATACGGTTCTTGTACCATTATTTGTAATAACGTCTACAGAAATATAGTCTGTTGTATGGGAGCCCATCTATTTTATTTTTATTTAATTATTAAGTGAATATGTAACTTAAATATTCTGTGAATATTTTCAAGCGTGTACCTGATGTATGATGACATAGTTACGATGGAATGAACATTTTTCTTTTGCCAAGTTTCTAGTAGGAAAAAAGTAAAGCATTTATCATTATATGAGCGAAAATTTATTGTCAGCGTCTTGTGTGCGCGCTCGAGTTCATTATTGACAGCTTTGGAGACAGAGTACTATCCATTTTCTCTTCGAATTATTAAAATATCGATAAAGTCATGATGATTACCTTAAATTCTTTACGAATTATACCGTTTATACGCAAATAAAGGAACGTTGACAGAAAATTTTTCAACAGTACAGTTATATCTTGTCAACAAACGTCAAACCAATGTCAAATGGCGGCAAATATATTATTTTTTGTAAACATAGCAAAGGAAAAATGTCTATTCTACACAAATGATGTCCGTAGTCGCTTGTGAGAGCTTAGAATGAGCTAACGAGCTTATTTAAAAGGTAAATGTTTCTTTTTGATATTTTATCTAGTTTCAATAACATTACTGAAACAGGCAACTTAAAATTATGAAATGTTGCTATTTCTACATATCAGAATTGTAAATGGTGGCATTTTCGACATCGTAAACAATCTCCGCGATTGCCTACGTCTGTAACTCAGAATACAAAAATTCGATATATTGTTTTATTTGTCGTGCTGCGTCTTTATTCTTTATACATCAGCTTACGTGGCGTGATATTGACAACAGTATATCGTAAGTTTGATTTTAATGCCCATATTACAGATATAGATTATGTTGTACATGTTAGAACATGAGTGGAACAGCAAGCAGATGTAAGTACTATATAAAATAGTAATAGTTTCCAACTTTTCCAAGACGAAGGATCATGTTAATTTCTCTGTTGTTAATAGAGACCACTATCAAGAAAATCTACCTTGATGAAAAAAAATATTTTAATGAAAAGAAATTAACAAAATTTGTTACCAAACCGATTAGGAATTTTAATTGAAAATGTATTAACATTTTCACCACACACACATTTTCACCACATTTTTACCTAACCGATTAGGAATTTTAATGGAAAATGTATTAACATTTTCAATTAAAATTCCTAATCGGTTTGGTGACAAATTTTGTTAATTTCTTTTCATTAAAATTATTTTTTTTCATCTACAAAATTAAATATATCTACAAACAGAAATTAAAATTATGAGCTTAAAGAACAAGCTTCTATAGGTGTAAGAAAATCTCAGATCTAATAGTATTGCTTATGAAAATCCATAATTTATCTAGTGGTGCCAGTCTATTTCGATCAAGAAAGTACTTAATGTACTTTAATAGAATACGTGAAATATTTTCCAAAGGATGATCTACGGACGACTGGTTGAATATACAGATAATGTATAAAATTAAAGACAGAAATTAATTTTCCAGATTAATGCAAATAGATGCAATCTCTATAAAAATGTGTATGTAAAAATCATATGCCATTGCATTCGAACGTATAATGGGCCCTGCCATTTATAGGTGTTAAAGCACCAACATTCCGCAATTGTAAAGTTGAAAATAAAGAACGCGTGAAATATGGATTCATTATAGTCCCGACAATTTATCACGAATTAACTTAGGTAATAATAGTACGTAGTAAATAAATAATTGAACTCGAATTGCCTTTTACGCCGTGTCGTCAAGAAATTGCAATAGCGGTGCTATTGGGACGATCGCCAGAATAGTTTTTGACGTTTTAGCTAAAAATTACATTATAATTACTCAATATTTCGGTAAACGATAAGATTTTTTACGCACAGTAATCTGTGGGGGAAAAAATTAATCAGCTTAACGCAGTCCGATAATTTCATGCATGGATGGTGGTACAAATTATGATGGGAGCACTATTAGGATTATCTAACTTGTGTTAAGACAAAACGAGCTTGTTCAACAGAATCTATATATTGGGACAGAACTGTCAATGTTATATAAAGTGTAGACATAACGGCCATTCGCCTCCATTATTATTTACGTGGTGGCGTGCGCAGGCGCATTGCAGTGTTGGGCGGTAAACTGAAAACACCGTTTCGTGCTAGACGTTGTTAGTGATAAATATATGCATAATTTTTATATATAAAAATAATACAAATATTATTGAGTGAACGTAAGAAAGATTCTAATTAAAAAATGAATCAGTTACTTTTACTGGTAAGTTTTATTATTATATTAATTTAAAGTTACTTATTATTTTACTAATATAACATGTTAACACAATAAATTAATTTGCAATTAATATTTGCAAATGAATTTAAAATGAATAATTCTTATTGACTTATTTATTATTATATGCATATATAATTCTTGCGGCAGCTTAATTTGTTGTTAAAATGTATTAGGGACAAATAATTTATACCAACCTTCTTAGATAAAAAATTAAGTGACATTGGAACAAAAATTGTAAAGAATTATAATTTAAAGAGTAGTTGATTTAAGACATAAATATAAAGAAGAGGAAATATTAAAAAGTGCAAATAACAATTTCCAAAGTTCACAATTGCTCCGTGCTAAAGCAGGCCGTTTTGTAAGAATATTTTTTTTTTACTTCTTGGATATTCTGGACATCGAGGTTTATAGTTTGAAGTGGCGGTGCAAGGTTTAAATTTGCCGCGGGAAAAGTACATTCTGCGTACCCTTCTTACTGCAATAAATCACAACCCGAAACCCGAAAGGTGTAAAACATACACGCCCTCCAAACTGCATGGCCGTGGCCCACACCGCCTACGGTTTTCGTCGCTCTGTCTCCACAGAAAGAAATGTGCGATTTACAGCCACTCAGCTAATTAAACTAGTCTGAATTATAAACAACTGCATTTGTATCAGCAACTGCATCAGTAGCCCTACTACATTTGATATGATTATCTATATGGCAGCGTAGAGATAAAAAGGCTTGTTGGCTTTGCACTTCTTTCTTATAACGCATATACATCTTACATGCATGCAACAATTATAAATTACGCGCTACTTTAACTTGTATGTTTGATACATATATACTTCTTATAATAAACCCGACTGTGATAGCGCTAATGTTTTTCTTAGTCTTCTTCACCATTCAGATTTATTCATTGTTTTGTTCAGTTTTTTCAACTAAGGTTAAGGCTAAGTTGAACCAAATTTCTAATCAAGTTTTGATTTATAAAAAAGCGTAAGTATTTTTTTAAGCAAAGTATTTTAATTTGTTTGAATGTTTTTAGGTGCATTGTATTAATGTATGAAAACTTCTGAATACTTGACCGTCAAAAATATTTTTTTATAAAGCATACGACACTTTTGCTAATAATATATTCTTATTAATTATAAGACGCTGTATTTCTTTACTATTTGAATTACTGCGAATGAATTAAAACTCCAGTTTTATGATACCCTTATGGCCTACTTATATAATTATGGGACACAACTGTATATATTTTTAATGATCTGTAGAGAATATTATTTAATTAGAGAAACACTTTTAATTACTATTATACAAATAGCCGTAATTCGTTTTTCTATTATACATTTATTTTAGGACTTTTAATTTTTCCTTATGTTATTAATACTATATCATAACGAACATTTCAAAGGCTCTAATAGTGATATATCTTAAAGTAAATTATTTATAGCAAGAACAAAATTCTCAATTTTATCGTAGGGCATTTCTAATCAACAGTTTTCTCACGATCCATCTGTTCACTTCGACTGATTAGCGGCACTTTCATTTTAAAACACCACTATTGCACTTGGCTCATTAAAACTATAACAGTCCGTAAAACTGCGCGGATTCCCATAACGACCTTGCAAGTAATCTGCTTCAATGTAACGGACTTAGAAAGTGCTCTATTGAGTCGATATCGGTTGAGATTAACTGATATTTATTACTGAAAGGGCCTTACATTAGTACTATAGTGTGTTTACTCCATCTGGCTGGCTCTTTGGGGCATTGTAACAGCACCATTATTACACTAAGTGCTATTTATTTTACTTGTACTAATATATATTTAATTGTTGTCATTCTAGCATCATCTATACACCAGCTCTATCACGAGGTTCTGTCTTTTCGATAAGTATCGTAAAGTACAGAATTTATAAAACTAATTTCAATTAACTGTTTATTATAAAGTATTCGAAAAATATGATTGCTCACCTCATTTTCGCTTTGATTTTATTATATTAATTTTAACAAGATTAAATAATTGTTTATGATGTAAACAATTATTTAATCTTGTTAACGTCATAGAATCAAGAGTATACACTCGTAGCTACTGAAAGTCTGTAAAAAACACTGGACCAGTGTGGATTGGTTAACGTCGTATACATTTTTGAATTTCTTCGCAGATGGATGTTGCTTTATGATGTTTTCCGTACGAGAATCAGATAAAAAACATATGAAAAACCAAAAACAAATTGGTTCAAGACGGGATTGACCTCGGTTGGTTCGATTAGAATACTACTCATTAGTTTCGATTGGAAGGTTAATTATTGCCTATTATAAAACAAAGACCCCGTTATGTTAGTCTGCCTGTGTATTCACACTTACATATATTAAAAAGTACTAAAATAATGTTGGATGACGCGTGCGCAGTAAGTCCGGGTGGTAAACTTATTTATTGTACCGTCTTACAATAGATAATGTGAGCTGACAACTGCGGAAGATATTAGAATTCCGAAACTGATATTGAATTTAACAAATAGTTTCTTTTTGACATTTGTTTGCCCTCTTTATTCTAATATTTGAATAGTTATTCTGTTATTCTATACGGAGACGAAGACCACAATTACGTGATTATTTATCGGTTTTGCCGTTGCTGTTAATTGGAATTATAATGTGTTGTAACCATAACGGTTTTGTTTAATGTATATCATATAGATAAGTAACATGTATATATATACATATTACATCATAAATGCACAATTACGTGCAAACTTTAAAAATCAATTAGAAGGGAAATTGTTAACGTTCATTTTAATAACGGTGATCTCAATAGTCAGAAAGCAAAGAATCATTTTTGATCGATCGAAATTGACATTGATGGTTTTTGGAGGTTTGAGTTTCTAAATTTGTGTTTGTGTCAACCAAACTCAGTGTTATTTCCTTTTCTCAATTTAGTTAGAGATTCAGATTGTCGCTAGTGTTACTGCTCAAGTATTCGAAAAATAATAATCTCAATGTTGATCAACCAGAATTGGTTGCAGAATAGCCTGGTATGGACTGGTTGCTATTCACTTTTGTGTCGGGTATTCCTTCCCTTCGCCGTTGTTTTTATGGTCCTATGCTGAAGCTGCAGATGGCTATGTTCAGCTTTACCTTGAGCGTGTTTGTGGAAGGCGCACGAACGCAAGGTACAACACCTAGCCTGTTAGCGCCCTTACGAATCTACCCGGTATACGTGACGGTACCGGGTATATGTTTAACGAAGGAAGTGCGGCCCGGGTCGTCACGCTTGCCGACGAGCGCGGTGTGTAGGAATGTAGAGGAGTGGATGCGTGGGTGTGCGCCGGTTGGTGGCCGGCGGGAGGGATTCGTTAGCGCGAGTGATGGGGTCGGCGAGTTGTGTGGTGTAGTTGTGGGTAAACTCAATTAATCAAAAAACGTAGCGGACATATTTTCTAAATCCGGTAAAGTTTTGATGATTAAACTGCTTATGTAAATCACACTTCATGCGCACGCTATTGTTATTAGAGAATACATAAGAAGATTTACGAGTATATTATTGGTATAATTATACATACTGTATACAATCATATGTCATAATTCTATAATAGCTGCAATAACATGTCAAAGAACTAACTTGTCAAATAATTTTTTTTTATGCTTATTATACGGCAAGCGAAAATAGTGGATCTCTCTCTCTCAAACCTACGTCTTAATTAGACATAGATAAAGACGACGAATAATATTTGCACTTTTAGGTTTTATATTTTTTACCTAGAAAGGTATTTCCAAAAATATTTATTAAAAAGTGCGCATATTGACTGCCGATAATTGCTTGCTTGCATTCTCCTTAAAAAATAAAAATTCCTGTACAAAATGCATTTGGTCTTTCTTTTTGTGTGTCTTCGTTAAACACGCTGTCGTGGAAAGTCAGCCTGATTGACTGATCTGTACATAATATATATTTAAGCCAAAGGAGATGTTCTAAAAATAAACAATCCCGGTGCATAAGAAGAGCTACTTTCCGATTTTAGATAATACATAAAATAATCTTCTTAACTGTCATGATCACTCTACCGGGGGCTCAACAGCATTTTTTGTTCAATAAATTTTGTAGGCGTTTCCATTAAAAACTCATAGTATGGCTGTACTCAGTGCAGTGCATCATGATTATCAACTTGTGTAGTAACACAAGTTGATAATCATGATGTCGATATGCAATTACTGGTTTGTGTAATTGAATCTCCTCCTTATCCCCTTTGAAGCCTAATTGAATTTGAATCTTATATTTGTTTGTAATATAAGTATATTGATTCGGATATTACTTAAAGATATTCCTTAAGTAACCTGACTTAAGGAACAAGATATTCCACGTCACTTTCTACAAATTTTAAAAATATAGTCGGGATTTCCTCCAATTTTCGGGTTAATAAAAATGTACGTAATATTACACGACAAAAAACTAACTCTTTTATATTCAATCCGCTAAACGACTTCGTTTGCAATAAACGTGTAATTTGGCTGTAGGAGGGCAACATTCATTTTTACAATAGCGTCGTAGAGTGCCAGCTACGATTTTGCTTTCGAATCAAACGGCCCGTGTGATCGGAAATTATTCGTTGCATTACCTCTAAATGTGCTGGGCATTCGACGTTAGTTACTTCTAGAACATTATAGATGGCTTTTGTTGCGATCTACAGTAGGGACTTTGTTCGTACAACGTTTAATTTTCTATAGAGCTAGGATTATTTTTAAGAAATAATTTATCCTGTTCTATATATTCAGTAGGTTTTCTATTTCCGTTTGACATTATCTTTCGTCACTTATTTCTATTCAATGCATGCGTGATCCTCCCGCATGGCTATTACCGCAAATATTTATTTAGAGCTTCTTGAGATGTTAGTATCGACATCGAATGTATCAGAATGTTTAAGATATTTTTGTTTTTATTTGGCGTTGCAATATTATATAGGAATACGACTTATCACAAGATGTTTATCTTTATGCTGGCTGTAATGCATTGTTTCTTTTAAAATTCAAAACTTATTTCGATAGTTTTTGGCAGAAACTGGTTAAATTTATAGACATATTTGATTAAGTAGTAGAATTCTACTTGACTTTGTTAGGAAGAACCCAGGCCTTGCTTACTCATCTAATTCAGTAACTTGCTCACATAATACGGTTTTAGTTTCAAGTCTGGGACTTTATTTGAAATTTTTAACGTATCAAAATCATATAAGCTTGTAGTTTTTGTTCAGTTCCTATAAACGAAAATAACGAACTGTGTCTATTGAACTTCCAAATCGTACTTTAGGTAGTAGTAGTAGGCAAATTTTTTCTTCATTTTGTGGTAATTATTATGCCAATGGATGGAAAACATGTAATCTAAATAATTTGATGTTAAGAAAGCTTTATGTTACTATTAATATTTTATCACAAGTAGCTATCGTTATTTTGTGTATTGATCAATGTAACGATTATATAGAACGACAAGAACAATGCATCGCATTACTATAAACAATTCATAAATTGATTGTTCTATTTGAGGACGCATAAATCTCATAATTATTCTAACCATGATCGTCGACGCCATTATCATACCGAGTTAGCACAAACCTTGAAAATCTTCTCAATTGGATGAATAGCCTGCGACTTTGTGAAACATCCGCGTTATGTAATAATTGAACAGGAAAATTAATTGAAACATTGTTTAACGTTCCTCTTTACATTGCGATGATTAAGAAACATAAAATAAATAAATATAAAATAAAAGTTTATCTGTGTTGATTAATTAAGAATATATATGCCACATTCTCTTTCGTATCAAATTAGAAATAAAATATTATTAAGCCAATTAGTTATTTATCAATGTAAACTGCCAACAAACATAAAGTTCGAGATGGCGACTATACTACAGGATAAGTACTTTATCATATCGTGTTTTGGTGGTACTTTACAGGTACCATATCTGTAAAGTAAAAAAAATACACTTCTGCCTAAGCTTCCGAAGAATAGGTGTAGTTTAATGTTTTAATATTGATAATCCATTGTCAGATACTGTGCTTGTATCAAAAATCAGGTACGAAGCCTAAGTTATGCACATTGTTTAATTAGTGTATTAGTAAGTTATGTTATTTTGGAGAGGAGAAAATGTATCCAGTCCCATTACTAGCGATAGCATAATGCGTGTCAAAGATATCGCTTACGCTGCCTGTACCCTAGATCTAGACTTTCTATGTAGACCTAGAAAGTACGCAGATATTCAATCCATTTGCCCTGACCACAATGCTCTAGATTTGTAAAATAATGTATTGTTTTTCTGGTTCTGGAGCAACATACTTCTATGTTGTAATTAAGCAATAAATTTCACCGGTCTCTACCTACTACCGGTACTCCTTAATACAATTCACTAGCTGCTTAAGTTTAATTAAAAATAAAATTCAACAGTCGTCTAATTTAGTTGATCAAAATATTGAGATTGAACTTAAATAAGTTGCTTAGTAGAGTATTAGTATCAAGTCGAGTTAGTTTTTTGAAACAATTGACGTATTATATCAATAAACTACAAAGAAAACGTGTATATATTGGTTAGTTTTCAAAGAAATAATTAATATTTTTTCTTTGAAGAAAATGTATTAAACTTACTGGATTTCTTGACTTGGCAGTTTAAGGTCGCTGATCGATCAAAAGAAAAGTTCCCTTAATTAGTTCCAAAATAAATTATGAAATTCGAATATCTAAAGAATGGATTTAATTTAATTGTATTTTATGAAGAATAATTACAGAACATTTGAACCAGGCTATTTTAAGACTTTAAATAGCTTTTGTATGTATCTACGCTGTTGTCGCACATGGCTTTTAGCACATTTGCACTAATAAATATGATATATGTATATTATATGTCATAGTAAGAAGTCGGCATTGAAAAGAGAGAATAATGGTGAAGCAAAATAACATGTATATGAAAAAGAGTACACGACCAATATGTATGAAAAGAGCAGACTACTAACAAATTAATTAATTTTTCGAAAACTATTGTACCTCACTAATACTAATAAAACTATATCCAATAACAAAAACGTACACATATATAAGGAGTACACACGTAGATGAATAGGTTTATGTTTATTTTATAAAGGCCGAAGGTGCAAGAGCATTCTTCGTAAAAAGTCTTGGGAATCGTTTAGATAAAAAAATGCAATTTAATGTTTTCGTTTATAATATAGCTACGTCAACTTTTGACCAGTCCAAACTTCAAACAGCAAAATAGATATGGAGGATATATATTTTGCTGTTTGAAGTTTGGGCTACAGTATTTTTACTGAATTTTCATTTTCGATTCAGTTTCTTCAATACTTGATCTTCATTTAAACATTCTTCCACAAAAATGCAATTGTTTTTTGTCATATAATTTTAGATGAAATTCACAGTACTGCTGTGGTAAATCAGAAAAACTACCAGCATAATTATCTGCGTTTATTTTTGGTATCCCACTCGTTTTCATTTTGAAAACTATTTATTGATTTGTCTGTACATCGTTCTCGTAAATTCATGTCTCTCTAAGGTAAAGTTCGTAAAAAGAATGAAAATCATATAAATGTGCAATGCAATATTTAGATTTTGTGTTTCTCATATTCTATTGTGAGATAGTGTGCAAATTTAACATTATTGAAAGATTTCTATATGTGTATTCTAATTAAAGTAATAAATTAATGAAATAAAAATATAAAAATGTACCTATTCAGTAACAAACACATTGATATTTTTTTGTTCGAAATTTGGCAATGACACTAACCAAATGACACCTGTCGATGAGAATAGTATGAAAGGATTCAAAAGTATTATGCAAACATTTCATTAAATATTTCCTAACACCTTGTTCATTGCATGTTCATTGTAAATTAAATTTTTTATTCACTTTAAAAATACATAAGAACCAGATATGAATATAACTCTAAAAAAAATATTGGATGAAACGCACTAACTTAGTGGCTAACTACCGCACTCACAGACGTCAATTAATTTTATTGCAACATTATTTTGAATTTACAAAACAGCTGTTGTTATTACACGAAGTGACAGATAAAGCCGCTCGAGCACTATGATTATTATTATTTTGCCATAGTGTAGTTAAATCGGGTACTTTCCGGATATCTACTGGATACTGTTATTGTCAACAAGGAACACAGAAACAAGCCGAGCTAATTTGCCATAAATAAGCTACTGCCACCGGCCGTTATCTCACGGAGCCGGTTTACGTCCATGACCAATGTAATAATGGCGTCGAAAGTGAAAACTTAACGCTGAAAGTAAACAGTACAAATAATAGATACATTTATATCAAAAGTAATGTCTAATCATAATGTCATAATGTTTAAAAAATGTCTAATCTGGCTGCAATACAAATCTATGTTATGTATACGAATATAAAAATCTATGTTATATCGCCATCCACAAGGCAATTGTCTTAAATACTATAATTTCAATTTTCCCCTCCAAACGACTGTCCCAGCCTCGAGAGATCGTGCATGCTTGTCTGAGACTCCGCTACAATTAAAAAATATCTGTAAGTTTTTTACTGTACAGGCTGCCAAGTTGTAGAATGGGTTGCCTGTTTTAGTTCGTCAGAGATGTACTGTCCAATCCATTACGCGCTACTTAAAAATTAACTTAAGTTCTCTCAAGCTTGTCATTAATATAATGTTAAAATATTGAGTATAGCTTATAATTAATTGTGAAAATAGATGTATGAGTTGATTTAAATAGTTATTAAATGATTACATGACATTTATTTTATAGTGGGTATAATTTTGTAAAATTTGAAATAAATATTTAAATTTTATACAATATATATCGTATCCAGTGATTAGTCGATACCGTCAGTGTCTAATTAATAATGTTGCTAAAACCAAGCGCGGGTAATTTTTTAGCTTTCGCCTTTTGGATGTAGATATCTACATTTTCCAGTGTTCTCATGCCATGGTGGATGAACTAACGTTAGCGTGAACGTTAACGTTAACGATATAGTGATAGTGACATTATAACGTTATATCATACGAGTACGTCATGTTAACTTATAAAATTTGTCACAACGCTGTCACAGTCTTGTGCTCGTTGTTTCAAATATTATAGAACATTTTAGAAAATTTATTGTTACCTTGTTGTTGCTGCTGAAAGTTTATGGCATCAAAATGACGATGTATTTATTTCTCAATAATAGAATTTTACAATTGCTTGATTGACATAGTGCGCTTCAAATACGTGTTGCTTTGATAGAATTTTATTTAATCAATGCCTACAGTGTATGACTAACACGACAGTAGTTAGAGTATAGTTGTCTATTTCTCTCAGGGCACGATATTAATTTGAGGATAAATCTAAATGTTACCCAATTATCGAGGAGTGTTAATAGAGTTCGCGTTTCAGGATCTATTTAATACTTTAATATTGCTCAGAATATGTTAGTTAAGTAACAGATACCATTAGTTACTTATCTTAGAAACAGAAGAGTCGGTATTTTACTACCTTCTTGGTCGCAGAGATCGGGCGAGATCTGTCTCTGCCGTTATTGACTGCGGCAATGCTGGCAGACGAGGGAGGTTGGAGGGCTGTGGCCTCCTTCTGTGAAGCAGTGATGCTCCAGAAGGAGGCCGCCGAGCGGGGTCGGGATATGGCCGATCCCGCTCAAAGGAGGCGGCGCCGGGCTCGGTAGCACAGCTGCGCCGCCGCCGCGGGTCGCCGGCGGGCGCGACAAAATCGCGCCCGCGGATACGGCGACCCGGGAGGGACCACGCCCCTTCCATGGCCGGGGGGCGTCATCGGTGGTGGAGATCGGGGGAGCTATTGTAGCCTCCCCCGAGGAGGGCTCCCCAGTATCGGCCGGGGAGCAGAGGCTGGGGGTTCCCGGAAGTAGCTTGGCGTTCCCGGGGGCTCCCTACATATCTGAGGAAGGCCACCCCTGAGGTTTTTAGTGGGTAGGCCTCCCCCTTCTGGGGAGGAGAGCCCCACATAACCGCCGGCTCGCCACAGCCGGGGTATGCAACTTAATGCATTTTCCTCAGGGGAAAAAAAAAGGTATTTTACTACCACTTTTATTGTCTGAACTTGTCATAAGTTCGGAACGTATATACACTGTGGATTTATTGAGGATTACAAAAGCTGCCAATATCACTGGAATTACATATTCTAAAAGTGACTAATACCTCTTATCATCAGTGGTACAATTTGCTTGTTTGTCAATACGTAGCAATAAAAACATTTTTGTGAGCTTGATTTCTCTGCTTCAAGCATCTTGTCTCACGCTAATACTTGAGTATGTTTTGATTGACCTAAGAATACTACTAAGGATTAATTATTGACTACGATTATGTAAGATTAGATCATGATAGATGTAGGTCTAAGGTTCGCAGTATTATGAGCCTTCTATATGATCCACTTTAGAGCCGCAGAACAAGAGAAGTGTATGGAGTTTCGAACAATGTTTATGCTGGTTTCACATGAGGATAGAATAAGTAATCTGTCGCTGGTCTATTTTTTGGGGTAGTTTTGTACTCCCACTATCTTTCTCGTCCATCTTGCAGTTGGACTCGTGTCGTGTGAACGCGAGGGTAGTGTAGTGCATAGAGCGTTCAAGTACATGTCTCGACGTTTGTTATATTTTACTTTTATTTATATTCTCTCTCTCGGACTGTACATATTTTTGAACGCTAGTATTCTTCCGAATTGTTACGTCCTACTGCTTCACTGTTTTGCACTAGTGTGCAACCAGCGTTAAGAAATCTACGACAACAAAAGCAACCTAATTTTTAGACTCTTTAATAACTAAATTACAAATCGCTATCTTATTGATTTGTTATATTGTTGGCTTCAAATAATTATTTTAAAGCTTGTTTAATTATTATTTTGACTTATTCCGAGCAGTCTTGAGTCTATTTTATATTATTCTAGTGATGTACAGCAGAATTTTCAATCAACTATTAAATTTTCCTGTTAGGTTCGATCGATAGCTCGCATATACTTCTGTGGTAAAAGAAATACATCGTGATGTAACCTAAATACAATGGCAAACAAATGCAAAGGTGTAAGTCGATCAATCCATACTGGGCTAATGTGGTTAAGTTTGGTTTATTAACTATAATTTAGGGTACGCTGGTGCCCCTTGGTGGGGACGTACATGCACTATGATGATAATGATAGTATACTAACTACTTCTACATAGTTAAGTAGCAAAACTTATCTATTTTGGTCGCCTTTGTATAATGTTTTATGCATTTTTGTATTCCGCATAGCTGAAATAAAAGAACGTGAAATTGACGCACAGAAATTCATTTAAAATCAAGGTTCATGAGTATTGTCTTTTGAAAGTATTCGGGATTGACGAAGAATCATTAATTAGGCAACCTATTCACGCATTTAGGCTTCGATCCATTCGACCTGTTACTTATAACTTACATCAGATTAGATGGAGGGCAAAAAGTTTGTTTCCGTGCACGGTCCATTTCCTACGAGATCGCGGCCAGTGAACGTCCGACTTTATTTTTTTCCAATACAGCGACTGCAATGTACTGGATGGTGGGATGTTGCACAACAGCACTTTTCTTACAATTCCTGTTGATTCTTATGTCATGGACACAAACTTCCTTGTAATGCATTAAAGGAAACGTGTTTAATTTCTTCACATAATTCTGATTACACTTGCATTTCACTAATACAGACTTATCATTATATAAAAACAGCGTTTATGTTTGGCATGTAGCTATTTGACGATAATCTATAGAAAATTACGTATATTGTAAATCGAAATTTGAATTTTGCATAACATAGGAACCAAAATTTTATTAAAATTATAGATAATAAAATAATAGCCAATAAAACTGTGTGTCCAACATAGAAATAAGGTGGTTTTAAAAATCTTATTGAACATAACATAAAAATTAATGAATTAATAGGAAAACTTTAAACTTTCGCATGAAAAATTCGTTGCTGTATTAACAAACATTTTTTGATGTAGGTATGTATGTCATATTGCTCTAGTTACACACCTGAAAAAAACATAAACAAATATAGCTTAAACATTTTCAATATATACGTTTAGTGGCATCTTTTTCGCATTTAACACATTTAAATGTGTAGATTTTGGAATATTTCTAATTGTTGATGGTTAATGATTGCATTGAAATCCTTAGTTATTAAAAGCTTATGCTACATAACCTGATCCAACCAGATCCTTTGTTTTACCTCTTATATTAAACTTATACATCCTCACCGAGGGGTACAAATCTACCTAAACTTCTTATTTTAGGGAGATAAGGTCTTAGTCAACCACGCTGACTGAATGCTGATTCATCGTAGAAGCTTGGAATAAATGTTTTTAAGAAATTTAAAAAAACAAGAAATCCTGTCACGTGGCAGGGTTGTTGCTACAGTTTCCAATTGAATAGCCAGTGGCGAGACCACAGGTTAAATAAACTCGCAACGTTCACAGTGTAAAAAATAAATCTTAGAATTTAGATAGGTTGGTGTAGAAACTGTATTGGAAAAAAACAGGAGTGACTATTTTTACCATTCTTCTATTATTACAGGTGGATAGATTTCGAGAATATTTCGATTAACTACACAGTATAAAAATATACCGTAGGTATACTACTAGTAAATTCATATAATTTTGTAATTATTCTTACTTCATTATTTACGCCAGGCAAAAAAAGAGAACTTAATTTGAATGATGTTTTTATTATTATCACAATCAAGATCTTTTCGACAAATTTTTTATTTGTCTAAGTAGACATTAACGTTCCTAATTCACCGTCTATTGTGACATACTTTATTTTAATTGCAGATTACGTGACGCCCTCAATAGCGGCAGTATGTTTTTTTTACAAACACTTCTTTATTTATTCGCAGTGGTCGAAACAAGCCGTCGCACTTTTTTACTTGTTATTTCTCTGTATCTAATCATGAACTGTAGTTTAGTGTAGTTGCAAAAGATATTAAATAATATATTATTCTTATTACGTTGCAGGTATTACCGCTAATAGTTTCTGCGCTGGCAATTAAAGTACCTGTCGATTACAACGATGAATCAGCTGTTACTGTTAATACCACAAGCTCTATACCAAACAAACCTTTATATTACACAGAAAATAAAGATAGTGTTGATAGTTATCTCATACCGCCGGATCCTCATAAGCCTGAAGAAGTATTACCAGATTCAGTTGTCACACCAGCTACTTATCTTCTTCCGCCATCGCTGGATCAACAACAACCGAATTATTATGCACCCACAGAGTCAGGAGACCAGAGTGACTGGTATCCAATTGGGCAAACGACACCTGAGGAACAAGAATTGAAGCTGTTGCCACCTCGAAACGAGATGGCTCCAATACCTATATTTAACATGGCGCCCAATGACAACTCTGGTATACTTAATGTGATACAAAATAATAGAACTCCGAAATCATTTCTCTTTCCAATACCGTCCATAAAATTAGAACCACCTGCAGAAAATGCGCAGAACGATTTTACCATAAGAATTCCATCTGAAGAACTAGAATTACCTTCCGATGAAAAGTATTCCAGATTTAAAGTACCTTATTCTGATAATAACCTTCAATTAAATGGAGAACTACCCAGCTTAGTGACTCACCTTATCCCACCAAAACCTCTCTACAAATTCAAAAACCCAACAAAATTATATCCTAAAAAATTCCATGGGATTTTCAAGACAGTTCCAATTCCAATCTCACCATACGCAGATGAAACGCCAGTTGAACTTCCCAAGGTTAAACCTGCGAAGTATCTGCGACCAATTGAAGGAATTGAAAGTCCCATATTGACGCCGATAGATGAAAAGAAAATATACCAGATACAGCAAGCTGAAGAGAAACGAAAATTTAAAAATGAGGATGAGCTATCTCAGGTTTGTTAAAAATAATTGTCAAACGTATATTTAATATAAGCAGTTTAATACTTACAAAAGTTATGTTAATGTTACCTTTGTTATTATTGATCTTGTTTTGATTATTGTATTCTATTTGACATTTAGTTACAGTGCATTTTATTCGATAATTATTTTTGTTTTGTTAAGCACTCGTAATAACAATAATATACTTAAATGCTTATTTGCTGTTTCCTGTTAACTTTACTTTCAGTTAAACTACAATTAATGTATCGTGTTTGCACAGAAATACAAGGGCTCTTCTTAGCTTATGAGTATTATTACTTCGTACGTTATTTTGACAGAGGGCTTGTATAATCGCTAACGCTCATCCTCTCAATCAAGGGAGGTTAAATTTAATGTGATAGCAACGATAATTCTTTACGAATGTTTGGTTTGTTTCAGGAAACGTACGAGCCAACACCTGATAATTACGGCGATGTGTCCCCCACGGAACAAGTTGTTTCCGAAACCAACTTTAGACAGCCCGGATGTATGTAAACAACAACATTATTATGTAAATTCGCTTTCCAGGTCAACTTTGCTAATAAAACTTTTGTAAAAAGCTAAGTTTATCTAACTTATTAAAATTTATAGATGAAATATGAAACTGAAAATCTTGTTGGGTATGAATGGGGGATGCAAAAGTGAATGTGGAACATAAGTAACATATCTTACAGTGCGTTCTCGGAATCCAGTGCAAGCTTCGTATATTTAATAAGATATTTTAAAAATATACAATGTAAGATATACGTAGATATTGTCTTATCTTCTCTGAAGATTTGTCAAAATATATAAAACTATATAAACACATTGCTCATTTCTCTTTTTTTAAGATACTATTTGTTTAATGAAATCATTCCTACAATATTTATTTATCAAGTAAAACGATAATGCTTTCTACATCTCTGTCCTAAATATTGCAATCAAAAACTATTTCGATGATTTGATTGATGTAATTTGTTATTTTCATTAACACAAAGTCACTTGGGTATTATGATAATGGCACGTGCAATCGAACACAATAATATCACGAAACTTGTTCGTGTATCTTTTGTCTACGAGCAACCATTCTTGCAAATCAAATGGCAACACTGATTCTAAGTTATTACTTATTTATGGGTGTCGAAAATGTTAACGTGCCTACCTTTTTATTGCATTCATTTATACAATAAAATGTGGTAATACGAAATGAATTTCCCTAGAAAGTAAGCTATCGTTCGCTAGTGATCAAACACGAGCGTGAGAAAATTGGTTTTCAATTTTATTGTGAAGCGACTAATAATTTAGAAGCCGAAATTGTCTATTAACGTAAAGTAATCGAATTAATTCAATATGCGTAATGAGAATTTTCAGTGATATCAAATATTATGAAAGATTAATGTAGCCGTTTTGAATAGTCCTCGTATAATAATGATAAAACATATCTTAAATTAAAATCTTGAGGCAACTAAGAAGCCTTAAGTGGGATCAAATGCAATTATCAATACAGAAGAAATAGTTAGTTGTATAAGTTAAATACAAAAAAATCTCAGACTAATATGTGTTATTGTGGAATATATTATATATGCCATATTTGTATGTACACCACTTGGTCCCCATGCCCGCCGATGACAGAGCGTCGCATGGCGCCACCAACGAGATATCTGAATCTGGATTAAAGTTTTCATTTATAAATCGAGTTATATATACTTAATGATAATATAAATATAAAACGACTGTGCTCCATAATAAATTTTATTTTATATACATATGTATATCTATAATGCCAGTACAATATTAATTGATATGTGTTGTTGCGCTATACTAATCTAATTTGTACAAATCTTATTTAATTCAATCTATCATTTAGAGGTCGTGAATATTTTGATAAAATAACAAGCATTTCTTAATTTAATCATAGAGCGAACCAAAACGCCTCATATTATATACTTTAAATTAAATCGCTAGGAGAATATTGAGTTAAATCAAACACGTTCTTTTTCACTTGGCTATGTAAACAATATTTAAGGTTGCCGTATTTTTCATATTACATTTTAAGTGCTGAAATATAGCATATATAATAACAAGCGCTGTATTAAAATCTAATACAATAAACAAAATCATATTAGATACATCACTTACAACTCAAACAAAGCTGAACTAAACACTTAATAGTGGTCACATTATTTATTATAATCGCCTCCGTTCAGAATAGCTAAATAAACATTTAAGAAATGAAAAAACAGAGAAAAGACATTACGAAGAAATATAATTATTTCTATATATTATATAATTGACAGCGCAGGTCGTTGACTGTTAAGCGGTACGAAGTTTGCTGGGTCAGCTAATACGAGTAATTAAATAAAAATAAACTTTAAATAAATTAAAGGAAGTAATAAGGAAGTAACTGTTTGATTTGAAGTAAAAGAGATTTTGTTTTTATCTTTTTATTCATAACGAAGCACCTTTAGCCAAATTGTGTGATGATGGTGGAAACGAATATCAAATCATCATCGTTGTTAAGAAAAGTAATCTGAATCATCTAACCTATCTTTCCTCTATGTTGTTACGGTTATCATAAACTGTAGCATTGTTTTAAAAGTGAAAGATGAATGACTTTTATTTATTGATAGGACTTTTAATAAGTAACATAATATCACACAATCATGCTTTAAAATGATTGACTATGATAATAATAAAAATATTAAAGGAAACTAACAACTTTGAATATTATTAAATGTGTAGTATAGATATGTTTTGATCTAATAATGTGATTTCTGAACGGATTTTTCAAATATATTCTTTTCTCAACAAAAAGTCAACAGAAATCATATCCATATATAAAGGGCTTTTAATTTAACGATGGAAGAGCCCATACAACATTAGTATAGAAACAAAAAAATAAAACATTAGAGATTATGTATGAGCTATGATACCCTATTTAGGCCAAACATCACTAAAAGCATGATGTCTTTGTAAAAGAAGTAGCTACAAGTAATTTGTGGCTTTCTCGATACAAATAAACGTAATATCTTTTTTTGCTCTAAATTGATTTACTGTCCTTTTAATGTAGCCAAACGTGTTACTTTTCGCCATGTAATGATTACATATATTATACGAAGTAAGGGATTTGATCGTTCCATCATTTCTTCCTTATATATATATGTTATGGGCTAAGTGACTTATCCGTCATTATTCATAATGCCCGGGCAATATGAATAATGCCCAATTATAAATCTAACAATCTGAATGGAACTAAATAGAAATCACATCTCCGATTATTCAACTTTTTTAAGTTGAATAATTTACTCTAAAGTTAAAAAAGTCTTAATAATCAGTCTCATAGGTTAATAGTTATTGTTAAAATAGATTATTTATTCTATAAAAGCTCCGAATCTTTGGACTTAATAAACAAAAAATAACGTTGAAGTTCAAAAGAAAGAACTACCTATGTGAAATTTACTATCTAATAAATTTAAAACTCAGTTATTTTCAATAAGTGTTCGAAACTTGATAAAATCAAATAAGCATAAAAAATATCGTTAATTCACATTAGTACTAAACTGTGATTATGAATTTTAAACTAAAGTCAAAATATTTATGTTAACTTGCTTGTTTATCAATTAATTTATAATTTGGCTTTTATTAAGTTTTCTACCGCTGATAACAATGGTGGTTTCATTTTTCTTTGCAGCTTGGAAATATTGCA
Source organism: Scirpophaga incertulas (assembly GCA_036419045.1). NCBI lineage: Eukaryota > Metazoa > Arthropoda > Insecta > Lepidoptera > Crambidae > Scirpophaga > Scirpophaga incertulas. The sequence continues at coordinate 15,685,296 of CM071639.1, read as the reverse complement.
CGCTCACTTGCACATGCAAACGTATAGGTGAGCCTAATACTTCCAAGCTGCAGCGAGATACTACTACATATAATAGTTTCCAGCGCTAAAAAACTTAACAATTTCAAATTAAAAAACTAACGAAATCGAATTTAAGTCACAGCTGTGGTCATTACACTTAAAATAAACTCAAAAATTTTAAATCGTTAATCAAATTAGTCTCATTATTTGAATTAAAAAAAAATAGTCGCTGTGATGACGAAACTTAAAATCAATTCTCAAGTTTAAAATACAAAAAGCTATTTAATTTAAACTTTAAGCGCTTCAAATTATATAAAAGTTACTTTATATAATATAGATATATAAAATTAATTATATAAAAACACCGCAACACACCACGTAAAACTTTACCTATTAATCACATTGTCCGATCATCATGTAGCTATATTCATGATGCCCCGGCAATGTGATAAATAGGTGAGTTTAGATTGTAATTAATCACTTGGCCCGATATTGCAGTGCATTATTCATACTGCCCGGGCATTATGAATACTGCCCGCATTATTCACTTGGCCCATAACATATAAATAAATAACAGTAAAAAATAGTTTTAGTTAGCACGTGATTTAGTTATGACTACAAATTACTAAAGCTCCCAACAAACTATGTAGACTTTAAACACGTAAGCTTAAAACATAAGTTTTAAACTACTACTTGACTTACGTTATTTTATAAGAAACATTTAGAAACTAAGTTCTATTTATACTCCGTTGTATGTATCATTTCATGTAGTAAAATATCGCTTAAAAACAAGCGGACGTTTTAATGTTATTAATAATTAAACATACTTTGTGCATGCCTACTCGTATATCCACAAAAGTCGCTTTAAAGGGCTTTAAACATTTCTACGCCAAGTCACAAGAGTCCCTTTATACACTGTATCACGTATGGATACTCGTATATACGTTTATTAGCACTTCTACCTATGTCAAGCTATGAGTCGTACAAAAATGTCTTCGGGATCATCAGCTTATATGGACTGTATACCTCCAGAATTATGTTGTCTCACTTCCCATTGAGGCTTATATCAAAGATTACTACAAAATGCTACTTCGATAACGTTTATAATATTTCACCCAAATTCGTTTGTCAAAAAAAAACCGGACAACGTTCGTTGACCGAGGAACATTCTTATTGACCTCTCGATCAATGGTTGTAACCACTGAATATGCGTTCTAATTTAATACGTAAACTTATTACTGTAACACATTGACTCTTTATTTATTTTAACCTTTTAAGTACTGAGGTGGTTTTTAACACGGTATTGAATCTGATTAACCATTCGACAAAAAGGATTTCATTTCTCTAAAATTTTCCCGATAGTTTGATTTCATCTAATTGTGATAATTTGTGTTACAGACCAAGCGTACCAAGCAAGGCCATCACCAGCACCCTTGAAGCAGAAAGCTGAGAGTTCTGAGAACGTCGCGCAGGCTCCCCCAGCGCCGGATGACCGTACAGAGTTCCGCATGCATGGCATGAAAGGCCCTCACAGCTATCAATTCGGATATGACACAGGAAAAGGGTAATTTTATTACATTATTTTTTTTTATAGCGAATGGTATTATTTAAAATCAAGTTTATTTGATTTTTTATGTACATACTAACAAAAATACAGCCCACCTGATGGTAAGTAGTTACCGACGCTTATAGTATAAGTGTTTCTGTGAGTTTTTGAAAAAAATTGCAACTCCGCAAATACCACATTTAACAGTGTAAAATGAAAAGTCACACAGAAATTTCACCACTTGTTTCCTTTAGACCAGAACACCGGCAATGCGAACATTACTATTTTGCGGCAAAAATAAGTAAGACGGAGATATGACGCCCCGTATGGGCCCAGAGAACTCGGGGGGTTTTAGTGGGTAGGCCGGTCCTCTTGACCGGAGAGCCCCACACACGGCCGCGTCTTGCCAGCGCGGTGTCAGGGTGCACAAGGTCGCATTTCCCCCCCTAAAAAAAAAAAAGACTGAGATATGACGGAACAAACGAGCCTGGTAGTCTCCCTAATTAATCATGTGTTGTAATAACATTGTGTTGCGACGACGACGACGACGAATAAGCTATTAAAGCTGACTTTAAAAAGTTTGAAATTAAATCCTCTTTAAAAATTAGTATTAGGATAGATAGATAGATAATTAGTTTATTTGTTATAGGTAAATAGGCAAATTGGTTGTTTCTCGGCATTGCGTGTATTCCACTCCCATCGGTTAAAATATTATATATTATTATTATATAATTCACAATTTTAAAATCGTACATTTTGTCCTTGTGCTATTTTAATATAAGAATATTTACATTTTTTTTATATGTTACATATTATTAAAAAAAAATTTAAAAGTTTTTTGAACACTACACATACTCGTATCTACACTTCTACGTAAATAATAATAAAATAATAAATTCATTTATTTGCGTAAACATGGTATACAAGCTGTCATATGGTTATATTATTGATCAAACATGTTTAGCTAATCTTATAGCATGCAAATGTTTTACTATTACATTGATGTGTTTAGGTTCAAAAATTCTTGGGCGCTATAAATATTAAATTTACAGAATTTTCCTAATACATAGACGTGTTTAGATTTAGAAATTCTTGGATGCTATAAAAATTAAATTTACACAGCCATTTATATAATTCCTTTTTAAACGATCTGATATTATAGTTTTTTATGTCTTTTGGGATTTTATTATAAATTCTAATACACATATTTAGAACACTTTTACTATATTTTGCTAATCTCGGAAAATCATCCAAGATAAGCCTACCTGGATCTCGACAATTTCTAGGAAATTTATCACATGCAGTTTTAAAAAGATACTCCTTCGTCTTTTCACAAACACACAGACTTCATAAATATATAATGATGGTAGCGGTAACAAACCAAGTTCTCTAAATATCGGCCGACATGACACATCAGGTCTCAATCCATACATTGCCCGAATACACTTTTTTCTGTGCAATAAACACTCTATTGTGGTCAGTACTATTACCCCATAAAATCAATCCATAGCGCATAATTGATTCCACGTATGCATGATAAGTAGTGACAGCAGTTGCCGTATTGGTAAACTTTGCAATATTTTTAAGAGCGTAAACAAATTTATTCATTCGATTAGATACGTCATCTACGTGAGTTTTCCAGTTTAAATTTTGATCTATTATAATTCCTAGAAATTTAGTTTGTGCTACTTCACTAAGATTTGATATGTCAAGTTTGATAGACTAGGTTCCTACTTCTATAATTCGATTTTAGCTTTAGAATGACAAATTGCAATCGTGTACAGCTGTTAATGTATGGTATTTTCCAGTTTAATATACAATTTATTGATTGTTGTAATGCTTCCAGAAAAAATCGTCAGTTCCGGTATGAGGAACGCGATAATGACGGTTTGGTTCGGGGTCATTATGGTTACATGGACAAGTTCGGCAAACTGCGCGTCGTCAACTATAGCGCCCATCCCGATTATGGATTTGAGGCGCACCCGCAAGAAGCTACCAAAGAGGAATGAATGTAAACAAAAACTGATACGGGTGCAATTCTCATGTGCTATGTGTAGCTTAGCAAAATAGAGTTTGGAAAAAATATATCATTAAGACTGTATTCCTCAAAATATTAGGTAGCGGTGTATCCACATTTCGCCAATTATGTAGGTTCTAATTAAGAAAGGCCCAGTTTAAACCTGGATAATAGTATCCGGACATTTCCTAAGCTTTGAGGTGTTTCTAATCAGAAACATGTTAATAATCATCTGCAAATCTCGAGGTCAGGGCCTATGAACTCTGGACTCGCTTCGTCTCACTTGTAATTACTAGATCTATGAGGTAGAAAATGAGGTTGCTACTTTGCAGTAATAAAACAAAAATATATATATAAAACTTTCTAAAAAAATATTCAGTTGTAGATATGCGAAGCTAACTACATCTACATTTTAATTTTAGCTGATGCCGTTTTTAGGATTTTAGTATTTTTTTCTTTAAATAACGCTCTATAGCCGTTGGCTATCGTATATTGCGGCACTTGGAGTATTGTCGTTATTTAAATGTACATGTTAAAAGCTATTGTACAGTTTATCTGAAATCAGGGATGTATGGAGTTTAATCGTCTTTTTATTTTCAACGTATTACAAATAAATTTTATTACTATAATATTTTAGTTGCCATATTTAATGGCAAATATAACTTAACGATTTTTTATTATTATTTAATATTTTATGAAACGTAATATACATATCAACGTTATACGATGATCTGATATCAATGATTTCAGTTAGTGATGAATATTTCATGCTCACTTAAGTGACTGTCTGTTTGATTGTAAAGAAATTATTAACTAACAAATGAAACTCAAGTACCCAAATTTTCTCATCTGTATAATGTTTTATAAACACATTGAGTACTAATGTGTAATAATAATAACTTAATTATTCATAGTCATCGATTACAGTAATCGTATAAGATTTATTATTTATGGAAACTATAATTGAATAATAAGGCGAGCTTCCGTAAGTAAGCTCTCGAATAAGCTCTCGTATACGATATTTCTTAATGATGTATTGCTCGTTTGCTAACTCTTGCATGAATAAAGCATACCGTAGTGTTATCATAGAGGTCGGTAAAGTGTAAATTATTAATTGTTATTAGGTGTATTTATTTTTCAAATAATAATTGGTTTCAATTGCTATTATGCAGTGAAATCACCAGATAATATTTATTGTTCACATTGTAATATAAATATTTATACATGTAAATTTTTTCAATATGAGCGTAAAATTTTATCATAACTATTATAATAACCAACAATCGTATACAACTATAAGTAATAACTATAGAGATATTTATTATAATATTTTTAGTTGTAATTGTAAATTTTCTGCGACATTGTTTGGTAATTTAAATTTAGTATTAAAATAAGTGTCATACTAAGTTTGATAAGATGTAGTAATTTATGATTTTTAGATCTACTAAAAATAAATTTTTTATTACCATTTGTGTGTTATTTGTATTTACAAATATTAAAAAACCAAGTACTTTTCTAAGTATTCAAAATGTAGGTGTCCCTAACTTAAAGTAAGTTACTTGAATAGCATAATCTGAGTTTCATATAGTATTCATATTCAATACGTACAGTATCTTTTACTTTTCTTTTTGATTATACTCAGTACTGCTCAGTTAACAAATTGTGTGCTTGCTTTAACCAGTATAAGAGTTAATCATTAAAATAACTTTTCTTCTAGTTGCTGTGCGCTGTGCAAACTACTAGTCCTGTTTGCTTTTAATCAACTTCAATGTTATACAGTTGATTTCTGCAAACGTTATGGCTTCAGCAATTTTCTGGCAAACAACATTTCAGACGTTTTAAATTTAAGATGTGGATTTTTATCGTGACTGTAGATAGCAAGAAGAATTATAAAGTTTCTAGTTAAAGGTAGATTCCTTTTTGCCACAATTTATTGAAACCGATTTTTTCGTAATATCTAATTTTATACGACAGGGTTTCTCTAATGACGGCATGCTGATTAGTGAGGTGTTAAGTGTTATTGGCTCGTCTTTTAAGAAGTTATAAATATAATATAAATTATATGAATTCTCCCCGATAAAATTTATTCCTGAACAATCAAAGGCAGTGTATTTAAAGTTGTTGCGCGAAGCGGAAGGCACAGCACAGCGGATACAGTAGGTAGGGTTAATTTAGAATGTATTAAAACAAGGATAAAATTGGTTGGGCGTGGTTGGGTAAGGGTTGATTGTAGTAGCTACATGCTGTAGGTACAGCATATGAGCATATGAGTATCCAATTGAGATTTTGAATATAAATTATGTACGTGGGTGATAGTGAAATCGAAAATTCAATGTGGACTCATGTGACATATTATTATGGCAGAAGGAGAAAAAGTAGCTCAAATAACATGGTTAACGTAGATAAAAATACCATTTTCTTAGATTTTTGGAAAGCTCATGACCGACCACCTATGGTCGCATCTCTACTGTAAAATTAGGGCTTATTAGAAATTTCATAGGCTCGTGACTTAAACGCGTCTCCTTTCTCCTTACCTTTCTCAAAGTGTACCTATGTCTCATTGATTTGTAACATCTTAAATAATAAACAGCCGACTGTAACCTCCCTCGCAGGGATCGTTCTTTTTAACGTTTATTTATGTTGCCGTATTTCCACATGTATCCCGGAATAGAGAGACGCTAATCAAGGAATAAATCTCTGTTCCTGGTAGAATTTATTGCGATCTGAGATTTGTTTCAGTTCGTGAGGCAGAGCGGCCGAAATAAACATTTCAGCAGACCATTACTATGATGGACATATATTACCATAAGGGATACTCAGATAGACTGAAAATTCGAATACCAGGGATAATAGGAGGCGCGGTGGAGAAAACTATAGCTAGCATACCGTTTGCGATGTTACCTGCTTTATATCGAATATCCCATAAGATACAAGTATTTTCCTGCGATAGAATAATGACTGTTGTTAGTTTAAAATAATACAACACAGATAGCAACACGGTCAAATTTTATATTTGCACTACAAAACTTCCGATTGTACGAGCAATAAAAGAGTCATCTCAGGGTGAAAATTCTAAATTTTATGTGCTGCTGTGTATAATAACTGAGAAAAAGTTTGTTGTGTCTATATTATTAAGGTATAAAGTCAACTAACCATTTTTTAAAAAAACAAAATTTTAAGTGATTTCTACCTTGACAAAGATATAGTTTGTCTCTATCAAAATAAGAAAGCAAATTTATTATTGAATAAGTAAAGTTGCTCCATAGTAAGCGCCTATGAAACTGCTTCAAGCAAAGTCCTAGTTACGTCATGCTCGTAAAACACATTCTTGTATAATAATACCCGGCGACTCAGAAATAGTGAGATAAAAAAAATACGTATAACGCCCTGTGTGATTATAATTATTAAAAAATATGTGATTATTTTCAAGTAAAAATACCGTCATTCGAATTGCTATTTTCCGTGTCCACATTTTGTTGAGAGTTAAATTGAATTATTGTCTCATTCAAAATGGATTTGGGCCGGGAACATTTTCGTGTAAAGATTTTTTATTATTTTAAATATAGCTTTAAATCAGACAAGTCATTTGATCGACTACAAATGAATGATTCATCTATAACAATCATGTACTGTTACGAATTCAAGCATTTTTGGAGATGTAGAATAAAATGATTATTTTTCAAAGACTGGTTACTGAGTAAAATATACTTGTAGTGAAAAATTTGATTCAAGAACATAGAAGAAGACAAAGAGATTTTGCATATACGAGTATTGAAGATGGTATTTTCAAGTGTTAAAAAAATTCTTTCAGCAACTTCGCGAGATCTGTTTTAAGATTAGTGAGTAAGATTAGGCTCGTCTCGGAGCGTTTACGACATTGTGGCAGGTAACGAATCCTGGATTTAACAAATTCATCAGTACGATCCAAAAATAAAGCGTCGTCGTTGAAACATACTTGGCGATAACCGTATTACGAATAAATTACAAGTAGAAAATATTACAATTGTATTATTGTGCTTTTTTCTTATAGGTCTAATATGATATCAAATTATTGGCCAGTTGATGGCAAGTGATTATAGTCGCCTAGAATATACGTTTTGTGAGATGTGCAGTAAATCTGCAATCCCCACAAGAACACAGTGTACGTTGTCAGATAAGTTAAAGAATCCATTTATTTCAATGCTATTTTTTAGCGTAAAACTATGTCAAACATAACAAAATAAACTTTCCCACTATGACTTTTGATATTGGGAAAGTCGGGATATTAAATTTAACGCTGACGTACATACATCTCTACGCTATATATCTTGTTGTCACCATGGTGGCATTTTATGTAGGAGCGGGTAAAACAAAGAGTTTCGTCCTACAACTTTTAAAGGTATTACAGTTGTTATGTTGTTCGGGGGACACTGATTGAATGAGAGTTTAGTGAGAACTTAGACCCTTTATCCCAACTTAGCCACTCTTGTTTCACGAGAAATGTCCGAAGGTTGGCGAGAGTATATATAAGAGATATTTAACACAAACTTATGGGTGAATAATGTTATCGCTGTATTAAATAAAAAATACGTTAGCATAATTAATAGTTACCGTGACCAAAAAAATATAGGAAGATTTGTGTCAATAAGACATTTGCGTAAGCGTAATCCTAAAAATAAACCAGAAATGTATTCAAGCAGGCACTTGAGTTTGAGTTTGATTTTAGAAAACGATCCTAAGACACATACCTAACAATTAGCGTAAAAATAGTGTTCTAGTTACGTGTGCTGAGAAATGTTCTGAAATAATATACCTAACATAGAAGTAATATTATTCTCTAAAAAGTCTACTGTGATAAATTTTCGATAATATATATTTATTTGTTATGTGTAATACAGGTATACGATAAAAAATAGATTTATTTCAAATATTAAATGTCTAGGGTCGCTCATCTCAACAATACACAAATTACGTATTTGCATTCGTGTTAAGCGTTAAAATTGTGTGGACATGTCACTGTCAAAACCCATAAATCTGCGGACGACGCTGAAAGAATATAAAATAAATGCAGAGTTGCTTGTAATTAAATGGGATTTCGCTGTGACAAAGAGACGTGACTCGACGTTCGATAGAGGTGCAATTAACATTTTTTTTTATAGAATTCCAGACTTAGTAAGCGAAGTTACTAATAATCAATCAGGAGCCAACAAGAAAGGATTAAATTAATCGGCCGGTGATGTGATTTCTTACTGGACCTCCAATTTATTGAACCGCTGGAATTAATTTCGCTCGCATTAGTTATTGTTTATTAATGATAAGCAGTTATTTGATAAAAGAAATTAAAATGTAGAGCCAATACAATGCATAAATAGAGAATATAACAAATTAAATGTTTTGTTTTACGTGAACATGAAAAACTAGTTTGATTAATATAGGATATTTTTTACTGTCATTATCATCATAGCTCATGTGACGTACACGAGACCTCTTTTCGGGAAGAAAAAATTTTATGCGCACTGTCATTTAGTGACCCTATTTCCCTCAAAATATCTAATCCGATACATATTTTTCCTCTCAGAGAGCTCGCAACGTTACAATAAATGTATTGCTTTAATTAATTTATTTATTTATTTAATCTTTTTGTACAACAAGGAATCAGGTGTATAAATTACCAGTCACCCTATAAAATGTGAGAGTATTTGTGGTCGGTGTACGATATCAGAATAATAAATATAATTTAATTACACTTATTTATTACTTTGATTAAACCTATGCAAAATACTTTAAAACACGAACAACATTTTATATACATACATATATACATATCCTTTGTTATAGCAATTTAGAAAGATTCCGAAAAAATTCTTCCGACTACTTTTTTCAATGAAACCTTAGAACTTCGGTGCGGTGGACTTTTAAGAGTAATTTAGGTAGCGGAACGTAGTGAGTAGTTGATTAATGTGTAAACTAGTCAATAAATGAATATAAAAATATTGAAATGTTTTAAGCTTATCCTAATGGATCTTCTTCAAACTTTGAGGCTAGTTATCAATAGAAAGCATGTTATCAATAACACCACTTCTTCCATAAGAAAATTCTACACAGCCAATCTTACGGAATGCTTTAGAAACTTCAGATTATCATGGCCTAAAAAGCATAGACAATACGTCTAAAACTATCCATAGATTATAATCCAGTTCGGATTAAGATCGGAACTACATGACGACCAGTCTTTAGTTTTGATAAAGTCTGGAATGTAGGTTTTCAATCCAGCTTGGATTTAGCTTTATGAACCGGGGCCGAGTCGTGCTGAAACGATCAGTCATGGTTATGGAACATTGTGTTGTTAAGAGGCTTAACTACCTTCTCAAGAATGGTATCTTAATATACATGTATAGACGAAGTTTTGTTGTCTTTTTTACAAAAATAAGGTTATGGACATGAATGTGAAATGAAAAGATAGATGGACTGACTCTTTAACTTCCCATGGCTCTAAAACCATCCTGGTTTTATGGGCCGATACAGCGGGAAATGCACGCGGAACTTGCATACAACTCTGTAGTGCACATTTCTTGACTCCCTAGAAATTCTTTACGTTTGTTTCCATTGGCACTGCGTCTATCTCCCCATTCTGGGGCAGACAAACGCACGAACACCTTCGGTTCTCCTCGCGGTCGTCGTGTGCCCACCGTTTGTATACCGCTGGCTTCGTCTTCCTTCAAGTCCTTAGAGCGGCTGTCCCTCTTGTCTCTTCGCCTCTATTATTAATCCTACTCCTTATCTTATGCCACCGATGTGCGTCCCGTAGTCGCAGGGTTTTCTCTTCCATCCCAAGGTGTTGTTTAGTACATCGGAACCATCTTGAGATAGATGAACTATGTGAATGATGATATTTTGAAGAACGACGTGCATGTCGAAATGGCGAGTGATAGAGGAGAGCGGAAGATAAAAACAGGTTACGCCGACCCCAAATAAAATTAAAACAGGGCAGTAGGAAGAAAAAGAAAGAAGAAGGTTTTGTTACTCCTTCATAGATAAGACCCCACAGAACCATTACCAGATTCGGATAATGTCTATGTTTGTACTCTGTTAACTAATTGAAAAGTTTCTTTAGAGCTTTGAGCATAAACACAGTTATTCTAATTTTTAATTTTTTTTTTAATTATAATATACTTCTAATTCATAAACAATTTTTTTTTGTGACTTTTTTATGGTAGTTAAATCAAAATACAGTAGTAATTTTATTATTTTTTTTTTAAATTATTAGTCAAGTATGACCAGTGCATCTCTTATAGGCTGCAAGTCTTAAGTCATCTTTAAAAGTAGGCGACATGGTTCCAGGTGCTATTTTTATGTATTGAGATAAAATTTTTACTTTCTGTTAGGATTTCTTTGAATTCTTTCCTTTGCTGCTTTGATCACCTTTTTTGTGTTAGATCACCGTATCCGATCATAGTATGGACAGTTAATGTAATGATAAATTATTTCAACTTTCCATCCTTTTTATTATCGTAATATGTATTAGTTTTCTAATTATAATAACCTGCTTCTTGTGGAATAGCTCATAGAAATGATAATTTTATGCATTATATATTAATGTTTATACTTATATAAATCTTATTTCAGCAGAAACTATTTCGGACGCACGTACAAGTGCATTTAAAGAAACAGATAATTATTTATTGTATTTATAAAAACTAGTTGTTTCGACGTCTATACGTACGACGACGACGACGACGACGTACTGGTAAAGACTTTTGGAAAAAAATATTAACTATGATGACTTTGATATATTCTTTTTATATTTGATATTCATTTTTACATTATTTCCATGCTTTCCAAGACCTTTGCTACTCAATATAGTATGTTACATAAAAAACTATAAATATTTTCTACTTTTAAAAATGTTTAGATAATGTTAATATTTTGAACTGTTAATTTTATAAAATTGTGACCTACAGTAAATCGTAACTGTTCAGGAGTAGTCTTAACTTATGCAATTATATTTTAAAGCGTTGTAACCTTAATGGTTGTAAAACAAATGAAGTGAATTATCTTGCGGCCGTTACAGAGTACAATTTGACTGGGCATCGTTCTGTCTTGAGTAACGCTGGGACGTTATGGTTTTACTGCGCCATAACCTTTGCTTTCTAATGAATTTTGTTATATCTGTGTATTTAGTTTGGAATGAACGTTGGTGTTCCGAAGATATACTACGGGAGAGAATTTTCATGTTTCAGACGTGACTAATAAAAGGGGTGAGCAGGGGCCCGATAAATCGTAGAAACCTTTGGAGTTGAGATTTATATTTCTATTAGGTCGAGCTGCGGCGTCACTAGTGTAGAGAAAAGTGTATCGAATATTTGGTAAAAAACTTACGTTAAATATTTTGTATTTATTAATGAAATGGTAGCAATGTTATTATGCACACTCTGTTAATCAATGACTCATGGTGTGGATATTTTAGGTTTACTGTAAACATTGTAAAAGCATTGTAAAACTATCACCAAATTAAGACAAATGTCTGCAACACAATATGCATAATCTACTCATATATATATTATTAATATATCGTTACACAGTGCCTTAAAATTGAAATTTGAATTTCTACAATTAAGTAACAATATAAGTTGAATATTTTCATATAACGTATAAGGTCAAGTAACACTTATTTGATCAGCAATTTTCACGGAAATATCTTAACAATGGCCTCAGATAGCAACATTGCTGCGTAGTATTTGAGTTGACAAGTAATTCTAATATGGCCGAACTTCGTGTGCAGGTAGCAGCCTCCATAAATCATACGGCTTCAGAGATGACAGTACTAAATTGAATTCGTATAGCTCCGACAAGATACGAGATTTAATTTGATTCAGTCCACTCACTCATTAATTCAGCCGTTGTCTAGAGTGAGAACATAGCTCATTGGAAATGGGTCAATACAGTGATGATGACAATACAATGATATTAATATACGCAATAAATTGATTGGTAATTTGTCAGTATATGATAATTATAAAATGGAGTTGGACTCTTTAAAAGAAATAAGGGATTTTGATAACCACTTTTGTGTTCATTTGAAAATAGATATATTTTACAATCACCTTTCTGGATTCTGTTAATAAAGTTAAGTAGAAAAAAGTTTTTTTTTTGTAAATCTCTACCTGAGCTCGGTAATGTTACAACTATTAGATATGTATTTGACTATCTTTTGTTTTACAAAGAACAGTCAAATCTCACCGAACGGTATCTTCTTTGATATTCGTTTTATTTTAATATAACATTTATTACTTTAGTGTGCATTTAAATTGATACTTTAATATAAACATATATGAAACTTATTCGACATAATCTCCATTGCCAATAATTTAAACGTTAAGGCCAGTTATCAATAGGAACATACTTTTAATGAAAAATTCTCCACAGCCCAATTTTATTGATTGCTTTATGCAATCTTAAATTATCATAGCGTTAAGAACAAGTCATACTCGCTAAAACTGCCTACAAATCATAATCCAGCTGATTACGTCTTGATAAGAAGACGGCAAGTCTTCAGCGCTGATGAAGACCGGAACGTTAATTTCCAAGCTTGGTTAGATCGAGCTTTTTGACCCCGTGTTAAGTCTTGCTGAAAGGACCACTTGATTTGGCTATGGAATGTGGTGTTATTAAAAGGTTTGAATTACCATTTAAAAGATTGTAGCTTGATATATTTGGGCCCATATTTTTATACTGTTTTCACAAAAATTAGGCTCACACTCACGCTCATAGCTAACACACCAACCAAACCTCCACCGAATTCGGATTACGTCCACGTTGTACTCTGTTGAACCTTCTTTAGGGCTTTAAGCACTTTAAACACGGTCATTTTGCTTGTTAACATGTTAATGGTGGTGTAAAATTGTAAGTAATCGCAAAAGAAAAAAAATATGTGACTCGTTTCTGTACTCTGCTTAATTACGAGTTATTGTTGTCTTGATTTTAATCGTGTTATATTTTTTTGTAATTATCAGTAGTGTAGTAGTAGGATGTGAGCACGTAGAGTAGATTAGTAGATTTTAGTAGATTAGATTAGTAGTAGTAGTAGAGATTTAAAATATACGACATGGTTCTATGTTGTTGACACCGTAGCTTATAAAAGAATATTTCACCAACACAACGATACGGAAATAATACCATCGAATTAAAAAAACTGCTTTTGCAATTTGATAGCAAATAGTGTACATGATTTCAAACATAAACATATTATATATTTTAATTGTGTAATATGATTAAATTAAATTTATGTTGAAATGGTGCCTTGTGTATTCTGACGTATCTATATGTTAGTTGTTGTATTTTAAATAAAATCTTTAAGAAAACTTAAAAATTGTTGTGTTAGACGCATGAGGTGATTGATACCTATGTAGCTTTTGAACTTGGTGTTTACTTGAGCCGGTAAAGTAGGTAACCTAGTATTTTCAATAATTCATAATTTCAATAAAACTTTAAAATTTACTTGTCATATAATAAGGTAATTGTAGATTAAATCTTGGATTATGTCTACTATAAATTATAAGAACATTTATTTTGTGAATAAAATCTAGAACAGCAATAGAGCAGGAACAACTTATCGATAATCAATAAATTTATGAGGTTATCTTATGATATTATCTTTGTGTTCTACTGTTGAGAAAGAATTTTGAAAGGAATACTTAAAAGCAATATGAAGAAATGTTGAAGACATGTTGTGCATGATAGCACACCTTTTTTATACGAAATTAATGTTTTGATACTCTTTTTTACGACTTTGCTACTTTATGGTTGTATTGGAAGAATAAATTTTGACAAGGTTGTCAATTCACCACCAAACGACCTATTATTTATACAGTCCTAAAACCTTAAAATAAAATAGTATTCTTTATAGCATCGACTATATTGTGCTCGAGGCGACTCTCCAAACATCAATGTTGGTGACTTGGTTTTTATAGCTGATGGGACTTTACCAAGAGCATCGTGGCCTAGAGGAAGAGTCTCGGCAGTATACCCTGGAAGAGATGGCGTGATACGGTGGCTGATGTTACTTGCCGCGCTGGTGTGCTACGAAGACCTGTTAAAAAACTGGTACCTCTTTCTATTTGAAAAAGGGGACCATGTGCATGATAGCACACCTTTTTTATACGAATATTAATGTTTTGATACTCTTTTTTACGACTTTGCTACTTTATGGTTGTATTGGATGAATAAATTTTGACATGTTGTCAATTCACCAAACCAAACGACCTATTTTATACAGTCCTAAAACCTTAAAATAAAATAGTATTCTTTATAGCATCGCCTATATTGTGAAGCTTTGTCATAAATGTCTGAAAAAAGGTTCACATATATATAAAAAATGTAAGTCCAAAGAAGCGTGTAAATCTGCAAATTGTTTTAAAAAACATCATTTTTTATTACATGATCCTACTTTATCCGTAAATCAGATTAGTGAAATTTCGGGAATCGAACCTGGGACTTCATGTGATAGTACAATTCAACCTCGAAATTCTATAAGCGAGATGTCTACGCAGCCGAAAGACATCGTAGCACATACTTCCAATTTTTCTAACTCTCGTCCTTTATTAAAAATTATTTCCGTCACAGTAATAGGTAAGTTAGGCAGCGTTCACACCTACGCATTGCTTGATGACGGGTCAACAGCTACGTTTATTGACGCGGAATTAGCTGCCACCATAGGATGTAATGGTCACCAATCTAATATTCTTTTACAATGTATTGGTGGGCTTTCTAAAAATGCTGAAATCGAGTACGTAGCTTTTGAGATAAAAGGCAAGCATAGCAACCGTATACACTCGATTAAGAAGGCACGTTCAATTAAACCTTTGGACTTAGGACGTCAGACAGTTTCGTCTGACATAGTTTCCAAATATCCGCACTTAATTGATCTGTCTTCTGTGCTATGCTATGACGATGTGCAGCCTAAAATAATATTAGGTATTGATAACTGGGACCTAGCGTTCCCGCTATCAATACGAAGAGGCACCAAACAGGAGCCAGTTGCGATTGAAACTGCGCTTGGCTGGGTTTTGTTTGGTAGCGTCAGCAGTCGAATGAATAAAGTAGATTTAGTCAATTATGCATATAATACAGGTGATATGGATTTTCATGATAATGACATAGAAAAATTAATTAAAAACCAATATAGGTTAGACTCCGTAGGCATAACGTCACGCGAATTACGTAGCTCAGAAGACGAACGGGCAATAGCAATTTTAGAGCGTACAGCTCATCGTCTTGCTGATGGTAGATATGAGGTTGGTCTTTTATGGAAGGAAGACAGGCCTGTTGTGCCAAACAGTTACGGACAAGCCCTTTCGCGATTTTTGAGCTTAGAAAAGAAAATGCTTAAAGACCCGGTTTATGCTGAACGTTATAGACAAAACATTCAGGATTTGCTTGCCAAGGGATACGCAGAAAAGTGTGATAGTGAACCACTTGCTGGTTCGGTTTGTTGGTATTTGCCGCACTTTGGGGTTACAAATCCCAACAAACCGAATAAATTACGTGTTGTGCACGATGCTGCGGCAAAATCAAATGGTGTTAGCCTAAATAGCTTACTCTTGACCGGTCCTGATTTACTGGAATCTTTGTTTGGTATCTTGCTGCGATTCCGAGAAGGCAAAGTAGCTATGACAGCAGATATCAAGGAAATGTTCCCCAGAATAAAAATCATTGAACGCGATAGAGACGCTCAACGTTTTTTGTGGCGAGACAGCCCTAGTGAGCAAATAGGCACATACAGGATGTCGTCAATGATCTTTGGAGCTGTGTCGAGTCCATTCACAGCCATTTACATGAAAAATAAAAACGCCTTGGAGGTTAAAGATAAGTATCTTATAGCAGCAAATGCCTGTGTAGAAGACGTATATATGGATGACTACATCGGCTCCACAGATTCAGTTGGGGACGCTGCAAAATTAGCATGTGATATTGTTGCTATTCATGCTAGGGCTGGTTTCGAAATGAGAGGCTGGATCTCCAATAACACAGCTGCTTTAAAACTCCTACCAGTTGAGCTTATAGCTGAACAATTTAAAAAATATTTCTGTAGATTTGGGTAAAACGTGTTATGATTCTCCTTTAGTTCGAGCCTTAGGTTTAATTTGGCATCCGTTATCAGACACGATTGGTTTTAATACTCCTGTAAAAAATAATAAGGATTCTTTACCTGACCACTTAACAAAACGCGACGTTTTGTCGTTGTTGATGCGCGTTTTCGATCCGCTAGGCATTCTGGCTCCAGTAGTCACAAGTGGTAAAATTATGTTCCAAAATGTCTGGCGGACGAATATTAGTTGGGACACCGAATTATCTTATGCAGATGTAGCGGCATGGAAAAATTGGTTTGCCGATTTAAAAACTACTTCCGAATTAAAAATTCCACGTTGCTACAACTTACATGAGCAACAACCTGTAGCGATCGAGCTGCATGTGTTCTCAGACGCCAGCGAACAGGCATATTCTGCTGTAGCATATTTTCGTTTTAGATTTTCTGATGAGCTCGTGCAACTCGCTCTAATATCAAGCAAATCTCGTGTAGCTCCCCTAAAACCATCTAGTATACCTAGACTAGAACTTCAAGCAGCCTTAATAGCTAGTCGTCTAGCAACATCTATTGTAGAAACTACTAGGTATAAAATCAATAGACGTTACTTTTGGACAGATTCCATGAATGTCTTGGGGTGGATTCGCAACGATGCGCGGTGTTTCAAGCCTTTTGTGGCCCATAGGATCGGTGAGATCATAGAACTAACAAATATCAATGAGTGGCAATGGGTGCCGACTAATCTAAACGTTGCGGATGATGCGACCCGCCTCAAGCATGGAGCTCTTAGTTATGACTCTAGATGGCTTAGAGGTCCACAGTTTCTCATGGGTAATGAGTGGCCCACAGAACCAGTAGCTTTGTCTCCCACATTAGAGCTTAAGCCAGTAACTAAAATTAGTACCCATTACATTTCAGACGCCACAAGTTTCATTCCACTTTGCGCTGATTCATCCCGTTTTAGTTCATGGTCCCGCCTACTTCGTTCCACAGCTCATGCTCATAGGTATCTTTCATTACTTCGCATTAGAGCTTTGCATAGGAAAGGTATTTTAGTTGATTTCTCCTCGAGACTACCTAATAAAATTGTCACATTTACTCCGCGAGCTTCTATTGCTTCTCAAGCCCAAAGTCTTTGTAGCACATTAACGGCAGATGATATTAAGCTGGCAGAAATCCATATTCTTCGCAAAAGCCAATTAGACTCATTTTCTGAAGAATTACAATCAATGAGGAATAACCAGCCCATATCAGCCCATAGTCGCCTTAAGCATTTGCCTGGATTTATTGACAACGACAACTTGCTAAGATTGTCATCGCGAATTGCTGTGGTAAGAGACGTAGAGGACGGGGCAAAATTCCCTATTTTACTGGATGGGAAACATCACGCCGTTCAGCTCCTTGTCCGGCGTTTTCATGAAAAAACAGCCCATGCTAACAACGAGACAGTTGTCAACGAGATTCGACAGATATATTGGATCTTGAGCCTGAGAAACACCGTCCGTTCTGTAGCCCACAACTGCCAACAATGTAAGATTCGCCGTGCTGTACCTGTTCAACCTATTATGGGAAGCCTGCCAGAGGCGAGAGTTGCGCACCATTACCGGCCATTCTCCTTTGTAGGCTTAGACTATTTCGGTCCTATAACAGTGGCAGTTGGTCGAAGAAGGGAGAAGAGATACGTGGCGCTATTTACATGCCTGACCATCCGCGCAATACACCTTGAAGTGGTATTTTCTCTCTCTACAGACGCAGCAATAATGGCCTTAAGAAGGTTCATCGCTCGACGTGGAACACCTTCGGAAATCTACTCCGATAATGGGACAGCGTTTGTTGGTGCCAATCGACAGCTTAAAATATTGTACGACAACGCGATTGTAGATTTCACAGCAACAGAGAGAATTCGCTGGCGGTTTATCCCTCCATCGGCACCGTTTATGGGAGGAGCCTGGGAGAGGCTCGTTAAATCTGTGAAAACTGGTCTCAAAATCTCATTAAAGACAAACAGCCCGACGGACGAGGTACTCTTCACCCTTTTAAGTGAAGTAGAAGCAATAGTTAATTCTCGCCCTTTGACGCACGTCTCAGTAAACCCAGAGGAACAAGAAGCCCTAACACCGTCGCATTTTTTACTCGGCTCTTCATCTGGTCAGCCAATCCCCGCAACTCTAGATCGTGCGGCTTTGTGTAGCAGAGATGGTTGGCGCCGAGCACTGTATATGGCAGACGTATTTTGGCAACGTTGGCTCAAAGAATATTTGCCAACTCTCAGCCCACGGAGATTAAGAGGCGACTCTCCAAACATCAATGTTGGTGACTTGGTTTTTATAGCTGATGGGACTTTACCAAGAGCATCGTGGCCTAGAGGAAGAGTCTCGGCAGTATACCCTGGAAGAGATGGCGTGATACGGGTGGCTGATGTTACTTGCCGCGCTGGTGTGCTACGAAGACCTGTTAAAAAACTGGTACCTCTTCCTATTTGAAAAAGGGGACCATGTGCATGATAGCACACCTTTTTTATACGATATTAATGTTTTGATACTCTTTTTTACGACTTTGCTACTTTATGGTTGTATTGGAAGAATAAATTTTGACAGATTGTCAATTCACACCAAACGACCTATTATTTATACAGTCCTAAAACCTTAAAATAAAATAGTATTCTTTATAGCATCGCCTATACATGTGTTATACACTTTAGATGGCAAAAATTAACTAGGTGAACATAGAAACATATAGAGATATCACTTTAAATATGGCAAAAATATTTATCTGTAGAAATGGATAATTTGTGAATGCTGATGTTATTAAAACAAGATAATACTACGAAAAATAGGTCCACTGAGAAATTTTGTATGTAACGTATATTTTATTAAAACAAAGCCTTATCTTTCCATTTTTTGTATTGGCAGTATTGACATGCTAACATTATTGGTAGGTTGGCACATAAAACTCGTAATTTAGAGCCTTTGCTCTCTTTTGTATAAGAATGTTAACTTTTATAGCGTAGTGATACTGTGTCGGTCAAGATGATATCTTCTTACTACAAATACTGCACGGACGGTTTGATCTTTTTTTTTCACTAAAAGAGGAAGTATTGTACCTACTAATAGTCCGGTACACAAACATTTGACTAGTACCAAACTGATGCAGAGTTTCATAAATTGTATTTTGCTCTAGACCTACTTTGTGTAATGCGATCATAGAGCGTATCGGTTTTCATTTTCACGTCACTTCAATTTAATATCATAAAAATATTTAACAAGCGAATGGCACAGAAAAGAGAAAACGTAATGAACATTCATATAAGAATGATAGATTCTTTAAGTTAAATGTAATATTTTTCTTATTGAATTGCAGCAGTATTTATGGTTAATTTTATTATACTAACTTTTTGCCCACAGCTTGCTTCCTTTGCATCATCGCATCCGGCAAAATGTTTCGTGTATTAGAAACCATTTTATGTCCTTCTTGGGTCTTAAATTAAATCCATTCAAAATTTAATCAAAAGCGGTTTATTCGTTTTGACGTGAAAACATATAACAGTCAGATAGACTTACTTTCATGTTTATGGGACGTGTAGGGATGGTGTTGTATCGTCTCTATCTACTTATATGAAAAAGAATAAGTAACAGTAACGTAACTAACACCCAAATATTTTATTCGGGCGGTATCTTACCGACACAAAACTTTCCGAATAAATTGAGACAATTCCAAATGAGCACCCCTAAACGATAATTATCCCATTTTTAATCTAAATTTAAGAGTATTATCACTCAACAACATAACGAGTTGGTCGAAATTACTCCATTCGTAAGTAAATTACCTATCAAGGAAGTAGGCTGGCTTTAATTCTACTTCCCCTAATGGAATTCATTCACTTTTCAACAATTCGTTGTCCACTTTCTTACTGGAGACATTTAAAAAAGGAGCTAGTTGTCCCTCCCGATTACTCAAACCGATGGTGACTTTGATTATAATTGTGGTTCAAAGAATATTGAGTCTTATAGGAAAGTACTCGGAGCTCTTTGTGTGTCAGAAAATGTTTGAAAAAAGAAATTGAGGATTTGCTAAAGCTTTCATCTAGAAAAATATTTTAAAAAACTATGTAGGAACTTTTTGCGTTTTCTTTTATCATTATTCTTAAATGGTTGATAAATTTATGGTTTGTGATTATAATTTATTGTTATAATATTGCATCTATATTATCAAATTATAGCTATTATCAAGAGAAAAAGTTTAGAAAAAAATTTACTCCTATCTAAATATTTTTGACATTTTAAAATATAATAGGCACACTTTCTAATGAATTATATTTTTATATGGAATATTTTTATCTAATATCATTATATATAATATATATATATATATATATATAATATATATATATATATATATATATATATTATATATATATATATATATATATATATATATATATATATATATATATATATATATATATATATATAGTGAATTTTGAAAGTTTTAATGGTTGACTGGGCGGACTTTTTATGATCCTCGTTACTCGTGGGAATTTTATAGAGACAAACGATGAATACCTTCTCTTGGTAATGAACATCAGTAGTCCAACTGATTTTTGATTCTTCCCAATCCGAATTGTCGAGGATAATCTCGGTTCGGAGGATGATAAAATGGAAATCACTACTACCGACAAATTATTACAAGATGGTTGTAGGGCGAGGGGTGATCAACTTCAACCAAACTCAAAATATGGTGTCACCTTAGGATCTCAGTGCACACAAGCACAGAAGCTTCTGAAGAGATAATAGAGGGTTGTATGAACTTCAAAGCAGCCCAAAAAACTGTTGCAACACCAAATGTTGCTATTAAGGCACTTTTAAAATTACCGCTCCTTAATTTAGTTATAGGGATTAATATAAATATAGATGCGCTTAGGTCCAGCGTTGATTGCGGCAATGCTGGCGGATAAGGGAGATTGGAGGGCTGTGGCCTCCTTCTGTGAAGCGGTGATGCTCCAGAAGGAGGCCGCCGAGCGGGATCGGGAGATGGCCCGATCCCGCTCGAAGAAGCCACTTCGCGCCAGTGGAGGCGACCCGGGAGGACCTCACCCCGAATGGCCGGGAGGTGACGTCGTAGGAGGTTGGAGGGAGGAGGTGGCATATCCCTTCTCCCCGAGAAGGGCTGCCCTAGTGCACCCAGGGGTGCAAAGGCCGGGGGTCCTCAGATGCGACACTCGATCCTGAGGGCCCCCTACAATGCCTGAGGATGGCCATCGCTGAGGTTTTTAGTGGTAGGCTCCTCCCCTCTGGGGAGGAGAGCCCCACATAACCACCGGCTCTCCGCAAGCCGGGGTATGCAATTCAAAGCATTTTCCTCAGCGGAACAAAAAAAAAAGGTGCTTAGGTAATCGATGAGAGTGCTAGAAGCATTACCTCAATGTCAACAGACATTTCGATACCAAAAGAGAGGATTGGTTTGAAAATAAACTCTTGTGAAAAGGGTAGTCTCAGCAGTGAAGGGTAGCTAAGCAGCTTTTAAAGCAATCGACTCTAATAAGGTTCAAAATTAAAACTAAAATGTACAAGTTTAAACAATTTCACATTATATTTATAAAACTACGTTTCAAAATAGTCTGAATTCAACTTCCTTTACAAGTATTAAACAAGTTCACATTATATTTATAAACTACAGTTTTCATTATATTATTCTACTAGTCCAAATATTTGGAAACGTAATTATTGAGTTATTAAAAATAAATCCAAGCATTGTTATCATTTAAATAATCCATAAAAGTATAATAACCTTTTTTTATAAGAGTATTTTTGACAAATGATTTAAATTTGTGAAAAAGTAACACTTTGTGAAATTTTGTTGTAAAAGTGTATCCCTATAAATAAAAACAGCCTCAAGTTTTTGCAGCCTTTATGTTGAAACAGCAAGCTTATGTTTATCGTGTTTTTAATCTATTTAAGATTTTATAAATTTCATTAATATTATATATAAACTCTTTATTGAACACAAACAACATTACATATAAAAATATTAAAGGTACAAATTAAATGGCCCAAGTGGTCTTATCTCTCAAGAGAGATTTCTTCCCGCCAACCCTAGATAGTTATGTGATTTTTTAAAGAAAGATTTGAGGGATACAGTACATATAATTGTTTTACAGTACAGTATATATAATTGTTTTTTTTTTTAATATAAATAATAGAAAAGTCATATTTATACTACATACAATACATACATTATTAAAATAGATATGATTAATTAATTTGATACATCACACATAATCATAAATATACTTACCTATTATATATATATATATATATACAAAAATATGATCAAGTGCAGAAAGTAGTCTAAGACAAACTACATAGGTAGTGTTCCTTTAGATTGCGCTTAAAAGAAGCAATTGATAGACTATCTTGAACACTGGCTGGCAGCTCATTCCACACTCTAGCAACACGAACAGTATAGGAGCGGGAGTAGAATTTGGAATTCGAAAAAGGAACATTTAATATAGGCTATGACACACAAGCACGCTGAGGTCAGGTAGAAGGTGGCGGTAAGTCAAATCTACATCGTAAGTATTGAGGAAATGTAGGGGTACTAAGAATCTTATAAACAAGACATAGATATCTGATGGGCAGCCACTTCAAACGAGAGCTATATTCAGAGATTTTGTCGAATTTAAGTAAACAATAAATGAATATTATTATGGTTCTTATGAACGTAAATTAAATTTTCATAAATGAATTGACCCGTTAAAGTCAATATACTAATTTCTTTAAATAAGTCCTTCAGAGATTCCCTTGGCTTTGATTATTAATTTATATACCTATATCGCAAACTGCTCTTGTTTTGTAGTATAATAATAGTTTTTTGTTCGCAGCGGAACCCCACAATAATAGTATAAAAATAACTTAAATTCTTATCGTTTCAACACCAGTAAGCTGTCTTACTTTTTTACTGCATATGCTGCAGAACTATATGTATTAGCTAGGGTTTCAATATGAGGATCCCATTGCAAACGTGAATCTAGTATAAGAAGTTCATATTATCAATGAATTCGACAATTTCATTATTTACTTTAACAACTGTATCTACAGTCCTAATATTTGGTATCAAAAAAAAATTACAATACGATTTCTTAGAATTAAGCGACAAATTCAAGGTGAACCAGTGTAATAATTTGGAAAGTGTACTATGTACAATGTCAATGTTTTTACATCCTCTGTCAATCTTAAATATTAATGATATCATTAATGGCATCATTTGCAAACAAGTGTTATACAAGTCGCTAGTGAAGCATGAAAGATTATTTATGTACATAAATCAGGAAAAGCAATGATCCCAATATTGATCTCTGGGGTACTCCTATAGGTGCACCAACAGACTCAGTGCCATTGCAGTCTTTAATCGATAAATAAGACTCGACAAGGCTTCAGAAGAGACACCGTAATGTTTCAGTTTATTCAAAAGAGTTTGGTGATTAACGCGGTCAAATCCTTTGGCAGGTCACAGAATATACAATGTAAGTGGGCATAAGTTGTGAAATTAAAGCCAATCCACCGTAACAGGTAGCAGTGGGCGGGGGTGGAGTGCTCCTAGAAACCACCGAATGTTTTCACATACGTTTACAATTTCACACTCGGCTGCCTCACTTAATTAACCCGTTCAGCGTATTTTAATTAGATACATACGTTACAAGTATAGCTCGTAATTTGGGACTTATGTCTTCAAAACTGTTCGGCCCGACCTGTTTACGGGAAACTTTTCCCTTCTTCGGGCTTGTATAGTCTTCTTGAATCTAATTGAAGACAGGGATAAACTGGGCGCAAAAACCGAACCGACCTTCCCTCGGCATGTCCGCTGCAGGCTGTATGGTATATTAAGGACAGAATTCGAAGACGTTTACTCGAGTTAAACGCTGTTTGCTCGTTTAGATATTCGTTTTGTACAAGTTCAAAATTCGCTATTTGCATTTAAAAAAATCTCATAAGGAGTCGTAGTTGAGGAATTTCGTATGATTACAATAAAACTTCACTTAAGGTAAGTTCATTTTATCATGTAATTAGTTCATATAAAATTTATGTATTATGTTATTTAAAATTTCTACTTATAAATGCTGTTATAGTAGTTGGGTAAATGCTTAAGTGAATTAGTCAGTGTCGAAGCTTACAGAAAAAATATCAGCTGAAGGGTTAGATGTTCAATACATTCTTCGTGACACTCTTGTTTTTTAGACCACTACCACAAATGTAGCAGTCGATGGGAAATCTTGTTGTGGTAGGTTCATCTATAATGTATAATAAGTCAGAAATTATGTGAAAGTTAGAGTATGAAGGTCACTTCAATAATTTCACTAAATCCTTTCTCTCTAAATATCGGAAATCATTATCCAGTGTGAAGAGATTTTTTTTATAAATCATGTTGTGTTATTTTAAGTAATTACTTCTTTGGGTAATGGTTTAGCATCCATAATCCTATCGCATAAATTAACAATGGTAAAAAGCTTTGCAGTTAATCGTGTACAGAACAATAAATCTTAAAAAGTTCATCAGTTAATTGTTACTAGGACCACCACATGAGACAGAGTTCCACATTAGATGTGTTGTTGAACTTTTAGAACCAATATTTACCAGGTTAGGAGAGTGCTTGAGGTAAAACAAAATTATACCAAAATGTACGTTAATGCTTGAAATATTATTTTAAAGTGTTAAAGAACAGAATTGGTCGCTCTATTCATGGAATAAATTGCAGATTATTTGCCGTTGACTCTTCTACAACAAAGCATACAGCCAACATAGATAAACACAAAAGGATCATAGTCTTGCTACAGCTGGATAATGGAAATTTAATCTCCACCATTTAAATAAGTAATTTTGTTCACTTTCATTTTCACAGTTGCAAAAAATAAATAAAAAAAACTATAGAATTTTACATACATTATATCCAGAGAGAAATAATGTAAAATAAATTTAATTATCACACGGTGTGAAATATAAATAATATGATATCATATTTTAAATTTTACAATACTTTAGCTCACAAGACACCACTTGTGAGCGGAGTAACATAATAATAATGCGGAGTAATATGCTCATACCTAAAAACGTTTACTTGCGGTTTTTATATATGTCTCGGTGTTTAATAATATTCTTTTATGAAAAGCCAGATCAAATGACGCTTAAAATAACTTTTGACGATATCTCAGATTCACGGCTGGCCGGGTCCATAGCTATAACTCATAGAATAAGAACCTACGTGGCCTTAAAAGGCCAGAAGTTAGTTGTACCTACTTAACATTAACCCAAAGTTAATGCCAGTCTAATTACGAAAGTTTCCAAGAGTTTGCTAATATTATTAATGAGCCGAAAAGAACATGAATACTTCAGATTATTATAATGATATTACTTTTCACCACACGGGAAGTATTTCCTTAGAAGGTCCGTATGGGTTTGGAAGTTTATGAAAGGCTGCGGAATAATAAGCCAACATTATTTAAGGTATATTGTGCTTATACTCGTATTTGGAAAACGTTTTTTAATTGCTGTTTGGTTGGTGCACAGATTATTACTGTAAACTGATCATAGGTTGGCTTCATTTACTCTTTGTGGCTTTGCTGATATTAGAATTTTTAATTAATTTCGCTTTAATCGCGTTCAAAATAACTCGATGTTAAAGGCATCCAGTAAAATAATAAAACAACTACCTCTAAAGGAGGTTGAAAATATGTATGTAAATATGCCATTGTTTAAGTTACAGGTTTGAAACTACAACTGAGGGTTTAATATGGGGTTTCTAAGATTGAGAGCTGACATAATATGTACAATTCAAATCTTGATTCTTCGATATAATATTACTACATAGATGTTTCGAGTATTAAGTTTTGGTATCTAGTTATGAAAGGGGATGAAAAAACACAACATTTCTAAGTATTTCTATTTTTCTTTTTAATTAATTACTATTAATATAACTTAACGGGAACTCAATCATATTAATTTATGACTAAACTTAGGTAGAACCTTAATTATTACTTAGACCAACAGCGTTTGCAAAGTTTCCTTCACCTGTAATTTGGGGACAAAAACTTTACAGGAGTTGTTGCAGATTCAGTTCAGCCTGCTATTATTCAGACAGTATCTGTAGACACTCAATGCTGCTGCTGGACGCATGCCGTGTGCTGATCTTATGTGCAAGACGTAATCTATCTGCTGATAAGTTGAGTCGTGGCTAGTTTGTGCGATTGTGATAATGGGACTTAAACGTTAAATGCTTTGTAATAGAAAAGTAGTCCTTTAAAGTTATTTCTCGACATGTGTTAATATTTAATTTTAAATATGCCAATGACATAATTGAAAATAAAGTAATCGACTAAAATAATTATTTTTTGGTATCACACACAGTCAATCCCCAGATCATACGTATTTCATCATGTAATTCAATGACTTATTTCAATATGACTGACGGTCAACCGTAAAGGAAAAATATAATTTTCATAATTTAAAATAATAATAATTTATCACAAACTGTGGATTATTCATACCTGAACATTAATCTAAAAACGATTTAAAATCATTGTTCCACAACGTTTTTTGTTTTTTTTTTCTGTTGTAACTGTCTTATATGCGTTATGTACTCGTATAATGACCCAATTTATATTGTGCACTTCGGTTTTGTGTACGTGTTGCGACACTTTTATAACTTTGAAAATTTTAATAAATAGGTATTTTTTTATGGCGTTAAATATATTTTCAATATTTGTTCAATTTTGTGATATAACATTCAGTTACAATAAGTATTCATATATTCTAAAAATAAATGTTGCCTACAAATTTATTTAAAAACGTGTAGGATGTACAAGCCAAATATTTGTCTACAGACAATCTTGCCAAGAAAAGAATCTCTCAAATTAAAATGCTCAAAACACTTGACATAAAAGCAAGCAACGAGGATTTATTCATTGTGGCATTTTTATTATGTAATAAGGATGAATTCAGATGGATAATGTTGAGCCATAAACGAGGCGGCAATACGACTGGCACGGCTTAATAATATGACATCCATAAAAATTCTGAAATATAGTTCTCAATCTGCGAAATTGAATATTTGTAAACATGTATTCCAAAAGTAATCATAGATTGTTAAAAAAAGCGAGCATTACAGAAAATAATAATGAAATTTTTGTGTGTAGGAAATGTTAGTATGATTACTTTGGTTTATGCTTTTAGGTGATGATGATGGCATAATAAAATAGATACGTTGAGATATTACAACTGGAACTTTATATTATTATTATATTACTTTAGGCGTTTGCCAAAAGTCTAAGAAAAACATAAATAATGTATTATGTTTAGTTAGATCTATTTGAATTGTTCTTTACAAACTGGCCTAATGTATATACCTTATGTATTCTTTTGGTTAGCCATCATTTGTGCGGTAGATTATATATGTAGCATGTAACATGTGTGTAGTTGAAATGTATCAAGCATTACACCTAGAGCATTCCTACAGTACCCGTTTCCGACAGAATACAAGGCAAATAGTTATACAAAAATATTATCAGAATCAATGTAACATTGTATTGGGTGTTAATACTCTCTCAACTCTGTTTATGCTATGGGATAGTACCCCAAGTATATTTCCTCCTACATACAAGTTAGACCATAGTGAGCATTATTCTAGGGCAATCTATGCCAATAACTAGAGGTATTCAATATCTGTTCCGTCAATACTCCGTTCAATACCTGAACTTTACATATGGATAATAATAAGTTATTCTAATAATGCAGCAAGCGTAGATTTATAGGGCATAGAAAATGGGAAGATTTGCATTTAATTTAAAAGATCTCGTAATCTTCGAAAACATTTGAATAGTATAGCGACACTAAATTTCAACCATGTTTCAATAAAAAAAGTGTTTTGATCGACAGCAGTTGACTTTTAAAAATTTTGTTTTCAATCATTACTCATTTTTTTTTTATCTTTTAACCAATCATTGATATGTAAAACAGATTAAATTTTACCGACAATAAACCGGTCTATGTGTGCTCCATTTACCCTGACTCAGTCTCTGGAATTCTTATATAGTTCGATCCTATTTCAGTGCTCGCATCAGGCTGTCGCATACTATATATACAGATAATATATTTCATAATACATCGCTCCTTACTTCATTCTACCCTGCAGACTTTCATCCTTCCAAACACCTTATGTCTTTGTCAACCTACTATATCGTAAGTTGTCTCTCATCTTTTTTATGTTTTTCCTCTACCCGTGGATTGACCTTGTATCATTAATCTTAAAAAAAACATATTTCCTTCCTTCAAAATATATTTCCTACGTTTTTAGTACACAATCTTCACCTTCATGCGTCCCTATTCTAGCTTCCTACTTTTAGCAGCAGCAAGGTAGGTTTTACTCTAACTGCTCTTATGAACTTTCTTAACAACTTAATATTAATCTGGAAGCCGCTAGATACTTTAGTGTCAAATACAGCTATTTGATTATTTTTTCTTTCTTCTGGCAATATCTTTAACTGCATTATTAAATTCTATTATATTTCTTTTTTGCCTAATTCGACTCATATAAAAAAAATGATCTCTCTTCGTAATTTTTCATAGCTGGATTTAGAACAAACGCGACACAGTGCCGAATTGAGTTTTGAATTGAGTTTGTTTTTGTTTAAAACCGTACCGTACGACGTAAAGGCGGTTTGGATCACGGATTATATATTCATGGGTTATCCCGTTTTATTCATTCGAGTCGAACACTTTGATTGCGTATTACTTATCTATAAAAAAATGTTTATTAAAGCAAATCTGGTAATTAAAGGTAGACCTATTTTGAATTTATTAATCACTAGCTTTCCGGTAATGGTTTGCCAGCTGGTTATCAGACTTTACCGGTGCCCTTCATAGAAAGTAGCATTGTTGCTTTGAAAAACAGCTGCCTAGTAACATCAGGCCTGCAGTTGTATTGCCCGTCAAACAATTTAGAAGCGTTTATCTGACGAGGCACTTGTAGAAACAAGTTGGCAGTCGCTTCTTTGACTTAACACGAAGCAAGACGATCATGAACAAAGAGAGCAACTTCCACGATAGATAGACGGCATGTCATATTACTTTAAAGCCGAATCTTCTTGAGTCCCGGGTCAGTGCCAGATGACCCGGTAGCGGCCACTACCAAACATAGTGTACGACATAACTCGCCGACTCAACTCTCGAATCATCGGACTAGTTTTATCATTATGGAAATTTTTAAATAGAAGAAAACAAAGGAAATAACAAAATATAGAATTTTGATGTTTTTTTGAGGTGGAGAATAGCAAAACGTAAACTAACAAATATCAAACATTGCATTTTTAGAGGATGGAAACTAAGAAGTATATAAATATGATTTAATAATATATTAAATTAAATTTAATATTTACATCATTAAAAATAAGAAAAACATAATTAAAAGAAAACAATACCAAGCATTGCATAAAGCGTATAATATGTTTTTCAACTTCTTTTGTTTTTTGACAGGTGTGAAATAAATTTGTTTGCTTTAAGTGTTCTTCATATATTTTCCTTTAAGTATTTTTTACGCTCATTCTCTTTATTTTCTACTTGTTTACGAGTATTACAATTTGAACCAAAACAAGTAAATGGCGACTGTGACAGGATAGATAAAATGTGTCTTCGCTATTCTGAACAAATTTTCTTTAAACCTGTACCGATATTGTAACATTTGTATTAGACCACCATGATCCTAATCGATGTCTTGATGGAGTTAAGATTTTGATAGTCACCTTACTATATATTATATTTCTAGGACATCTATTAGTGAAAAAAGTTAATGTAGTCTGTTTTAGTTTCTTTTTTTATATGATTATTCAGTTACCAATACAAATATTTTACTAGCGTTTAAATAGCAACAGGATTTATTAAATAGATACTATACAATAATTTGCAGAGCTTTTATTCTTTATTCAGAAATCTAATTTGGCAACAAAAAATGGAATTATGAGCAAGCATAAATGAAATTTCAGTACCGACAGATTAATTAAATTCCCTAAATGGATTTCAATATCTTTTTAATAATTACTCAGCGAGATGGTCGATGCTTCATACCGCAAACTTAAGATAAATGTATCAAACTGCAAACTTAGTTTCTCTCAAGTATAGACCAACTGTCCGTATATTCCGCCATGCACTTAATATTTAACTGAAACTTAATGCCGGGTACAGCTTGTTATCTGTTCGTGAGACAGTCGACGACAAAGTTGTGGAACTAAGCTGTTAAATTGAGACTTGGTACTTTCACCACCTGCCTGTGGCTGCTAATTGTTGCAGTTTTACGATTGCTAATTATCCTATTTTTAAACACATTCTACAGAGAGCTTAGTTTACTTTGTCATCTATATACATCTTACAAACAGAATTGATAGTGAAGACACATTACTGTATTGTAGAATCGTGTATCTAAATACATGTTTCCGGTATTTTAAATATCGGTTGAGTTTTTAGTCCCTCATAAAATTAATACCTTGCAATTATAAAATTATTATAACCGCTTATTAGTTGGTTACTTTGACACAATTTTGACGATATCCGCAATAGAAAATCAGCCAAATAAATTGTATGGATAGCTCCCGTTCGCTTGATATGAGGTCCACACTTTGAAATTATTATAGGTACGCTGAGAATAAAATTTTCACTATCTACCTAAACTTCATATTAATACATATTTTATGGATTCAAATGTTTACAATCATATAGAACTTACTTATTTACTGTAATCAGGAAGTTTTTAGAAAAACTTTGGGAACGGATGCTCTGTTAACTCCCAGCTGATGCAAGGAACGTGATTCCACATAAAACATTGTTTGCGCGCTGAGAGCAAGGATTAAGTTTCCTCTAAGAGACACAATGCAGCGACTCATTGTTGTCTACGTTCTGTTAATATATAAAGTCCGATGAAAATAGCCACATAACTAAACAAGAAATATCTCGTCGTGTGATTTTGAAACTAACTTTTTCAATGACGAGTTTTTGCAGTTGCAGCAATATTTATAATAATTTGATAATAACGAATTATTTACTACTGATGCAGTAAATAAGGGATATTAGTTTTGTCCACAAAGGGATATTAGTTTTTGTGTATTATACTATTATTCATTATTAGTAAAACTAACACACAATCGTATATATTTTTTACCTGTTCAATATTAATATGTACTTGCATTTTTACAGTAAATACGGAGGGTTAAGTTGAAGGTTCACATGCAAAAAAAACATGGTTTTATGCAGCCAAGTTACGAATTAATAGTTTGATGGTAACTCGAGATTTTTCATTGCATCACAAAATGAATGAAATATTTTCTCGAAACAAATTTGTGCTGTGTAATTACTTGAAAATTTAATGATGAATTTGTACTGAATTCGAAAGGATAACGTTTTGTGCCAGGCGAGTAATGAAAATGTTGATTTCTTTTTTAATGTCTACAAGAGAAATAAAGTTTTGATTGAGAAAAACTTATTAAGAGAATGCTGTCGTAAAGTTTGGAGTGGTAATATTATTGATTAATATTCCTGGTAAAAAGGTTTATTTGAAGAACGATGAAACCAATAAAATATGAGAAGGACATGATTAGCTTTTTCGCCATAGCATCATTCATTATTCTTACTTTTAGCTCGATGATTGTGTACTTATTTTAATAATCAAAGTAGTACTTACGTACGCCATTTATTCTTAATAAGATAGTGGTTATAGATAAGTCTTGTTTGATGTGCTTATGAGAAACTTTGAGATAAATAGTTGTATGACAGATTTTTCAAGATTTTTAGTTTTCATTAATCATAAGTTAATATCATTTACACAGTTTTCATATTCTCTTTTATCTTAATGGTATTATGAAATGAGACCAAATGGAAATGAATTGATTTGTCAATAAATATATCTCTCTATTAAGTCCTCTCCTTGCCATAAAGTGGTGACTGACCATATTTTTATATATGTTATTAATTGAAAAAGAGTAATAAATCAAACATACAATTGAAAATATGAAAAATCTACTTATACTATTATTATCTAAATAATAACACCATAGTCATAAATAGACAAATGTAAAATATTGGTGGTGGCTTTTGAAAATTTTTCGTCTACTATTTTTACTAGGTTTTTTCTATTGATTCTATGGTAATTACGTTCACGTTTACAACAATTTTTAGGAAGGTAGAATACAGTAACGTAATTTTGATTTAATAAATCATTCACTAAAGTAAATAGAGATTTTTATTTAATTTGATCCGATGAAACAATATCACACACACTTCTATTATTAAGTTAGACTGTTTTAACAATCTTAACAATACTGTTTCGTATCTTATTCCCAAGGCGAAATAAGCCAATATTAGTCCTAATGTTTATGTTTTTCACACTAATGCAATATGCATAGATTTATTATCTATACAATAGAAGTGAAATTGGTCAGTAATTGGTCATGTGAATACCAGGTTTTAAGTTTTTACTACACAATGGGGTGACGGAAAATGCTGTCACACAAGATTGTCATGTGTCACACCACTCGCTTGCTTTCGATTATATTAAAACTTTACCCGTGGAATTCAACACTGGACATACGGCTAGACAGCTGCCATTTAAACTTTATTTACTCGAGAGTTAATAGATTTAAGAGGCCCATGAGAGTTTTGTTTATTACCTGTATAAACGATTAGATAAAAATAATGTCACGTTAGATTTTTGTTAAAAGTTACGTGTATATTTTATATGAGAGTACAGATAGATTCGAGCATATTTCGCTGGTCTCAGACAAATAGAAAATAGTAAAAGAATTATCGTTATAAGTAATTTTTTCATAATTCTTAAACTAGAATAAAAATTTGTACTATTCAATAAAAGACAATAACGAATATGCTAGAAATTTTAATAAAAAACTTAAGCTCAAAACTAACATATAACTATGTTAAGAAAAACCAACATTTTATTTCTAATTACAATGAAAACAGATTCTATAAGTCAATAAAATTCGAAAATTTGAGAAGTAAAATTGCGATCCTATTTTCCTTAACGCCTTACTCCATATTTAAATAATTATATTACCACTACTAGATATGCCGAAAAACTGGACATTGAATAAATACATATAACATATTGATGCATTATGTAAATCTTGGAATATGAATACTCATAGACGGAACAACCGTACCGTAATATTGAGTTCTATTCCTGTATTTCGCAACATTTAGCAGCAATGTCACATTGAATTACCTACAAGCGCCTATCTCGTCTCTGTGAATCTAATAGAGGCACGATTATTACGCGCCGGAGTAAACTGCAATTTATTAAGCGCTAATTATTCGGTCTGCGCTGGATTTTCCCGATAATTGAATTTGCTTCACACTTACTCTTCGAATGTGTTATAACTCATCCTTTTCACGGAGAATAGGACGAATACTTTGGATAGAAACTTTGCTTACTATTTTCTAGTGAAGGAGAAATGTCACTACAATTTTGTAACTGATACTAATTAATGAATCTTGTTTGGATATATCTATTATTCTATACTGTAGTATATTAAAACAGATTCTTGTCATAAGGTGTATAATATATGATCATTACTAGTAACATTTGATAACACTACCTAGGTTTGATTAATTTAGAGTGACCGGACAAAGGTTAGCTTATAGTTGGGTGTTGTGTTTTATTTAAGCAGTAAGCTAGGTAACGTATGTCTAGTCTGTCTCCATTGTATGTTTGATATAATATCTATATCAAATGATGTTTAAAAGCAACTATGCCGCCACCAGCAACCTAGAATCTATCAACTGAGCGCTTTGCTCGATTTGTCTTTATGATTCATAAAAAAGTTTTGTACAGTTGCTGCGCGATAGAACGATAGAGATTTAGGTATTGAAGCATGATTTATTTTAAACTTAAATATTTTTTCATGTTTGATTTTCTGCAACAATATCGGCTCAATTGATGAAAATTAACAATAAGGTTGAAGAATAATTATTGAAGAAGTAAATACTTAGGAACAGCCAATTAAATCTATAGTCGCTGGAACACAACAATATTCTTAAAGTAGTTCTCATGTGGACAGTATTAGCTAAAGCGAAGTGATTAATCAGGCAAACTCAGAAGTCCTACCACCTATAAAATATGACGAAAACAAAGTTAATTATAAGATAATAATATCAATAAAGGGATCAGAAATACTTAAGAAAAAACTGAAGTCCTTAGCGATGATAATAATATTATGTGCAAGGAAGGTGTACCTACGTGTGCGATGTTATGAAAGACTTCTGATATATTTGTTGAATAATGTATTGTATAATCAAGTTCCTGCAATAAAGATTTCCGAGTGTTTCCGACTTTCTTCTTGGCTTTTAGCTATTTCATACCTCCAATCGAGATAACTGGGAAGTATTAGAGAAAATGCCTGGCAACGTAATAATAACATTTAGGGATTTCCTCCATCCTGAAAAAAGCATATATTATTAACTTTTGGTTTATTGTATTACCTTGTTTGGAACCGATCCAATCACTTTTGGTATTATTTTTAGTGTATTAATGAAGAGTCTCTCTAATAATAATTACAATCCCTCAGGGCAGCTTGTGGCGAGCTGTCGATGAGTTGCGTCACCGAGGGTACCGATGTGCTTCAGGGAGGCGTATCCCAACCACCTCTGTCTTGCCTTAACCAGCTGGACAGAGTGGAGTCGCAAGAGCAAATGCTCGAAGGGTGGAAGTGTAATAATGTTTTAACGCCGACGGCGTCTCGATCGCTGTCACAGACGCACCTCTCTACACCCTTAGCCGCTCACACCAATTTTGGTCTCTTCGCACCAATATTAGTCTGCTTTTTTGGGGGACCCATTTAGTGAGCGGCGAGTCACCACCTGCCATATTTAAATCAATCAGGAGGCTTTGAGAAGGCAGGTGACCGGAGTCTCTTCCATAGCCCGGTTTTCATTAACATCTAAATCGAAATGCAATAGGCCACAAACGTTTTGACCACTAATGACAATAGTTTCTATGCATCTAACTGGGTATAGTCTTTGGCTGCATTTTTCATGGTGCAGATAGAGAGTTGGTACCCAGGTACCCAGTTGATACACTCCATGCATGCTTTCATTAAATTTCGTTTAAATGGCCTCTACGCGTTGGATCTGTATCCCCGTGCACGCCTTATAAAGGACCGTGTCTTATAAAGACACGTAATGTAAGCTACAATAATAGTACATAGGTAATCATCATTATCATACCAGTTAAATAACGTAATTCGGTCAGGTCAGTAAAAAAAAAACTACTTCGATTTTTATCAAGGTACAGTCAGAATATCAACAAAATGGGCTTTAAGGGTATACAAATAATTGCTGTTGGAAATTAATTTGCTACTAACAATCCGACTAACATTCTATAGTAAAATAACATGAAACATGAATTATTTAGAAATGTTTACAATTCGAATTAGGCCGGTATCTCACGCTAACAGCGTTAGCTATTGTTTTGCGTAACCCTAACGCTTAACATGTGGGTTCCTAATGAACGGGTAGGAACGTGGCCACAAAGAAGCATAATGAGGCAGATATATGGAATATATGTGGCAGGAGGGCAACACAATTATTTTTTTAAAATAATTAGACACAAAATATATATTAAAATAAATATTTTCATCCCACCACCTCGGAAAGTGTAATTTTGCGCTCGAAATCTGGCTGGAAAATCTATTTTATTCGCTTGAGCGGCAAAGTAGATTGAATTTAGAACATCACATATAATGAGTACTCAATATATTGTAAATTCAAAACGTCATTAA
The DNA here is from genome assembly GCA_036419045.1 of Scirpophaga incertulas. Classification (NCBI taxonomy): domain Eukaryota; kingdom Metazoa; phylum Arthropoda; class Insecta; order Lepidoptera; family Crambidae; genus Scirpophaga; species Scirpophaga incertulas. Next base: position 15,648,848 of record CM071639.1, on the reverse strand, counting down.
ACCTACTTAATGTTATCTAGGTGCCATTTATGATTAGAACTTTTTAATTGTGATTTTTTGGAACCTTCGGTTTCTTTTTTTTATGCGTGCTTCGCGCCATTCTAGTTTTTCACGTTTTATTGCTTAATATAATTTGTCATTATAAATTGTTTTCTTTTTCATTTTGTCATTTCCTCGCTGAGGTGGATGAAAAGTTACGTATTGCCTCGAGTGGAGATTTTTTACCTTGTGCTCGTTTGTTCCCTCGCTGCGCTCAGGATTCTAATTTGAATCACTCGCTGCGCTCGTGATTCAACTTTAGAATCTTCGCTTGCTCGGTCATCCAAATCGAGCACGCGGTTAAAAAGAACTTTCCACTCTTGTATAATAAATAACTATTTTTTATCGTATTGATATTTTATGTATATTTAAAATTATAAATTCGATCGATTGACAAGAGAATTTTATGTTTAAATAACGAATATTCTGGTATATCATAGTTATTTAGGAATAATTAAATCAATGGCGGCGAATCGAGAGAGCGCACCCCGCCATGTGCCCATATGGGCCAGAGAACTCGGGGGGTTTTAGTGGGTAGGTCGGTCCTCTTGCCAGCGCGATGTCATGGTGCACAAACTCGCATTTCGCCCCCTCAAAAAAAAAAAGGAATAATTAAATCAAATACGATTTAACGTCTTTATACAACATAGACGGAAAATCTTTGGGAAGTTATATGACATTTTTCAGCCCATCTGCCGCAGTGATTCTTTGATTTATGCATCTTGCCACTGATACCATGTGGAACCAATACTTACTATGACTACTTACTATGAAAGGATTATCCTCAGAGTCACGTGATCAAATCAGTGGTAACGTGCTTAAGTGCTAGTGGTTTAGGGCGGGCAGCAGTTAGGTTCTTAAGTCCTCGAGAAAAACAAATAAGAAACTACAAAGGCTCTTAAATCGTCAGTTGAAAATCACAGTCATCTCTACATATTATGTAACCTTATAATATTGAGTATGTGATTTTTTTTCTGTGGATGGGATCGTGTTTTTGAGGAAATTGTGTTTATAAGAAATTATCCGAACATACGAATGGTGTAGCCTGATGGTGGCTATTCGGTCATGATGTTCCAAAAAGCCAGCAGAATAATTCACTAGCTAGACCAGCTAGTGATTGATCCTGCTGACTTTCATACTTCGTTACAGTGGCAGATCTACACCTACCACTGTAACGAGGTGTTAACCTAATGGGGTTATGCTTACATGGTCTTTTTTATTTTGTCCCTGTCATGTTTTCATCCTTTCCACCCTTCCTTTACTTGCCTATACAGATGCGGTTAAGATCGTCGTGTCACAATTTACATTATAATACATAAATTTTACACCTAAAATGGTACATAAATTCAATTATAGAATGTGATGCTCGATTCTGGCTGTGTTAGCGACTTTGCGAGCATTACATTCAATTTATACATAAGAGAGAGAGATATTTTTCCTTGGTAAAAATTATCACATGTCATTTCTCAGGTTTCAAACTATAATTTCAAACCAATATACATTACATCAGAATTAATAATTTTTTTTTTATCGAAATCGCTTCAGTAGTTTTGACGTGAAAACGTAACAGACAAATAGACAGAGCTATTGTCACATTTATAATATTAGTAGGGATTTTTGATTAAAATTACTCCAATTTCTTTTCGCAAATTTTATCAATGGAAAATATCGACTATGTTTGAGATTAACAAACAAGGAGCAGGAATTTATTGACAGATATTAATAAAAATAAAATAATGGCATAATAAAGTACAGGTTTGTCTTCAGAAAGACGATTTCATTATTCTGTTTAATGTTTAAACCATACATTTTATACGTAATAGCTTTCTGCCCACTACTACACTAGACAATTGTTTCTTTGCTATCTGCTTGCTAAATGATATAGTTACTTTGAAATTAATCACAGGCGATTCCAACCGCACAATTTTTTATAAACACCATTACAATTAAGTAGATAGTTACAGCATATAATGCATATGGTTCCTGTCAAATTAGCAACCCTCAGTAGAAACCACAGTGTACGTTGCCAACATGTGACATAAGATGAAAAGTTAAGGTACCTAGTAATTTCATTGCCCAACTTACTACCAGTGGTACACTGCTATTTGCGGTAGAAATATGTAGATAAGATGAAAGTACCCAAGCAGATCACATGGTATAGTGTATAACTAATGCGGCTTTGTATTATGTATTTTATTTTTGTGTACGTTGTAGCGTCCTGCCTACTGCTCCTATATTTGTTTATAGGATAGGTTTTAAGATAGTAAGAATATATATTTTTAAGAAAATTTGCTTTGTCTCGGTAGAATACTGTATTATCACTACATAGTATAAAAAAAGCTTGTAACAAAGTCGCTATTCGCTGTCTGTCTGTCCTTATGTATGCTTAGATTTTTAAAACTACGCAACAGATTTTGATGCGGTTTTTTAATAGATAGAGTGATTCTGAAGGAAGGTTTATATGTATAATATATGCATAATATAGTAGAGAAACACTGATAAATATAGAGATTTCTAATGTGATATCGTAAATAAGCACGTTTTTTGAGCTATAAAACACAACAAAACATGTTTGTATTGTCTAATGACAAAAAAGCTGTGAACATTGTGTATAAGCACATTTTGTAGTAGGTATATTTATAGAAGCATTACACCCGTGCGAAGCCGGGGCGGGTCGCTAGTATATTATATTTTAAATTTTTATTTATTTAAATATTACATAAAAAATACCATCCCTTCTATTATATCTTGTCACCCAACAATGTTCTAATACTGTTATCCATAAAAGAATACACATTACACAAGTTCTGTTAGTTAAACTCGTAAACATTAGGAATTATTGTGCGTGTTCATAAAAATTTTAAATTAATTTTTTTTTTGGGATCGGTAAAGTAAAACCTTATCTAACCTCTAGCTAAATGTCTGTAATGTTTACAAGCAAAGATATCAATTTTCCTGTAGTCTGTCTATATAAATGAATGCTTAGAACTATTCTGACTGTTCAGAATAATATAAAATGAACATAGCATCCCCATCCCAGTGCCTTTAGTTTCCAACGCAATGACTTGCGACATTGTTGTTCGACTTGCTAATGAGTTCTCGATTTAGCCAAGACTGATTGTAAATGTAACTATACACTTCCCAACAATTACAATAATGTGCTTTGGCGTATGGACTAGAAGATAAAACGACGGAAAGGTGACAAATGTTCTAACAAGTAGCTATTTAATATTCACAACATATTTTGGGTCGGGTGAAAAGGTTTATTGGAAAATTTAAAGTAAAGCATGGGCACCTCCGTCCCAAAACACAGACTTTTATTTACATTCCTAATTGCTGTGCGAGGACAGCCGTTTTACCTTTTGCATATTTTGTTTAGGTGCGTGTGTAATCTCCTGTCACGTTATCAGTTTGTCACTTTAGTATTGTTAATGCCATCCAAACTTTGATAGGGCTTTGTTTGTGTTTGCGTTAAGTAAATCTGTTTGACCTTTCAGCTGGGATATATTAGTTTAAACACGAAATTTTGGAATAAGGTCTTGATATCTTGATGCTCTGTCAAGCAGACTTAGCTCAGCTGCGTATGCTGTTAAAAAAATAAGGCTTCTAGCTGATGTTGAAACAGCAAGGTTAGTTTACTTTAGTTATTTTCATAGTGTAATGTCTTATGGCATTTTGTTATGGGGATCAGCTGCCACCATTGAAAGTATTTTTATACTACAGAAAAGAGCAATTAGAGCTATATATAATTTAAGACCAAGGGATTCCCTTAGGGATAAGTTTAAAGAAATTAACATTTTAACATTGGCGGGGCAGTACATCTATGAAAATATAATCTATGTACACAAATATTACAAAAATTTAATTAAGAATAGCGATATTCATAAATTAAATACAAGAAATAAAAATAAGCTTGCTGTTCCAAATTTTAGATTACATAAAACACAACTCATTCTTGAGGAAATGTATAACTTTTTATAACAAGTTACCACACAATATTGTTATTCTACCATTTACCTCTATCGAGTCCAGGATTACTTGAATGATCGAAGTGTCTGGGACTAAAAAACCCTCGTTCGTTGAAATAAACGAATTGTTAATAAATTCTTAGGTAACTGTGTAACATATTAATATGTATATTTAACTGTACCTATTATATAATAACACTTTTGTTACTTGTATCATATAATGAATTTTAGTTGTAGGGAATCTTCTTTATGCTGATATTTTCCTCTACAGTGAAAATACGCAGGTCAAACTAATAAATGGTTTATTGTAAATACTACATTCTATAATTAAACACATTTTCTGTAGGTTTTTCCTAGCATACAATTTTCAATATTAAATGATAACAAAATCTTTGTTTCCATGGCAATGTCACTAAAGTTCGAAACGTAACTTCAATATAAAAAGTTTATGACACACTCCCACCCCAAAAAGAAAAGAATAAATGCATATTATACAGGTACTGCACTCCTTCATTAGACCAATTAATGCAACATAATTATTAAAAAAGAAAAAGAAATACTACTCCCTAACAAAATAAAATTGATTACCTCTACTAAGTCGCATTGTATCGAGAAGGGACTCTAATTTTTCGGCCGGAGCGAGTCATTGTAACCGTATCGTCGATGCCTAGAACTTTAACTTCAGCTCTCTGTAAAATATCCGAGTCTTCTTGAATCTCAAGCGGGTATAAGTTTTGACAAGCTCTCATCTTCTCACCCTTTTGAGTTTTTACTTTCGCTAGACGCGTAAAGCCATCAGTTCCAATAAACGTATCGACAATTAAACCCAACGGCCAGTTGAGTCTTTTGTCGTCTGTACCAATCAGTACTATGTCCCCTTTTGCCATTTCTCTCGTTTTCTCTCTCCATCTAGTGGTAAGTAAAGCTAAATACTCCTTTTTAAATCTACATCGAAAATCCTGTCGTAGCTTTTGTAAATATTTGTACCTTACATTCAAATTTTTACCATCCACATGATCGAGGTCTGGTGTGTCGCCAGTTGGTAAATCATGTAAAAATAGAGCAGGTGTGAGGGGTCTTAAATCTTCGGAAGTCGTGGAGACATAAGTCAAAGGACGGCTGTTTATGACGGCTTCGCAGTCGCACAGGACAGTATACAGTTCAATATATGTCAGTGAGTGTCGACCTAAAATTCTACAAAGCATCTCTTTTAACAGTCGCACTAGTCTCTCCCACCACCCTCCCCACCAAGGGGCAGCAGGGGGATTGAATCGCCATTTTATCGAACGCGCAACGGTCGTATTTTCAATTTCTTGCCAATCTACAGATTTCAATAAGTTGGCTGCTCCATGGAAATTCGTTCCGTTGTCCGTAAAAATGACGTCAATACGACCTCTTCGAGCAATAAATCTCCGAAGGCTCATAATAAAACTGTTTGTAGATAATGAATCTACAAGATCGAGGTGCACGGCTCTGAAAGTTGCACAAGTGAATAAGACTATCCAGCATTTTGTATTATCCCGCAAATTTAGTGGACCGGCTAAGTCTATGCCTGTGTACTGAAATGCTGATGTACCTTCTATACGTTCCATTGGTAGTGGTGCTTCTGGTGTTTCGTAATGCTGGCTTTTATACCTAGAACAAACCACACATCTCCTAATAACATTTTTACAGAGCCATCTAGCGCCTGTAATCCAATATTTGTTTCTTAACTCTGACATCATAGTCTGAGTTCCTGCGTGAAGCAAATTAATGTGTTTTTCTTGAACCAGTCGCTGTATAATTACATTCTTTCCAGGTAATATTATAGGGTTTATATAATCCTTGCATTCGCTTCCTAAGTCTAATCTAGTTTTGACTCTTGTAATGCCATCGCTATCTACATATGTACACAAATTCTTATTTAGCTTATTTTTATTTATAAGATAATGTTCCTTTTGAATTAGTCTTATTAGTATTTTCTCTGCTTTATTATATTCTTCGTTATCTATATATTTCTTATTCCTATTTTTTGAGATTCCATGTTTCCATCTAGTTATCCACGCTACTACTTTAACTATCTTTGAATATCTAGAAAAATATAATAGGCTTTCACTAAAATATTCTATATTTACATTCATATTTACAATCTCTTCCTTTTTTGCTTCCGTATAAATTACACTTCCGTCTTCTACAACAGTGTTAGACTGTGGCCACTGATCTGGCTTGAGTAACAGCCAGTCTGGCCCAATCCACCATTGGCTTTTTAATAAGGTTTTAGCATTACACCCGCGTGAAAGTAAGTCTGCTGGGTTGCAGTCACCGGATACGTGGTACCAGTCTGTTTCTTTGGTATGTGTACAAATTTCTTTTACCCTATTACTTACGAACGGTTTCCACGTATGTTGTCTCTTTATCCACGCTAAAACCACGGCAGAATCTGACCAACAATAAATTTTATAGTTAGCTTCAACATTTAAGGCTGCTATCACTTCTTTCAACAGTCGTGAGGCAATGAGCGCTCCCATCAACTCTAGTCTCGGTAGAGTAATTGAACGCCTAATTGGAGCTACTCTACTCTTTGCCATCACCAATCTGACAGTCACTTTATCATTACACTCCGTTCTCAAACACACAGCCAGCATAAGCATCGATGGAGGCATCACAAAAAACGTGTAAACTTATATTACAATCTTTTAACGGAAAATCTGATAACCTTCTTGGTAACCTACAATTATCAATAAGATGTATATGGCTTAACCAAGTTTTAAATTCCTTCGCTAGTTCATCATCGATAGGTTGATCCAATCTGTGTTGTCCAACCAAGCCTTTTGTACTAATAATTTCGGTACTAATGTAACTGGTGCGAGGAATCCTATAGGGTCGAATATCTGTTGAGTTAATGATAATAAATGTCTCTTTGTAATTTCATTTGGTATAGGATTGCTCAACTGAAAATTACACAATAGTTCGTCAGTAACAATGTTCCACAACACTCCTAAAACCGATTGACTTTGTACAGTGTCATCGACTCTTATAGGAGCACTAACCCAACAACGCAGGTCAAAACCTCCTTTCATCATAGTTTCTTTAGCCTCTTTTATAAATGTAAATAATTTTTCTTTTGTGTCAAAAGATGCTACACAATTGTCAACATAAAAAGAATGTTTTAATATTTTAACTGTTTGTGCGTACTCTCCCTCAAAGCAATCTAAATGATAGTTTATGGTAGCAGCCAACAGATATGGACTGCACGTAACGCCAAATACCACCCTTTTATGTCGATAAGTAATTATTTTTTCTCTAGTGAATGGATTGTCCCACCATAAAAATTTCAAGTATTTTCTATCTGGTTCCTTAATCATTATTTGCAGAAATGCCTGTTTTATATCTGAAGTCACTCCATAGGCACCTGCTCTAAAGTTTATCAGTAATTTAGGAATCAGTTCAACAAGATTAGTACCTACTTCAATACAATCATTCAGAGAAAGGCCTTGCGCATCCTTACAAGACGCGTCAAAAACGGGGCGTACCTTTGTCGTTGCACTGGTCAATTTGATCACTGCGTGATGAGGAAGAAAATGACCATCATTTATATTGTCTTCAGTACGCTCAATAATATCTTCTTTCAACCAGTTCTGAAAAACATCATTATAACAAGGTAAATGACCTGATCTCTGTATCTGTCTAGTAGTTGATAAGAGTCTTTTATATGCTATATTATAGTTACATCCTAACTCTGGATACCCATCTTTCCATAATAGCCCGACTTGATAACGGGTCCCAGTAAAAATGATATTATCATTAAATCTATTTAAGACCTTTTCATTTGTCATATCTTTCGAAACTTGTTTGTGTGGCTCTGAAATCCCTAATACCTCTAAGTCCCACAGATCCGAAATGGTCTTAGTATGAAGACTGAAAGTTGTCAAACTGTGTGTGTCACTGTACACATTGGGGCCCTGTAGCGTCCAACCTAATTTAGTTTTAATTGCTACTAATGCTCCATCTAACTGTACCATTGTACCAGTACAAATAACACCTAAGTAATCGGCCCCTATTAACATGTCTATGCTACTTATATCACATTCACTGTCGTCTATTTTTATATTCAGTGATCGCAACTTTGATTTTAGCTGAGGGTCGTCATTTTTGGGCAGATAGCCACAAATCTTATCGAGCTCTATACCTATCAATTTAATAGAAAACGATAAATCTAAACTATTTACATTCACTTCCACGAGGTTGTGATCTTCGGCAGGCTTTGATATACCACTAAATAGTGAATAGCCTAAACTTTCCTTACCCACAATTTTTAGGCCAAGCTCCTTTACCAGACTCGATTTAATATAAGATCGCTGAGAACCTGTATCACACAAAACTCGTATTTTCTTTTTTATACCTGTGCATGAAACAACTTCAACTATCAAAGTCTGCAGAATTATGTCAACACCTTTCTTACATAAAAGAGCCGTATTTTCCTTTGAATCCTTTTGTTTATCAGTACTATGAAGATTAGGGCAAAATATGACTACATGACGTCTACTGCATGACAGACATTTGACAAAAGTCTTACAGTACTTTGCTATATGACCTCTACGTAGACACACAAAACAAACGCCTTTTTCTTTCACAGCTGCCTTTTTTTGATCCAAAGACATTTTATGCCCCTTACTACATTGTAAAACTGAATGTGTTGTACTTTCACAAAAAAAGCAAAAATCTTTACCTTGCATATTGGAACTCTTCTCCTCTTTTGAAACTAGGCACGCTGCAGTTGGCACGTCGTCACTACTAGAAATGTTAAGCTGATCAAAGTTAGTACGCGTCAAACGTATACGCTCTTCCGCCTCGGCTTCTCTTTTAAGAAAATTAAAAGTTGCATTAATTGGCCTACATCTACATCATCTACAGGTTTCGACCTATTCCATGCAATCAATATATTTTCGGGTAATGCAGATTCGACTAATGGATATAGCATAGCTTCATATTTTTCCTTTGTGACCTTGAGTGACTCTAAAGCATACAAATATGTCATTAATTTATCGTAAAGCGATCTTATATCCATAGCCGTACCCTTAGCTTGACACAATACTAAGCCTAATAATTCCCTAACGTAGGTGTCAATCAGTATTTCTTCTCTAGCAAATCTTCCCTTCAACTGATCCAGTGCTCTCTTGTAATTCTCGCCAGACGGGGGGTGGCTGGTTATCATCTCTCTTGCCTTTGATCCCCCTTCATTGCCTGTATGAGGTACTGGAATTTATCTTCTGGTTCTAGAGTCTCGTCTTCATCAATTTTTCGAAACTGTCCCCAGAACGCCAGCCAAGTTTTCGGGTTATCGTCAAACTTTATTAGCTCAATTTGTGGAAGCTTGATGTTTCTACGTTGTCTATGAAAATCTTCTTTCGAAGTCGAGGGCGTATTCAAATATTTTTCTTGTTCCAATCGCAAATTTTCTAATTTTACTTTTGTGCTATAAAATCTCTTCACGTAACTTTCACATTCATCAAACTCTTTCTCAAATTGTTCATCTGTACTAGTATCAATAGTCAAGTCACTTATTCGACCGTCTAAATCTTTCAACTCTTCTAACTTTTCAGTCAGATACTGAAAGTCTACTTTAACGCTATCGATATCTTTTGCTTTTTCAATTTGATTAGCGGATCTACTAAATACTCTACGTAAATTTGCTCTCTTACGTTTCAAGCTCTCGAGTTCCGTTGATAGTAGATCCATCAATTTTTCCACGGTCGCCATTCTGTAGGGAATCTTCTTTATGCTGCGTATTTTCACTGTAAGAGGAAAAATCAGCATAAAGAAGATTCCCTACTGTAATGTAATAATACTCTTACTCACCAACTAGATTTATAAAGGAAACACAAATAATACAAAATAACAAAGTTACTGATTTATTAATTTAAGTTTTAAGTTTATTAACAATATATATTTAAGTTTTTTTTTTACAATTAAATAAAAATAAAATAATACTCAATTAGAAATAAGTGTACTCTTTATTATGTACTTAAAATAACAAATTTGAATTATTAATCACAAGGGCAGGTTGGTTCTGGTGCTGTTTGATCAATCTCGGCAAGGATATTTAGCAACAATGGTTGATCAGGGTTTTGAAATAAACTATTTAATTAAATGGTAATTCTAAAATCTAAAACATGAATTCTTAAGCTAGATTCCCATCCCCCGGTGGTTAGTACTGAATACTTTCCTTGAGACTGGGTCCAGACACTCTTCTTTTAATATATGGCAGTTATTCTTCTTAACTTTTATATGATATTCTTCAAGGATATTTTATTTTATATATTTTCCTTACATAAATTTGTAGGGCCGGGTATAACAACCTCCCGTACCTTTTTGCCCTGTTACATATCATAAAATGCTACATTATCATAGTCATGGACTCACTGTGGGTGGTCTATGCGGTTCAGAAGGAACCCATATACATTATTGTTCTTCATACAATTAAATCTGACAACTAGGTTACAAAGAAAAATATCAAACATGATCTATTGAACATTCATCAAATTATGGTACATTTACATTTTAAAAGAACAAGAATTTACATTATTTATATTATTATGATTAAATACAAACACCAATTACCTCAAATACATGAGATTAGCAGCTGAGCAACTAATTTCAGCATGATTTTGTATGGGTGGTTAAGCCTACCCGCTCAAAACAAATATCAATAATTATTTGTGAAAATCATTACTATTGGGAACAAATTGAAATTAAAGAGATTAAAGAGATAAATGCAACTATTACTGACCTTTTTATCGGGCTTTCAATATGTAAATATTTTAGTTTATTATTTTTTCCTAAGTGCCGGTGGCAACTAGGTTAAATTATGTTGGTTCCAAGAGATATGGATAATTTTATGGGAAATAAAATACTCCTGAAATTTGTGATCCTGACACCACTTTCAGTAACTTATATACGTAGTTATATACCGAAATATGCGTGAGATTTTTACAATAGATCGATTCCCAATTCCCAGATTTCAGATCTCCAAGTCACAGATTAGTATACCGTTACAGATGGCTTACCACCGATGAGGCAAAGACTATATAGACGATGTATAGTATGTGATGTTTGTTATTAAATGGAACTAGGATGATGTGGAAACTATAAGGAAAGGAAGAATTGATCTGCCTAAATTTAAGTTTAATCCTAAACGATATTTTTGTAATCGGCAGTGCAAATAATTTGTTGTTAATTAGTATCCGGTATATAATCTGTGGGCAGTTATTAATCTACGACACTGTTTTTAATCTATGAATTCCGGAGTGATGTTTCAGTATTATTAATAAAGAACCTATCTTTGTAGACGACGCTTGGCTAGATTTGGTTGCCTAATTTGCCCATAGATAATGGTGTTAGGATCATGATAAGCGGCCCACACTATAGAACTGTCAATGTCAAAGTAACAATTCGACGAAAACATAACCAATGCAAGGTACAATTGTAAATGTGAATTTAATCAATATGAATAAAAAAAATGTCTTTAATAGTACTTAAAATCAGTGAAAAAAAGTGTTACACTCACTAGTTCTTAAATGATTGTATGCGCGTGTCCTGTCGTTGTTTTTTTTTTTAGTTGTGATAATTTACACGGGTACCTGCTTTTGGTAATTTGTATCCTTTTTGTGGCTTAAGGGTAGTCATACTCTCATTAAAATCTCTTCGGCAGTGTCGTGTGAGGCGGGTTGTTACGTTCCCTAAAACATGGTTGAGCGAAGCGATGGCTGGTTCATGCGTCATACTCGTGAACGGGTGCTGCCAGCGGAGATGAGTCTGCTCTTTGCTATACTGGGTACTACTCGTATTTATTATAATTTTAATTTAACTTTAATATATTCTTTTAAAACTGTATGACACGGCATTCCTAATGTAGGCATGTTTTCAAATTACATTTTTATTAATTATATTATGTAATGGAAAGTGACTTCATGAATTATCAATATTGAAGTCATTTTCCGAATTGACGACTCTGTATCTATTTAATACAGGGAAAAAAAACAGCCCTTGCTGAGTTTCTTGCCGGTTCTTCTCAGTACAAGGTCTTCCGCCGTAGATTTGCGAACCCATGGCGTAGCTTTTCGACTTTCACAAGTGCTTGTAACAGCCCAGACTGAATAAATGATTTTGCATTGAATATTCAATCAGATAGATTATGAAGAATTGATAGTTTCGAAATTTTATGCTCCGTGTTCATCATTCATATCAATACAATGGAGCTGAGATAATTTATTACTGAAATCAGATTATAATGGTCAGTATGAGTTTTTATGGTTCTGTTATGGGGGTCAAGTTCGTATTAGGCGACCCAGTCCTCTTGTGATTTCCGGATCGTACGATCGTTCCACTTGAATATAAATGGCATCATCACATTGAAGTGTGCTCGACTAGATGGATGATACGGCTGTCAATTTGGTACTTGTCCTATTTTAAATTATATGAGTCATCAATCTAACATACTACAAAAAGGTTTGATATTTAGGTACTCTTAGATATTTTTAATTATATTTATAGTTGTAGTTGGTGTTTAAATTATTTAGTACAAAAAACAAAGTCGTATGAGTTACATTACTATATTATGACCCTAATTTAATCAAATATAATCGTATCATAGAAAAACCAAGCCATTCATTATCTATTGAATACATCAAGAGAAATAATAGCAGGTGTGATTAATATGTAAGTGTTATAAAGTGAAGATAAACTTATTATTTAACTACTGTTATCTTATATATTTCTGTTGTATATTCAATGTCTATCAAGTACTATTACTTGCGTACTAAATGACAAAGCTTTTGCTTATTTATATAGCGATGAGGGGTATTCTAAGGATCATAAGACTATAAAAGATAATGCACATCTAAATAAAGCTCGCTCCAAATATAAGTATATATATATTCCTCAATATGAGTATTAAAACATAAATGCGCCAGATATCGGAATTCTTTTTCCTATTCTGTGTCGAGTTCGATACTGCTGTAATATGCCATGATGCATGTACTTAGTGAAAATGTCGCGCAAACGAGAAATCTACGACCCAATCAAAAACAGATAGCAAGTTCGCCATCCTGGAACGTTATACAGACGGCTGTATTATGCGAACGGCCACAGCCCTCTTATATAACTTTATTCTTTTTATTTTTGTTATCTGTTTGTTATATGTTATGTTCTTATGTATATCTGGATGCGGTGCGAATGTAAAGTATTAGACTTTGTATGTTACTCTTGGTATAAAAGTAAAGGTTTTTGTCATAGAGCGTTTGTTTTTATAGCTGATATAAAATCAAAACTTTTCTGTCACCTGTGTTTTCAAATATTTTATTTTTGTGTTGTTTTCTTTCTATTCTGGAACAATGTACGTACTCATATTTCTTTCGTTTAAATGCTTTTACTTTATGCTGATATGTTTTGTACAGCTGCTGTATTAAATACAATGATAGATGTAGTCGATTATTTCTTTTTTTATATTAATTTTATGTAAGGTGCCAAATTAACAAATGCACTCTTTAATTTAAAGGAATACTTGCATAAGCAGGTAATATTAAAATATATTTAGAATGTAATCTAAATAATAATCCACTTCTACAATTTACGATGTTAATCGTGATATTTACACATATTTATAATTTCAAAAAAAATATCGGGACGAAAACGTCAAAAAGCAACTCCTCCAGAGACTTGAGTCAGACGTGGAGCGACCACAAGTTGCACAGGAGGTCTGCGAAATTCGTACCACAAGCACATTTTCTAAGACACTACAAGTCCTCAGTCGGGCTTTACTCAAATAATATCTAATGAGTAGAATGGTAAATTGTACATAAATATATATATATATATTTTTTAAGTTTTTGGCAGGAAAAGCAGCAACAAACAATAATAATAATAAGATAAAATAGGAAAAAAAATAATTTTATGAAATAGTCAAAATGTTTGCAATATTAAGAAACAGTAAAAATTGTAAAATAATAATAACATTATTGTACCTGTGAAAAAAATGTAATCATAAACAATATATATGTATAATAACAATAATGATAGCAAATTAAAAATAATAATAGTAATAATAAAAAATAAAAATAAATAAATAAATAACTAGCTTAAACAATCAGCAATAAATTCTAATGTAATCAAGTAATATGTACGAGTATGATTTCTAAATTATAATTAATCTTAGTATTTAAACACACAAATGTAAATACTAATCATAGATACTAATTAAACATTGTTAGTCTTAAGGAATAGTTAGAATATAGATATAGATGGGGCTATGACTGTGGGGGACAAGACCATCTGTCCCCATAAAACGGAGAACAATACCTTTCTCCTGATCGACAAATGATATCTTACTTGTAGAATAAATAATATATAAGGCAATGTAAAAAAAAGGACTAACACAAACAAAAATGAGTGCAGACCAAAGAGTCCGTAGGTAACCAAAAAAATATTAATAAGAAACAAAAACTGAATGATCAACGAGTACAATATTAGTGACATTTTTATTTTTACCAATAAATATAGAAACCTTCACATGTAAATAGTAGAATTGTGTTATGTTTTCAGTCTCCACTTTTTGAAACACAAGTATTTCAAAAAGTGGAGATCTCCCGGATTACAGTCGCAGTGATGGGTCGAGCGGTCGCGAGTGTTATTACTACCTAATTACCTACCGCTGGTTGCACTGACTTCGTTAAAAAGACCGCTGAAATTTTCAGGGCAAGCACGGTACTGAAATTAAATTCCTGGAGCGTAATGCTTTTCAAACATGTTGCTGTTTCATAAACACACGTTGCTTAATAAAAATATACTTATAGAAATTCATTACTATTGCAACAAAAATGATCTTAGTGTGTAAGAATTCACAAAAGTAGAGTTTACATTTTACTTACAAACTTTAAGGGTGTGTTTATCTCACATCTGTCTAAAAATGTAAAAAAATACGTAAAAGTGATACATTACTTTCGCGTATTTTTCTTCTCCTTCGTCTGTCCCTTTGACCTTGTTTTTGATAAATTTCTTAACAGGTGCTATCGGCTTCTTATATAGCCTAATTATTTTTCTCTATTTCAAGACAAATTCCGAAATTAATTATTTTTGTCATCACTCAGTTTTAATGATATTGCTTTGCATTATAAAGCAGCTTCTGTTTGTTTCAACTTGTATTTTAGACATTTTACAAACCACGTTAACTAATATTCTCTTCTTATTACTAATTTCTATTTACGTCAATAACATCCTGCTCAATAACAATTTTAGAATTGAAATTTTGAACAAACCTTCGGCATATTGTGTGCAATCACTCAGTTCGGCGTAGCGTGCAACGAGCTATCGGGTCGCTTGCTAGAAATACAAATCAAGAGGTAAATTACCAATCTCTAGCAGCCGATACATTTGGTAAACGTACCTAAACAGTTTAAGTATGCAGGTAACATGAACTGTGTAGGTACGCTTAATAGACGAGTGATTCAGTGTTTACATTGTTACAGTGTTATGACGGCAAGGCCAAGCATGAGTTGTTGGAATGCGCGATTTGGAGATTTGCTAGGCGATGGTACTTCTCGTTATCAATTTTAAATATGATGGATTGCGAAATGGAAATGGAAATCGTTGTCTCTTTCTGTGAGAGCATTATATTTCAGAAAGAGGTGGAAGGAGCGGGAAAACTACTCTTACGTAGCAAATGTAGTTGGAAGGTAGGAGACCATAGTAGGACTGCTCTAGGTTTGGCCAGCGCGTTTATACAAACGTTGATATATGGTTTTTAGCTGCCTGGGCTGCTTAAAGGTAGTCGGTGAAATTTCCTTTCGTAACTGGATTAGTGGGCATGCCATGCTTCCTACCGGGAGAGTCTGTTGTCTACATGTCTGTTGATTAGCCATAGACAGATACGATCAAAACAGTTTATGTTAAGTAGGTAATATCTAACACCACCAGTTTCTGTCAACGTTTCACGCGACAAAATATTCATGATCTAGAAAGTTGGCGATTCTCAACAGTATGGTTTTCTAGGGCATTTTCTGCCTCTCACTACAAGCTGTGGAATCAATTGTTGCCCGCAGTATTTTCCGAACTGATCCGATACAAACCTTAAAAAAAGAGTGTATTTGCATTTATAAGGCTGGCAAGGCATTTGTGACTCCTCTGATGTCTTGTTTTATCTGCCTGTTCGTTAGGTCTGCAATTAAAATAAAACAAAATTACGAAAAAGTTCAAAACAAGTTGGAAATATCATTAATTATGGGTAAAATATCAATTCATATTTGACACAAGACATATTCAATTAATATTTAATAGTGTTTACATATAAATCCAGAAACCGGTAAAATCAAAATCAAAAATTTATTCTTCAAATAGGATTTTACAATCACTTTTGAATGTCAAAGATGCTACGCCATTGGTTCACAAGTCTACGGCGGGAGACCTTGTACTGGAAAGAACCAGCAAGAAAACCAGCAAGGGCAATTTTTATTTTCTCCCTGTATCATTACAGAGTCGTCAGTTGGAAGCCGGTTTCAGATACACAGTCTGAACCCAACCTCCGATACAAATTAAAACAACTATCAAATATGTATTTCCGTCACAAGAGTCGCATTAAACAAATCTGATATGTATATTTCCGGTACAAAACAAAAATATCATTTATTAAAGAATCATTAAAATTATATATCGCAAAATTTACATCCAAGCATGTTTAATTATTCAGGAAGTTAAATATCGTAAAAATTACATCCAAGCATTTTTATCATTCAAGAAATCATTGACCTTGTAATACCCTTTTTTCATTAGAGTATTTTTAATATGTGCTTTAAATTTATGAAACGGTAAAGCAGTAATATTTTCTGGAAGTGTGTTATAAAAAGTTACACATTTCCCTAAGAACAAACCTCTAGTACGAATATTTTGAAGCCTGTATGTTGGAACGGCAAGTTTATTTTTATTTCTTGTGTTTAAATGATGAATTTGAAAATTTGTATTAAATGTATCGTAGTTCTTATAAACATATATTAAATTTTCATAAATATATTGACACGCTAATGTCATTATATTTATATCATTAAATAAATCTTTGAGTGATTCTCTCTGTTTTATATTATAGATAACGCGAATTGCTCTTTTTTGGAGCACGCAAATACTTTCAATATTCGCCGCAGATCCCCACAATAGTATGCCATACGTCATGACACTATGAAAATATCGCATATGAAGCAGAACAAAGTTTGTACTGTCAGTGAATTCTAGAGTTTCATCATTCATTTTCACAATATTGTATACTGTTCTTACATTAGGCAATGAAAATTTAACACATTTAGTTTTATTTGTGTTAAGTGATAAGTTATTCATTGTGAACCAGTGCAATACTTTAGACAGACATTCACAACGTCAGTATTTGCATCTCCCCTGTTAACCTTAAATATTAATGAAGTATCATCTGCAAATAGTACTGCATCGCACAAGCTATTAGTGAAGTAAGGAAGATCATTAATATAAATTAAGAAAAGCAATGGTCCCAATATCGATCCCTGAGGTACAGTCATAATTATTTAACTTTTTGAATCCTATTAGATAAATAAGACTCAATAACACAAGTTGCCTCCGCAGAGACACCATAATGCTTGAGTTTATGTAAAAGTATCTGATGACTAACGCAGTCAAAAGCCTTGGAGAGGTCACAGAATATACCAATTACATCTTGTTTACTCTCCCAAGCAGTAAAAATGTTTTTGAGTAGTGCACCTCCAGCATCAGTAGTGCATCGACCCTTAGTAAAACCAAATTGATTATTATGTAAAAGTTCATTGGATGTGAAAAAATCTGTTAGCTGATTTGAAATAATTTTCTCCAAAAATTTTGCTTAATGCAGGTAAAATTGAATTAGACCTATAATTTCAAGGGCAATTTTTTCTCCAGATTTGAATAATGGTATTAATTTGCTATTTTTCATTAGATCTGGGAAGACACCTTCATCAATACATTTATTAAAAATTACTGCAAGTTGCGGAGCGAGTTCCGTTATTATTGGTTTAATTATGTGGGTCGAAATTCAACAAAGGTCCTCTGTTTTTTTATTACTAATCATTTTAAACGTTTTTAAAACAGTATTAGCATCAATGCAACTACAATTGAAACTGTTGGTGCACCTCTCCACATTCTCCTCTACGATAGCAACAGCTACACTAGGGCAAGAGTTAAGATTACTTGTAGATTCTATAGGTAAATGGGAAAAGAAATGTTCGAACGCGTTGGCCACTGCATCGTCAGATTTTATTGTTTTGTTATTGATTTCCAATGAAAAGGTACTCACACTACTTTTAGATTTCCCAGTTTCATTATTGATGATGTTTTTGGTGATGTTTAGCCAAGAAAAAAAAAAAAATTTTTTTTTTTTCTTGGCTATATTCATTGCTTTGGCGACGGTGCATATCTTTTAAAATGTTTTGGAATATTGTCTTACATAATGTATGAATGCGGGATCAGTGGATGTTCCTTTTAATGTATATAAATCAAATAACTTTCCACGGCTTATGTATATGCCAGGCGAAGCCCAATCATTAAACTTCCTCCTTCCACCATTTACTTTTATAACCTTATGTTTAAATAAATTATTATATTCGTGATTAACTATGGTAAATAGATTATTATATAATGTATTGGCATCAGTCCTGTCATTGGCTAAACCAGTGACTTGATTAGAGACATTGATTATGAATTTATCTAGGTATGCCATTTTTAGTTATAGGTCTACAAGCAATCTCACGCATAGAACAAACATGATGGCGCTCAAAGGAAGCTAGTTGTCCACTATGGTCGGAATTAAGGCAGTCCATACAAGTGGCAGATGTAGCAGTTGTTCGAGTCGGTTGTTGAAATACATAACTCATATCAAATGATATAAAAAAATTAATAAATCGAATAGATAATTGTGATGTATCCAGAATATTTATATTAAAATCACCACAAACAATATTTTTTTTAGTTTTTCTGGACATTATTCTTAAAGCACTTTCCATGCTGGACTCAAATTCTGGAAAATTTCCAGATGGTGATCTGTATATCAATAATATAATATAATTGTCAATTTCCACACAAGACAACTCAATGTTACGCTCAATAGATAGAGCTACAATATCTTTTCGTTTCTTACTCTGAATTTCATTATGCAAAATTATTAAGGATCCACCTGTAATGGCAGATTTCGTAGTAAATGAGCTAACAATCTTATATTTATCTAGACTGGTCAACAATTTATGATTTCTTAACCAATGCTCAGAGATGCACAATACATCAATGCTTGCAGATTCTAAAAATAAATTCAATTCTAAATCGTTACCAGAAAAGCCTTGAATATTCTGATGAACAACCCATAAATATCCAGACCTTTCTTTGGTAAATACTTTGCAAGAGGCTACCTCTTTTGTCTTAAAACTTAATATAAATTACTTGGAACTTCTTCCAAAATATTATAAAAAATATTTGGCTTAGAAAAAGCATTGTCAATGTAAGGATTAATAGCCATACTCTTGGCTAAGGTTACAAAATAAAAACGTAGCGAAAGCGCTAGTGGTTTTCGAGAAAACATTGAAAGATGTAATGTATCTTTTGTCAGCTGAGACTTACTATTAATATAAATTAGTCTATTTATGGACGGACTTACAGTTTTATTAATTTTATTTATGTCAATAATATGCCACTTTTTGGAGTAACATGTCAACAAATCCAAAGACAAATTCAATTTGTGTCTCATGTTGTTTTCTTTTTTAGACAATCCCTTATGGTAAGCAAATGTATACATAATAATTTTGTTAACTTCAAGGTTGTCTAATTCTGAGAAAAATAATTTTAATTTTAGTTTATTTAAATTGCCCCTATTTCGAAACAAAATTATTATATTATCATTAACATTTTAATTTATGATTTATAATTTGTGATGTAATATCCTGTAAGTTGGAACCAGGCATACAGTAATTAATGACACTATTCTGTTACTGTCTTCATAATAATTGGCCCATATCTTTGCAAAATTCATCACTAAAAATAATAAACTTTGAGTTGTTGACATGCTCCAACTTGGACAGTACATTTGTAGATTTGTCCGGCATTTGACATATATTACTGACGGAGGATGTATGACTGGGTTCATTTACAGTTATAATCTGGTTATTCAATGTTGAATTCTGGATATTTTTACTATTGTTATGTTTATCTAGAAGGGCCTGGTAACGGTCCTCATTATCCTGACAGAGATTGGCTAGCTCTGTAATTGAATTAATATGCTCCTTGATCTGATTTTGAGCACTATTGTATTTTATAGTTATATTAGATAAAGAACTTTGTAAGTGATCAATTGTCTTGTTCAGATCTGCTATGTCCCTGTCATACATACTCCTTTTATTTTATTTTTTTGTTCCCCTGAGGAAAATGCATTAAATTGCATCACCCGGCTGTGGCGAGCCGGCGGTTATGTGGGGCTCTCCTCCCCAGAAGGGGGAGGCCTACCCACTAAAAACCTCAGGGATGGCCTTCCTCAGGCATGTAGGGAGCCCCCGGGAACACCAAGCCACCTCCGGGAACCCCCAGCCTCCGCTCCCCTGCCTAGAGGGGAGCCCTCCTCGGGGGAGACCACACCACCTCCCCCGGTCTCCTCCACCGACGACGCCCCCCGGCCACGGAAGGGGCGTGGTCCATCCCGGGTCGCCGTAGCAGTCGCGACTTCCTCGCGCCCGCTGGCGACCCGCGGCGGCGCCGCAGCTGTGCTACCGAGCCCGGCGCCGCCTTCTTCGAGCGGGATCGGCCATCTCCCGACCCCGCTCGGCGGCCTCCTTCTGGAGCATCACTGCTTCACAGAAGGAGGCCACAGCCCTCCAACCTCCCTCGTCCGCCAGCATTGCCGCAATCAATGCCGGCGGAGACAGATCTCGCCCGATCTCTGCGACCAAGACTCGGCGCTCGGAGGCCCACGCGGGGCACTCCGCTAGCGTGTGCTGGGCCGAATCGAGGTCGGATGCGCAGTGGTGACAATGTGTCGATCCCTCCCGTCCTATTCGACACAGATACTCACCGAAGCAGCCGTGCCCGGTGACTATCGGAGTCAATTGGTAGGTGACCTCCTCCTTCCCGTGGAGCCAAGCTTCGAGGTGCGGGAGTACGGCACCGACGGCCCGCTGGCGCGCGCAGATCCGTAATTCGAGCTGCGCACGCCAGTACGCCACAATCCGTCGGTGCCACTCCCGCTTAGGCACTTCGCGCGCGGGTTCCAGGGCGCTCCCCCCATCGCCCCCCCCGGTCGACACGCCGCGACGCATACGTCGCCGCGTACATGTCGGTACTCCTGCTCTCTCTTAATTTTCTATCAAAGATATCTAAAGAATCAATGAGACAAGCACGTTCCTTCCTTAAATTAATATTAATTTTAAAATAATTATGCTTCTTTATTAAACATTGCTGTTTCTTAATAATTTTTTTAATTTTTATATATTTCTTAAGTTTATTTTTACTCTGAAATTGTATAGGCTTATCTAATCTTAATGAGCAACTGATGGGGGGAGCGCCCTGGAACCCGCGCGCGAAGTGCCTAAGCGGGAGTGGCACCGACGGATTGTGGCGTACTGGCGTGCGCAGCTCGAATTACGGATCTGCGCGCGCCAGCGGGCCGTCGGTGCCGTACTCCCGCACCTCGAAGCTTGGCTCCACGGGAAGGAGGAGGTCACCTACCGATTGACTCAGATACTCACCGGGCACGGCTGCTTCGGTGAGTATCTGTGTCGAATAGGACGGGAGGGATCGACACATTGTCACCACTGCGCATCCGACCTTGACTCGGCCCAGCACACGCTGGCGGAGTGCCCCGCGTGGGCCTCCGAGCGCCGAGGCTTGGTCGCAGAGATCGGGCGAGATCTGTCTCCGCCGGCATTGATTGCGGCAATGCTGGCGGACGAGGGAGGTTGGAGGGCTGTGGCCTCCTTCTGTGAAGCAGTGATGCTCCAGAAGGAGGCTGCCGAGCGGGGTCGGGAGATGGCCGATCCCGTTCGAAGAAGGCGGCGCCGCCGCGGGTCGCCGGCGGGCGCGAGGAAATCGCCACTGCTTCGGCGACCCGGGATGGACCACGCCCCTTCCGTGGCCGGGGGGCGTCGTCGGTGGAGGAGACCGGGGGAGGTAGTGTAGCCTCCTCCGAGGAGGGCTCCCCTCTAGGCAGGGGAGCGGAGGCTGGGGGTTCCTGGAAGTTGCTTGATGTTCCCGGGGGCTCCCTACATGCCTGAGGAAGGCCATCCCTGAGGTTTTTAGTGGGTAGGCCTCCCCCTTCTGGGGAGGAGAGCCCCCACATAACCGCCGGCTCGCCACAGCCGGGGTATGCAATTCAATGCATTTTCCTCAGGGAAACAAAAAAAAAAAAAAGGTGACTGCATCAGTTCCTCAAAAAGGCTGTGTGTCTTTGAGACTTCACTATCTAACTTTAATTGTTCATAGTGATTGATGCGTTTGTTAGCGTCACTGAGTTCCCTTTCTAGTTCTACAATTTTTTTAAATGCTGGTTACAATGATTAAGGCTTTTAATATAATCCTGAAGTTGGTATCGCTCTTCCAGCAGTTCCTGGTACTTGGCATCTAGCACCGAGAGATCACTTTCTCAAATTGTATTTTTATTTATAATATTCTTAATTTCCACGTCACTATCATCGCGTTCAGCTAGCAATTGGTCACATGACTCCTTTAGTTTTTTTTATTTCTAATACTGCTTCTCTTAACTTCGCCTCCGTGTTCAGTGCTGCAGCTCGACCGAGACTAGATTTTCAATCTCGATCGAGACCTAGAATAAAATAAAGACTCGGTCAATAAAACAAGTGACAAAATTATATACTTTTAACTGCTTAACAAAGACTGTTTTGTACTGAATATAATTTAGTGACAAATAGACCCGCGTGCGTTAAATTTTGAAATGTACGAGTATTTCGTACAAAGTAACATTTATAGATTAAATCTAGAAATATATCATTTTGTAACAATAAAATAATATTTATAACACTTTATCATTATGTTTAAATACATTATTTACCATTACTTATAGTAACTTTTAATAAGTAATCATCATCAACATTATCATCGATCACCCCCTGCTGCTTCAGTGAGTGTGTTTTCCGCACTTAGTCTGTTTATAGCCTATTGTACGTCACCAATAACAAGGAATCAATAATTCTTGATAAAAAATAAAATCTACAGAAATTTGTTAATCTGAGATAAATCGTATCAATAATATTCTTGGTATATTTTATGTACAAAGATTCATAGAGAATTTAAATTAAGTCTAATCAAACAATCTTGTAAATCTGTTTGTATTTTATTTCAAGCAAAGCAGGTGTTAGTATTATTTATTAATGAGCTAAGTAAGTATTCAGAAGTTATCTAACATTAAAGGCTTTTCGCAGTAGGAATAAATTGGTACACACATTCAGAAATGGTGAATAATAGACGAGAGTATGTCTACAATGTTCTAATACACGGTTTAGTGATTTTATCGAAGGTGCAAATTTGGGAGACCATTTATTATTATCAGTAGCTCCGGGCTGTGCCTCTGTACGGCACTCCTGTGGTTTGTTAACTACGGCTCGATGTCTAAGAGGCAACTGATTTACGCCACTGAACTTTGCTGCAAACTGAAACTGTTATATTTACTTACAATGATTTGTTGCAGTAGTAGTGTTCGTGATTAACTTGTAATTTGACATCTGCTTGTAATTACATGTCTGCCACCAGATTGACATTCACAAATTGAGTGTAATTTTAACATGCCTAGTATTAGCACCAAAAAAAAAAATTCTCGTGTGCTTTATTATTACTGTCAAATTAGATAAATAAAATTCGTGGAAATTAATTATTGGTTTTTCGTTTATAAACACATTCTCAGTTTATTACAAATATTTTAATGGCGTTAACTGACTAAAATTAAAATAGCACAATGAAATTTGTCGATTTATTTTTGATACAGAATTGAGGTTTGCCTCTTTGTTGGTATATAATACAGCGAAACAGATTAAATTTTACTTAATTGTCTTTTTAGATATTTTAATTCAAGTTTCTAAGCACCTATTGTGATCGCTAGATGATGAAAGCACGCATATAAAATAACAAGTAATTCATTAAATACTTTCGAAATGAGTAGATACTTTTTAATTGTTTTGACTTCAACTATAAAGTAATCTAAAAGTCTTAAAGTTTCGACTTGAATTATTTAGTTGGAACTTGAAACATAGAACAAAGAAGATTTAGACGGAATTAATTAATATTCAAAACAGTTGGACTGGCATTAACAAATGAAATTATTAGAATGGAACATCAAGAAACACTAATGTTGAAGTGACTGAAACACAAAGCGCAATCCCAAAACAGACTTAGAGTCTAAGTAGTGAAAAATTCAAAATTTATCAATACTAGGGCAATCATAAGAATCTGTCACAATTAATAAATTGTAAACTTACTTGTGCATATAATTTTAATATCTGTTGAAATGTGAAAGTAAAATTTGGTAAGTAATATAATGTACCTTTTCCATAACGCAATCAAAGCGAACATGTGACATTTGTCGTAAAAATGGTTCAACTGACACAAAGTTTCACGACTTCATTGCCCTCAGGAAATAATTACGGCAGATTCCACAAGTCAGATTCTTTGTTAATTAAATTATTTAAATGACTTAAGTCCTTCAAACTGCAAGATACTGAATTATTTGGTACAATTAAGTCAGTTGAGACCTTTTGGATCTTCGCGATATCTTTTAAGGCCACTGTAAAGACTGGGCAATTAGAAAGGCCCTGAGAGCAGTAATGCTGTTAATGTTACAAAAATGTTTGGAATAAAGACAGATAATAAAATAAATGTGTATTATTAATTCAGACTACGATCTTAAAAGAGAACCTTGATGTTAATGGTTGCCTGAAATATATTTGAGAGTGAATTATGCTAATTAATATTCAAAGAAGTTAGATTTGAATAATTGTACTGAATTTGTTTCTTATTTATATTTTTAATTTATTTTGTTTATTCTATAAACGAATGAATCTTTTTTGGATAAACTACTGAATGTAAGTATTCGTAATGACTTGACTAAATGGTAGAAATTTATGAAATGAAAAATATGTTACTAAATTGCGTAATGAAAGTAAATTTGATCTTATAAAGTATGCTAAAGTAAAACATTTATCTTACTAAAATATGAGGCATTTTTGTAATTTCATTAATAAATTATCATGATTCAATGAATTATTGTGCCGTACAATTAGAATGGTAACTCGTACAACTACTTTTAATAAAATAAAAAAAAAATACTTACCCCTAGAAATAAATATAATTTAGATTTCATTCAAATATAAGGTTTTGTTACTTTGGTAAGTCAATTTACAAAGTATGTTTAAATATTATACTAAGCTAATAAAATAATCTTTTGAAGTAAAGAAACTTTACTTTTTTTTATCGATCTCATATTAAATATCAGGGTTTAATATCAAAATGTTGGATACATTTTGTTTGAATTTTAAAATATTATTGATATTATTTTACTTACTAGATTACTTTCATCTTTTGATATCAGTCTATTCTTTCTTTACATAAGTTTAACAGATATCTATGCTAATATTATAAAGAGGAAAGATTTGATTGTTTTCTTTTTGTTTGTTTGCATTGAAAGGGCTCCGAAACTACATGATAGATTTAAAAAATTTTTTCACTGTTGTGAAGTTACACTATCTCCGATGAACATACTTAAAAAAAGTTAGAACTCTATACTAAAACTACATACACATTAGAGAAATACCCCTAGGGCAGTCCGAGAGGGGGGGTGGAAGATCTGCCCACCGATCGATAAAAACGATGACCCTGGCATGAAAACGGAATTGAAATGCCCCGCGTGCGGGAAAACTTACAAACGACGAACCTGGTATATTAAACATCTAAAAACGCATGAGGGCGTTGAAGCACGACAACCGTCGGTAAGTACTCCAACAAACACTACGGATAGAGTTTACCCTCACAATCCCAAGGTGAGCCACCCTGCGAAAATCACCAGGAGTCCATTGACATCAGGACACGTCTTAGCATCCCTAGCCTAAAAAAAATCCACTTGGAAAGCGCACGACCAAAATTTAGAAGTCCTATTAGACCACACAGGACCAAAACAGGACCTAAATAACCAAGTAGACACTTTGCAGAGCGTAGTATATCCATATTTTTGCGAACATTACCCACCACCAAAATTCTATGCTCGACATAACAAGGAAAATACTTTTAAATCGAAAATACGGAGAAAGAAAAGAGAGTTAATAAAGCAACTTCGAAAAGCCAAGACCATGGGCGATAATTATCTAAGTCATCAACTGTCCAGGGCTTTAAGATCAATCCTTAAATTAATTAGGAAAGCTTCTCTTGACCAATGAACAAATTTACGACCACTTCAAAAGTGCATATGAAGTGCCGAAGAGCATGACACATTATCAAGACCCAAACACCAAAAAACCTAACCAACCTCACGTTAATTTCCAAAGTAATCCACCTACACTTGAGGAAATAAACGAACAAATTAAGAGAAAAACAACCAAGTCAGCTCCAGGCCCCGATGGCATCCCCTATATAGTATATAAAAAATGTCCATCAGTTCGTAAACATCTCTTAAATATATTCAATAAAATCTGGTCAAGAAAGCAAATACCAACATCATTCGGTAAATCAATTTTTGTCCTCATCCCAAAAAAAGATGAAGTAACTCATCCAAAAGATACTAGACCGATAGCACTAACCAATACAATTTCCAAAATTTTCTTTAGTACATTGCAATCAAAAATGACACAAATTATGATTAATAATAGGTATATCAGGCCCAAGGCCCAATCACCAGAAAGGGTTCCTGCCCGGTATTTCTGGCTGCCTGGTACACAATACTTTACTGGCGGAAAGTCTAAAAGATGCCAGAACACATGAGAGGCAAATAGCAGTCTGCTGGATAGACCTTGAAAATGCATTTGGTTCAGTACAACATGAACGTTCATGAGGTTTTTGCCTTGAAATGGTATAACTTTCCCACCGTAGTTATTGACATTATCATGTCAATTATTATTCACAATTATTCACAATTAAAATTCACTATAGCTTTTAACAAGACCCACTCAAAACCTTTAAATTATAATGTAGGACTATTCCAAGGCTGCTGTCTGTCCCCTATAACGTTCAATATAGTTATCAATATTTTAATTGACAAATTAACAATTCATGAAAAAAAATGGGGCTATCGGTTTAAATATAATAACAAATTCACAGAATCCATCCTAGCTTTTACAGACGATCTTACAATACTGACCCGAAGTCCCAAACAATGTCATAAGCTGTTAAGTGAGATAGATGAGTTCTGTTCGTGGACTAACGGACTGAGGACAATACCAACTAAATGTCACTGTCTCTGTCTTGGAAGACGAAATACTAAATATACCTCATACGATCCGGGACTATCAATAGGGGGACAATGTGTAACCACCATTGCAGAAGCAGTGTCCTTCAAGTTCCTTGGTAGAAAGATAGATTATAAAGGACGAGCACCATCTCTCGAGATAATAGTCGAAAATTTCCTAAATGACCTTAATAAGGTAGACCAACAGCCTTTAGGCAATATCAAAAAAGCTTGGATATATGACAATTATCTTGTGTCACGTCTGATGTGGCCTTTCCTTGTATATGACATTGGTAAAACCCTCCTGGCAAAATTAGATGCAAAGGTGATAAAGATATTGAAGTCATGGCTTGGGCTAGCACACGCAGCTGATCCCTCAACATTATTTAGGGATCAAAATAGTTTCGGGATGAAATTAAAAAACCATCATAACTCTACAACCACCTTAGAGTAACTAAAAGACATGTCTTGGAAAAATTCAAGGATGATATTATCACGTCACTCCCAAGAGAAAAAGTGCCAATGAACTCGAGTCGAGAATTCAGTTTCACAAAAAAATTATGACAGGAGCACAGACTGATAGAGTCGGGCTGGGTGCAAGGAGTGTAAAGAAGGACCAGGATATAATAAAATCGTTTCTACGACAAGATGAAAATGATAGTTATAGAGTGCACGCAATGAATTTAGAAATGCAAAATGAGTGGTTAACTATAGGTGAATTCTGCATCCCGTTAGCCCTGAAGTGGCGCACCTTGCTGTATGATTGGTCTCCTGCCCTATTAAAATTCTATCTCAATGCCTTCCAACTGACCCTCCCTGACCAGAGCAATCTAGTAAGATGGGGGAAAGCCTCCGAAAAATCTTGTTTTAATTGTGGTGAGGCAATAGGTACAGCTAGGCATCTATTGGTAGGTTGTAAGGTGCTCCTAGATAGGTGTCATTATTCACGTCGCCATGATAGAGTGCTTGAAATCATACGCGAAGCAGTAAGTCTTTCAATAGCTAGAGCCCGAAAAGGACTGACCACAGACAAAAAACAAAATAAGTTTATTAAAGAAGGCTCAACTAACAACTCAAAGAGCAAACCATTGTCGACCCTAGCCTCTGCCCCTGACTGAACTATTTTAATGGACACGTATAAAAAGCATTACAAAATCCCAAAGGATGTGTGTGTTTCCTCATCTAGACCAGACATTTTCCTTTTCTCTAGACACACTAAACATATAATACTTGTAGAGCTTATAGTTCCGTGGGAAACGAATATACCCAAAGACCACGCGATAAAAACAAATAAATACTACGATCTCACTAACGAAATAACTGAAAATGGCTTTACAGTCAAATTATACGCGGTAGAAGTTGGCGCGAGAGGTATACCAGAAAAATCTCTATACAACTTACTAAAAGACCTTGGCTTGTCGAGAGCTGCAATTAATTCAACTCTAGAGAGAGTATCAAAGGCAGTACTCGCAGGCTCCTATCAAGTCTGGCTCGGCAGAGGGGGAAACACGAGCAGTGAAGGTGAGCGTTGATGCGCATCGAAAGGGGGCCCCCCTTAAACCTACACCCGCGTCGCAAGCCCCGGGAGCTGCTCGGAGTTTCTCTCTTTGTCACACGATGGACCCGGCACCCGCACGGTGAATCCATGGATTGCTAAGATATTCGTCTCAATGTAACCCAAGGTGTGAAAAAATTACCGAAAAACATTCTTATATTTTTTTATTATATCGCGTTCGCTGCAAAAACTATTGATTACAGAACAAATAATGTATCTACTACGTCTTTGTATATAATTATGTACAAATAATATCACGACAGTATATGTCTAACTTTTTATGATTATGTCATTATAACGTGTAATATTATTAAAATATTTATATATTAGTTCTTTCATTATAAATGTCACCGCTATAAAAGCTCTACTTTATTAAAATATATAACTTCATATTTAAGTTTGCTTCAAAACCATTATATAATTTTTTGAATTATTCAATTTGAACATTTCTTACGAAAAATAAGTATCATAAGTTTTAAAAATGTAAATTATTTGAAAAATGTTGCATGATTGCAGCACCATAATAATAATAAACGATTTAGGCGTTCTTCATTTTACTCTTCATTTTTTAACGACTCCGTTTGTTCGTATTTATGACGTTTTAAATATATTTTTATATTTAAAATAGGTTTTGAAAATTATTATCTATAAACAATAGATACAGATTATTTAGAAATGATGATGTGCCTAGATAGTGGTAATAAAACCACGCCCACTACTATGCTATGATTTATATTAAATGGCAAGGTGTGCAACATTAATTGTAGTTGTCAACTTATTTTTTCATGTGGTATGCTTATAAATACGTACAAATAACAAGCTGTTGACAATCCTGTTTAATTAGCTAGTCGTGATCTCACAGTTGCACCGTATTGAATTATTTCTCTATATCAAAAATGTTGTTGATTAATTTAACTAACTATAACGGACTAACGACAACTACCTATATTTTTTCTTACATCATATTGTGAAAAAATCGCATAATTGTTTTTAGTATTATAATTATAATAATAAAAAAATAATATGACAGTAATATAGCGAAAGTCTATTTTATTATTAGATGTATGGTAAACTTTTTATAAAATATATCTATTATAAAAATAATTTTATTTGTGCTGTTGACCTGAGTAAATAAATAAATTATTGAACCGATAGTTATCATAATAGTTACGTGATTAAATAACTGAACATAAATAACATAAAACCACATATTATATTAGATATTTTGGCCAATCGGAACGCCATGCGCCATAGAATAATAACATGTAAGAGTAATTATATTTCGTCTACCTTCATTAGATATATTTATGAGGTTGTATGTGACATGTTCGTGTGCCAAATATTAACTAGAAAAACAATCAACCTACGGCTTTCAGAAAGTTACATTGTGGCAGATAATAATTTTGTATCGGAGGATTTTGTCGGCAACTGTCCACGACAACTTGATTAGGTATCGTCTTAGCGTTTTCTTGTATTGTTGTTAGGTATTTCTATTTGTGGTTAATGTATGTCATAAAATATGAACTCGGGTTAATATTTTATATTGCGATGTCAAACCTGAATATAAAAAATCTTGATTAACAGTACTTGTTAATCTCAGATTGAATTAATGTATTAAATAACTATTAAATCGTAGTTTAGTTACCAATTAATAAACTCACGAACTGTCATCGCCACCTGTCGCTGAAAGTTGCGACTCGCGTGACATCATTATTAAGTCATTACTTGCAAGTCGCGTATCGCACACATCTGTTCCTAGCTCCACCGTTTAAGTTTCTATACATCTACAACATCTAGAGTTGTTAATTATATATTTACAACCCTTAATGGGTTGTCAAACATTTTTTTTATAATCTTTTAAGCCTTACACCGTAATGGTTAAGCCGGCTAAAAATAATTTACATATATTGACATTGATTTAAACGAAAGAACAAAGGAGGAAACTTATAATTCTAGCACTATTACTACATTTAAAACTAAAACATAAACATTTATGACTTAATCTTATTATTATTATATACGAGACTTAATATTATTATCTCTAATATCCTTCATTAATTTACTTTGTCTCTTTCATTGCGGGCACACTCCATTAAAATGTGAAATAAATCTTCTTTGACGTTCGTACAAGTGTCACAGTACGGATTATTCTTTTTTCCCATCAAAAATTTAAACGCATTTAATGGAATATGCCCAGCTCTAATTCTCATACATAGAAATTAATTAATAAAAAATAACTATTAATTAATAATTAACTATTATTTATTACTATCAATTAACCAATTTAATTTTTACAAATAAAGAGGACTACATTAATCTGTTCTTAATTAAGTGAATTGTTAATCGACCATCAATATGCCTTTAACTTTAGAAATTTTAAGATCGATCGATGAGCTAATCCAATCTCCTTCCAAAGTCGTCAATTTCATTAACTGAGAGACATAGTAACTTAATAGTCGGGTTTTTACTTAGAGCATTTACATGCTGCATTTGTGTAAGTAGAAGTCATCGACCAATTCTCAATCAATGGATTAGGAACTTTTAGAAGTTGGACTTGAATTCAAATTTGACACTGCGCACCTGCTGCGGTGGCGTTGAAAAAAATACTTTCGGCTTTACGATATGACACGTTTTCGATCCTGTTTCTGATGTAAAACTGGAGACACTAATATTCAGAAATACCTTAAAAGTTTTTACCAATGCACGAGTTCAATTAATAAGATGCTCGAAAATGCCTCTCATTGCCTGCCACACCGTTAGCCTACTTATTACCTACTACAACTATAATTATAAATACAATCTATTTTACAATATCAAATATTAATTCCTAAGTTACCACTCATTTATTTGGCCGGCTACTTTAGCGACAACATTTTAATACTAAAATTCTTGAGTGATCTTATTTTTACGTCTGATGAATTTAGTTAAGGTTGAATTGTTAAAATCCAACAACTTAATAAAAATAATTGTACATAAGTGGTAAATCTGAAGAAACCGAAGAATTCATGTTACTTTACACATCAAAATGGCTTAATAGATTTTGATTAAATTTGGTACTTTAGTAATCTTTCCTATGTGAGGAACCAATAAAAACAGGGGAACCGACTCTGGTGTTATTTATTATGGCAATAATCTCAGATCCGAGAAGGATGTATAATAATTTTTATCACGGAAAAAAAACCCTTTCTTGAGATGATCCGATAAAACTCTATCTGTTCTAATGAAATTTGCTATTTGAATAGTTAAGGATCTAGGAAAGCGTGAAATAATTTTAACCAGTGTGTTGTCAACAATATCAACACCTTCTAGAAATAACGGCTTATTATTAAAAGCAATGGAATACTAGCGTGACTTTTATGACTTGCACTCTTCCCGACTGACTGAATACTGATCTCAACCAAATCATATCTAATTATTACACCTTTTAAAATCAAATGTGAGACTCCACCGCCACGTGGCACACTGTGCTGCCATCTATTGGATAATGTCATAAACGAAAAAGAGACAGTAGTCAAATCCGCCATCTATCATCATGATATAACCTCAAACATGTGAAGTAGAATTGCATATTTACTTTACAATGACTGCGTATAATAATTAAGGTTTGAACAGGTGGAATATCTCTTTTCTATGGAAAATTGTTACAATGATGGCGCAGCAACGTGTTAAAAGCTAGTACTATCATAATGGCCTCGTAAAACCACAAATAATGCTTTGCTGATACAGAAGTGTAAATGTCAAATCCGTTATGTGGTCAGGAAATAATTAGGCTCATAAAAGAAGCTGCGCGCCCAAAAAGGAGATATTATCATTGCGGGATGTGTTTTTCCTCCTTTAATGGTAATTATTAGCGTACTTAGGCAACCACCCTATAGATATGGGTCTGAAGTATGAGTGGTACTGTTATATAAATATGTTTTTCGTTAAATTTCTAAGGCTGTTTTTATTTTCATACCTCTCATTTCATATCTTATTTTGATATATTTTCACGTAAAAATGCGATCATAACTTTAAAATTGGTTAATTATATTTTTAGCACAATAATGACGTTTTTTCTGAGTGTTAATGCATGTCACCCTTGCTTAATTTCGTTTGCCAGATTTTGTATAGATTAGTTTTCATATATTACACACCTATTCAGGTTTACCAAGTTAATTACACGAATTGTAGTAGTAAGCCAAGTGACGGCAAAGCCCTTTTTGAGTTGACTAGCTGCGGGATTGATTAGACGATTGCCAGATAATTAATTGGACGTATCCCGTTCCCTTCCCGTGTCTCAGACGGTGATTGAATGAAACGTCCCTAGTTTTTCTTGCAGCAAGGAAATGTAATTCGCAGCCGATAAAAGTTTTCCTTGCGAGCATTTGTTCCTTGTTAATTAGTAAACTATTAGATTTTTGTACAGCTGTAACTTGATGTAGGGCTACTACTAATTTGTAAGTTTATATCGAGGCGGTTTACTGATTTATCGTTGGCGTCGGTCATGTCATATTTTTATTGGAAATATCCGCATTATACAGTCTGAGTTTAAATATGCTAATTATAAATTTGTTGTCTTTCCTTCGAAATATACGAATATTTCCTCTCATGATAAAGACCGGGAAGATCACGTGCTGTTTAGATTTAAGGCTGTCAAAGTCTGCAATCTCTCTGTAACAAGAACTCGATGCTTATTGTCGATCGGATCAAGTGAAGTGAATCTACGATACGGTGATACATAGGATACTCATGAAAATAAAAATCACATTAAACAAAATCCCTACAAAAGCAAAATGACAAATTATGCTCTCATAGTTTTGATGAAGATCCGCAAACATTAAAGATTTTTATCAAAGTTTATATAAGTTTTAAGTTGTGTTGTAAAATTTGCCTGTAAATTTTATAAAAATGTATCGTGAACTTTCAAGTAGGCCTCTGCATTTGCTTACAAAACGTAAAATTCGTAAAGTTGACTTGAAATCTGGACTTTACAAAAGATGAAGAATGACCTTCTTCTATCCTTTCATGCAACGAATTATAGCTACATTTAAAAGACATTAAAAAAAATTTGAACAGGCTTCTGAATCTGAGGCAATCTGAATGTTCTATGCAAGCAGTGTATAAACCATAGACTTGTGGTAAGACATATTAAAACGTTATCACAATCAATAATGGCTATTTAAATATGAGTTTTTTTTTATTACCAAAACCACAGTCTTTATTGAGACTACAATAAATAGGTTACAAAGATTTCTATAAAATGTATCATATAATAAAATTTACATGCAATTATTATTCAATGCAATTATCTTGCAATCATTGATGCTGTACTATACAAGTAATCTATTTCAAAATAAAACTCTATCTTTTTCAATTTTTTCCATGTGTATGAAATATGGAAACCGTTTTGCAGTTTTATTGCGTTCCTAAAGTTATTAGGGTTTTATGAATTCTGGAAGTAAGTGCCGATATTTTCTGGATGTCTTTAATTTATCTGTTCACGTGGTCGTTGCCTCCGACACTACGCCATAAAACTTATCTTCCTGCCTTGTACCTCTTTGAGGCTTTTAATTTTACGATACTCAGTCGCTCCGCTCTGTTGTTGAAAGTTCGACTGGTTTAGTTTTATTATTATTTAGTGCTATAAAAGTAATTGTGCTCTTGACAGATATTGTTTTAATAGGTTTGTAAAATGTAATGGCTAGTGCAAATCTGTAAAGTCTAATAATGTATAATAGAAATCAAATATTTTTAATGATTTTATTTTTAACATTTTTATATAAATAAATAACAGATTTTTATTCTATAGCGGATTATTATTTTTAAGCAAGAAGTACTCGTATTAATATTTATACTATTCTCAGTAATGTCATGTGTCTAGCTTATTATGTATAAAAATGGTACACACAAATTTATGAATAAATGAAAACGACACTGATTAAAACTCTTTTTTACTCCCCGACATTGTCTTCTTTAAGCTACCAATTTTTTAAATTTCTTTCTACCTTGTAGAAAACAATAGCAATATCTTCTTCCAGCGAGTTAAGGATTTCATTTGGTCTTGATACAGAAATTATTTAAATTGGAGTTAATTCGTTTAATCTTTCCGTTCCTAGCTATAAATATAATTTTAATATTAACAAATTAATTGGAATAAAACAAATTAAATAGTCAATATTTTCAGGTCTAATTATTTCTGTGCATGTAAATATATATGGATATTATAAGGAAAATTAGCATAAGGAAAGTGTGTAAATTATTTAAAACAGCGAGTTTAAGAGATATGTAAAATTTATTTACAATTTTATTTTTATTCATATTAAGGTAACAACACCTAACACACTAATGTAGGCTTCACATTTTCCCTCATTTGTTAGGTCACAGTATTCAGTGCCCTCAATAAATACTTAACAAATCACATTACTTCGCTGAATTTATGTTAAATTTTTGAAGGTTCTTATTAGTAAATGGAACTACATATGAGTACTTGAGATCAGTTTATAGACGCAGTTTAACGTTGAATATGCAGCACGTTCACATTCCAATCTTGAGATGCAACTATTATTACGACTTTTAAATACTTATACTACTTATATTATAGTATCTACAAGTAATAATCAAATGTATTTATAACCTGACGATAAACTCTTTACTTTATATACAAAAGGATTGTATTTATTTTAAATTCTTTTTATGACGTAACACCACGTGCTAATGAAATATTTTTCGCGAAATTTCCATAGAAAATTTCTCACATTACATCGGATCCGTTGACAGAATCCGTTTAATTAACAACAGATTTTAATTTTCTATCTGAAATTATGTGGCGCATGGTGCCCATTGAAATTGTTATCAATATTTTTGGATCATCCACAGATGAGAATTGAGTTTGTTATCACCACCACCACAGTCTTTATTGAGACTAAAATAAATAGGTTACAAAGAGTTCTATAAAATGTATCATAAAATAAAATTTACAAGCAATTATTTTTCACGTATAAAAAAATCAATATGATTTTTTATTAATCTCGGAATCTGTTGCTGTACTATGTAAATATTATATAAGTAATGTAAGTAAACCAAAATAAAACATTATTTTGTTTTCTTTTTTTTTCCATGTGTATGAAAAATGGAAATCGTTTTTTAGTTTTATTGCGTTCCTAATTATTAGGTTTAACTTATTAGGTTTTGTCAATTAATTTTTTATGTAAAATTGTCTGGCGCATTGTGCCCAGAGGAATATATTTTATCAATATTTTTGGATCATCCAAAGATATTCACTACCTACGTAGTTTTCTAAACGTAACCCAGTTCCGGCCTATACGAATCAACAAGGTTCGCTGATTCAATTCTTGAACATGAAGCTTAACATACTAAGTGAGTCATTTATCCGGTAGTATGAGCAACGAACCAAAATGTGATTCACTTTTATCGTATAATATAATCTTGAAATTTATTCTTTGTATTTTGACAGTTCAAAGTAATAAATCGCAACATTTAGGTTACATTAGGTTTGATATTCGTCTCAGCTTGGAAATGTCTGGTAAAGATTAAATATTTTGTCTGATAGCTACGTTTTGTTCTTTAATGGGTTATTTTTATTAGAAAAAAGAATGTATTGGTGATATATTGTAATTTAATGTCAAAGCCAATATGAGGTTTGCCACTGAATATTAGATAATGTGTTATATGTCAGCAATATACGTTGGCTGAAGAACGAAGTCTAGTTAAATTTCTATCTCATGGCCATTTCTAAGCAGTAACTGTACAATGAGTTTGTCGTATCAGTGGTTCATATGAAAGAAGGGTAGCAGTAGTTGTAATTACGCTCTGTAAGGGGCGTTGAACAAAGTTATAATACAAACTTTTTTGCTGTCGATATCGATTGCAAATGAATGTAAACTCACGAAAACTACTCGGGTTAGAAGAGACAATTACGAGTCCAAGTATAACTCAATGATGTTAGGACATATCGCTCGCAATACCGATGGTTACTGAGACTAAGCAGAACTCAGTAAGATAATGACGTCTGGGATTCCACGACTGTTTTGTGGGCTGCAGATACAATTAAATCAGATCAGATACAATTAAATGTTGCTTAATAACTAATCTAATTTTCTTAGTTACATATTGCCGCAGTGTGCGCGATTTAGATAGGCCAAGGTCGTTTATATTCTGTCGTTTATATCATTATTCTGTGAAAACAATTAATACACGGCGCGAGCATGTCGCCAAAGCTCTACTGAACTTAAACTGCGAAACGTTTAGATTATCTGCACACTTCCCAAGAGATAGGATTAACTGTTTTAAGAATTATTCGGGTTTTAAAATGTAGTTAAGTATTTTTGGTAAATGTGGTGTTGAGAGTTCTTAGGCACTCCTAAGTAACTAACTAAATAACTAAATGGTTTGTGCGGGAGTCTTGGGTTGGCTATTTATTATTTGATTACATTATTAGAAAATGTATATATTATATTTTAAAATCATGGTACAATTTGT
This sequence comes from Scirpophaga incertulas, assembly GCA_036419045.1. Taxonomy (NCBI): domain Eukaryota; kingdom Metazoa; phylum Arthropoda; class Insecta; order Lepidoptera; family Crambidae; genus Scirpophaga; species Scirpophaga incertulas. The sequence goes on along the minus strand of CM071639.1, from coordinate 15,611,371 downwards.
ATAATACTGGTAGTTGGGCAACTGTATAATAAGTTTTCCGTGCAGCTGAGTTACAAGTTTTGTGTTGATGATCATTTTTATTAAAATTATATATATTTAATTAAAAGTAAGCTTGCCGTTTCAACATATGTACGCTGCAAAATACTAGATGCTCTTTTATGGGGAATTGTACAGCTGTTTACAGCAAAGTTTCACAAAATTACCAATTTGCCGTTTCATAGATTTTAGCCAAATATTTTAAGTATAGTAAATAACAAAATGAAAAATTCGGTGAGCTTGTTTATATGGTTTATATGGTAAATAAGTAAAGTAAATTGGGTTCAAAGTAGTTCAAACTATTAAACTATTTGTTAGAGGTCAACTTTTAATTGACGACTCTGTGAAAATACGGCAAGAAAAAAAATTGCCTTTGTGGGTTTTCTTTCTGGTCTTTTCTAATATAAGATCTCTCGTCGTAAGCTTTTTGATTTCAGGGAATCCCTCCCTGGTCAAAAATCAAAGCTGCCTGTTGATAATTTGAGTCCGACAGGTGGGTACCAGTCGAGAAATGCTTACTAATAAAATAGTGGCGTTTTTAGGTATTTACCCAACAGTAATATGCAGGATATTGAGGGTTACGTTCTATAATGGATTGTAATAACATTGTAACAATAACAATGTAAAATGTTATCAAGCGCAAGAATAATTATTACTTTTAACTGATATATATTGTAAGATTATCACCATCATTTGGTGCATGACATGAGAATACCTCATTTCTTACTTTGGAACCCCTTCGGATAATTTTTTTAAAATATTTTGTTTCCTATGTTGCCTAAACCCTTGTTGATAGACGTTATTAAAAAGTCCTTTAGGTATGTAAGCGATCTGGCAAAAACTGCATAATAGTAATTTTCAACAAAAATCTGAACTATTCTTTTCTTACTGATAAGTCTAATAATTCTGATCGGATGGTTCGTAGTAAGGTTTATTTCTGCTTCTTGATTTCTTAGTTAGTAGCAATATAGTCGTGAATACATGAAATGAAAACTAAATAAATAAACTACTGCCACTTCTTTTCAAGGATTTTAATCCTCAATTGTTCACGTCCTTTAGTGGAAACACAACCATAGTATAATTATGCCGTAGTCAACATGTTCCTTCCATACTTTAATGTAAGGATTTATTTTAAGAGTTTGATGTGAGTGTATGAAATATTTATAAAAACTTCGTGTTCAAGTTGATTGTATAGTGTATTTTATTTAATTTGTATACTTTTCTGCCTAATGTTATCACTATTTAGGCGACAAAGGGGAACCCTTAGCTAAAAATAGTTGACTAAAGCCTAATTTTAGATAAAACAAAGTTATTATTAACCTTCAATAATTCCAAAGTATTTTCTTCACTTGTTCTGTAGATTTTTAAAATTTTATGAATTTTAGCGGGATTTTATGAGAAGTAGGGATAGAGATCTAGGGTTAATGTTAGAAAATAAAGTTGAAATGATAGTAGGTATCTTTGAATTGCGTTGTTTTAGAAGCTTGATTTTATACCACTTCAAATGATAGCAGATCTTTGATTATTAACATGTCTTACAATTAGTCTTAGATATAAGTAATATATTGTAATCTATACTAATATAATAAAGCTGAAGAGTTTGTTTGTTTGTTTGAACGCGCTAATCTCCGAAACTACTGGTGCGATTTGAATAATTCTTTTTTGTTGGATAGTCCATTTATCGAGGAAGGCTATAGGCTAAATAACATTACGCTATGACCAATAGGAGCAAAGACAGAGCGGTAAATGTGTAAAAAACGGGGAAAATTATTCATTTTTGAAGGCTTTCTTTGCGTGCGCTGCGAAAACGGTTCAAGATACACAAAAAATATGTATGAAAGAATTATTCCTCTATACATGATCTAAAAAAAAGTCCGCGACGGCATATGTCTATCTTTTAAGGTTTAGTCACAATGACCGTTTTTATGGTACCAAATTTGTAAAAATTCTGCGGAAACTCGACCATTCCGAAAATCCCGCAAGAACGGGAACTATGTGGGAAAAACCAAAAATCTGCCGGAAGTCACTATTCCACGCGGACGAAGTCGCGGGCAAAAGCTAGTATAATTATAACATGATACCTCCACGAGTTCCCGTGAAAAAGGATCCTATACCGGTTCCTTTTTTTCTTGCTAAGTTAAGAAACGAAATGGTTGTATTATTAAGTGTATATTATGTATATGTTAAGATTAATTTCTGATTGTGAGGCGAATGAATGAATGCGAATGGCGAATGAAAAATATTAAACACAACAATTTTATGATATTTCGTGAAACATTTTTGAATTACCGAAGACCACAAAAAATTTTCATGGCATTTTAGTTGAACATAAGTTGATAAGATAGTTTCTTTTCTTCATATATTCGACTCCTTTCCTTTATCTAAATAGTACCTAAATAGCTATATAGCACTCTCTCCAAGGAATGGTTGAATTTCACGGTGGGGAAGCTTTCATAAGTGTGTCAAACTTAAGTTTCTCTATGCATGGAATACTACAGCTACCTTTGCGAAGCTTTGTAAGTAACAGCTGCCTGACCTTGACTCGGATAGAGCGCCGGGCGATGAGGTCCATATATGAAGACACTGAAGTCTTCGGAATTTCAGTCATTGCATACTTAAGAAAGCATAGTCAAGATTTGTATACTCTAGTGTAGCATTAATATTATTACATTTATAAAATTTTGTTTTAATTAAAACATTAAAATAATGTAGCGTTTCTAATATTAGCATACAAAATCAGACTTAATGTGTAAAGTATTGTTTGCCAGTCATACATGAATGATGTAGAGATACAATGAGGTAGATGATATAATAACATAAATCAATTTACATTCCTAATATATGTATAAAATTTATAATAAACTATTATAATGACACTAATAGATAAAGGCTTAAATCTCATTTGCGAAAATTCATGGCAAACTACAGCCTACTCTCTTCCCTATTTTCTCGGTTTCGATCTCGATCTTGGTCGAATCGATGACTTTCCTGAGTAATGAAAAGGGTCCCTTTGTCCCTACCTTGTCGCCTAAAGGATTTAGTAATTGTTTACCGTAACTGACATACTGTGGAGGGTTACTTTGGGTCATGCTTGGGTCTATTCTGAATCTAGCGTAACTATTGTAGTAGCTGGCGTCAACGACTATATACAGGTGGCTAGGTTCCAGAATAATAGGATTATCCTCCACTTTCATCTCGTAATTCCTTGCAAGCCGCATGGATAGGCCATCAGAGTAATTTTTCCATATCCATTCCAATCTAAAAAAGTAGTGCATAGCTTTATTATTAGTGTTTTATCTTTTCTCTCACGAAAATATTTTTTCAACTCAGGTCTTTTGTAGGTTCTTTGTTGAAAACATAACGAGTGGTAGAGTGAGTATTCTAGTTTATGTATGCCTCATATGGTGAAGGAAAATATCTTGAGACAACCTGATAGACCAGTGAAGAAATTCAAACGCGAAGGTACAGCATCGAATAGTTTAATAGTTAAAATTGTGGTATTATATTATTGGTAATTTAGATGAATAGATAACGTGTTGTGTGAATATAGAAGTTATCTTCCGGTTTCACATATGTAGAGTAGTTATCACCTCCAAATTTTTCATGTACTGATTAGGTAACATGTTAGGTTCCTATTCTAAAATGTCTCTACGAAACACAAGCACCCTATACAAAGTTGTATCCATCCGTTATGACGTGCGCTTCGCTGGTATTCGCGCATACCAACATCAAAATCATTAATGAAATCCAGTTGTCCAAAACAATTTCCCAATCAATGCCACTGGGGCTTCACGTTACGTCTCTACCGTTCAATAACATATGAAATCTTGCTCAGATTTTATTTTCTGTATGAATTGCTATTTTCTCTATTACTTTAGGGCTTAAGTATAACAAGACAGTTATAAATTTTATAAATGCTTATTTTTCAATTGTCGTGGCAATGCCGTTTTTTCTTAATGTAGTAGGCTAACATTGGAGCAGTATTATATTCTTTAGAACTATTTTTTGGCAGGTTAAAATATCTTAGCGCAAGCAGATGATACATGTCAACTACAGGCTTTTTCTCGTATTGCAATGTTGTCGATAATTTCGTCTTTGAATGTTGAAAGAATTTAATGTTTATGTTGTCCATTAGACTAGACTAGACCCCGGAACGGCATCGGGGTCGCTAGCAGGCAAGGCGATGAACCTTCCGTTTGTGCGCCTTCCACAAATACACTTTACAGTCTAACTTAGCAGTACGCTTCGCTATGGTTAACAGCCGGCAACGCAAAGAAATGTTCACAATCGCAATGCGATCTAAATACATTTTAAAGAGTTTCTACTATATTTGTGTGTAATAATAAGTACAGTCAATAATACTCATACTGATTAATGTTTACAATAGTAATATATAATAATCACTAATAAAATAGGACATTTTAATTATTCATTATATACACTACAGGTTTGTATTGTCGATTACAATTCGTATTGTATCGTATCGTAAGAGTGATATATAAATGTACATTTGAAAAACGAAAATCACATGGTAGGATCGACCAAGTGCCTACTGAATATTTTGTTTAGAAGACCATTGCTGTGAAGACAGCGTCGGCTTAAACAAACATTAATAACTAAACTAATATTAATTGTGGAAGGAATATACATGTCGCTTTTGGCTTTACCATGTGTTTGCACGCTTTTCAATTACTTAAAATCAATACAATTTTAGCTCATTACGTTTCCGCTAGGATAACGCCCCTATAAAAGTTCTATACAAAAATTTTGATGGTCGACATCGACTATAAACGAATGAGTATGTAGATCTGGTGTTCGAATAATTTATATTCAATAAAACAACTGATCAAGTGGTACGTAATACGTAAATGAAACAAAATATTTTTCATAATTTTGCTTATATTTCAACATGAAGATTTCACGCCAGTTTCATTGTTTCGCTATATAATAACATAATATTTAATTTGTTGAAAAATAATTTGGTAAATTATTTAAATAAAATCACCATACATGTATATATGTATAGTACTACAGTACTACATATAATATTATGTATGTAACAATTATCAATTTCAGTGTTTACATTTTGCTTAGGGATTGAATTTATTATTAATTCGGTTATTTAATATCCAAAAAACCCTAAAATGTACTTTAATTCTTCATGAAAACATAAAAATATAATTAACGAAACACATTTCCATATTTTATTTTTATTATATATCTAGGTACTGGTATCAGACGCTACTTTGAGGCTTACTATTAGACAACGAAAAGCATCGCTATTAATATAATCATGCTTGGTGCTTACCGTACCAGATATATTCATCAAGTTTCATAGGTTACTATGAATTAATTAGTATGAAATAATCTAAAGCTAGAATTACTTATAATCTAATATGAGATTTACATTTCATTTGCTTCGAAAAGGAAGCCTTTTTAAGAGTTTTCCAATTACTCCATTTAAATACTCCATGTGTTTCAATTTGGATCATTTACTAAAAATACTTAAAATATATATTGTGAATTGTACATTAATACCGTCGTGATTTATATAAATATTATTAGATTCCTTACTATATTGTTATGGGGATTCAGGGAATAAGATCTTTTATTGTTTTTTGTATTTTATTTCACGGATTATTAGGAGATAAGGAGCATTTCACGTGAAGTGGATTTTTTATATATAATGTATATTTCATAGGTTATAGGTTTCAAAAGAATTGTCGAAATTGTAATATCCATTTTATGAAAGTAGTTTTTCGAATTTAATAAATTTATTTTAATTTATTACTTTAATAAATTTTAACTGAAGTGCAGTATAACGAATAAATCTGTATTATAAAAATTATCTTCTTAGTATTAATAAATTTACAAAAAAATATTTACCTATGTTCACATTCATAAATATTAGAAGTATATGTGGGTTGAATATGATCGCTTTTCAGAACTTCACTTTTTTTCCTGTTCACGTGAAATGTCTCATATATCAGTTCCATTGTACTCTAAAGTACCTATATACTTAAACTTTAAACTTACTGTCATTATGTGTAATAAATATTACTGTCATTATGTCGCAGCATTTGCCAAAAAATGATTAAGCAATTCTTACGTCAGATATGCTTTGGTTCAAATGTTGCATCAACAGTTTTCTTCCCCTGCGATATGCAACATATTTCGCTATCAAATCTTGCACATCGTTTATATTTAACATTAATTTTAGTAGTAGTTTATTATGATAACAAATCTTTTTCAAGTACTACATTTCTTTTATAATCTATATAGTTTTACTAGCTTTGGCTGGAGAACATTTTATAGTAATTAGATATAAAATGATTTGTGAAATCTCGGTATCATACCGTACATAGAGAAATTAACAAGTTTGTTTGGTACATTCACTAGGAAATATCAATGCTGTTATTCAATAACATATTTACATTATTTTGTTGGCATTATTCTATCCGCGGTGAGAGCAATTTCCTTCAGTTTTGACCTATGGATCTTAGTTGATGGAGTCATCGGTAGTTTGTCCATAAAGAAGAGGCCGCCATGTAAGAATTTGTTTTCAGGTAATTTCTCTGTTTGAATAAAAATATAACATTAACAGAAACATCACTAAACAGGTTACTTCCACATTATCACAATATTCCCACTATATAAAAACTTGTATTTTACATTGCACTTATATAGGTAAGTAGTTATTATTATGTTATTGTGAAGTATAAAATTAATAAATTTTTTCATATAAGTATACCTTTCATTAAGCCAAAAATTTCCTTTGGATCGACTTCATGTCCCATCTTCTTTACAATAGCTGCGACAGGAAGTTCCATGGTGGTGCTGTGCGGGATGGCCACCACACAAGCATCTGCTACTCCTGGGTGTTGCTTTATTACTGCTTCGAGCTCCAGTGGAGAAATCTGCCAAAGTATGATAGGTTTTTAGAGTGTAATTCAGCAAAATTCTCCTAAATTTGTAAATTGTTTTTCAATTATTTAACACTGAATTTGTAGTAGCATAAATAAAGTACTACTAATAAATAATTTAGTTGTGAAGTTCTTACCCAAAAGCCTAAATATCTCATAACAACTTTAATTCTCTCGTAAAAATAGTAATTGTTGTCTTCGTCTTTATAGAAAACATCACCAGTTTTGACCCAGCCATCTTCGGTAATCATCTCGCGAGTTTCATCTGGTTTGTGGAAATATTCCTACAAAGAAAATATAAATTGATTAAGAGACAAAACGAAATTAACTGAGTGCAGTATAACGAGTAAATCTGTATTATAAAAATTATCTTCTTAGTTTAAAACGGACTATAAAAATTTATAAAATCTGAAAATAGAGTTTTCGGTGTGAATTATGTAGTTGAATATTTGTAAAAATACATCTAGAGATAAATTAAATAAGACCATTAAAAAAGAATTATGTTTCTTTAATGGTCTTATTTAAGTATTAGAGGTTATATTTATTAAAATGATTTGTCCGTTGATTAATTTATGAGTCAACTACAAAATTTGACGGCTTGGAATTCCCAGTTGTAGTAAATAAATAATAAATAAATAAATATTAATTACACTTACACTAATTAGCCTAGCCTAAAGTAAACTCTGTATGGCTTGTGTTACGAGATTTAGAGTAATAAAATACAAATATACAAATTTTTTTGACAGAAATACATATTAACAACCATGACTAAGCTACAAATGCTCGAATTCATCCCATAAATATCTGCCCCCACCGGGATTCGAACCTGGGACCTTAAAGATGGTGACACCTTGAAACCGTTATATATATATATATTTGAAGTAATTTTTAAAAATAAAAGAATACTAGCTTATATATAATTTGCTAAAATTTTGCCTGATCTGTCTATAATAAAATAATACTAATATTATTAAGAAAAAAATAATTTACCTTGAAAAATGCATCGCCCTTAACCCAAAGTTCGCCTTTTTTATAAGGCTTATCTACGAGGTTTCCACTTCTGTCGATCAACTATAAAATCAAATTAATAGTATTATTTTTATATGAATGTTGTACAATTATATGTTTAATGCTGTTGCTGACTATTTCTCAACCTCCACTTGTGGAGTTTGAGAAATAGTCAGCAACAGCATTAAACGAAAAACGAGAAATGGTTCTTGAATCAATGTGGGGGTTTGTTTGTGAGTCTTTGTTGCCAACTAGGTGCGTAAATTATGGTATCCTGTCTATTCATTGTTATATATTCACTGTCAAATCAGAGCTTAACAATAACACTGCTGTTTTGGACCCTGCACTCTGGAGTCTCCTTCTTTTCTTGAATAGATTTTGTGGTTTATACCACGAAATTATGAGGTTAGATCTACAAATACAATGTAGGTTGTACAAAAGTTGATAAATTTTATTCCGACGGGATTTAACTTTACATAATACTTATGTATCAAGTGTTTATAATATATGAACACAGGTTGGTAAAACAATAAAAATGGTAGACTAGGGTAAATCACCAATTTTCAAGTGATAATTAATTAGTATAAAACTTCCAAATTTGAGCATAGAACAACATATTATTTTGAAACAACATTTTTTATTAATACGGATGTTCATAGTGTATCGCATCGCATATGCAATAATTTACCTTATAACTGAATTCTGGGCAAGGCTTTCCAACGGAACCGAATGGTGTTTCTAACGGTGTGTATTCAAAAGCTGGCACCAATAACTCACTCATACTGTATACCATATAGAGTGACGTTGGCTTACACCTCGCCTGGAACAGGTATAATACTATGATACTCTGGAAGTAAATATTCAATAAATAATTATGGTCACACTGCTTGGCATTGGGTTCAGTTTATCGGAGATATACTCGTATTACCATAGCATTTGGTGTAGTAATTGAAAATTACTACACCAAAGTAAGTAAGTAGTAAGTTGAGTTGTATACTATCGGTATTTTGATTAGTAGGTAGAGTAATTATTCGTAGGTAGAAAAATTACGAATTTGTAATCTTAGTGATTGAATTGAGCTCTGCCCTTAAAAAGAAAAATTTATTATTATTGTAGCTTAAATCACGCGTCTTTATAAGACACGGTCCTTTATAAGGCGTACGCGGGGATACAGATCCAACGCATAGAGGCCATTTAAGCAAAATTTAATGAAAGTGTGCGTGGAGTGTACCAACTGGGTCTAATCTCTGTCTGCATCATGAAAAATGCAGCTAAAGACTACACCCAGTTAGGTGCACAGAAACTATTGTCATTGTGGTCAAAAAGTTTGTGGACTATTGCATTTCGATTTTGGTGGTAATGAGAACCGGGCTATGGAAGATACTCCGGTCACCTGCCTTCTCAAAGCCTCCTAATTGATTTTAAATATGGCAGGTGGTGAGTCGCCGCTGACTAAATGGGCTCCCCAAAAAAGCAGACCAATATTTGTGCGAAGAGAGCAACATTGGTGTGAACGGCTAAGGGTGTAGAGAGGTGTGTCTGCAACAGTGATCGAGACGCCGTCGGCGTTATGACATTATTACACTTCCACCCTTCGAGCATCTGCTCTTGCCACTCCACTCTGTCCGGCTGGATAAGGCAAGACAGAGGCGGGTGGCATACGCCCCCCTGAACACATCGGTACCCACGGTGACGCAACTCACCGACATCTCGCCACAAGCTGCCCTGAGGGAGACTGACTGCACTGGTGGGGCATTTACGGCAGTCAAGGGGCATTAAATGCCCCACCAGCGGGCGATGGGGTCGTCACTTCCCTACGATATTATTATTATTAACCATAATACAGTACTACAGGTACTTACTACAAAAAGATTGTAAATCTCTTTATCCATAGAGCTTCCGGTTACTGTTATATATTTGAAGCAGTTTAAATCGCAATGGTTAGCGATGCCTGTTAGGAATTGCGCCAAAACGAATGGTGTCCAAACAGTCATTGCCGGCTGCAATTAAAATAAATTATTTAAGTGATTTTTTTACGTAATAAGATCAGTGCAGCTAGTATAATATAACAAATTTTAAATTAATGCATATGATAAAATTTCAAATATCATTGTGTATGCAGTAAAATACATATTTGGAGATGTATAGTTTAAATATTTAAACAAATCATACGAGTAATCTTACCTTGTATTTATTGACTGTATATATTATAAGCTGTGGAGTTATAGGCGTAGAAAACTGCAACCTTGTTAATCTGTTTAGTGGAGTAGCAATTATCGTCAGAAGTGCTGACAGCCATTGAATTGATGACATCGAGAGCACCATTGTCACTGGTAAAGTGGCTCTACGCCTGTGTATAAAAGTGTTTCCAAATTAGTGGAGTTATAAAATAAAGAACAGTTGAAAGTTATTATTAAAAAAACCAATGCAAACAAATATTATAAAGGTTACGAGCGATCGATTTTAATATGACATAATATAGTCCATAAGTATATTATTATTATATGTATTTGCTGTTAGTGAATTCCTATTATTTTTTATTTATATTTAATATTACTCCGTGATACCTTCTAAAACTATGGATAAGGTGATTTCCGAATATGATTCTTCAATGGATGGAATTAAGAACTTCAAAAGTTTATAGAAAACAATAGATTTTTTAATATACTGTACATGTAACTGAACTGGAAAATATTATTCAGTGTTTATTTAGTCCATTTATCATCATCATTGAATTTACTTTGAATGTTAGCCATAACTATATATTTTAATTTGAATTTTTATTTTTATTGGTGGGATTTATATACGATTTGTAAGTTTTTTTTTGAAAACGTTTATTTGGTAAGCAAAATAACGGTCCGGAAAATACAAAGACAAAAACATGCATACAAGTCATTTTGTTACCAAAATGGTCTCCGCTCAGCATATGACGGGCGTACACCACGACGCTGATCTTCCGCGGACGCCATTTACAAAATTAAAAATGAAACAAAATATGAATGAAATAACATAAAACAAAAAACACAAATAATAAACACTAAACAATAAACTAACCATATTTTCTATGAGTAATTTTATAAATATATAATTTGATATTAATATACATATAATATTATTTGTAAATAACTATTAAAATAAATTGACTCTTAAATGCATATAGTATAGATCCAACTATAATGAATTTACGGAGGAGAACAAAAAAATAAAGACTTAAATACAAAATAATACAGATTTGAGAAAATATATATACAATGTCGACACACAATACATACACAATGCCAGATATCAGTACATGAAATTTAATAATAAACGCAGAGAATTCAAGATAAATAAAACTATACTGATATGTGCATTTTTATATGTTATACAGAGCTGGCAACCGCTTCTTTTTCAAAAACCTTAATGAGATCAGCTTCTGTACGAAGTCTGTGACGTTCCTGGCCGGTCTCCTGCTTAGCAAAAATTTTGCCATTACGGGTCCACACGTATTAAGTTCAATTGTAACTACTATCTATACTAGATAAAACTCTACAGTATCATATTATATATATATATTATATATATATATATATATATATATATATATATATATATATATATATATATATATATATATATATATATATATATATATATATATATATAATATATATATATATATATATATATATATATATATATATATAGAAACGTAATTATAAATATGCAGGGAAATTGCTCGGATGCCTTATACGAGTATGCCAAATAATTTTAAGCAAACTTTGATTTACAAATATGTTTTTGTATTACTTTTAATCGGCAAACAAATGTATAAAATATATTTTTGCAAATTTCTTTTTAAATTATTTTTAAGATTTTGTAACAAATGAGAAATTAATGCCACGGTATTCACTGGCACTTGATCCTTAAGTTAAGTGGCAGATAATGTCGTATATATGAGTATGTCATAAAAGCTATACGTACCACCAGCTGATAACTGCATTTGTGACTCTGTCATAGGGTATGACTGCACATTTAGGTTTCCCAGTAGTACCGCTGGTCATAATCAGCCAGGCTGTTCTTTCGTATTGGTTGAATTCCGCTGGTCTGTAATAAATATTTGCTAGAATTTGTTTGAAGAAAACTCAAAACATTTTTTACTCTATCGTTCTAGCTGAACTAATGGACATTAGCTAATGGTTACAAACTATCTTTCATGGTCGATAAAATATATTATAGGTAATAAGTAAATATACAGGAATATTGGTGAGTTGACCCATAATCCTTGATCTTAAAGGTGTGTTCGTTTAGGTTGTGGACAGGGTAAGAACATCCTAGCCAAAACATAAGTGTTTTCGGGTTGTTGATAAACATTTTAGGATATTTTTACAAAATCATACGTTTGTTATTTTATTGGCATGTATTTCTTCAGTAGTACGAATTTTGATGATAAATATTTTATAATTTAAACGCATTATACAAACAAAATGAAAATATCTTAATTCTTATTCCGAAAAGATATATTAGTCATATTAACAATCTAAGTAACTATAACACACTAGTAAATTCAGGGTTTATACAAAATATGTTTAGAGGTGATCTCTGCCTACCCCATTGGGAACAAGGCGTGACATATATGTATGTATGTATGTTTAAAAAAATGGCTAAATGAAAAGCCATGTTTATTATGTATACTTCTATAAATATATCGTGATATTACGAGTAGGTAACAAATAATTCAATATTTAACAAAAATTATTTTATCTATACTAAGTAGTATAAGAAGTAAAGTTTGTGTGTTTGTTAAATTGTAAGGGGTAATCTCAGGATCTACTGAACCGATTTTAAAAATTCTTTCAGCAATAGAAGGCCATGTTATTGCTGAGTGTCATAGGTTATATAAAAACCGAAAAATAAAAAGGTTTTTACGTGGTAGTCCGTTTTGCAAAGTGAATCGGAGAAAAAAACAGGCAGCGGACGGCGCGCGATGGCTTCGGGTTTAATTCGGATCGCGTTCGTGCTCGCTTCGGGGATTATTAATATTATGCCCAACGAAAGTGGGCACGGGTCAGCTAGTTTGTAATAAAAATGATAGCATAATTGGCTATAACGAACATAAACTCTTGAGTTTAATAAGACTATGAATAATAGATAGCTTTAATCGATTAATTTAATAGATAAACTTTAATCGTTACTTTCAAATCAAAATTTATGAGCTCCTCGTTCTAAAAAATGTGGAAAGCTAAAGCTTGGTATTTTCTTAAATATACTATTGTTTGGCAAAATTTCAAAAGATTTATTTTGAAATCTGACTTATATTTATATGTGAGTTATGTGATTGATATTGATAATTTTTATCGATAATATTATAAAGGGTTTACAAATAATTGTGCTTATCATGAAAATAATATGAGACTTTACAGACATTTCGTATGATAAATTGTAAAGTATAACGTATTAGTAAAATGAGTTAATAGAAGCAAAACATTACATACCTAAAATTAATTTCGGTTCCATGATATTCTTTAATAAAACAATCTAAATTATTCTCTTTGTCATCAAACGCCACGATTTTTCCATCGATTTTCGCGTTTGAATAGGCCTGTTTCACTAGTTCCATTGAACTTCTCTGGCAGAAAGTAATTTTTGGTGTTACGTTCTGAAACACGTCGTTGACGTCCGCTGTAACAAGAAAATATATTTGGTAAAATAACCTCATATCTTAGTGACTAAACTAATTACTGGTATTGTATATATATGTAGTTTGTATAGTAATATATATAGTAATTAGGCTGTATAGCAAGAAGTATACACACATTGGTGCGAAACTTGTGTATGGAGAGTTTCGATTACAATGTGCCACTTACAATGGTATTTTATATGGAGACTCAGTCACCCAACAAAGAAAACAATGTATGGAATTTTCTAAGGTGATCGAATTAGAGATGAAAATTCGTAGAATTACCAAGGTCACCGACGTACTCATAGCTCAAAAAATTGTAAGCTGTAAGAGGCAGTAGGGCTTGTTGCTCGGAAGATTGACTCCAATGAAGACGGAAAGGCCCTCGATTGGAATTAATTTGCCAAGAAACGCAGTATCAATAGGTTTTCCATAAGCTGTACTAACTTCCATAAGTTAGTAGTAGAGGACAACTTAGCATAAAAATACTTGGGGAGACATATTTAGTATTAAGTAGAACAGTAATTTCATCAACAGTGTTCAAAAAAAATTTATGCGTATACGAATTGTCATGACATTATCTTGGGGAATGATTTCGAGGTGTCACAGGGAGAGAATGAAGAAACTATGTTTCTTTGCATATTTTATATGGCCATATTTTCCATCTTATTTTGTTTTTCTGTGAAACCATCAACTGACCACTCATGTTGTTTTATAATGTTGTAGCACGGTAGTATAATTCTAATATTTTATGTTATAGATAAGATAATGTAAGCATTCTTGATCATTAATGCAATCGCTTATAATATTGGATTACAACATAATTTTCTGATAGGCAGAGTAGGTAATATTGTTTTCAAAACAACATAAAGGAATAATTATTCCGAATTGGTACTCGTAAGCTAAATACTTTGACCAGGTGAAAGAGTTTGTGTATCTGGGATCTATGTTTACAAGAAAATGAAAATGATTGGATTTAATATTTTTATGACATAATTTAAGGATTCTGTATTAAAGGTTTTGTGATGATATGTGATTAGATTTCATTGTGTTATTTTATGATTTTGAAAAGAGGAGATAAAAAATTAGACCGTCAGAGTTTCTTGCCTGTTCTCTGAAAGGCTTTCCCAATATTTGTACAGATATTATGTTTTTCTGCTTTCCTTGTATGTATCAGTGTACATAGTTATGTAGCTCTTTGGGTCCCTATATTGTATATTTGTTTAACGTCAATAAGTGCCCGCAAACATAGGATATGTTAAATAAAGATTATTTTGATTATACCCTCTAAAAATTCTCAGTGTTTTCCCGTACTGTGGCGACAAAATACCTATTGTTACTTACATTGACCTATGTTAGGGTCTAACCCGCAGATGGTGTAACCATTGTAGTGGCTAGCGTAGTACGGTATAACGAGGTCCAGGTGATTAGGAGCCATTAAAACTATAGTGTCGCCCACTATCATCTCGGTGTTCCTCAGGGCACTAGCAAGCCGCATGGTTCGAACGGCCACGGACTCATTTGTTTCACTTGTTTCTGTTGCTACATCAATCTAAAATATTGACGATTACATATTAAAATTTAAGTACGTACTGTTAGTATACAAAATTTGCAATTGCAGTCGCTAGGTAACTATTAAGACGTCTCGTTTGTAGCGTGTTTAGATACGACATTAATTGTTTTTAATATTTACGATTAGGTATTACGATGTAAGGATATATATTTTATGAAATTCTTTCGTACAAACTACTTCATCAAAGGTAAAAAAATCGTTTAGGTCTGTAAAAGGAAGTGTACCAATAACGCTGGTTGCATTGCCTATTTAAATTGCAAGACACGTTACCAGAAACGTTTCTAATGTAAAAATTTACCTAAATCTAAGTCATTAAGCCTCAATGTGACTAGCGTTTTGGTGGTAATAAGAGCACGACTGATAGTCTCAAACAAAGTAGTATTAATAAAGGAGCACTTCATATTCTCCTTTAATACAATTGTTTCATGATATTTTAATAACAAACAGTAAAATACTTGAGTACAGTATAAATATTCAATTTGGGATAAAAAAATAGCTTCTATTTAGTGACAGTATCTTATATATTTTACCAAAGTAGTCTCAAATTCATTATAATAATAAGTTAATATTTATTGGTGACCGACTGCTGACTTTGCTACGGGCATTGCTACATTAGGGGATAAATGAAAACTACGACACTGGTAAAATTGAGTTAATTTTAATTACATATTATTTTTTCTATTTTTAAATGTTAATGAAAAATTTTAAATATTGATTTAATTTTCAAATATAAGGCACGGTCAAAACAATAATATAAAATGCTCACAATTGTAGCTGAAACTAATCGTTCATATTAAGTGGATAAGACCCGACTCATCATTTATTGTTAATATTGTTATATTACACATTTTATTACCTGATTTAAAATTTTCGGAGTATCCAGTAGCCCCTGTAACACAAGATGTCCAACATGACATTTCTCTGGAGAAATATTGTATCGTTGAGCTGCCCGTAACTTCAGAATGTTCACACGGTGCTCAATATGAACCTTTTCCAACATTATACGAAAGTCACTTCTCACTAACGATTTGGATTGCACGTATAGCCGTATATAGCAATGTCAAATGTTAATTAAACGGAAAAAGTTTCCACTTCTTTATATGTACTCCGTTACTTATCTAATTAATCAGATTAATTTGGCGATATTATTGTTACTGTTTGATAATTATTTTAATTGTCTGTAAAGAAACATGTCCTGTAGTGATTTTTATTGTTACAGTGATACTCATACTACGTAGAATCTAATCAAAACTCTACTCTGATACAATCAGGTTAGAAATTAAAGTAAAATATAAGCATTTAATTTAAACTTCTCATTTAGAATTACTTAAAACCAAAACGTAACGTAATTTTAGATTACTTTTCATAGAACTAAAGAAATTTCATATATAAAGTATAGACTTTTTTTGGGGTGACCAACTTTTTCCTCCTTTACCAGAGGTTTTGTTTGCCTGGTTTGCGCTTTGCAATTGACCTGTATGTTCCTCAAATGGTCCAATGTGGACTCGGGTAGCCTTTTTTTCGGATGAACACTTTTCGATGTATCTTTAGCTGTGCGCTTTGGCTTAGGCACCGGGATCTCTCATCAGGTTGTCCACTTTCCCCAGTGCACTCTTGGATTACCCCTTGGGTGCGGCAGCGTTCTTATGTACAAGGTCCATACAGAACAGCAAAAGTCTTTATTCACATGCACCACAGAGCCCACAAATTCTGAAGAGCCCTTACGGTAAACTTGGATTATCAGGTGGAAATTTAAGAGGAAAATTCGAGAGTTGAATGAAAAGGTCGAATAGGCACTCGAAGAATGGAACAAATATATCCTCCGTATCCTAGCTGGCCTTAGTCAGTCCCTCCCGTACCTCGCCTGCGATTCTCTCATGGATCTGGCCATTTCCTTCTGTGTGGTTAGTATAGGTTTCGGTGGAATTCAAGATCAAAGGGGCGTGATGTATTCGGGAGGTACTACCGCTCTTCAGCTCAACCTCTCAGGATTTCTTAATCACGGTCAATGTATTATTTACGACGTTTACCTGTGCTAGTGCTAAAAGGATAACAGTAACGTGAAGTATAACAGTCAGGCCTGTTATGATGCTTCTGTAACTTACACTTTCCCTCGTTTTATAAATGCGATATATATGTCATGAAAGCGTTTCCTGCCCAATTATGAATATATTATGAATTTCTAATTCCATTTAAGTAAAGTTAAAAGAAACAGATAAATTGAAAAATTGTATCAAAATGCATACAGAAATATATGTATATGTCGCAGTAAGATAGATAAAGCCGTAATATAGTTATATCCCTTGGATATAATTATGTACCGGAACATAGTTATACGAAAGCGATTCATTACTGTCTCACTAGGAATATAGTTATAAAACGGTCTGAGTTTAGTGACATACTTATATTCCTAGATTAAGTTTAGTGAAATGCTTTCGGAGGGTGCGGCGCAGGCGGCGGGGGAGGGGTTCGTTGTGTTTATGCCGTTACGTGCAAACCATTATGACGTAATGCAGGTAGGAGGAGAAAAATATTTAACTTTGAAACGAAAATCGACTACTGATCCGATTATAAAAATTTTGTCCTACGAAGAATATTACAATGTTTTGTCAGAAATTCATAAAAACACAGGACATGGTGGTCGAGACAAAATGTTACATACTTTGAAATCTCAATATTTTATACCTACGCCGGTGGTTATCACTATTTTATGGATTTTATAAGGTTAAAACAAACAACAACAACAATATTTTTGATTTTTCACTTAAAAACGTCCACATTCATTTTTTTTTATTACGTAACTCAAATTCTAATTTCAGTTTTATATCATAGATGAATTTTGACATAGAATATTACAATAAGGTTGACTGTAGGTCTATTAAATCTACTTGCCCTCGATTGTGAAATGAGTTTGAAATTATAGGCCGGACAACGAACCCCTCCCCCGCCGCCTGCGCCGCACCCTCCGAAAGCCATTTCACTAAACTTAATCTAGGAATATAAGTATGTCACTAAACTCAGACCGTTTTATAACTATATTCCTAGTGAGACAGTAATGAATCGCTTTCGTATAACTATGTTCCGGTACATAGTTATATGCCTAGGGATATAACTATATTACGGCTCTATCTATCTTACTGCGACATATACATACAATGTATCAAAACAAAAACGAGAAATCATATACGGACACATTAATTTAAATATAGACGTTTACATCCAAAAAATTCCATTTCAGTAAAGTTAAAAGAAACAAATAAATTGAAAAATTGTATCAAAATGCATACAGAAATATATGTATACATACAATGTATCATTCAAAAACGAGAAATCATATACGGACACATTAATTTAAATATAGACGTTTACATCCAAAAAATTCCATTTCAGTAAAGTTAAAAGAAACAAATAAATTGAAAAATTGTATCAAAATGCATACAGAAATATATGTATACATACAATGTATCAAAACAAAAACGAGAAATCATATACGGACACATTAATTTAAATATAGACGTTTACATCCAAAAAAATCCATTTCAGTAAAGTTAAAAGAAACAAATAAATTAAAAAATTGTATCAAAATGCATACAGAAATATATGTATACATACAATGTATCATTCAAAAACGAGAAATCATAGGTATACGGACACATTCATTTAAATATAGACGTTTACATCCAAAATAAAATTTTCAGTAATATCTCCAAAAATGGTATATTCTAAAGTGAAATGGTTCAAAATAAAATAAAAAATAGACTTATTATAATTTTATATATGGATTTCTCACTTCTAGTTTTGACGGTAGCCAACAAGTTTCACATTTACATAAAATACAAATTAAAACATCCAATATAATTGTGGTTAAACAATAAAAATATTGAATAAATTATTACAGCGTGAATGATGGTTGAGAATAACTGTGTCTTTTCAATATAAATGTACCTAAATGTACCTTAGTATGTTAGTATAGCTATATATATACTTATTAGTTTGTATACATATATATATATCTTTCTGGAGAACAAACCAGTTCCCTCTTAGCGGTATTTGAAGAAAGATGAAAATAAATGGATATCCTTCCTTTGTTCTCAGCTTAATCAGTAGTATCTGATACTTTGTGAAGTTTTGATACAATATCTCAATGTGTTATCGTCAACTCGTTTATAGTTAAAATAATTCAATGAACAATAATCCTTAATTGATATCACAACGTGTACGTATTTAAAGTACATATAATGAAAACATTGGTATATACCTTATTATATTTATATTATATGAAATAATCAGTACATGTTGTTATTATTTTTCACGTATTAATTAATAAATTAACTTCTTAATTTAATAATTAATAATAACCTTAATATTGTATTTTTTAACAGAGAAGTTGGTTGTTGCAAGCACGACTGAAAATGTGTGTCGAGTCATATTTTGTGTAAACAATTAATACTACCTATTAATTATACCAACATCAAGTTAGTAAATTTAATAGGTACTATAAAACTATACTTTTATTATATCTATTTATACTCGTATTGTCATAAAAATCGATTTAAAGCATTACATACTTGAATATACCATTATTTATCATCTATTTCTATCGCAAGCAACAGTATTTGCATTGCTGTGTTTAAATTTATACTGTATTATGTATATAAGTACAACGATTCGGATATGGTAGTGAAATGATTAGGTGTCGTCATTTTACTTCTTATGTTACAAGTTGGTTGGTTACAGATT
Source organism: Scirpophaga incertulas (assembly GCA_036419045.1). NCBI lineage: Eukaryota > Metazoa > Arthropoda > Insecta > Lepidoptera > Crambidae > Scirpophaga > Scirpophaga incertulas. The sequence goes on along the minus strand of CM071639.1, from coordinate 15,591,432 downwards.
TGATTGATTTGAGAGATTAATGATTTAAAGAAAATTTAGTTTTAAATGGAACGGCCGCCAAATTTAATTACTAAGAAGACCAATACAGAGTCGACTCGGAGCTTTCGTGAATTTACAATAGAATGAATGAATAAATAAAATGAATCTTGAAGTCAGAACAGCTTAAAATCGATTAGGGATAGATTTAATGTAAGTCAACAACAGCAATATCAATCAAAATAAACCGTACATAAAATAATTTTTCATATTCTAATCAAATCTTTAATTTGGAAGAAAATATTTTATTAAATAATATTGGTATAACGTTGAAAAAATATAGTTAAATTATAATTTACGCATACTCCAGCTAACCTAACCTAACGCATACAGACTACGTGGGAAAGACTAGAAGTTACGTTATGAAGATACGTTGCCAATGTTATAAGCATCTTATTTAGCACCATATATGTTTAGTGACAATACAGATATACTATCAGGCGTAAGCATGTAGGTTACATGCTTGTTTTTAGTTAAAAATATTAATAAGAATAATGTCTAATGCGAAAGCTATTAAGTATATAAAATGATCTTGTGATTTTCACGGAAACACGAATAACGTTATCGTCATCGTCACGCCTACGTATAAGCAGCCCTCACATAGACGTATTTTTCAAAGTGAAGTCATAAATCTGCCGAAATGTTGCCACCGTCACCAAATTCCCGCCATTATATCAGTGGAGTGGTTTCTAAGCAAACTTACGAGTAAAACAATGACGTTGCACAATTAAATTTCGCAATATTGGTGCTCTTCGAGGTCTTTGTATTGAAGGATGATATTCCAGAACTAGATAGGTTAATATATTACGACAGAACCTTACGTAATTGAATTTAGATTAAATGAAAGATTTTAATATTATTAATATAAATAGCCTCAAAATTTACTAAACATCAGATGAAAATCATAAATGAACACCGTTATAGCTCGAACAATTGCGATTCTTAAGTGGCAGTGGGTGGGGTAGATTGCTTGTTCCCGGATGTCGCTTAGCGGTCCCGGGGGCTCCTTACATGCCTGAGGAAGGCCATCCCTGAGGTTTTTAGTGGGTAGGCCTCCCCTTCTGGGGAGAGCCCCACATAACCGCCGGCTCGCCACAGCCGGGGTATGCAATTTAATGCATTTTCCTCAGGGGAACAAAAAAAAAAAGAAAAAAAAGGGTAGATTGCTTACTTAAAGATTACTTACTTACTTACTTATTGATTGCTTAAAGTTCTTTGGGGCGGAAAAGCAACAGATATAGCACCAATGCCAAATCTCTGCATTTAAATAGACTAGTTAGCTTGAGATAAAAACTTAAATTAAGTAATTATGTATCGACTTGTATTTCATGTTTTAGGATTCAATATATATTCAACTAACTAATAGTTTAACTTTTGAGAGGCGAAAATTTGTTTTCATAATGTATCAGTTAATAAAGCACAAAATTAAAAGAAAAAAAAACATAGTAGCTAACATGATAGTTATTCTCAATTCAAATACAGAAATTGGGAGATTCAAGTGTCAAATTATATTTTAGAAAAAGTTTACTACAGGGTTAAAATAAAATTTTAACCCTTTATTGCTTAGACAACAGTGAGTGCTTGCAATATGAACTTTATAAAATAACAATAAAGCTGAAATTGGCTGTACGTTTTAGTTAGAAAACGTTTGTATGGCTGTTTTTAGGGTTTTACCGATAATTATTTGAATTTATCTCGCCATAAAAACCATCCTTGAACTTCAACGAAATGTTGAATAAAAAAAGAATTGGCCAAATTGGTTCTGGCGTTATTGAGTTACCAACAAATTTTGCGATTCATTTTTATATGTATTCAGTAAAGTTGTCACAATATAAAATAGTGATACGCTTAAATATTTTGTGTAATAAAAATCCTAAAAGGTATTAATATTAAGTTATGGATGTTAGGGATGAGAAATTAAATACTGAATTTTGTAAAGTTATATACATTTAAATAATTAATTACTTTAAGGACCAATTAGTAAAATATTTCTTTTTGTAATATAAAGTTCAATCTGGGTTAATCTTTTTTTACATATCTTTTCGAAAAGCTAATATTGGTTCGCACATTATATTACAGCCAAATTAGATTTTTACACTCACTTATGTACGAACTTTCACACAGGGTAAAAATGAATTGTTATTGTGAAACATGAATGATTCAAAATAATAATATATACTATAAATTACTCAGAGTTGTGCTAATATTAGGAATCTGTGCCGACCAAATCCACGATATTTTTTCAAATTTATCTGAATATCACTTAAATAAGTACTTAAATTATCTTTTGGTTACTAAATAGGTACTTGTATTTTCTATCTGTCAAAATAGCTGGAGTTAAATAGACACTAAACAAATATAGTAGTAATTATAAACTATACGGCAAGTATGTACAATAAACGTAGTAACCACTTTCCTAAATATTTTTGAAAGTATATAGGTATTATTATCTTATATTTAAAGATCCATATAAGTATTTTAAAAAGACATGTCTATATTTAGCTGACACAGTTTTATAAGAGAAATGTATGTTGTGCTATTTGTATAAATTTACTAATAAAAATCTTATTTATTAATGTGGTGATTGCTCTCAACTGTTATTTGAAGTATATTATTGTGTTTCCCCAGATGTTGACAGAGTAACAATTAACGGTTCGCAATCACTGTAGGTACAGAAAAGGTTAACGACTGTTCTTGTATTAAGTAGTTAGTGCTATAGGATTACAAAACGTAAAGATCTGTAAGAATCGTGATGATGATACGAGAGAAAACAAAATCAGATCGATTTGGCACAGAATTAGTACACAATAACATGATAAAAATATTTTTGACTTATTTATTTTTACTACTATATAATGATGTATTAAATACGAATAGTTTTATTTTTTCACAGACAATAAGTTTGTAAAAATAATTTCTAGCTATTTTTTTTATATTCTTGCTTGCTTTGACAAAATACTATGTTCATGTATGTTAATCGTAAACACCCAATTTCTAAATCGCTAAATTAAATAGGTACATATATCACATTTATAATAGTTATGACGTATACAGATTAAGATTATGCTGCATATTACTGTGATAATGTTTATCAAAAAGATATAGACAGAAAGACACTTGAAAAAACTGTTACCAGGTTTTAATTAATTCATATATACTATGTAATCATCTTTCCGAATTAACGGTGTCGCCTTCAATCAATCGGCTGGAGGCTGTCACCCTGGAACTTAATTAAGAAAAACGCGCTATAGCGAATGTCGGAGATTTAATTCTTACCTCAACGTTAATTACGTTCTTCATCGAGTTTAATTATATCTATACAATATTATTATGTCTCCAGAATTCTTTATAATGTTAATGTTTCGTAGATACTCTTCCTTATTAGTTACGCACGTCAATTAACTTGTAAATTAAAATAGGAAATAAAATTTAAAGATTTCATTCAGATTATTAGCTGGCTTTGGCTGGCTGCATGGTTATTTCTGAACGGCATTATGATATCGATAACGCTTGTCACTTCATTACTTAGTCATCTAAAAATATATATTTAAATTTATATTTCAGTGCAGTAATAAATCCGAATATCATACACATATTTTATCCATAGACGAGTGGATAGCACACCGGTTTTAAGGTGTCGCCATCTCGGAGGTCCCGGGTTCGAATCCCGGTAGGGGCAGATGTTTGTGTGATGAATGCGAACATTTGTACCTTAGTCACGGTTCTTAATATATATTTCTATAAAAATATTTATATATGTATAATATATGTATGTCTATCCATTACCCTAGATGTCATAGCACTAGCCTTACAGAGCTTAGTTTGGGCTAGGCTGATTGGTGTAAGTGTAACGAATATTTATTTATATCTTCTTAACTTATAAAGGAGTATCCGAGGGTTGTTGTATAAATATCTCAAAATACATAATGTATAAAATTATTTTGTGTTTGTGGTATGATTAGTACACCATAAACTGCAAAAAAGCGCTCCGTGCTTAAGTTATGTAAACAAGGTATACATTAGCTAGGTTATTATTAAATGACAAAAGAATGGGCAAAAAGAAGTTCGCTCGCCAAAGCAAAGTATATGTATATATAAGACGAAATCTTTGATACGTGCAAGTTGCCAGGGATGACACATGGCATCGAAATCTGACTGTTTACAATTGGCTCTATAAGAAGGATCACAGTTACCTAAAGGGTAAGTCAGAGCTATTCTCGGATTTATTTTGTATGATCGAATCAAAAATGATAAAATGAGCTTAAGATCAGGGGCACCGACATAGTCCCAATAAATATATGGCATGGACATTGCTCGCAAAATTAACGGCCGTAAGGCCAGAAAGGTGCTTGAATCGCCTGCAAAGGTAGCGTTGGTAGGCTTCCCATGGCGGATCTACGATTTGGTGAAGATCGCAGGAATTTACTGGATGTTAGCAACACAAGACAGTGCAACGTGAAGATATTAACTTCTCAACTTAGATTAGGTAATAGTGTTGTCACTGGGTTTTAAAATTTTTAATTACAGAACAATAGTTCTTAGGTTATTTTTAATTAATTAGCATATTTAACGTATCTATTTAATAATTTCTTACTTGGTTCATGTAAATAAGTAAATTAAGAGTTTTAACTCTGACTTAAGTGTTGTCGCTAATAGGTCGAAGGGTTTTTCTTTACGATTAGTCCAGCAGTACCTATTACCTATTATCGGTAGTAACCGTAACGTACGAAAATTTAACGATGGCTTTTGCTGCTAAAATATTTATTTATAATTGAATTCATTTATTTAATAAATCTGGAAATTTATACAGAATCTGGAAATTCATATGGGTTAGAATCTATCGTCACGTTAACGAAGACGGCCAAAAAGTTTTTGCTTTTCTTTATCCATTACAAAGGATGCGAAATTTTCTTCCATAAGAGATGCATGCCTGCTGCCTTACTAATTAAATTGATGCTTCTCCATTGCTCCTACATTGGTAAGAGATGTGTACAAAGTGGAAATGGTGCATATAGTAGGTTTACGAAAGGTTTGCCACATCTTCGACTTTGTTACAATGTTGTTTTCCAAATTGGTCCACATAATGATACAATACAATAAGCATCTTTTTTTACAGCATCTGAATACATTATGGTATTAATTGTAGTGTATAAACGTTGTACAGTTTGTTTAAGGCAACATATTTTTTTTTTCCCCCTGAGGAAAATGCATTAAGTTGCATACCCCGGCTGTGTCGAGCCGGCGGTTATGTGGGGCTCTCCTCCCCATAAGGGGGAGGCCTACCACTAAAAACCTCAGGAATGGCCTACCTCAGGCATGTAAGGAGCCCCCAGGAACACCAAGCTACTTCCGGGAACCCCAGCCTCCGCTCCCCCGCCGATACAGGGGAGCCCTCCTCGGGGGAGGCTACAATACCTCCCCCGATCTCCACCACCGACGACGCCCCCCGGCCACGGAAGGGGCGTGGTCCCTCCCGGGTCGCCGTATCCGCGGGCGCGATTTCCTCGCGCGCGCCGGCGACCCGCGGCAGCGCCGTAGCTGTGCTACCGAGCCCGGCGCCGCCTCCTTCGAGCGGGATCGGCCATCTCCCGACCCCGCTCGGCGGCCTCCTTCTGAAGCATCACTGCTTCACAGAAGGAGGCTACAGCCCTCCAACCTCCCTCGCCCGCCAGTGTTGCCGCAATCAATGCCGGCGGAGACAGATCTCTCCCGATCTCTGCGACCAAGACTTGGCGCTCGGAGGCCCACGCGGGGCAATCCGCCAGCGTGTGCTGGGCCGAGTCGAGGTCGGTAAGGCAACATATAAAAACAACGTTACGAGAGAGACTTCTTTGAAATTTTAATCTACTCTTTGCTACTCTCTCTATGTCTATTAATCATTATATTTCAAATACTAACATCAAAGATTTTCATTTGTGTAGTTAATTATGCCTAACAGTATCACCATTTTATGTCGAACAACTTTAATTAGTACAATGAGTTTATTTAATTTTCATCTATTGCTTTTAATGATGATAATCATGATGTATTTTATCTGCATAAATAGAACAGAAATCATAACTTAAAAACTATTTGAACTAATGGTTAGGATTATGATTATTAGGTTATGATTTCTGTTTTATTTCACTGAAATAAAGTATTTATCAAAAAAAGAAATAGAAAGGTAACCTTATATGAACTGCTCTGGTCATTGTGGATGGAGTTATTTTTTTTTTGTCTCCAACGATATACCCAAGCCCAGAGAGGGATGTCACGTTTGTTAAGGTAATGTGGAAAATTTAGTTTAGCACATAAAATCTATGGTTGTTTTTTAGATTAGCTTCATAATTTCAGCCAGTATTCGCCTACTGTTGAGCACAGGTCTCCCCCCAAGGATTCACACCGGTCGGTCTTGCGCAGATTGCGTAGAGCACCTTTTTGAGATCACCACGAAATCATCTACGATTATCTGCGTCTTATTGTGGGAAGAGTATCAATGCTATCTTATCTCAGCATAACGAAGATCATCTTCTCGGCGTCGATATTGATTTTTAGTTTTTATAAACTATCAAGACAAATTGATACTATTATGTAGATAAGTACAAACAAACAATTATTTTCTAATATTTTACCGTGTTTCGATTATTGATTTTCGGGTGTCGTTTGATTTTTTTTTCTTACGACAACTCAGTGTTCCATATCAGGCTCAATATAAGGTTAATATTGTTGTGATTATTGTGCTACTGCATTCTGGATATTATTAATGCTACTGAAGATATCTGAAATAAAACAGAATAATTTTCTAAATTACATTCATACTTTACATTCATACTTTTTTCTAAATTACATTTGAAACTTCATAGATACGTTGACATTAATTCAAAATAAAGTGGCTGTGTAATAATCTACAGCCAGATACAATGATGATTAAACTGAATATTTGCTTACATGCAATTACAAATAAAATATTGCAATAAAGGTTCCAGAATGTCAATTAAGGGAGCAATCATACTAAAATTAAAATTGATAAAATAAAATGAATACGATGAAATAAATGACGGAGTTAGTTGTGATAATAGGTTTTATATATCATATGTGCTACTTTAATTGTTACTGTCAATAGTGTGTTTAACGAAGTGTTCTTTTAAAGTATTTTCGAGATTATTGCAGCATTTCAATTGCGTAATCTTTGATAACAAACAAAATGGCCACCTATAAATAAGATTTAGTATTGGAAAATTAAATTAATACTTATCATTGATATGACATTGATATAATTGACATGTACATTAATGGTTGATATAATATATCACATAGCTTATTTTAATACATATATTCACAGATTATATTAACAAATAACTCTTTGTTCTGTTAATTAATAGTACATTATAATACAAGTGAGTAATGCTGAAAATCATGTTCGAAGCTGACCATAAGCACGAGCGCAGCGAGTGCTTAATATTCAGCCGAGAATGCAATTTTTAACTGCTCTCGAGGGGTATACGACGTTTTTCAACACCATTGCGAGTAATTAATAGAAACTTTATAGTTTAACGTCAATATTTTTTTTAATACAGTTGCTCAAAAAGTGGCATATTGCAGGGACGTGTAGCGTTCGGGATCTGGGCTATTTCACACTCGTGCTTTTTTTTGCCTTTCCCGAACTCGTGCGTTTTCTTTCCCAACTGTCAAAATAATTAATATCAAAAAAAAAACAACCATGAAGTTTTAACTAAAAAAAATCATAGAAGTTTTTGCGATTCATGCAAATAGGTTTATTTGTTTCTAAAAAGAAGCTACTTATACTAATTTGTCCAATATTAGAATTAATTATTTGATTGAACGAGTTAGGTAAGGTTTCAGTTCATTTCATATCATTAAATTTCAAATTCAATTCTTATAATAAAAAATACTAAGTACTAAAGACTTGACTGTATGGACAGTTCCCTATGCCTACCAGAATGGGTGAAAAAAAAACTGCTTACATTCTACGGTTGGCGCCATTTTCCTAAATTTTCTTCGCAAGTTTAGTTGTTTTTTTTTTACACAAAATGAGTAATTTTGACCTAAATTTTTTTGAATTATCACCACCGGAACTCAGTATAATTGCACAAAATGCTTCGGAGAACATTTTACCGGAAAAGTCAAAAAATTGCTTCATATCTACATACGACGAATTTATTGCATGGAGAGAAGAGAAAAAAGCAAATAGTTTTTCAGAAAATGTTATGTGGGCATACTTTTCCTAACTCTCAGCAAAATTAAAACTTTCTACGTTATGGTCAAGGTTTTCGATGATAAAAAGTATGCTGAAAATAAGGAACAACGTGGATATAAGTCAATATCCAAAATGAAATGCTTTCTTAAAACGACAATCAGACGGTTTTACCAGTAAAAAGTCGAAAATTTTAACATCGAATGACGTGGAAAGGTTTTTGAAAGAAGCTCCCGATGATTGTTATTTAGCAACAAAGGTAATTTATTAATAAGTATACTTATCTACATTTTTCTTTAGTGTTCAGTTTACAAAATCGCAAAATACAGTCAATACATTATTTATATATGAATGAAATCGTTTTTTTTTTGGTTGCTCTGATTTTTGGCGTTGTTGGAGCTTGCCGCAGAGAGGAGTTAGCCAATATTACTTTAAAAGATATTCAAGCCCATGGAGAAATGCTACTTATTAAAATTCCAAACACAAACAATAAGATACCGCGACGCTTTGTTGTTGAAGGAGATTTTACAACCACAATCACAATCTCACAATAGTGAAAAAATATATGAACCAGCAGTCACAAAAAGGAAAATCCGACTGTATTTTTCAAAATTTCCAAAAAGGGAAGTGTACAGCTCAAATAATCGGCATAAACAAATTTGGTAAAATGCCAAAAGAAATAGCTACGTTTCTTGGTCTGTCGGATGCTGAGTGTTACACTGGGCATAGCTTCAGAAGGACCTCTGCTACATTATGGGCAGATTCAGGAGCCAATTCGTCCAGGAGACGACGACGTCCGACGTCCTTAAAGCGGACTAGGTGGTTGGAAATCGGACAAAGTTGCAGAAAACCATATTGGTGATTCATTAAACAATAAACTGGGAAAAAGATCGCACGATCCATTAATTTAAGGTCCAGTCCGTCTCCTTCACATGCTGAAGAGAACGTTCGTCTATCTACGAGTAACTTCGTTGATAATGATAATTCATCAGATCCAATTCCATCAACTAGCAAACGCCATTGTATGACAAATATACATGAACAATCATACGAAATTAATAATAGTTTGTCTCAAACAGTAAATATGCAACCTAAAACTTCCCCAGTTAGTATAAAAACTGTACCAATTTCAATGTATATGTGAATTATAACTTTTATAAGAAATAAATGATTAGTTAATTCAGTTTATTGTGTTTAATAATTTGATCAAATTGCTTTATTTTTTCCCAACTGTATTAATAATAGTCGTTCAGTACACGTACGGAACCGTCATTGCAACTCGTTCCGACTGTCAACCCTCGCCTTCGGCTCGGATAGACATTTGTCGGAACTCTTTGCAATGACAGCCATTCCGTACTAGTACTGAAATATACAATATTTTGTAAAACAATTTGTGAAAGTACAATTATAAAAATTATACGTTGGATTTTCACCTTCACCGCCAGTTGTTTCTGAAATATTCGTTATTATTTCATTCGTACAATCATTTTCATCGCTTGATGACATTTTTTATATAAAAATCTTTACAAAGGAAACAATGCAAAATATATACTTGCAAAATAGTACTGAAAATTGAAAAATGGCGCGTTTACTTTTTCATTGACGGCTTTGTGCGCGAAAGACTAAGGTACCGACGCTTATACAGCCAAAACAGCAAATTATATAATTTTTACAAAATAAAATATTATTTTAATATTTATGTATGACTTCTATTTAATAGTTGTAATTTTAAATAAGGTTTTTATAATTGTATATCTTTAAACAGAGTGTTTCTAAACGCCAAACTTATTTAATTTACAAAAATGTTTCAGCATTTTGCATATAAATTCTCTTTGGTTCCTATTTTTTTTTCTTATAAATAAAAGCGTGTCTTTTCTTTACGAAACTATTAACTTTTGATTAGCAAACTGTGCGGTAATCGAATTTGAAATTCGAAAGATATTATAAGTTGGTAATATGATACATTGTGAAATTAAAATTGGTGTAGTTACATACCAATTACGAGCAATGGTATTGAAAATAACTTTTATGAACAGGTTTCTCTTAATCATCAAACAATCACAAACAAAACAATCATCAAACAATAATAATATGTAAACAATAATACATTTTTTAAATTTTGGACTCATCACAATGAAATCTTATATGTAAATGATTTTTTTTTATGTATTGTTAATAACTTATACACAATGCAGGTGGCCAAATACTTTTGAGCGGTAGTGTATCTAGTAGACGTCCGTCTGTAGCGTTTTATTTATGATATTTAAGAAAAAGTTATATTTGCCAGCTAAGATCAGGGTGTGGGTATCATCCTTATCGGAATCGAACCGACCTGGTGATATATGTAGATATTTAGGATTAAATGATATGGGCGCCTCCACATAAATACAAACAGACCTTCAAATGGTTAGGTGATTAAAATTAAACCAAGAAATTTATATATGAAAGTTTATAATTAAGTACATTTTAAAAGATACATTTAAATACCAAAAACATAAAAAAAATATATGTATATAATCGTCCACCAAACAATAGGCACGGTATGTTGCACACATTACATTTATGAGTTCACTGTTGAGCTGAGCCATCCTCCATTCGTCACCCAAGGTGAATGTCACAAAAGAAAAATTAATTTCTCCAAAATACGGTGGTTCACACACGCAATATGGTAAAAATGGTAAGAGGTCACCTTATAAGTTGGAATTCCATCGGTGATGGCAGGGATTTCCGTTGATAAGCAAGACAACCTACATCACCGCATGGCTGGGTGCATGAAGTCAGGTTGGGATGAAACGGCCCAAACGCCCTATATTTTAGATGATTTCGAGGTATACCGTGAACCCTACAACAATATGTACAACATAAAATTTCTATCCCACGAACAGGTGTGGAAATCTTTAAAGTTGAACAAAAAAAAGAAAATACAACTCACCATTATCTGGGATTGCTTGACGAAATTAATTAATTAAGGCATTACGCCGATACTTAAAAGAAATATTAAAAGGAAAAGATAATAAAAAGAAAGACTATTAGTTTCGTCTTCATGGTGGCCTAAAGCGGCACATCCGCCAGGAGAGGATCGCCGAAAAGACCCATCTTTCGCGACCTCCTCGCCGACGTCAAAATGACAGCCAAGCTTGCGAAACAGCCAATAGATAGCCGCGGAGCGATCACCATAGATCAAGCCGTCACGTTCCGAATTGGAAGTATCACCGAGTGAAGAAAAGGCGGAATTGTCCAACAAGGAGAAAGAAACGAAAACTTATTTTAATAAACCAGAACAAAAGAATTTGTTTTAAGTAAACTCCTAATAGATAATATTAGGTATATATTAGTTATGAAAATATGTTAAGGTTTACTATTACAGTCTATGGCTTCACCCTATCAAATCTCTACAACCATAGATCTGTATATTGAAAGGGGAATGGCAGATCCCCATAGTAACTTTGGCCCAGAACGCACACCTAAAGAATCTCGTGAAAGTAACAGTGGATAATACCAATATTTGATTGGTAAAAAGAAAAATTCAAAAGAACTTGGCATATTTAAATATTTACTATCTAAACATTATATAAAAAAAGTCGCTATCCGCCGTCTGTTCCTATGTATGCTTAGATCTTTAAAACTACGCAACGGATTTTGATGCAGTTTTTTTAAATATATAAAGTGATTCAAGTTGGAGGTTCATACGTATAATACATTAAAAAACATTTTGTAGTTAATTTGTATCAGCACTGTAAAGCTGGTTCGGGCCGCTAGTTATTCTATGAAATCTATAAGGTTGAATGAATGATAGTTCAAAGCAGCAGCGGAGTCAATATTCAAGCTGGGGTCATCGAGCATGGATGAATCGTCGGAGTCAATATTCGTAGCCATTTCGTAAATATTTGGTATAGGTACACAGAACACGGAAGAACAATGACAGTCAACGGAGAAATCGGGAATGCCAAAGAGCACAGATTACTATACATAAAGAGATGAATGGATGGCGTCGTTTTGGTGTTGCCATTATAAACAAAAATCAATAAGATCAATATCATAATCGATATTCAACGATTAATTTTATTAAAACCATATCCGCTGTTCACGTTAAACAGAACTTTATTTAACTTTAACAGTTAATATTGATATTAAAAATAACACGATTAGAATTCATGATTTCATAAAAACATCGAATTCACGAATACACGATTCGTTATTCGTATAACGGAACGGGTAACGATCACGTAAATAATTTGTTTTTAGTTACGTCTACATTTCAGCTAGGTGACAGCATGGTTGCAATGAGACAGCGTGGTCAGCTTGACAACACAAATATTTCATTTTTATCTACTATCTATCAACTGCATTTATTTAAATAAAATACTGTCATACTTAATTCATATAGCGTCAGCGGTGCTGTGGTTACGGCACTGATTTGTTGTCTAATTAGAATTGGAGGCCTACAATCAATCCTGCCTGCCGATTATATTTATTTGATGCGCCTACAAATGAAGAAAAGCATTGTCATGTAATAAGTTTCCTAAAGGTTATCGATTCTGCATCGATTATAACAGTTATGTAACGATTTTAATATTAATTACGGGCAACTCAGTTTTTAATAACACAATGGTCAATTCTGTGGATGTAATCCTTTGAATGTTATTTAATGATAATAAAAAAATGCAATCTTATAGCGATATCTAAATAGGATGAAAAAATTAATATGAATATTTAATAATTTTCTATCGTTTTCAATTTGTTGTGCATTCTGGGCCAAAAATCGCCATTCCCCTTTAAGTTTTAAATTACAACTCAACTAAAACTCCTATCACAGACTCAACACCATCTGTATGCGGATTAAATGAATACACAAACTAAATGTTTTGTCCCTATGTCCATCTTGTTATAAGTAAAATTTATGAAATATAAATTAAGACAAAAAAATTGCATTTATGCTGAGGCTGTACAGGTTCCGATCCCTTCACTCTTACTTTCACTTAAAAGGTTAACAAAAAAAAAAAAATATCTGTCACAAAATCCTAATAGGACATGTAAACAAGAATTAAATTTGTAAATTAATAATGAAATTAAAAGCATTTTGATGATTAAATTGTGCTGAAAACAATAGTAAAAAAATAACACGTTACACGTCCATAAAAATTCCAACACGACTTATAGTAAGAGATATTTTAATTTATATTTGATATTTTGATTTTAATTTATAAAACTTTAATAAAAACTTACAATAAAATCTTGTCTTTCTGTGTTGCTTTCATTTTCAAATGAAAAGGTTCAAATGCTGTTTTTATAGTCTTAATTGACTAGTACTGCTGAACTATTTATATATATATATATATATATTATATATAATATATATATATATATATATATATATATATATATATATGCAAAAATAATTATATATATATATATATATATATATATAATTATTTTGCAACAACAACGTTCTCTAAATGGGAAATAAATAAAGATTACTACAACCTTTTTGTAGCGAACATATATCAACAACAAAATAAATGTTTCATATTTTACAATGAAAGGATTACTATGACATTTTGGCACGCAGTAATTTTTATGATCGATCTATTTATATAATTATCGAATCGAACATATCGTAATTATATCGTATCATGATTGTAAAGCAATTTGTATATTACAAATTGGTATCATTGACTGTATAGCTATTGCCGTTAGCTCTCGCAGCTCACACATGCAGATCTAAGCTGAGGCTTAACTGCATACATATTCAGTACTCTACTAGCTTCACTAACAGCTTACATATTCAACATCTAATCAGTTGATAGAAAACGATATACTGACTACCGACTCTAGAAAGATTTAGAAGGTATTATAAATAGATTTGATCAATTAGTCAATGTCAATTTGAAAATGTCAAAGTGATGTCAATGGAAGGGTCCAATACGTTTGGGCGGGCAATTGAGAAGTCATTTGAGACATTGGCATTGAAAGTTTTGAGTCATGCGTGTTGCCAGTCAAGAAACCTTCTTGCAATGGTCCTTATATGGGCCAAGTCACCTTATAGGCAATGGATCATAATTTTAGGTGGCATTTTTATTGACTGAGATTGTTATAAACTTAAGAGTAGACAAATATAATCAGAAACCTTCGAACTGCTAAGCTATAGGTAGTTATGCTACACGTGTTATTGTGAGTCAACCATAAAAGACAGACATATGCTGTGATATATGATTTTAAGGAGAACATTTCCTCATACATGATTCTGTGTAGCTGTGTAAGTTGCACACGCGACGGAAGCTTAAACAATGGAGCAACTTCTCCCGTTTTCCCAAAATTTCCCTTCACTGCTCTGCTCCCATTGACATAGCGTGATGAAAAGTATACTATAACCAGCTCAGGAGTATGAAATATAATTGTACCAATTGGATGGGGATGGAAAGCAAGTCCCGTCCGTGACGCACGATACAGGAAATCGGTCGGCGGCAGTATCCCAAACAACTCCTCATGGTATATGTGGTAGAGAACACAAAGAGACGCGACATCTCTCCGCAGCGCCAATGAGTCCATACGATCACAGAGCACCGGGTCGTCGACAATTCGAACCGCTCTTCGACTGATACGGTCAAATGGAAGGAGCTGGTACTGAGGAGCTCCGGCCATATGTGGCCTGATCTGTGCCTTGTAAAGTTGTAGGCGGTGGGTCGGCGTGAAATACTGTCTCGCCCTGCTTAGCACTCCCAGCTTTTTTGAGGCTAGTTTAGCCTTGCCTTCCAGGTGACAGCGAAACTGAACATCAATCGATATGTCAACGCCCAGGATTCTGATGGTTGACCCGGCATCAAGGGAAGCGGCTTCAAAGTTTATGGTTGCGACAAAAGGAGATTTCTTAGCGGTAAACGCGCAAACTTGTGTCTTAGAGGCGTTAAACTGGACTAGATTTAGTCGGCCCCAATTCGAGACATGGCTGAGTATGTCATCGATATCAGACACAAGCTTGTTTCGGTTCTCAATGACGTTTTGATGTGGAATATTTGCACTTCCGCGATATAGTGCGTCTCCAGTGCTATCGTCTGCATAGCAATGTGTACCGCAATTATGCAGTAAATAATTGATATGCAGAAGAAACAAAGTGGGAGACAGCACGCCTCCCTGCGGGACATCAGCGTTCACGGGCTGGAGTTCGGGCATGAGCCATCAACTACGACTCTAATGCTACGCCCAGAAAGAAAACTGGTGACCCAAGTGCACAATTTCCCAGATAGTCCGTACTCTGGAAGTTTGCTAAGCAGAGCCCTATGCCACACTCGATCGAAGGCTTTCGCTATGTCCAGACTGACTGCAAAAGCTTCCCCCTTCATCTCCACTGCCTCCGCCCAACGATGCGTAAGGTACACTAAAAGGTCACCAGCTGATCGCCTAATACGGAAACCGTATTGTCGGTCACTGATCAGCTGGTTTTCCTCCAGGTACGCTAGTAGTACGCTATTTTCAATTGGTTTATTATAACCATCTAATAATCTGTAAAATATATTTATGTCCTGTCAGCAGCACGTCTAGGTACAGTTTCTATTACGTAAGAAAAAAAGTGTCTCTGAATACTGGCTTGCATACTTTTCCCGACGGTTATCTGAACATTAGTAGAAAAAAAATTACTGTTTAAGTTGTTAAGTAAAATTATACGCAGTAAAAGTGATAATGCCTATTGATTAATTTGCTTGTAGATTAACAGATTTAATAAGTAAACCACAATAGGATTATTTTGTCAGGAACTGATTACTATTATATTACGTATCTTTACTTCGTAGACGTCATAACAACTATTCAAGTATAAATAAAACGTGCTTTGGCGTGTGTTTTTAGTTTCGTTTGTTTATTCATTATTTTTTTTAATCCTTTTTATCTTTATATATACCTACAAGTACCTGTACCTGTTGTATGGTGACGTTGTGTATGTCCCTGTTTTCGAACTTACATATCTTTAAGACTATCATTTGCCCGTAGCAGACAGGAAACTTTTGTGATAGTTTGACGTGATCGCAATTGAAATGAATAGTGTCTAAAAGACGTACTCGATACATTCTTTTAGAAGCATTTCATGAAGTCGTGAACATAGATTCAAATAGTTATTGAAATCATTGGTATAAAACAAATTAGAGTATAAATCAAATTTTACAAATTTAAAGCGTTCGATGTGATAAATATACTTACTATATCGCAGATTCCAAATTTTAGATACATCACAAACGTACAATATAAAACTCATATGAATTTAATCTGCTTGATTTTGGTCGAGCTTCGCATTAATAATCTTAACGCAGTGTACTATTTTTTACCTTAATTGTTACTTGAAATCATGCATATTTCATACACTATTCCTTTCCAAATTAGCATAAGAGTGAACATTACAGCTCGTCCTTGAATAGATGGCTACTGAGTATTTTAATGGATATTTAGTTCAGTTTTATCAAATTTTTGCTTTACTTTATGCGGCAGATAGCCTTTACGTTTTATTTTAATGTATTTTTATAATTGTTATATGTTTATTCTTCAAGAATATATAAAGGTACCTGCGTCTAACTATTGATGCGACATAACAATAAAAAATTGAAATTTACTTTCAACTCGATCCCCGAACAATCGCCACCACCAAACTTGATCTAAAACAATGTCTTTCAATTAATTAAACTTTAAAACAGATCGATGTTTCACGATACAAAGGGAAGTCCTTTGTCACGACGCTCAATAGGCAATCGGTGTGATAATTATGAATTTCTCAGCCTAACTTTACGCGCAGATTAGGTATATAATTTTTGAGAGTGCCTTTTTCCTTTAAAAATATAATTGAAATTATATTTCAATAAACGGCTTTAGAAATTTCGCGAAGTTTATAGTCGAACGAAATGAAACCAGATAAATTCGAGTCTCGAATTTGTTGAATGGGAAAATTTCTGATTAATTTCAATAAATCTAAAATAGGTTTATGTCCTGATGTCGAGATTGTTGATGAATATTAACACGTTGAACGCCGTATGAAAAATATAGATTTTACGTACAGGCCGCAGGCTCACCACTGAGCCTTTTCATACTGTGCCGTTCAGGCCACGGGGGTCATCTGTGAGCCGTGCGATGGCTCCAACGAACACGCTTGCTACAAGCCACAGATTGAAGTTATCATACAAAACGTACATAGAAATGAGCCGTGTAGCCCTATTGCATAACCGGATGGCGTGGTCATCAAATACTACAAAAACTTGTAAGATTTTTTGAGATTGTAAGGGTCGTCTTAAATATATCCTCTTGAGTTAACACAAAGTTTTCGAAATCATCCATATTCGCATTAGAAGTGTAACGTTTATGTACGATGACGCAACGCGCGATCCTAGCTGGCTGCAACTGCAATTGAACGACGCAAGCGCGGGCGCGGGCGGGTGGGCGACGGCGTGCCCCCGCGGCGCCCGCCAACGGAAATTCAGTATTCCGTTATAAGAGGCCACGGGACCCACCGGTGAGCCTTTTGTTATATCACGAAAACTGAACGGTAAAAATCGATAATTTTCATTTTTTATACATATTTCCGCATTTTATAAACTTTGAGATGAAAATCTGAAGTTGACAAAAATATGCGATTTTATGATTTCGGCATAGCTCAAACGGAACAGTACACTAGGCTCACCGGTGGGCCATAAAGCGTTCAACGTGTTAATTGAATTAATTGGTAACGTGAATATCAATCGACGGCTAAAGTTGAATAGCCCCTTTACGGGAAGAAGTATGAATCGGAAGAGAATGAAAGGGAAAAAATTACATGCACCTTATCAAGAGTCGCATGCGTAAGAGTGCCTGCATGCACCTCTGGCTTTCATGCTGTATTTTATATTCGTAAATGATTTTGATGTTAATTTTATATATAATAGCTTTAATAAATAAATTTTAAATATTCCTATGAACTTAATTAATTTTTATATTCCAGTTTCAGTCATTTTTTAGTTTCAGTCAGACAATCAGTCACTCTCTCTTAACTAATATAGGATAATAAACTGAGAGATGAGACAGGAACTATTGATAAAAAGTGAGTTTTCTACATACGTAGGATCTACCTAAAATACCGCTTCTAGCAAACCTCTAGTCGGTAACTAGTGTTGATGGGTAATGAGCGATTTATTTCATAATAAATCGTTTAATTTCCTTCTACAACCTGCTTTTTTCAAGGATGTAACGGAACCCAATGTGGAGACTCAAAATATTTATCTGCTCGAAATAGAGTGACCGTAATTCGACGGGAACAATCTCGGGTAGAATCAACAGTCCCCGATGCGCCACGCGGCATCTCCGAACATAAAACTTTAATGAGTTTCGCTTCTTCTTGTTATCTTAAGCCAGGTTAGACAAAGTTTCACAATGTTCTGTTTATTGAACACTGTACAGTTTGCTACTCGATATGATATTGTATTCAAGTTTTAATTAACGGTGAGATTAAAAGTTTACCTAGTTTGGACAACACGAACCCGCGGAAATATTTATTATTTCCGAAATGGCGACAAACCTGAGATATTTAATAAAAAATGTGTTTTTAGTTAAGCATTGTGTACATTATTTGATACTATATTATATTAATAGTTATGTTATCACCTATGGTAGTACATAGGATAGATGAATAAAGCCACGTTAATTAATCATGTTGACGCTATGGTCTATTTAGTCCTTATATTAGGTCTTTACCTATGAAATTGCCGTTTTCCATGAAAAAATTTAAACGATTTTTTTTCATGTATTTTTTATTTGTATTAATCGAAGTAATCACCCATGCAATCAATGCATCTTTGCCAACGTAGTGGCAGTTTATTGATGCCCTTCTTAAAGAAATCAGCTGGACGGGAAGCAACAAATTCTTCAAAGGCATTTTGTACTGCCTCTCGGGTATTGAATTTTATTCCCGCCAAGAAGTTATCCAAATTCTGGAAAAAGTGGTAGTCTGTAGGCGCAAGGTCTGGTGAGGAGGGTGGATGACGGAGAACTTCCAACCCCAGGTCTTGCAACTTGGAGAACGTCTGTTGTGCAGTATGAGGTCGCGCGTTGTCGTGCAGTGGAGAAGAGCGATTGACCAATGCTGGTTGGAAATGTGCCAGCTTCTCCATCATTGTGTTCAATTCTTCACAGTATACATCTGCAGTAATGCTCATCCAGTTCGGCAAGAAGCTGTGATGAATCACACCGGCGCTAGACCACCAAACAGTGACCATCACTTTTCTAGGGGTAAGTTTTCGTTTAGGGCATTGCTTAGGTGCTGAACCAGGATCCAACCACCTTACTGAGCGCTTGCGGTTATCAAACAGAATCCATTTTTCATCGCAGGTAACAATGCGGTTCAAAATTCCTTCATTTGTGTGTCTGTTGAGCAGTGCAAGGCACGTCTCGACGCGTACTTCGCGCTGGCGATCATTGAGTTCGTGGGGCACCGATTTATGAAGTTTTTTTACCTTGCCAATTTGACCCAAATGGACCAATATTGTTTTGACGCTAACGTCGAAAGCTGCTGCTAATTCAGCCGTAGATTGTATGATAAGCTTCCACAATCGCCTTTAATTCGTCATTGTCAACCAAAGTCTTCGGATGACCGCGAGGTTTATTTTTCAAGTCGAAATTCCCAGAACGGAAGATGCGTTGGTTTGTAGTGTTAGCTCCGTAAACGTCGTTGATGTTGCGTGCCGCTTGTGCCGCGTTGCTGCCACGACGGAACTCATATTCCATAATTACTCGAATTTTTAACGTATCCATGATGGTGAAACAGATTGAAATGCGATGAAAATGTAACACTAATCAATAAATAAATGACTACTTTTGGAAAAAGAATCCCATGTTTTTAAAACAAAATTAATTTGAAATTAGAATTCTTAGCCTAACAAAAACTATTTTGATTTGAAATGGCCAGTACTGCAGAACGGCAATTTCATAGGTAAAGACCTATTATATATCTCTTTGAAATAATAACATTGCATTGCAGTCCTATTTTTTACACTACTGCGTACTCTTTACGTGCGTTCAATGTAATATTGCTTGTCTATACTAATATTATAAAGAAGTAATGTTTGTGTGTTTGTATATTTGTTAAATTGTAAGGGGTAATCTCGGGATCTACTCAACCAATTTTAAAAATTATTTCACCAATAGAAAGCTACATTACTGTTGAGGCTTTTACGTGGTAGTCCGTTTTGCAAAGTGAATTGGAGAAAAAATGGTCAAATGAAAGCGTTTCTTACGAACGCTGCCTTAACTATGAAATATATGTATATTTTTGAGTTCTAGAGAAAAGATGTGGAGCTTAAAAATGCCTAACTATATGTCTAACGTTTATATTTAAGTTACAAAAAGTTGTTTTTTTTTATATTGGTATAGATAATTTAATTTTTAATATTAAAAAAATAATTTAAATCATTAAGTCATATTTATTAGTCATATATTACCAAACATTATGAATCTTTATGAAAATAAGTAAACTCATCGTCTTAAGTGCCAAAGCAGCGGACGGCGCGCGATGGCTTCGGGTTTAATTCGGTTCGCGTTCGTGCTCGCTTCGGGGATTATTAATATTATGCCCAACACTTCGTTGGGCTAGCATTTGATAAAGATGTTCCTAAAATTTTATCTTAGAATGTATCGTATAATTAGTATTAGACAATTCATCATATAAATATTTTTTGCTTATTACTGTCAAAACAATTTTAAAATAAAGACTACGAAGAGCTACGTAACCTGAAAGTATATATGTATAAGGAAAAAATATGATTACACCTATTCCAAAATTTAGAATAGCTTCTGGATAAAACAGGAAAGAACATCTGAAAGCTCATTCTTTATCTTCTCTTTTCAAAACACGTTAGACTGATTCTTGACTTGTTTAAGATTATACTGAGTTAAGATGTAACATCGAAGTGTAACATTAAAAAAATGTTTACTATTATCGTGGGTTATTCAAACAAACTTATATTATTACAATTATAGTATTTTCTTGCTAAGTTAAGGTAAAATGCCTTACTAAGCCTTATAATAATAAGGCTTAGTGAATAAGTGAAATATCACTTCACTGTTAATTGCTGGATGTTTGATGAAACAAATAGTTAACTTTATTTTTGTTTATGATTTAAAATGGAACTAACAATTTAATTTGTAATAATGATATTAGATGTAACAAATAAAATCAAAACTACTGCACTGAGTGTGAAGAAACTTGTAAGTTCAACAGCCAAGTAAGAACATAAGATAATTTTTATCAGTATAAGTAAAGAATTCTCAAATTGTATTTTGTATAGAGATTTTAAAAATATACTCTTTTCCATACTAACATTTTGTTAATTGAATTAATAACAAAAAAGCTTTATTTTTGCAACTGTTAAACAAATATCGTTAAAGATTAAACTAATTAATAACATCAATTTTAATGAGAAAACAGAAATAAAATCTAACGATGCAGCTGATCCCGAGATTATTATTTATAAATAAATTGTGAAATTCCAAGAGTTATTCAAATTTTATTTGCACTATAAGGTTATAATCAAATACAATGATATATAGTTATATAATTCATAAATTAAGAAGTTATAAATTTAGACGTATGAAAGAAAAAAACTGAAATCGGCAATCATCTGCTATATGAGAGTCGCTTCATACACAACTCATAAAAAGTCCTTTCAAGATTTTTCTGGAAACATAATTACTCTTTGCCCCTCGATATCAAAAGATCCGATCTTAATATGAAAGGAAATATATATTTCAGAAGATTATATATGATGTTTAATTGCAAATTGGTTGGTTTTACTATTATTATCACTTATCTATTTAGGTAAATAATTATATGCATTAGTATATTATTATGAATTATATCTATACTTATTAGGATTTAGAAATAGTTACTTACATTATTTTTTGATAATGGGTTCATCTATCGCATCGTCTTCTGTACTACATAAATATTGACTGTCAGAAATGCATTCAGGCATCAAGTGAGCCATTGTATGTTTCTTGAAGAGTTTATAAATAAATAAATTGCATTTCAGTCATTCAGAAGTTGTATTTGTTTAAAATATTTAAGTGTAATGTATTTCGATCAGTAAATACCAATGTCTTTTACTATCAGTTGCCACAATTATACATCTATTTTAAGACTAATTATATTTTAAATGAGTACTACATTAATTTATCAGTTAACATAAAAACATCTTATAGTCTTTAATTCAATTTGCTTATTATAACATAAAAGGTACATATACATTTTAGATAACCTAAACTGAAACTTCATTTGCACAGGCAGAATATGACTTTGTTGCTCGTATACTATCGGGGTTTAGCATCTGTTTACGATACAACATTAAATTGAACCGCCGCTGTAAAGCTTTCATTTGGGAACGTACTAACAATATTGAACAATCGCGTTGAAATTAGAAAAGTTATTTTGACGCTGAACATGCATATTCTGTATATTATTTGACAAATAGTTTTCATTATTTTATTACTACAACACACAATACTAAGTATTGTATCTTATCATTCAATTAAAGAAATTGAAAATTTGATATAAATGAGCGGAATATTTTAGTTACGAGTACATATCACACATTCATGTTTCACAGTAGGCAATGTAAAAACGATATAATGGCAATCAGCCCTTAGTATAGTGTCAAAGAACTAAATATATATTTTATTTTATAATTATTAAGTCCTTTTTGAACATCTACATTTATATTTAATATAAATATGTTGCTGTTTTTCGAAAACTAATAATCACTTATGCATTGATAACTCTAATAGTGTAATACAATAGGCTTGCGAAGCGAACATCCCAACTAATATGCAATGGTTATATTGTTGGTTATTCCGTGGTAAAGGTACTTTTGTTCTATCTAAACTATAGCAGTTAAATGCTTCAACACTTAGTTGAAAGATGTTCTCTTGTCCAAAGAAGCCATAAGCTCTTTACTAGAACGCGTAACAAAGGCGGCTTTCACTGAATTATAACAGATATGGGTCGGTAGAGAGACGAGCTAGACGATGGTGATGGTGAGTTTATTGTAAGTGCTCTATAAATCTACGGTTCACAAGTCCCAGGTGCTGCTTCTGCCTCCCCTCTCTGTAAAACGAGTACAATAGATTCGTCAGCTATATAGTTAAACCATGAAATGCATTTTTTTTATCTTAGTACATATCTATAGAACAAACAATTTAAACTACTGATTTAAAACTGCGAAATACAATTCTATATATGCGACGAATGCACCACGAAACTATAAGTACTAAAAGTTATCTTGGGCTTGTCGCAACGACATTTTCAATAGTAAATAGAATTGTATCTATTCCAACAATTGAAACTTTAATTTCAAAGAACATGATAATATTGTTATATCACAAATAATCTTCCAAGTAAAAGTAGTAGATGCCCCTTAAATAAAAACTATATACTTATCTGATAAATCATCAGAAAAATTGACTAGTTAGTTCAGAATATTTTTTTAAGTCATGCAAAATGTTTAATTAGAGTTTCTTTGATTTAAATGCGGGGTAGTTTACGTTACTCATTAAATCAGAAGTGGCGACGGGCACCCTTGTGATGCTGTCGACTAATAGCAGAGGTATTTATCTGATTCTGGAGAGCGTATAATTTCAAGAATTTAAATTTGTAAAAGTTTTTGTTTGTCTTCATTTTTCAAACAAAATATATTATTCATTAGCTTTGGCAGGTACGTTTAATTAAACGTGGTTTGATACCAAACAAAACCTACATGTTATGGCAGTCCCTCAAAGTTGATACAATCCTATTATAGTTAGGTCTTGAGCCTCGTAGATTTCTTCAGCAACAATCATTCTATCTGCACATTATTTTTTATTTAATTTATTAAGGAACAATTACAAAATACAAATAAACACAAAACATTACATAAAAGTTGGCAATATTGTAGCCCACAACGCTATCTACGTGTTAATTAATATTAATAATAACAAAAACACAGTCGCGAGCCGCTGTATAATATTAACAGTAAAAATAATTCAATTGTGTTACAAAGTGGAACAGAAAATAAAATAAAACTACATACTACTTAAACAACTAAAATAACACATAAAATTAAAAAGAGATTAAAAACCCTGCAGCTCTCTGAAGATAGACATTTCAAAACTATTCATATGACCACAAAATAAATCACATTATCTCCATTATATCATATTTCTTATATTATATATATTTTCTCTTTATATTAAGACATTATCAAGGTTTCGAATTATCCCCGTAGTAAATTTAATCAAAACATAATTAACACACACACAAAAAGTTTTTAATATTTATAACATATATTTGATTGACAAACAAACGACACCTAATAATACTTGTAGGATATCAATATGTAATTGTAAATCTGTACGATAAGCAAATTCTTTGGTATTAATCTTCCCTCTACACCTGTCTTACTTACGTCATTTTCCTTGATAAATATAATCTAAAAGGTATGAAATCCTAATGAATAGGTACTATACCTTGTTAACGTAACATACGCTCTCACTATTGATTAGTATAGATTAACTTAATATTCGTTCACTAAAAATCAGAGGCGCGGATTTAATACGATAATATCAGATTATTTTATAAGTAACACATATTTAAATTTCATCGCTTTGCTACTTTACGATAATATTATTGGGAAACATATTCGTTTATTTTAAAATATAAATAAACTAGTTTTGTTTCCCAATAAAGAAGTTAATGTTAATCTGTTTTGGGTTCCCCGTATTGGATTCGAAAATTTATGATTTTGATTATTGCGATAGTAATCTAGATAAAAATAATCATTGGTTTCTACCTCTGCTATTCGAGCTCGTACCCCGAGCGTCGCGCTATATTGCTCAACCGGGGTCATATCTGTCCTCACCTAGTGGCTCGAGCCTACTCCAACTATACTCGTATTAGGGCGATTAGACTTGAGTCAACCAGGCTGCCCTAGTGCGGATTGGGAAAAACTAATACACTTTTGAACCGTAAAAGAGTCAAATAAATTTAGATATGAAATTTGAAAAATGGAAATCATATTGATAAATAGCGGGATCAAACTCAAATCTTCCAAATACAACTGATAAGATTAATGTCGAAACTACAACACCACCGCTACGCCACGTTACTTGTCAGAACGTAATTTTCTAAGCGCGCCGCGGTAGCCGACGTATCTCTTAGTATAAATTGGATTAACGGTTAACGGATATGAGGAAGATTACCGGAACTTAATTCGTAATTTTACTTTTTTTTTAAATTAACAGTCATCTGTTAATATGTATGATAATTTCGTTAACTAAAAGAATTAATACCCAGCTATGAACATTTGTAATTAACCGCGACCTCTTGCTGCATGGCCCTCAAATTATGTGCTCACATGAATGTTATCGCTCCCCGCCCGAGGAATATGAACGAGCCACTTACAGTTACTGTTCACAAACTCTGATGCGAATTTTTACGCTCAACATCTATAAAACTGAAACTTTTTACTTCCCAATCAATATATTTTATCCAGGCCAATAAGTGGCGCAAAACGAGTCGGCTATAAAGTTACTGTAATGAATTGTGGGAGTTTACAACGTTTTTAGCGAAATTCATAACGTTATTTTACGACAGGTATCCCATAAAGATTTCACAAGTTAATTTGATTGATATTCGATCGGGCTTCTTGAATTAATTAGCCATAAGTTTGAAATTAAAATAAGATTTATGATTTTTATGTACAGAAACAGAATATTGATACGGAAAGAAGATATGTTTTTGGCTTTAGATATTTTTCTGATTACAAGTTCAATCCTTTTTTGATTATACTTGAATATTGTTATCTAATCGGATTTTACTGCCTACATGTCAAAGGGATGATAAGAAAATATACGAAGTCGGACCTTCAAATTATTTTGTTCAATGTACATAATTTGGATTTAATTTAAGTGTTTTCAAAAAATCGTAGATATTGTGTCCAATTTATTCAGACCTTTCTATAAGATCTATAAGATAAAGGCTTTGCGATCTAGGTAAGACTTCTATTGAGTAGTAGCCACATCTTAGATGAAAACAAAAATTGGGCAAGTTCCATGTTATTGTTGTTGTATAAAAAATGGACCTTGAGACCTTAGTCGAGTCAATATTTAACTTACTTAAATTATAACGGAATAAGGTCTATTTTAAAGGAATACCTTAAAGTTTTCTTTGACTGACTAAAGAGTAGTAGAACAAAATAATTATCATGATAATAAAAATTCCTAAGTCTACCGCTCTATTGCCTTTATTCTAATGCAAATTATTAATTCACATTTTTCATGACTAATATTGGAAAATAGTTTACAGAACTTGAGTTGCCTTTCTAAAACAGTTCTAACTTTTAATTCTTTTACAGCCCGCTCGTTTCAGCTAGACCACAACGTGAACAACTTGAAAATAGTTCCAGTAAACATCCCAGCTACGAAGAAGCGAACTCAGCTCTTTTAATATTCACCGACAAACTCTCGAACCGTAATAAAAATAAAACCATATTTTCCTTGAAACGAGATCTAATGTTCTTTATACGTTGGAATATTTTTCGTCGGTTTGCCAAAATATTGTGTCCGGATTATTATACTGTAAGTTAATGCAAACTAAAATACGAGTAGAATTTTTGTAGTATATAAAGAGTTCTAACACAGAATTTCATAAGAAATACCTTTATAAAAATATATACATAAAAGAAAATATACCGTTTTAGTAATTTATTAGGATATAAAGAAAGACACGGCAAATAGAGTAAGAAAAATAAGTTAAGCGCAAGTTGGACTTGCGTGCCAAAGTTTCGAACAAAGTTATTAAGTAACCAAGTGCTAATACGTTTATAATTGTTTTTTTTACAAGTACAAATTATTTGTACTACTTGAAATTGCTTTATGTCTTATGTCATAATTGCAGATTAACGGGAAGTACAATTTAGTTTTGATTTTGATTCCAGTGTGAATATGCGGGAAAAATTGAGCATAGAATCGTAGACTTAAATATACTATTCATCAAATATACACCTCGACGCGTTTCTAAGAAAAAGAGTCTTGATATACGGATAGGCAGACGGAAAAAAATAAAGGTAAGGAACTGTAAAAATGAAGTAAAGTATACAAAGAGAAGGTAAACTTAAACTAATAATAATTTAAAAGGAAATAAACAATATAACTAATGAGTACGTAATTGTCGTTGTTGTTGACCTAAAGTTAATTAGACTGACAAGCATAAATATAATATTATTACAAATATAAATGAATTACAATCGAACATGTTTTGTTTGAATTTGAACATTGTAGTTTGAATATTTACTGAGCATATTTTCTCATTTTTAATTAATACATTGATTCAAATTACAGTTATAAATATTATGTAGGTATTGGAATGAAATTTATCTCACCTATTATTGCTATCACCTATTATATCAAAAACACTCGCGTCTTGATAATATTTGACAACGCTTTACATTTGATAATATGATCCCGAGGCCTTTACTATAAACAATATCCAATGATAAATAAGCAATGTATATTAACATTGTAAAAATACATTTGTAAATTTTTGGTTGTATTTGAAAAGTAATTAAATATAACATAACATAACCCTTTATTGTATTCATAAAATACACATACAAAAAAAAAAGAAAATAACTAATGTACAAAAGGCGGCCTTATTGCTAAGCAGCAATCTCTTCCAGGCAACCAGGGAAATATTAAAAGGAGATTTAAATATAGGATGGGTACAGTAATTGGACAGGACAATAGGCTATAACTAGTTTAAGTTAAGGAATCTTTGACAGGAAGTGAACACGGACTTGATTCTTAAAGGACTCCAGCGTTCGCGCTCCCCTAATACCCTCAGGGAGAGAGTTCCCCAACCGGACGGCATAAGCCGAAGAAGAATATGAAAAATAGTCGGTACTGCGGGGCGGTATATCCAGAGTCAGATTAAAATTAGAACGCAAGGCACGACATGACGAATAGGATCGAAAAGAGAACAAAGATTTAAGGTAGGATGGAGATGTTGGAAGGTACAAAATATTGTAAAGTAGGAATAAAACATGTAAGTCTCTGCGCTGGCGAATAGGTAACCATTTCAGTTGAAAGCGACAATTAGAAACATGGTCAAACCTACGCAGATTAAAAATGAGCCTGATGGCTACATTTTGCAGCCGCTCCAAACTGTCAAGTAGTTCCTCAGATAAATTAATCCACGCAGCGTCAGCGTAGTCAATCAAGGAAAGCAAGAGTGACTGAGCTAACACTGTCTTTGTAGCTATAGGGAGAAAGCTTCTTAATCTATTTAGAGTACTATATGCAGCAAATAACTTCTTCCGGATAGCCTCAACCTGCGGCCGCCATGTCATGCACTGGTCAAATACAATTCCTTAATTAATTCAAATTAATAAGCAACGAAAACTTTACAGGAACTTTTTTACGAAACTTTTTCATAACGAAAATGAACAATATTGTAAAAATCAAAGATAAAATTGTATAATTTTTTTAACTGTACTACATTTTTGGGTAATATACTCAACTCTCAATTACAATGGGATTACCTTATTAAAATTTGACCTTCAGCGTTTAGGTATTACCTGTTATTCTCAAAAAGGCCCACCCAAAAACAGGTGTAAAGTAGCTTTCTTTATTTTTCTTGTACGTTGGATACGGATATACAAGGTCATATAGCATCTTAAACTCTTTCCGTTTTTAAATGTTAAATTATTTAGACGACAATAAGTGCCTATGAAGGCCTATGTTGAAAAAAAATATATTATTTCAATTTTATCATAGGTATGCTTTTTTTTTGTTCCCCTGAGGAAAATGCATTAAATTGCATACCCCGGCTCTGTGGCGAGCCGGCGGTTATGTGGGGCTCAAAAAAAAAAGGTATCCATATGCATAATTAGCAAAATCTCCATATTTAACTAATGTAACTTGCTAGCATTTTTATAACTCAACTTGTTATTGTATCATATCATACTATTACATCATATTATAATATGCTATAATAGTATGATATGATACAATAACAAGTTGAGTTATAAAAATGCTAGCAAGTTGCATATCATACTAACATTATCATAATTAATTTACCATATTTAAAGCGTTACTTCAAGTGTGGAATCTTTAGAAGCCAGCTCATCGGAGCAATTGAATTTGCTTCAGTAAATACAGTTTACTAAGTAGTGAAATTCGTGTTCTCGGAAGTTCTTATCCAATAACAGTCAATTTTACAGTTGCTCCCGTTTCGAGGCGCTCAGAAGCGTAACCTGATGATATGTTTTTATAAAGAACTTCTCGGACCTTTTGCGACTTGATTCAATTGAATGAATTTGATACATTTCAAATTCAATCTATCATATTTATATATACATTCAATTGCACTTCACACCAGCAAATAACAAAACAATATAATTACACAAAATTGAAATTACAAATACTTTATAAACAAGCTTATTCCAAAGATTTCCAAATTTGCTTGTTTATAAATATTTAAAATAATTGGTTTGTAATCCTTCAATGCGAAGTGCTCTGATATATTAATGGAAGTAATAGGATTACGTCTACTCTAGAAACATTATATTGCGCGCTATATTGAATTATTCTTTGAAAGTATAATATACTATCTACAGAGTTTATATACCCGATTTATTTTTTAACTCAATGCATTTTAGTAATCTTCAGCAATAGTTGTCTTAAAATATTTTTTTAAAAACGACTTGATAGATGAAGTTGTAATAAATAAAATATTATACACGTACGAGAACTATATAGATAGAGATACTTATGAAAAAATATGAATATATATATATATATATATATATATATATATATATTAGTAAATTGTTAAGACTGTCATATATAAAAATATATAACTGTAATATTTAATGTATATTGATATAATAAATATATAATAATAAATACTATATATGTTAGAAACTATCAATTTGTTTTTAGAAGTAGAATAGTTAATATATTTTGATAATGAATAGATCTTATGAGTATAAAGTAGTCAGTTATTGATACGATATCTGGACACGTCACGCACCATATATCGACAACCTCGCGTGCCAGGTTTATCTATTTTAGCTTCTTATATGATTTGGTTTTCGCGATATCGTAAATGAAGGATATAATCTTGCTAAGAGTACACTCGACTCTACCGGCTACATCAGTATGATCTCAGATTTGTTTACAGGAACTATCCTATCCTAAATATGAACCGGTCTAAATATACTTAAACACGGGCGTTATTGTTATTATTTCCAAATCAAATAATTAAGTATTTGATTGGTTTAGTTTCACAATCGTTAACAAAATATTTTTATAGGCTGTGGGGAAACGAACGTATAACTTATAATTCAATATTTATAAATTTAAAAGGTTTGAGATAAGGCCATGTCCGTTGTAAACTAGGATAACTGATATTTTTTTTACAACTGAGTATGTTATGGTGACAAACTTAGTTCAGTTCAAACTTGCAAATCCTACCAGGGAACAAATGAAGTGGAAATACTTGTACCATAATTTTAGATTGAACCCCGTATCTTCCGATGCACACACGTTAACCAGTAGTACGTGCCAACACTTAAGAAGCTAAAAGTGCTGTTTCAACCAAAGTTTTCTGAACTCTGTTTCCTGGCTGACTGATAATCTCTTCATGGTTAATATTTCAATCGTGCTATAAACAGTCACTTCTTATAAACCTTCAGAGATATTTGACTAAACATTTGATAAGATAGGGGATAGTTTTAATAGAATATTTCTGTTTAAATCATTATTGAAGAATTCGTATAAATTATGAGATAATATTAGTTATACTTTTTTCACACATCATACCGTATGATAATATATTAAATCACACGTTGACAGAGAATCACGTGTTTGTTATTTTCGTTTTCTCTAAAATATTTAAAAAATATATATTATATTGCAGCTTTACTGATTTGAAAGAATGTAGCAGTGTATCAGTCAAAAGCTACCAAATTTTTAGGAAAATATTATTCGTTGTATTATAACTGGGAGTGCGGCAGTACCACTGTACACGCATTCTGTTGCAGCCCGCTGTTCCATTCCATTCTGTAAAGAAATGCTATTTACATAAAAAAATGTTGAATATTTCTTCTTCAACACAACCTCAACAAAGTAGGCCGCGCGATGATTCTCGTGAGGCACAAACGCCGTTAGTCCGGCTCGTTTGCGCTTTCTTAGCAATCTTAGCATTAACTTTTATGAGCACACGCAAATACAACCCTTATGACTTTCATAGTAACTCCACGAAGTAAACTTATATATATTTATTTAGCGGCAGTAACTGTGCAATATTTACCAAGTTGTTTTTATAGTATATATAAGCACAGTTTCTCGAATTGCCAGAGCCGGTCAAAATCAGAGCTGGTTAATAACTTAGCAGCACAAATGCTGAAGTTTCTCAAGAAATACAAGCTTATTTCTTAGTTTCTGCTGTCGCTGTCGAAAACAGAATAATGTCCTTAAAGGAATTGTTACTGACTATAAAAACAAAAAGAAAAAAAGTTATTATAAGGTCGGTAATTCCTCAACAATAAAATTAAATTCTTTAATAAATAATTTACTTGTTTTTGTACCAGACCTAAGTATACCAGATATGCTAATCGTGATACGACTTTTATGATTCTGCATTATGTAAATAATTTCAATGTTCCAAGACATGTAAATATTTTTTTTTCTCTTTACCTCTTTGTGTCCTTATATTTTATATTTTTTGACGTCAATAAAACCCTGTAAAGGCCTATAGCCTATGGCGAAAAAAGTAATTTGATTAAATTAATTTTTGATTTATGAGTGAAAACTCAATATGGATTTTGGCTTCAAATTGTTATGAAAAAACAACATAATTTTATGAAAGAGGTGGGTTTATGACAAACCTTTTTTACAATTTTTATAAAACGATCTATATGAAGTCAGTCTCACGTGGCATCTAGTAATTCTGACCTTTAAAAATTGAAATATGTAATTTAATTAATTCTTCAGTGAACACACTAAAATATTTATGTAAATTTGACACATTTGGTCATTTTTTGGAATATCATTATAGTCCAAATTATAGCAGAAATGTTAGATGTAACAATCAGTATTCATGTTTTGTACCGACAAACGATGCACAAAAATAAAAAAAAATACATATAAAAACATACTATATTATCTATTACGGTTAATCCTATATTACATATAGGATTTACCTTGATCAGTCAAATCTTAAACATTCAATATCTGGTCGAAAAAATGTCTTTGGAAATGGATTAAAAAAGTTAGCTCTTAAACTAAGGTGCTGTTTTTCTTGCATTACCAGAACTGCCTTAATCGTTTCACGAATTTCATATGTATAATCTGACGCTCCTACAGCGAAGGAAAATGAATCGTAAAAAGCAAGAACACACTTAAAATCACACTATACTACACATAAAAACGCAAACGCAACAACGAAAGAAAGCGCCGAGTTCTATAAAGATAGGCAGTGCAGATAACAACAGAATACATAAAAAATATCCATTTATGCAATATGTACCTTTGTATTATTAAGGTTAACTTTAAGGTAATTTTAACCCCACGTTGTACGGGTAAGGATTTTTTTTCACCTTGTATGCCGAAGGTTAATTACATCTCTGTCTAACTTCAAGAGAACGGGCTGATTATAAGAACGTATTTTTTTTTCCATTTCGTAAGTTTCATTTTCAGTTCATTAATAACTAATCAATTACTTTCCCACATTTAAAGAAACCTAATTATAAGCTAATTATAACAATGATTGGAATATCATTGTTATAATTAGCTTTATTGCATACTAGAAATAAATAAAACCGAATTCCTCAGCTTTTACAAAAAAAAAAAAACTAGACATTTTATAAATTACCATTTATACCTTTTCCAAGAGCAAGAGATTTCCCTAAAATAGGTGGGGTGTTACAGATGCGAGACTGCTATTTTCAATTTCAAATTTTCTCCGCCAAAGAGAAAGGAATTGCAACGTTTTATTTATAAATTGTTTCTAGTTTTATATCTTAAGAATAGTTAATGTAGTGGAAGTGTTTTAAGAACTGCGTTGTGTTTATATTGAATTAAATTACATCAGTAATAGTCGATTCATTTTAACCATACATACATTTCTTTTTTTTTGACAACGGAATAAATATTATCTATATGCATAATTGTTTTTATCTATAAAATTGGCGTATTTAGGATTTAAGCAACCGCGCCAATAAATCTGGATCTTTATAGGATCATTTCGTTGTCCGTCTTGTCTTTTCGGTCTTGCCGTAAGTCGAAGATGTTTTCAAGTTCCGAAAAGTTTTTTCTCAGCAACGTTTGGAGGTATCAAGTTGAAATTAATTTGAAATAAATCATGCGCATATTTTAACACTCTTGTTATTTCGTATCAAGCAATATGACAATGGTTAGTAAAAGAAAAAACCGACAAATACGTATTCGCATATTCGCCATGCGGAGATGGATGCGAGAAGCCGAAAACAGATCTCAGTGGCGTACACTCGAAGAGGCCTATGTCCAGCAGTGGACGAAGAGGGGCTGATGATGATGATGATGATGATGATGATGATGATGATGATATTCGCCAGGAAATTAAAATTTATAATATTCCAATCTTAACAATAGAAATTATAAAGTTTCGCTTAATGTAATGTCGTGTAGCGTTAATAAAGAAAAACATTCTAAATCCGCAATTTTGTAATTTTTTAACAAAATGAAAATTGCGATTATAGGCACATTTGTGGAATGTCAAAATGTTGTGGTTTCTATAACGCTAGGCAAGTGTTACGTGAGTGGCGTCACCTGGCGGGTGTCTAAATGCTAATGTTGTTTATAAGACAACAAGTTGCCCATGAAATCTTACACAACATTCCGTGGCTTACAGTAGAATTTACAAGACGTATTATCCCGATACTCTAAGAGGTTTATTCTCGACTTTTACTAAGATATCATTTCGGAAAATGTTGCTTTCGACGATATGTTTTATCTGTTATAATTATAAGACCTTACAACAATTTTGTCTGGGTAATAAAGTTTATTTGAATTTTGAATATAAAAGCCTAATGGCTTTTATTATCCTCGATCGTCTAATCTAAGGGTCTCTATATTCTCGTAGTCATACTAGTATGCGATATTAGTATGACAATTAGAAAACAGCAAAAAGCCGATAAGTAGTTGACATGGCACGTCGGCACGGGTGCATACGAGTATAACCGATATAGTTTTCCCGAACAAAATTGGCTGACAATTGTCAACATATAATACTGTGTATTATAAATATATTTTGTGTTCCTGCTAACCGCTAAATATGTATTGAGATTGCTTATTGATTAGTGGATCTTTTTGTAATTTTTGCGTAATCGATAAGCACGACGCACAACATCATTTCATAGCGTAAGAAATATGTGTTTTTAATTGGCTACATGTAACATAGAAATATATTTCATCTATACAGATCCAGAGTAGGTCCTCGAGATGGTTGTCGACGAAGGTGTGTGACACGGTGTCTTTCCGCAATTTTAGTCGTACGTGATGTCTAATAACCCTCTTTAGAGCAAGGCTCACGTGCTTGCAAGGAAGGAAACGTTTATTTTAATTCCCCACAAATGTGAGTCTAATTCCAATGGGAGTGTTGTTTAATTCCTAAGCATTGTTACTGTCGGCGAAAAGCTACAACAGTTTAGAACGCACGTATCTGTTCATGCTATAAGCATAGCTGTCATAACTCAATGTTAGTACACTTCTAATTTTCAAATAGAGATTGTACTTTGTATATTTGAGGAAACATTTACTCTATTTACCAAAGTTGTAGTAATTTCTTTTACAATATTCTGTCATAATGCACAATTATGTATAATATAATACTTGCTGTCTAAAAAGACTTTATTCCCAAGTAGCCAAAAAAATTACACAAAACGATTATCCTTATAAAGCTATACTATCTATGATCAGTAATAAAACTTTTATTAGCACCATGTAATTAGTTCCTTTTCTTCATTTTTTTATACAAGCAATAGTATAGTAAATATCTTGAAAAAGCAGTGATTATTAAATACGTTAATAGTATTTTGCAAAATTTCTTTATTCACAACAGTAAGTAAAGTAAGACTGTCTATTTATTTGCATTGAAAATTTATATCACTTTCATGTACTTTTTTAATTAGCTCATAAAATTCTTCTTATGTTTCCCTTTATGATTACAAATAGATTTTGTTTTCAGAAATTCTCATTCTTAGTGATAATAAAACATATAGACGGTCATTCTTACGCAAATGTATAAATAAACACTATATGTCAATATAGGGGATGTTGAAATATTAAAGTATTAGGGTTTAATAATTTGAATAAAAATACTTTTTATAGAAATGTTCTCAGTTAATAAATAATTGTTTAGGTGTGGCTGTCATGCAAAAGTAGTGCATTCATAAAACATGTAGATATATACATATAAGAACAACGAAATTGCGGTTGACCAACCAAAAAGTTGAATCTAAAAAGATTATAGTGGACCAAACCTAAAAGATAGAGAGTTGCTGTTGCAGCCGCTTTTTTTTCGTTTTTAAGGAGAAAAAATCTGTCGCACGTGGTTTTTTTAAATTTTGATGATCTCACTTAAAGGAAGCTGCCGGGAAGGGAAAATGAAATAACAAGGCATCGATTTTTTTTTCTTTTAATCATGGTATATAAGGATTCCCTGATTAATTACTAATTAATCAGGGAATCCTTATATGCTAATTAATAATTAGTAATCTAATATTGGACTGACGAAACAAATTGGATTTGTAGTTCATAAGATTTGAACCAGGAAGCTCGAGGTCAATCCTACCAATGAGTTTTTCCGCTTCAATAGTGAAGCTTATCTTAAGGTAGCCTACGTGCATCAATCAAAGAAATTCAATGATATCATCGAAGTTGATCAATTCGCACTCGGGCAGTGTGGTTGACTAAGGCCTTATCGCACTAATATAGTCAAGGTATGCTCCTGCTCTACGGGGGTGAGGTAATGAATTGTGATGATGAATCTGAAACGGAAGACATTCTAACTTGATGTGCGTGAATATGAAGTGTTAAAAAGAAAATTTATAGCAGAAACTCTCGATACTGAAGTAATCATAAACAAATTTGTGGAGGCAGCAGAAATGAAAAATTGTATCAAACAAATAATATTCGGAGTTGGTAAAATGAACGATACACGTTTACCGCTCTTTTTTGTATTCAAACTGCGTACATTGACAAACGTGACTTGATGGATAATATTTTCACAAAGTAAGATTCAATATGTATAATGAGCTTCGGTAATACACAATTATTTCTAGATTCATTTCTTTAACCAAACCTTAAATCACGGAAAATTGGCGTTAACTCTTTACATCTTGGTTATCAAATTTATTATAACAGAAATATGTGTTTTATTGTCAGCCATTAAACCTATTAGACCTATTTCAAAAACTTTTCATTTATACAACATTTTTTCAATATATTTCGATTGTCATTTATATTATATATATATAACTGTTTTAATTGGATTTTCAGATACTCTGAAAATGTTATATACATATATTATGAACCGTATGAATTCAAAAGTTTCTTAAGTTGACAATTTAATTTTTTCTTATAGTGTATGTAGGAATCAAATAAATCCTAAGCATAGCAAAATAAGCATATAAAGGGAATATTTATTGTCCCATAAATTAGGTAGTTCGTGAAATATTTACGATACTAAAAAACAGATATTTTAAGAAAAAATATTAGTGATTCAACAATTATTAAATATGCATATTGAAATGAATATTTACACAATTTTTCAAATATCACTCTAATTCAACTACAAGATAAGTAACTACAAGATTTAAAAGCTTATATGCTACATGCATACAATATTACTTTTAATTGTAGTTTCTAGTGTTTGATTTTTATGTACATACCGCATCGTGACTTATAACTTGGTACACATATAACTTGGCACAGCCCTACATAGTTTGTAATAGTTATTGAAATGTTAAGCTTTGTCTATGATAGGTCTGAGTCAAAATGTCGAAACAAAATATACATTAACTAAAAAAAAATTAAGCTTGATGTGTCGTTTACCATATCGTGACGTTTGTATTTAACCACTTCTGAGCAAAATAAACTTACTCTCGGTTTATATAACTTAAGTAATAAAAATATTTATAAACAATGGGTCGTGGATTGGATTTAAGTTCAAATTTATCTAGCTACAGTCAAAAACGACTTAAATTCCAATTTCTTACGATTCTTCGCTAAAATGATTTGGTGTAAATTGGAGAGGGTCTCTGCGAGATGGGCGTTCAAATATTTATCGAGTTATTGAATTGTTTTACTTTTAATATTTCTATTGTAACAAGAATATCATTTTATGACTTGCGCGCACCCACATTGTTTTCAATCAATATTGAATGTAATCCATTTATGCTTCTTGTTACGTGTGATTAAACACGTTTTGCACACTGTTTTACCGGCGGAAAAACCATTCGACTCATTAATAAGAATTTTTTAACTGGTTATGTGTGAAGAAATTTCTTATATGTTTTCTGAATAATTTCAGCATTGTTACTTAAATTTTAATTTAATTTCAGAGTTTAAAAACGCGACAGTTTACGTTTCAAATACGTATATTTGAGAACCTATGGTAATGTTAATGGAAATGGAGAGAAGTTGAAACACTAATTTGCATGAGTGTGGTATAACTCGTAATGGAATGCATTAAAGTCAAGAGACGGTTGAGCGTAACACTTAGAAGCTCGTTTCTTGCAAAAAGCAGACACTCAAACTGCTCGCTCTCCGTCGCTCTCATAATTCGTCTATAGACTTATCAATATTGTTTTGAATTATATTTCACCGAACATTGCTGTGTGAGCTTTCTGTACCATTAAATGCGCGTTTTCTGAACACAAAAGTTAGAGAAGTTAACAAAGTTAACAAAGAAAGAAAAGTTTCCTGAACATCGCATATCAAACTACATATTCAAAATTATGTTTATTAACTTAGGGAGTAGCACTCTTTGAACTACGCTCAGAAATTTACTGTTCAAGCGTTGTAATAATAAAGAGCAAGTTCGTATTGCTACGATTGCATTTCTTAGCTGTGCTGCAAACGAGCTTAGCTGTGTTTGCAAACGAAACTCCAAGTGCAACAAATGATGTTCCCGTTCAACTGTACTCTTCGTATGTTTACAGCGCAAAGCATCTTCAAATTAAGATTTATATACACATCGGACTTTCTGTTAGCCAAACTGTTGGAGCAAAAGTAACTCTGTCTGTCTGTAGGATTTTCACCAATTCGATCTACAAGGGCTTTACTGCGTTAAGGGTGTCGACTACAAGTCATGTGCGATTAATAATTTTTAGGCGGGAATTCGTATTAATTAGCCGAGATGTCTTCGGTTCGAAGTTTTCCATGAACGCCATCACACTGGGAAAGTTATTGCACAGTACCGATGATGACAGCGCAGTATTCTGATAGTCAATATTTTATTTTGTGTCTTAACACAAATATAGTTAAATCTAATAAATAAATAACAATAAAGTAATTTATTGTTATTTATTTATTAGATTTAATTAATTTTATAGTTTGGAGTAATTTTTATGGATATAATTTGGGTCCCTTTTTATTACTTATTCATTTCTCAGATTTAATTCATACCCTTAGGAGTACATGAATTTTCTTTACTATAGAGTGTTATATTATCTATGTAATACGGCCAATTTTGTAATACTAGGATCCGCTACAGATATAAGTTTGGTTATCGGTGCGAATTGAATTATGAGGCAAGCAATTAATGTATAGTAATAGAAATATTTTGTACTATTTATGTAATTCTATGTTCATTGCAGAACAAGGCAGTTAGTTGATTTCAATTGTTACTATTAATTTATAAATCATAGTCATAATGAATATTGGACATTGTTAAATAGCAATTTCGTCATCAATACAAAGTAAGCTCTTAATAATCTGCGCCGACAGAGAT
This sequence comes from Scirpophaga incertulas, assembly GCA_036419045.1. Lineage (NCBI taxonomy): Eukaryota > Metazoa > Arthropoda > Insecta > Lepidoptera > Crambidae > Scirpophaga > Scirpophaga incertulas. The sequence goes on along the minus strand of CM071639.1, from coordinate 15,552,175 downwards.
TGAACACCGACATCTATCACCGTTAGACCTTTTGAGTTTCTCACCCGCTAGAATTCTCTAGTCAGCTCGATTTAAAGAGAATTCGATTACCACAAAGTTTGCGGTTCCATTCGAAACTTTCAGGTGATATCAAAATGACTCGTTAATATTAATCGATTTTAAAAGTTTTGTTAGTATAGCGGGTTCAGTGGGTCTCAGCCATCATAAAGCAGAAGAAAGTTTTGCAATTCAAGTAATTGTATGCTCTGTAGTTCCTTAAGATTCGAATTACAAAAGAGTTACTGAAGAATATCTTTAAATAATCATAATTTTAAATTTACAAATGGCTTACATTTGTAAATTTGATAGAAATATTTAAGTGGTCACTTTAGCTGACATCAACATGATGATATATTAGATGACATTATTCCAAATCCCATTTATTTACTTATTGAAGATTTTATTAAGACTTAGTCGACCAAAACAAAATGTAGGTTACATGTAAATTTGTAAATTTTGATAATACTCAATGTTAGCAGGCAAGAGGTTACGAAAAGGACTGTATGTCTTCTTATTTGAAACTCTGTTAGGTCATATTTCGAGTTTTAACTTTTACATTTACTTACCGAGTATAAATTAATTAGACCAATCTATTTGTCAATTTATCAAAATACGAGTATTCGATCTGTTAAAGTAAGGAGCGGAGTTTTTAGTTTATTTCAATTTCTATCGATAGTGAATGATCTGTTACTTAAAAATAAGAAAATGTTATAAACCACTACTTAAGTTTATTTTAGAAAATATAACCTATTCCAGGGTCGCTAATTAAAGGGCATACGGAAAGTGCAAAGACAACAAGCCACTTTAAAATTGCATTTCAAAATAGTTATAAAATATATTTCATTTGCTCGTTATATGATGTATGTACCTCAATTAAATAAATACATGCTACCTAAACAATTTCCCTAATAATATAGATAAATAATACTACGAAACTGTTATAACAATAACTGTCACAATTAGCATTCCCAAAATTGTTTCTTAATATTGATGTAGGTGAATTTTATTTCATATCACTTGAAACGGAATGAAATTCGTTTATCAGCAAAGTATTTGATACGAAACGTCCAAAATGTCGTATAATTAGAGGCATGTGACAAGTACAAAGAATATACGAGCCGAGAAGTGAATAGGATCCCCTGTTCCGTGCGCCTGTAAAGTTAATTGCCTTATATATATATATATATATAAACATCATGTATATTTTCATATATCTGTATATATTTTTTATATAACCCATACCTTACAGTTGAATATTCTTCTATACTTTCCTGTCCTTCTTCAGCTTCCTTTGACTGAAACTCCTGAATTAGCTGATGCTAAAAAGATAGTGCACGTGACACAATTGCTTTGTAGCAGAAATAAGTAACTTACCTGCGGGCGGTGAAAAGTACTTACCGAAAAGGAAAAGGATTAGCCTTTTCCTTTTCCTTGACCTGTTGTCAATAAGGAACCTATGACAAAAATTTAAGACAGTAACAAATAAGCCTTTACCAGTACGATTTGAATTCTCACTTGCCATCTTTATTGCTGATTACTGGGCTAATTCCCTTTTCCTAATAGCCAGTACGTTATTCTTGTAATATCTCTTTCTGAACACAGCTAGTTCCAAAATCTATGCAAACTTGCCAATAATCCACTGAAAGAAAATTATATTTCAATAGCTATCACCGCTATTGCTTGTAAAATAATAGAAAAAGTTAGTATCTTAGAAAAGGTCAGTAAAGTTAAGTAGCAAGCTGCTATTCTAACTATATCCTACAATAAAATATCTATCTAGTTCAAGCAAAGCCTATTGTAAATTTTAGGTGACCGGGCAGTATATTAACTGTTGAAGCTGGTTACATATGCGCAAATGGCTGAGATAAGGAAGATGAAGTGTGGACCCGATTAATCGATGTCGCTATATTTTAAGGGTTCAGTATTTATTGCAAAGCAATAAAATAATCTGTAAGATATCTCAATTGCTATATCTCAAATGTCTATGAATTTATATAGTAATTTTCTTTTTTAGCTTAATGCTTTGATTGGAAATATTATTTATAATTATGAAACAAAATTATTTTTTTAAAACCACATTTCTTATTTTAACTCTTAAATTATTTAACTTTAAGGATTAAATCCTAAACACCAGTCTTCACCCTGCTCTCCTCATTAATCTAGAGCATTGTCTGGATATTTAAGTAAGATCGTGGCGCGTAGACAACTAACTTGTAAATAGCTGTAAATAGCATTTATAACATTTTTGTTTTTGCTTTAACTAACTTTTCATCAATGCGGATTTAGCCACGTTGATAGAGTGTAAGAAATCATGACAACCAAGAAGTTATAATACATGGTACTTTTATTGTATATTTAGATTCATTCGCAGTGAAAAGCTGTTATAAAAAAAATTACTGTATATTGCTACTTTTTCCTGGGCATAAATCTCCCTCAAGAATGTCTAATACAATTGTACTGTTGACATTTACGCTCTAATCCTCATTCCATTACCTGTAGTATCTCCCTGGTTAACTTTTCAAGACCTTTCCGTACCAAGTGATGCCCACCCTGTCTTATGCGCGTCTACTTAAAGCTTTAATTGATTATTTAAGCAATACCTATAGATTTTGTTCTGCCAGTTTCATCAATTTTGACCATACGGAGAAACGTTTGAGTTACCTTGAACCTTGATTTCTTAGCCCTATTCCAAGTAGTCGAACATGTACTAATAGAGTATCTATTTTTGACAATGAGGATTTTTACGAAGACTTTGACTGAACCTATCATATCTGTTATTTGTAAACATGTTAGATACAGGAAACATGTTAACTAACTTATATACGGAAAAATCAAAAATGCTTCACTAAGCATTCAGTAAGAAGAAAACCTTATGTAAGTATGTTGTAAGCACATAATCAAGTATATAAATGAAGTGTAGTGCGAGGGGACCATTAATTAGGACGAAGTAGGGGCTCCATATCGGTCCCCGGTGAGAACTCTGCGGTGCGGAGGTAAATGGGAGAAAGTTTCAACGGTCCGATAAAAGGGAATGATTTAATAAATGTGGCAACGAATTTTTTTTGTTCACTAAGCAAATTATACTTATTATACTATTGATGAAAAAGATAAATAATAAAAAATTTAAGATAAATAATACTATTATCTTGTATTTCACTAGACATTGAAATAAAACAACTATTCAGAAATAGCTCACGTGTTTTTTTTTTATATTTTTACTAATTTAGTTTATTTTGCCCGATGCTCTGAATGCTGTTAGATGACTGACATCCCGTCAGCTTATTCCGAAAAAAAAAAAACATTTTTAATACTTTTGACTTGATTTATCACCTAGATGACGGAGAGAATTAATTCAATTGAATCATACACTTAGCTACTTATTTTATAATCTAGAAAAAGTGGGGAGTGCATTTTTTTGGTATATTGCATATATCGTTACCGGAAAAACGAGATCGCTCGAAACAGATGTTAAGTAGCTACTTAACAGCCGGTAAGACATTACAATGTTATTTTATAGTGTATTATATCGTAAAATGATAGTAGATAGACCGGAAAAGGAAAATAGAAGGTATGTATCTGTATCTTGACTTAGTAATGATATGATTAGATTAGAGTATGATTATAGCACATGCATCATAGAGCATTATAAGTATCATTCAGAAACGTAAATAGTCGAACACGCGTTTGAATCACATATGTACTCAAGTTTCATGGGTATTTTTATAAAATCATTTTGGTAAAACGTTTATATATAGAGCAAAAATCTCACCCATGAAATATTCCATCCCAACAACGACCATAGGTGTGAAAATTTTTATTATATATCCTTATAAGAATATCCGATCTGCTTCATAGAATGTATATTATTTGTATAGGTTAGGCACTAAATGTCAACTAAACAGTAGCAGAAATAAAAAGTGGACACAGCAACAAAATAGAAAAATATGATAAAGAGGCTAATAAACCTAGTGGCTAATTAGCCTCTTTACCATATAAAATTGTATGGTGGAAATAACAAAAGCAGCAGAGATATTGCACAGGGTTCATGGTCTAACAACAGGTACTGCGAATTTAATCAAGTCAGAGAAGAATCAGCATCATAATAGTCTAAAATCAAGACTGAATGATGCTTATGGTCCGAAGAAGTTAAAAATCATTTTTATGAAGACCTTGAGATGGTATTCAATTCTATTTCCGAATACGATGCTTAAATCGTTGTAGGTATATATATATGAACGTAATGGGACGTCATGAACACTTACACCAATTAGCCTATATATATATATATATATTTATATATATATATATATATATTATATATATATATATATCCGTTACGCTAGATCTCATAACACAATATAGAGCCGTATAGAGCTTACTTTCGAAATGATAGAGAGATACAATTGATCACATTCACCACACAAATATCTGCCCCCACCGGGATTCAAACCCGGGATTGAAACCAGTGTACTATCCACTCGACTGTGTCTGACTTTTAAATTTTAACGTATAAAAATATTAAGAAATATCATACAATATACATTTTATTGTTTCTGGAAGTATTCTCCACGATATTCGATACATTTTTATGTGTTCAAACTAAGTTTTAAAATTTTTATTCCACTCTGAAGTGAAATTAATATAATATGAAATCAATTTTGTCAATTAGAGGGTTTATTTTGTGTGGGTGTAAAACAAATTATTTTTAAAATAAGACCAAAATACAATTCTACGTAAGCTATAACGTACTATTTTTTGTCTCACCCTACCTACTCTATTGCCAACAAGTCGGTAGTATATAATAAATCTATGCCTGTAAAAAGTCCTATTGATCAAAAGTGCAGCACAACATAGCTGCTCGTTTGACATTCCCCCAGAGCTGTCACTCTGTAATCATTTACGTTAAACTGCCAGCATAACCAACACGCCATCTAATATGAATATTTTATTGAACAATGTTAAATAAATATCAATTTGATATTGTCAATAAAGGAAATGCAAATTCACAATATTCAAATTGCTCAACAAATTTAAATACGTTCTGAAACATCTGAAAGAAGAAATGTGAAGCAGTTTGATCAAGCGCCCACACCTAAAACAACTTCACCATTTTGTTACAATTAATATTTTTTGAATTTAGTATTGAGAAGCGCTAATTAGTGATATAAAAATTAACTACCATTTTATCTCCTAATAATACGATTAAAATCACAGATACCACGTTCAAAATGTAGACTTGAATGAATAAAATATTTCCTTTGGGAACACGGGGATATCAAAAATATCAAGGTTATGTAAAATGACACGTGCCTCCATGTGAAATTAGTATTCCCGCATCGTTAATATCAACCGTTTGAACCTTTTTGGTATGTAAATCTAATTTGACGGTGTGGACTAGACATACGAAGAACTTTATTTGCACGAGAGAATCAATGCTACTTTTATTTCGTACATCTTTTAAATTATAAAATAATATTTTTGTTCTAAATGTAGTGTAGTTGAAAATTATGATTTGATAACAAATTCATGTAACAGTTTATAAGATGAAGATTACTAATGAAGAAACAATTACATAAAACGACCACTATAAAAATGTTTACTAAATGTTGTGTACATATTAAACAATATATTAACAAGACATGTGTTATTGGCATCTAAAAGTAAATTAAAACAATACTATACCATTATTGCATTTGCGTCAATTTTACTTTGTTTTTAGAAATATCTCGTTTGCTGTCAAATAAAGATGAGGGGCAAATTCTTTGGGGACAACAAAGTTTGTAGTGTAATTTTTGTTGTAAAAGGGCGGTGAACAATATTCAAGAAGCTCAAAAGAGAATAATATTAAGTTATAGTTGTTTAGACTTAATTTCTGTTTATTCTTATATTTAGCGAACTTTATACTATACAAATTATATTACGTTAAAAATTACCGGAAAAAAGAAGTGTTTCAATAATAAATATCAGATCAGTATCGTAACATTTTATAAATAGGTTTCCTGGACAATAGCGCTAACAAATATAAGCGATGTTATTTGATATCCTATGTATTTGTGTACACAGGCTGTAGACTACAGGCAGTTTTTTGACGTATACAACCGTTATTTAATTATTTTATTACTCACACACATTAGAAATTTTCGAAACGAAAATGTTCATTTTTACGTTAAAAATTTGCTATTGAAAACATCGTTTTTCGTAAGAAAATCTCGGCTGACAGCCATTTAAAGTCACATTTAGATCACGTCTCCCTCGTTTGTTACAAAGAAGCTACGTAGTAAATAAATGTAGAGAATCATAAACCTATTCGCATACTTTGAATTATATAGTTATTACTTATCTTTCACATAGGATAATAACGAATTTACATTATAAAACGCTTAAACCTCTATTACACAATCATTCCAAAGGCTTAATATAAATATTCCGCCAGGTTTATCTACTTTTAATTATTTATAAATGTTTTAATAATGTATAGTAATTCATTTAGAACAGAACAGCGAGAAAAATTTGAAAAATGATTCATTATAGCTAAGTTTATTGAAATTACATACAATATATTAGGTTAAGATTCAAAAAGTTTAGGAGGTCTATATATATATATATATTGTAATCTTGCACTAGCATTTTCTTATTATTGCAAGTTTAATTATAAGTACGTTACTAGTATTGTATATTGGTTATTTTTCGTTTTTAAATTCAAGAAGGTAACCATAATTATTGATTCTTAGTATTCCTTTCGCTTGGGTTAATAATTCCACATTGTTTTGGAATCACGATGCCCTGTTAGCGCTCAATACCGCTGTCGTCGGCTACTCAAACCTCTTGGGTACAAATCCAATTTTCTAACTCCATCGTGGCTGTGTTGTGACAAATATTATTTCTGTGAAAACATTCTAGGTAATGAATACTTAATTTTTATCATTAGTCGTGACCACATTGACGATGTAACGCAGTGCCGTCACATCATTTCATAAATGTAATTAAGAAAATCTCTATAAATAACATTTAATTATACAAACACATACATACGTTATTAAATACTTAATTTGAATTTGTATGTTCGAAGTTAAGTTTACTACTTGCTACTTGGTGAAAGTGATATTAATTTATTAAACTTCAGTTATTCGCCGGAAGTGATTACACCATTAATTTGTAGCAGGAAAACCCGTATGTTACCATCGTTTTCGTGGTTACAGAATGAATGAGTAATTTATTCCATTTATTTAATTTATAAACAGCCTTAAATTTCTCATCGTCATAAGAATGCAAGATTATCTATATTAATAACTAATTATGAATCGTGTATGAACATGTATGATGAATGGTTAAGAAATTGAAGTACTAAGCAATTTACAGAAAAATCGCAAATACAATCATACCATACAAAAGAAAAGGTATTGCAAATACAATCATACCTAATACAATTACAGTCGTATGTATGTTTACATACACATATAAAAATACTACAATATTATAAATAATGTTGTTACCAAACATTGCTCTATGAATAGTGTCCCTATTCCCAAATAGTGTGATCATTTAGATAGTCACTTACTTTATTATAACCTTTACTCATGAGTGTCTTTTTGATATGGATTTGATGACACTTTGCGGAAGCTTGTTAAACATAGATATACATTTCCCCAAGAACAAACAGCTAGTTTTATGGAGTCTGAACATTGGAACGGCAAGTTTATTTTTGTTTCTAGTATTCACATTATGTAGATCACTGTTTTTATTGAATTTATTATAGTTTCTATATACAAAAACTAAATTATCATATATATATTGACTAGCTAAAGTTAAAATATTAATTTCTTTGAACAATTCTTTTAGGGATTCTCTAGCCCGTAAACAGTAAATAGCACGAATCGCTCTTTTTTGTAAAAGGAAAATACTCTCAATGTTAGCCGCTGATCCCCATAGCAGCAGTCCATGGACATAACACTATGAAAGTAGCTGAAATAAACAATTCTTGCCGTTTCAACATTAGTTAAAAGTCTAATCTTTTTTACTGCGTACGCCGCTGAACTAAGTTTGATTGCCAATGTTTCAATATGTGGATCCCACTGTAGTCGTGAATCTAACGTAATGCCTAAGAATTTAGTATTATTTACCAAGTCAATGACATCACCATTCATATTTAAACGAGTATCAACCTGCCTTACATTGGGCAAAGAGAATTTGATACATTTTGTTTTCTTAGAATTTAAAGACAAATTATTAGTTGTGAACCAATACAGAACTCTCGAGAGAGCACTATTTATATCGTCATAACATTCCTTTTGTCTATCAACTTTGAATAGTAAAGAAGTTTCATCTGCAAACAATATTGTCTCACACGATTTACTGTATTTCATTAGATCAAAGAAAGATACCCTCATCAATACAAGAATTAAAAATTTGTGCTAGCAATGGGGCTAATTCGTCGATGACAGATTGAATTATGTGAGTTTACATACCCCAGAGATCTTCCGTTTTCTTCTTGTTAAGTAAACGGAATGTTTTCTTAATTGAAGAAGCAGCAATATGGCTAGATTTGAATGATTCACTGCACCTATTGACTCGAGGAGGGTGACGGCTAAACTAGGACTAGTTAGGACTAGCTAACTAGGATGAGTTAAGATTACTGATAGTTATAGCAGGAATTTGAGAAAAATAATCACCAAATGCATTCGCAACTGCATCGTCCGACTTGATGGTCTTATTATTAATTTCTAAAGAGAAAGAGTTCTCAGAGCTTCTACTTTTTCCCGTTTCCTGATTTATTATAGTCCATGTAGTCTTAACTTTGTTCTTTGACATATTTATTTTATTTGATATGTATAAAGATTTAGCACATAAACAAACATTTTTAAATAACAATATGAGCTAGGATAATTAACATAGACACACGGTATTTTGTAAATTACATAAATATTTTGATGACTTTTATACAGATAAATTATTTTATTTGATATGTATAAAGATTTAGCACATAAACAAACATTTTTAAATAACAATATGAGCTAGGATAATTAACATAGACACACGGTATTTTGTAAATTACATAAATATTTTGATGACTTTTATACAGAAAAATTAAATATTTTAATAACAAAGTACCATCTGTATCGTCAACTGAGTGTAGCGGAAAATAAATAAAGTATGATTATAATTTTACATTACGCAAATTACAACTATTTTCGACATTGCATAATGTTTGCGTGTACCACCTTAGGCAATATCATCACTTTACATCAGTTGGTTGTGAAATGCACTCAAATTTGGTATTTAAAAAAAAACATTGTTTGAATTACTGTAATGTCTTAAATACGGTGTAGCGGCTATGTTACATATGCATTTTTTTGTTATTATCTATAACTACTTACTATCTAAACTTACACCAACTAATAATACACACACGTGTATAGATAGTCATATATTCAATATTGATAGTAAGCCAAAAGAAAAACATGAGTATCCAATATCTAAGCTAGAGATACTATCAAACATCCATTAGGTAAATTCAATTAAGATATGCATTCATAGATTATATCCATATCAAACAAGTTACATGGATTGATTGGATAAATGTTTGAACGATAAAATGGAAGTTTGCAGCGGAAAGTTTCAGTAGCAACTTTGCAAATGTGTGACGTATGTTACCCTTAAATTAATTTGATGAGGAACTAGATAGACAGAGGTGACAGTATTTTGATTGACAATTTGAATAATTCAGCAAATTATAATACGGTACTTAATTATTTTTAAATTAATGTCGAAGGTAATTTATATTTTTACTGGCTTTGATTTGAATGACTCTGTTTATCACCAATTTTCAAGAATTACTAATACAGTTCTTTGTACGGTGCGGATAGTTATCAATAGAAGCACGCACTCATTCATTGCATAGGAATTTTTTTCACTACATCTTACGGATGCTTTAGGAAGACCAAATTATTACGACCTTTACAACAAGTCATACACTGTAAGACTGTTTATAAACCATAATACAACGAACTAGAATCGAACTAGATGACAAAATTCAGCGCCGAGTCATAAAAATCGATCCACCCAAGCTTGGTTAGAAATAAAGATTCCGGACATAACCTGAACTGAAGACTGGCTGTCTTCAGTTCAGGTTATGTCCGGAATCTTTATTTCTAACCAAGCTTGGGTGGATCGATTTTTATGACTCGGCGCTGAATTTTGCTGAAAGTAACAATTCTTAGTTATGGAACCTGGTGTTGTTCCTTTTTACTTACCTTTTTAATTACCTTCTTTAAAATGGTATTTTGATACATTTATGCTCTTGCTTTGATACTTTGTTCATTTACTACTTTGTTTATTTACTCACTCGTGAATAATAGTAATGAAAAAGTCACAGTTTGATTATAGGTGTCATTATGTGCCTAATTGCCATGGGATTAGAGCCACTTTATGAGGAAGTGTGTTGAAAATATTTTTAAATACGCAAATGAAATGATTTTATGTTGCGAGATAAATTTCAACATAAAATCATTTGCTGTATGACAGGATTCTATCCCTTATTGTTACAAAAAAGCTCTGCAAGGTTGAAGGCAGCTCTTGAAGGCTGGCTCAGAGCTATAGATTTGGAACTATAGTTGTTACGATCAAAGCTGGTTTCGTTGTATCTATGAGAAGTCGAGTACACGAAAGTTCGACTAATACTAAGCGACTGAAGTATTTCAAAAATTGTATTTGGCTCCATACTTACTTCTCTAAATGCAATCACAGCGATTTCTCTTCATTACTCTATGACCTCCGTAGTCAAATGATTGATAGACCGGTTTCAAGGTGTCACCATCTTTGAGGTCCTGGGTTCGAATCCCGGTGGGGGCAGATGTTTGCCTGATGAATTCAAGCATTCGTACCTTAGTCATGGTTGTTATAATATAATTGTTATAAATTTATATATATATATATATATATATATATATATATATATATATACTTTATATATATATATATGTATGTCTATACGTTAGCCTAGATCTCATAACACTAGCCTTCAGAACTTACTTTGGGCTAGGCTAATTGGTGTAATCGTAAGAAATACTTATTAGTTTATTTTTTTTATTTATGTGATTTGATTTTATTGTACTACATATTGTACTCCACTCCATTTTAATATCATAAAAATATTTGACTATCGATTGGTGCGATAAAGAGAAAATATAATTAATATTCATTATTCAGGAATGACAGATTTCAAATTCAAATATAACATTTTGTTTACAATTAATTGTAACAATATATATGGTCAGTCTGAGCGCAGAAACCGGAGAATATTCAAATTAATCTTGTTTTGATATTTCTTGCTAAGGGTCAGTTATAAACTCAATTAAAAAGAGGTCTCTAGAGATCATCCTTCAATAATGCAAACCAAACAAAACCCAATAACAAATCAATAACTTTGTAATTTCGTAATACAGCGGTATATATAGTAACATCAGGCAGATACAATGTATGCGTAGACCTTTCGTACGCCATACTGTTTTGACTTGAACAAATTTTAGGGACAGATAGATCGAAAGCAAAACTTGTACAATAAACATCGCATCCGACCCGTCGATCCCTCTTCAAATTCCTGCTATGAGTATTAAAAAGCATAACACAATAATGCGCACCTGAAGCTTTTTTTCTTAACCTAATGAATAACACGATTATTCAGGAGAACAGATAAGAAGTAGTTGTGCATTGTTATTTTATACGGAAAACGGCTTATCTCATATTTTAAGCATTAGATACATAAAGATCGACATATAGAAAAAGAACTACAGTAACAGATGTCATTATTTATGTTTTACGAGTAAGATTAAAGACGATAGTCTTTCATTCATGCGTAGTGCATGTATATTGCATTAAGAGATTGGTAATATGTACTTATTAAATATATATTAAACATGTAGTTTTTAAGTATATATAAACTTATAATAACAAGAAATCGATAATAAATTAATATCAAAGTTAATTTTACTTGGTGGTGTTGAAATATACATATTAAAAGATATTGTTTGTACTGTTGCTATTGCTACCATATAAATATGTTTATTTATAGTGTAATTAATAAATGAAATATGGACCCATTAAATTAAAAACAACTTTTTTATCATTAGAACTTATCACGTAAAATCTCTTTAGTGTTTACTCGACGTCGATGATATAGTTTATTTTCTATATGACTTTATTTGTTAATTATACATATATAATTAATAAATAATTATTATATTAATATATATTTATATTAATTATACATTACTATTACTACTAATAAAAAGCAATAATTATTAAATTACTTTTAATAAGAGCCATCCCCTAAGGGTTAATTTGTAACTTAAGTCAATAGAGGACAGAATCGATACACGCTAGTATATATATCCCAACTAATATTATAAATGCGAAAGTGTGTTTGTTTGTTTGTTTGTTTATTTGTTTGTTTGTTTGTTACCTCTTCACGCTTAAACTACTGGACCGATTTCAAAAATTCTTTCACCTTTGGAAAGCTACATTCTCCCCGAGTAACATAGGCTACTTTTTATCCCGGAAAAATCGACAGATCCCACGAGATGCGCAATAAAGGCTTCGCTCAAAAACTACTGCACAGATTTTTATGCGGTTTTCATCAATAGATAGAGTGATTCTTGAGGAGTTTTGCGGCATTTTTTATCTCGGAAAAACGGATAGTCCCACGGGAAGCGCGATAAAATCTTCGCACCATAAACCGACTTCCGCGTATATGTAGCCGTGGGCAAAAGCTATGACCCTTAACCCTCTATACACCCAATCCCGAAATCCACGCGGGCGAAGCCGCGGGCAGAAAGCTAGTTCTTATATAAAAATAATATTTTTTATTGAACCTATACCTTTATAAGACACTTGATTTATAACTTCACTATACTTCATGGTGTGTACATTATCCCAACTAATCCCAACTAATATTATAAACTAGCTGTGCCCGCGACTTCGTCCGCGTGGAATAGTTATTTTGCGCACCTCAGCTGTTACCCGATCTTGACAACGCGACATATCCAAATTTGGTACCATAAAAACGGTCATTGTGACTAAACCTTAAAAGATAGACATATGCCGTCGCGGACTTTTTTTTAGATCATGTATAGAGGAATAATTCTTTCATACATATTTTTTGTGTATCTTGAACCGTTTTCGCAGCGCACGCAAAGAAAGCCTTCAAAAATGAATAATTTTCCCCGTTTTTTACACATTTACCGCTCTGTCTTTGCTCCTATTGGTCATAGCGTAATGTTATTTAGCCTATAGCCTTCCTCGATAAATGGACTATCCAACAAAAAAAGAATTATTCAAATCGCACCAGTAGTTTCGGAGATTAGCGCGTTCAAACAAACAACAAACAAACAAACAAACTCTTCAGCTTTATATATTAGTATAGATGCGAAAGTGTGTTTGTTTGTTTGTTTGTTACCTCTTCACGCTTAAACTACTGGACCGATTTCAAAAATTCTTTCACCTTTGGAAAGCTACATTCTCCCCGAGTAACATAGGCTACTTTTTATCCCGGAAAAATCGACAGATCCCACGGGATGCGCAATAAAGGCTTCGCTCAAAAACTACTGCACAGATTTTCATGCGGTATTCATCAATAGATAGAGGGATTCTTGAGCAAGGTTTTGCGGTATTTTGTATCTCGAAAAAATAGATAGTCCCACGGGAAGCGCGATAAAATCTTCGCGCCATAAACCGACTTCCGCGCATATGTAGCCGTGGCCAAAGCTATGACCATTAACCCTCTATAGACCCAATCCCGAAATCCACGCAGGCGAAGCCGCGGGCACAAAGCTAGTATAATATAAAGTGTTTACAAATTGAGAAAACAAAACATTTGCAATAACAAATTTAGTTAGTTGTGGGTGGTGACATTTAGTGTTTTTGATTTTGCGGATAGCATATTATCGGTCTAATGTTTTTCTTACGTCATTCGTTTGATATGGTTTTAGGTATTTAAGATAAGAATTCGTATTTCCAAATAGCTTGTAATCCTCATGTTAATACGTTAATGTCATTTGTTAATCGTTCTTGTAGATTTTAATCGCATCCTTTCTTATTGAAAACAATAGCATAACATTTATGATACGTAACGTATTATATATTTTGTTATTAGCTATGAGAGACTTCAAATAATAATCAGTAGTAGTAAAAAGTCATGGAAAGGGAGAATATATACACGGTAATGAATGCTTCACATTGCTTCACATATTCTAAATATGTATTGTAGTATATAATTATTATCTATATATTATATATCTATTGTAGATATGGTATGGTATCGAGGTATATGTCAGCATATAAACAATAAAATTTCATTAAAAATTAAGATAACAACACGGTGACTGATACAAATTTATAGAAATAGATCGGGGTTGGTGAAATGTTTAAATCACTATTAAGGTTAAAATGTTTGCTTTTGTCATCATCATTATTTTTTCATCACCTTTACGTATACAAATACATTTCTTTGTTAAACAAATTAAATCATAACAAGCTATTCCACTGTTTTATAATTTTTCTATAATGTATTGTTATATCTCTATATCGTTTCATATACATCAATGAAAAGTGCTAAGGCATTTGTTTGCAAAATTGCATTAATTATATAACGTTTATTAATTTAGGGTTAGTTAATATAAAACTGTTAACTCATTAATCAAATGTAAGTATTACTCTGACAGCAAATCGACTGAAACTCGTAAAGCAATTATGTAGTTTGAGCGAAGCTTCCATGCCGCATTGGTAAGTAGTTATTACATTTACAGTACCTACAATGTAAGTGAATTTCTTGTAGGAAGATCATCCGTAGAAATTCTGGGTTAACATGTTACGTTAGTGTAGAAAGGTGTTATTGGCTAGGTTTCTACGTTGAACTTACTATTTACAGCTCGAATAGTTTAATGCCATGATCAATAAGTTATATGATATTCCAAATTGTTGATTTGCGTGTTTTAATAATATGTTATAATGAAAAAGAATTAAAGTTAATTTTCATACACAGTCTATTTCGTAGGTTATACAACACCATTTAAACGCATTTAACGATCTAGCATTTAAACGATTAGCCGTTATGCTAGCAGCGCAGAATCTATTGGTGTGGATATCCTTGAGAGACGTAGTGGGCAACTCTAAACTAAAGTGATGATGATATTGGAAATAATTTGCTTTTGTCACCTAAATTGTTAGCTATATATTAATGAGTGCTGCTCAGAGACATGCATCCTTGCAGAAGCTTGTTTGAAAGTTGGAACATTGTAGGTGTTCATTTGTCTTATAGAATAATTAATAGCATTTTTATATATGTAATGTATGTGGTTGGCTCATCCTTAACTCTTTGGTTGAGGTACTAGCAGGTTAATATATTATTTCGGTCAACAGGCATAATTGTTTGATCGCCCGGTAGATGGGGAAGTAAATCATTGATAACATAAATTGCGTAAATATTCTTACCATTTCCAGATCTACAGTTATTTTATGACCGATTGGGGTATATTGAGCCCATTTATGTGATTTTAAAATTATGCTTATATATTCATGCTTCTAAACATAACCGCTATGTACGTGATATTATTAAGATAAATAAAACTGAACCCACAAAACTATTTTTTTACCAACCAATACTTAAACTCGCAATTTGGTGCAATTGACACAAATAAGTAAAGTATCGAAACTTCCACAACGCTTAATTAGTTTGGGTAATAATATTGCTACCTTAAATTGGTAATATTTTCTCATTTATATGAGGAAGGTTGTTTATAAATTTGTACGCCATGTGAAGGTTGTTTTATATTAGAAATATGTATAGCGACAAAAGTATGTATATAAAATAAATATACAATGTAAAACTAATAATTCTCACTCACTTCCTTATACCTTTGTTAGTGCCAACCATAACAAGAAACTATCTTACCTACTTTCTTATATAATACATTTATTGATAACCTACATTGATGCAATGCAATTGATGTCCGATACTGGAGAGATGGGTCCTGGAATTACATTAACCTGACATAGTAATTATGAAATCGGTCAAATTTAATAATTTGACTGCGTTGTCCCTCTTAATGAGCAGCTCGAAGCAAAACGGTACTTCATGATAATGGACAGATGATGACGGGTGCTACGCGTGCCGAACTCGGTCATTTTCAAACGACGGATTTTTTAACATATTGCTTATTAATTTTATGTAATTGTATTTTTTTTTTGTAATATGATTTCTTTAAAGTAATAAGTAATTAAGATATGTTAACTAATTATTGCAAGTTAAATGATTGAAATTAGAATTACATATATATATATAATTCTAATCTAAACTAGACAAATAGAAAAATATATATCATTATGATAAATTTATTTAATATAGTTATACCGTTCAATTTAACTTATTTCTTCTATTTGTCTAGTTTAGACTATATTAATTAAGATGAAAAGTACCTTTGCCATGGATATCGTAATAGGCAGCTAAGGTTTCGCAATTATATGTCTGTGAAGTACTCGAACAGTTTCAATAGATCCGCTATTATACTATTATACTAGGACAATAAAAATTGGCGAAATTTGAGATTTATTAAATCTTTGACTATCCTTTCCCAGAAAATAGGCGTAATCATGTATTGTATCCAATAGGTTTGTTATTAGTTTGTTATTGTTAGACAAAAAGATTTGTTTATCTCACAAAAATATTTGGTTATCATATATTTATATTATAGATTAAAAGTACAATTAAGAAATATAAATTCATCTAACTTTCCAAATTAATTTCTTGTCTTACAAACAATAAACAAGGTAAGCGATTTAAAGTACTAACAAAATACCCGAGCTTCATATAATTAATTCGGACGTAGCAGGCATTTGATACTAGATAGCTTCACATTTCCATTTACGAGGTGGCGAAAGTTTGGGCCGGGGCACGGAGAAGTTCTTGATTTGAGTTGAAACTCCGTACGTGATGCTGACATGTGTGCTAAAGTATGCTTGATACGTTTTACTCCTAGGCCACAGCAAGTGGCGACAGAATTTCTGAAGAGATTTGCGACATCCAGTACTTCAAGAAATAATAATACTAACTAGTATAAGAACGATTCGATCACAACTCGGTACGTTTTCTCTGGCAACGAATATATATTAATCGATAATGATTTTGTTAATTTTGTACTTTCGATCAAGCTTTTCATTTGCGCCACAAAATCTGTCGTTATTCGAACGACAAAAGGGCTTTGAATCAATCAAACAATATAACTTAATAGGGAGCGAGTATCTATCTAGTACTCATAAATACACGGTAACCATCATATTTCATTGCATCGCATGTCATTATCACTGCTCATTATGCCACAATAGGGACGAGTCTTCTTTCACTACTTGATCAACTAAAACTACCTTTGAATTTCTTCGCAGGTATAGGTATCTATATGTAGGTAGGTCATAATGTTTTCCGTTACCGTACCGTTTATATTATAACAAAAAAGCTACCATAATGTTCCCAAAACGAGGCCAAGGTATAGTTGTAAAAAATGTAAGATTCTTCAGTATATATGCAGATATATAAAGGTGACCAATAATATTACAATTAAATGTGATATATAATACTATCTCTAAATAATTCCAGCGTGTGTTTTTACTTTTTAAACCGAAGCAATGCACGTGTTGCTTCTTTACAAAGAGAAATACCTATATTGACGAATACCTATATTATACCTATATTGATTGAGATTGAGATAACCTATATTGACATGAATGTACTTGCTCACCCTTTTCAACCAAAATAACAATATAATGTTACACTGAATAAAGGGTCATAGTGATGCAAGGAAAAATGATTAAAAATGGTAATAACACAAAGATCGATGATGCTACCTATCGGGTCAGAGACGAATGTCACAGGATTACTGAGTTGGTTCAAAGGTAAGTGCTCGCACTACCCCGTCGATCTTTGTCTCTGCGGAAAATTGAGCCTATGCTTTCTTAGAATACTGAGTGGTGGTAATGTAGCGGGTGAAACTCCTGGGTTCTCCAGATACGCTCTGGGACATTCTTAATGGGCATCGAGAGCTGGTGGAACTTCCTGACGGAAGAAGGATACATGGAGTGATCCTGCAACTCCACGACTCAAAATAAGCGAGCAATAGTCGAGTTGCGAAAATTCCCGTACGTCTAGAATATGAATCCCTGTTACACTATTAGTCATCCAGTTCAGTCCTTCGACTATCAATTCGGTTTCAAGAATGTTTTAATTAAGTTAAAAAAGTACCTAAGAGTGAATTCTGCGGTTTGAATATAATATTTGGAAATATAATATTTCTTAACTAATGGTAAATGCTTATGTTGTTTTGACCAAAAATCTTTAGAGTTTTGAATATTCAAGCGAAGAACTAACTCGATAAAATATAACTCCGTTAGCTGTTCAACTCCATTTCCTATTGCAAAGTTTAGTTTAGGTGGCGTAATGTATTTAACAGCTTATATTAAATTGAATATTTTATATTTGCAATTGCGACATTGGCAATTAGGTATTATTTTATTCATTTAAATAAAAATGATAATAAAATATTTTAGAAGAAAATTATCCACATCTTATAAAATTTAATAACACAGTCATAATTATAAGTTTATTAAGAACATAATATTTAGTAAAAATAAACAATATCATGAGCAATAATTTACCACCAACTTAGATCCAACTTCATGACACTACTTTCATCTATCACTCAGTCGAGTGGTTGTTATACCGGTTTCAAGGTGTCTCTCATCTCTGAGGTCCTGGATTCGAGTCCCGGTGGGGGCAGATATTTGCGTGATCAATGCGAGCATTTGTACCTTAGTCATGGTTATTATAATATATTTCTACCAAATTTATTTATATATGTATAATATATGTATGTCTATCCGTTACCCTAGATCCCATAACACAAGCCTTACTTTGGGCTTGGCGAATCGGTGTATGTGTAAGAAATATTTATTTATAATAAAGTTTAACTTTACGACTATAAAGAAAGAAATGACCATATATTTACGACATACTCGTATATATTTTGAAACCCACTATAGTACAAATACAGGGAAAATATCAAAAATCGTATACTTACTATATTTTCATGATTTTCAAAATAGGTTTTTTTTAATCTATCTGGTAATCTAATCCTGACGTATATTTTGTCTAGCTTGACAGTTACTTCACAAAATAGGCATTTATTCAAAATGATTAGAGATATGCTCATTATATTAAGAGGTAAGTTAGATCAAAGAATCTGTACCTTTGATTCAGGTTTAATTGTGTGATATTAATTAACATTACATGTAAGTTCCTAGTAAAATATGATCAAATAATTAGAGAAATGATTCTCGGTATATTTGTGTATATTTGTGGTGTTGTCATAACAGTATTATGGTTATTATGTTTGATATTTGGTACTGATGATTATGTAATAATTCACAAGCAACATTTCTTTAGTAAGGGGGTATTGTACATTGATCCATCATTTCGATTTATTTAAAATATGGAAACAATTATTATTATTAGAATTCGATTAAAATATTGGTCACGAAACAAACTGAATAATCTTCTACAAAGTAAAAATTGTACGAAATTATGTGTAGTTTTAAACATTTCTTTAGTAAGGGGGTATTGTACATTGATCCATCATTTCGATTTATTTAAAATATGGAAACAATTATTATTATTAGAATTCGATTAAAATATTGGACACGAAACAAACTGAATAATCTTCTACAAAGTAAAAATTGTACGAAATTATGTGTAGTTTTTAAATCCTTTTCTCTCAGTCACCTTCGATTAATTACAACGAGGGTTGGCGTAATTTCCTCAAATATAATATACAGGAGTGTGTCCCAAGTGACAAAATAAGCATTTAAGCTCTGAGCGCTTTGACCGCAACGTCAAAACAATACACAGTAAAACCAGTCAAATATAATAAGGAATGGACCGTTTCAAGTCTTTTTTACAAATACCTTGGATGTCGACCCATGTCAGACTCCGGGACGATGCTCGAAGTTGCGACCATCGGTTCATTACGAGTACTAAACAAACAGGTGGATATGTTTCAAATAAAGCTTTACTAGTCTATCCTAATATAATGATATGTGTCTTCGTAACAAATGGCGTGATTTATCAAAATATATATTTACTTAATACACATCTATTTAAGTATATTATCATAGTTACTAGGTTATTATTCATTATGTTAGAGAATTTTAATCACTAATAACGTTGTTCATATGATAGAGCACTGTTATTATTTGTTACGTGTCCAATCCCAATGGTACAGTGAGTGATTTAAGACAATATAAATAAAAAAACCCGCCAAGTGCGTGTCGGACTCACGCACAAAGGGTTCCGTACCATTGATTTACGGTATACGATTTACGAGGTATTAATAAAACTACTTACTAGATCTCGCTCAAAACAATTTTCGTTGGTAGTTTTTATAGTAATATATGATGTACTCATATGTTTTTTTAGATTTTTCTATTTCTTATTTTAGAAGTTGGAGGGGGGGACCAACTTTTTTCCACTTTGGAAGCGTCTGTCCCACAAACTATTCGGTTTAGAAAATAAATATTTTAGAAACCTCGATATCATTTTTGAAGACCTATCCATAGATACACCACACGTATGTGTTTAATGAAAAAAAAATGTTGAGTTTCAGTTCTAAGTATGGGGAGCCCCCAATGTTTATTATTATTTTTGCCTCAAAATCTTAATACGGTTCACAGAATACATCTACCTACCAAGTTTCAACAGTATAGCTCTTACAGTTTCGGAAAAAAATTGCTGTGACATACGGGCGGACAGACAGACATGACAAATCTATAAGGGTTCCTTTTTTTGCTATTTGGTTACGGAACCCTTAAAAACCGTTCAGTGACATGTACCTAACTAATAACTGTTTCTCTTCTAAGAACATTATTTGTAATGATATTGTAAAATGGACTGCCAAATATTTTAAGATATTTAATTTATCTTAAGACTGTGTAATTAAGAGTTTTGTTTTAAATTTCTACGTACTTTTGTTTATTGATATATAAACTATTAGCTAATATCTATTTTCATTAATCTTGAATTGATTGGAAAGAAAAGTGTTTATACCAATATTATTTAAGTACAAATACGTATTAGGTAGTTGGCTAAAAATAAAGTAAACACAATCGTAAAAAGTTTAATGTTTTATGTGATAGTTCAGAAAATATTTTTAGATTTCCATTCAATATTCTTTTTAGTAGATAATTCCCATATCTGGATATATGATTACGCTTTTCACACATCAATCCTAACTGCTATACTCATTATAGTCATAAATATATGTTTTGTGTTATATTTACGTATGTAGATGTAATACAATTAATCATATGTTTCTACCGAGGAGAATGAACTTACCCTGACTATGTTAGGGTGATTAAGCCTTAGTAAATTACATTGGTTCAGTCCTGATTGGTTGACTTCAGATATACCTTGTAATATGTTTTTTTTATATTTCAGTGTCATAAGGAAAAAAGTCAAGCTTCTCTTAAATATTACAAACAAAGGTAGGGTTATTAATTAACTAAAGTTAGATGGCTCCGTCGACATGGATAATTATATTGTACTTAATATTATTGTGCATTTATAACAATGGTCTATTAATTTTCTACCAAATAAAAAGAGAAGGAGGGTTCAAGGTCTACTTTATCAATAGCAGTAGTTAAATAACGGGTGGAAGTTCGTGGATGTCGGTTATTTTAATAGTTTAGATTTTGTTCACGTTCCCTTGATATGTCACTATAGTAGGTATAATGTTGGTTGGCTTCTCATGTCTGAAATTATACTGACTTAACAATTACTAGTATATTCTGGATTGTGACGGAATATGGCGTCTAGATGACCGTCCTTTGTAGGTCTTAAGAGTGAGTATAATAATTCCGCTTGGTCAAAGAATCGGCGACTCGAAATACCCCCTCGTGCTGACGAATTTATTACCCTCCAATGAATATTATTAGTATTTTACCATGCATTAAAATACTCATCATTATTTATTTAGAACTTATTCACAAAATATGTACAACTTAGAATATAAATAATTCAACCGCGTTTTCAGATTTTAGGCACACTTCACTACAGAATTTTCGTTGAAAATTCAATGTATAAAGATAACTATTGATTGAAGAGCGCATAGAGTAGCAAGAGATAATTTTATACTCGTAATTGAGAGTGCAAAGCAAAGGACGCGACGTCCCGTTAGTGTTGCCCAAATTCAGTCTTGGTCTTGCAGTCTTGGTCTTGTTCTTGCATTTTTGCAAGACCAAGAACAAGAACAAGGCCGCATATTTTTAGCAAGACCAAGACTGACCGTGCAAGACTTGAGCAAGAACAAGACTAATTCGGCAAAACTCTTGCGTGCAGCTAGGACTTAGCGCTATTTCACGGAGTAGTTCGGTGTATAGGTACACTTAGGAATTCTATGAGACGCAAAAAAACTGTATCAAAGAATATAAAAAATTGGAAGTTTTCGAATTTCTTATCAAATCTTCAGACATTTATTAATCTGATTGGTCTTTATTATCGCAATGTTAATTCAAGCTCTAATACGTCTTTAAGATATAAAGTAAACTTTAATAAATATCAATAGTCTAATAGGTAATTGCAAGACTTGCAAGACTCTTGCTGCAAGACCAAGACCAAGACTGGGAGCGCAAGACCAGGACCAAAACCAAGACCAGGTGTATTGGTACAAAACCAAGACCAATACTGGCTAAGTCTCGTCTTGTTCTTGCATTTGGGCAACACTACGTCCCGTTAGGTTTCCGGATAAATAATGGTAATTGACTACTTTAAATTATTATTTATAATTATTCATTAGATATATATTTTTTTATTATAAAGCTTGTTATTGTTATTATGTTTTTATCATTTACAGAAACAAATTTGAAAACGGATTAAATATAAGGTGAGGCTGTAAAGTATATTATATACAAAATCTTTTAATCTTACATGAGATTATATTATTGGTAATGAGACCATATTTGTAGACGTATATTTGATCGCCTAATCTCTACGGTTAGTGTATGCGCCATGATCAAGAAAAACAAATACACTATATTCAAATGTACAAAAATTAAAATCTGTCTTCTTATATTATACATATAACAGTATTTCCTGTTGGAAAAACATATAAAACATTTAGTTCTACTTATAAAATTCCAGTTTGCGAAGAGAGCCCCGGCACGAAATTCACTGTCTTAGCTAGCTGTAACGAACTTCTAATGGAAATTCATGAGATTATGACTTAATTTAATGAGCTTTATTGTTTTTGAACTGGCCTTCGACTGTTGTTGGTTTCTTAGTTTCCATCGACTTTAAAACTTAACTGACATTTTGAAAATATAATGCGAAAGCTTAATATTTAAAAACAGTACGATTTCTGTTAATAGCTTATTTATTTCCTTGCTACAATCTATATCTACATAAAAATTACGTGGTCGCTTCCTCAGATAGAGTTACTAGCTTTCCGCATTATATCGGTTTTTAATTTCTCTATATTTTTATTTTCTGTTTATAGTGTTTTGCAGACATCACGTTTAAAGTATTTATGTAGATCTTTATAAAGTTTAATATCATATTTATTTAGACCTAATCTAAAGCCTAAAAAATACAATTCAAGCTCCCAGCTTTAAATATGACATTACATCCATATAAACATTTATTATCTATTGCGATCTTTTACAGTCCTTTTTTAGTATTAAAAAGTACTTTTTCAGGCTTTCGACTCTACCAAATTTCACTTAAATGGTTTAGTAGCTTAGGCATGATTACGTAGCATACAGACAAACCTCCTTTTTATTTTAAAATATTAGGTATTATAAGTATGGCGCACTGAGTTGGTCGCCGTCATGGGCGAGGACCTCTCCCTCCAGAACGTGGTATGTGCCATGCTGGAGGGAGGGAGCACGTGGGCGGTGGTGAACTCCTTCTGCGTCGACGTCATGACACAGAAGAAGGCGGCGGAGTGCGTTAGGGAAGACGACCCTGGTGCGCAGGCATGCCGCCGTAAGCGTACGGGACGAAGGAGGCGCGCGTTCGCGCGCTTCATTCCTCCTGTCGGCGACCAGCGGGGGCCCGGCCCGGGAAGGCCGGTCCCTGATATGCAAAGGTCATCGTCAGTTGTCGATCCCCGGATGGCCCGGGGGATTGACCCCCCCCCCACACAACAAGGGGCGAGAGGGGCCCGCACAATGCGGGCCAACGCCGACGAGGTCGTGGAAGTATTCTTGTGAGTTCCCATGACCTTGTCACGCCGCGACGCAGCTCTCTTCGGCGTGTCCCCCCCCTCATCTGATGGGGGGGAGGACACATCGACTATCGAAGCTCTCGCGGCAAGGCGTCATTAAGGGGCATTGTCAGGTTTTTAGTCGGTAGGCCGCGCGGTTGGACTCGTCCCCCAGGCGCGCGGGGAGTCCGACATAACCCCGCGGTTTTCCCGAACCGCGGGGTATGCGAAAAGCATTATCCTGACATAAAAAAAAGGTATTATAAGTATTTCAAGCTAGTCTAGTGACCAGCAGACCAAAAAGGGAGGTCCAAAATTTGGAATCGCCGGTGTCCGTCATATTATTAAATTTCTTAGATCTTTGAAACACTACAACATAAATTCAAACAAGTGTTAATTGACATACCTATTTTAATATTATGTATTATTATATAAATTGAAGCTTCACGGAATACATAAGTGTTGATATTCACATGAAATCGTAAATAATGATGTCATAGATTTTTATCGTCATTATTGTTACTGAGATAATTGAAAATACGCACCAACTTGTACTGGGTGGCGCAAAAGTAAAGACCCTATTTGGTTCAGCTATAACATTTTTTCTAAATGAGAAAACTAGATTTAGGTTTTTAAATGTATATTTGTGCCATTAAATTTCGTACCATTAGGATTTAAAGATGATGTCTTTTAAATGGTGACCTCCAGAGTTGATACACATTTGAGCCCTATTTATGACATTTTGCATAACTTGCCGTAATACTTCCTGCGATATGTTCGTTATTTCTTGACGAATGTTTTCTTTTAGAGCTGCGAGAGTCTGTGGCTTGTTCACATACACCCGAGATTTCAAAAAACCCCAAAGAAAGAAGTCTGGACTGGTCAAATCGGGTGATCTTGCAGGCCAAGGCAAATCGCCAAAACGAGAGATAACTCGGCCTGGAAAAGCGTCCCTCACTAAGTCCATAGTGTCGCGCGCTGTGTGTGCCGTAGCGCCGTCTTGTTGAAACCAGATGTGCTCCAGCCCCAATTCGTCCAAACTGGGTATCAAAAACTCACGTAACATGGTTCTGTAGCGTTCTCCAGTGACAGTTATCGCATTGCCTCCAGCGTCTTCGAAAAAATAGGGTCCGATCACTCTGTCAACACAGATGCCACACCATACAGTAACTTTTAGTGGGTGTAGAGGTGTTTCTTGAATAATGCGCGGATTATCAGTGCCCCAGAACCGAGTATTCTGCTTATTGACATGCCCTGAGAGATGGAAATGCGCTTCGTCACTCATAACCAATTTTGAAGGAAAATCATCCTCTTCAAGGTTGAGGTTTATGACGCGCTGGCAGTAATCTAGACGAGCTCGGTGGTCAGCAGGCAGCAGCTGATGAGTCATTTGAGTTTTATACGGGAACATCTTTAAGTCTTTCACCAAAATACGCTGCAGGGTCCGTCTGGAAATGCCCAATTGCGTGGCACGTCGCCTCGTTGATGTTTCTGGACACTCTTCCACATCTTCGCGCACAGCATTGATATTTTCAGCTGAACGGCCTGTTCTTGGTCTCCCAGACTTAGGTCTATCCAATGTTGAGCCAGTTGCTTCAAGGCGTGTGGCAAAGCGTCGAATTGTGCTACCAATCGGTGCCGGACGGTGGGGAAATCGTCGACGAAATTCGCGTTGTGTTCTTATCACTGATGAATTATTCCGTAAGAACATTGACACAATTATTCCACGTTCTTGGGGAGTAAAACGGTCCATGTTTATTTTCAGTGTATTTTACATTTGTTCACTACACAATTTTCAACAACAGAATGACAGAAAATGTCATGTAAAAAAAATAAAAGTATTTTCTTTAGTGTCAGTACTTTTGCGCCACCCAGTATGTGCATGGATTTCTTGAGGTGAATGCTAAAAACCCTAACGAACAAACGTCAATCAGACCTTTTATTGAGACCAGATTTTTATTGTCTACGTAATAAAGGCTATTTTTGTGGTTTATATGTCTTGTTCAAAGTCAGTATTTAAAATTATAATAAAATGACCACTGTGTAAAATGGTGAAAATGGCATATAATATTTACATGTATATTTGTTAAAATACTAACTCACATATGATTTTAGTACACATCTTAGTTTTCATTCACACCTTCATTTTCATATTAATTTCTACAGCCGCTTGTCAGAGAGCACATGAACTGTATACGCGTAGTCAATAGGATTGCATAACTCAGATAGGTAGTATTCGTTGTAGAGAGAATAACGATACGCCAGCTGCTCTCCAATGGCTCTAAGGTATCAGGCATAACAGTAACTAAGTCTCGGCTCAACGCCTAACGTTATCGACCTTAAGTTCTACTTAGTTGAGCTTGGTAGACGATGAACTCTACTGAGTCAACATTAACGTACATCAAGTACATTGTTCATATACATTTGGATTTCTGTCTAAATGAGATTATCTTCGCATAGATATTATTTTTCAGTCATATACATATGCTGCTATCGGCTTGATTAAGTTCACTTCTTCAGACTTTAAATTTATGTGGGCCTTATCAAATTTATATTGTCTAAAGGTTCGATTTTGCTAACGTTGATAAATTTTGGTATGACGGGTATTTCGAGTACCTTATATTAGCGTGGCGCATATCTTTTTAAATTTTACCATACGTGCTATTTTGATGTATAAGCTATAATATTGTAAAGTTTCATTAAAATCCATTCAGTAGTTTTTACGTAACAAACATCCATACCTACAAACTTTTGCGTTTATAATTAAAAATAAAAATTAAAAGGATATATATAAGCACTATAATAGTAAATTTAATATAGCAGTATAGTAATTATAAGAATAGAGCGATATTTAGAATGAGTTGCTCTATTCGTCATAAAATCAAAGTGAAGAGTTGTCGTAAGCAATAAATAAGACTAGCTCAAAAAAATCTTTCAAAATTTAAAAGGCTTAATTTTATATTATATGTTATTTCAGTGTCAATCCATAGAGAGTAAAATTATGTAATAAAAATAGTTCGGGTTTGATATGTAGTATCGTATAACAGAAGCTATGTATTAATTACATAAATGCATATCGTTGTTTTTTTTTTACTTTATCATATATACACCTTACAGACAACATATCTACTTTGATAGAATGTTTAGTCTTATATTAAATAACATAACATACGATAAGATTGTTAAGTAAGAATTGATCGTTGTGTTATATAATTATTGTGTTACTATTAAAAAAAGTTGTGCTTTACGATTAGTACGATCAAGTTTGTAGGGGTATTAATTTAATAAATACATTGAGTTCGAATATCATTTAACAGAATATATAATGTATTAGATTATTTTTACATTAACTACATTTTAGTTACAGGCTTACTACAGTATTAAAAAAATAACACTTTACGTTAATAAGAAGACAAATAATATACGTCTAGTATTACCGACAAATCTACAAAATATTGTTTTTCCCATCTCATTCCTTAAAATTCAAGCTATTATCATATAGTCGAAAATATAATTTATTTATAACTCAATTCAACATCAAACTCAATTCATTATCAACATTACATCACATCAAACTATATAATCCTGCCTAATTTTATTAACCGAGAGGTAATAAGGTTGTAAAACGTTGAATATTTATATTAAAATAAAGCCGTGGTACAATTTTCTTGCAGCCGGACCTATTTACGTTGTTAATAATAGCCGAACATAGAAACTGAGCACATCCGTACCATACAATGCCCCTGGCTAAAACAAACTTTCTCTTCAAGATTTCCCCAAGGTTTTCATTTGTTGGTTTTCTGTTAAAAATTGCTTACTGCAACCAGTCATTAATTTAAAGTTATATAAGAGAGACACTTATCTTGTTTGGCACTGAAAGCATAAAACGTAACTTAAGATTCCAGGATCCATCGAAACTTTGAGCTACGAAATTGAGTTTCGTGAGAAATGGGAACTAGAGACAGCCTGTGATGGATTTGGCCCAATCAACACTTGGGCTAAATGAAAAGAGTCGAAGCCTAACGAACAAGCGGAACAGTAGATCTACTCTCTATGTCGTTGCGACACTACATCGGGTTTCTGTTGAACGTCTTTAAAGATATTTGACAATTTAGAAGTAATAGGAAATGTTGATAATAGTGATTTCGAACATAGATATATTGTGTTATCCATACTAATACTGATCCCAATCGATTATTAATCGTAAATTAGCGATTAGAAAATTATGTTTAGATTTTTTGAGTTCTTGAGTAGCATCACTGTTTTGCCCAGTGAAAGCTTAAGAGCTGTTTTAAGTAACAGATTGTTATTGGTTTTGCGATGCCACAGCGGCTCGACAACGTTGGAAAGCGGCGAAAAGTAAACTGTAGGTTTTGTGGCTCCTTTAACTTAAGCAGGACATATTTATTAGCAGTGCGAAACTAAATTAACAGTACCGAATAAAATGCTTTCTGTGCTTTCTATATTTGATTATACTCGTATATCATAGAAGGCAACTTATTTATGATAAAATGAATTTGCCTGTACGTCAACTTTCATCATAATTATATTAGCCCAAAGTAATTATCATCACCAGTCTTTCGCTGAGATCTAAGGTTTTTTTCAATTCGTCTTGTGGGCGGCTAAGCAATACTTGATTTCTTTATAATGAAAATCAATAGTGCTTTACTCACTTAAATTTATAAGTTGCAAAATGAATTTCATATGTATACGTAACGGGTGCAGTAGACTAAACTATTTTAATAAATATCTTTCTATAAAAATCTTTAATCGTTACGGTTACTGGAGTTTTCTGGAGACTCAATTGAATTATAATTGAGTAGTAAATTGAATATTTACAGTTGTATCCGAATATGTTAAAAAACCGTAGAGTAATACAATGAATCGATACATTTGCTGCCAGTCACTCGCGTTTGTGACTGATGAATAACACACAGGGTAACTGTTGGTAGCGTTGTATTATTAGACAGTTATCTGAGTTAATTATACCTTAATTGTGTGTAAACTTGTGGAATACTAATTCATTATATTCGCATAAGCACAAAATATATGGAAAATCCAATATTTTTAAAGTTTTTCTTTTTGACCGACATTCAAAAAGATAGAAGTTACAAATTCGACTGTATATATTTCTTCTTCTTTTTATGCTTATTGATCATGATTTTGATCCAATTATGAAATGATTTGTTCTATCGAGGAAAAAAAAATACACCTGCGAAAAAAACTAAAATGTAGTTAACCAATCCGCCCTGGTCTAGCATGGTTGACTAAGGCATAAAAACTGTAACATAGTTGGGACTGGTGATCCTCGATGGGGATATATGTATATGAGCTGCAATGAAGATGA
Organism: Scirpophaga incertulas; assembly: GCA_036419045.1. Classification (NCBI taxonomy): domain Eukaryota; kingdom Metazoa; phylum Arthropoda; class Insecta; order Lepidoptera; family Crambidae; genus Scirpophaga; species Scirpophaga incertulas. The sequence continues at coordinate 15,522,496 of CM071639.1, read as the reverse complement.
TTGCTTACACTCACCTGTTGCACCATTTATTTGATTAACGCTATTGTGAAGTAATTCGAATTAATTTGTAGAGCCCCTACCATACATTCACGTCACTGAACACATTTTTCAAACCTACACCGTTATTTACTGTATAGTTAGTGCAATTTTTACCAACATTAAACATAAAAAACAGAATACTTCGTGTGACTAAGTATGATTTGGAGAAAATTCGATAGACCGGCTACTTGCGTATTTGCCGCATTTTAAATGTAATTTGAATCCTTTTTTGATTTTTATATCTACAATTCTACAATTTCAAAAAGACATCAAATTAATTAATTGTACAATAGTGAAATTTCTATACAAAGATTTCTAAACATTATCAAAGCTAAGTCAAATGTCGATTTTATTTCGTCTTCAACTTCGAATAGAAAAATATCCTTATACAAAAAGGGTATAAAAATAGATATATACAAATATATTACATGAATAAGAATTGAGTGAGTACGGACGTCAAACCGTGACACGAAGCGCAATCCATTTACCGAGAATGTAACTGCTCAATAAATGATTTTCTCCATAACAGCGCGAGTTCCTCTGTTTATTGTGGCCCCATCTTAGCTATGATTGATTGCGGATTATATGGATCTCTTCCAATAGGAAATTACTTCGTTATTACTTTGAGTAGAACAATGTTTATGTTAGATGTGTGTTGAAGATGAAATAGGCATCCATACACGTGCGCCTTATTTGAATTTGTAATTATTTTCTTTATTAACTAGTTTTTCCACACAGGATCTCACGGAACATTATCCGATTCCCTATACATTACATATTTTAAGAATATATGAAAGAAGAAACAAACATTTAATATTTTTAATGATCTTCTGAAATATATTAACTAACTTCCAGTGCACACATTTAAACAACGGTTGGGATCATAATTTACCGAAATTTTAATAAATGAATAATAATAGTCGTAGAGCTGTTGGTGAGTTGCGATACTATATGTTTCAGAGGACCGTATCTACCTGCCTCTGCCATTTTCCGACCGGCCAGAGGAAGACACAAGAACAGATCTTCAAGGATGGGAACGTAGTAATATCATAACGCCGGCAGCATTAGCCTCTCACACCACACCAATGTTGCTTTCTTTGCATCAATATTGATTTGCTTTTAGGGGATATGTTTGGTGAATGACATGTTATCACCTGCCATATTTAAATCAATTAGGAACGTCTGAGGGTAGGTGACCGAAAATGTCTTATTACCACTAAATTCAAAATACAATAGCTTATAAATATATTGATTTATAATAAGAATAATTCCCGTGTATCGAGCTGGGTATAGGTTATAATTACATGTTCCATTATGATATTGGTAGAGTCCACGCACATTTTCATTACATTTGCATAAATGCTGTGTTGGATCTGTATCCCCGTACACGGCTAGTAAATGACCGTGTCTTACAGCCGTGCGATATAAAATTATATAATAATAAAAATCTTATTTTTCTTAAACAATTTAATGCTTAAAAATATAATGTACACTAATTATGTGCTGTTTGTAATTTAGATTATGAGACTGGTGTCCATACTGGGTAGGCAGCCTATATTACACAGCGTTTATTTCTGATCTATATGTTGTCAATATATAGTAGTCTAAAAAATGGGCGTTAAAATTATCATGAACAACAAAATGTCTTGAAAAAATAGTTGTCAACATATAGACTTAGGACAAATAGGTAGTAGTAGTAGTAGTAGGACAACTGGGTAGATTTAACTTCTAGAAACGGACGGACGGACCGATCCATCTCGACTCCTACAATAGTAGGGGTTGTAGATTTGCTTGTTGTTGATTTTGATCTCACAGAAACCATATATATTATAGACTACCGTAACCACTTACCTTGAGTCAGCTTCTTTGTCAATATACAGCTAATAAAAATAATTTAAATTATTGATAGCCTTTCATTAGCCATTAAGAGCTACGGTCTCAGTTCGGTGTTTTAAATCGAGAGGCGATTTCAATTTTCATATGTACTTTATGATATGCTCCAACGGTGAAAGAATGTAGAAAAGTATCCTAAGGCCAACTGCAGATATTTGCAAAGAAATTCAAATAACCAAACAATCCGTGCTGGGCCAGTGTCTCGTCTAAGGCCTAATCCTTCTCTTCTATGGGGACGGACATGCGTTGTGATGATGAGCCTTTTATTAAAATACAGAACTAAAGTTCACTTGAGTCAAAAATAAAAAATCATGCAGCTTCAATAACTGGAGTGATATTACAATAATATTACTACTACTGAATATTAATGTTTTTTTTTATAAAATTGACTAATTTAAAAATATTGATCTCATAAATATGTGTCAAATTTGTTTGTTAGTTAAGTAAACTGAAAAAATATAGTATATTTTTGAGATTATTTAAATAAAATAACATTTTATCTTATTTCATATCAAACATCATCGTTTTTTCATGTAAGTTATATATTAATATAAATAACAAACACGTCATAATTACAAGGTATTTGTTATGAAAATTTCAGATTTTGGAAGTATGTTATTTATTAGGATTTCAATAGTTAACATGTTGGTAAATTAAAGAGTTTATATATAGTATTAAATTCAAGTAGTAAATTGACTAAAAATAAAATTCAATATATTTCTAGGGCTGACTATAAGAGATCTGTTATAGAGATAAGCTCGCTTTTATACATTATTATGTACAATAAAGTTGTATATATAAAAAATACGACACATTATTTCAACATCTTTTTATTATTTTCTATTTGTCATAAATCATTTACAGCAATTATTTTATAATACTATTATTTACATGTACATAACAGAACAACATCGTTTCGACTTTAAAATACTCTAACACAACTCAATTTTAGAATAGGTACTTCAATTTTAGGTAAGACTTTTCCCATAAAAATAATAATATCTTAACACTATGTATTTAAAATTCTATGTATTTACAAAGTTTGAATTATCTACAAATTATGTTATAAAGTTAGGAAGTAATTATATTTATTTATATAATTTTGTTATTTTATTTACCCACTTAATAAACGTAAATTAAATGTAACTTAAAATGTTTCATTGATATTATCTTTTAAAATTAATGAGCCAGAATGTAAAATATTAAAATAAAGTCTGAACTGTAAAAATAAATTCATCAGTCTTTCGTTAGGGTGCATTGACGCACATTTCACCTTGAACAAACAATTTCCAATATAAATATATTTAATACGCTATGCAGAACTGTGGAGAACAAAATAAGGGTGCGAGTTGTTTTTTAAACAAATCTTATCACATTTTACTCAATCTTACAGCTAAATAAGTTAAAATCTACTTTTCGTCTGAGACATTCATTAGTCTAAAATTTGGCCAGTCTCACCTAAAACTAGTCCTTCAACCTATATTTTCGTTTTCGTAAACTGGTTTTATTTTAGGTATATTACACATTACAGATAGTTGGTGATCCCGTGCTGCCTTAACGTTAATATCCCATTTCTTGCCAAAATATCTTAATACAGTTACACACACTGAAAAAAAAATATATAAAAGATTTAACTAGCCAATTTTTGTGAGACTGCTGATAAATATTAACCCTAATTTTAAACAGTAATTCTCTTAGTGGATCTTTACTCTTGTTGCGCCAAATGCATATTTTAAACAAATTATCTTGATGGATATTATAATAGAAATATTACAGATTTAAAAATAAATAATAGTTTATTAAAATAGTTATAAAAATTGTAATATAAATTCATCAGTTAAAATAAATATTTATTTCTCCAATATGCAATTATTAATGGAAAATAAAACATACACAATCGGATATGTTTCAATAATTTTTTTACAATACGAAGACTGTTCGGAGACTTTGTTGATAATTAAAGACAAACTTGAAATACCTTCGAACTACCGGATATTATATAAAAATGGCACCAAAGACGACACTATTCGTAGAACACTGTAGGAAATTGAATCTGAAACAAGAACAGAAATTGAATCAACTTGGACTCTTTATACAGCACTAATGAAATAATAGTTACTAACAGTTCCTAGCAACTGCGTTTATAGTTGGGAAATATAGTTATAGTAAGTAAAATAATATATGATTACAGTATATACTTTTATATATATGAAACCCAACAAGAACCACAATGCATATTGCGATCTTATGGACGTGAGATGTAAAGTCACGGTTATCAGTAATTTTGTGGTCTATGTATCTAACTCTCTAAACCAAAATGACAATGCGAACACTGCTGTTTTGCAGCAGAAATAGATAAGACGAAAAAACCCAAGATGTCAAATATAGTATCCCTCCGGTTGACTGTGGATTGATATTTTAATAAAATACCAATAAAATATGTATATGCCATATCTTTACATTTTATTGATAGCTAAAAGGATATCCTAGACATACTGTATATACATTACTGAGCTTAATAACATAAAAGTATATACACTGAGCTTCGGAAGATAGTCAGAAGGAGATTACGTTACTGTTACTGTGCTGAGACACTACACATTAAGTATGAACAGTATGAGAGTTCTGTTTATTCTTCATACATTCAGTTCTAGTGCCGTTGCAGTCAAATTAAAATTAAGGAGATAAAACAATAAAATCAAAGATTCAATTTAACGCACACGCAATAGAAAATAAAAATCTAAAAGATATCGTTAAATTAAACACTGATTACTTTTATATTTGCTTCTTTGTCATGTAAAATTTATAAAGCATTACGGCACCGATACTCGCTGTCTATAAATTATTTATGTTTTCAATTACGCTTAGGATGATAATAAATCTAATATCAAGCTGCTGTTTTCGAAGAGATTTGAGCCAGATATTTTAATATCGCCTGTCTCTAATAAAAAACCAGCATCGATAAAAATATTTGCTTATAAGTAAAATAATATTATTAAAAACTTTAAAGCCCAATGTTATTAAACGAAAATGATGATGACACAAATGCTACTCGTATATAACCTTAAAGCAAACGATTTTATAAATGCAGAGCTTTACATAGAACATATTGCAGGAAATATTTACCAAAGTAAATGATCTTATATTCATTTTAAGTTTGTGCAAACAATATCTCCAAGGGCCTAATACCAATTTCACTTACCGGCACTATTACGGACTCCTAATACTGAAGCTACTTCTGGCTGCTCCATATCGAAAATTAGTTCCGAGCGGGCCGCATGTAGGTTGTATATACTAGCTATACAGGTTAGCCGCAGGCTGCCTCGCTCGAACGCCTCATTTCGAACTACAAAAGATACCTCCCCCACTGATGGCAGTCTGTTGTCAGGGCCTGTTCTTTCAAAGACTAATTTCAAACTCTCTTTCTGGGGACGCCGTATTTCTTCCTTATGTAAATTAATGTAGGACTCGTCCAGGTATTGCATATTGCTGTCATCATGGAATATGTTGAAATTTAGCTCGTCTTCAGGCTGCTCTGTAGTGGTTGTCTCAGCCTTTGGTGGTGGGTCCCATTTAAACCATTGCGGTAACTGATGCATGTAGGAGTCGATATCGATCTGCCAAATGATAAATGAGGAAATATTATTAAATCAACATTTTCAACATCTTCAACTTAGTAATAAGTAACTTAATAATTAAAATAATGAGGCATATGAATGCGGGTTAAAGAGACTGATATTATGAGCAATTGGTACCCTCACAATTCGTTGGGTTGTTGCAGAATATTAGCGTTTTTCATATATCCTGTGATAACGACAAAAACAGTACATGAGTTGTTATTAACCATTCATACTTTGGCAAAACACATGCACACACACATCTGTGTAAGTCATAGATAAAATGCATAAAGTATTTATTTATATTTTGAATGAAAACCGGTATTAATAACTGTCGTAATATATTGTAGCCAGAATATAACGAGAACTCATTATAATATCGCTAATGCTCATTTACTCTAGTCACCTGCGTATTTCATTATAAATCCTACAAATAAAGGGAGGGAAGCTCGGAGACTTAACTCAGAGTAGCTTTATGATTAATGCCCGGATCACCCAGCGGCCAAAAACATCGTAGTTTCAGAATGAATAAATACAGTATTGTCGCACAATGAGAACTCATTAACTGGTTAACTTTAGTCATTATGGTGGATAAAAGAAATTTATTCAAATCTTGATTATGAGTTGCAAATACCTCCTACTTTAAACCATTGTTGTCTTAATCAAATTTTGACAAATAAAATATTATAATAATGTCATGTCTGTATAAGTTAAAGGATTTGACATTCCATAAATTAAGCAATTAACAATGCATTAAAATTCAACTACATCAGTCTAATTTATCTATCTATCACATGTGATATGATTTTGTCAGTACATTTGTACAGATCTTTAAGCAATGTGTACAAAGTTTTTGCCGAAACACCTCTCATGTTTACTGTGAATAAGTGACCAAAAAAGCTGTTAATGGAATATCGTTGGTGAAATCGTTTTCTATTTATTTTGAGTATACTCTTATAAAATATATGAATTAATTTTCCACGGTACAGTAAGATCGATGACTAACACGCGCTTTAGTATTTGATATAGTAAAGTAATATATCCGGTCTCGAAACAGAAAGCCCTACGTCATTTGGAAGCTTGTATTGTTTAATATACAAATCCTTCATATTAATCCGGTTCTGAGCTCGAACATGGTTAACTTATAGGCTTTGATGCTTTGTTGCTAAATTGGACAAGGTTTTCATTATTTTCTGACTTCTTACAACTACTAAATTAACTACTCCCCATATGAAAATTGTTATCATATATCTCGCAAATGATGATCGCATCCAACAGTATATGACTAGCTGCTCTAGGTGCTTAACCACATGTATTTTTTTTTGTATTTATTATTTATAATAATTTTCAGTGTCCAATATTACTTAGTTGTTTTCGATCTTCAGCCCACATTGTGGAAGGTCTATCTACACTATATGGGAAATATAGTTAAAGTTCGATTTTTAATTCGAGTCAGTAAAATGACATTTCCAGTGTCATGTGTCACAAATCATATTATTTAATATGGTATGTATTACATATTTACAAAAAAAAAAACGCTTTGATACCTAATAAAATAAAGCATGCCTAAATGTCTAAATCTATTGATTTCCGAACATCACTATTGTAGTGGGTTGTAGTGGGTCACCCTTTTTTGTATCAGTGACAGTTGCACTTGTCATTTTACTGACTCCAATTAAAAATCGTAGTTTAGTTGGCTTTCTCATTAGAAAGCCAATGACTAAATAAAAATAACAGACTTAATACTAAGCTGAATATGTAAATCAAATAATTAATACAAAAAAAATCTGTTCCCAGAACCTAAAAGCGTTTCAGTAGTCTGTGAATGACACCTTTCAATAGCGATAATGATTTTTTTAGCGTTTAGACAAGTTTAACTCGAAAATGACCGTCGCCATTCTACGATAAAGGGAGGTGAGTTGACGGCTTATCTAGCTCGGAGCCGCTTTGTGATTAATGAGCGCCCACGCAGCGGGCTATGAACAAAAACAATAGTTGCGTCAAAGCAAAGTGAGTAGGCATCACTATTGTTCTGCTGTGGACATCTGGTAGCTGAGGCATCATTGTTTCCAGAAGCAATTTTAAGAGGATTTGCGAGAGAGCGGAGGTGACGCGTGTGAGTTTCCAAGTAGAAGAAATAAGGTCACTTAACAATGTGTTATTAATTGAGTTAGGTTATTGTTTTAAGAAACTTTAAACTTTTTGCTGAACTTAAAAAGAAAAATGTTTGAAATTCATTAAAACACAAGCAAAGACTGAAGTTTCTACGCCCCAAATCAAGCAAGGCAAGTCAAAATAACGGAATTTATTCAAGCGAAAAGTAATCATAACAAAATTTTGTCAACCTCAGACAATTTGTTAAGTGATAAAAGATTATCAACAAAAGCTCAATGTAGCATTTTTGTAGAATGTACACAGACCATTAGATGACTTGCGAGTAACGTGTTGCCGAAAACAAATTTGAGGTTTGCTAAAGTAAATGAAAACTCCGCAATTTTTATACTGGCCAGTTACTTGTAGGTCCTAAATAAACACAAATGCATTTTAAATGTAGGCGTTTAAATAAAAAAGAGGGTTTATTACAGAGGTAAAAAGATTTTCTAATAGATAACCATCCTTCATATAATAAGAGTATCCGGCGTTATATTTATTTTTTGTTTATTTAACGTTCGTTATTTAAATATGAAGAAAAAGTTGGTTGGACATATTTTTTTTTTGTAGAAATCAACATTTTGCGATCTTTCATTTAGACGCATAAATTAATTGTAACAGTAATTTGTGTGTAATTAAAAAAAAGCTTGAGTATGTTTCTTCGCGATAGTACAATCGTCGTGTAAGAACCTGTATAAAAACGAAATATTTTATAGATTTCTGATAAATCACCAACAGAATGAAATGTGTGCCACTATTTCAAGGAAAAGGACCAGCTTCCCTAAACTAGGTCTCCCATCTCAGGGTCGCTACTAAATGGTTAGCAATTCATTACATGTCGACACATCCATTTAATCAAACAACCACTGTAATTCACAATACCCGTTTCACCAGTTATTAATCGTACAAACGTATTTCTTTTCTTGTGTCCTAAGTCTAAATGTGTCGATAACTTGACATATTTCGTTGTTTTTTTCTTTTTAATGGAGACTCATGCATATGACTTCTTCAGATCTGACATTGGAACTCAAATGCGATGATAGAGCAGTAAAAGAATTATATACCACCCGACCAGAAAATTGCTTTGAAATAGCAAGTCATATACTTTCTTTCCCGGTCTTGTGTATTTCAATGACAATTAGTGGAATTTAATAGGATAAGATTCTTTATATAAATCACAACAGAATAAACCGAACTGTAGTGCCTTGTGGAACACCGTAGGATATTGGGAGATCGTCACTAATATTCTGTTCAATTTTCATACACTGAAACCTCCCATTTAGATAGTTTTTAAAAAGTTCCAACTGCAATTTTCTGTTTTCATTCTATTCCAGCGTTTTTTAAGAGATTTGGGATAGAGACTATTTCAAAAGTTTTAGAATAATACAGGAAAATTGATAAGTATGATTTAGGTTGGTGGAGATAATATTTATTAGATGGCGAAGTAAAGAGAATGTTTTTTTAGATATTTCGTAAGTCGATAATTCATGCCTTTTTCAAATATTTAGTTGATGATATTATTTTTATTCCTAGTCCTGTAAATTGGAGAAATTTGGGAACGCTTAAATGCATTTGCAAATATACCTATATTGAGACACAAATTGAAAATATAAGTAAGGGTAGTGGCTATTTCCCATTGTACTTGAGCAATTGGTTTGGAATAGAGAATCGATTTATATTGCACATTGATCTTTAGAGTGCCTGGATTAGCCTTTTAACCTCCTGCGAATCCGTGTTCTGATGGATAAATGACTTGGAATTTTGGGATATATTTGGTAGATCTTTTTCGAGCAACAGACCTTTTTCTAATTTCTTACCAATATTAACAATAAAAAATATTTTGTGAATATTCTAAAATCTATGGGTCATTTTCCGCTGATAAAAGTTATTTTGAAAAACTATGTTATTTATTAAAATAAGTCACAATCTTTATAGCATTTCTGTTTTAGTTTTAATTATAGTCCGATTTTTTCAGTTCAACGAATAGGTATTTTAAAATTATGATTTTTCTTACAAGGTGGTATCATCGTACATTGTGGTTCTTGTAGGGGTTGCAAATTTGCTGCAAATTTCACAACAACCACGTGTACTTATAGGTGGCAGTAATTGCTTGCCATCCAATCCGTAGTCTATTTGTTTGTCATATAATGCAATATTAAACCATTACCATCTTCCTCACGCCGACTTCAAGCTGCATCGTTATGTCTGTTGAAGGATCCAGAGTAATTGGTTGCCATCCAATTCGTAGTCTATTTGTTTGTCATATATCTATACTAATATTATAAAGCTGAAGAGTTTGTTTGTTTGTTTGAATGCGCTAACTCCTGGTTCGAATTGATTTTTTTTTATTGAATAGCCCATTTATTGAGGAAGGTTTTAGGCTACATAACATCACGCTGCGACTAATAGGAGCGAAGAAATAATGAAAAATGTAAAAAAAAACGGGGAAAATTATTCATCTTGGAGGGCTTCCGTTGCGTGCGCTGCGAAAACGGTTCTAGATACCAAAAAAATATGTATGAAAGAATTATTCCTCTTAAAATGATCTAAAAAAATGTCCACGACAGTATATGTCTATCTTTTAATGTTAACTCACTAGAATCGTTTTTATGGTGATTCAATTTGGATATGTCGCGTTGTCAAGGTCGGGAAACAGCTGAAGTGGTTGTTTGCAAAAATAAATATGATGCTCAAAATAACTATTCCACGCGGACGAAGTCGCTGGCACAGCTAGTGCAACATAAAAACAATAGCCATCTTCCTCACGCCGACTTTAAGCTGCATCGTTACGTCTGTTGAAGGATCCAGAGTTACAGCAAGGGCGGAATAAAAAAAAAAGGTGTGAGGTAACATCAATATGCCAAATTGTTAACTATTTACTTTGTACGCTTTCGAATGGCAATCACAGTAAACTCATCGCAATACAAGCCAATACGGGTGGTCATAAGAGGAAAACGAGAAAGTGTAGTGGTGGAGAATAAGTTTGGTAAGTTTGTCAGTTAATGGTAGTAATAGACGATGGAATTGCGCTTGGTGAAGCAACGTCGCAAAATAATTGGATAAGTCCGAGGTTGTTCTTCCTAAAAGTGTACTTACATTTTGGCGTTTTCGTGTGCTAATTGCAATACTTGGATGTATCAATAGTCTAGGCATAGCCCATGCCGGCTGATTATTTTGCAGAACTTTAATTTGATCGGATTTAATTAATCGTTATTGAATTAGGTGGATTAATAAGAATATCTGAATTGAGTGCGTGATGAGGTTACAAAATCATACATGTGTAAATAAATCGTTCACAGGAAGGAGAATTATTAAATTGATTCGATTGCGATTGTTAGCTTTCTTAAAAAATAGACGATTTTGTTATGGAATCTCTCATTGTCCAAAAATGGAAAGTATGCTGGTATACGTCTTCCATATTATTGTATCGTATGTGTGTGATGTCTGGCCAAACTAACCTGTAGCCCTAGACAAAATGCACGCACGTCTTTTCTATTCTATTTCTACTATTATAATAGACTAAGCGTTTTCTATCGAAAAATGCTAGACAAAGTGTATCTACTGATAGAATGGCTGTGTCTACCGTGACAGTAGAAAATAGAATAGAAATAGAAAATAATCTACCGTGTTTCGCTTTAAGTTCCTTTGCTTAAAGAGAAAAAATGCCATTAGGAGGAACTTCAAAACATTTCAAACGTGCGTACTTCACAATTATTTACCTACATTAATTAGGACAAAATTAAACAAACTTTGGATTTGAAATTAAAAATCGTTGCGTAGACATTTATTTAGAGGTAAGTATGAGATTTACAATTAATCATTACAAAAGCGAGTGTCAGTATTGAATTCAAATTAGCTTTGTTTACTTACGGTTGTTTCAAAATGACATAATATTAATATTTATACAATCAAGATTATATAAAAAGTTTATCAAATTAAAGATCCATACTATTATTATAATTGTAAAAGTAACTCTTGTCTGTCTGCATTTTTAGGAATAATTTGGCAAAAACACACTATTTTGAAACAACAAACAAACAATCTATCACCAATCTATTGGGTATGAGCAATCGCTTTGTTGAGTAGAAAATAGAATAAAACCGTATCTATTTTTTACGTCACAAACTACATTTTGTCTATGAATTTGCATAGAACTCTTCTACTGTCAAAATAGAACACAGACGAGCGATAGAATAGAAACACAGTTAGCATCTTGTCTGCGAGTTTTCTATCAGCGTCATCAAGTCACGTGACATATCTACTGGAAATGTCAGTTCCATACATTTTTTATGTTATCTATTATAGAAAACGCTAATAGAAAGGCATTTTGTCTAGGGGGGCTGACTGTGCGCCGAAAATATTCCAGACGTCAACCTGTATGAAATTAGTGTAGTTCTACCATAATTTAACTCTGACAGAAGTAATAGAAAATATTAAAGTAGAAATCTCCAGATACAACTCCATACTACTCCATACATAATATGAAAATACGACAAATACGAACTGTTATTTAAATGTAAAATTGTGCAAGCCGAAATAATTGATAATCTTGCCATTCTAAGGTACAGGTTTCTTTAAACATTTCCCCAAGAACGAGTGATGTTCTTGGGGAAATATTTTGAAACATCTATCTTGAAAATATTTTCACAAAGTGTCATTGAATTACTATTGTGTGAATTTAAAGATCATATGAAAGACATGAAGCAGATGAATATAATACTCGTATTAAAAAGGAAGAAAGTATCTAAGTATCTGATATGATACGGCAACAATATAATTTATTATTTATCATATAAATAATGATCCAAATAGGTAATAATAACACTCCAGAGTTTCTTGCCTTCTACTTTTCTTAGTACTTTTCTCCTAATTTGTAAACAGATGTAGAGTCTTGTTCCAGAACTTTGTTCCTTTTTCGATAATTTGCGGAGATATTGACTTTTGTTTAAAAATATCGCCTCACACTAGGATTTTTATCCGGTATCGTGGATGCAGTTACAAACATTGTTTCACATCCTCAAATGCTCAAACTGGAATATTTTTTTGAAAATTATACAAAGTATTGGCCCCGTGCGGGAATCCAACCCACGACATGTTGCACAGTAGCCGATCACTCGACCGCTGCGCTAAACGTGTTGTCGTACGGAATAAGTATAGAAGTTCATACAGCTAATGTACAATATATTTTAAATAGAAGTTCATTGATTACTATTAAATAATATCAGTAACTGCATGTAAGGGCCCTGATTATTTAAATATCGTTGAATTGAATATATAAATAATTACATTATATTATGCCTCTTTTTCATTGGGGCAAACTGATCTAAAATCGGTCAAGTCTATTTTTGAGCTTAAAGTTGTACGTATATAAAATCACAACTGTTTTACCTAATGTTTTAGGCAAATAAGTACTCACACTACGGAAATTAATTAAACCTCATAGTAGTAGGTGGAAAGTCTGTTGACAAAGATATAATTACAGTAAACTTCCTTAATCAGCTCTTAATACTTCCACGGGAATAATGCAAACAGCGCTCATAAATGAAACTATAAGATAAATATATCGAACACTATCTACTTCGGAATAAATATTTTTGCCACATAATAGTAACACACGTAGATAAAATTTGGTATACAATTGTTTACTTTTTGATAGTCGTACACGTCTATTTCGGAATCATATTTAAAAGCCCTGCATAATGTGATAGTTGTATAAATGTATTATGCATTTATACATTTAATTAATTAAATCTATATTCATTTAAGAATAGGTTAATATTAGATTGTGAGATTTCTTAAATTTACCTCCAGTTTGCTAAAAGCTTTGCAGTTCTACCTACATAAAATAGCTCAACGCTTTAGTATCTAGTATGAGTCAGTGAAGAATTTAACTCGAGATAATAGAGAGCTCTTTGAACCGATAACGATGCACGAACGTCAAAGCCATTGTTCGAGATTTAACTGGACACTATAGACTTAAACTATCGCTTATATACCATAAGAATGATATATTTCTCTCTTATTTTTCTCATTCTTATATTATTGTAGATATGTTATCCAATTTTGATTAAATATTAAATACCCACTGCTGCTTGTTTGGAGGTGTTGTAATATTTATATGCATATAGGGTAGATTTGACTGTATGTAGCTACTGTTAAGTGAAACTCATAGCTTAATATGTGCTTCGTATTGAAGTACGTCTATTGTAGATGTGTGAGTATGGCATGGCAGGGTTGTCGATGTGTATATGTAGTGTGGACTCATAATTCATGGAGCTTTCATTCGATGTATGTTGTGCGAGACGTTTTCGAGTCTTTCGCTGTAGCAATTTCTTTTCTTTGGCTGTACATGCGATGAGAATGTGTAAATTATGGATACCGGTTGGCATGGATAGCCTTTGCACTGATCTTGTAATTAGGCAGTCCAGAATACGAACCCGCCATGTATCAGTCAAATTTCATTTACACTTTTATCCAAAGCTCTTATGGTGATAAAAAACATCATGAAGCAAAGTACATACAGCAGTAAAGAGATGCAAAGTTAAATTAAAGTAAAAAATAAATTGAAGCACTGATGATAAATTTTAATATAAGTATAACATTATTTTAGTAAAGTAAAAAATTTTTAAAGTAAGGAAGTATAATAAGTTTATGTCACGTTTTCTTCATATTCCCTATTTTTAATTTGACAGTGTATTTATAATGTCACATCCAAAGATGCAACAACGAAACAACAAACAGATAGAAAGGTCAAAGAAAACAAAATAATACTTTAAATAGTAAACATATAGTTAGTACAAAAAGAAACGGTTGGCCGAAAGTATATGTGTACACATGTACGAGTAGTTTCGGCCAGTAAGTGTGGTGAAGTTTCCATAAATTTTTTGTCCGAGGACAATAAACTCACATTTTGAGCCATCATCATTTGAGATTAAGCGCTGAAGTACTATTGCAAATACAACTATAAAATGATTTTCTATAATGCTACTGTGTAAGTAGAAAACAAACGAAAGAATACTGTCAATGTTTATTATTCACTCTAAAGATGTTTATGATGTTTCTGATGGGCGAGATGAAGTCTCATAATATTAAAAAAAAATATCTGTAGACAAATACATTATTCACTTCAGAATTAGAAGAAAAATGAAGTCAAATTTTTCAAAAGTAAATAGATAGACACTTTTCACGTTTCACATAAGGATTAAAAATATGTACTTCGATATATATTAATGAAAATTAACAAAATCGAACACATATATGTAGATACATTTCATGTTGCACTTACTGTGATTTTATTTATGACTTTTTTAAATTACTTTTCTTAATACGTATGCTCTATGTCTATATTTTTTACTATTTTAGACAACCAAGAAGAGATCGCAATAATAATAATATACCTTATAAGTAATCTGCGAAATTGATTGAAAGCACTCGTGCTCTGAATTAAGTAGTTGTGATGAAGAAGCCAAGGCCAATATTCTATTTTCCTTATCCTCTAGGATTTGTATGAGCTTATTAATAAGCCATTTATATTTAAGTTAAATATTCTAAATATTTATAAGGAAGATCTTTGAAAATAATAGCTAAGTTAATTAATTATTAGAGACATTAAATTTACGTCTCGTTAGTTTGTAATGAAAAATTTAAGTTTTTCCAAGTTTGTTTGTAAAAGCCATGACGTTTTGACTTGTGTTTAATCATATTTTAAACAATATTTATAAACGGTCTATAGAAATTTCTAAAATTAAATACAAATCTGCTATGGGAATGAAACATGTGCTTTAAAAATGTTATTGATTATTAATATTACTTTTGGTGGTGTGTTTGCAAGTTACTCTTGAGATATTTTATTATGAAATAAACCAGTCTGTGATTGGAACACGGGCTGTGTTTCATTGCACATACGAGTACATTACAGTGGCTAATTAATTTAGTAGGAATTAGGTAGTTAGTACCAAACCTTGTTAATAATTGAAACAAATGTAAAGTCTGGAAAGCAAATAATCGCTTACGCCATTAATAATAATGGCATAAGATATCCATACACTGTGGTTAAAAAGCTTTCCAAATTCTATGTAAAATATATTTATAGTCAGTTAAACAAGTTTAATTTACTGCGATGGTTGTTAGTATAAAAGATCTGATATTTCATGTCTATAGAAATTTCTAAAATTAAACACAAATCTGCTATGGGAATGAAACATGTACTTTAAAAATGTTATTGATTATTAACATTACTTTTGGTGGTGTGGTAGTTGCAAAAATATATTTATAGTCAGTTAAACAAGTTTAATTTACTGCGATGGTTGTTAGTAAAAAAGATCTGATATTTCATGCAGGTTTCTGCAAAACCAGTTCTGTAATTCTCATTCTACAAATAATCTTTCAAATATTGAATGTTTAGAAAACAGATAGAAACTATTAATCACTTTAAATATAGAAAACGTTGCCGTGAAGACAAATGCAAACCTTCATGTAATTGGGAAACTGTAAAAAGTTTTTATACTACGTTATCGCAGATCACATGTAGTCTTTGTGAATTGATGCAATTTTTTGTAAAACGGAATGAGAGTCGATGGTTATTTTCAATTATTCGATGCAAAAAACACTTTTCCAACAACATTTGGAATAAAAATAATATCCATCGATTTCGGATTACGACAATGGTGTCAATGAAATATCTTGACTTAATTACTGCTTAATATATCAAAAGACTAAGTGATAACACACAAACTACAAATTCTATAAAAAATCAAAAATAAATAGATTCGAAATTGCCAATAAAGTTATTTACTTGAGTCCATTATAAGATTTTCTACATCTATATCCGGAAATAACAAAATCCATTTTGTCAACTATGTAACCGAATAGAATATCAAACATAGCATAGAAACCAGAGGCGAACTATTTTATGTAAGCCTGATACTAATCCAACCAACTTTATCAGAATTGATAAGCGTTGCCATTACCAAGAAAATAATACATTCTTAATGGAATAGCACTTGGCGTGAACCCTTGTCGATCTGTACACATCCTTCGTACGCATTTTTTTCTTATTCCCATATATTATTCACTTATTGAGTCTGACAAAATCCTTATCCTCCATTCAGTTACGGTTTAAAAAACAGAAATGCGGGGAATTACAAAATGTCAGTCTTATTTAATAATTTTAGCTGGGAAAATTAGGTGATTCTTAACAAATTATTTCTAAAAGCATCATTGTGTTGACTCACCTCCCGCCCATTAAGTGCGAAGGTGAGGTTGGCTGGGGGGTGCGCTGGCGGCGAGGCACAGGTCGCCCGTAGCGTAGATCCCACTCCGTACCATGATCGGTCTGACACTAGCTTCGGACCCCACTCTGGAGGCTCTGCAAAAAGGCGTAATTATTATTATTATTGACACATCAACTAAAAGATTCTAATTACTGGACAAAGAAATAAAATTTGCGGCTTTCTATCGTTATTTGCCAGAAAGACTCAAAGTTTCACATTCTAACCACCGCTAACATGAGTGCTATAACAGCTGTCTCAAAGGTATGCACCAAGGAAACCTCAAGTATTGTGTAGCTTTCGTCCCCATGGCTATCAGTTTTGCGAGCATTATAATTATCGTCATCATAAGTGTATTATCTCTTAATCATACCTTGAGGAAACGTAACACAGTATTAGCAGCAGTCTTAAAGTAAATTTTGAGGCGAACAATTTTCGTTTGGTTACCTTCAGTTATATGTGCAGTAAAGTTAATCGAGTAAATAAATGTACTTGATGTGGGATTTAGATTAAACTTAACTTCTGCTTATACTTATACGTGATCATTACAGTTCAAATCCGATCCATTCGAGGGGCCAAACCTAACTATATTGGAGCCATTAGACCTTAGCAAACCATGCTGGCCCAGTGCGGGATGGTTGATTTCACATATACCTGTTAAATTTCTTCCTTTCTCATTGTAGTATCAGAGAAAGGTAAATACGAATTTCAAAAAACGAAAAAATACATTGGTACTTGGCACGATTGACCCCGGATCTCCATAGCGACATCTACGCAAATTATAAAAAATATTTTTGCTAAAGGAAGTTACAAAATTGTAACATTAAAAGTTTAAATATTGCGTTTAAAACGTTTGATCTGCACGGTCATTAATCATGGTCTTTGTGAACAAATAATTCTGTAGACGGCAGTAAGTGCTAAACTTAATAAAAATAAACGAAGATTTTCTCATAATATCACGGCAAGATCAGCTCTATACAGTAGAGCATTGCGTAATAAATTGTGGTGCGTACCTACTCAATTCTCAAGAGAGAAAATTGATTTAGGAAGTTGATTGAATTTAAGAAAATCTAAGATACAGACGAAATTATTGTTAAGTGGTTTCGTTTCGTTATTGACATCTTCCAAAAGTAATGTAATAATTGTTCTGATTCACACCAACAAAGATATGATTTACTTATTGTACTGGAACAACCTCAATTAAATTTTTTAAATAAGTATTACAAAATTAATCTATGAAAATAAAATAATATATAATGGTTAGATATAATGCTTTCATTTCAAACATAATTTTTTGAGCACATCATATATCATACATTTACATACATATAACCACATATATTCTGCCCGTAAGGTGGTAAGGTGGCATCTTAGGGGCTAATTAAACACCAACTTTCCGACAATTTGTTGTCCTTTCAGATTATTATTAACATGGAGTCTATTACCAGTGTCCAGGCCATTTCTCATGAATGTAATTGCGGTTAAATGCACTGAGTCGGCTCTTATGACATTGACGGAGGAAAGAGGGTGGTCACATATGTATTTTTAATCCGTCCCTGCACATAATTTATTTATTTTTGCTTAATCAAACAATATACTGTGGCATGTAAGTAGTTTATGAAAAAATGTACGAATGCAATATTAGGTTTGTCACTTCGGCTTCGGCTTCACCGTGAGGCAAAAAAATCGAATTACGAGTATGTAACGTGTTAGAAATATGTGTTCTTATTGCCACAAATACTTAATAACGCATATAAGACACGTTAACATGTAAAAATACATTTTAGACTTTATTATTATATAAGAATTATTATAATTTAATATTATAATGTATAATTGTAATTACTAAATCATAAAATCATACGAATAAATTGTTGCTTAATACAAGTTCTGTAAAACCTTTAAAAAGCAACGAATAAAATGAATCGTAGCAATTACACAATTTAAATGTTCAATTTGAAATAACAGGTGCGCCAGAGAATTTATTTGATGAAAATATAATTCGTCATCTAACAAGGTAATGAAACATAATTGCGTAATCAAACGATGAATTGATAAAACGCGAGTCAAGCCATTGCTGTTCTCTTTATTATTTGAGTTAATATAATGCTGATAATGCGCCTTTCTAAGTAGTATTTCCTTTCTGGTTTGTTATTAATCGAATAAAAAGTATTTTACCCTGATGATAAGTAGTTACAGTACATGTGATTCCTGTTGCATAAGATATAGAGTCCCAGTTTAAACTGGAATAAAGTAATGCGAATACCGCTGCTTTGCGGCAGAAATAAGTATGACAGAGAAACCCAGCAGACAATCCTTATATAAACTTTCTCCCAGTCGATTTATTATATACAGTCAAAAGATCGTAAAATTACTTAGCATGACGATTACTTTTATTCTTTTCAGATCTTTTTTAAATTATTATTTCACACATAGAATGCTTGCTAAAGTATGTGTTCTAGAAACAATCGCAGACTATATAATGGTAAACTTATTTGTTAAACACAATAGACAGATAAGTAATTATTACGATTATGAAAAGTTTTGGTTAGTATTTAAACATTTATTTACCAATTCGTAATCACAAAATAAAATTTTAGGTAAAGTTAATGTCATGTCATGTTAATGTCTGTGAAGTCATGAAATCAGTTCAAAACTGTTTAACAGCTGAATAAATTAGCTACTCCTTGAGTGATGGTATTAGTAAACATTTTGGTAGCAGATTCAAGAGATCTTATAGTTCATTATATTCATTACTATTGTTTATGTATGTAAAAAATTTGTGGACTTTTAGTGGTGCTATAGTCTCGGCACTGATTGTTTAATCAGATAGTCCAGGTTGGTCCTGCCAATATCTTTAAAATACTGATTCTGATTCATCGTAATTGACTAAAGTCTAACTTAGTTATCGTAGACGTGTCCCTTGGTAGAAACGTATATTAGCTGTCATGAAGATATTAAAATAGCTGAACATAGATTTGTTGCATTTATTTAATATATCTCCTTAGAATATCAACTTATCAAATATTATAGAAAATAGTCCTTTCTCCTCAGAATCATAAAACTACATGCAATAACAGGCAAAGAAGTCTACCTCACTATTATTATACCTATATAAGTACTGTGATAGCTACACATCACATGACAAAATTATCAGTTTCTTTTGAGGATTTTCTTGAAAAGATAAAAACATAAAATAGTTTTATATAAAAAGTGTTAATTCTTAAAATGAAATACACATGTTATAAATAATATAAATATATATCATGTATAACATGTGTATTTTATTTTAATTTAAAACATACAGTAAATGAATATGTATACAATGTAAAAAAGCCAATAAACGCTATAATGCGAGAAGATGGTTTACATTTTCTCATTTGTAGGCATTACCGACGGGCACCTTTATATTAGAATCTTGATTTGTTTTGCCTCAACAAACATTTTACCTCTGAATGATACAAAACGAACTCGAAACGTGCTCTATATAGCGTTGTAGGTATTATCCTGAAATAGCTGGACAAACACTACCTGCGTAATTGAATAGAAATTCTTTTTCTTTTCCTTCTTTACAAACATCATAAATTTTAAATGTCACAGTTAAGTAGATACTACAATCATAACATACTTATGTGTGCTTCTGTAATTTACTTGCTTATTTCCTCTTAAAGAATCTATTTCAAATACAATTACTTAAAAAGATATGAAATAAGGGATGAAGTGTATATGAGATTGAAATTAATATGAATATTCACCAATTTTTGTAAATATACTAATCGAAAGCTAATTATCACTTTAACTTTAATAAAATATGCTTCATTTGCCGTCGGCAACAGTGACGATCTGAAAACTCGTAATTAAAAATATGGCATGTTACGTAAGCAAAATTCTAAGGGCAAACATATAGCATTAAAAGTGAAAAAAGACCAAATCAGAACAATCCATATTTCATGCGGTTTAGCAGTGGGATTCCGTGTAAGCATTCTCGTGTCGTGACTTGATACATGGTGTGACTCGGCCGATGCCTCCGTTTCTTGTGTGGCTCACGTACCGGGTTTTACTAAATCCCAAGCGGTCGTTCATCACTGAATTGATAGGCCGTTTATTTTTTCTTACTTTCTCATGGATATTTACGAAAGTTCGGATAAGCGAAAGTAAAACGATAGACGTGGTCGTAATTAAAGTCAGAATTACAAAATGGATTTTGCTATGCAAATTACTTGGGTTCCATTTTCAATCAAATGGTTTTGCTTCTTTTCAATTAAATCCGATTTCGATGTTGGAATTGTATAGACTAATAGTTACTAATTGAATTTAAAATTACGAGACTTTCTTGTGTTTTAGCATGCACTGAAATACTTCACGGCTTCATACACCAATTGCCCTCTTGTTTGTATGTATAAATCATTGATCACATTTAACCAAGTTTGTGCTCGCGACTTCGTTTGCCTTAGATTTGAATTTGGAGGTTATGCTTATTTAGTCAAAAGCTTGAAACTTGAAAACTTTGTGCGCTTTATAAACAAACTTTAAAACTGTGTTTTACAGTTATCGTTTAGGAAATGAGTTTAAGAAAATCATATATTAGCGCACGCCTATGTAAGTGTATAATATCTATATGTGTGCAAAATTTTTGGACAATTAGTTCTGTTGTTTGAGCTGTGCATTGATAGATCAGTTAGTCTGTAACAGTTGTCTTTTAAATTTATATATATATATACATATTTGTATATACAGAGATAACAAAGTTGATATAACATCGCTCATAACCACAGAATATAAAAGGTTCTAGATTAATGCTTTGTTCATTTTTGTGCAGATAGAACTTACTTGGTTCAGGAAGGGATTTTCGTCAATCTGTCCATTAGTTTGTATATCCACCTAAATTAAGTTAGCGCTTTCCCAGGACAGCTATTAATTTAGTGTGGAGGTCGCGGCATATTGCACAGTCGTTGTCATTCATTATATATTTAAGTATGTGTTCTATCTGTCGCGAGTATAGAAATAAAGTGTTTTGATTTAATTAACGCTTTTGAATGAACAAACCATTAAAGTAATTGTATCAACACTTTAGGCATTCAATTTGTATATTGAAAGTATTTTGTTTAGAATTCGAATGTAATACACGAAGCGTAATAGAAGAAGAAATAACATTGACTAACATAATAGCGGATGTACCTACCTATTTTTTTACAACAGAAGTTACTTGTGGATAATATCATATTTCTTGCTTTTATGTGATGAAGAATACATAAAAAATTGATGGAAGAAATAGCTTCTGCTTCTAGTTAGTTTTTAATGTGTTTGTTGCACAATTCAAAAGAGATTATTAACTTAAATTCTCATACAATCATTCGCAAATTATTAATTGGATAAATTATGATTAGGGTTAAGGAGTTTAAAATTCATGGGGTGATTTGGTTCGTGGACTAAAAATTGTGGGCCGAAATGATCAAAAATACAAACAATCGATTGCATGTCGAATAATGCTATCTGTGGTATTTAATCGATTCAATTCCAACCCAGAGATATAGACTAATTCATTCTACTATAATAATAATAAGTGCGTAGGAAAGTGACGATCCCATCGCCCGCTGGTGGGGCATTTAATGCCCCTTGACTGCCATAAATGCCCCATCAGTGCAGTCAGTCTCCCTCAGGGCAGCTTGTGGCGAGATGTCAGTGAGTTGCGTCACCGAGGGTTCCGATGTGCTTCAGGGGGGCGTATGCCACCCGCCTCTGTTTTGCCTTAACCAGCCGGACAGAGTGGAGTCGCAAGAGCAGATGCTCGAAGGGTGGAAGTGTAATAATGTCATAACGCCGACGGCGTCTCGATCGCTGTCGCAGACACACCTCTCTACACCTTTAGCCGTTCACACCAATGTTGCTCTCTTCGCACCAATATTGGTCTGCTTTTTTGGGGGGCCCATTTAGTGAGTGGCGAGTCACCACCTACCTAAACTTATACTATACCTATATTTAAAATCAATTAGGAGGCTTTGAGAAGGCAGGTGACCGGAGTCTCTTCCATAGTCCGGGTCTCATTACCACCGAAATTGAAATGCAATAGTCCACAGGCTTTTTGAGCACTAATGACAATAGTTTCTGTGCATCTAACGCGGTGTAGTCTTTGGCTGCAATTTTCATAATGCAGATAGAGATTGGACTCAGTTGGTACACTCCACGCACACTTTCATTAAATTTCGCTTAAATGGCCTCTACGCGTTGGATCTGTATCCCCGTGCACGCCTTATAAAGGTCCGTGTCTTATAAAGACGCGTGATGTTAGCTACAATTATAATAAATATTTGTTACACTTACACCAATTAGCCTAGCCCAATCTAAGCTCTGTAAGGCTTGTGCTACGGGATCTAGGGTAACGGATAGACATTCATATATTATACATATATAAATATTTTTTTATAGAAATATATATCAACAACCATGACTAAGGTACAAATGCTCGCATTCATCACACAAACATCTGCCCCTACCGGGATTCGAACCCGGGACCTCAGAGATGGCGACATCTTGAAACCGGTGTACTATCCACTCGACTATGGAGGTCGTCAAAAACTATAAACCGACATCGTTCACAGTATGTAATGATTTAAATTGAAATAAAGTATTAGCCTTGGCCAGGCATTTGCAATATAAAAGTGGGTAATGTATGATAGATCTAATTCCAAAACTATACATTTTACTATCAATAATCAATCGATTTATGAATGTGCTACACCATTTTTAGATGAGCACTACCTACTAGACTTTTTTTAGTTTCAAACACACATACACTACAATCACACCTGTTTTCCTTGAAGGCTTTGACAGGGTATTATAATAAATATTGCGATAAAAACTAACGTGTCGCCAATTTTCACTGTCCCAGTGTAATAGCAAGTAAGTTTATACACGGCTTCTAAGTAAGTTTTATTCCCAAGCGTTTTCAAAATTAATTACCACACACATCCATTTCTAATATGTACGTAACGTATTTTTATTTAATTTATACTTCATTTGGTATTTTTAAGATAGCAAAATAACAACATTAACACTATGAACAAGATCTTAATCAAAGAACTTGATATGTGACATTTTAGAAATCAAGAACTTTAAACTTCTTCGTGTAAAAAATAATACGTTTTACAGAATATTAGCGTTTGTTTACACAGCTTAGCTAGTATAGTTAAAATGGAAATTCTTTGCACTTTTCTTATTCATCCATTTTCAGTTCAATAAACGTTGGATTGAATGTGAATCTATCTTATTCTGGACCTGTTCCAAGCTTCCTGATTTTTGGCTCAGTTTGAATGTTACAGTTCGTCGGTTGGTGTCGGTTTCTTTTTCTTTATATTATATTCAAATTTTCATTGAACATTTGTAATGATTTAGCAAGTTCCTAATGTAGCTAAATAAATAAATATTATAAATAAATAAATAATATTAAGTTAAAATATTTCAAAATATCTGTTAAAATATTTAAGAGAAAAAAAAATCAAATTACCTCACGTATTGTGATACACTCTTAGAATGATTTATTTAACTGTGCGGTTACTAAGATGATGTTAGTGGTGATGACGTTTCCATTTCTTCTGAATGTCCATAACACATGACTTTGGGAGAACCATAAATTTTAATTAATGTATATTAACTTATTAATAAATTTTATATGGTCTTACCTAGATATGGTTTACCTAGTAAACGTATAGCTTCCAGTTCTTGATAATGTTGGCATTGCGAACCACAATGCATATAATGTAAGCTCTGGTAGGCCCGAATCAGACTCTTAGATATGCATATAACCTGCTCTAAATATCTCACGTAAAATTACAATGTCACATAACTTACCGACTACTTCTAAAGGGGCCGAGCGAATCTCAGTATGGAACGTGGGAGCATCCGCTGAAACTTCGCACCGGAAGCGACCCGCCATGGCTGGAGTCGCCTGTTGTAGCACCACACGTCTAGCACCTGAGCGGGATATCTGCAATATGACATACGTTTTAGAATACGTAAATAAGCGTTTCGTAAAGGGTATTAAATAATGTTTTTTTATACGACTGCAGAGCGGAAGGGTTGAGGGCTTTTAGACTGTCTAAGTAACTTATTGTATGTTCCTTTTTCTAAGTTGTCAGTGCATATAAACTATATATATTTAGTGCAATAGTCTACTATTTTATATTCCAGGCATGCATATGTCAATTTCGATGACTTACACATCACTTGATTTGTCAAAACTTACGAGTGCCGTGCTTTTAAAAGTGAAAACATTGTCTTGTTAGATAATAAATATTTCTAAAGTAATTAAATTTGTTTATCGTCTTTTAATTTATAACTAGAACTACTTAAATTGCTATAAATGTCTAATGAGTATATATAAAAACGTAGTAAGAAAAAATGATTTTAAGTATTTCCTTCTATTTAATTAGTCCCATTTTTTTCCTTCATTAGTAGTTTCTTAATTTTTAGTTACTGGATCTAAGTCACTACCAGTAAATACACAGTTAACTGAAACAGCAATGTATATCAAAGGAATGCCATTACAATTCCCGAGTTAAATAGTAATATACGTCTCTAATAATGTAACGGGTAATTACGGCAACCTACATTGCGCGTGACATACAGTTGCCTGTTTATTAGCTTTGCACTCGCAATACGTCTAGTATTGTATTAAATTTTATACTCACTAACTTTGAGGTTATGACATCGCTTATGAAATAGTGAGTCGGGAATTATGTAAAGCTAGCACTAAGAATAGCTCCATTGTAAGTATAAAAGTTTGGTTGTGTTTCATCCTAGCCTTTCAATAACTTCTGGGTCGTGTCTCAATATCATATTTTCGTTCATTTTATTGAAGCCCATAGTAATAGCAATGTATTAGATTAACGTTGTTTTCGTTATGTTATTCCCGTGCGTATTTACTTATGTGGCGTTACTAGGCTCTTTGATGAGGCAAAATAAATATAGACGTTTATTTAACTCAATAGAGTTTGCTGTGTGTGTTTATAAAATGAGATATAACAAAAAAAAATTACAATCCTTTCTCGAGGGTAAATAAAATTTAACATTCATTATTTTATTTATTTATATTCAAATTACTTTGTGTCTAGATATAATGTAACGAGGATAAGATTGATACAAGTGCGCACTTATTATAAACTTCTTGTTCTGTTAAGGCGTCTTACTTATTTCTCCTCCGATTTTCATTTCTTTGCATTGCTATGTTTTGCTTTAACTTTTGAGATAGTGAAAATACTGGGCACCGTGACTTTGCATCTTATGCTATAGATTCTCAATGTACAGTGTAGGTTTCAGATTTCCTGAGAGTATAAGAGGAGCTACATGTACTACAGGCAGCAGTAATTACTATAAGGTGAGGAATATGCTTGATTGTCAATATCTAACTATAAAAATATTTATTATTGAATTACAGCTCATATATCCGAATCTCCTGATTTGAAAGTCAGTGCTGAAACTATAATCCCACCGACGCTCCAATCATATAATTAACTGAAACGGTTATACGCATTATAAGGGATATAGTTGATTACAACTATCTCCCTTATAATGGAAACTGTATAGCATGTCATTATACGGCTTCTATCGTTATTTGATCAGGCACCCTTAAAACATCACAATGGCGTCAGTGCGGTTTCCAAATGCGTCTCTCAACTGCGTGTTAATCCGAGCATTTGAGTTACTTGTATATTTCTCCATAATAATAATGCTTAAATATCTCTACTATGTGTTTATTTTGTCAAATAAGTAATTAGGGTGCAGTGTGACTAACAGTTATAGAATGTGAGATTTGAGCTTATCGCTGACCCTGCGAACA
Organism: Scirpophaga incertulas; assembly: GCA_036419045.1. Lineage (NCBI taxonomy): Eukaryota > Metazoa > Arthropoda > Insecta > Lepidoptera > Crambidae > Scirpophaga > Scirpophaga incertulas. The sequence goes on along the minus strand of CM071639.1, from coordinate 15,495,692 downwards.
CCCTAATAGTTAATTATTAGAATGTTATTTAATTGTAACGTTATAAATTAGTAGCCTTAGTTGACACTAACATTATAAGTTCTTGTCAGATACATTCCATTGGTTTCTGGGGAAGATGGTAGAATTACAAAACTCATATTATAATGAAAAAATCTATATTTCTTCAGAACTTACTCTCTCTACGTTTTCTAATATTTGAATATTTTGCTATTCTTGATGGCGACAAACCCAACAAATAAGTGAATATTCAAATCGCTTGAGACTTAAGAGAGGGAGTGATGTATTTAATAAAAAAAAAAAGTTTCTTTCTTATTAAAATTTTCGGAAATGAAACCAACTGAAAGTAAGTTAAGCCTATATACTTGTGAGGATACATCAAATAATAAATTGCGCTGGTTGATATTGATTTACATTAAGATGAGGGACGATGGGATCAAGAAGGAGCTTTTGTTTGTATGTTATACACATAAAGCAAATTAATGTTATATACATACTTGTTGCATTTATATCAAGAATGGCAGAAAATTCAATTATTAGAAAACATATTTAGTTATTTATAGTTGTATATATATATATATACAACTTTATATACATATATATACAAAACATTATTATTTATTGTTATTAGACTCAATAACAATAAGATAACAACATAACAATGACATTGTGTTGATTTCGATTTATAAATTTTAGTTTATTTAGCATAATGATATGGCGATTCGCAATCTGCCAAATGAAATTATGTTAAAATAAAAAAATTTAATGGCCGTAAACAAATAAGTTTGTAAACACTTGGTTGGTTTGACCAATGGTTGGACCAAACATTACTTCAAATGAAATTATTGCAAACAAAATTAGCATAACATGAGCAAGCAATAATAGCTTATTACTAATGTATTTACTAGTTATATAACAAGGACTTGTTATTAGCAACGTCCATATTTGGTTTATTACCATCATAACTTTAATATTATATTATCGCTAATAGTATGGCAACGTGCTATTCAAACAGTTTAATTATATAAATATGTTTTAAAATGATTGATGTATTCGACTATTGCATAGGTTATTCTTTGTAATTGTTTCAAGATTTTTAAGTAGTTTGTTATTTAAAGGACAAATATACATACTAATATATACTCGTATTAAGAATAGCACTATAATCTATACATATAATAAGACAGTAAAAATATTTTGTCTGTACATTTAGTATTTTTGACTGAAATGGATAAAGGGGCACTTAAATAGATTATTAGAAAGCAAAAAAAATTTTTTGGAATTTTTTTGTCTGTCTGTCTGTCTGTCTGTCTGTATGTTGTTCACGTTTATCTCCGAAAGTACTGAACCGATTTGCTTGAAACTTTCACTATTTGCTTTGTTTTAACTCAGAATAATATCTAAACTTTGTTTCATCAAAATCGGTTCATTAAAAAAAAAGTTATCGTCATTTTAATGAACTCAAGGCATGATAATATTGCGAATTATAATGTACACTATTCTTACATAACTTACATGGGAAATTTAAAATCTAAAGACAATTCATCATCATGATACAATACATACATAAGATAACGTCTTTATCCCCTGCGGGGTAGACAGAGCCACAGGTTATAAGACCCCCAAGGCCACGTTTAGCATGTTCGTGGGCAGTGAGATGGAACAGGGAACCAAAATACGATGAAACGAAACCAGTTTTTATCAAAATAATATGATAAATGCGAAAGTTTGTTTGTTTATTACCTCTTCACGCTTAATCTATACATATAATAGAACAGAAAAAATATTTAAGTGTAAATCAGTTTCATTACGCATGTTAGTTTTTTTCATAAATCACTAGATGGCGCTGTTTCATTTAATCAATTTCTACGCGCTATTGTAGTTTTTTTCAAATAAAGCCTAATAAAGGAATGTGTTTCGACATAAGGCGAAAATCTCCTTCGTATTTGCTCACGAGTCAGCAGTGCAGAGCATTTGTTTTTTTTAGCCCCTGAAGGAAAAACGAATAATGTGGTATATAAAGAACTTCTTTGAGTTTACTTTACCTCAAGGAATGCTCTAATACCAAAAATATTTTAATCGGTAAAATCGTATATTAATATGATTTGTGTATCAATAACATTCAACTCGAAATTTACGCAGACGAAGTCGCGGGCAACAGCTAGTCCTATCTAAATGTGACTTCACAAACAACAAATTTCATTAAGTTATTATTCCACCAGTTTCATAATTACAGTTCACAGAAACTAACCGACAACAAAACACTATATTACAAAAATTTTCACAAGCACGATCAAACCGATTCGAGGACAAAACACAAAGCAAAATTCGAAGCAATGGCTTGTGCTATTTGTTTTTGGACTCTAAAAGGCTCTGTTTTTGAAATGTGGCTAGCGTATATTGAAATGAATAAAGAGAAATATATTCGTGCATAACGCCGGCAGCGGGAGGGTGACAAAGCAAGCAAGGGAAACTCTTCGGTGAGCGTACTTACAACCTATTTTTTATATGTCGTCCGCACAAACATTAACTAGCTCTGGCGGTTCAGTAAATTTAATTCTCCCTTCGTTGCTATATAAAGAATCAATTATATTCCTTTAACAATAACAGTAGCACAGAATTTGAATGAGTAAAGAGAGTACTAGATTTCTAAGCTATATTAAAACATTTTAAGGTTTTTAAAAAGTTTTATCGATGCCCTTGTCGGTTAATCGATGACTCTTGTTGATTAGGATTTGACAAACGGTCGACGATAGTTGTAAAAAAAATTGTCGGTTATATATTTGATTTTGATTTTTATTTATTGACTTTTATGTAGTCTACAGTTATGTCCGTGTCTCTTTATCATTTTATTAATTAGAAATTTCATTTCCCTAATACTCACTATTGAGTTCTCAAATCTTAATATAAGATAAACTGATCCAATATATATATATATATATACATATACACAAATTATTCAGAATTTGAGTCTGTTTTGGAAGATGCCCTTAGAATAGTATGCTGGGAAAATAAAAAAAAAATGTTGTTTGTGGGGATTTCAATATTAATATTTTAGAGGAATCACATTATATAAATTTATTTAAATCTTTCAACTTAAGGTAGGTACGTATTGCAGGCACTGACTCGAATTACATATACAGCTGCCACTTGTTTAAACAAACTTTTTTGTAACTTTATGACAAGCTTATCATAAATTGTATTAACTCTCACCATAGCGGGCAACTGATAAAATTTGAGCACCATCATTTTTGTTCTAAGCGCGAGATTACTTGAGACCTATCACAAAACGCGGCTTAGACAAATTGAGAAGCAATATTATTAATCAGACTGCAAATTTGTTTACAGAAGTATAATCCAATAATCTATACCATAATTTATTTAATGTTATAATAAATGAATGTAAAGGTATATTTAAAAAGAAAGTTATAAAATTAAAATACGATAGAAAGAAATTTAGTGACTGGGCTACTCCAGGCATATAGGAGACTATTTGACCTATACGCTCAAAAAGTAACTTTTAGTGACCCTGCACTTATAACTTATGTTAGAAATTATTGTAAAATATTGAAGAAAGTGTATCTGTGCACTAAATCTATGCTTATTAGTCACGAAATTTGATCATTAAATTATTATTAATTATTATTGACCAGGAAACTGGTAAGCTGTAGATTCACTCTCATTAGTAGTTAATAATAAACAATTAAAGTCAAACAATGAAGTTGCGAATGCATTTGAGCTCTTTTTTTCTCGCATACCTACAGAAACTACAAGTAGTCTCAGCTCTTGCCGAAGTGAAGCCATAGCCCTCTTGGGGCAGAATGTACAGAAGTGCAACAAGGTTTTTAATTTTTGTCACATTGATGCTAATATTATTTTGAAAACATTCCGTTCTATTAGTATAAAAAAAAACTGAAGACTTTTATGGTATTTCGACTCGTATACTTAAATCCACAGCACAGGAATTTGCTGCGCAACTCGCGTTCATTTTCAATTTATGTGTTGATGAAGGTGTTTATCCTGACCTTGTGAAAAATAGCAAGTTAAGTCCATTATTTAAATCAGGAATTAAAAATAATCCTGTAAATTATCGACCGATTTCCATTCTATTAGCACTTAGCAAAATTCGAAAAATTATATGTAATCAGCTAACCGATCATTTAACAGGAAATAACATTATACATATAAACCAGTTTGGCTTCACCAAAGGACGTTACACTATAGATACTGGAGTTGCACTTCTCAAACACATTTTTAGCGCTTGGGAATGTAAACAGGATGCGATTGGTATTTTTTGTGACCTATCGAAAGCTTTTGACTGCGTAGATCATCGGACCTTATTAAATGAGCTGAAGCATTATGGTGTCTCTGATGCAGCGTCTAGACTAATGGAATCTTATTAGTCCAGCAGAGTCCAGAAAGTTGTTGTTAATGGGACTGAGTCTGCAAGTACTCCTATAGTAATGGGCGTGCCCCAGGGATCGATATTGGGTCCCTTATTTTTCTTGATATATATTAATGATCTCCCAGAATTCACTGATACTTTGTGCAATACTGTACTATTTGTACATGATACTTCTTTAATATTTAAGGTAAAGGACAGAGGAAACAGCAATATTGACGTTGTAAATAGTACCTACTCTTTCTAAAGTGTTGCACTGGATCACGAATAATTTTTTTTCTTTAAACTTTAATAAAACTATATGTATCAAACGTCCATTATCAAATGTAAGAAAAGTAGATACTATTGTTAAAATGAATAATGAAGTGGTAGAATTTGTTGAATCCAATTAATTCTTGGGTATTACTTTGGATCCGACTTTGCAATGGGATCCACATATTGAGACCCTATCAAATAGACTAAGTTGTGCAGCATATCCTGTAAAAAAAATATAAGACAACTTACAGATGTTAAACGGTAAGATTAATTTACTTTAGTTATTTTCACAGTGTTATGTCCTATGGTTTACTATTATGGGGGTTGACTGCTAGGATAGAAAGTATTTTTGTTCTTCAAAAGAGAACAGTCCGCGCTATTTATACCTACTTAATTTACGAGCAAGGCATTCTCTTAGAGATTTATTTAAAGAGATTATTATAATGGCTTTAGCGGGCCAGTATATTTATGAAAATTTGATTTATGTGTATAAAAATTGTAACACATTTCATACTAATTTCCAAATGCATAATTTAAACACAAGAAATAAAAATAACCTTGCTGTTCCAACATACAGGCTATAAAAAACTAGAGGTTCGTTTATGGACCAATATATAACTTTTTATAAGAAGATTCTACATAGTGTAGCTGAATTGCCTTTTCATAAGTTCAAGGTAACATATTAAGAAGACGCTAATGAGTAAGGGCTATTACAAAGTCAATGATTATTTAAATAATGCCAATTCTTGGTGTTAATTTAAAGACATTACATTCTAAAGTGTAACTATTTATTTTCCCGTATAAATTGTAAACACCTATGTATATTGTATGATAACGACATAATTTGTTGTAAATGTTGTCATTACTTTTGATAAAGCTGATAAGTATCTTGCGCCCATTCTTCTTATCAGCTAAAAATACGTCCTGAATACATATGTAATATGATGTATGTGTGGTGATAGGAAAAAAATTTGGACGATTCAAAAGAGCTTTCTATAAAGACATATTTGAATAAAGTTTAATTTTGATTTTGATTACAGTATCACAGTTATTTTAATCAAGTGTTCTGTGACCGATCAATTGACATAAAGTTTCTACCTAGGTCACATCATGTATAAAGTAACTAAAACTTATTACGTTGAATAGCACCAGTAAAAGGTGTTCTGTAAAACGAACCTATACTTTATTTTATTTAACTTTATTTTATCATAAAACTAACAAGACGAAATCATTAATTTTACTAAGTTACAAAAATCTTAATTAATTACTTACAGAGTACGTAGGAAATGGAATTGTCAATTTGCACTATTCTATTTGTTAAATCGGGAGATTGCTGGTTGCTGAATTGAGAGTGCACGTGGCCCTGTGCTCCATAAACAACTTTTTCAACTGTGCTAGAATTCTGATACGTACTACAATGTAAAAAGAAATGTTTGAAGTCCTTTATCAAGTACGGAGTTTTCGAAGGCATGTTAAGTATGATTTTCTATGAAGGCTAGGCTTCAGTGTTTTTATATAAAAGAGTAATAAGCATTCATACTGCTAAACATTCGCGTTTATAATATTAGTATTGATTTTAATAATATACGTACTTTTCAAGTTTGGGGTGAAAATTATTATTATCGACTATTATGACATAGCCGATTCATTATCATACACTTTCGTCACATCCATTGATTAATTATATACTGGCCATACCTTTAATTTTATTAGATATAAAACCTAAAGCCAAAAATCTTAGATGAAACTTAGGAAAAATTACTGTACCATATATCATAATAACACCCCAATCTTTAAAAACAACCAGAAATTAGTATCTGATTACATACATAAATTTGATACCAGTCTGCCGTACCCTTTATAAATTCAATCCCTCCATTGTTTTCATTATAGCTCGTCTACGTCCCATCGTAATGGGTCGGGTGAAATATTTCAAAAGTAGGTGGCCCCAAATATTTACTGCTTGAATTTGCTAGAGATCAAATTTCGAGGTTAATTGGATGCCGAAAGTAGTAAAATTTAATCAATAATAAGTTTTGACGATAACACTGAGTAGTCTTAGCTTGAAAATATAATTGTCTTGGTTTCATTCCAAGTCAGCCAAAAAGAAAGTATTAATAAACCTAGTTCTAAATATACAAACAAATAAAGCTGTACATTTTTCTGAGAAGTGATTTTAATTATATAGCTTTCCAACTAACTATTTATATAGCTTCAATAAATCAAATTTCACGTGTAAAATATCTTTGAACAGCAATCAAAATGAAAATATAAAAGTTATATATATTAAAAAGTTTAATATATATTAATTTGTCAAGCAGATACTTCTAGACGTCAACACTGTATATATGCACAGGCATAACCAAATCTCCATCATGAACTCTTTTTCAAGGATGGCCTCTTAGATACAAAAATATCATATTGTAAAGACCCGCCGATACGGGTATCCTTAAATGATTGTACTCGAATGTATCAGAAACGGTTTCTCATTACGGAATACTGCTTGTTAACAAACCTGACATCGTACTGATGGACATGGTGGAGTCGTAGATGTGGATTTAGCAGACGTTGCTACGTTTATCGACGAGAACTTCGTGGAAAACGAATCACATTAGACAAAATATCTGAATCTGCCATATGAGGTTGTCTATGTGTGTCGAGAACTTCAGTTCTGTATGGAGATGAGTCGTTACAGCACCATCTCAGGCTGAATGTATGCAGATTTTATAATTAGAGTTATAGAGGCTTAAAACATTCACATTACATCTGACTGAACCTAAGCTAACCATATATGCTTACGGCATTCTTAATCAACACATGAAGCTTTGGCACTCCCCATCAACCAGTGTGATGGGAAATAATCCAAAGCTCTCCATGGTGATTCCCATGAATAGAAAGGAATAATATGTTTTCGAAAGATAATAGAGCCTGTCAGGGAGACGTGCTACTAGTTTCCGAAAGAATGAAAAAATGTGTAACTGAAGTGGAAATGTGAGCACAAGGCTCCTTAGACTGTAACTGAAAGTTGGGTTTATCCGTTAATTTGTTGTAGGCGTATATGTTAAAAACAAATCCGTAAAGGGATTAAACAAATCCATAAAGGCATGAAGTGAAAGAGAGGAGTTTTGAGTTCGCGTGGAGTCTGTTAGGGATATTTTGACGAATGAATGCAAGCAAAACGAAAGGATGTTATGTTAGGAGTTAAGAGAGATTAAAGATTAGACTAAATATTTGCTTTCAGGGACTTTTATAATATCAAACACAATGTTTGATCATAAGTAGCTCCACATATATTCGTATATAAGAAGGAGGTCTAAAGACCATAATTGACTTTGTGATTGTAGATAAAATACTGATGTGCATGGCGTATCGTGGAGGAGGTGTTGATACAGGCCACTGCCTGGTAAGCACCCGAAGAAAGCGCTAATTGAGTACACAAACCCGAAAATAGTGTTTTAGAGAAAATCAAAGTGGACAAATCAAAATGTAATGTATTATAAGGATATCAACATAAGAAAAAAAGAGGCATATGACATTTGAAGTTAATGTTATTCTGGAAGTTGTCAAATAGACGAATTCAAGAATACATTTGCTGTGTGTCCCGCGACGTACAGCACTATCTCTGAAAAACCCGCGCATGATTGGTCCGACATACTACGAGCGCTTGCCGTCGGAGTTAAAAAATGAAACCAACGATGAAACATTTGCTTGAAAACTGAAAAATCTTTTGTTAGATATAGAATTGTATTCGATCAAAGAGTTCATGAATTAATATAATAATATTATTATTTTGTTTTTCTTGACATTTGTAAATAATTACTTAAATTATTTAATTTATTGAATTTGACTTTACACTAAGTAATCATATTTTATTATATACCACTTTAATTTTATTATGTAGACAATTCGATGAATTCTACTAAAACATCTGTATTTAACATTTTTTAAATTATTACCAATTTTATTTTATACATAAATATTTTATTATACAGACATTGTTTAAACTATATACTCAATATTATTTGTTAAAAAAAATTGACGATCATTTTTCTCCAATGCATTTTAAAATTTAAACATTAAGTAAAATGGAAGTCGTGAAAGTACAGAATTTTAGCAGTATGGAATATCAATTCATAGTTTCAACATACCAATATAATCAAGAAGTGTACGAATTTAGTATCCATAGAAATTTCAAAGATTTACTGCTGTTTTCAAGAATCAGAAATAATTTTTATTAAAATAAATATCGAGACAGGCATCGTTCCGAATGATACGAAAACCAAGTTAATCAAGTAGACACAGGTAACCAGAACCAATTGAATCATTATGATTATATATGTTGATGTCATTAGTTGAGATTTGATAAGAACGCATTTGCGATATAATTATTTCGCAACAGCTTAAAACGTTATCCGAGTTACAAATAGATGCCTAGCACTGTTGTCCGGAATATGCAATACCGAAGAGTTTGCATCGCCTAAATTTACTTCCACAACCTTTGTAAAATAATGATCAGGCCTCGCTCATAGGAAGACAAATGAGTAACGAATTCAATCAATGTTCGAAAATATCGCGCAACTGACATTTAGTGAATACCAGTTAAAATTATGTTATTTCTTTAAAGAATAACTGATAATACGTTATGTTATAGGCTACTTTTATATTTACACCTAAACTTAGTCATTGGTTTATAAATGGCATTGCTCTGTAATTATTATTTTATTTACCGTTTTAATTTTCTACTCATCAATTAAAAACAATATTATGTTCAACTACAACTACACTAATTTGACACACATTAATTGTTTATGCTTATGTTAAATTCTATTTTTTTAATTATTCAAAATACAGAAATAAGATTGAATTTATGATTTCTTTGATTGATGATAATTATTCGTATGTAAATTTATTTTTTGCTGGCCAAATGTTTTTCAAATAAATGAGAAATATTTGCTTTTTTTACATGTTATGTTACTGTTTATGACATATTTTGTCGTTAAAGTTTTTAATCTTCAATCTAAATCGCTCGCTGTGTACATAACATGTTCCGTGTACATTATATCACCACCAACAACAGTATAATTTCGCGTTACTTTCATATCTATTGATTCTGTTATTGCAATATGATGAGGTCGGTTGCGTGGTCGATAGCAGTAAACGCCGTGGACCTTGTTTATTGGTTCTGATATCAGACATATAAGCGAATATTTATACCTATATGTATAAATGGGTAAATCTGATTTTTTATACGTGCAGATTAGTCTATTTGACTTGTATATTACCGTATCGAAACTATGAATGACCTTGAAGACGCAATATGGCTTGTATGGTTATTTTATAAGGCGTCGATTGTTCGGCAACCGTAATCGAATTACTCGGTTAAACAAAATGGAATTACATTCATCGGATATTAAATAGGTAGATTCAATTCAGTTTAATAATAATTTCCAGGAACAATTATATGTTAATTTGCGTTTATCACAATATTAATCTGCTCCACTGCAATTGAGATAACCACAAATGAAGATATAAATAAAATTTCTGTCTATGTACTATTTAACCAATTCTTAAGCAACTTGTGTTCTGATAAATGTGTCGAAAAACTTATATTAGTTTAAAAAAATATTTCGTTTCAGATATGCAGTGGAAGTAAAGGGATGAATTATTACTTTATATTTCGTTATATATTAAAATTAATTTTTAAAGTGATTATTGTAATTACATTATTACATCTATATAATAAGAATCCTTAACCTATAGAACATATAATTTTAAGGCAGTCACTACATCCAGTACAAAATACACGAATTGGTTACAGGATAAACATAGATTATACTATTAAAAATAAGAAAAAAATAACAAAAATAAAATAACAGCGGCCTGTAGCTGTTGCTCGGAATGATTTAAATGCACACATCTTACACATTTTTCATAAATTCTATTAGATATAAAACTATTTATTTTCGATAAAGCAACATAAGAGTAAAAATACTAATTTTGTAATGTTACCCCGACTTCTATATTAATTTTGTCTCTGCGGTAAAGCTTCTAGGAAATATAGAATAAAATACAAGCGTAAACTTCATTTTACATTATGACTGACATACTTTATATTATCTGCAACACTACAAAGACCGCAAGACCGATATTCGCATCTTACCTAAAACGACCAACATTATCATTTTAGCCCTCGATTATTATAACTATTATATCAATATATAATTAATCGGCGAAAATTATTTTGTGTTTTTATATATGTTTCCCACAACATTTTCAACTTTAGTATTTTAACAAGGCACGAAAGTAAAAATATTGCAACATTTCTTCGCATTTGTAATTTTGACGATTATGGTCTTCTAGTTTCCGATTATGGTCTGTAATTAGAAAATTAATTTTCATGATGCTTAGTATAATGATAGGTGTCTTTTATAATAGTTCCCGCATATTCGCAAACTTTATATTACCATTTATTTCGGTCATATATTGCGTAATTTTACTAAAAGTTTTCAGCTTGTTATTTAGGATTTTAGAAAAAGCTTAATTGATACAATCGATTCAATGCCCCGTTCCGTCAGGTAAGACGAATGTAGACCTCGAATTTCCATATTTTTTGTAAATTACGTAATGTATGTTTCGTAAATTTCATATTTTAAATTAATAACAAATCCTCATAGTTAGTACACTATAAATCTGTGTGAACAACAAAACAGTTGATTAACAATAACAGTGAGGACGGGAATTGACTACTTTCTACACGTATCTCATATAATATTTTACAACGCATAATGTATAATGTCGTTCCTGCTAACTAAATTGAAAAATTCCAATTTCATATACGCAATACATTAATCGAATTAAAATAACAATATAAACGGGTTTTCTGCACTTAACAAGCAATTGCATTGTAACGATGTAAAAGTGACATACTTTTTTATTGTAATATCATCGGCGATTATGTCCTATGTAACTAAACCCGCTATAAAAATTGTAGGTAATGGTATTTAAAAAAAAACTTTTCAAACTGTCAAGCTCATAACTCAAATACAACGCCGTAGCAGCATTGTTATGCTTGTCCATTGTGTGCATCCCTTAGGCAAGCTTCTAATTTATTAAGCCAAAATAAGAGATGTTTACCTACCTTACACTTTTAATAATGAAAAGGGACATAATTAGGTCAAATGGTAATCGATTGGAAAAACAATGGAACGAGAAAAGTTTATCATAAGGTTTAGTCTATAAGTAAATATATTAATAAACGACATATTTTTCGTGATATATATAACGTTGAATTTTGACTCTTCATTAGATATTTATATTAGGCCCGATTTTTCTATAGAAAAGTTATATTTTAATTAATAATATCCTATGTCATTTCTCAGGGTCTCAAATTATGTCCATATTAAAACATCAAACACGGTGCAGCGTGACAGTGCAGATGTGAAAGTAACTCTGAGCCGTTTTAACGTAAAAATGTAACAACATTTTCACGTTAAAACGGCTCAGAGTTACTTTCACATTTATATTATTAGTACAGATACACGCAAAAAAGTATAATCTTAGTGCTATCATTTAACTTTTTTTCTAATTCTAATCTAATTTAACATCATCCAAACACGTTATAGATATTAGATATAATAGATAAGACTTGCTCATTGTGACTTAAAAAGTCTAATAAAATAACATGCACATCCAACAAGATATGAGTAAATGAGTAGGTAAAAGTATAAGAAGCCCAAAAAGAGTGTAAACTTTTACAGAACCTAGAAAAACTAAAACATAAAATGTATGAAAAATGTACGTTGCTTATTATACATTACTTTTAAGTCGTATTACACAAAAATAACTACCTAAAACGTTACTCAACATGTTCCTACTGATCGTATCACATATGCAAACGAACACCTCCCGGCGCCAAACAACCGTGCCTTAAATTATATACACCCACGCATCAATCCCACACACTGCACTTGTCGGTAAGCGTGAAGACACAGGCTACCAGGTATTGCGATACAATCGATACAGACACGTACTACATAACTTCTCCCTCTTCATGACATGACGATATTTACACGACATGCCTTTCAGACCTAGCCAAGCGCGGAACCATCCCATTTCGTGTCTTTCCAAAATAATCAAGACTTAAACTGAATATAGCCATCTGCGGTCTCGGCGTAGGTAAAGATATGATAACAGTATAGTCCTATTATTCTTTGTTCTTCACATTACACATTATTTGGTGATAGGTCACCTCATTCTTCTGTGCCTGAATAATCTATCCTGAATTGTCTTTTTAGTAAATGGGCCTTATTTAGGTCTCTGATTTTAAAACACCTGATACGTAGTGGGCGGCATCTACCTTTCTTACCTTCAAATCTAGTGCAACTATAATCTGTACAACATGGTTCTTCTTCAGTGAGTTTCTGGGTGAGTGGTGCTTTAAAGCTGAATTTTATATGTTCGCTGTTCATTTTATTAACTTGAATCACATCTCCCATTTTCGCATCATCTTCATCTCATTGATCCAGAGTTTTCCCATTGTCCACCATTGTCCAGCATCGGCTCCATACAGTAGCACCGGGTGAACTGCAGTCTTCTTCTTCTTCTTTCAACTTTGCTTTTAACTTTTACAGCTATACAAGGATCGTGCGCCTGACTTTATGCACATTTCCACTTTTGCAATATTTACTCGGTGAGGTTACTCATGATACATACTCGTGTGGTAGCTTATGATGTTTCACATAAGCTAAGTTTAATAATAAATAAATATTTCTTACACTCACACCAATTAGCCTAGCCCAAAGTAAGCTCTGTAAGCCTTCTATTATGCGCTATACGTTTGCATCTGGTTTTAACATGGATCCTAGATATTTAAATTTCCTTACTATTAATGGTGTCGCGGGTGGCGTGGTTAAAAGAATAAGCCAACTCCAGCGTACACGAAGAAATGTATTTATTTTTAAATTATTATTAAATGGGTCGTGGGTAGTTTATGCCCGACTGATGGGTTGCTTCCGTGATTCCCGGACTTCCCTGGCGGGTGGCAGCCGAAGGTGATGGGTGACCGCTGGTGGGGGGAACGAAGTAGTAGCGAGGTGTAGGTGGCAATGGCGAACGACGACAGGCCAGGGTTGATGTCCGTAAGTGGCGGCGCCGCTTCTAAGCCCGTATTTTGTTCCCTGGGGAAGTGATCATCCAGCTTAAGCCACAATCCTATTAAGCGCCTCCGTTGATTGCGATCACCATAAAAGTCAAGCCAAGCGAAGTCGGGTGCCAAAGCGTAGGTAGAAGGTGAAGTGGCGATGATCACAATCAGAACAGAGTACGAGAACAAACAACTAACAAAAGAAAATTGAAAGCAAATAGGTAATCGAGTGCCTACTACTTATTTATTTATTTACTATTCATTTAAATACAAAAGTATGTAGACACGGCGTCACGTCAAGTCACCCTTATTGACCTTTGGACCGTTATGTCTGAGGCAGCAGTGCTATTTTTTAAACCTGGGAGATAGTTTGACCTGACGCTATCTGTACCTACGTTTAAATTAATATCACTAAAACGCGACAATAAAATATTTAACATAAAAGGAAAATAGTAAGAAAGAAAGGATGCAAATTAATTATGAATTAAACTTTAAAGCATAAAGCATTACGTTACTCTATTAATTACTGCTTATCTATACTTTTAACAATACTAAGCGATTATAAAATAGCAATTGTTCATCACTTACCCTGTCGGGGAAATAAAGCACTTCACAAAAGTATAGTACTTTGAACACTGATGTGTAATAGGTACCGTAAATAGGTATCACAATATTAGTCAATACGTGACTTCTATTATAAATTCACGAAATATTGACGACAATATTCAATGAGCAGACCATGCTACCACGGGCTTGCTCCTGCGACGAGTCGGAATAGATCGGCAAGAATCGGTTACGCACTATCCCGGCTCGTGCACAGAGCGCGCACCATTCGCGCAGCGCGCAGCGGTCTATGAGAACAAAAGGCGTAAGGAATGAATAGCTGCCGGTTAGGGTACCGCGCGCCAAATAAGTGAACCATCATCGATTACATATTATTCGCTTAGTTGATTGTATTTATTTATTGTTTATATAATATAGGTAAGTTAAGTTACGTTTATTGTTTAATTAAGTTAAGTGTGATTTATAATTTGTAATGAATTTATTTATTTTAATCTTAGTTTATGTATTTATAATGGTGTATTTTTTATAGTTATAATATTTTTTGTTAGTTATTTAGTTTTATTTTTGTATTTTTTTATTAATTATTCCTATTATTATTGTTTTAAAGAAGGAATGTACGTATAACGTTACAAGGTATGGTATCAAGTTGTATAGTCCCATTTTTGTATTCCGATAAAAGAATATATAAATAGATTAAAGATATAATATAAATAAAACATAGAACGTCCGACACTGCGGTTTCAGTATTGATTTTAACATTGGGAGTTCAAAGTACGGTCCTGATATGTAATAATATGTTTTCAACGCTCCTATGGGAAACAATAATATCGTGAGCACCATCACACCACACTACCAAAAAATTCAATAGTGTACTCGTACGTGTAATGTATACAAACTCGTTCAATTCGTACTAAGCCAGCGTAGTTGACTAATATCTAATCACCTTAACACAGGTTGGTGGAAACTTTGATGACTAGTAACTATAAAAATATTTAAAATATATATAAACACAATAATAATCATATATTAATACAATATTTTACTCACTAGAGAATTGATTAATAAAAAAAAACACTTACATCGACTTCGATTCCTGGCAAAGGAAATACGCGAGTGTGTGGCAGCTCTTTGGGTATATATCGATAGAATTCTTCACGACCACGGTACCACTTGACACTATACAGAGCTTCTTCGTCTTCGAGCTGCCAGCTGCATTCTAAGGTGACAGTCTCACCAACTAGTACTGCACCGGGGACGTTGATTTCCAAGTTGTGAAGGCCCCTAACACCTGGAAAAAAGTACCTATTAGCCTCTTTAGTAGCATACGAGTATATAGCTTAGTTTCTTGATAATAACGGTATATTAAATCCCGAATTTAATATCATGTTTATTTGCGTTCCGGTAATTAAGTTTCGCCTTGAATTGTTTTTTTATGAAACTTGGGAACACAAATAAAAAATACGTAAATACTTTTTTATTTATTTATATTAAATGTATTTTATTTAAAAATTAGCTAAATCGAAACAGTGATAAATTTGACTCTATCTATAAGAAACATTACATAACCCTTGTTACAACGTTCCACGCTAATAAATTTTAAATTTAATTAATATTGGGAGGCAGGAATTGTTAAGATTTTCCGGAAATTTCAAATTCAGCTAGTTAGTCAATCAACGCAAAAAGTCCCAAAATGTTCAAACAAGCTTCTAACGTAAGTCAATTAAGAACTGTTACAGCTATTCATTAATTAAGAAGTGATAGTCAATTAACATTGTTCAGGAAAAGAATACCTTTCCTAAAATGAAGTATTTGGCCAAAAATAGCTTTTGCTACTCAGGAAATTAGATTTGGTCGTATACCGCCAAGACCACCAAAGCTGGGATCAAAAACCTTAATTTGCAATTAAGTTTGGGTAAGCTTACAGGCAAATTGTGCTGGGTTACCTTCAGACCCAAGTTACACATAACTAGCGGAACCCTGCGACTTCAATTCTATCCTTAATACTCTGAGACCTTTCATTTAACGCTGGCTTTTGGGCTATCTAATCAAAATAGTGCGATACTATATTTTATAACATAGATGACAACCATGCACAAAGGAACCCTGACCCTAATTTTCTCGAGAAGGCTATTTCAATTTCCAAACAAGCGATAGTCAGCTAGTATTTGACGTAAATAAACTTCTGCAAAAGCCTATATTAAATAAATATTTTTTATTTTGACATCACTAAGAGGAAACACCGCGACATATTTTTCATACAAAATTTTTCCCTGGAAATTTACACTTGAGCAATACTATTGAAAAAAATTCAAAACTTATATCGTCATATATTTCCTTATTTCTTTTTTTGAAATAATTATTAAGTAAAAGAAATATACTATACTATACTATATTATATATGCTTAAAAAGAAGAACAAACAAGTAGCCAGATTTATTACGTGACTAATTAAAAAAAGCAAAACAGTATTTAAATCAGTTCAGTTTTAGATTAATAAAAAGGGTATTACAAAACATTAATTTTGTCTTCTGCTCCTAGAGATTTCTGGGATCCTGAAGGAGGAGGTGAAAATGTCTGTGGCAGGGGGTTACGTACTTCAAACAACTTTGTAACATATTTAGGCGTGTAGGATTCGTGACTGACAGTAGCTCCAGGGTAAACTTTATGAAATACATTATTTATTAAAAACAATTTCAATAGAATTAAATTAGCAATTTGTATCCCGCTCATGTGATTTAAACTATCTTCTGTTAGAGAAAAATATCAATGTCTGTAATGTTATTTTCTAAAAATAATGAGATTATAAAAAATAATAATATAATAAACAATGAGTTTTAATAATTCTTTGTTTAGTTTTGGCGAACTGTTTTTCAAACAATAACTTATGTAGAAAATAATGCTATAGATATTTTCGGTCAGAGATCAATCTTAACGTGCACTTTGTCTTTTTAACGTATGAAACATTTGCCAAAAGTAGTATTGTATGATCAATCTCAGTAATGAGACCGTACGAGACTTTTAACTATTTAATACTTTTATGCACGCGCGTCGGTTACTAATATTATTGACCTGACCTTCTTTCAATTTGTCATCGATTTGGTCCGAGCATGTTCATCTAGGTCGTATCCCTATCAACTGGCCCATTCACATTTGCTTTATAAATTTCTTCCGTCAGTCATCTTTCGTTCATTCTTTTTACGTGTCTTCTTCTACATCGCATGTTTCCCTAATTACAGTATTTTTAAATTTATTCACTCTTTTTTTTTTATTAATTTATTCACATTCAATATATCACTTCAAAACTCTCATTTCCACTGCATTAATCTTGCTTTTATCCTTCTTTTACCACTCCCAGCATTAACTCTCATACATAACCAAAGGATCAGAACGCCTCCATGCACAGACAGACGCACTTTTTGTTAACAAGGTCTGATTAACAATGAAATCATTTACAGCGAATGGGGCTAGCATACCTCCATGTATAACCAATACTATTTTACTCTTTTTTCAATATTAAATACATATTAACCATATCTTGTAAGCATAGATCCCAAGTGCACAAACTCTTTCAGATACTTTTAACATTCGTTTGCCGTTTCATAATCTTTCATTTTGACATCATTTCGTCTCTATCATAAAATATTGTTACCAATACTTGGTAATATAATATTTATTTTAAATATTATAATCGGTATAACAGTCGTATCGTTGTCGGTGGCGCTGTGATTTGATCTGTGATCGTATATACTTGAGAGGTCCGGCTGCTCGCTCCTACCATGTGTTTTCCTATTTTAGAATTTCATATGTACATTTATCTGATGCTCCTAAGGTGAAGCATGACATTGTGCATAGACCTTAGAAGAAATTAACAGGTATATATGAAGTCAACGAATCCGCACTGGACCAACGTGATTTACTAAAACCTAATCACCTTAAGATATTTAGGGTTTGGTGAGAATGAATATGAGCTATAATGACTATACTATACTATAATGACTTGCCAAGTCTTTGTAACCTGGATATCTTTAATGCGCAAATCTATATTGTATTAGCGGAAAAAAAGGAATTAACAAAAATAAAACCAAAAATTCCATCTACTCAGTAGTATATAACTGAACATAAATTAAGATGCATTACTAATATATATTGTTGTTGTAGATAATAACAAGATTGTCTTCAAGGATAAATAAAATGTCATTGGAATTCCAAGCATGATCTCGCCTTGACGTTACGTCTATTCGTTCTGTTCACATTGTTCCAGAAATAGCAGATATTAATATTTTCGTAGCGCAAAAGTGGTTATTTGAGGTAATAGAATTTGTGACATTGGAGAAGCCGCAGAAAAATATTTATCTTGGTTCTTTTGACAACGTTTTCGCTATTTTATTTCAATTTTATTATTATCATGCAATAGCTCAAATTTATTTAATATTCGTATGCTATACGTGCGAATACGGGACGTTACAAAAAACATAAAATAAGACTATATATAGTCAAGCATGTCATTGGTAAGTAATATATGGAATATAATACTACTAGAGTGGTTTATTCAGTTTTGAATGTAATTTATTCATATAAATAGATATTATATATATATTTCAAGATGTTATTAATTGGAATATTTAACAAAAATACGGAATAAATTGCTCAATATCCTTTGTTTAAAGTCAGCAATATTTTTAATGCACTATAGATGAGTACTCATGTACTGAATTACAAATTTCTTTTCATATATTTAATCGGAAAAGGAAATAATTATCATAAGGGAGGAACCCATATAAGAATGCAAAGAATTAGACTGTTGTTCTGTTGTTGACATAGGAAGAAGTCGTTAGTCTTTTCAATGAAATTGACTAAAATTATTACTTCCAAACATATTTCGCATCATTTTTTAAAGTTTATGTACGGATATATAGCATGAATAACACATTACGTGCTACGTAGCGGAATGTTGGATGGCCCATCGATCAATCATAGGGACGTTTTACAGTCTCGGTGCTGTGTTAGCTTTAACACAGCAGTTGAGTTTTCACTCACTTTAGCATACTTAATTGTCTTGTATTAAACGGTAATATCGTCTTTTTAAAGTGTCTAGTTAGACTCTTTAAAAATATTATACTTAACTAACTATCGAAAATATATGTCACCGGTTGGATATTAATATAGATCAACGATATTTTAGTTGGAGTGAGCCGGTGACATATATTTTCGATCAACGATATTTTAGATAATAATTTATTAAATTTTATTTTTTTATTTGAAAAATTAAAAAGTATGGTATGATATTGGCAAGAGGAATGCACGCGTTTCGAAAGCAACAATAAGAACAAGTGTGTATTTGGCTCCAAATATAACAGTTTTAAATATTTTATAGATATTAAGTACCTATTAATAATTTTGTACTTAGTCTTTTAAGGGTCTTTTAATATCCATTAATGACCTTTAGTATTTCCACAGTACCATATAATAATCTGACGTTCGCTTAGCTTAATTAACATTTTTAAATATATATCTTTGTTATTTAAAAAATATTGGGGTAGTTAAAAAAAATTAATAATAAGAATTGAAAAACACATCACAATCTTTTATTTCTCGCAAAACTCATGGCTTACTAATGAACCATTTCATAGAGCAAAGTAAAAAAAAGAAGTTTATTTCTGATTATTAATTAATGAAATAATAATGCGCATCAACTTATGTAAAGATAGCACAATTATTATTGTTAAATAATAGTTGAATATTAAACATTCAATTACCCACACATTCGCAGTCTCCACCACATTTCGCTTAACATCAGAATGTCATTCGTGTCACGAAAAGAGAAAAGATGAAGCAGGATGAATAGAGTGTGTCCATCGATCAATGACAGCGCTGGTTAGACGCTACGAGGCGTCTACGAACATGTCATTAAACGGTATAATTTTAAATTGAGAACACATGTGGCGTGAACATTTGTTATGATGTTTAAAGGAACACAATTTGTCTTCAATGGTAATTTACATTATATACCACAAAATCTCTCTTCTATCTTTGAATATCAATTAGCTGACCTGGCAAATTTCATTTTTATTAATAGTCAATGGCGTAAGCGTTGTGAAAGGTGGCGGACTTCGCAGATATAAGATATTCAGCCGACAAACACATATGCCTTCCCTAAGGAGATTCATATCCGTCGATCTTGCGCATTAATATCCAACGTTTTTCTGCAATTTTCACTAAAGCGTCGGTCCACCTCGTTAGTCGATCTACCGATGCGGCGTTTCCCAGCTTATGCCTGCCACTGAAGGATCATCCTGCCCCAATGGCTATGTCCTTTTTTTTTAAGAGGGGAAATGCACCTTTTGCACCGTGACACCGCGCTGGCTAGGTGCGGCCGTGTGTGGGGCTCTCCGGTCTGACAGGACCGGCCTACCCACTAAAACCCCCCTGAGTTCTCTAGGCCCATGCGGGGCACATGGCAGGGTGCGCTTTCGCAATTCTACCGCCATGTGCTCCGGGGCCGGCTCGACCTAGGTCTGGTCGAGCCAACGCCAAGGGAGGGACAGTCCGAGAACCGAGACGGAGAGATATTACCACGGCGTGCGCGGTAGCCAGACGAGCACGCAGCCTCTCTTGTGTGTGCCCGCCTTCTCCTACCTATCCGTCTGCGGCGGAGAGGAGCGGCCCCGACGTCCTCCTCCCGCTCCCACTCCACTGCCTCCTTCTGCGAGATGACGTTCTCGCAAAAGGAGGCAACAGCCTCCCACTCCGCCTCGCCGCGGAGCATGGCCACGACCACGCTCGGCAGCGAGAGGTCGCTGCTTCCCAGCGCAGCGATCAAGTCGCTGCGCTGTTGCTGAGCACACGGCTAGCGTGTGCTCGGACGTGTCGTCGGGAGCGCCGCAGTGGTGACACCGCGGCATTTCCTCCCGACGTGCAACCCGGTGCAGGTAGTGACCGAAACAACCATGTCCGGTCAGTACCTGCACCATGCGGAATGAGAGGCTGCCCTGCCGGCGCCCAACCCACTCCTCCAACACCGGACGAACGGCTTCGATCGTCCGGTGGCCGGCAGCTGGGAAGGCGAGTCCCTCGCCCCACCGGTACAGAGCCTCCCTCTGCACCCGGACTCCCTCTCCACTTCGCCGCGCCGTGGCGCCGTTTTTTATAATTACTCTGAAAAGCCTCTGAACGTACACACTCTTTTCTAGGCTTAGGTAAATTGTTTCAACCTTTGGTACTGCAGCATAACGAAAACCTGTTTATAAAGATACGAAGACAATTTCTATTACACAATTTCGAAAAGAAGACATGCGAAATGAAGTGACTTCATATTTCAGAATTTTTCTCTGACTAGTAACGAAATAAAATGGGAACAATGTGGAACAGGAAAACAGAACCGAGTACAGAAATTTTAAAATGCTGAATGAGCTTTCCAGTATAACCAGTTATCAGTAAAAATACATTCTCTCATGACTGTGTCTGCATAACTAAGCTTAGACAGTATCAATGAATCATAGTGTTTAATTTAGATTGCCAGATCTACATAATTTCGAACTCGATACAAGACCTTAAATTTGTAATATCAATTTCTTACTACCATTAAGAAATTATTGTGATATTTTAAATTATAGACTACTCTAAGGATTCCAAGATATTGGGCTTCGGTCACTTGCTTGAGTATATATACTACACCATTTATTTTCAATAAATATCATGGCCAAGTTCGACAATATACTCGTATTTATAAAAGTTTGAATATTCTTAATTATCTTTGGAAACCATATCACTCTTAGTTAAAATTTGGACTTAAAAACAAAAATAGATAAAACAATATGAGCGTATTCAAGTGAATGTCAGAAAAATTTTACGTACACATTTTTACGTTGCTCTAATTATGCAACATCACATCTGGCGCGTGGTGGATATTCATCGCAGTTTTACAGAATCGTAAGGTTTTATTTTCATGCTGCCATAGAATTGGACTGTTCACAAATGGAAGTTTTATATATAGTCTTTTTTTTGTAACCAATAAGTGATTTATGCGTCTCCTATATTAATATTATAAATTCCGAAAAGAAGTTACTCCGACATAATCTACGATTGTTATTAATATTGGTAGCGATAAAACAGGATGTAGTTGTATTTGGTATTATTTTTGGTCTTATATCGGTTTTATGACAAAAAAGTGTATTATTGTTCAAGCTCAAGAAAAGCTAGATACAACGAGGATCTTACAATCGTGGTTGGAACGAGCTCAATAGTTTTCATTTTGATTCCTTTATCAAACCACTAAGCAGATAATGACAAAAATATAAAATATAAATTAAGCATATTATAAAATATAAATTAAGCATAATATAAAAATTATACTTACTTTATATATTTTTTTCATACTATGGTGGGAATGACATGCTTTATGGTAAGCAGTGATCGTAGCTTGTGGACGTCTGGAACATCAGCGTTATTGCAAGCGCTTTGCAGTTATACTTTATATGATGAAATTGGTTTAAATAATACGTTCACCTCTCTTCCATCCAAGCCGTAGGGCCCTTATGCCCAAGGCTTAGGTTAAGTTTAGTCAGTAGATCATCCCGATCGAGCCGCCTTGATCGGTTTCGTACATAATCACCGTGGTAGTTGATTGCAGGGGTATCTACTAGGATTCTGAGCCTCTCCTTTCCGTTTCGTATGAATTGAAATATTGTAAATGCCGTAGTACAATCAAATATCGATTTTAAGAAGTGAGATATTATGTAATCCATGGGCCACCATAATCTATGTGTATCAACAAGTGCACAAAATTATTAAGTCGCTATATCGATGTAATAACTACGCCCACGTGATAATTCGATCTTATTCTGTAATTACGTACATATTCACCCACCCTCTTGTCGTTAATTGAAGTCTACACCTTGAATGGATTTGAAAATAATTGGACTTCTAAAAATAGAATAAAGCTAACGGGTCTGATGCCGAAAAACAACAGAGGATATTTACTAATGAATTATAAGCCGAGCGATGCTGGTGCTGTGCTCTTGATACTGATCTTCCAATTGAAAGGTCCAGGGTCAATCCTGCAATGTACCAATATAGTGATTGTTTATGGAATTTCATATGTACCTGAATCTGATCTTGGTATTTGTGCATGTGAGATTCTATGTGTGTCAAAATCCTAACGTAAGGCGACTTTTGAAATAAAAAAAAATATGAATGTACTAATATACAAATGTCAAAAATAAAGTAGGTACATAATCTTGAAATTAAGTCCATATCTGAATTATGTGAATGCCAAGTCACACGTTACACACACACACACAAGCTAGATTGCTCGTACAAAGTGAATTCATGTTGGTTTCATAGTTACCTGTTCGAGCGTAGGCAGCGAATACTAATGCCGAAACGTCAATGCCGACACCCAAAGGGTGGCGTATTTTCTCCGCCTTTTTACTCAATATTTATATACTCTAGAACACATTCAATTTTATGTCTCTATCACATATGCTGATGATCTGCAGAATAGTTAGTTTGATATAATAGGAGTGTGTTAATAGGATTCCAAAAATAGATATTTTTGGAAGAACAATTATTTCCTTCTGACAATTTGTGAAAAATGTAGTAGTTTTCAAAGTACGTCTTACCACTTACTAGGCGGCTACAAGTTATAACCATTCAGAAGCTGTTTGTTGCACACGATACGCTTAACAGATTCTGCAACTCTCTGCTGATGACTACAAACACTATTAGCTGAATCTTTCGTATTTTCCAAATTCGATAACATAGAGCATCAAATATATTTTTCAATAAAGTGTGTCGGTATATTTTTTTAATCTGCGTTAATGTGTGACCTTGTTTGTTTGTGACGTTTTAATTATCTTCTTCTAGTCAAGTTTATTGATTTGCTACGAATATCACAGAGACCAAATTTCTTATATGCGACTTTATTCAGTTTCATCAAAGCTCATATACGTCCTCATTGATGGGCACAAACCTACTAACTGATCTAAATTTTTCTGCGTATTGATTGAATACCTACAAAAATCTTTCGAATTTCCAGGGGTATGTAGTTTACTTCACCTTTCAGTTTACTTCATTCACCATAGTTGTGTATGAAATTCGATAAAACCATTGGTTCATGGCAGGTTCAAAACCGGATTCATCGAATCATCCGAATCTTAGACTAGTGCCGATATCACAACGCCGCTGCCGTTCCGACGCTTATTTACTCGTACTTTGTAAGGCACAAAAGAAACTTGATTAGTGCATATATTATGTCTACAGAATCTTCACATATGATGGGTACACACCACTAAATATTATTTCTTCACATTTGTAACATTTGATATTTAAGAGTAATATACGACTAATTTAATAAAGTCGTTATAGAAAAGATATATGTACTTAAATTATTGTTACAAATATTATTTTATTCCATTGTATAATACTTGCACCTTGTAATGTATATATCTAATCTTGTAATGATAACTAACTGCTTTCGAATACTATATACATGTTCATGCGTAAATTGATGTAATCGTATGATGTTATGGTTTTAGAAATAGGAGATAAAAAATTGGATCTTCAGAGTTTCTTTCCTGTTCTTCTCTAGAATTCCCTCCGAAATTTTTCCTTGTCATATCCATTCATAAGGTTATGTAGCTCATAAGCTCTTCATATCCTTTAAATTTATATGTATGTATCAATATATATAACAGTGCCTGTAAGGCCCTATTTTAATTAAACATTATTTTGATTGATTTCAATTGATCGATAGATTTAACTTTCTTAGAAGTAATAATCTTCTTATGTTTGAGTGTTCTAAAGTATATAAAAGCTGAATGGGAGGGATCATCGATCAATCATGTATACTTAAGAGAGTCGAGCCGGTGTATGACCCACACTGCGGTTACACTTTCCGTTAGAATCAAATTATAATTACTTTAATACATTATATTCGCTGTATATTAACAAATCATATTTTGTAAATATGCTTATAAAATAACTAAAATATAAAAGTAGAGACAATAATTTGATCTGTTTTCTTCATTAAATATTAGTTTTGTAGACTATTATACAACATAGTTGTATGTACAATTATGTTGAAAGAAAGCCAAATCACGAGTACCCGCGCAAAAGAGGCTTTCGTATATGTATGTGTATATACTTATATATATACATATATATTTGTATATACTAATATATATATATATTAGTATATACAAATTTTTATCTACTACACTATTATAAAAATGTTGTTGTTATTTAATGTTTATTGCAGATAACAAAATAATAAATTACATTATCATTAAATGTAGAAAAGATATGGCCTATTATTTTAAGAGTAATTTTTATGATTGCTGTAACGTGGATGTAGCGTGTACGAAATACAAATAATACAATACAAATAAAATACGTTCTTACATGTAGAAAAAATTGAAAATGCAACATTCATAGAAACACAATATTACGTAATGAGCAAATAGAGCAATTTCGCACTGTTTAGAATAGAATCTTGCACCAATTGGCGGAGACTAAGAGAAATTGGCCGTTTCCTGCTCATAAGTGATACAAATGTCAGCGTAATGGTTCTGGCGCGACAAGGGTTAATTTATCCTAAGACAACGACTACGAATACATTTCCTCTACCCAAATAGATACTGGCGTATGCTTCCGTCTTAAATTATAAGATTTGGGGGGTCATTATTAATTACATTCAAGTAATTATGATTACAAGCATAAAACATAACTTAAGAAGTAGGAAATTTTATGTTTGTTCATTATTTCTGTTCATACCAATATGCATTAAAAGGCGAATCTTAAGGAAGACGTAATAAAATCACTATAATTAAATTATATTACATTCTTGTACTATAGTTGAATTACCTTCTTTAATTTTTCATTCATTATTTCATACCTTCATTGACTTATATCTGAATCGCATTTAACAGGTAATCACTTTAATTTTCTTATTCAATTGATCCGACATTTTTAGTTATTTTGTAATTACTAGCTGTGCGTAAGTGAATTACAATAAATGATACCCGACTACTGTATTGGATTGATTAAATGGTGCTATTATTAAAACGTCGATAAAGATATAAATGGATATGTTTGAATCGCTTAGAGTGATAGAAAAGCGGTAGCTTAGTTAACCAAAAACGTAATGTTTAGAAAATCTAATGAAATATTAATCAATCAAAGAAATTGGAAAGATTTATAACAAAATTTTAGTAAAACTTGCAGTGCAGTAAGTAGACTAATAAATCATATTAGCATAGCGATTCATTAGTATTACACATGAATACAAAAGTTGACATTTTCACCGTGTGGAATTGGGACAGGCACGTAGAATAATTACAGACTCCGTAACGGGCACACAACACGTCCAATGGATTGATGCATTAATTACATAGCCTAATTGGCAGAGCATGTCATCAAATATACATGACAATATTTATTCGAAGCCGTGATTTATTATATTATACTACTACTATATTACTATTATTTCTTATCGAGGATAACTCTAAGAATTTGTTAATAATAATTTTGTTAATAATGCTCATAGGTGCTCATAAGACAAAATATAATAATTATTAATCGGAAGAATCCAAGAACATTTAGGTGGCAGATCTAAACAGATTTTTTCCGTTTCATAGACTTTCTTGGAGAATCTTCTTATACCATAAAAGTTTTCATACCATCAAAAGTTACCATATTAAATAAAAAGTACACATAAAGCTTTCTCGCACATTTCTTTCAGGACATCCGTTTTGGTTGGCTGGAAGAGATAAGTCCATTAGAGATAAGTCCACCATTTTGCATATTCTTTCTTATATATTTTACATTACCTATGTCTAATTGTGCAATGAAGTGTTATATATACCATCGTATGTGCAGATTCGCATCATATCAATAATAAAGTCATTAAATCCATGGGTTATTTACTATCACTGTTATATAATAAGGCCGTCATCAGTTATTAAAAGTATCACGTAAGTACGAGTAGCAGGCCAATTTCCTGTAAAGTTGCAAATAGACCGAAGCTTAAATATCACCTTTTCGAAAGAAGAATACTTGGCTAATTAATTACAAGGACATTATCCTACTGAAGCATTCATGTAAATTTTAAATGGTTTTTGGTTGATTCATAAAAGCGTACTTTGATATCCTGTTGACAGAGCAAAGACTACGGACAGGTAGACAACGCGATTGTTCTCCCTAAAGGGCCTCGTTTTGCCCTTTGGGCTTGTACCGTTAAAGATATGTCTAAAACACATTTCGTAAACCTTTGAAGGTTTACTGTGCTGTATAAACAACAAGTTCATTATTGATGAAAATACAGAACGTGGAAATTATGGAACCACTGTTTATTCACGTTTCGAATAGTTAAACAATTATGTTTAACATAATATTAATTGTATTCACATTTAAACATATATCATAACAAATAGTATATTTCCTTAAAACTGGCATGGTTCCAGGGTAAGATTTATTACATGTGTTAGCTTAACAGTAATTAAAATTACTAATGTTAGTGAAAAAGGAATACCACTTCCACAGAGAAGATTGCAGCCAAAAACCCCGTTTATCAATAGAGATCATGGAGCATAGCAGCACTAGTGGATTCTAGAGTTAGCCATTAAGAAGGTGATTTACTAATTATGTGATTTACACGTTGAATTAAATTTAAAAAAAAAATATTTTTTTCCTAATTAAAAATTTGAGAAATTAAAGTAAGACTACGAGTTCTCGACTTCGCGACTTCTCGACTGCGCTAGAGTAATGCTTGTTCTTATTGGGAGAAAGTTAAAAAATCTATTATGTGCACCATTCGCAACAAATAGTTAACCTGCTTTCACAATGACAGGCAATAATCAATAACCGTATCAAATATTTTGACACTGTTACTAAAGGGGACGAAAGTACTACCAAATATATGCTACCAAATCACTATAATTAATTCGGGTAACAGTATGATTTGCAGTATGAATGGCAAGACCATATGACTTACTTCCATAGTCGATTTTATTAAGATCAATGTAAGTTATAGGGACAGTTTGAGAGAGATATGTTAGCGCTTACTGCATATAAATCTGCAATTCATGATCATTTGACGACCCTCGTAGTTGAGTGATTGATATACCGGTTTCAAGGAGTCGTCATCGCTGAGGTCCCGGTTTCGAATTCCGGTGGGGGTGATGAATGTGAGCATTTGTACCTTAGTTATGGTTGTTATAATAAATTTCTACCAAATTTATTTATATATGTATAATATATGTATGTCTATCCATTATCCTAGATCACATAACACAAGCCTTGCAGAGCTTACTTTGGGCTAGGCTAATTGGTTTAAGTGATGTTTATTTATGTATGTATTATTTATACAAGTGCTAGAAATAATAGTAACTGTATGATAGAGCTTATAAATATATAGAAAAGAAGTAAAACGATACCCACCCACACGAAACTAGCCAAGTATGGTAAAAGATATTCCAAGAGAACGTGAAACACAAATCAGAACTAAAATCTAAAAATGCCACTAGTGTAATTTGATAGTGAATTTTTAGTTGGAATAAAAATAATAAAATATATTTATACTGGAGATGCATGTATCGCACAAAAAATGTCATTGGTTTGTCAAATCTTCCTCGAATTTCAAACTACGATGACTGATTGATTTTTTTATCTTGATTTAAATCTGTAGTCATAGCAACGACAGTACAAAAATTAATTTAGACTCACTCATGTGCAGCAATGGACGAAATGCAAAAGCAATCATTTCAAAATTAGAATTTGAACTCAATCATTGATTGTTTGTCTCTCAATCAAAACATTTTATTGTCTGAATTAAAAATAGTGTATTAGCGTCTGTCAATGCTTTTAGATATCATTAATGATATTTCAATAAGCAATGAATGACGATGATAACGAAACAATGGAAAATTATGAACGTAATATGTTATCATCCGTGTCTTGAGTAAAGAACCAGTTCGACGTGTCGATCATCTCGGATGGTAAATAATCTCCTTTTTAGTTTGACGGCATTGTCAACACTGGAGTTATGACAAAAAGGAAGATTGTTATTTGACTTTTGAAATGTAATAAATAACTAAAGTATAAACTCTTACTATATTCTCATAGATTAGATTTATTTGCTTTATAATATTTCCGTAGTATTATTATATGGATTTTATTCTTAGAAACTAGGGCACGGCTTTAACTGAGAATGAAATTCTTTTTTGAGCTAAACAATAATTGCTCCTCTGACTTCAGCTCCTTCGAACTGAGTTGCAAGGATATTTCTATATACAATTTTTATAAAATTGGAATTCGTGATAATATTTTTCGTTTTCCAAATTATATATCTTTTTTTGCAGTGGACTTTATAGTAAACAAGTACGTATCAATATTCATGCTCAATTAGAGTAGCTCTAAAAAAATAGTTAACAAGGCTATTAAGTTTAATAACAGCTTTACTTATAAAAATGTTAACTCTTCGTTTGTATGTAATGCGATCTACTGCATCTATCTACTAATACGCTCTGGCAGCCTATTCCACTAAATATTATCAGTCTTATCGTGTTGACCGAGCATAATTAAGCAATTTTTCAAGTTTTCAACGCAAACATATAAATGCGAAATATTTGTAAGAATGATTAATGAACGATGTAGCAGGCTCTATTCATAATTGAAGCAAAACATACAGCTCGTGTCCACTACGTACACCTTACAGGTGAATGGTTAACGTTAGGATAATTAAGCACCCTTAAGTCATTACAAAAACATAAACGGCTGTGTAAAAGCTTTTAAAAACTCATTACACACCTTAATGGGTCTTTAACATACTGGTGTAAAGATAATACCGTTTCTGTCTAAAAGCTTATTATCATAATTTACAGTTTTAAATGTAAATCGTAGGTCAAAATAGAAATTCTTTGTTACAGTATAATGATTCATCATTCTGTTTGAAATAAGGTTAACGCAAATTGTTAAACCTGTAGGCTGGTATCTTTTTTTAAGTATAATTACTAGTAATAATATATTCTGCTGGGCTAACTCTCTCATGAGAGGAATAGTAAACATTAAATTTAATTTTTAAGTTTTTCCTATTTTTTTTTAAATGGTCGATCGATCACGCTTTATAAAATTTACATTTTCATAAATGATTATATATATCAGTACACTATTCAGAACAGAATTCATCAAAGGTTTATGGAATTTCATCAAATTATTGATTGGTTCATTTAACAATATGAATAGATTGCCCGAACTTATCCAAAAAAAATTCAATCCACTACAATAACGCTGTAATCCAGTATGATTCAGCTACAGGACTCATGTAGTCAATATACATGGATGTACAACTTTGCTTCCGCTGTTTTGCAATAAATGGCTGTAGCGGTAAGTGGTAGTCGAAATTAATAGATCGTAGATGTCATACAATAAGCTTAGGCATTTGTAAGCATAACGCTATCGAAATATTACTCGATTTATATCTGTACAGTTATTTTCGATTAAAAATGTCAGCTTACGAGCTAAATTCTCGTCATTTACGGGAGGTTTTAATTTTCTGCTTTAATATTAAGAAATCTGCGGCTGAGGCTCACCGAATGCTCTCAAATACCTATGGTGAGGCCGCTATTAGTGAAAGAACGTGCCGAGAGTGGTTTCAACCCTTCAAGAACGGTGATTTTCACATCGAAGACCGGCATGGCGGTGGAAGAGAGAAGATTTTTCGAACATGCAGAATTGGAGGCATTACTTGATCAAGACTCGTGTCAAACGCAACAAGAATTGGCAGGATCATTGGGAGTGACTCAACAATCCAATTTAAAACGCCTGAGAGTCATGATTCAGAAACAAGGAAATTGGGTGCCGTACGAGTTGAACCCGAGAGATGTTGTATTATGAGTTGTTAAAACCGATTGAAATAGTTACAGACGATCGCTATCGAAGGTAATTAATGCGTTTGAGCATTGAAAGACAGACGGCCGTAATACAACGAGAGACATGATAAAGTGATTTTAAAGTATGACAATGCTCGACCCCATGTTGCGAAAGTGGTCAAGACATACTTGGGAACGTTGAAATGGGAAGTCCTATTCCACCCGCCGTATTCTCCAGACGTTGCTTCCTCGGATTATCACTTGTTTCGATCAATGGTACACGGCCTGGCTGACGAGCACTCCTCCTCCCTCCGGTTTTATGAAGAAGTTAAAAATTGGATCGATTCGTGGATCACTTCAAAAGATGACCAGTTTTTTCAACGCGGGATTCGTACGCTGCCCGAAAGATGGGAGAAAGTAATGGCCAGCGATGGACAATACTTTGAATCATAAATGTGTAACCAGTTTTTTATAATAAAGCCTCGAATTTCGGAAAATAATAGCGGAAGCAAAGTTGTACACCACTTTATATAATATAATTTTAAAAGCATCTCTAATCAAGTGAATTTGCGAACGGTTATATCTGCCTATACTAATATCACTCTGTTATCGGATTAAGAACAATCTACAAGATGGAACAATTTAAGTACACTTAAGTACAAGTAACCAAGTCAGCATCACTTAGTTGGTTTTGCATATATTTGTATCAAGTTATTACAAAAAAATTATAACTGCATATCAAGCTCTATTTAAGAAATGTATTAGACTATTCTATTTCAATGGTATTAATACATATTATTAAATAGCTAGTATTGCTTTTTTTCTATATATAGAAGAGAGAGATTAAATTCAACATATACGTAGTTGATAAAAATAATTTCTCATAAGATGTTTACAACATTTTCAATACTTGCTTGATTGCACAAGGCGGAGCGAAAACATGGTAAATATTGAACGGTCTGTTTTGACAGCTAAAATTTATCAACTCATCGTAATAATATTTTAGTTTAAATGATTTAAACTCAAGTGCTTAAGATGTCGTGTATCGATCGATAATCCCCCTTGCAATACCCTTATAGGGCTATTTTATTACTTAATTATATAACATCGTATGATAAGATCAATTTAGTACCTTTAAATAACTATTTTAATACATTTTACACTTCGTTATGACGAGCGATCTGACATATTTTTTAAATATGTCAGTCAAACCACATCAAGTCAAAACCACGAACAGGGTTGACATAAAGAAATGTTCTGTCTATATTTTGTAATTCACCTACTATACAAAATGCAAACTTGATAAAATAACATAAAATCCACATAACTAATGTGTTATATGCTACCAATATTAAACCATATGGCTCGCATTTCCAAAATAGTATCAAATATCATGAACATCCAAGTTATTACAGGTACTAACTATACATACTCTAATTTCACATATTTCTAAGATTTAGTTACAATATCTAGTTAGACTATTTCGTTACTATAAGAACTGTTACTAAATATTTCACATGTTTTTGATGTTGGGAGAACTGTACTGGACTCTTACATAGCCCGGTTCTCATTACCACCAAAATTGAAATGCAATAGTCCATAAACGTTTAGACCTACACAATAGCTCCTGTGCGTTTTAGTTTTTACAGTCTTTAGCTGTATTCCTCTATGTGCAGATAGATATTAGACCCAGTTGGTACTCTCTGCACACACTTTCATTTATTCATTTAAATAACCTCTACGTGTTGAATATATATTGCCGCGCACGCCTTATGAAGGACGGTGTCTTATGAAGACGCATGATAATAAACGACATACTCGTAGTAATAATAAAAAGTGACAGTTGGAGCCGATTCCCTTTTGCCTGACACTGAATCCTATCAGTGCTTTACAGATACAGCTACGGAAAATCTTGCAAATTTTCAGCAACAGATGGAGATCGGTGTAGACAAGTATGCAGTTTTGCATTTACTTGCAAATTTACTAAATGTGCAACTTTCCGACACAATGATACTCAAATCTCTCCAAAGCCGAAACATATATCTCAATATGTTAGATTATCTTGGTTTTTCAATGGAAAACTTCTTTTATCGTCTAAGAAAGGTATTAAACAATATTCTATCTGGTGGCGATAAGGTGTGCACCATCAATTCTTAGACGTTTTTTTTTTTCGATACCTCTGCAATGCCCGACACTACCCTAAATAAAACACGTCAAACGTTTGTATTATTCAAAAAGAGGGATCGAAAGATATAGAAAGATAATGATAAATGTGTAACTTCGTATATTTGAGATGGTCTATCAAAAATACCAAGCTAGGAATGTAGAGACGCGGTTAACTCAGCGTAACCACAATTTTACTACAATATATTACTACAAAGAAATCTACTACATATAGTGTGCCCTTACATGAACTATTAAAAAAGTCAAGAACGATAAATTATCAGACTTAGATTATATTCATAAGTTATTTGGTAAAAGTGTTGACAAATAATACAAAGACTGCTGGAACATGTATGAAACACGTATGAAACACTAAGACTTAAACAAATAAAACCAAAAATCTCCTAACTTTTCGATGTCTATATAAGGAATAACTATATTGTCAGAGCCCTAAATTGAATTTTCTCATAGTGTCCTAGTGCTTTCCGTAACTGCGCACAGTTTATATCGGGTATCCAAAAAACAAATCGCAGTATAAACTATTTACTTTAGTTTACTTAGTCTTAAACTATACCCACACCAAATTTCTTAAAAGTCCTTCTAGTGTTATTGCGTGATAGAGTAACAAACATCTATATTCACAATCTGCCAGATTTATACATATTATTAATTATTAATGTTCAAATTTACGAAATAAAAAAATAATGAGTGGCCAGTTGATTAAAACCTCGCATACAAAAATAATAAAATAAAATTGTCCAAATATTGTCAATTAGCTCTTCCACATAACACGTTAAAGTTCAATATATTTCATATCTTAATTAAGTACTTGTAAAATTTAAACTTCAATACATTTCTTTGTTAAGGTTAAAATACTAAGTTTCTTTTAGTGTGTTTGAGCTATCGAACCCAGATAGTAGACAGGATTCTTAAACAATAATCCCACAACGCTTTTTCATTTTAGAGTGGATTGTAAACTACAATAAAATATATGTGTGTCATATACACATATGTTTGAATGATATAAGGTTATAATTGACACATTTACTCACCCATCTCCCAAAAGACAGTGGCAAAGAATGCCACCAATATGCGGCTGCCAGACGATGGGATAACCTCCATGCCACCAACTATCGAAGTCCATGTAGCCAATTTAAAATAGCACTCATTCAACACTTTTTAACGCACTGGCAGTCAAAACTAATAGTTCGCCACCGACAAGAGCACATCTTAATATTCACTTGACTACTTCCATAGCTGCATAGCTGAAACAATGAAAACGCTCGATTAATTATTATATTTTGTATTTCTTCTAAATACAACATTTTACACTGCCGCACTTCTCTATTTATAATCATTATTGTATATTGGATTAAATTAATGAAGATTTAATTTAGTAGTGTAAACCAATTTAAAACATTTTTTCTTCAATACAATATATACCAAATTTTTAATTTTTAAAATCCACTCTAGGTATTTGAAAATACTGGGAAACTGTGATCTCTGCCTACTCCCATGGAAAAGAGGTGTCGATACATGTATTTATACTACGCATCATATGTCAAACATGTATGAAACTGAATATGTACTAAGTAATGTAATTGTTAACAACAGGTGTAGATTTAACTAATAACTTGTAATATAGATTCCCTATAGATAATTAGTATAATAGTTATAAATTGCTCGGTATTAGTCAAATAAGTGTAATAAATATACAAATAAACAAGAATATGTTTTTACATTGGATTTTTCCATTAATATACACGTAAATAGTTAAACATGTACGAAACCTAGAAAATACAATATAAAAACTTAAATATGTCAAAAATGTACATTGCTTATTACACTGTGCAATAATACGTTGGGAAGTTTATTAAAAGGTTAATACGTCCAAAAACGTCATTTGACATGTTACCTGTGACTCTACCATGAGTTTGTTATCGTTTTCTACAGGTATTTGACGTATAGTAAACTATAGATGTAACGTCAATTTAATATGAAAAAATAGTATAATTACGTTCCGCTAGGGGTGCTGTACAAAGCTTTCGTATTAAAATTTACGCTGTCGATATTAAACGAGTGTAAACTTTGGTAGCTACACTGAGAATAAAACATATCAACGAGAACAAGTACGCAGGAAGAACTTATGCTTTAAGTGGCTGCTTATAATGTTATAATGTTACTCCAGGTATCTCTTTGCATGGTGTACAGTATGTTAAGGTGCTCAAGAATAAAACGACGTCTTATTTCTGAAACATTATATTTCAAAGCGAAGAAAATCTTGTTCCTTCCAGTTTTTAAATATTCAATTCTTCTTTTTCATATGGAGTTTGATCTACCTTTGACGGAATTCATATGAATTGGAGGACGGAGGAGCGGACTGTTACAATTTAGAATGTTATTAACAAGTCTGACAACGAATGTAACCCTCGTTTATAAATTGCTAAACACAAAATAATTAAATTGAACAAGGTCTCTATACAAGTACCCCGTTCCAGGCTTTTATTCTTAATCGTAATCTTCATGTTTCAAAATAGCTATACAATTGTCTCTTAGAAAACCAGTCCATTGTGTTTTTTAGACATCACTTTGAACAGGGAAAAATAAACACCGGTAAAGAATAAAGGACCAAAGTAGCAAGCGCAATAATCGAAAAAGGGAACTTTGGAGACACAATTCATTTTTCTTTTCTGTTTAGACAGCTACTTCTAATTTCTGTCTAGATACATATAGATGTCGTTGAAATAATGCATTACCTTAGCGTAAGAATAAAATTGCAAATTATTGTTTAAAGAAAGTAAATTAACACCTAATAGTATAAAATGATTTTTTTAATGCAAACAAGCACTTTTATTTTGAACAAATAAATATTTGAAAGAAAATATGTTTTACTTAATCTTCAATGATAGATATAATGTACTCATATCTTTATAGAAATATGTATACGTTATAAAACATGTGTGTATGTCATGTCATTCATTTTGGAAATTATTATAAAAACTAGCTTAGGCCGAGTCCGAATTCGCCTTTTATTACTATTATTGTACTCGTTGGTCAATAACTCTTTAATGTTCTATTCTAAGAATATTTAAATATTCAAATATTTTTTTTTTCCAAAGTACATATTTTAATTATCAATTTCAAATAAAATACAATGTCATAATAAATGCGAATTTGGTACGCATGCTTTATTGATTACTTTAAATCTAAACGATTTCTAAATTTGACATCAACACATACGTATCAAAAGAGAATTTTACATAAAATAATATATATATTTTTTACGGGAAAGTACCAGGCCATCCTACCATAGCCACCAGGGTTATCTGTTTCAGTACCTCGGTCTCACATATTTCTAACGTAAAAACTGCAAGCGTTCGCAATACTAAATTCCTGGTTTGTGTAAGTATACGATAGACAATGAAATAACTAGGTACCGTGATTTTACAACTTATGTCGCAAATTCTTGCAGACACTACAGTTATTGTGGGATTGCGAATTTGCTGCAATTCTCACTCATGTATTGTAGATCTGAAATCAGATACTATTGGGTGGGCAGTGTGATCAAAATATACTTGGCGTTATAGTCTTAATTTTAATTATGTTAATTTAAAACTAGTACTTATATTTCACTGGTCGTGAATAATACTTCTGCCCGCGTCTTAAATTCTAGTCTTTTATTTGCCAATATCTTCGACTGCCACTTTACGAGCTTCGGGTATAAATTTGCGAGGCGAGCCCTAGAACTGTCGTGAAACCATTGCATCCTATTTCGCCAACTCTGTGTTCACTG
Organism: Scirpophaga incertulas; assembly: GCA_036419045.1. Lineage (NCBI taxonomy): Eukaryota > Metazoa > Arthropoda > Insecta > Lepidoptera > Crambidae > Scirpophaga > Scirpophaga incertulas. Next base: position 15,458,512 of record CM071639.1, on the reverse strand, counting down.
TTTGCACTTAAAATTTCAGAGCTCGCCTTTCTCAGCCTTATCATATTGACACAGACGGGCCGTCTAATCCCTCAATTTAGACCATCCTTTCCAATCTCCAGCTGAAACAGCGATATTTAAGTGGCCACTTTTTCATTGATACCAGGAAGGTTTTTTTACCTTGCTCCAATTGATATTCACGCGTGAGTTACTGTGAGTCATTTGTTCGTCTTTTTTTTTACAAAAAAAAACATTCTAACATGTTAGGAGTAATTTTTAAAAAGAAAACAAAAGGATTCGTTATTTTCTAATAATGACTAAATAATAATGACTAAATGAATGCAATAAAATATGTGTCATAAATATATTCATCACACTCTAATAACCGGGGACGTCTGCTTGTTACCACTGCACCATCTTACTTATTTCTAAAGTAATCCAGCTGTGTTCGAGTTGCTATGTTTCAGTGTGAACTATAAAGTACGTAGTGACATTTGAAGATACAATGATTTTACATCTTATGTCACAAGTACACTTGCTTGCAGATTTAATGTCAATCTTACAGGAACCTCGTGCACTGTAAACAACTGGAACCACTTACCATCAGGTAGGAAGTCGTATGTTGTTTATCAATATATAGTAATAAAAATACAATATTTTATTGGTTATGAGAATCGTGCTGAGGATGACTTAACATCTGAGATATTTTAAACCAGTCAATTTGAAACAATGCAACGAGAAGTAGCAAATGTACTTCGATATATTTGCTTCGACAACAGATGGAAAAATCTTAGGTGTTTGGATGTTACCGCGAGGCTGCGTGCGCGTCTGGCTTCCGCGCACGCCGTGGTGATATCTCTCCGTCTGGGGGACTGTCCAGGTGTTCTCGGACAGTCCCTCTCTTGGCGTTGGCTCGACCAAACGTAAGTCAAGCCGGCCCCGGAACACATGGTGGTAGAATCGCGAAAGCGCACCCCGCCATGTGCCTAGAGAACTCAGGGGGGTTTTAGTGGGTAAGCCGGTCCGCTTAGGTCGGAGAGCCCACACAGGGCCACGCCTTGCCAGCGCGGTGACATGGTGCAATAGGACGCATTTCCCCTCTCAAAAAAAAAATAAAGAAAGGTGTTTGGATGTTAATCATGTTAATCTCCATTAACTGATGTGATTTTGAGAACAAATCGGACAAATTACTAATTATGGGAACATAATAAGACACAAAAATTATAAATATTACAAACATAAAATGAAAAAATAAAATAAAACTATAAACACTTATCGGCTCTCGTTACTCGCAGAGGTAACTAGTATAATTATATTTTTTCCTTATAAAAAAAAATATTAAATAAGCAATAAAAAGTTATTATACCATACATTTCTTCGAGGTTGCTTAGAAACCTTATGCACTTTCTCGCACAATTCATGATAGAGGTATGTTAATACTTAATGAAGGTAAAGGTTTTCCTTCTTTTACTAGAAGTTATAGGTACAAAGCAAAATTTCATTTGCTGTTGACTCAAATCTTTCACGAGAGTACCCATGAAGAAATGCCTGACAAAGAAGGAATTTTCACCAAGTTGCTTCCAGTGTACAGCATTATTTTTTAAATAAATGCCAACAAATCATACAATTTTCTGTTAAGGATCGTCGACTCATATTAGACCAGATTAAATATAATTCAACCTAAATATCCTAATTGGACTTTGTACTTGACTGAAGTTTCATTTCATACATAATTCAAAGCCAAAGACGATTGTACGTCCATTCAATTTAGCGTTGTCAGTTCTCAGTATCGTCGACAGGAAATTCGAGTTCCTCGATTACTTAATAAGAAAGGGAGGCGTCCTTAGATCTGGGATGGTGATACTTTTACACTTTAGAGCGGGAAGCAATTGACAAAGCTTTATAATAAACTACCTTCCGACATGACTTAGCCTGCTTAGTTGAAGGGACCTGATTATATTATTTCATCTTCATATAATATAACACTTTTAAGCTTTTCACTACTTGAGCCTTTGTTGCAATACAAAATATCCAACGAATTAGAGGTTTATAACTTATAAAGGACTGACTCATATCGCCAAGGTCAAAGTGATGCCAATATTCTGTATTATAAAAATAGTATACAGGTTGCGAAACTTTTCATAATTTGAATGAAACGTTTCTTGATTGCAAAACACAAATCTTTTTTTAAAAATGAAGATCGCAGACAATAGCGAATCATTTATATTAATCGACAATCACTAACAAACATATTTTTCTTTATTTATGTACGTACCAATACATATAAAAATATATCATTATACTAAATAAACATATTCTGCATGCGCATAATACTTACATATAACGTTGTATATATCCATAAAGAAATTGCATTAATAAAGATTGAAAAACCTTGCGGATTTTAGCAGCTATATCACATTAATCTGAATATACCTCCATAGATAACATGCTAAGAGCGATAACGCAGATAAGATTCAAATCAGTATAAAGCTATAGAGAAAAAGATCTGTAACCTGAGTACTCATAGTAAAATATCATGACAGAATTGATCGTGCTGTCAAACTATTTTAAACACCTTTGCTTGTAAGGCTGATGTAATTCCACCGGTTTTAAATATGTAAAGCTGGTCATAAAAAATGCGTGTGTTACCAAAGCCAATAGTTATGTTATAGTCCATACAAATTCCATAACAGTATTATTTACCATTTCGCGCGCTGTTGCTATTCAAATTTCGAACTAATCGCCGCGCGGCGCCAGTCAGTAGGCAGTGCTAGCACGCTGTGAAAACGGCGGGAAAGCAACAGTGTGCATTCACATATTGAGTTTATTTAATGTTTTTTTTTTCTGTTTCCTCGCAAATGTGTTAAAAAACGTCGTACGATATACTTGCGAATTGGTTATAACATGCTCGGCTCAATTACGCCCTCGCCTTCAGCTGGAGCTGAAATTCCGCCTCGCATGTTATAATCATCATAATGCACTAATATCGTAATGTACTATAACATCATGATAGTAGATAGAGGATGTATCCCGATGCTGTCCAGCCCAATTGGGATCGATGGATCTCTTTCAGGAAGCTGAACCAACCTAGTTGGACTATTTATGCTAGGTAAACATAATTGTCGAGAATTTCTAGTGTAGATGCCCAACCTTTATACTAGTGCGTGCGAGAAGATAATTCAATATGTTTTTAAAACCCATTTGCCAGAAAACTTTACTTAGGTCTTTAATGCCCATATATGTCGTAATCTCAGCCATGACTACAATATCTTCAGCAAAAAGGTTCGTCAGTTTCTCGCTATCGCTGTTGATGCTCAGCTTATTCAGTCTGAAATACATTCTCATATCATAACGCACATCGGTCTCGAGTTTCGGTTCTGAAGACGGGCTGATATTTTACATATAGATAATCATTTTGGCACCTCAAAATATGTCCAATTAAAAAGAAACGCCAAGCATAATGCCACAAAGTTCCTAGTATTTTGCCATCGGTGAAATCGATATACTAATTAATAAATAATGCGAAAATGTACGTACTTAATAAATGTATTGTCAATGAGATGTGAAATTTTTATAACTATATTTTTGTGAGGAATTCTGACTAAAATATACGTATATTTTCATTCATTCAGTTGTCCCTGCATCAACTCCCGTCACATATATCATCCTATTCAAGTTTCCACCAAAAAGAAGTCCGAAATATTATTATGTAGGATTTCGTTTTATGAATCTCAATAACCATAAAGCTTTTATACAATAGAAATACGAAAATAACAAACTTCACCATGAAAGCTAGACTCTTAAATATGTAGATCATCTACAACGGATCAAAAGCTTGTATAAATAAATCAGTTATTTGTAAACTTGAAATAAATTGAAAATATGTTAAAGATTTATAAGTTTGCTTTATTCGTAAAGTAATGTCAAGACTACCTAATTATTTCTAAATATTGACACATTATCAACAATTATTAAGTTTAGCTCTGTTTAACAAAGGTGAAAATGGACTAATACAATTGAAATTATATCTGTGGCTATATTAACTCATAGACGTTTTTCGAAAACATAAGTTTAATTCCTGTCATATACTACGACGTTTTGTTCTATCAAACATATTTTATATATTAATAAATTGTCATTATAATTATTTAATATATATAAAATATATATAACTATATGTAAGTAATTTAACAATGTGTCTATTTTATTCGAATTAGGCAAAAAAAATGTTAGGTTTTAAATTAATTATTACAAATATAAAATGAAATTTTTAATTTAACATGCATACAAGAAATCAAAATTACTTAGATTAGGCAATTGACCTTTTTCTATATTGCAGTTGGAAATCGTGGAACTCATAAAACCCAAAGGTTACATTACATTTATTTTCTATTACTAAGCTCATGTTTTAAATGAAATAACAATTATTTCTTAATTTTTTCCTTGTTACTTTGCAAAGGTAACGTAACAAGTTTATTACATTGATAAGCAAACAGAATGCCCACCTGATAATAAGTGATAACAGTCGCTAATGTTTCAGCTATGCTAACTTATGCTTACTTCGTATCAGATCAGTTGCAAATTTGCAAGCCTCATAAAAACAGTGTACATTGTCAACTTGTGATAAGGTGTAAAGTCACAGTACCTAGTAATTTAACTACCTTATTTTTACGTTATAATATTATACAGAAGAAAAAGCTTATGCTTCCATAGGAGTAAATAGTTTTTATTGTATGTACAGAATATAAAAAGAAAAGAAGAAAATGTGTTTTATAGTCGAGACAACGATACGTACATCGTATCACGTTCGTCTTGTCAGTCCGGAATGTACAATTCCAAAAAGAAGAATTATCCCAAATTACTTTGATAACGAAACGAACAAAAGTGACACATTTTCTATAGACCCTGTACTCTTAAAATTAAACTTACGATATATCGTCATCGATATCACAACACATCTCATTCTAACTTTACTATAAGTTAGAATATTACATAATAACGCCAATCTTAAGAGTGTTGATTGATTTAAATCAATAAGATTCAAGATACACAGATTGCACAGATTATTTACGAAACTGTAAAAAACTTGTGTCTTCTGCATTTGAGGGAACATAATATACGTGTTTAAAGTTCAGCATTGCGAGCATACTGACATATACTTATTATTATTCATTGGTTTAACAATAAAACAGCGTTATTTTATTACATCTAAAAGGCTCAAAGTTTCTCCAGTAAAACGAGACATGAATTAAGGCCTTATTTAAAAAAGGCAGACTAAAATAGAATGTTTGACATTCTCTGTTGTCAATAATTTCAGGCCAGAATTTAACATAAACCTTACTGTAAATGTTTTTTACTTCAATATGATCCAATGTATTATTACATTTTTCTCTCATGAAGTTATTTGAACTAAATGATAAAAATGGCATTCCCTGTGCAACGATTTGCCTACTATTAAAAAATCCAATAATTTCTACTCTGTTTAATATTTTACTATTAATATTTTTTTAAAAGGGATATCTTTTTTTTAACATAACTTCATCATATTCGACCCCACCAAGGGTCAAGAGCCTATCCTAGGGACTTAATCAACCACTGATTGGTCGACAATACATATACCTTTCAATTTCTTCACAGGTGTATACAGACTGCCTTATGATTCGTCACTTTAGGAACGTCACGACAAACATTAGAACTACAAAGACAGCTTTTATTAGATAGTAAATAGAGGCGGCCTCAAAAGCCATATAGAAAGTCTGATTTGCAGCTGTATGCACTATCACGGATATTTGTAATTGACCACAATTACACTGAACTTCATTTGCTCACTCAAATATAGAAAACGTACGTCTTTAATGAACCCTCCTATATTATTGAATCGACATGAATTACAGTAGGGTTGAAGGCCGTTCAAACGACGTTTCTCCGACTACTACAGTAGGGAGTTTTCAACCAATTAGTGACTTCGAATGAAATATGATTACAATACTACATGCCTAAATCCAGAAGACAGAGCATGGTGTGGAATGGAAGGACAAGCAAACTCAAAAAAAAAGCGAAAGTTTTGGAATCTGCTGGAAAAGTTATAGCGACAATCATTTGGGATTCCAAAGGGAATATTGACAAATCGATTACCTGTCACGCGTGACTACGACCACAGCTGCACACTATTGCGAGGTGTTAAGATAGCTCAGAAGGACGATCCGAAACAAAAGGAGAAAGTTGACAAATACACTTTTTTTGTTACACTCTCGTTCACGCTCTGCTCAATAAATTCAAAACCTACCTAAAAAAAATCGAACACCTACCTTATTCTCTTAATCTTACGTTAAGTAATTTTCATCTGTTCCTATAGTTGAAGCAATAAATCTGGAGAAGACGCTTCGTAAATGAAAATGATCTCAAAGAAGATCAAATTTGGTTAACATACTGGACCTCCATACTAAAACTTTACCACCATACTAAAAATGTATTAAAATTAAAGGTCTATATATAAAATAACTAATATATGAAATAATAAACATAAAACGTATTCAATCAATTTTGAGTGTTTTATATTGTAACTTACTTTTTAGATGACTTTCATACTTAATTTAGTATTAAAGATTTGCAAAATGTAGTTGGTTGTAGAGATTTCACTTCTCTTTTTGGAATGGTTACTAGTGTAATTAAATTTTTGAGTTTGCGATGACAGTAACGTAGTATAAAATAACATTAAGAATATTTTGAAACACATGAATATTGATATTACACATTAGGTCTTACACTCGTCTGTCAGACAATATATGCATGAAATATAATATTTAGTACACTAGCCTTTTAATTAATATTAACTAGCACTGATGACCTTACGTTACAATTTTTTTGTCTTTTATATCCAAAAACATTATGTGAAAGACATGTTTTAATTCATCTCTAAGTACCTAGAAACTTATGTAAATAAACTTATATAAAAAAAGGAAATATATAAATGTCAATAATTATTCAATGCTTATCTGATTGATATAGGACGCGTTATGACGAATATTTTATTTTTTTGTTTTAATCGAATGCAATTTTATAATTCGAATGGATATTTTGATATTTTTAATTGGTTTCTTATTTTGCATCTTTCGTAAATATATAATAGTTGCGTACCAAAAACATTTGTAATTATGAAGAGCTTATTTTACAAGTAATAAGATTGACAAGTATTTGCTATTTAGTTCCACAGATATATTGTGCGACATATCTAGACAGATAAATAACACCTAGAAAAGTTTTATCGCGAATAGCGAAAATTTAAGTAAATACTGTAAGTTTTAAAATTCGTTTAGAACACTTACAACTGTATGATAAATAATTATGCGATTTTAATTCAAACATTTTGACTTACTTTGAGTATTATCAGAAAGCCTCCAGCAGAGAAACTGCCCAAGAAATTGATACCAGCCATACTCGTGTGTTTTTTTGGAAAAATACAAACACTTCAAACATAATTTTTTGTGATAGGCGATTGGTGCTGCACAAACCACACCTAGAAATATTAAAAAAAAAGTCTTTCAGTATGGTATTTAGCAACAAATTTCAATATAATGGTGTACCAATCATTTTATTAGTCCCGTTAAATCCATTTTGTGTACGCGATACTATCACAATAAAATCAGATTATCCTTAATTTTTCCTATTATCATGTTTGATACGGAATCAGAAACAATATGGTTGTTTTGGTGCACGTTTACGAAGGACATTTGAAAACGGCATAAACATTAAAAGACTACATGTCGGAAATTTTAACCTGAACAAGACTGTACAGCTGTTCCAACAACTGTACAATTTCTAGAGCTTACATTAGCAAAAGTGTCAATATTTGAATAGGTACTAATGTGGCGTTTAGATGGCTTGCATGATGTCCAGACCTGATGCCTTTAGAACTGGATTACTTTTTATGGAGTAATATAATGTGTAATTAATATTTAGAAAAGGTATTATAAGTTTGTACAAAAGCTAAGGGTTCCGAAAGAAAATGTTATTAGGAGTCTATACTTATAATATTTTGAAAGCTACACGAAATTAATTTTAGTGATGACTAAGCTTGTGTATCAGGAACGAAACACGGGCACATTTGGAATAGATTTCACTTTTTTATTTTTAATGACTGTTTATTAGATAATTTTTATTCTGCACAATAATTCACTTAATAAGAATAATAAAATAGAGTGTTCATATTTTTTTTACTGGTTTGTGTTTCAGGTGTGCCAAGCAAATTTTAGAAAATCTTTTAGTTAAGTAATTTTTCTTTTAAGGATAAAATGATACAGTAAAATAAGCTAGCCAAAAGATTTGAGATAGTTTCTCATCAGTGCCCATTACATTTTCACCTGTATATCAATAGTTCGGAGATCACTTTTATGGTGGTACTTATGTAATATTAAGAATTTTTTTTTTTAATAGACAGAGTGATTAAAGAGAAAGATATTTAATAGATGTTATTATACATATAAACCTTACTCTTCAATAACTCTATTAAAAAACTGCCTCAACAACCGTTGCGTAGTTTTAAGGATTTAAGCATACATAGGGATATAGGGACAGAGCAAGCGACTTTGTTTTATACTATGTTGTTGTTTGGCTCTGCAAGGCTGCACAGAATTTCTGTGCATACAAAATAGATTTTATGATTGAAATAAATCACAGACGGTACATCCAAGGAAGACGAAAAAAATGAAAGGAGTGGTTTTTATGATAATTGAGAGCTTAATGAAAATACGAAATCTTGACTAGGCGAGTTTGCGGAGCAAAAGCTAATTTACTGTAACATAGCCTTTGACTGAAAAACTTTCCTTATCATTTAATCTGTCTTAACTGTAGTACAAATGTTGAAGTGTACATAGATTATTCATATTAGGTTATATCTTTTGAACTTTATTGATAATGACTTTAGAATACTGAACAAGGTAAGGCCTTGCTGATCGGGTTTGCCTATTGGGAACTCAAGACATATAATTTGGATCTGTCTTCAATTTATTACTGACCACAACAAATTACTTTGCTAACATCAAAATTATCTAAAATATTTTCGAAAAATAACTCATAAATAAAATATTTTCACATATGGTTATAAAATCTGCAAAAAAGTATATTGTATAAGTGGCTGCACTATCTGTATCTAAAATTATTGACAATAAAAAGGATATCTTAAAAACAGAATTAAATTAATAAAATTTTGTTGCTAATTATTTTTAATGTGTTTTTATGCATTTTAAGTAAAGTGAATCTACTGAAGAAATTTTAAATTCTATTACTAAAATAATAAAATGTTACGTAATAAATACGATACAAATTTGTGACAGTTATGGACATAATAAAGACACTGCATCTTTTTTTAGAGTAGCACAAAAATGACTTAATATCGCTTAATTATTACAGACAAAATGAATAGCTTTTTTAACTGTATAAATAGTGATAATATGCGTAATTATGACGCACGTGAAGAACTATACATTCAAAATGCTTAATGCCATATGAGTTCACAAAAAGAAACCTCTATCAACTATGTACTCATTTGCAATTCGGTTTTATAAAATGTATTTATTTTATATTATTATTATTAAAAGATAATTGTTAAAAAGTTAATCATATACGACAAAAATATCATGGTCAAAGGTCGATCATGCTTCACAGACTGTGGCAAAGTCCGGTTTAACTTACAGTCGGACAGAACCATTGATTCGGAATTCTACTACTGGCAACAACTGATAATATTAAATCAAGAAGTTGAGAGAAAGCAAAAAATATTTGTTATTAGTAGTGCACGGAATAGGTAGTTTAATTATACTTGCAGAAAGAAAATCAATGTAAGCGTAATATGGATAAACCTAAAATTTTCAGTTTTTATTTGCTATTCGTTTCTTTACGCTTTTATTGTAAAATTTTATGTTTACAACTTATTACAACAATAAGCTAAAACCTGAAATACTATTTTGAAAGTTCAAATATAATATTTTTACAATCTCTGAAAATAGTAAGTTCCCAAGCATATCCATACCATTGATGTCACAAAATCGCAAATACATACAATTAAACTACCAATTCCGAGCACTAGTTATTAGATAGATTGGTTATTAAATCACGGGGACGCTAGGCCCTATAAAACTTCCGGGAGGGACCACGCCCCTTCCGTGGCCGGGGGCGTCGTCGGTGGAGAGGATCGGGGGAGGTATTGTGGCTTCCCCGAGGAGGGCTCCCTTGTATCGGCAGGGGAGCGAAGGCTGGGGGTTCCCTGAAGTCGCTTGGCGTTCCCGGGGGCTACCTACATGCCTGAGGAAGGCCCTATAAAACTTAAGTCAGCAAAAATTTGGAGTTTGGCTGAGAGGTGTGAGAAATTAAGAGTTTGACGAATTTCCGCCTAGATTGGTATTTTTAGAACTCACCAGGAGAGGACTAGTCACTACGTACAAAATTGTAAAAAGTCATTGAACATAAGGACATATATAAATGTGCTATATAATGTAAATAAAATGATACATATAAATGTAAATAAACTTTCAAATTTCAATGTTTTTAGTTTTCATAAAATGTCCAGAAAATTTTAAAATGAAACCTAACACTAAACGATTGGGTGGTGATATTACAAACAAACCTCATTTACCAATTTTTGCTTATTCTCATTGTAATAGTGGGTAGGACTATTTCCACTCCCCGGAAAATTCACAGGTAAAATTGAGGTAAATTCCATTTCCAACCTCTTACAATACCCGTGAACGGTAACACGTGGATTCTTAATCTGTCACCGCAGGGATCATATATGTGAGAAATAATAATAGAATAAATCAGTTAAGCTCCCTACAATGCTTCGATTATTTATTTTTAATTAATATTATTTCAACAAAATTATTGAATTATTCAAATAATAGTGCATAGTAAGCCGTGAAATAGACATTATGAGCAGACATTATGATGAATAAAGATTTAAAGGACGAGCTGTAAGTGAAGATTTTAATTATCATCATCATCATCATCATCATCATCATCATCAGCCCCTCTTCGTCCACTGCTGGACATAGGCCTCTTCGAGTGTACGCCACTGAGATCTGTTTTCGGCTTCTCGCATCCAGCTCCTGCCAGCCGTCCTGCGCAAATCATCACTCCACCTTGCCTGAGGACGTCCTACACTACGTTTGCCGTTTCGCGGTATCCACGGTATTTTAATTATACGACACAGAAAATTACTATTCCCGCCAAGGCATATACAGCGCTTTTCGCAGAACAGTGCAAGAAAATTAAAATGCTTTATTACACAATTAATTATCATACAGTCTCATATATTTTTTGTAGACTTAGGTTGATAAAGATTCTGGGTATCTAACTTGTATTCCGTTATGAACTTTGGTGCAAAGCACTCTAAGCACTCTATATCTATTTCGCTTTCTGAACTCAAATATATAATTAATATTGCAATTTATTTAAAATAAACAGTTACAATAATTACTAGCAATCTAGTAGGTACGATAACTGTACGTGGAGACAAACTTCTTTAGATGCTAAATGAATAGATGCATTTCATTCTATACAGATAAAGAAGTTTCATGAAAGTAATTTCATCATGCATGCAACTAATTTCGTAATGTAAATTCGGCTTAAATACAATACTTTGCGTGTTCTTTTTATAATATAATGCTTGAGAAAAGTTACTATTTGAACCATTACTAACAACAATTGTTCATTGCTATTAGTATAATCACTATATATTAAGAGTTGGCACTTCCTAAGTATTGATTAAATTTAATTTTCATGGATATGAAATAAAACCTCCCCAAAAATCCAATTCCAAATATGTTGAGTAAATTTATTATTTAATGGAAATAAGAATGGAGTTTAAGACTACAAAGAACATATTTTTTATTAATATTGCTTAAAGTCAATTAAGGCCTTTGGTAAAATATAAAGTTACAAAATTAAAATATTTTCTTTAAACGTTGACCTTTAGACGTACTTATAGTCCTGCATAACAATTCTTATAATAAGGGAACACTAACAGCTACTTAACTTTATACTTACAAGAAAAAAATTAACGCCCACTTGAAACTTTGTTCTCTCAATTAATTCAACAACTACGTCTTTCATTTTCACAATAGTACCCACTTTGCTTAAAATAAACACATTTAGTTACACATTTATTACAATATTATGTTTAGATAGATTAATCATTTTGTGTTGTTTGTGATGTTAAAGATGCCAAGTTATTACATTTAAACTTTCGGTTATTTGTCACTCGTTGTTCGGTGTTTGTCTTACTTAAATGAAGAACAGACGCTCCGATAAAAAGTAAATATCATATGATATCATGAAAATGAAATATAGAACTTATTTATACAATAATATATAACATGTCATTTTGGTTTACATCTCCATATTATAGATTAGATGGAATAAACAAATCTGAACAATATAATTATATATATAAACAATAAAAATGTAAAAAGCAGCAACCACAATCGTAATATCAAAATTACCACCATTGACGTCATTACATAATACAAACATTAAAAACTTCAGCATACGTATAACGCAACCAAATTAAAATGTATGATACAAGCATGTACTTTTCTGCTACGATACGCGTTTCTTGGTTTTGTAGTATCGTATTTTCTTAATGCTAATAAAAAAAAATACGTCCTAAGCTTTTGTTTGTATGATTTGACTATGACCTGACTAATATATAGATCTATTTATTTATAAAATAGTCACCTTATGTAGAAATTTAAAAAATAAATGTTTATCCATACTGAAGCGAAAAGAGCTAATGGATGGGTGATGTAGTAAAAGAACTTTTGATAACCGAATGAGTTATATTTTGAAATTTACAAAAAAAAAAAACAATGAATAGTTAAACATTGATAAAATAAATGACAGAATAAATCAAGAACAGACAATTTTCAAAGAAATATACCAACTGATTAGAGCACTAAAACCGACAGAAGTCAGATAAAAATGGTTACACCTAAAGTGACTCGGAAAGTTATACTAACGTTGTCCTTAATATTTAATAATCGACGACCAAAACCTCGATGAAAAAACATTATGAAATAGCCAATAATATACAAAATTCTTGACCAAAAAATAGGCATATTCAAGATAGTAGTATAATCTAAACTTGTGCAATATAGTCAAATGTTATGAAATTACAAATAGCTACTATAGCTTAATGTTTTTGTAGAAACAGAATATTTATGTGCAGAATGTGTATAGTTATGAAATAAGGGTCAATTTCATAGTTAAACTCTGTCAGTAAAAATCTAACGGAAGTCTGTAAGTCAATAAAAAAATATCAAGCGCATCAAAATGCTGTAGTAATAACAAAAACGATTAGCATTTGGTGTACGTTTTGTGTGTGTATGTATCTTTTGATATGTAAAGCTGCGTTAATAAGCTATCAGTTCTTACAATACTGCACCAAGCCAGCGCACGGGTAGATCACTAAACAAAAGACGGCGACACAAAGAGCAATGGGACTCACTCCGTTGAAAGTCTCAAGCCGTGCCCCATATTTGTAACGAGATGATACAGTCACACTATTTTGCTTAGTCTGAATAATGTTGGTTTTTGTAATTTTCCATTTTAGTATAGTAGCCTCAGTATAAGTTCGTATAAGTATTACGGTTTGGAGCGTAAGACAGGTGCAAATTCTATGCGATAGAGCCGATGTCACAAAACTATGCATACTATTATAATCTTAAGCCAATAAAATGTGTTTATATAATTTTGTAGTTTTAACCATATACTGTAAAAAGTATTTGTCGTTGACAGATATTGACAACTTACATTATGTTGGCACTTTTATTCTAAGACATTATATATAAAATAATAAATATGTAAAATACACGACTATGTGTACTGGAATTGTCTAATTGTTCGTCAACTTATTTGTAACTCTTAAGTTAATATTTATCAGTTGGCAGACGTAGTAAGCAGTGTATACAATGTACTTAAAATTTGGTGAAAAGCGCAAGAAGTCGCTAGAAGTCGCAAGAAGTCGCTAAATACTATAGCGGGTATTTAGCATATATCAAACTTCTTCATTTAACCAATAAATCAACCAGTAGTTAATAGAATGGATATATTCTACTAACTCCTGGCACACTTTCTTCACTTCACTTTCCTTACACTTTCCATTTCTGACAAGAAATAGTTCATCGTGTAAGGCAGCACTTATACAATAAATTAAATATATAAAGTATGGTTATTTTAATATTAACTTTGAGACAATATCTATTAGGTACCTAGGATCTAAATATGACTATTATAATGATTGTTGTAAATATTATTATCAAATATCAGCCAAAAGCTATTCAGGTCAAATACCGTGTGTCAATGCTTTGATATTACCGTCACCCCCGTCTGCCGCTTTTGTGCCAGGTACTACTAAAGCTCAACGAAAATTATATTACACTAACGAGCAAAAATAATAAGTATGACCCGTAACTGGAAAAGATAATAGCAAAATTGTTTATTTATAAATCAAATTAAAAATATGTATATCTTTCTACGTCGTACTTTTAGAAAGTCATTTGAATGAAATGAACAGTTCTTATTAAACAGTTATAGAGTGATGAAAAAATATATGCGTAAGACTTTATATTTGCTTTACAGTTTAATAAGGCCACCTTATTTGATTGCACCGATAGGAAGCGAAACGCCAGACTCAAAAGACGACGAAGAAACAAAATATGAAATTTATTTAAGGTATTCTGCCGTATCTCTTTATTAACTAGGCCAGTCAATCTCAATTATTCCTTTATATTTAGGAAAACGGAAAACGAGAATCAAAGTGATTTATTGCTTCAGTTCATTTAAACAAGGTGCGCGAATTGTGCGTAATAAAATATTACTGAAATACTAACAAATGGGTGAAAAAAAAAAGAAAATTTCGCACATTTTATTTTTCTATCATAAATCTAGGGCCACTAGATATTTAACTAAGGTATTTTTTTACAAATTATGCCTTTATACATTATTTCGACAATATATTGATATAACTTGAAAAATGTACTACCAAACGAAGTAAACTACCGACCTTAAGGCTCGAGACTCTACCTAAAGCTTGCAATTTCACAGTTATACAAAATGATATACGAAGCAAATAAATATATAAACGGCGTCAAAAGTTTACACTTTTTTACTTGATACAAACCACTTCTTTTGTTGTAGTTATTGCTATGCAACAAAAATACTTACATAGAAAATTTCATATCATAAAATAATATTATTTGATCTTGTTATCTGACAAGGATTAATGAGAATTGTTCATGTGTCATGTAATGCAAACATAACACAATCTATGAAGCCTATAATAAACAGCATTTAATACCCAATTCTTAGATCTTGTAACGAATTTTCCGAAATATCCAAATATATCCACCAAAATTATTTAAGTAAAAAATGTGATTATGAATCGATAAGAGACACTAGAAAATTATATTTACAGAGAAATCTAATTTTCCTACATTTTTTGGATATGAATTTAACTTGCATAATTAATGATTAGTTTAAATTTTCAGCTACATTAACTTTAAGGTAAACGGAGTCCATGAATGTGTTGTAACCCATGGAATACCATGGAAGAGTTAGTGAGTCCACTTGTACAAACAAAGTCAATGTTGACATCAAACTAAGATATCATTTTTTCAGGTGCTCAGCATATACAATATTTTTCAATTCCGAGAGTGAATTCGAGGACGATTTGCGTTTGTTATATTAAACCTTTGGGTTAATATTTCTTTTAATCTATATTGACGTGACTGGTCTTATGCGTGGGATGCCCTGGAATTCCCTTAATCATCTCACGTCGACAGATCTAATGTCGAGTGAGATGTGCGTAACAGCATGGCGTCTGAAAGGTATGTATCTTTCTTCGTCAGTTAATCATACCTAAAGTGATATAGCAGCCACTACCCAGCTGTGGATTAGGAAGGAACAATTCGTGTCACAGAGAGCTTAAAATAGCGCAAAATTATATTACACTCATAATCCGTACCGCTTCGCCATTTTGCGGAGCATCCGCATTGAATAACAAGGGGCTCCTTATTTATAAATGCAATAAATCCAATGTCGACGTTGAAGAAAACGCTTTCTGGATCAGCCACTTGCCACTTCAACGCGTCAGCCATTTTGAAATGGAATGAGCGACATTATAGATTGATCCCGATGGAATACTTCGAGAGCACCACGTCATTGCCGCATCGAACTTCGAGTTTTTTACGATTGGGAGAATGAAGACATTTACTTTGAGATATTGCACTTCAGAGAATTACTTATAAGAGTTCCATAATATAAATTCCATAATAACTAAACAGTTTTACAGTGTTTTATTCGCTTCGCTTGTCACACCTATAAATTTAATACTTCGGCATGATTACGTCACGCAACGCGATTGTGGGAGTTGTCGATAATCTTCTTTTAGATCGGCAGTCAACTACATAACATGAATAATATTAATCTTTTGTGTACTATTAATGGATAATTTACTGCGTAACAAAGAGCTTTCAGGGGAATGAATATTATTATCTAGATTAATTATCCGATACATACTTTTAATATCTATGTTATGATGGATTAAGGATATATTTGTCATCGCTTCCTTTCTACTCGTGGATATCGTAAGAAGTGATTAAGGGAGTTTACCTTTTTTTGCAAAGTTCTTCTACAGTGGCAATAAACGGCACAGTATACCTCTACTTAACATTTTGGGGAGAACAGGAGTGTTAGAAGTATTAAAAATCAAGGGCATTCCATGCCAAGCGGACAGGTAAAAAATGTTGATGCTTCAGATTTCAATAATATTTTAGTATGTTAAACCTATATACATAGGTCCTCAACCTAAACAACCAATATATTTCCTCTGTGATATATAGTTATCGATTCGATTTAGAAGCTAATAAAGTTTTGACTCTACAGCAGGAATACACTGACGGGTGATCAAAATAGGAAAAACCGCGAATTCTTCCGTGTTCTGAACGGCTTACTCGTATTAAACAGTAAACTTATTGCAGTCATATCACTTAACTATCCCATCAGACACCACGGATTACAGGACAAAATTGAATTATGTTTGTCTCATGCGTAGCCGCTTACAAATTTGTATGATATTTCTAAGTACTTATATTAAGTTTGGAGGTAATACCGCTTACATTTATATTGAATTTTTTTGCACTGTTCCTGTATAGTACTTGCAACTCTTCCGGAAGCCCGTTGAGGTAGAACGGTATCGAATACTGAGCTTCTCTTGTTCCGTATACATTGTTGGCTTTTGGTAATACAAATTTATTTATATTAGACAGCGATCTCAAGAAATCGGGTCTTATTTTTTCCTGTAATAATTCAGGCCTATTGTCCTCCGTGAGAGTTAGGAATTGAATCTTTTTATACACATTCATAACGTTACAGTATTTAAAAAGCTCGTCGTAATTTTTGTTTGATGTGTTTTGGAACAATAGTTTTTAATATCCTTAATTGCAAGTTGTAAATATTCGTCAAGTAATTAATTAAAATTAATTATGGAACTTAACATTTCCATTTACCATTTACTTTTAAGTTGACTTTAAGAATATTGAATGATATATTAACATCCGTTATTCTTTCTCAAGTCATTAATCGTTAATTTAGTGTCAGTTGTTTATTAAAAAGGTACATCCGTAGCTAACGTTGTCATATACTAGTATTATATTAAATATAAGTTAAAAGTTATATATATATATATATAAATATATATAATTAAAAATACATTGTGAAAAATTTTAAGCACATTTCTTGAAATCTGTGTGTGGGGTATTAAAATAATTTTTAAGTAACGGTCGTTAATTTTTATGGTTATTAAACACATCTCATATTCAAGTATAAATATTTATACTGTGTGTAAACTCTAACAATTCGAATAGTTATCCTTGTACGTGCGCATATTTGTTTATGTAGCTCTTGAGCTTTATTATTATCAATTTTATATTTGTTTGACTTCAGTACTTATTGAAGTCGACGGTCTATGCTGAATAAAGGGTATTCTGAAATGATTTGATTTACGCTGTAGAGTTCTAATAGAAATGAGTGTGTTCTAATAGAAATACACAATGTATATCAATATAATTAAGAAGTATTTTTTTTTAATTTGGATGTGTGGCATAATACCCGCTACTAATGATCCGATTTTGATGAAATTGTGAATGGTGATAGTTTGAGATCCGGAGAAGAATATATGATTTTACCTGGACAAAATTTTCATACTAATGGCAAATATATTTATACAGCCAATTACTTGTTTAGTAACGCCCTGCTATGCATACAAATATCTACTTTGATAATAATAAGATAAAGGAATTAACACGTTAAATTCACACTTAATCTTTTTGCTACGAAAGGGTCATACGATAATCTCCAAGTAATGGTATTACTTCACCTGTACAACTTTTTTATCTTTCAATAATCCTGAACAATAATATCTTAGAATGTTAAATTTTATTTTATCGTAGGATTTTTGGGAACGACTGTATAAGTATCTACTCAAACAAACGAGGTTTGCAAACTGGTATTCCATCAACAAAATCCTTACGTACCTAGAAGCAGACACTCCTTATTATCTACAAAACACAGCACACGAGTTTAAAAAGTTCTTGTAGCCCTTCCTTGTTTTATTGGAGTTCTGTAGTAGCGTGTCTATATTAAGTAGGTAAAATATCATGTCAGCTAGAGAAACAATCCCCGGAAAATATACATTTAAAATAATCGCAGCTTCATTGTGTCAAAGCTACAACGGCTGCTGGGCTAAGATATATTGGTACGGTGGGATTTTATTCGGCGATGCAAGTATTGAAACAAATGAAACACCTGCGTAGTCAATTGCACACTATGATAATGTTCCACACGATAGACGTGTTAGATTTAGTCACCGTTACTAAAATTTTATTAGGCAGAAAATAAAATAAGCCATATTCCAAAATGGCTTATTTTATTTTATGAAAATAAGGAAAACAGAATATAACGGAAGTATGTGCTACAAAAGTATATGCTTCAAACAGAAAATAACGAAAGTATATGCTACATAAAATTGTTTTAAGTTCATATTACTTTTTATTCATCATAAGTTATTGGACAAAACGAATATTTTTTGTTTCCTGATGCTCTAAGGCTAATCTAATTTGCTACCGACTACTTCAGTCGTCTTAAACGCGCTAACGCTACGAAAATCTTAATTTGCCTTCCTTTCCACAACTAGGTTTTTTGCCAAGTCCTATACTGACTTCGACATAAGTTTGATTTTATCACCCACTTTTATTAAGCAAAAGATTAAAAAGCATTAAATTTCTAACCCATTTTGGTTGTATGTACAATGTATATAGTTATAATAATAATAGACATACCTATATGTCAAATAAATGATATTATATATTATCATATTCTTTGTGACTATTATTATTTAATAGTATTATTATTCATTTTATTATTACTAAAGAGCACATTATACTCCCAATCTATATACTCGTAGATTCTGAGTATAATGTGCAATGAGTATAATATAAATATTTACATCTAACTAAAACTGGAAAAGTTTTTTGTTAAAGACAATCTATCTATCTTAGGGCCGGGGTGGCTACCGTGAGGTGCCAACGCACTTCGACCCATTATGGGTCTTTTGTGCTACCCCATTGGTTCCTACTCCTTAATGTCGTTAGACAGTTACTTGACCACCGTCAGTCCAATCAATCGTGCTCAAGAGCCTGATTATGTCCCTTGGTGGCATTACCCTAAAGTCGTTGGGTTTTGGATATCCAATCCCTATCAACCTTTGCCTACTTCCGGCCAGAGCATCGCAGTTGCACAATAGATGTGTCATGCTCTCCTCCTCGGTCTTGCAGGCCCTGCATAGAGTGGTCTCAGTGAGGCCCATCTTGTGCAGCATAGTTCTAGTACCAAAGTGTCCTGTAAGGGCACCAAGCACCAGGCGGGTGTGGAGCCTACTTGAGCTCAGTGTGAATCTCAGCCAGTTTTCTGAGCCCATAAAGAGCTTGGCGTGCGTCATTCCCTTTAGGTTATTCCATTCCTCTGTATGCCTCGCATGCGATTGCATTCTTATATGTGTTCCAATTGTCTTTGACGTGATGCCGACAAAGGGTTCAGGTCCCACCATGGGTGTTTCCGAACCCTTCCTTGCCAGGTAATCAGCCTTTTCGTTTCCAGGGAAACCGTTGTGTCCTGGTATCCAAACTAGGCGTACAGTGTTGGTCTTTGCAAGCTTATTAAGTACTTCGATGGCGTTCATTACCAGTTTGGATTCCACCTTATAGCTAGACAACGCTTTCAGGGTTGCTTGGCTATCGCTGAGGATGTAGATGGTTTGACCTTTACAGCCTCTATCTAGATTCTCCTGCACACAGGCTATAATGGCGTAGGTTTCAGCCTGAAACACAGTTGCCAGTTTGCCCATGCTGATGGATTTCTCAATCTTGTTGCAGTATATGCCTGCCCCCGTTCCAGACATCATTTTCGATCCGTCTGTGTACCAAAAGAGGGTGTTAACCCGTGGGGATACCAATCCTCTGTTCCACTCTTCTCTTGATGGGATGTGGACCTCGAATTGGCGCCTGAATACGTATTTAGGCGTCATTTTATCACTGGTCATAGCTAGCGACAGAATTCCATTGTCATGCTTCATGTCCACGTGACCTGTGCGTGGCCCGTCGGCGTTCCACATACCCGACATACTGAGTCTGTACAACGCCTTTATTGCCATCCTTTGTATGTAAATGTGTAGAGGCTCAAGGTTCAGGAACCGTTCCATTGCTGCTGTAGGAGTAGTTTTAAAGGCCCCTGTTATGGCCATGCAGGCCAGCCTTTGTAGTTTTCCTAATACTCCTCTGCATGTGGTCAGGTTCGTTCTTGGCCACCAGGCAATACTGCCATACGCAATTATAGGTAGTATCATTATGTTGTAAATCCAGTAGAGGATCTTTGGTTTAAGTCCCCAGGTTTTACCGAATGTGTGGCGACACATGTTAAAGGCCCTTGTGGCCTTCTCGATAGTAAGCGTCACATGTTCCTTCCACGTTAGTTCTTTATCTAGAGTTACACCTAGATATTTTACTTCCGTGGACCATGGTATCTCCGCTCCACACAACTTGAGGTTACCCATTCCATCAAGCTTCCTCTTGCGTGTGAACGGTACAATCACTGTCTTCGCTGGGCTGATATTGAGACGAGTCTCATTACACCATCGCTCGACCTTATGTAAAGCATCTTGCATCAGATCAGCTACGACACTCGGCACTTTACCGTTTATCAGTATGACTAGATCATCTGCATAACCAACTGTGTTCAGTGGTCCCTCATTCAATTGCTCGATCAATGGGTCAACCACTAGACACCAGAGTGTAGGGGAGAGTGCCCCACCCTGTGGGCATCCTCTGGTTGTTATCACACTCATTGTCTCGCCTAATATCGTTGCAGAAATTAACCTGCTGCATAGCATGCAATTTATCCATCGTATGATAGTTTCATTGATGCCATGTCGTCTCGCTGATACATTTATGGATTCAAAGGTGGTCCTGTCGAATGCACCCTCAACATCGAGGAACGCACCCAGGCATACCTCCCTTGAATCCAGTGCCTTTTCAACTCTGCTTACAACATCATGTAGAGCGGTCTCAGTGGATTTGCCTGCTTGGTAAGCATACTGCTTGCCGTGTAGAGGCCGCCTTCTGAGTGGTCCGTCCCGTATGTATCTGTCGATAAGCTTCTCTATAGATTTCAGCAGAAACGATGAGAGGCTTATCGGCCTGTACGCTTTGGCCTGATCATAATCAGCTTTCCCTGGCTTGGGTATGAAGCTGACCCTAACGTTTGTCCATACTTTAGGTACATGCCAAAAGCAATGCAAGCCCTGAATAGCCTGCATAAAATGGGAACCAGTACCGTTTCTCCCTGTTGTAGCAACACAGGAAAGATCCCATCCGGTCCAGGTGCTTTATATGGTTGAAAGCTCCTGATCACCCATCGGACCCTTCCCTCTGTTACCACCTTTTTTTGGCTTCCCTCTGTTACCACCTTTTTTGTTAAAGACAAACTTCTCTTTCAAATATTTTCGCTCTTTCTCAATACAATACAATTCGTACAATAAAGACTAGATTTTATCAGTTACTAACCCGTTCCAAACTTACTTACTTAAGCAGAAACGTAATATAATATTATTACTTATCTATTATTTATTATCTTTCACACAAAATAACAAAAATGATAATAATTTGAAAAATTAAGATTTTACGAAGACACTAGATTGTGATATTTCATAAGGGGACAAATGTAATGTATGTCTGATGACATCTTGTTTAACGTCATCATAAAGTAAATAGAAGTCGTAAATAAAATAAAGGATTTTCTTTTCTCTGGGTAAATTATTTTTCAGCTGCTACATTTTAAACACCTTTCTCAATGAACAAAGTACGGTTTGGGCGCGAGCAAGACACGAACAGTACCAGCACGGTGGATTTATGAGGACAGTTGACTTTAACAGCTCCCGACTGGCCGGACAAAGGAGTAACATTTCTCCAAGCACAAAGGAATGTAGGATTTTTCGCTGTTGTACTGCTAACTTTTGTTATTGAAACACGAACGCCGTAGTCTAAAGCGTTAAGTCACTATTTTATTACAGGTTTTCCGAAGACTCTCTGTTCATTGTTATATCAAATGTTAGTTTGGGGGTTTATATCATAGTAAATTTTTATATCATAGAAAGTAACTAATCCACTATTTCGCTTGGATTTATATAAATAAAATATAAGAACAAAACTCACAAAAGAGTATTCTCCCTATTTTCAGACAATACCCAATAATTTAAACTTTATTGCTACTAAGGATGTGTAGTTGACGTGTTCATCATACATAATTCAGTTAGATGTCCATAAATCTCTTGTGAAGCAGTTTTTGAATTGTTGACGTTTGAATTAACAAATTGTCTTTTACCATTATCCACCTTATTGTTTCTGTATTTCTAAGCAACTTTAATTAGATTTTTCAATTGCAATATTTATATACCCTGGACACCCAGAGCGTACCTAGGAGTGACACTAGACCGTAAGCTGTCTATGACGCCGCACGTGGAGAGTGCGACAGCTAACGCAAGGATAGCCAGAGCGCTGTTGCGGCCCATATTAACATCCCAGCTGCCGCTACGAACCAAGATCGCCGTATACAAGCTATACGTAAGACCACGGCTAACATATGCCGCGCCGGCGTGGTATGCACTAACGGGGAAGGGGGCAAGGAAGAGACTGGCAGTCCAACAGTCCCTGGCACTCAGAACTGCAGTCCGCGCGCCAAGATACGTACGAAATGATGTGATAGCCAGGGACCTGAAGGTGAACACCATCCACGACCAGATAAGACTCCTTGCCACCAGCATGTTTCGCAGGGCTGCCAGTTCCCTACATCCACAACTGCGAAACATTGCCCCCCACCACGCCCGCCCTCCCGACTGGAGAGCGCAAGCGAGAAGCCTCGTCCTCTCGGAGAGTGAGGACGATTAGAAGAGGAAAAGACAACTCCCCAAGGAGAAACGAAGCCAGGACGGAGGTCGACCCCCCGTCACCCCAATGACCCGGCAGTAGTTACTGTCGGCGTGAGAGACCACTGCAGGGGGCCAACAGAGCCCAGAACAGTTTCCTTCGCCCAAAATGAGCGAAGATGGAAGACCCGATTGATTGAATATTTATATAATCAACCAGTTATTCATCATTAAGGTAGAACCTGAACAAACGACGCTGACAAAGCCAATATTCGATTTTTATGTACGAGTATACCTAAATCTTATATACATTCAAAACATATAACGAAATGTGCTCGCTATTATGGATATTTTTTGTGGTTATTCATTTCTCTCTCGTGCATTTATGATATTACACACCGATTCCATAAAGAGCAACCGCAAAAATAGTTTCGAGTGTAACGAACCGGAATCACATTACAAAACGGCCGAGTATCGAGGACGGAAAGGCTGCAGCAAATAAAAGGAAATTGGAGAAAGTTCAGACCATTTATGGGTACTAGCAATTTAGGGTGCAACTAAGGTAAATGAAATGTATATATATTTTTGGGAAAATAATTAAAATATATATTACTTTAAAGTATGTCTGCCTGCCTACACATGCCACTTTTTGTGGTCTATCTTCAAGGCAACTATAATTAATTTGTAGTATTTTGTTGCCCTAATATATTCTGCGAATTATAAGCTATAGTTTCGAAGATCATTTGGTGCTTTAACTGTGATTGTTTGATTTCTATTATGCATCGTTGTTCATTATAATTAGACAATCATATTCTGTCAAACATTACCGTACAGATGTAGATAGAAATTTCTTTTTAACTTAATTCTCACTCCAAGGTACTTATAATTTTATACTTAAAGGCTCCTAGCCTTTAACTTTCTAGTAACTACCATATTAATCTTTAATAGAAGTGAAATAATTTTTTTCATAGATTTCGTATTTTTCCATTGTATATCAATCTATTATTTTGGTACGTTTCTAAATTAACCGATTGGACATTCGATTTATTTTAATGTGACGGTTGACAAGGGCCTAGATTGTTAAGAATATTTTATTTAATTAAATATTTATCGATGACTTCAGTATTACTACTTGTATTACAGAAGTCAGTCGTAATCAAATAATATTCGCCTAGTAAAACCGGTTGCATCAATACGATCGAGATGCGACTGTAAAAAATCGAACGTCGATTCTCTTGTATAGCTAATATAGATTACGTATTATTTAAGTTTATGACCCAATGTTATATTCGTGACAGTTCGTTCGTTTCATTACGACGGAATTCATTACAAAATAAAAACGTTAGGTATAGTCACAAGACATCTCTCTCTCTTTTATATAAGTTATACACCATATATAAGGCGAAAATCTTGTTAAACTCCCATGTAGCACCCGCACTTGTAAAGATTGGAGGATCTACACTGAAGATTTCATACTCAGAAAGCTCTTTACGTATATATTTAACTGATACTAAGTACTTAATCAACTTATTTTTTAAGTAGGCCTAGTATGCTAGTTCTACTAACTTTCAGAAAGAAGTCAATTAACGGATACAACTCAACGGAAAGTTATGCGGCATATGCTCGGCCTATTCACCGCAGTATTTCAAGAAAAGTGTATTTAATTTGTCATCAATATTTATCTGTATCATCGAATCAAAAATGATAAAATCTGCAGAAGAACCAGGGTGACAGACATACTCCGATAAATGCTAACCTTGTCCAGTCCAGGGACAAGAAGTCCAGGGTATATTGGTCACAAGACTAGTAGGAGCGGGAAGGTCCTCTACTGATAGGTATGCGTCAGGAACCGCGTCAGCATCCGTAGGCCTTCTATAAGGTTAACAGATGACTTAAAAATATAGTGCAGGAATGATCGGTACGGAGATATTTGGGGAGGCCTTTGACCAATAGTAAACATTTTTCGGAGGAAAAGATATCCAAAACCGCAATCGCAACAATCATGATTTTTAGATTTGTTGGCGTTAAACTTTAGACGTGTAACACTTGTAGTAGCATTAATCAGTTTAAATATCTTCTACAATTTGGGATCATTCAAATGAATGTAGTTAATCTCTAGACCATGTATGTGCAAGTATATCATTACCTAATGTAATATCATTTACATACATCGCCGTACAATATCGAAATGATTCCGTTAACGAATCGGATGTAAGACACATTTAGTTTAAAAGTTTTATTTCCTACGTAAATTTGTTAGTAAAAACCAGCGCCATATGATAATTACAACGCTTATAAATTTTTACATATATTAAGTTTATAAAATTCTGTATAATAATTTCCTTTCGTTGTGTATACATTATAAATTTAATTAATTATTATGTTTGGTTTATCGCCTGCTTCTATTTGAATATTGCTGATTTAAAACATTAAATTTATTAGACGTCATCCTAGTGTGAAATCTAAAACTATAAAAAATATAGTTTGCGCAAACACTTGCTCGTTTTTATATTCCCTGAGGATGATTAAGGTGGGATTAACTGAAAATAAAAATTGATGTAACCGAATTCTGTTTTGTAACTGAATTAATACCTAGGTTAGAAGTCATATAATATAAATTAAAAAATATTACAGATGAAATCAATTTATTTTTTAGTTTCACCATTTACAATTTCATCAAAATCAGATCAGTAGCAGCAGGTTTTATGCCACACATCCAAATTCAAAAATTTTCCTTCTTAATTATATTGATTTACATTTTCCTATTAGAAATATGTCTGTACAGCGTAAATCAAATCATTTTAGGATACATAGACCGTCGACTTCAATAAGTACTGAAATCAAACAAATATAAAATTGAATATCAGAAAGCTCAAGAGCTACATAAACACATAAGCGCACGTACAAGGATAACTATTCGGAAATTGTTAGGGTTTACACTCAGTATAAATATTTATACTTGAATATGAGATGTGTTTAATAACCATAAAAAGTAACGACCGTTACTTAAAAATTATTTTAATACCCCACACACAGATTTTAAGAAATGTGCTTAAAATTTTTCACTACGTATTTCGTAGCTGTCACCTTAATTACAGTCGAGGAAAAATGGCGTCCGAAAAGCTAATGCCGCACAATACATATCCCAAACTTTAATGCTTGAATCATGCTCTACATTTAAATTCCATCCCCAACCTCTGGAAGGTACCTATGTGGAGCAAACAAAAGCCAAATCTCGCCCTTTTCACAAAGTCACTACCAGACCTTGATTAATGGCTTAAGGCATTTCTCTAGTTATTAATTTAGCCTTAGTTTTTATTCCGAGGTAACAACAACTGGAAGTTCTTTTGCTGTTCTTAAACAATAACGTCGACCCTTTTGTACGACTAGTAAAATTTTCTCTTCATTCAAGCTTTAAATAGATAAACGTGAAATGTTACTCAATTTCTTAGCAATGTTTTTATCAAACGTACATTTATTCTCTTGCGGAAATAAAAATAAAAGAAACTTAATCTTACATAATACGAAAGAAATAAACCCTGAGAGATTTTCGTGGAACGGAAATTGTATGTGTCTGAGCGTAATGCCATTATATTGAATAAGAATGATTTAAAATACAGTATTTGTGCCTAATGCTCGGAAAACGTGGTAAAGTTGATTCAAACAGGCGTGTTGAATATAATTCTTGCCACAAATTCAGTAAAATCGGAATTAAAGTACTATGTTCAATTAAAATGTATTCAATGGGGAGGTAAACGTGGCTGCTTAATTGCAAATAAATTACCCAGTTATTTTTTATCCATATAACCTATATATCTATATTTTCAAATAAGAATATTTATTATTTTATAAAATGTTTGTCATATTTAACAATATTTACTTTTATGTGTTATTTAACTTTTATATTATTGAAAATATTTAAAATTAAAAATAATTAAAATATTTTGTTTATAAACATATGTTCTTCACTACAACAATGTATAAAAAATATTTTAATAATTGTGATTCTATATTCATATACTAAAAGAAAAAAAAAATCTTTTTTTCCGAGTTCCTCAACAATTAACTCTTATTTTAACAAACACAACAATGAGTAATTACCGGCAGTTCCACAAAAAGTTTCCAGTTCCAAAAGATACAGGACACCGACAACGAAACAATCACTAACACGTAGTACGTATTGATTTCGTTGTAACTTTTCCGAAAACCAATTAGGTGAGAACTTAGTCGATTTCAGTTTTACGTGAAAAATGAGAGCGCTGAACGAAGCACGTTCGCCACTAGCGCGCGGGTTTGAGGGACTGCCGCGACCGCGTGAGGGCGCTGCTGAGCCAGCGCCGCGCTCTGTAGACGTCCCAAACTCCGATTTCCGTAGCTAAGCCGAAGCTTTCCTAGATTGTGTGGCCTTAGTGAACATTAATTACACCCAACTTAGTCTGATTAAACCTTGAGGAATTATCCGGATTGACAAAATTAACTTTTAACTCAGATTTATGTCGCGCCTCGCAATGGAACAGTCGCAAGCGTGAGAAGATTTTCTAATTACATCATACAAATCGAAAAAGCTAAGTATCTTCGCCCAAAGATGATGACACATAATATATCAAATAACGCTAAAATCATCATATAATTTTCCTTTTATTATAATAAAAAAGCAGTTTAGATTTCGCATGTTTTACTTTTTGCCAGGACAATAAGTAATTTGTTGATTCAGAACACATTTTTATATTTGTACGATTAACACGTACAAGGTTAAAAGCCATGATGTATTGACATCATGGCTTTAGTTCCTGTAATAGTTTATGTAGAATAAAAATATTTTGTTTTTTAACTATCTATATACGTTTATAAATTAATAGTTAAAAATTCAAATAGTAATAGTTATATTTTAATTAGTAGAATATTGTATTCAATTTAGTTTTATATACAATGAGTTTTACACTACATTAAAATAGCTGCGGCTGATAATCCATTTTTACACAGTAAACTCCGGAACAGACGTTAGTTTATGATATTATTATTACTATTTATGTTTATTTTTTTTTATACTAGTCAAAATAAATAATCATTGACCATCTTTTACAATTGTAACCATAAAACAATATAAAAATAGTATAATTTAGTTAAATGATTCCGTTTCATTTGTGAGATGTATTTGAACTTTTGCTTGTAGGCTTTTTGTCTTATTACTAAAAGAGGTATCTATAATTTCTATAAAAATCAACACCCATCGTCTTTTACTATTTTTGACAAATACTTTGTAAAATCAATGTTTCACCCAATTGAAAAAGTATACTTATAGATACAACAAGTAAAACAATACAGCTCTTTCGTCACTTAATTCCTCACAAAAATCACGTCACTTAATGCCTAAAAATAATATTTTAATATTTATTGGTAGATTGGGATTCGATCCCTTTGCATTCCTTAATTTAAAGGGAATAAAATAATTTTGAGTCGCTGTCAAACACAGAATTTGGCGTTCACTATCACAGATTAGTTTGCCTAAAAACTTACTTCTTTCCTGCGTGACGTCAAGCTAGGTTATGTATTGTTTATCTTAACATAGTATATGTGTATATAGCATAGCAAACCTAAAATCCAGGCATGTTGAAAGACGTCTGATTGTAAGAAGTCTGTCAGGAAGTTCTTAGATATTGTTGTTTCTGCTATTTGGTTGTCACACAGTATGTCAATGCGACAATCACTGACAATGTGTGATAGCTTGGCATGAAGAAAAAGTGTATGTAATATGAAAATGATATAAAAGATTATTTTGAAAAGTAATAAAATAATGGAAAAAAACTTTTAATTTAATTCTATTCTTACATGTCTAACTGCTGATATCTGCTAGCATTATATATTTGGACAGCGTTAAATGACATCTCTAATCGTCTGTCACCGACATGACGTGTCATCTGGGCGCGAACCCCCCACGCCCTTGCTTAATTACGTAATGCGAAAATTTTTAGATTTTAAGATTATTCTCAATAATTATATTTTTGATGAGTGTCTCGTGTAATTTAGTCTTATGCTGATAGGTACCTGTTTTTGAAACAGTAAATCTCATAACGGAGAAAAATGAGTTGGAGATTAATTCTGAAAGGTCAATAGAAGTCTCTCATATATTTCTTGTTGACTAAATAACATCACGATTAGATTCAGATTTGGATCGGATGGAATAACATCGAATATCATAAAAAGTCATGGCATTAATATTTTCTCGCGTTAATTTCATACTGAAAATATTTTTTTTATTTGTCACCAAATTGTAAAACAAATGAAAACTAATGAAATCATACTCAACTAATTTATATTCATTTTTTTTTATTATATTATTTACAGTTCTTATAAATTTCAGGAACGCCCTCGCATTGACGTCAAATATATATAAAAATATCAGTTTCGTGTGTATGTTTCAAGAATTTTACTTTGTCCATACTAATGTTTAGAAGAATACGAAGTATATGGAACTTTTAGACTATACCATGATTGAAAGTTATAATAAATAACAATAATTATTCAGATTCAATAGTTCTGGATGATATTGATAGATTTGATTTGAATGTCGAAAGGTCGAATACTCTTTGATGTCAAAAATACCTCAATATATTCAAAGAAATGTACTTTTAAATATGTATTTAAATTTAATTACTTTGTTTAAGTTCTTGCTGAAAAACAATTGATTATGATCTACATAGCTTTTTTATTTATGTTAACATGAAAATGGTGAACTTTCTGTTTGGACAACAGGCTGACTTCACAGAGAACCCCTGTTTTTTTGTATGCATGTAAATAGTAGAGACTGTACTCTGCATTACACTAAGAATGACTGGCCTGTGCAAGACGAATTGATGTTTTCCAATGAAAGATTTTTCATTTATGAACAACCCTCCGGTGGACAGCAAAACTCCGCTGCACGACAAACTTAAGCAATTTACTAAGACTCTGGTTATCCAGAGTCACCATTCTGACTCGAAGCAGTCACCATTCTTATGAATGGTGACTGCTTCGCCTACTTACCCTGACCATAGACATGTTAGATCCTGGAGATTTTCACGAGCCTCAAACCCGTCACCTTATAACAGTGGGTACTTGATAACTTATTAATCATATAATAAAAAACTACGCAGTTAGCATAATCTGGACAGCAATTTGAGCGTCAAAGTACTCTCTTCCTATTAGTACATTTAGATTGGTTTCATAAAAACTTGGATTTATTTATATTATGAGTGAAAAGCAGGGCAGCGAAATTCCTGGCCGACATGTACGCGGCGACGTATGCGTCGCGGCGTGTCGACCGGGGGAGCGATGGGGGGAGCGCCCTGGAACCCGCGCACGAAGTGCCTAAGCGGGAGTGGCACCGACGGATTGTGGCGGCCTGGCGTGCGCAGCTCGAATTACGGATCTGCGCGCGCCAGCGGGCCGTCGGTGCCGTACTCCCGAACCTCGAAGCTTGGCTCCACGGGAAGGAGGAGGTCACCTACCGATTGACTCAGATACTCACCGGGCACGGCTGCTTCGGTGAGTATCTGTGTCGAATAGGACGGAGGGTTCGACACATTGCCACCACTGTGCATCCGACCTCGACTCGGCCCAGCACACGCTGGTGGAGTGCCCCGCGTGGGCCTCCGAGCGCCGAGTCTTGGTCGCAGAGATCGGCGAGATCTGTCTCCGCTGGCATTGATTGTGGCAATACTGGCGGACGAGAGAGGTTGGAGGGCTGTGGCCTCCTTCTGTGAAGCAGTGATGCTCCAGAAGGAGGCCGCCGAGCGGGGTCGGGAGATGGCCGATCCCGCTAGAAGAAGGCAGCGCCGGGCTCGGTAGCACAGCTGCGGCGCCGCCGCGGGTCGCCGGCGGGCGCGAGGAAGTCGCGACTACTACGGTGACCCGGGATGGACCACACCCCTTCCGTGGCCGGGGGCGTCGTCGGTGGAGGAGACCGGAGGAGGCAGTAGCCCTCCCCCGAGGAGGGCTCCCCTCTAGATAGGGGAGCGGAGGCTGGGGGTCCCGGAAGTGGCTTGATGTTCCCGGGGGCTCCCTACATGTCTGAGGAAGGCCATCCCTGAGGTTTTTAGTGGTAGACCTCCCCCTTCTGGGGGGAGAGCCCCACATAACTGCCGGCTCGCCACAGCCAGGGTATGCAATTTAATGCATTATCCTCAGGGAAACAAAAAAAAAATATAAAATAAAAAAAAGGGCAGCGATAATTTCGCTGGACAGGAAAGAAATGGACACCAGGTTTAGAGTCGCTAGTACGTAGTCAAGATGGCTGACTACTGCTGAAACCTAAGAGCTCCTCTCTTCTGCTAAGCATTTCAGAAGTTTAATGAAACGGAAGTTTAGTTCATATAATGTTAAAAGTTTTAATTACATTTTATTAACTTTACGTTTCGCTTTTAAAATAGATACTTATACGTTGAACTTTAAGGAAAATTTAACATCTTTATGTAACCTTTAAGAAAATACCGTTTTATGTGATATAAATATACAAGCTACTTCATGAATGCATTATGCTCACTTCTGTATATGAGGAAAACCTTCTAATTAGACGTAACTAATTATTTTGTTACTCGTAGTATATGAATAGTTATTTCGGATTTTCCCATAGGAAACTTTCCCGCGGTAAGAATCTTATACTCTTGGTCTCCAACTATCTTCATACAAAATTACAACAAAATCGGTTCACCTTTTCTATCGTATCGGGTTACAAACTATACCTATACCCATGGAGCGTGCCGGCGGAGGTGGTTACACTCTCCGACCACTGGCACATCGTATTCGACGTGTCGGTGATCCACCGCCGCCCTTCCCGCACACTTCAGGAGGACAACCGTCCGCGACGTTGGTCCATCAAGCGGCTGGATCGGCGGCGGCGGCGGCCCCAGCCGCTGCCCACGTCGCGGACTGGGCGGAGGAGGCACGGATTTCGCCCGACCTCGATGTGCATGCGCGCGCCGCCTGGCTCCGGACACGATGACGTCGATCTGCGACGTCTCCATGCCCCGAGTCAGGCCGCCCCGGCGGTGCTCTGCGTACTGGTGGAACGAGGAGATCGCGAAGCAGTCATGCTCCAGAAGGAGGCGGCGCCGGGCTCGGTAGCACAGCTGCGGCCCTGCCACGGGTCGTCGGCGGGCGCGAGGAAATCGCGCCCGCAGATACGGCGACCCGGGAGGGACCACGCCCCTTCCGTGGCCGGGAGGCGTCATCGGTGATGGAGATCGGGGGAGGTATTGTAGCCTCCCCCGAGGAGGCTCCCCTGTATCGGCGGGGAAGCGGAGGCTGGGGATTCCCGGAAGTAGCTTGGTGTTCCCGGGGGCTCCCTACATGCCCGAGGAAGGCCATCCCTGAGGTCTTTAGTGGGTAGGCCTCCCCCTTCTGGGGAGGAGAGCCCCACATAACAGCCGGCTCGCCACAGCCAGGGTATGCAACTTAATGCATTTTCCTCAGGGGGAACAAAAAAAAATACCTTTACCCAAGTTCATAAAAATCTGTTTAGTGGCTTTTGCGTGAATAAGTCATAAACATATAGGTATCTATCTATCCATCCTTACAAATTTTCACAATTATAAAATAAGAAGGAAGGGATAGCATGAAAAACTGAAGAAAGAGCACTTGTAGAACATATAATATATGGGAACATCTAGTCGTATTCAGAGTTTAAACTGTGAATAACATTTGACTTGGACTTGGTTGAGGTATATAACCTCATACCTCATATATAAGTTTTATAGCAATAAATTGACAAGCAATTTAACCGCCCATCAGTTAGTAAATGTTTACTTACAGTCGCTTTTAGTACCTGTGGTTCCTAAAAAATCATAGCAACTCTGAGGCCCCTGTTTTTCTGGTGTAGTTGCAGATATCAGTATACGTTGGCAATTTGTAACATAAGAAGTAAAGTAACCGTACCCCGTAATTTCACTGTCACATCTCACTTTTAAAACATCTTGAATAACATAATATATGACTGACACAACTGATATGACTGTAGCAACTTTTCACTATCTAGTTCCCACAAAACCACCCGACCGCATAAATTCTTAGAATAGGTAAAGAATTTTCGATAGAAATACATCCAACTTTAAGGAAAAGATAATATCCCGCTAAAGATTTTCTTTGCCTTGTAGCGATGACCAAGTAGAAATAAGAGTCTTATATTAAATTAGCAAGAAATAGTCTGGTGGCGAAAATCTAAATATAGGTCAACTGACATTATTTTGCATAAAGGTAAAATGATGACAATGTTCTAAACATACAGTTACTCCCTACGGAAATATCTGCAAAGTTCTGATGAATATATTTGCAATATATATACAATAAACAATCGTACTAAATATTAAGAACTTATCTATAAATATGAGGCTATCACGATTTCACTGTAAACTTCAGGTTATAAATATAGATTATACTCTATATAGTTATCGTTTTAATCTGTATCTGTGTCGTTGTCCGCCGTTGTATTGTATCTTGTAAAGTCAAGCTTACGAAAATTTGCTTTTTATGTCAATTTAATATATTAATATATCTACGTCTTTTTATAACAATCAAGAAAAGCCCAGTTTTATTGTGACCAAAGTCGTCATGAAATTTGATTTCATATTATACACCCATCTACTAAGGCTAAATGCGTAGCTGGTGTAGTCATCATGTTCATCATCACAATACTCGTACTAGTATACTTTGCCTTTTTTTAAAGGTTCTTTTAATTTAGCTGTCCTGGCGAACTTCTACCCGCCTGTCATATTTTTTTTGTCAATCACTTTTTATATTATTAGTTAATCTTCATTTATAACGTGAGCTGCTAATTGCGGGAACATTATTCCAATCATATTATATTAAATAAATATTTTTCTACCTATTTCCTTTTCCTTGCTTTTTGTAATATGTGAATAGTCATTCTGTAATTTTTAACGGATTCTTGTTCAGTCTTTCTAGTGTTATAAAACTAATTTATATTACGTTTTAGGTATATATAGATATAATGACTGGATGATATTTTTTCTAGACGTAAAGTCCCACTGAAAAATAAAATATGTTACTTTTTTGCTTACATTAAAAAATCATTGCGGAAATGATTATTTCTCTAAAATGTCAACTCGCAGAACAGAGTACACATAATATTTATAATTAATTAAAACTATTAATTTTAATCTTCTGAATACTATTTTACATTCTGTTTGGCTGATACGAGCCAATTATTGTAATTATTGAATACTTATCTTTCCACTATATTAAAAAATAAGCTAAGTTCACTTTGCGTGACAAATAATTTACTTAAAATATTTTAGAGAAGTTCCTTTCATTTATAAAAACAATTAGTTCTATATCAATTAATGCAATGTTAAATATTTATACATTTATACAAAGTATATTTATCGCCTTTTTTAGTGCGAACTATCCCAGATAATACCTATTAATAAAAAAACATAAACTATCTCTATTTTCGTATCATGGTTATTTTACTTTTAAAAAAGTGAGTAATAAGAGCGACGTACCCAACCTGGCACAACACTTGCTTTATTAATATCACTTAAAACTTGAATATTATCTAAGTCTCGGTAAGATACACTGTGTGAAGTGCATGTATCATGCTCCAGTGTAGAGTAGAATTGTTGACAATACCCCCCAGGGTAGCAAACCACCAAATAAAACCACAAAGAAGAACACTCTATAGAAACGACAACCCTGAAAGACGCTTTGGCAACTAGATTAAATTACGCCCAATAAAATTACTGACTGAGAATATCAGAAATCAAATTAGTAGGCCCGGGAATTTGTTTTTCATTACACAATATTAATTTATTTGTTTAGGACTACGTCTACTCTTCGGTTTTCTCCAGTTACTGTAACAACAACGGCAAGCGGAATCGTTTACTTTATAAAATTACTTTTATTCTCATTAACGCAACTCAACATATAAAGGTATAGAAAATTGAATTACATTATTTATTAAAAATACAATATATTAAAAACCTAATATAAATATTTACTATTAATATATTCACTTAATAACAATAATATTATGTGTAGACTTATATAAACATCAACTTGTTATGTATAAAAGTATTGAGGCAGGCAGACCCAGACAATATCAACTATTATTAAAATGGCCCCTTTTATTTTGAACTTATTGCGCTTATTCAAAATATGCATAGACATTTTATAATAAACAAGTCAGGCTTGTCTGAAGAACTTACGCTTACGCCCATTTTAGTGTATCCACCCATTTACTACTTTATTACGTAGCCGCCGTAGTCTAACTATGCGAGGTTGATCGATCTTGATTGTTGAAAATCTTTCTAATTATTTCAAATTTATCAACGCCTCTTTTTCAAAATTGTGTTATGTCAAATCAAGTCAAATAACAGAACAATCAAATATAATGAAACTCAGGAAAAAGAAATAGTGAAGACTACTAATTATTACTTATAATATCAAGTACGGAATTCCACCTTCTTTTCGCTTTTGGTGTTCCAATGCAAATAACATGACTAAAATAAAATGCCGTGCATTATATTAATGAAATATAAAATATATTGTCTTTATGAACTGTATATATTTTTTGTACAAAACTCTGTTTCATATGAATACATAAATATTTACATTCTATTTATTTAGTAATATTAAATCAGTAATGCAATTCTAAAAAAAGACATAATGCAATGTTAACTATCCCCTTAATAGGTGTTTAACAACATTATTTAAATGAGAACACTCGGATTTATCCTTAAGCGTTCCAAAAGCCAGATTAAGAATACCATTCTCATTTCATGCTCCTGAGTTTCTTAATGCCCCATGAATCCCTTATTTAATATTATGGTCCTTTAATTTTCTGTTTTCACGTAAAAGTACAGAAGGTAACACGTAATAGGTTAAATATTAAGCCTATTAATATACACAATTACATTTTGTTTTTATCAATCCTGTCTAAAAATGTATAAAACATAATCGATTGTAAAAGTAAAATACAATTACTTATTCTTGGGAAATTTGTTTTAGAATTTGATAATTTATTACAATCCATGTTAACTGTATTTACACACAGATATTCGTGAGACGGGTTTCTTCGGTATTGATTTCTGTCTGTTCTTCTATCTATCGATGAATGTATTCTTATGGTTGCTATCGTTTTTCACTTAGGTGATATCTAATTCTAATTTATAATAAAAAACATTCATTTTTTAAATTTCAATTTTTAAAACTAATTTTAATCCTCACAATTACCCTTACCTTATATAATGAAACGTTCCAAATGCAAAACGGAATAGTCTGCATGACGATCGTACCGGTCGTATCGGCTTATACAACGCAAACAATAAGTGATCCTACTTGACTATTTCTAGTAATTAGGTATATGAAAAATAAAATAAAAGAAGTGTATTCCAAACGTAGCTTAGATAAGCTACGTTTGGAATACACTTCTTTTATTTTAAAGAATAGATATTCTTTATAACTGTTTCAATAATTAATATCAGGCTCTTATTTTTGGAATAAATCATCCATAAAGCTTTTCACAGGGCGAAGGGAATGAGATGTGAGATATGTCAATAATATGTAGATTTGTAGATTTCCATTGGTACAGCCATTTCACAGCTATCTTTCAATCTGCGGTTCGTCGATTTGTAATAGTAGGTACTACATAATTTAACTATTTCTACGTCGGAACATTTTAGTAGTGATAATACCATTATCTTTACATAATATTTGCATTATTAAATGAAACAACTATTTAAATGCTGTGCTAATAATTGTAATTCTAAGACGTGGTGTTATAATTTACTATCTAATACATTGTTGGTGCAGAGCTCCCGGATATTTCTAAGTACAAGAGGTATACGTAGTTTAAATTTGATTAAAAACGGAAAACAGTAATAATTGTATTACTAGTATAAATTTTACTAAATTTAAAAAATGTGTCGTTATTTCGCTGACATATTCAATACCTGTTTAGGAACAACTAACGAGCAAAGCAAACGCTGAACACGATCTGGTTGCGTCAGCGCAGCTTAAGAGGTGAAAAAGTCAATAGTCCATTCGAATTCAAGTGCGATGTAATTAATATTTTTATGGTAATTAGATAAAGTAATGAACGCATCTTAGACAGATGTTTTTCCGGTTATTTAAAACGGCTTAACATTAGAAAAAACTTATTTAATCGTTTCGTTTTAGCTATGCTAGTAATGTTCTCAAAATATTAATAAAAATTAGATATTGATTACAATGTGTTTCTACAAAATATCATCGTATTCAATTACTTACTCAATGCACAAATTTAAATAGTTGTATTGCTCTCTTTAAGCAAAAATTTTCGTATAAGCTCGCAATTCAATAAAGTTTTGGATTAATAATAACTAGAATTTAACGTCAGAGGTCACAATAAAAATTCAGAGATTCGTTGAATTGAGAAAAATAAGATTTTTATAAGTTGACATAAGTGTAATAGTATAAATACTATTGACTATCTAGTTAAAACTAGTCTTAATTTACTATAAGCTAAGCAGGATTATTCTAGCCAATGCGCTTAAGATCCTTTTTTATTTATTTTAAGATCTTTCAAGTTTATTCAGGTCACAACATATTATGACTAACGGAAAGTATTCCAAAATGTAGATTCTAGTATTTTAGATATTTAAGATTAGATCTTAGTATTCTACATTATATATAATCTGTAGACCATTATAAAAAAATTTGGATACCTTCTCAAGCCACCGAACGTTATCTCTTCCACAATAAAGTGATATCATTTCGCAAGTCTCAAAGAAAGCTTTGGACTTATTTGCATTTCATAAGGTCGCTCAGTATTGAGCGCCAAGACTATGCCTTGAAACCGTCGCAGGCTTTGCATTAAAAGCTCCCTAAGCCTCAGGGCCTCCGCATTAACCAGTACGAACTGAACGAAATCTGGACTAGACTAACTGAGGACACATCTCAAGAATATAAATTCCATGTAGTGAATATTCCATTTAAAGGATTGGCTAAATAATATAAATACCGAAAATACATATTATTAAAACTTTTTTGGCCTCTTAGATGTAGAGACAAAAAAGAAAACAAACAGAATGAGGTCCTTAATAGAAACTTCTTTATCTCTTTTCCAGGTTACATAAAAATAATTGTGCTAGAAAGTTTCATTGGCAAAACAAGAAATCAAGTTTGAAATTTAATATATATATATATTACACGATAATAGAAACATGCAATATTAAATATCAACACACTCATATCATCATTGTCATGTCATTTAGGCCCACTACTGAAGTCTCCTTAAAGGATCTTCACACCGATCAATAGATACCGTTCGGCTTACATTAAAATTCATTGTACGTCTTACTTATTAAACGTTGATCGCCTCCGTGTTCAATGAAATGTTCATCGAGACTTATTGCATAAGCAAGGGAACTCTATCTTACATTAAGGCCTGTATTATAGAACGAGATACAAACTGTACTCAAGCAGAGATTAAAATTTTTGTTTCGTTCTACCTTATATACAGCCATTACTCAAATAATCTAGTGATTTCCAGGTCAATGTCGACAAAACCAAGTCGGCCCCCTTGAAAGCGGCTTCTAAAGTGCCCAGGGCCCCGCGTACTCTCGCGGTGGTTCTAGCACTAAAGCCAGAGGCAGTGGCAAAAGGAGTCACCTACGCCAACGCGATTGCGAAGGCGAAGTCGGAGGTGAGCCTCGGGGAATTAGGGATAGGGCCGGCAAAATTCCGCACGGGGATTACGGGGGCTCGAATCATCGAGCTCCCCAAAGAGACGTCCACTCAACAGGCAGATGCGCTTGCTGGGAAGATCGGGAAGGCCCTTGGGGATGTGGCCAAGGTCACTCGCCCAACCCAAACGGCGAACATCCGAATCGTCGGGTTAGACGACGCCGTGTTCGCCGATGAGCTGGGCCAGACCTTGGCTCACGCTGGGGAGTGCCCTGCCACCAATATCAAAGTTGGCCGGGTACATACCGGGGCTCGCGGCGTCGGAGTGACGTTCACAACTTTCCCGGTCGAGGTGGCCAAGCGCCTGGCTGACACCGGGCGCTTATCGGTTGGATGGAGTTTTTTTTTTTTTTTTTTTGAGGGTGGGAAATGCGACCTTGTGCACCATGACACCGCGCTGGCAAGACGCGGCCGTATGTGGGGCTCTCCGGTCAAGAGGACCGGCCTATCCACTAAAACCCCCCCGAGTTCTCTGGGCCCATACGGGGCACATGGCGGGGTGCGCTCTCGCGATTCGACCGCCATGTGTCCCGGGGCCAGCTCGACCTCGAAGAGTTGGTCAAGCCACCGCCAAAGGAGGGAGTGTCCGAGAACCCCTGGACAGTCCCCCAGACAGAGAGACTTCACCACGGCGTGCGCGCTTAGCCGTACGCGCACGCAGCCTTACTGGATGGAGTTCTGCCTCTATCCAACCGATTGAAGCTAAGCCCATGCGCTGCTTCAGGTGCATGGGCACGGGCCACCCAACCCAGCGGTGCCCCTCCGCTAAGGACGGCAGCGGACTCTGTTTCCGCTGCGGTGCCGAGGGCCACAAGGCGGAGGAGTGCAAGGCGGTACGTAAATGTGCCGTCTGCACGTCTGCCGGACGCCAAGCGTCCGGCGAACCACAGAATCGCGAAAGCGCAACCCACCACGCGCCCGGTATGGGATCAGAGGACACCGGGGGGGTTTTAGTGGGTAGGCCGGCCTCTCAGACCGGAGAGCCCCACATACGGCCGCGTCTTACCAGCGCGGTGTCACGGTGCATAAAGAGCAATTCCCCACGAAAAAAAAAGGTCAATGTCGACAAAGCTATTATATATTTTTAGAATGAATGTTAAATATAGGGTCCCTACTATTCTGTCTTCATGTATCAGCTGTCGCAAATATAATCAGACTTGAACACTAGAAAGTACTAGATTCCAGCACCAAAGTGCATCATTTTCTTCTCATCGTTGCCTAGTTTGCCTAGTCTTCGATGGAAGTTTCCCATGATATCAGTGTAATCCTTTACGATATTCTGCATAATCTAAACAGTCCTTCCTATTTATGTAGGTGGTACACCCTTCGTCCATAGACAAGGCGCTGTTTCTATGTTAAGACCCTCCTTGCCCCTCGTGGGCCTCCGAGCGCCGAGTCTTGGTTGCAGAGATCGGGCAAGATCTGTCTCCGCCAGCATTGATTGAGGCAATGCTGGCGGACGAGGGAGGTTGGAGGGCTGTGGCCTCCTTCTGTGAAGCAGTGATGCTCCAGAAGGAGGCCGGCGAGCGGGTTTTTTTTTTTTTTTTTTTTTATTGCTAAAGTTGATAAACAAGCAGGCTGCCCACCTGATGGTAAGTGGTAACAGTCGCCTATAGTACGAGTACATGTGGTTCCCACGAGATTCGCAGCAAATCTGCAAACCTCATAAGAACCACAGTGTACGTTGCCAACTTGTGACATAAGATGTAAAGTCACAGCACCCAGTAATTTCACTGCCTATCTTACCCTTCACGCCGGAATACAGCAAAGCGAACCCTGCTGTTTGGCGGCGGAATAGGTAAGACGGAGGTACCCGTGCAGACGACCCTGGTACAGAGTCTACCTCCTAGTTCGGGAGATGGCCGATCCCGCTCGAAGGAGGTGGCGCCGGACTCGGTAGCACGCCGGCGGGCGCGAGGAATCGCGCCCGCGGATATGTTGACCCGGGAGGGACCACGCCCCTTCCGTGGCCAGGGGGCGTCGTCGGTGGCGGAGATCGGGAGAGGTATTGTTAGACTCCCCTGAGGAGGGCTCCCCTGTATCGGCAGGGGACCGGAGGCTGGGGGTTCTCGGAAGTCGCTTGGTGTTCCCGGAGGCTCCCTACCTGAGGAAGGCCATCTCTGAGGTTTTTAGTGGGTGGGACTCCCCCTTCTGGGGAGGAGAGCCCCACATAACCGCCGGCTCGCCACAGCCGGGGTATGCAATTTAATGAAATTTCCTCAGGGGAACAAAAAAAAAAGGTTAAGACCCTCCTTGCCTCTCTCCATCCCATTCTACTCAGAGGGCCTAGACAAGATACTTTTCGATAATCGTAATCGCATCGCTAACATAAAAAATGTATAGTATTGACATAACCACTCGAAAAGTCAAGCGATCGGACGAAAATAGAAAGGCATCTTGTCTAGGCCCTCAGTTCTATTACATTTCTATTATTGTTTACACTGCAAGATTACACCGCATAGTATCCGTGAATGAAAATGACTGCGCACTTTTAAGCACCGCGTTAGAGAACACTATTTGAATTCCTGTCTCTAGCAATAAAATTGATAGTTTATGAACTTATAATTATATATATGTATGTGCGTGTGTGTGTTGATTATTATAATAGTTAATACTGTACGCAAATGTTGTATCGTTTATTGTTTTCTATCGCGGGTGTGCTGGAAGGAATTTCTTTTTAAATAAGCAGTACCTATATACCTCTTTAATTATAATATTATATCTATATGTCTTATTGTTGTGTATATAAATAAATAAGTAAGGGTAATCAAGCAGAGACTTAAGTTTTATTCTGTAATATGGTCCTAAGAGTAGTGTAATTTTTATCAGATTCAGAGAATGAAATATTCTTCATTATACGTATATAAGACGATGGATCCTATAAGGAAGTTTAAAGTTACTGATAGAGTACTGGAAAGGGCTATACCTGGAGTTTCTCTGCATGATCGTATCAGAAACAATAAAATCCGAAAAATTGCTTACCTTAACTGGCAGGGTACATTGCTCACAAAACTGACGGCCGCTGAGGTGGAAAGATCCTCAAGTAGCAGACATATACTGGATAAAGGAACAGCGTCCTACAAAATAGGTAGATGATTTGGTGAAGATCGCAGGAAGGCGCCAGATACTACCAGCGCAAGACTGATCGGTGTAGTGATTCGTGGGAGAGGCCTATGTCCAGCAGTGGACATCTGTTAGCTGATGAAATGATGATGATGATGATGATATATGTATATGTATATATATATATATATAGGTATATATATAAAAATATATAATAACTAATAAAACGATCAAAATACAATAATTAATTAAAAACATGTGAAAAAACACAATTTAAGCCCTCTTATAATCAAATGCGATTTAATTTTATTACCGCCAGAGTTTAATTTCGCAATTCGTGTCATTCTTACTGTTATCTGTTTCGTTTCACTTTGAACGGAAAGTTTAGAAATACTCAAGATATCTTTTAAAGCTCTTCATACTGCGAAAATGTAACAAATTTTTTCAGTCGCTTTAAGAGACCCTTTTATGTTTTCCTGTTCCATTATTTTCATTAAATGTTTTAAAAGTTCTATCCGCTCATGAGAAATGTTCCGCTTTAAAGACATCTAAGTAGGTATGAAACAGCTTCGGCCCTTGTACAGTCGGCAGCATTTCAAGGTAGACAGTTGAACTACAAAAACAGATTTTATTGCATAGGGAATGAAGGCGGTGTAATGATCAAAATGTAGGATATGTCTTATAGCCGTGTGCACATCAGATGTTTGAAGTTTTGTTCACACACAAGCGTGACTGTAGAGTACGGATGCTTTATAATGGAATCCCTTGCGGCAATCGAGAGATTGCAACACCACTTCTACAACGCCTTTAGTTTGAAACACATTCTAAATTAATAGTTTACGAATTTATTACCTTTA
This sequence comes from Scirpophaga incertulas, assembly GCA_036419045.1. NCBI lineage: Eukaryota > Metazoa > Arthropoda > Insecta > Lepidoptera > Crambidae > Scirpophaga > Scirpophaga incertulas. Next base: position 15,415,369 of record CM071639.1, on the reverse strand, counting down.
TTTATCACTGTCAGTTCAGAGTTTTAGAAAAAATTATAAGTGTTTGATAAAAACCTGGTTTGAAAGCAAACTTTCAAAACAAAATAAAAATTTAAATTGTTATTGCACAAGTTATAACCGATTAATTTGCATAAATAAATTAAGATTGTTAAAAGTATTAAAAAATGATTAAATCTTTAATCTTATTTGATTGTTATAACTATATATAAAAAAATAATTTTATCTCTGATTCTAGGTAATGGGAAATTTGACGAAAATAATAGATATTTTTTAACAGTAGGGGTTAAAATATTTTCTGAAGCTGTGTAACAACTACATTATAATTGAGCATAAATTACAAAAATCTGTAACTTATCAGGCTGGATTTTCTCATTATTTGTATGCCATTAACAAACAATGCTGTTTGGTATTGATAATTTTTGCATTCGTTTCATTTTAATTAACTACTCTTTAAAAGTAATCCAAAAGCATCCGCGTAGGAAAAGTACTGAAACAATTTTGTAAATATGAAGTTGACTATAAATATGAAGAAACAACTCCAGTGAGTGACATTACGCCTTTATGTTACGTTACAATGCATCAGCGTTTAAATATTCAAATAAGAAATTTTTGTTCTTAAATATTGATAAAGATTTAACAAATTAATCTTTTAATTAGTCTCAAAAAGTTGATCGAAAAAGTACTGTAACTGAATAAAATAATTGAATATATAATAATTTTAAATTAGGGATGTTATAGATACGACCATGCAGGAATCTTTTTAGTTCAAACTAGCCGTTTGTAACCTTACATTAAAACTGCAGTTCAATAATGATTCGTATAAATAATAATTATACATATAGGTATTTTATATTAAAATAGTAATAAAAGTAAGTAATTAACTTATATAATAACCCTAATTTAATAGAATAGAATATTCTATATGCATGGTTTTATTATTATCATGTTATCACTTAGAAAATGGACTTTATTCATTTTCTTTTTGTAATCAACAGTTTATTTAATATTTCATTGCCATTTGTTTAGTATTTTCTGTCAAATAAAAATCAAATTAATCCATTTTCAACATACGGTATTACATGCACTTATTAACGGTACACAAATATAAAATTTAAAGGACACAAGATCTTAAGAGGTAGGTACATAATCTTATACGTGGATACGTACAAGGAAAAAAAATAACACCTGTTCAAAAATTACGAGAGCTCTCTTTAACTTACTTGAGCTCAGTCCAAATCTGAGTAAGTATTATATAAGTATAATAGTAAGTTATCGATGTTCATGAAGAGCTTGGTATTTAGCATTCATCCTGGCGTTTTTATAGTTATTGAACTCTCAGGCTAGTACTAACTATTTTATTTGCTAGTTTAATTGTAAACTAATGGTTCTAGCCCCACTAGAACTTCAGATCCCTTTCTTGCCAAACAAGCAAAGATTTTTCTACTGAACCCTTTCTCACCATTAAACAAACGTCTAGTTTGTTCAATGGTGAGAAAGGGTTCAGCAAATAGCAAACTAGGCCTAGTTGTTCAGTACTTCAACAGTTTCAATGATCCTCGATAGTCGATAATTTATCAGTAGTCTGGATTTCACCATGTTTGACGACATTGCCTTTGGCGAACTCTGCAGCTCTACAAGAGACAGTAACGGAAACATAGTGGTCCAGCCGTACCTCCGCAATGAATTTAATAACAACAATCGGCTTGTTTTCTCGCTCTTTTCTTTTGGATATGTGTGCATGTGATATGCCTTTATAGAATAAGGTCGTAAATCTTCAATAACCTTACGCTATCGTTCAGTGAAACTACACTTTTGACTGCAGTTACAGTCAAGAGACTAGTTTCACAAAAGAGGCAGCTGCCTTTTTTTATCAATTGTTAATTAATTATTCTTAAAAATATAAGATAGCCCTTATTTTTTGTATTCAATAAGCATAATACATATGTTATATCGGTTTCTTGGAAATAAACCTAGCAGAATAATCATTGTGCCTACCACTAAGCCTACAAAATGAGCGTATCTGAAATAACGAGTTTCACGCAGACATGAGTCTAATAATAAATCTAAACAACTTTTATATTACACAATAAAAATGTGAACGGAGGGGCAACAATTGAGACGTTATTTGAAAACAAAATAATATGTTATTATTTGTTAAAAGGTACTAATTAAATAAATGACTTTAGTACTAGATTCAAACATATTGTTATGATTAATAAATGTTTAATATTTACAATAACTGTCACCAAATAGAAAGACATATGCTTGTATTATAGTAAGAAACAGAGCCTTCAACATTTTTCTCGCTTCGTATGTTGATGTTTTATCTATCAAGAAATTATGCTGTAATAAAAAAAAAACAACTAATACTGACCATAGTGGAGAGTATTAGTTGTTTTTTTTGGGTGTCTGTTGAGCTACTCTAAGTCAGCCGCCATGATGTATTCGGTCGGGCCTAACTAACAATATGTGTACGATATACCGACTAAAAGCTTAAGCTTAGCTTATATATAATTTTATTGATTAAATTACTATGATTAAAAGCTTGATTATGAGCTAAATATAAATAATTGTTCTTTAGTGTTATTGATTGGTAATTCACTAACAACAGAATTAGCATTTGGGTATTCAAACATTCGAGCGACAGAATACAAATGTACAATCCTCCTAACCGACGGCCTAAAATGTCCGCGGCTAAACAACTTCAAGCCAGCTTAATTGCAAAGTTCAATAAAAGATTGACAATGTCTAAAACACGAGTATCCAATCCATTCCTTTACTTGTTAATTTATTTCCACCTAAATGGCTTATTTATCAACATATATTTGTTCTTGTATTGCATTGGTTCATTATCGGTATTGGTTCATTAACATATTTTCGTAATTTTGAATAAGAATTATTTTTATTTTATTTTATTTTAATTATTTATTTTTATTTTATTTTTATGTCATGATCAAATTGTAAAATATTTAAGAAATTTCTAAGATGCGATGGATTGATTTCTTAAAAAGAGACAAGAAGGATCCTAGAGCATATGAGTGTGTGTGAATGTGAATGATAGATGCTGGCAAATAACAGATATGTATCGAAGAGAGAGACTTATTGCCCCAACCCCAAATAAACTATGAGATGGTAAGGAGATTATGATGATTTGTTTTTCTATTTATCTAATATTGTATAACGTAATATACCGTCGAACTACAACAAGAAACAAGAGCACAATTTTTTATAAGTTTGTTTTTAAAATCTTCCTGGATTTTTACGACATTTATTTGAAAGGAAAACTTATATTTATATTTAAAGCATTGCGTATTATTGGATTACCAAGAGGCCCGTCTGCGTGAACTCACTATTTCCAAGTCTCTATATTTGTCTGTTTGCACAGTACAACTGTCTCTTACATTTTAAGGGTGGCCTTAGGCTCGCGATATCCAGATTTGGTTCTAGCTATTGTACATCGAATAATAATAATAGGCAACCCTCACAGGTGTCGCGACCGTAAGCATAGATTATTTTATTCCAATGCCAACTCTAACATTTTACGGAGTATACAAAAAGGAAAAAGTAATATGTATTCGAAAATGTCACCCAAATCTTTATATGTTATAATATAACGAATAATGTGATAATTTTTCTATGACTCTTATTACATTTTCTTATTATATATTAAATTTGGTTCACCCGGATGAATTTCACGAAGTTGTAAACTAATATATAATTCAATACTAGACTAACTTAGACCTGTAAAAATAAATATATGAAACATACTCGTAAGTGATATTTACAACAGCTATATAGATTCGAGTTTAAACTAAGATTTAAACTCAAGCTAGATAAATATCTAATATGTACATAACTTGAAACAAGACCTCTCATATCGCAGCCACGTCATAACTTTGAGGTCTAACTTGTTCCGCCAACTGATCTTCCCAGTCTTGTCCAAACATGCAGTTGAAGTTGGTTGTCTGAACTAGGATTCACACATTAAAATTGATATTGAATTTCAACTTCAGAAACTTTTTTTGTAGTTTATATGTATGTACACGTGGTAGAACAGCTTAATGTACGATTTTATCAATGCTTGATTACTTTCATATGCCCTGGCATCCTTCAAACTATCCGATAGTAAGGTGCTATGTTATAGACTACCAGAAATGTTTTGAGATTAAGTCTAAAATATTTGTTATTGATCATAAAAAGCGTCCTCCGTCAGGTTATTGTGAAGGTGTACTTCATGTTTCACACTATAGAATTTGTCACAACTATACTACTGTGGTTTAAATATACCCTGGATCAACTTGAGAATTGACATCAGGACTCGCGATATTTTAAGAGACTACTAGTTATCGGTCAATGACTTGGCACAACAGTCTTCTTATTAATTCGCTTTTCTTTTCTGCATTTCTGTCTTAGTAATATGAAACGTAAAATATCTTATCATACCGTCACAATGTAACAGCAGATTCTAGCAACAGTGCCATATTGCCGATCATGTCAAGTCCTAATCTTCATGAATACTCGTATATTTCTATAAAAGAGTCTAACTACTGCGGTACGTGTTATTTTATAAGTTGCGGTTAAAACTGTTAACGATAATATCTATTATACCTTGAAGGTTCCATAGCAAGTACAATTATTATTTCTGCACATTTGATTATAGGTTCTTCTCTAGAGTTCGAATTTAGTAATAACAAAAATTAGGGCCAATTTAAGTTCCACCACACACTCGTGTATGTGAGTATGTGTTTCAATCTGGTATAACAGCGCTAAAATGGCGTAAAGCAAACATGCTCAAAAGCTTCTTCTCCAATCTTCAGTTCAACGTAAAATAAGTCAATTATTACAATCAAAATATTTTTTATTAAATTTATTCATATATATATTACACTACGTTACTATATTATATAATGTATTACTTTATAAAACTACTACTTTTTAAACTGCTCCTACAGTAAAATATAATTGGATTAGGTTGAAATTTGAATTAACGATAACGTGACGACATTGAGAGAAAAAGTTTTGCATATAAACATGTCATTGAATACCCGCACCGTACCGCAAAAATATGCGTGTATGTTACACGTACATTTTTTACAAGTCTACTGCTGTAATTATATAAGTGTGAGAAATTCAATGAAATTGACAAGCCGACTCACGTCTCACTACTACTACAGTACGTACTCGTATATACTCACGTTAGTGAAACATCGAGTAGTGTGTTTTTATGACACGATATGCTTACTGTTAAGAGTACCATTTATTATTATATATTATATCATTATAAGTGCGAACTTTTAACATTGAACAGTGTTGTTGATATTTTTTATAGATTAAATGCATAACATAAAATAATCTGTTAATATGTGATAAAATTTCATAACTCTGGTCTCACGGTTCGTGATATCTGTTAACGAACTGGTACAATAGTTAATTAAATCGGCATTAAATCTGTGGCTTAGCTTAATTGCCAGTTACCGCCTTAACAGCTGCCAAGGAGTCACAGTTCAGGACACATTATTTAGCATTTCATACAAATATTTGTTCCAAATGTTGTACCAAATGTCTTCGTATATTAAACAATTGCAAATTACTTTATACATTTTTATTTTCTTCATTATATTATTTTTTTTATAATTTTCGAAGACGTTTTTAAAAGAAAAAGGTACTTTTATGTCTTGAAAGTGTCCATACTTTTCTTCTTGGGAGTGTTATGAATTGTTTCCTTCTTTATTCATTCATTGTCTTAGGAGTTCAAACTCGTGATCCATGTCGTCATTTAAATGGAAGATTATTTAATGGGATTGGTTTTTATTGAAAACTAACTACCATTATGATTAGTCATGGGAACCCTAAATTGTGATATAAATATGCACGCATCTACGAAATGTAACTATCTAGTTGTTTATATTTATTGTTGAAATATTGTGTACAAATATAAACAACAGAAGTCTTAAATTGTCTTGCTCTTACATTTTTAGGCAGATTTTAGCAATAGTTCTTAATCAGTTAAATTGAGGTTCGAATTTTACACAGAAATAATTTATTTTATATACCTTTACATAATAAATAATTCGAAAATTCGAATTATTCTACACCTATTTTTAATAGCAACATTGTAACAATTCCACAAATTCAAATGTAAAAAACGTTAAACAACTTACATCGCTTAAACGCGACACAGAAATCATAACAATAATATCAATGGAAAGTTTTACAAAGGCAAAATATTACTTTACCGGCACATCTCGAGACTGTTGAATGAGAATTAATACAGTGGGAATAAATAATATTCCGCTCATTCTCTAGGCGAGTTAAGTCGTTTTTAAACTCTCAGCAATGTAAATTTGACAAAGCCACGATTCCAAGTGAAAAACGTTTGCAAAACACCCATCCTATTAAGCGTGGAATGAACATATTTTTTTTTATTTAAAGCACTCGAGCGGACCGAGTGCACATTAAAAGTGTTTATGATTTAGTCAGGCCCACTGTTTACAAATAAACCCGAGATTAATGGCGTCGGGTTGGCTGCTCGTCCGACATCCTCGTTAGATTTTTTTATACTCTCTCGTCCTTTTATTTGGCAGGGACCGCACATGCGTCGCCCGCTTTATTGCTCTTCTTTCCGATCGTACACGGAGTAAAAGTTGCGACCTAATTTTTTCCACTGGTTATTGCGTATCTTCGCGCGCGATCCAGTATAAGTATACTCGTATGTTGCGATCAGAATTCATTTTCGATCATAAACAATTTTAAACACATATTATAATAGCTTTGACTGGATAGGTTGGTAGTAGTTTTAACTGAAAAAATAATATTCTAAAGGAAATGTAAAGGATAGGTGTGGACTGTATAAGAATATGTATGAGTTCTAAGGGAAAGGCGAGATAGCGGTGAAAATAAAATATATTAATACGAAACGAAACAATACCAATTCAACTATGCTAAATATCTTAGTAACTAATATTAACTATTTTAAACTAAGTTAAGCGATTAACGTCAAAAGTCACTTTGTTAATGATTGATGTTTTTGTTCAAAAATATTTTACTGCTAAAGAATCAGCCAAAGCATTAACTTTTAACTAATAAATAATTATAGATTATTAGTATTATAGATAATGCAATTCAAATAAAAAGTAATAAAGAAAGATTCATACAGATACATCATACAGACAAAAATAGAGTATACATCTTTCTTTATATCATGCCTTTTTATTCACGTCCTTTAATATTAGCAGTAATCTACGAAGCAAATTATTTCAAAAAATCATTCTTCGCGTTGAATTCGACACAAATATCCTGATAAAATACCAGCATACAGCATATTTTATGTAATCCATTATATACATACCTATTTAATACAATGAAATTTTAGTTTGGTGTGCCACGAGTTTGTTGAGTACAGAATTTGATTTATTTCGTAACTTCTGTGTAAGTTTTCACTATTCGCTTGTTGGGTGGCCGAATAATCCACACGTGTACGTAATCCCGTTGTTTATGTATTAACTTTACGTATTAAAGTGTTAGATCAACTACAAATAAATTTATATCATATAAATACTGATATTAATGCTTTTTGGTTTTTATTACATAAATTTATAAATATATAGCAAATCTTATCTCAAAGGTATTTGAAACTAATAATAACAAACCAAAATTATTAATCGTTATAACAAAAAGAGACTATCTACTCAATATTGTCAGAATTTATTATTGTGAATTGTGAGTACAGAGATGCGCGGAATGAAGAGCTCTCTTTGCTTATTGATGGGTAGATGAAAGGCACTTGCAGTCGACGTGGCGTAATAACTGACGATACTTTGTCAGCTCGATGGATCGGATATTTTATTGAGACCGGGATAATCCATTTTTTTTTTATAACAGATCTTAATATAATATTTAGTTCGATTCTACGAATTTCCAATCGTTTAAAACCGTCAATATCGTGAGCTAATAATTTAAGAAAATGTTGGAATTCAAACGTATCAATTAAAAAATGCATTTTCTGCAATTTGAGAAATTCATGTTTTTTCTTGACAGAGATCAATTAAACGAATATATTTCTTATTAAAATCAGCACGAGGGTTCTCGAGTAACAAATGTTGTAACTAACACGATTTTATGAAATTGTGTATCAGTACATTAATAGAATGAATGAGTTGAATAATTATTTCAATCACTTTTAATGATTTTTTTTTATTTGTTGTAATACATCGCAGTAGTAAATAAACAGAAATATCATTACAATTTGCATGTTTACCTATTTCCTAGTTGAGGAAAATTAAAAACAGGAAACCACAAGTACCGCTGAGCAACTTTCTTGTATTATGTAAAACATCTTTGAAATCCTCTGCTACCACGCTGACGACCAAAGCGATCTATTATCTAATCTATTAAATAATTAATCGATTTCTCTGCTTAAGTGATTTAATTGTTCAGTTAATCTCTACTTTAATCATAAACAAATGTAAAATCACTTTTTACATTGTAATTCAACACGATACCGTGTAGGTTTATATATCCTGCCTACATTCTATTATAAAACTTTAAGTAGATCATTATTGATTGGAAAAAATAGAACTGAACTAACACTTCACGCGTGCGTCTAATTTAATAAAAACTACATATAAACAAAAGCAATTACTTATAATTGGAACGGGTGTTCCCATTTGGGCGGCGACATCCGTAGCAAGCGCGCAGCTAGAAAGTCGCTGTCGTTAGTCTGTTGGAATAAAGGATTCTTTGTTGTCCTTCCACGCAAACATAGCGTTAGCTTGGGCCCTTATTACTATCTACCCGTCATGTGATGCATGAGCGCTACAAATGAGCTATTGTTTGTTTTTATAATAGAGATTTTCATTTAATTCATAAATAACAATAAAATCCAAATATGCATAGAAAAGCAAATTTCACTACATTTAATCAATTAACTAAGTTAGATGACTCAACAGCAGGTAATCTAGACCGTATTACAGTATACTGGTGTCTGCGTATGTTTCTTCGGCAATATATCAGAGTTACAGCTAAGTTGAGGCTTGCGCTAAGATAATAATCTGCTCAAGCCCGCCCTTCATGCTATCCTTCGATGAGGTTATCCCTTATTAAATTTGATTTAGTTGAGATCACCCGATCCCTTCGTGATCCCTGAGCTTCCGTCAGGCTATTTGTCATTGCCTATTTTAAACATATCTTATAAACGGCAAGATTGATCTTTTTAGATATTTTCATATTGTCATGGAATACTAGTATGCGGATCTGCTGCGAATGATTGAAGATATTTTGTACTTTAAAAAAGAGCAATTCATATTTTAATTATTTTAAAACATAGAGAATGCTTCAGAGATTTATTAAGGAAATAGATATATTGACATTAGCAGGTCAATATATCTATGAACATTTATTCTGTTTATAAGATAAAATTTTCAAACTTACAATAAAAACAAACTTGTCGTTCTAACATTTAGACTTCAAAAAACTAGAAGAACATTCATGTGGAAATGTGTAACTTATTACAACAGACTTCCAAGAAAAATACTCAAATGAAAAACGAGTATTACAAGGTAATTGATTTCTTGAATGAAAAAATGCTTGGATCAAATTTTTATGATATATTATTTAACTATTCTGTATTACAATATAAATAATTAATTGTTTTTGTACCAGACATATGAATGTATCTGACATTGTTATTGTAATTTGACATTTACAATTGTGTATCAATTAATTTTATTGTTCTTGTACCGTACATATATTACAAAAACATATGTATTGTGCTCTCACATTTATCTAATTCTGCAATGATGACATAGGTGTTTTAAAATACTATATTTCTTTTATTAGTAAATATATGTGATTATGTGTAATTATTGGTTATAATATAATATTGAAAAAAAGGTAGCAGAAATAGACCTTCAGAGTTTCTTGTCTGTTCTTCTCGAGAAGGCTCACCCAGTTTTTATACAGGTGCACGTATTAGATTGTGTAAAAATTAAGCTCTTTTATGTCCGTTTAATTTTATATTTGTTTGAAGTAACTGTGTGCGTTTAATATTATTTTCTAATTCAATATTAGGGTATTTCTTCTAAAGTAACTTAGGCAAACCTAAGGAATATTATCACCTGAAGATTTTAAAGCCCGTCTTTCTCAATATTCTTATTTTATATTACTCGTTTATAATTAGCTAAGTGATAATTATAGTTATTATTCAATAGAGCCATACTAATATTATGTAAGATATGAGAAACTACGTGAAACTTAATTGTAAGTCTGCAAATGTTAAACTTTAAAGAAGTATAAAAAACTTTCATAACGCAATTATTCATTATAGATTCACCACCACCTCGTTCAGTTTTGTTTGTCGCAAAGAATCTGTCATAATCTTTATCGCGCCTACGATATATGATGAAATCGGAAAGTTACTAAGTCATTCCAATATTAAAGTGTGTAGGCGTTTCTGCAATTCACTCCTAGTATTTTTAGTATAAGTCCGCTCTACAAATTCTAAATTATATCGTAGGCTTGGCTTTGAACTTGCCTGGTCTAAATAACAGTATTACCTAAATTTGTAGCTATACCGACAATTTTATATCATTGCTATATTCCGATTATTTACAACTGTGATATTAATTATCTTTTTAAGTTCAGTTCATTCCAGTATGGTGTAAGCGAAAAAGCATGTCGCTCATATGGGTTTTATTCCTCGGCTAAATATTTATACAAAGAAAGAGAATATTTTTGGCGTTTGACAATGGTTTGAACATTATTATGACATAACAATGATATTAAAGACATTTTGATAAATGTGTCAAACTGTAACTTTCTTATTCAAACCGTAGTCCATTCAAGCCGTACTCCATTCAAGCCGTAGGGCCCTTATGGCCAAGGCTAGGCTGAGTTTAGTCGGTAGGTCTGTTGAGTCGAGCCGCCTCGATTCACCAGGAGTCCGACATAATCACCGCATCCTTACTTGCCTGTTGCGTTGGTATCCATGAGGATTCTCAGCCTCCTCTCCTGAGGAATAAAAAAACTACAGTTGAGCCAAATAAGCGAACGAATATTTACTAACAAAGTGTTGCCTAGCAACCACTGACAGGCATATATTAATAACCTTTTTCTATCATAATACAGTTTTATTGCTTTCGAATTCGTGATACCTACTTACCTGTTCAATATTATAGCGTAGTAATATTTTACAATTTATTTCCGACTGACTGTCGCAGTCAGATTGTTTAATAATCCCTAATAAAATTATAAATGCGAAAGTCTAGTTTTTCTGTCTGTTATCTTTTCACGCTGAACCGATTTGGATGAAATTTGGTTCAGTACGTATTGTGAGACCTGGGAAAAGACATTCTACTTTTTACCATAGGAAAATTAAATATATCACTGGCGCAGCCGCGGGCAGAAAGCTAGTATATCTACACTAATATTATAACGAGGAAATATTTGTATTTTTGTAATTAATAAACTCAAAAACTACTAAGTCGATTTCAAAAATTCCATTGGAAAGCTACATTCAAGCTGGGTAATATAGACTAGATTAAACATTTTACCGCGGGAAAATATTTCTTTCCTATGGGAGAATTTGTTATTAATATGTTCATATGCATTGCGGCCAGATACAATAATGTCATTTAAGAACATTCCAATATAATATGATTTTTACCACGGGAAAACATCTATGTCCACCGTGCGAAGATGGTGCAAACCACTAGTACACTATAAAAGAAAGCTATTATATACATATATTACGCCCGGAAGCCTGCCTGGGCCACCACAGGCTTTAGGAATAAGGTCAAGTCTCACCAGGCTAGAGGGCCTTGATGGTTCTTACCCCGTAGGGTGCATTTATAATTTGAACATATTCATCTTGGTAATATTTGTGTACAAGGAAAATTACTAAAACAGAATAAGATACTAACTAAATAAATAATAAGTAACAATAATAAAACAAAAACTGAGAAGACACAGGGAATAACACGACAGTACCCGAAAGCAGCCCCTCTAGACAAAATGCCTTTCTATTTGCGTTTTCTATAATAGATAACATAAAAAATGTATGGAACTAACATTTCAAGTAGATACGTCACGTGACTTGATGACGCTGATAGAAAACGAAATCTGACTATTCAAAATTGATTCTTAATCAATACCTTACCTGTATGTATTTGCACAAGTAAACAAAGCTAATTTGAATTCAATACTAACACTCGCTTTTGTAACGATTAATTGTAAATCTTATACTTACTTCTAAATAAATGTCTACCCAATTTTCAATTTCAAATCCAAAGTTTGTTTAATTAAGTCCTAATTAATGTAGGTAAATAATTGTGAAGTACGCACGTTTGAAATGTTTTGAAGTTCCTCCTAATGGCATTTTTTCACTTTAAGCAAAGGGAATTAAGGTGAAACACGGTAGATTATTTTCTATTTCTATTCTATTTTCTACTGTCACGGTAGACACAGCCATTCTATCAGTAGATTGTCTAGCATTTTTCGATAGAAAACGCTTAGACTATTATAATAGTAGAAATAGAATAGAAAAGACGCGCGTGCTTTTTGTCTAGGGCTACAGGTATGACCACTAATTATGACGGCCATATTGCAAACGTAATACGACCAAATAGCGTTTCTACGTTCCGTTACTCCGTTCAGTAATTCATTCCTTTATAAAGTGAGACATAATAATAATAATGCTATTTAAATAATGTAGTAATAAGTTAAACTGGTAATTTTTACTTAATAACATAAATATCAATTATATAGTTACAACAGAAACATTTGTAAAAAAGTGAAAAAAAAAAGGTTTGTGTTTATGAGTTGCAACAAACGGAACATAGAACTTTCGATCATGGTCGGATTAAAATGCAAATATATGCTACCGATTTAAAAAGGTAGCTAAGTTACCTAGCGAATACGTAAGAAAATATGGTCTATTTCAGTTGATAGATTAGTATAAAAGTGCCGACTATAACCGAAAATGTTTATTACATCTGAATTCACCCATGTCATCATGATTGTAGGGTTATCAAGTAAAATTAATTATGTTTTTATATTATAAATTCATTTATTTGGAAGTTTCTTAAGTGTTTGTTTGTAGTAGTAGGGTGTAGAAAAAAAAGTATTATAATGGATCAGTCATGAAAAACATTTTACAAATACAAGATAACGACAAGATAATTGTCGTTTTTTTGAATTGAGTTGTGATAACCCTAAAACTGGTTTGTTTACATTTATTCGTTTGCTTATATAAACGAAGTGTAGTAATACTAGTAATTTGACAATAAGATCTGCATTACTCTGTAATTATTCTGTGATCAAAATAGATAGGTAAATAATGAAACTTTTATTTAATTTTATGGTATATTAAAAAATTGTGTACAGGTGAGACAGTTCCAAAATTATTTGCTTTCCACTATAACACACAACACATAACATTCCGAGATATATAATAAGCATATCATTGTAGACAGTATAAGATGTCTCTTAGACGGTTCGGTTGATAGTACCGCTAAGTTATATTTCGTCGGTAAATTAATTTTAGTATATACTAGTGTCCCTAAGTGAGAGGGGTGGCCACAAATTTTGGCCCTGATCTCTAAAATATTTTGGTATTTTTTTTGTGCTTTTAAGATTTTATATAATTAATTATTATTATCATAATGTGATATCGTATAATTAAATAGTAATCAAAATGTATCACAAGTTTTCACTAACAATAAGAGACATTGTGTTACGCGTATACATATATCATTCCACATTCTGACACATTTATTATTTTTGGACGCGGGGATAGAGATCCAACGCGCAGAGGCCATGTAAGCAAAATTTTATGAAAATGTGCGTGGATTGTACCAACTGGGTGTAACCTCCATCTGCACGATGAGAAATGCAGCTAAAGTCTACTCAGACGCACAAAAACTATTATCATTACAGGTCAAAACGTTTTTAGGTAATTCCATTTTATTATTAACTATTAGTAATAGTTAATTTAGTAAAGTGTAATAATAATATTATAATGACTACATGCAAAAAAATTATCACTAAACTAATTTTCGTTATCAACAACGGTTTAAATTTCAAAATACAACATTTGTTGCCAGGTGACTTGGCGTCATACAAATTAATCGATACAGTTTACGATGTTAAGAAAGCTGTGAAATATCCAACAGTGTGAATATGATTAGAACTTAGTACTTGACAGCAACTCAATATTGAATCTCCAGTTATATTATTTCGATTTTGAACCCACCACAGTTGTGCAATAGCAGAGTATTAGTTAATAAAAATTGAAGGAAAATACTATCGAGCATTTTGAATGCAAAATTCCTAGGCTGTACTGTTATTATTCTCCGAAAATTAATTATAGCTACGAACCCCAATGACTCCTACATAAATGCCAATATAATTCAAATGCGTTCAAATTTCAATTAGATGGACGTATGCAAAAGCAATAAGGCCAGAGAACAAATGATTAGATTTGGACAAACCATGTTATTTACGCAGACAATAATTATACGTGGCATGTTCTCATGGGCATTCTACAACAAATCATGGACAAAAAAATCATGGACAACGGACGGATATAAAAAATCGTACACTGAATGACCCTTCGAGATTGATATTGCTTTTTATTTTCATTTGTTTTTTATTTTATTTTCCTTTTTTATATTCAATTTGGTAAAAAATTATCATCCGTAGTTGAGTGGTTAGTACACCGGTTTCAAGGTGTCACCCATCTCTGAGGGCCCTGTTCGAATCCCGGTGGGCGCTATTTGTGTGGTGTATGCGAGCATTTGCACCTTAGTTATGGTAGTTAATATATATATTTCTAATAAATATATTTATATATGTATCCGTTATCCTAGATCCCATAACACAAGCATTCAGAGCTTACTTTGGGCTAGGCTAATTAGTGTAAAAAAATATTTATTATTCGTTTTTAAATTTACACTTATCTATTAAGACTTCAACCATTAAATATGTCAGTAACGTTAATAGAGATTAAAAATTGAATCGATGATTTACTTAAATATTATCAATTCGTTATGGTCACATTCTTACAATAATAAATGTTATTTTTTATTTAGCTACTCGAATATTGCCTAGAAATAATTTATATGGCAACACAACGTTTGCCGGGTTTATTAGTATAAAAATATTTATATTATACTCCACTGTATAATATGAAATTGTCACTCACCATCAAGTGAAATGAAAGCCAAGAACTTTTCTAACGTAGGAATGTAAAAAACCAGCCAAATGCGAGTCGAACTCGTGCACGAAGAGAGGAGGGAAAAACAATAAAAAAACATGTCTGTTGTATGACTAGTAGGGCTCTCAAGCCCTAATGAATACTGAAATTTAGTTTATTTAAATTTAATTATTTATTTTTAAAGTAAATAACTAAATATTGTGTGAATATTGCTCAAGGTTATATATTTTTTAACCATCTACCTGTTGCTGTTATCAATATCGAACACAAGGAAAAAATCTATATGGGAGCCTTCTTAATTTATGTTTGACGTATATGTACGTCAAACAAGAATGATATCTGATATATCTCCATTACCTCACATCCTAACAACAGTTATTCATTTTTGAAAGAATATTGTATTAAATGAAACCAAGGAATTACTATAGTACTAAGAACACTAAATAAACTTAAAATTTGTTTGAAATATTTAATAGAATTTTGTACACTTAGCGTAATTGGTATTATATATAGAACCTCATCGATATGCACTTATATATTTTTTATAAACTCTTAAAAATTTGTTTTCAATAAAATTTGATAAGGGGCCATTTTATGTGGATTATTTATTCATTTACATCTATTAACTGCAATTAATTAATCAACGAAAATAATTAAAATGATAATGTGAAATTTTATCAACTCTGTCAGCCAGACAAAGGTCCATTGATAGAGTGAGTGACACTGATTTGAGTACGAATCGATTAGATCGAAAGAGGGTCCGCCGAATGACTAACTACTTGAATTTATTAACAGATACAATTCAATACAGGGATTTCGAATTTGCTTTCACATGTTAACGAATCACTTCGTTCACCTACCTTTTATAACATTTATAGTCCTCTTTCTTTCACATTCCATTTTTTACTTTTTCCTCACATCAATTTCTCTTATATTTATGACCTGCCAATTATCAGCGTCAATATCTTGAAAGCGAAGTTCAAAAAATAGAAGGTGGCGGATTACAAATCTTCATTAGATGCTACAATAAACTACTACTCATACTCCAAATAATCATGTATGAAAGAAAAGGTCAAAATCTCGACTTTCTGCTCAAACCTCGCGAGCAGTTTTCACGTGATAGACCGACGGAAAATGAATCCGCAAGGATACAAAAGCAACAGGAAGAGTCAGTTTTGAAGGAGAATGATAATATCTTCAATCATAAATCTAATCCAAGACAAATAACTGTGTGAAAGGAATATATGTTGCAATAAACCACGCACGTCATCGGGAGTCTATCATAAAAATTTTAGAAGATCTAGTCTCTGAGGTACAACAATCCTACCGATCTAAAAACGCAAAGACCACATTAATGACCTTCTTGTGGTCATTAATGTGGTGAGAGAATACTGCTTTGAATAAAAACAAACTACAACTGAGATGACGTAGTTAACCGAATGGTTGTACGTACAATTTACTAAACACTTTAAAATTTAATTACATGTGACACCGCGGGCGACTTCACAGTTAAAATATGCCACCTGCAACAAGAAACTTGAATAATTTCATATGAACGCCTGCATATTACTACGGCAACTCCTCAGTGAGACGAAGACTGTGGTTTATAAAAATGACATCGAAACATTCGGATTCACGCCTGAACTGATTTCAATCAAATTTGCTATATTTGATTGCTGTAGGAGGTTAGGTTAGAAATTGAAAATTAAAGTTTTTATGGAATCTTGAAGTCTTTATGAAATCCACGGCTATTGATTAGATGTAAATAAACACGTTATTTGAAGCATTTAATCCCAAAAGGGGCAAAAAGGGGTAGATTTTACTGTATGGTGATGCCGGCAACAAAGATATATATAAACAAATATACAAGAAATACTGAGGTTTAAAAATCCGATATAATACAGCCGCGGACATTAACTAGTTGACAAATAAAAAAACACTTAAATAGATGAAATACAACTAATTAATGTTGTTCGTAATTGCATATTTATAGACTCAACATATATTTGAACACTTTCACAGAAAGAGAATCTTAAAATTACGAATGTCATCTGTTCTTTCGTAATAATTAAGAATAAGCATTGAACAAAACAAATAGCTTCTTCATAATTATTTATGATTATAAAGAATCTGTTTGTTCTGATTAGTTAGTTATAGTTGAAAGGCTTGGAATTCCAACTTAGTTGAAAACTCCGACAACAAAGCTTAATGTTTTCAACAAATATGTACAGAAAGTAAATCAATATTATAATTAAGTAAATATTACAATTTTATTACAATTTGGACGGTACATTGATACTATTTCACGTTAATATGGAACTAATTACAAACTTAAGTATTTAATCTAGAAATAGCTGTAAGAGTATCAACCGAACCGAAGCAAGTATGATTCATGTTATAACGATACGAGAAGAGTGAGGCTATTTCGGGACATCCGCTGGTGCCCAGCTGTCCATCGCGTTAATATGATGACAAGTTCCCCTGTCACATGCCACTGAACCTATGACAGCATAAATTAAATGTCAGCTGTGCCATAAAGGAGAATCGTTACATTCCGGCGCAGAATGGTCGCGATATGTGTGAAAAATTTGCGGTCGTGTCTTTAGTGTCGTAAATTCAATTATATAGGTCATACTTGAGCAGTGGTATTACTCATCACTGTGTATATCTTATTTCTTCGTTATCATTATTCAGACATTTAGGTATAATTATAAAATATTTGTATGTATTCTGTTTTTGTGTTGACAGTGTCAAGAAAACAACGTGTAGACTAGATAGTCTACATCTTAATATGGAATATATATAATTTTATTAAATATCTAATTTAACTAATTTTTATCTCACAATTGTAAGTAAAAATTTCAGTTTACTTAAAATAAAAATTAATCCTAAATATTAGGCGTTTTATTAACATAGTTCTAATAAAGCGAACAGATTTAAAGCTTTCTTGCATTAAATGTATTTTCTACTAGACAGATAAACGTACAAACAACGAAGTGATTTTTATCACACGGTCATACAAATTAGGTAAGTTAATTAAATTTGGAGTCATGATTGAAGTGTATTTTGTACTATGGAGCGCTTATGAGCGATACGCAACGATGCTTCATACAACTCTCGCTCTTTCTTCAAAAGTAATAATCGCAGGTCACTGATACTTCTATAATATTAATTACACATATATATTTAGAAAGAATACTATGGTAACGTATACAATTATCTATACTTTAACTTACACGGTATTATTAAATTCGTAGACTATTTATCAAATGCGAAATCTTTCATTTAAATTAAAACCAAAAGTTATGAATGTAATCTCAAGAATTGGCCGTGTTACAAAAGAACTCGAGAGAAATGTTTCACCAAACATTTTTATTTAGCTAAATACGCCAAGGAAACTGTTTGAGTTCGCAAACTTCCCATTTCTTTTCAAAGGATTTGTAAGCGATGGCAATTGTGTTATGAGGCCAATTAGTTGATGAGGAAATGTTTTGTATAAACTTCGAAAAGATTATATTTTAAAAAGAGCACTTCTTGTAACTCGCGCTACATGTTTTATATATAATTACATTAGTAACAAGCAGACTATACACCTTATAGTAAGTTGATACGATGGTGATTTGGGTTTTATGAGATTAGTCAACAAAGGAATTATATGCGTTTGCTCATTCTTTCGTCACTAAGTTTTTAACACAAATAAGTAAGACGGAGATGTGCAAGCAGACCATCGTGATAAGGAGACTCCAATGTAACTCACCTGATTGTCAACAACCTACCTTATTTGCAAACATTTATATGATATATTGTTCTAGGTACATTAATTTTAGCAACCTATGCTCAATGAAATATATGCGATAGTACTTAAATCACACAACTATTTCATCGGAAATTGGTTGTTGTTATTTTCACCAAGCTAATCCTTCATCAATCTATACTAGTTGACAAATAAAGTTCATTATGTCGTACTTATTCAATATAAGCCTGCTTGATTTACTTTCATCAGTATACAATATAATACTTATATTTATTTTTGAAAATTACTCGTATATATATTTAAAAAATGCAGAAGTTTGATATCAATATTAATTGATTCAGATACAACCGAAAATCCTTCTACCAGCGAAATACCAAAAGTGATAATCCTCGTAAAACCGCGATACAATAACAATTACAATGAACGTTTAGCGTTATGAAACATTCCACAATAATGTTTAATTGGATGAAATATACGCGCCGCTTCCACGAGTGGTGAAGAGTTTTTAACGTATCGTGTTAAAGCGCAAATGACACTCATTCCTTAACTGTGAACAACGCCGGATGGTCCCACGTTATTTACCGTAGACTATATTTAAATGAGAGCTTCCCGGCACGACGGAGAGCCCTACACGTGGCTTATTAAATTACTTTTTTTGTTCTTATAATAGACATTATTAATATCTCGGGGATTTATTTCAAATATGACTGGGGTAAAGCATAGATCCTTTATATTTATAATTTTTGGTGGTTTTGATACTGACAGTTTCATACCTATATACTAACAAAGAAGAACAATTTTATTGATTATGAATTAATGTATAAATTGAATGATGTTGAATTGATATTCTTGTAATTTTATTTAGATATATTCTTTTAAATAAAAGAAAGCGTCAGTCATGTTTCCGAGTAGAGTCAAGCATTATATGTGTTTCTTTCTGAGATGAATATCATAGTTTCTTATTTTCTATCTTTGTCTCTAGTGTTTAATTATAGTTATGTTTTAAGCCCATAGATAGTCTGTGGAAGCAGCTCGGGCCATAAAACTTAGAGTAGCGTCACTAAGTATTTTGTTCGAACTCACACGGAAATATTGTCGATGCACGTTAATGTGACAGAAACAAGCGAAAAATCACCAAAAGGAACTTTTTCCTATCATTAGTAAAGTGTATAACACAAATAATGTGGGCAATCTCTCTTCGTAGGCGCTAACAGTGGACACGCTTTTTTTCCTTCCTTCCTTTCGGTCCCCACTCTTGAAGCAACAGTCGACGTTATGATGAATCTAGAAGGTGTATAGGAGCTACTCCTTAGGCAGAGATTAATTAACCCTAGATCGGTCATAATCACTCGGGTACCAGCTGATATTCTTGAGGGTTCTCTACCTAGTGGAAAAAAGATATGCCGATAAGCAATGACCTACTCCGTAGAACCTGTGAGTTTAATATCCTTACATTGAAAGTGGTTATATATAGAAAAGGCAATCCATTATTATATGCACCATTCAAGCCGCCAGACTCAGTCAAACTAACTGCCTCGCGTCGTGTCGCTAGACCTGCCACTGCCTGTTAGGATTGTTTGAGGCATTCAAGGAAGACACACTTTTAACAACCTAACTAATTTAACCCTACTTGGATTGGTTCTGCAATTGCCGAGAGTTCTTAAACTTTCACCTATATATCGGCGTCAACTTTCTATCTTGTCATACCATCAAGTGAAATAAATCTTCTTTTTATATGTACAATGCTTTTCTTGTAGTAGGTATGTAAAAATTCTCTTAAAAATTTGATAATCGTATATAATAATTAGCGAACTGTAACTTTATCATCTTAATTAATAATATAACAGATTTTTGATTTGTTTTTCTTTCAATATAAATTGTTTGATTGTTGAGTCATCATTATTGGATGTAAAGCTTAAAAAATGAAACCTTTAATAGTAAGTATATTATTCCGAATTACATAAGTCTAAAACCTGATACAAATATTTTCTCTTACCTAAATCTATTAGTTTTACACAGACTAACACAAAATAATCACATTTACGATAAAATGGCGCGTGCACTCGCGTTAATTACGCCTACCCTTGTCAGTTGCCAAAACATACATTTAAAGCGTATCCGACACATAAAGATAATTTAATTTAGGGGAATAATTTACACTTGTGAATAAATGTTTGCGTTAACTCGACGTCGTGAGGCCTATAAAAGGAACAACACCTCTATTCACCAAAATACGTGTCTTGTTCCATTCCAGCGGCTCGTGATTGCGAATTGAACGAAATGCCCGAAACACTACACGTTTTATGTTGATGTACCGTACGTCAAATGTGAAAAGATAAAAGCGTAGTAATCATAAGAATCTTTTTTCTCAGCTGAAATCCAATTTGTATGAATTGTTATGGCGGCTGCGGTAAACGTCCACCGAAATAAGAAGATGGGCCTTTTTGTCGTCCTTTCCGACGATACGGCATAGAGAAATGCCTGGACTTAATGCAATCCACCTAGCTATGGGAATTCATATGAAATAATACTTTGCAGGGAAAGCGATCGGGTGCGTCCCTGTGGTGCCGTAAAACTGTTAAGCTTTCATCCAAATTGAGAAACTTGTTGAAAAATCACACTTGAGGGAAGAATACAGTTTAGTCTGGTATTATTAGAGCCATTAATTTTTATGCGAAGGCTTAAGATCTTTTAGACACCTTGTTAATATATTATATCTATATTATAGTATCGTTCATTCACAATTACAGAATTACTCCGCAATGAAGTCTTAAGGTTCAAAATAAAAAAGAAACAACATTTTCATATAATCGATAGATTATAATATCCTCTTACTTCTTGATAAATAGACAATACAATTACATCACATTATATTTCCTAACTTACTCGTATAATGATACCATATTAGTGAATCTTAAGATGACATATGGCCTTTCCTGTTTTCAATTCTCAAAGAGCAAGCGTGCTCATCTAAATTCACAGTGGCGTCTGAAACACGTTTCTATGTGACCGAATTCCTTGAATATTATGTATTTGCAAGTAAATCCCGTAGATCCTGGGATTTGTTTGTAGTAAAACACATTTCAAGTCGTGCAGTTAGTTACGCCTGTATCCGCCTGGTCCCAGCGAAAGCCCCTAGCCGCGAAATCTCTTGTATTTTGTCTGTAAAATACGTTACAATGTTTCCACACATTTGCGCTCGTGATGACGGCGCCCTATAATAAATACAGCAATGTAATGTCTTTTTATACACACACAATCTCAATTAGGTTTTGTGGGAGCTACGTTTAGGTGCTTTCCACCATTATAGTAGATTTGTATAGGCGTAAAAATATTTTTAAATATCATAATCAGGATTCCTGAATACTTTAGGAATTAAAACTGTTTTATTAAACTAAATATTATTGACGTTTAAAAGTACCTATTTATAAAACTGAAGCGCTCCATTTTTAATCTCATAATTTAATAATATACTACTCTCTAGGAGGTAGACTCTGTACCAGAGTCGTCTGCATGGGTACCTCCGTCTTACCTATTTCCGCCGCCAAACAGCAGGGTTCGCATTGCTGTGTTCCGGCGTGAAGGGTAAGATAGGCAGTGAAATTACTGGGTACTGTGACTTTACATCTTATGTCACAAGTTGGCAACGTACACTGTGGTTCTTATGAGGTTTGCAGATTTGCTGCGAATCTCGTGGGAACCACATGTACTATAGGCGACTGTTACCACTTACCATCAGGTGGGCAGCCTGCTTGTTTGTCAACTTTATAGCAATAAAAAAAAAACTAAGGTCTGAATACGGGGAAGTAATACATAAGTAGAATATCGAGGTAATTTCGGTAAGTACATACTGAGATAGCGTATACGATAAACAACAATATATATTTTTTATATTTAAAAATGTGACATTCACTGATAAAACTTTAGCTAAAGATACTCCACATATAATAATACCAATACAAAAGTAAAAGTACAAATACATAAGTAAATGCGATGTTACTTTCAGAAGAATAAACAATAGCAAGAAAAGGACAAAATCTGATATGAGATACGATTGTTGCTTAAGACGTCCGTTTCTATATAACCGTAATAACTCTACGAGTTTTATCTCCACAAATTGGATAAGGAGCAGCACTGGGCCGCGGGAAAGACCTTGTTTCTTTCTTTGTTAAGCGCCTTGATTGGTACTGCTCTTAGTTTGTGAAGAACATTCAGTATATTATGTACGTCTGAGCAATCTGCGAAACTACAAGAAACTCATGAAATAAAATTGGAAACATATTTAGAATCTTCTTATTTTACGCAAACGTTATACCTAAATATCGTCAAGATTTTTGTCATAAGGCTAAAGCCTAGTCCGTTTCCCGCTTGTTAAACGATCCTTACATAGGTACATTCCTGGCTTGCTTTACTGTATAAGTGCTTTCGCACACGCTCGTAGGCTAAGGCGGGCGTCCTTCACTTAATGTTTCTTCAGATCTTCTATTTAGTCGCGATATATTCAACTACGAAGCATGCTATAATATCACAAGAGATATCTAAAGTTGGTTGTAATTATTTTGTCGTAGCAACCCAACAGCTTTAAGCATCGTATTGTAGCTAATTAAAGCGGTTAAAGTGCGAAGTAGTTTGCATTGTAATTCATTAAGCACTGAAGGGATAACGAGGGAAGTGTTACAGCTTTCTACACGTAACGTGTTAAGCTAACAATAACTTTTCAATTATAACTTCGCGGCCTGTCAACAAACGTGCAAACTTAAGCTATGAGTTTAGATTAGTTACGCAACTGGATGTGGTCAATTTCCACTAACAAAAAGGGATGTCCGCTATATATCTAAATAATAGCGCCAGTACATACGTGACCACACGCGTCGTGACAGAAATAGAAAATATCCGCTATGCTAACACACATCGTATATTTCGCAATGACAGCTACACGGCTATGGTAACAAACAACGTTTGGATCGGGGTACGCACCTTTGTTATGACATCCCGTCATCGCCAGATCTGCGTTATTCCCGACGCATGATCGAGATAGGATTGGAAGTGAGGTGATCGGACGATTTGCTGCCTCACTGACAAAACAATTGGTGCTCGTCTGTTTTCAATGAAACGAGATAGAAAGGTTATATAAGATAGATAGGTAGGTAGGTAAAAGTATAAAGGTGAAACGATATATACCTTTGCAATAAATAATGTTATTCATTCTTCATCACGCACTATAGCTATACAAAATCGATCAAAACAATTAATAAACAATCAATTATTGTTAAAATTAAATAAACTTAGTGTACCCAATATAAACTAAATTGTGTTACCTATTGTAAACTTAATTGTGTACACATGAAGTGTCGAACTGAGTCGCAACTTGATTTATTCACGCAGTAGGCACAAAGCACTGGTCTTCTGTTACATACCGAAAGCTTGAAAGAAAAAGCAAAGTAAATTAATTTTATGTGGTAAAATGTTTTTACCTACACAAAAGTTTTGACTCTCACGCCTAATTGCTGTATTTGATATTTAAACAGCTTTAATCATAGTTTTTGATAAAAGCGGTTAGGTTTAGCTGAACTAAGTTAAAAAAAATGTTTTTAACAATTTGCCTAATTAAATATAATTTTCTTCAGTTTATGCAATTCTTAGTAGAAAAACTTTAAACCAAAAAATATGCATTTAATCTCATAATCTTATGTTAAAAATCTTATATTAATTTACATGACACAAATAGTGGCGTTTTTGTTAGGAGACTCAACTTGCACTTTAACTCCACGTCGTCGTCCGCGTTCGTTATAAATTTGACAAGTTGACTCATGGCGGAGATCGAAATACATCATGATGAATTCGTAGCTACAGTAGGAAAACATGCCTTTCGGCGATTAGATGGAATAAGTTATCCAATGGTATAGTTAGCCAAGTAACTCATAAAGTAGTATACAGTATATAAAACTGTACAGAAATAATAATTTTATTAACGCTTTATATTTAGAACTTATTCTTTTATCGTTATCGATAACGCTTTCATTTTTACATTATATACTATTCAGTGATATGATGTTTTATAGGACTCTATATCGCTAGATAGTAATAGTTAGTATAAATGTAATAGCTAATATTCAGACACTTGTTTTAAAAAATCTTCGGTATACATACAGGTAATAAAACACGCACCGAAGTAGAGTATTAGCAGAAAGCATCAGAAATAAAAAAGCAAAATGATTTGTGCTTATAAATATAATATATCGCTGACCTAGACTAGAAATGCGCTTTTGGAATAGTTATGGTTTCAATCAGATTCCTTTTTTTACTGACATGCTTTATCACGCTTCTAAAGAAGCCACCGGGACTGAAGGTCTGACATATAACGCATGTGGATAAACCGATCTTTAAAAGATTCGTTATAATTGTGCATCATTCGACGGGATTCCATCCCATTGAATCCCATTGAATGCGATTATATATATTCAATTATTAAAAGTATTTTAACAATATTTAAAACAAACTTATTTTTCTAGATTTCTTCTAATCGGAATGAATGCCGCAACACACCACTGACGAACCTTAGTTCATTCGTATACAACACATAGGGATGCGTAAAGTTATCGGTTTCACACTCGCACACTTTGCACATTTATAACATCAGTAATCATTATTAAAATAATTATAACAAAAAATATGTTATTCATCCGTCTTTAATTAGATTACTTATGGTAAATTTTTCTTAGTTGATAAAGTTAATATCCATTATGTTAATCAAAAAACGTGTCGAGATTTTCGAAATATTTAATAAAATTGTAGTATGTTTGTATCGCACTTTCATTGAAGCGACGTCGTTTAAATGATCCACTTCCGCATCTCATTGAAAGCTTCGTGGGAACGACCTTTTTCACGTCCGCCTATAGATATTATTGGTTGTGAATCATTCATAACGGAATGATATATTTATTTTATACCACTATATTGTTAAACATCTTGCGAGGTTCGCACCAAATTTGCAACTCCTGCAAAAACCACAGTATAACCAGTATGCCAACTTATGACACAAGATGTAAAAGTCACCCAAAAATATTTGCTGTCGGAATACAGCACTAAAAGGTGAAATGCTTATTTGTGGCAATAATAGGTAGACTACAAGCAGACAGCCCTGATTGTGAATCTCCCTCCTTAAAGCAAAAAAAGCAAAAAGCATTAAAGCTTTTAAATCAATATGTATAAAGTTATATTTTGAGTAATTTATTTATTTCATAAACGTGATCTCAATTTCCGAGGAAGATACGAGGTACTGCAAAGGCCAATGTTGAATAGATTTCTGCAATTAGAGTAGATCTGCAATGGTCTAGTAAACTATGATTAAGAAGCAGATAGAGTTCAAAAATTTAGTTGACCCAATCGTAGAATTAAAACTGAAACATTTGAAATGCATTAATCCAACTTATAGACTACATGTCAAAGCACTCATGTCAATAAATGTCACATCAACAAATCATATAGCTGAACGAACTAAAAGACGCACCAATTGGCTTAATGGATGTGAACAATTTAGGCGGAAACTGTACATTGGAGTTCCTTTTCTGATATAAGTTTAGTCACTCAATACAAGTCAATATTTAGTTTTATGCATAAAAATGATATATTCAATTTTTCTAATGTAATCTTTAGAAATTTATAATCTATAATCATATATCCCATGTACTTAACTTAGTTAGGTCCTGCTTTTATCGCTTAAAAGTTTTATACACTGTTAGAAACCTCCTTAATGAAAAAGTACGAATAATGCTCTGCGAATCTTTAATATTATATAAACTTAATTATGGAGACTTGGTATATGGTCCACGTTTGCAATCCAAAACTCGTCGTCTTATACAGCGAGTACAAAATGCATGTTGTCGCTTTTGCTTCAAGATACCTCCTAGGAGTCACATCTCTCCTTATTTAAATGAAGCTTCCATGCTAAATATGAGCTCTAGGAGACATCTGCACCTTGCTTGCTTGGTGTTTGATATTTTAAAATATGGGAAGCCGGCATATCTCTTTTCGAAAATCAAAACATCTTCTTTTCATTATAGATATGGTGCCAGAACCTGCAGATATCTTTTAGAAAGTCATCCTCATAAAACTGTGGCTTTCACTGGCAGTTTCCGTTATCTAGCTGCCAAATGTTGGAATAATATACCTCCTCCTTTAAGACAGTTGACATCTAAATTTTCTTTCAAAAAACATATTAAATTATTTCTTTTACAAAAACAACGATTAGGTATTCGGTAGCGGATTTCGCCATTCATTTTACTGCTGTGATAGTACTAAAATAATTATATATTCTACTTGTGTGCGTGCACGTATGTGTGTGTGTGTGCTATTATACTTGTATACGCAAATACGCTTGCTTATGGGCGCGCAAAATGATTTAAGTCACTATAAGACCTTTGTAATTTCCTGCTAAGAAACCCTCGGGTGGTAGCAGAATACCAGTGCTTTGCTCACATCCTGATGTGAGTAAATTTCAGTCACTGAGCTACGACCCTTTTGCACTTCTGCAGCGCACACAATTTAGTTTGTTTTGTGTAATTGTTAAGTTTGTATAATTTTAAGTCCTTTGTATTTGTGTGTGATGAAGTCAAGTGTAAATAAAGTTTTATCTATCATATCATTTTATATGCTGTTAGCATTATAAAATGATATATTAATTAAATTCAAAATCAATTATGGTCGTTTCGTTATAGCCGTCCGTTGGTTTAGTATTATAAGTATATGTGCAGAAATATAGAAATAAAAGTAACAAAAGTTTTAAAAATCTTAACCAATATTAACGTTACGTGACAAATCTTAAATGAATATCTAAGCTGGCTTAACAAAGCTGAAATTTCTTCTCCACTACGACAACCACCTCGTTCACTACGATATCGAATTCTCACCCACACAGGGCTAAATGACAAATATTTATCAATGCAACTTCTCAAGTTCTTCGAATCACCGCAACTTTCTTTTTTACGTAGCCATTAAATTATATATTAAAGGGAATATATTTTTAGACCCTCCATTTCACCATGCGCGCAATTGAGACTCTCTCCCCACCGAAGGGACAGTTCTTACAAACAGCATTCGTAGAGTAAGTGTGTAACACTTTTTTTTCACTGATTTTAAGTACTATTAAAGACATTTTTTATTCATATTGATTAAAATCACTTTTACAATTGTATCTTGCATTGGTTATGTTTTCGTCGAATTGTTACTTTGACATTGACAGTTCTATAGTGTGGACCGCTTATCATGATCCTAACACCATTATCTATGGCGCAAATTAGGCAATCAAATCTAGCCAAGCGTCGTCTACAAAGATAGGTTCTTTATCAATAATACTGAAACGTCACTCCGGAATTCATAGATTAAAAACGGTGTCGTAGATTAATAACTGCCCACAGATTATATACCGGATACTAATTAACAACAAACTATTTGCACTGCCGGTTACAAAATTATCGTTTAGGATTAAACTTAAATTTAGGAAGAATTCATTTATTTGTGGCGGATCGACATAGTTTCCACATCATCCTAGTTTCATATAACAAACATCACATAATATACATTCTAGTCTGAAATGCACGTGGGTGAATGTCTTTGCCTCATCGGTGGTAAGCAATCTGTAATGGTATACTAATCTGTGACTTGGACTGATCTAAAATCTGGGAATCGATCTATTGTAATAATCTCACGCATATTTCGGGATAAAAACGTATAAAAGTTACGGAAAGTGGTGTCAGGATCACAAATCCTTCAGGATCGATTTCAGGAGTATTTCACTTAACTAAATTATCCACATCTGTTGGAACATAATTAAATTGAGTTGCCACCGGCACTTAAGGAAAAAATAATAAACTAAAATATATACATATTGAAAGCCCGATAAAAAGGGCAAAAAGGTACCGGGAGGTAGTTATACCTGAAAGGCCCGGCCCTACAAATTTATGTAAGAGAAATATATAAAGTACAATATCATTGAAGAAAATTATATAAAAGTTAAGAAGAATAACTGCAATATATTAAAAGAAGAGTTAACATAGAGTGTCTGGACCCAGTCTCAAGGAAGGTATTCAGTACTAACCACCGGGGGATGGGAATCTAGCATTAGTATACATGTTATTTTTTAGATTTTAGAATTACCATTTAATTATAATTTTATTTCAATACCTGATCAACCATTGTTGCTAAATATCCTTGCCGAGATTGATCAAACAGCACCAGAACCAACCTGCCCTTGTGTCTACTCATTAAAAATTGTTATTTTAAGTACATAATAAAGTTATTCATAATAAAGAGCACACTTATTTTAATTTTAATTGGTTATTTTAATTTTTAATTTAATTGTTATAAAAAAAAACTTAAATATACATTTATAGTGTTAAAGTTGATAATTAAATCAGTAATTTTGTTATTTTGTATTATTTGTGTTTCTTTATAAGTCTAGTTGGTGAGTAGGAGAATTATTACATTACAAGTGTGCAAAGATTCGGTCTACAATTTTTGCAATATACCATCTAGTACTTGGTCGCATCTCCACATCCTGTACTACGCAATGAACTAAAGAGGCAGATCAAAGTGCTTTATGAGTCTACTCAGCCAAGGAGACAAGACCCAGCAGTAGTGATATCTGACTGTTAGAAATCCCCCTATCTGTATTCACCTAAAAGTTGAGAGTCCTCGACTTCCCCAAGCTAATCGGAACGTGAAACTGTAACAATTTTCAGCGGCTAATAATACTGGGTAATATTCGGTATGCTGGCCTGATTAAAGCTCGAGTTGGACTATTTTTATTTGTATTGCTATAGTCTTCAAATTGTTCATTTATGTTAATCGTTTGTTTGTTTTAATTATTTGCACAAATCATCCCAAAACAGACTGATAAATACTTATTTCCAGAATTATTATCTCAACACCTACCCTCTAGATTTCCAGATCATAAATTAGATTAATAAATAATAGCATACTTACTATCTGTTGATTTGATTTTATTACATATATTCCCGAGAAGTTTGCCCCTCCGTGGTTATAAGCATGTAGAGACGATGTAGTGCTCAGCGCCTTGTCAAAGCAATTTGCTAGACGAGCGCTGATAGGCATGAAGGTTGCTACGGCTATAAACTTACTGCGACCTACATTTACAAACAGTGACATCATGCGATGTGTATGTGTCATCATTTGTGAACGTATTTTGAAAATACTACAGGCTTATCCTTTTACTCTCAAACTTAAACATATCTATATGTAAGCGACTCAAATTCAATATGTATTTAATTTTATCTGAATCGTATTAGAGTATAATTTGCTTTAAATATGCACAATTCCAGCAATAGCAATTGATTTAGCTACTTGTTAATAAATGAAAGATAAGTATACTGTTATAATTAGAAATAGCTATCAAAGCTCCTAATTACAAAATGATCTATCAAACAATTTACTTTTCCCTTTATAGTCGATATATAAGAATTGCTTAGAATGACTGCAAACGTTTCAATTTAGGTTATTCAAAAATGTTAGTTACAATGTGGAATCTTACACAATGATGAATAAATGATATCGAATTAGCAATCAACTTTTACCTGAATCGCACAAATGGCGTTATAGTGTGTATAAGTTATTGATGCTACAAAATTTAGGTTCTAAACTTAAATGTTAGTAAAGATGATGGCAAGGCTTCAGGGCGTCCTCGTGAAGTTTAAAATTCTAATTCTACAATACCCGTAAGTATGAGACACTTTCGTCAACCTGGTTTTAGTATTCACTAGCGACCCGCCCCGGCTTTGCACGGGTGCAATGAAAAAATGGTTTTGGTGGGTTATCCCTAAGAGATAGACATATACCATCGCGGACTTTTTTGTTGAACATTTTTAAGGTGGACAACACTGTAGTACATTATCTCGTAGGGTTTAGCCAGCGTTTTTACAAAATAAGCACAAAAAACGTGCTTATTTACGACATCACATTAGAAACCTCTAAATTTATCAATGTTTCTCTACTGTATTATGTATAAACCTTCCTTAAGAATCACTCTATCTATTACAAACAAACCGCATCAAAATTCGTTGCGTAGTTTAAAGATCTAAGCATACATAGGGACAGACAGACGGCGGATAGCGACCTTGTTTCAGTAATGTAGTGATGTGTTAGTTTCTACTCTTTATGTATCGTAAGCATTTTAACTTATCACCAGAGTTGTAACTTTCTCTGCTTAATGTTTTCTTTTCGCTTTGAGTGAATCAGAAAGATAGCAATAACATGCCATTGTTTTTCGCCATTTGACTTTTATCTATGGGGTGCTTACCCGCTGCCGCTGTTCCGGTGTTGTTGTCGTAAACCACAGGGCTGGCCTCATCGCAGAGCTCCCGTTGTAAAATGCAATCATTTGTCTGAAATACTTCAAGTCTACTTTGTCTTAATATATCTCGAAGAAATATACAATGTGCTGAACTAGCATCCTAACTAATTCCCTACACAGAACATTGTTTATCCTAATAATTTCAACGTTGTCTTACAAGATAAATCTCAATGTTGATTACATTCAAAAGAGTATTGCTTTTCTAAAGTAAATTTTAACTGGCTGTACTAATTGTTCTAACAAACCACTCAGAAATGGCGTACCGCAGGGAATAAACCATCGAATTTGTTGCGTAGTCCGCGAGGCTTATTGCATCTTGAAGCACGGGCAGTTCTGTTATAGCACGAACGAAAAATGTCTCATTGTCTTCTCAAATCTAATCTGGAATGCGTTCTTTGACTACAAAGGAGTCCAAAGTTATGCTGGTTACATCTGCATATAAACCGTAAAGTACTTCATATAAGACGCAAAGCTATCAAGTTGACATATGTCATGAGATCTACATAACGCTTCTCCGCTCTCCTTGCACCTAATAACAAATATCGGACTGATTGAAACAAAAATGATATTCCGAGAAATGAACTCTTCCATTATTATTTAGGTTCTCTGATGATTGTGTCTTAATCGTAAATTAAAAGAACATCTACATGTAGCAACAAAATATGTTTATTTTTTATTTCACTTGAAGTTAAAAGGGAAACATATTAATGAGATGAACTTATTTGTTGTCGCAAGTTAAGTCGATTTGAGGAGTAATTTTAGACAGTTTTAACCTGAATTCTAATTCAGGAATAAGTTGTCTTGCGAACCAACTATCCGCTATTACGTAAACTCCTACTTTGAGAACGCCTTTATTGATAAGCACAACGCTCAATCGTGCCATAGTTATTTATTATACAAGAGTGGAAAGTTCCTTTTTAACCGCGTGCTCGATTTGGATGACCGAGCAAGCGAAGGATTCTAAATTAGAATCCTGAGCGTCAGCGAGGGAAACAAACGAGCACAAGGTGAAAAATCTTTCCACTCGAGTGCAATGCGTAACTTTTCATCCCACCTCAGCGAGGAAATGACAAAATGAAAAAGAAAACAATTTAAAATGACAAATTATATTAAGCAATAAAACGTGAAAAACTAGAATGGCGCGAAGCACGCAAATAAAACAAAGAAACCAAGAAGGTTCCAAATTTAAATTTTTTCACAATTTAAAAAGTTCTAATCATAAATTTGGCACCATAGAGGTTACATTAAATAGGTTTAATGACGTTTTGAATTTACAATTATATTGAGTACTCATTATATGTGATGTTCTAAATTCAAATCTACTTTGCCGCTCAAGCGAATAAAATAGAATTTCCAGCCAGATTTCGAAGCGCAAAATTACACTTTCCGAGGTGGTGGGATGAAAAGTATATTTACTTGTATTACATTGTACGTGAAAATTTCATTTCAATTGATAAACTCGTCGTTGTCATCTTATATAAATATTGAGTCCAAATTTAATATCGAAGTTCGGTAGATAAATATTTATCGAGTGCCATTTCAGGCAATGACGTCTTAAGCTATAGCATCCATTAGGGTAAATTAACAGCATTGTTCCACAAATCCATTAACACGGTTCTCTACAAACGCCCAGCTTACACAACATTACTGTCTTTCCAGGCCGTCGAGATTAAAAAGACACGATTAGCTTACTTCCATAAAGTCCATGCGTTTGAGTGCTGCAGTATAAATATTCTTTTGTTTAAGGTTCGACGTCATTAACAGCATATATTTCTTATGTAGTATTATAAAAAAAAACTAATAAAGTATCTAAATTATATCAAATGATGACTTTAGATATGCAGACTATGAGAAACGTACCTACTGGTTATTACCTAACTAATAATTTGAAAATGAGTAAATTAGAAATGTACTTAAGCGGTACGCAAAGATGTGTAACAGAAAATTTATAATTTATAATTATTTTTTATATCAAATACTTTCGTACAGGAAAATAAAAGATGGATCGATTGTGTGAAGAATGATATAAGAATGAAAGGAGTAAACATGGAAATGACGGCTGATAGAGAGGAATGGAAGAAAAAGATCTACTGCGCCGACCCCAGATATTGGGAAATGGGCAAGAAGATGATGATGATTTTCGTACAGGAAAATATTTTTTTTTACCGTGGTCAAAAGTTGTCTTATATCCCTTCTTGGGTCTATATCATACTTTTAGTGTTGTTTCCTTTGTTTTCTTGTTTCTGGACAAAAATTTAACAATTTTAAGTTTACTTCAGCAAGTTCAATCAAATTTAAAATAATGAAGAACAACTTATTTCAACCGTAACTTCGATTGCTTTAGAAACTTTTAGTTCCGACGTGTAAACTTTAAACCCCGTTTTAATAAATAGATTTCCATACAAAGTTTGAACATTTTTATGACAACTTTTAGGGTTGAGTTTCCCAATGTCTTATCTTAGTACATACATTTACTTTAGGTATTCAAAATTTCAGTACAATGTATTTTGTTGTTTTAGAAAGTACTTTTTAAATATGCAATATAATTATTATTAGTAGAGCAGTAAACAGCAAATTTAATTTTATTTGTATTTAATAAAGTATTCCTTTATTAAATATATTGTAATATTACAAATATAAATAGCTATGTAAATTAAATAAACTCAAATTTAAAGTAAAACTAGTATTGTGTTATTGATATGCATTTTTAAAATAAAGTTATTTAAAT
Organism: Scirpophaga incertulas; assembly: GCA_036419045.1. Lineage (NCBI taxonomy): Eukaryota > Metazoa > Arthropoda > Insecta > Lepidoptera > Crambidae > Scirpophaga > Scirpophaga incertulas. Next base: position 15,381,309 of record CM071639.1, on the reverse strand, counting down.
TTCTTTATTAAATACGCATTGTTACTTTTGTAACAAATGTCACGTTTGGTGAAATTACAAGAAGCCGTAATTCAATAATCGCCACCAATACATGAAGAATTCTCAGATAAAATCAACCATAAGGCAAATAAAATTTTGAAGACATTTGAAAATAATTTTCATAAATTCACTTACTCTACTAACTACAGAAAGTTCAAATGAAGCTTATTAATCTAGCCTCACTAGACTTTTATATGTATATTTAAACATGTAATTGGTATAATCAGTACGGCGACGAGATTTCCTACTTTTCCTGAATGTTGCCTCAAAATTGGGAAGTAGAGGTTAACGGGCTCTCAACGTAATGCGTCTAATTTCAGGTTCGCTCTCAATTTTAGTGTCCACTGCAGAATAATGAAATATAAACGCTTCGTAGCCACAGCATGACTAAAACAGAAAGTTGACGATATTTATTCAGCTTTAAATTTACATATGAATAAGAACTTTTGTAAAATGGACAATATTTCATGTTTATTTACGTAGTCCTCAAATCTTTATTCTGCTTCACAGTTATCCGACATGACAATACAATTGTTTACGCTATATTTTACTCATATAGATGTGCATCAATTCTCGAGTACATGCCCAGGTTTTTGATTTATGTAAGGAATTGAAATGGTCATTCAGACCATTGTCGCCACCATTATACCACTATGATCACTATTGCAGTTCATTCGCCTGCTCTTTGTCACATATCATCCTTCTGGATCTATATTGAGATTGAATTAATAATTCACGATTTCTCTAAAATGGATGTCTATCCATTAGCGCCGAGACTTACATGTTTTGTCTCCACTTTACAATATTTTGTTTTATCCAAAACTCCCATCGTAACATGAGTCGCAATTTACTTTCCCGTCCTATTCCTTTTATCGTACTTTACGTTTCTTTTATCCCACTCTTGACATTCCGCAATAACAGCACCAGTTTCGTTTTATACTCATTTTTGTGTTATACCATCCAATTATGTAATTCTTTCCTTAAGAGTATTAAGCGAGCGCAAACCATTTTAAAATCTCTAAAAACTTTCTACCTACGAATATTTAGCTTGAAATAGATGGAATCCTTCTCTTCCAGTTCAATTACTGCACCCATCCCCTATTTATTATTTCTTTGATGTAGATATCCACTGGTCCGAGGGTCCCCAAAAGATTTTTGTATTTTGTAATAAGGCTATTTGTGTTGGACATTTGTTTTGTATTAGGAAAGTTCTCATGCGACATGGTTTGAGCGATTACAGGATACTTTGTTTTCGTACAATAATTTACGTTGATTATTTAGACATTTAACAAAACAATTTTAAAAAATACTGTTAGATCTTTTACTTAAAGTAAGACTATGTAACGTTACACACTAAACTCTTATACAATTTACGAAAATAAACAAATAAAATCAAAAAACTTAAATTATTATAGCTTAAATCACCAAACGAATACGAAATAACATATTTTTTATTCATTTAAAGTATGTATAGTATTATATCTATCTTATCAGTTAGTTAAACTAATTATGAACTTCGAAATGGAAACCTTAAGTTGTATGTTATCATATTTGGTGATTAGATACAATCAATTAACACAGTTATCCATTTAAAAATTATCATATCTTCTACAAAGTTATCATAGAATATAATTCTTTAAATAACACTGGCAGTAATTATCTCTGAGGAACATTCTTTCTTATATCACTCTTTATAAGAAACCGAATCTTACCTTTAGAATTTAGAATACCTTTGCCAGCGTACGTTTTACTACCCTATTATATAGTTAACACTTAGTTCTTTTAATAAGTACAAATAGTCCATGGTGGCTAAAAGTGGTGCACTCCAAACTTAAAATATAAGATACTCGTAGTATATAAACTAGCAAATTCGTATTATATGTTAATTGAATCTTATTGTAACAATATCTTCAAGGTTATTTTAAATTTAGATTTGATCGTTATGATATTAAAAAAAAAAAACAGAAACCACTAGATATTCTCGAAAAGACTTGCTAAATACAATTTCAACAGGAGCGAGAAAAACTAAAAATAACATAAATAAATAGAATTATCTACAAACTATCGTTAATCAATTTTGGTCTGATTCCCTATCTTTTTACATCTTTGATACCACAGAAACAAAAATAAAACTTACACACGTATGTAGCTAATCGTAAGAATATAAATGAAATATTTAACAAGTAGGTATGCAAGCATCTTTGAAGAAAACATTGCCTATAGTAGGTTCTCCCTTCACTATGAACTAATTTCGTCAGAAGCAAGGCGGTAAAACGATGTAATGGGCCCGAACAAAACGGCGCTGATTTATAGAGGCAGGGCCACCCAGTTCTATTGACGAAAATAGAAAGTAGCAGACAATCCTGAAAAGGGTTACGTGGCATTAAAATATTTTCCACAATTTTTTGTGACAAACAAAACGATAGAACTCGTATTTGTATATAAAATGTGAAGCAGCATATCATCACATTTACCAATTATTTTCATTGTTAATCACATGATAAAACATGTCTTTAAATTGCTTGAATTGTCAAATACCTTTCTTGACAGCAAAGTTTTCGTAAATATATTTACTTAGTATTAAATGAAGGAAAAACAGAAGTAATTGAAATAGAAGTTGTTACCAAGAGTAACAAGTACACAAGAACCACAAGTACACAAGAACCACTCAAAAATCAAAATAATCTTTATTCAACATAGACTTTACAGGCACTTATTGACGTCAAAACAAACAAAAAAAAAGCTTAGAAAAAACCTTGTCCGTACGTTCGAACAGAAAAAAAATTGACTCTACACCTGTTTGGAAATTGGAAGAGCCTTCTCGAGAAGAACAGGCAAGAAACTCTGAAGGTCTATTTTTTTATCTACTCTTTTCAATTTTAATAATTATAACAATATAATAATACAAAATTAAGATACAATCATACCCAATACGATTACAGTCGTATGTATGTTTACATACACATATAAAAATAATACAATATTATAAATAATGTTGTTACCACACATGGCTCTATGAATAGTGTCCCTATACCCAAATAGTGTAATCATTTAGAAGTCACTTACTTTACCTTTACTCATGAGTGTCTTTTTGATATGGATTTTATATTTATATAAAGGCAAATCAATGACACTTTGCGGAAGCTTGTTAAACATAGATATACTCGTACCCCAAGAACGCACAGCCAGTTTTATGGAGTCTGAACATTGGTACGGCAAGTTTATTTTTGTTTCTAGTATTCACATTCTGTAGATCACTGATTTTATTGAATTTATTACAGTTTCTGTATACAAAAACTAAATTATCATATATAAATTGACTAGCTAAAGTTAAAATATTAATTTCTTTGAATAATTCTTTTAGGGATTCTCTAGCCCGCAAACAGTAAATAGCACAAATGACTCTTTTTTGTAAAAGGAAATTACTCTCAATGTTAGCCGCTGATCCCCATAACAGCAATGCATAGGACATTACACTATGAAAGTAGCTGAAATAAACAATTCTTGCCATTTCAACATTAGTTAAAAGTCTAATCTTTTTTCTGCGTACGCCGTTGAACTAAGTTTGATTGTCAAAATTTCAATATGTGGATCCCACTGTAGTCGTGAATCTAACGTAATACCTAAGAATTTAGTATTATTTACTAAGTCAATGACATCACCATTCATATTTAAATGAGTATTAATCTGCCTTACATTGGGCAAAGAGAATTTGATACATTTTGCTTTCTTAGAATTTAAAGACAAATAATTATTTGTGAACCCAATACAGAACTCTTGAGAGAGTACTATTTACATCATCATAACATTCCTTTTGTCTATCAACTTTGAACAGTAAAGAAGTATCATCTGCAAACAATACTGTCTCACACGATTCTGTAATGTAGTAAGGAAGGTCATTTATATATATTAGAAACAGTAGAGGACCCAATATTGATCCCTAGGGTATCGTTATAGGCAAGCTAGCAGATTCTGATTTATTAATAACGACTTTCTGTAATCTGTCTGATAAATAAGATTTCAAAAGGCTAACAGCTCTATCCGAGACACCATAATGGCTAAGTTTACTTAAAAGCGTTTCATGACTCACACAGTCAAACGCTTTGGAAAGGTCGCAAAACGCTCCAATTACATCCTGCTTGCCCTCCCATGGATCAAAAACATGTTTCATAAGTGCAGTTCCGGCGTCGGTAGTGGGTCTTTGGTAAATCCGAATTGGCTTTCATGTATGAGTCTGTTTGTCTCAAGTGACCTATTAGTTGATTGTAAATAACTTTCTCGAAGATTTTGCTGAAAGTAGGTAATATAGATATGTCTGAAATTTGAGGGATCTTTTTTGTTACCTGATTTGAAAAGTAGTATTAATTTACTATATTTCATTAGACCAGGAAAGATACCCTCATCAATACAAGAATTAAGTGCTTGTCCTTAGCAATATCAAATATTCAAATAACTTATATGTATTTTTTTTATATTTTCGTGATTTCACATGGGATCTATTTTGAAATTTAATTTTGATATCGCATCGAATCCATATTCGATTACATTTAAATTTTTAATGTGTCAAGTGGTTGATGAATGATCGTTTGATGAATGAATGATGATGAAGAAATGTCCAGAAGCTTTTTTTGTTTGTTTGGTGGTTAGTATATAGATATTTTGACTATCACTCTCTTACTTGAGTCGGTAGCCAAAGCAACATTGTTAATACCATTGTTACATTCTGACAACTAAAAGTTAGATTATCAGTTCCTCGATTGATGATTCGCCCAGGTGAAGTTCCTATACACATTTGATGTTACTGGATGGACTAGATAGAGACGATGGGATGGTTCGGTTGAGTGTTCCCTATTTTAAAGAATATAGACATTGTTATGTTCCTTATTAAAGGTGAGACAGGCAGTGAATTTTTGCTTATAATATGTACCAGATTTGGCAACGTTTATACTGTGATTCTTGTGGGAGTTGTAAATCTACAGAAAAACAAAACTTAAAAGAACCACATGTACTGTGACTGTAACCACTTACCATCAGATCTATTGTCAGTATACAACTAAACAAAATGTAATTATCCCCATCGCAGGAAATATTGCAGGAAAGATAAATTAATAATATCATTAAATATTTGCCACCCACTTGCCTGATGACTGATGCTAAATGCTACGATGCATTCACAGTTCATGATTAAGGTTCTTTGTGTAGCTGGGGCAGAGGGTGTCCACAGTGAGTCTCCATCCTGAATAGTCTTGACTTCCTTGTTAGATTTTGTTCCAGGTTTTTCAGGTTTTCCAATGGCTTCGTCAATGACAGCCCACCGCCAAGTCGGTTTCGGGCGACCTTGTTTGCGCTTTCCTTAGGATTTCAATCTAGGGCTTGCCTGAGTATGTGGTGTGGATCCCTTCGGAGAGTGGGGCCTATCCAACTCTATTTACGGCCTTTGCTCGTCGGATTTTTTTTCTGACCAGTAAATACCCACGATTTTGCAAAGACATCGGTTGACCAAGACTTAGAGCTTGTGCGAGATGTCCTTTGTGACCTTCCACGTCTCACACCTGTATAGTAATACGGATATCACGTTTGTCCGGCTTAACTCTCCGAGTTAGTTCCACCAGTCTTCGACACGCAGCTACCGCGGTAGGTGAATTTGTAGACACGTTCCACTCCCTCCTCACCGATGACCAACGAGAATGAACTTGTTGCCCCGCACCTCATTTCCTTGGTCTTCCCGATGTTGACTTTAAGCCCTTAAGAGGCTTAAGAAGCACATATCATCGGCATAATCCAAATCCTCGAGGATGATGGTTAGACCCCGCTCTATGCCGCGGCTTGTTATCTATGGTCTTAAACATAAAAACATCCAAGACGACAAGTAAGAGGGGTGGGTAAAGGAGGCAACCCTAGCGAACACCTGCATGAACTTTAGTATCCTCCGATACGAGCCAGTTATGTGTTACTTGACAAGAATAGTTTCAACTTATCAAAAGTTTTTTTGAAGTCCACAAAGGTAAAGTACATCTCCCTTTGCCATCCCGATGCTTGTTCCAATATTTATTTATTTAAGCTTTTTGCACAAACTTTACAAAAGAAGTGTAGAAATAGCGGACTTAATGCCAGACGCATTCTCTACCAGTCAACCTGCAAAATGTGTTAACAATTGTGGACGGTGTGCGATTTCCACAATACTCGTATAATAAAGTAACACTTATACTATACGTATAAATTTTAATATTCCTAAATACTTTAAATTATAGGAACACATACATATATTTATGTAGGTGTTCCTATAATAATCATAACATAAAGACATAGTGGATATATAATAGATATACAACAGATGAAATAAATTATATATATATATATATATATATATATATATATATATATATATATATATATATATATATTTTTTTTTATTTATATGAATCCTTAGAACTGGCCTCTCAAAATCTCTGACTAATAAGTAAATTATTCTACAAGTGAGTGGCAGAACGAAAACGAGTCTGAGACAAACCTAGATCGATATAATAGAATTACAAGAGTATTTGAGGCAGCGGACCGTAAGTTGAGCCCGTGATCATCATCGAGCGTTTAAAACCTTCTCTTGAAATAATTGGGAGGAAATAGTATGACACGAAGAATATTGATCTGGTCGGTACACTATTGGGGCGAAATCCTGCTTGTTCATTGCGAATGAGAGGATCAACGGCCTTCGACAGCCTGTCCAAAATGACTATGCAAAGCACCTTGGAAGCGATCGAAATCAAACTGATGCCTCGCCAGTTGCTCGCAAGATGGCCTTTGTTCCTTTCCAGTTTTCTAGTCCTCTGGTAGTTCTTCCTCATTGCAATAGCGTTGTAGAGCGGCGTTATAACGTTAGAGTTTGAGCTATATACGCCTTCAGCATCATCTTCTGCGGCTATGAGGTCGATTCATGGGGCCTTGCTATTTTGCGAGCGAGCGAATGGCCTGAATTGTTTCATCTCCAGTCGATGGGGAGCACTCAATGTCAAGGTTTTGCAGTGGTAACCATTCTTCTAGTATTGTGTTGGAAAGTTCGCCAGGGCTCAGGGATATTTAATGGAAGTATTCCTGCCAGCACCGTAATTGGCCTGCTAGCAGATTGATAGCCTTGTACATCTCTTTCAGATAACCGGTGTCTGCCGGTCTTTGGGTCGGCCGGTCTTCCATCAGCAATACCATCAGCCCACACTCTTTTGTCCCAACAAGTGCTGCGATAGCCTTTCGGATTTGCCGGCATTACAGGTCGAGGTCTTTCTGTACATGGTCAACGTTCTGCGCTATGCGTCCGAGGGTGAAGTTCTCGCCTTTGGCCGATGAGATCCCAAGTTTCTTGTGACATCCATTTTTCTCTCGTGTATGTTTTATGTCCGAGAACGATGGAGCTGGTTTCTTTAAATACCGTTTTTATACGATTCCACTCCGTCGCACTTGAAGTGATCGAAGTGTTCAGATCAAGGGCGGAGAAAAGGTTTCGGAGTTCTAGTTTAAAACTGCTAGTGCCTTGTGTATTTCAACTTGCTGACAGTGAAATGTGGGCTAATTTTAGGTGCATTTATCGAGCGAAATGACGATACTTTCAGACGTACTTCTGCAACCACGTAGTGGTGATCGCTATCGATATCAGCACCTTAACAATTACGCACATGCAGCAGTGATGTTTGTCAAGTTGAGATGTTCGCCAGGTCGATCTGATTCTTTGTGACACCATCGGGTGAGTTCCAGGTGTATTTGTGGTGATCACCATGTATAAATAACTTCCCTCCGATGGTTAAATCATTTGTCTGGCAAAACTCCAAGCATTCACAATTACCTGTCAATTTACTACTAAAATAATAGCTTTAGTTATAGAATAACAGCTAATCATTGTTTAGAGTCTGACTTGTGTTTTGTTTATATTACTTAATGCACTATCCTAGATATTTATACAGTATTATGTTTTCAATATATTCTGAGATCATATTGCGTGGCTTAACATTAAACTTTAATAACTTTGTTGAGCAAACAATAAATATACAACTAAAAACAGCACAATATTTTTTAACAATTTCACAATTCTATCCAACGTATTAATCAAACCTTGTTAATATGATCAACTAGGTTAAGGAGTACCTAACTATGATTGAAATGTTACTTCGTTGCTCATCCGTAATTATATTTTATTATTCACTGTCTATAACCACTTTCATTCAATTATGGAATCCTTACAGATTCCTTGAAATTTTGTCAACAACAAAGTTAGCTTACAAATTTTAATTCGTGCCTCTACATTTCCCCTGTTATTAAATGAACGTTGAAAGCATTCAATTGAAAATCAACTGTTACATTTACTGTTGTTATGAGGTATAGTTATAATAATAGCCGGTAGGCCTCCCACGATTCGGGTCGAAAAATTTGAAAATATCGCAGGAATTCGAAAAACACGCAAGCTGCTTGCAGCGCAGAAACATGTCGAGAGGACTACGTACAGCAGTGGGTATGTGGAAAGCATCACAAAAGTGTTGTCTGTTTTTAACATATCAATCACAAACATAAAAGTTAAGTATCTTAAAATATTTTTTTTAGATTAATAGACATTAGACTTCAATAATTTACAATGAAACATATTACTGACAGATAAAGCACATAGAAGAAGATTGTTTAAAAACGACCCTACGTCAGGAATAATATGATAACATCGTTATACAAACGGAATAACACTCGGACAGTCAGATTTTCGCGCATACATATGAAAAAGGTTTTATGGCTCGTAAAGCCAATTGATCCTAAAAATTGCCTGCTCCCCTAATCTAAAAGGTTTGCGCGTTATATGTAACGCAATACGAAAAGCGACAGAGTACCAACCAAACGTGGAAATTAAATGTTGCGTGCCGAAATTCTATATATTCACCGCTTTGTCGCTTATTTCGAGAAGGTTATTTATTTACAAGGTTTCGGGATTAAAATAAAAAGTCGCAGCTAAAACGGTTTTCATTTAAATATAATTTAAATATGTTCTTTATTACATGTATAAATATTTTCATTATTACATGTTATGTCAATTTTTTTAATTGAATTCTTTTAAGTAGTTGTTGGAATCTAGTGTAAAATCTTATGAACATGAAATAATAAAAAATTCTTCGATGAGTACACGAAAAGTATCAAAATTTTAGTAAATGTTTTAATTTGAGTAAACTATAACTTGAAAATAAAGAAAACATATCAAACCGATAGAAATTTTGAGGACAAGTATTTAATTATATTATTTTCCTAATAAGGAAAATAATATAATTAATAGAAGAAATATAATATATTATATGAATAAAATAAAAATGATATTTTATAGAATAAAATAACCATCTTGGCTTAAGCAATCGAAAAAAAGTCTATCGTTCAGTTTATTTGTCAAACATTGTACCTTAGCTGCTCTATAATATATAGACATGTAGTTTATATTCACAACAGTATTTACTTTGTATTGTTATGGTCCGCCAAATAGTTTTGCCATAAATGTAGTGACAAGAATTATTTTTTATGCTATTTTATTACTATTATGTTTGTTAGTAAAAACATTAATATTTCAAGCTTAATAAAAATGATCACTTTGACTGCAGTACAGTCCTTTAAACCTTGAAGTTATTTATCAATAGAAGTACGCACTCTTACCGTGGGAAAATTCATCAGTTTGACACTGATTAATTTTTATGTATAACTTTACGGACTTCAAATCATCACGGCTTTTAGACCATGTCACTCACTAAAACTGTATATAAATCACATAATTGAGATTGGGACTAGATGACCGCTAATCTTCAGCTCTGATGATGGCCGGAACATTAGTTTCTAACCAGGCTAGTATGGATCGAGCTTTATGAGCCCGCGCTAAGGCTTACTAAAAGGACTATTATTGATTCTATAACCATGGTGTTGTTAAGGGGCTTAGTCAGCTTTTCTACATGTATCGATGTTTTGGTAGCACTTTCACAAAATTAAGCTTCAGTCAGTGCTTCATACCTAACACCCCACCAAACCATCATTAAAGTCAGATAATATCCACGTTGTACTCTGTTGACTAATCGGGAACCTTCTTTAGAACTGTGAGCATAATCACGGTCATAATGCTTGTTAAAATATTGCTCAATTATAAAAATGTTGTCATCCGTGTACGAAAATTTTCCATAAACTCCTTTTGTACGCGTACCTCTTAAGTAGTTGTTTTGATTGTACCATCCTAATCCTTAACAAAAAATAGAAGATTTTATTTTTTAAATGATCAATAAAATTTGTAACAAAAGATGGCATTTCATTCATATTCGCATTATCTTCATCTATTTATAAAGCTTATAAAAAGCTATACAGAATTAATTTTGTTTACATCAATTGGCTGGTAGGACAAATTTGTAACACAACATGGCTTACACTTGCGTTCAATCAATTTACATTTACAATGCAAACTAACAAAGGACATAACGCGACATTTACCTTAGACCCTTTAGAGACTGGCCCCAAAGTCATGTGCTCTCTGCCCGGCTTCCAATCAAGAAATGTTAGCAGTAAATATTAACGCCACTAGGCTAGCCTTTGTCTATACGATGTAGTGTGTGGTTGTTATAAGGTGATAAAAGAGGGTATCACACAAATTAGAGTACGTAATTTAATTTTATAAGTTGTATAAATAATGTTAATATACAGTTTAAGTTTTCATAAGTGATTATTATGAGGTGCCATATATTAGGTTGGGAAAAAGTGTCTTCGCATGTTATATGAAAACTCAAAACATTTAGTGAAATAATTTTTGCCATGGCGACTAAATATTGTAGAAAATTTAGAACTTTTGGCAAAAAAGCGAGAAGTGGTTTTAGCTCTCTCTCTTGACGTTAACCTGACACTACCTAAAGGATTCTGAAGACCTTACACTTTCAGATTTCCACCTATTGGTGAAATCTGAAAGTGTAAGGTTTGTATTTGACAGACGAATAGACCTCCGAACTAAACTATTTTATTTTTTTCTGAATGACTAAAAATGTGTCTGGCAATTCCACGATGAAAAACAAAACTCTTTGTAATAATCAATCTCGGCGGCTTCGTATCAACTTTTTGTTTTAATTACATCAGTTGTTATAACAGTAGACAAAAACAAATGAGAAATTATAGCAAAGTACTATGAATAATTACTATTATAATATTTTAAATGTCAGCAAAATTAGCCAGATACACATATTACATACTATATGCGAAAATAGTATTTCCTGTTTTTATATTCTTTTATAATAATTTTATGTTAGCTTTCCACCAGCGGCTTCGTGGCAAAAATTTACTTATGTCCTTTCCCGGCTCTCAAATTATCTTCATATCAAATTTAATCATAATGAGTTTAACAGTTAGTTAATATCATATAAATAATATTGGTAGAGATTTATTGATAAAATTCAAAGACATTAAAATTGGAGTTTAGTCGACCCGTAAATCCATGAAAACAATCACTCGATAGAGTATCAAATTTTTTCCTTGTTTTTTCAACCCCTAATTTCTAAGGTTATGTAATAAAATATTTTAAAAAAATAAAACCGACTTCAAAATTGTACGCAACTAACTTACGAATGTTTAGAAATTGATTAATACGATTGATTCGGATTTTTTTTTTGAAGTCGGTTAATAAAAAATTCCCTATCTCAAAAAGCACGCAACTGATTTCGATGAAACTTGCGATATCTCTAAGTTGAATAATACCTAGTAAAACAGAAAAGAATTACTTAGATCGGACTTGTAGTTCCGGAGATATGCGAAAACAAACATAAATAAAAACATACATACATACTGTTTGGGACTATTTATTTATTTATATCTATGGTTTTTTTTATGTTTTGACTTTTTATATATAGAAAAAATAATAATGAAAAATAAGTGAATAAATTTTTTATGTCAGTTTAACGAAACCTCGGCATATTTCTCTTTATCACCGATTACAATAAAACCACGGTGAATCACCAAATTAAACCCTTAACCACAACACATACACTGAAATTTGGCAGATTTGTTCAGACGCTGATATAGACTAACATATACGAAAACTGGGCAGTTCTGGAAATATTACATACATACGGGTCGAATTGACAACCTCCTTTTTTTGAAGTCGTTTAAAAAGACCTGAAACTCAGGTTTACTTTTTGCCAATAGGAGTACTTCTGCGAAGTTTCATATGAAATATTCCATTAAAATATCGTTTTTCCATACAAACTTTATAGGCTCTTTGAACACCTAGACTATTTTATTTTATTAATATTTATTGGTATGTCATTTTTTATTTTTAATTAATTAGATTTTAACACTTTAACCTCATTGTACTCTATCAGGATATGATTTTATTTTACCATTATTGATATTAAAATAGCTGTTAGGTAATTTTGTAACCTGCGACCCGCAAATGATAATGATAATACTTTAGTTAATTTAAAATTATACCCACTTATTATATTCCCTTTAGGGATTAAATTATAAAAAGCCTGGAACCGGTATTTACTCAATAGGAGGAGTATTTCTATAAAATTATAGGAGTATTTCTGTAACATTTCAAACAAAGTGTTCCTAGGAATGTCGTTCCTCCATACAATATTTGATTAGCGTTTCAGTCCCTTAAGGATTCTCTAGACCTAACCATCTTGGGCTGCGTTGATATGTCACCAATCACTTTTATCTCATATTCAAAGATATTTACAAACAAACTATCTATCTATCTGATGATAAGTCTGCTTTAGGAGCTATGAGTTAAGCACCAAAAACTGCAACCTTTATAATAAGCACAATGTGTGTTATGAACTTAAAGAAACCGGACCTCAGCAATGCGAACATTGTTAATTTACGACACAAATACGTAAGACGAAATAAGTCAAGAAGATAAATCTCGTACAGAGTATCCCTCTAGAAGTGGATGTCAGTTGATAGAGGTGAAGTTTTGTGAAGTTTTGAAGAGGTTGACTTATGATTTTCAGATTATAAAACAATAAGTTAAATTTCCTTTACAAAGTTATATAAACTTAATACAATACCTATTATTAGTATATATTCATTAATACATACTTTGTGTTTTGTAATGTTTCAACCATACCAACTAATATCGATCGGATACTGGTATACCTAACTGAAATGAACTGATACCTCTACCTGCAAACTATCATTATGACGGTGCTTGATCGGTAAACTCCGGAAGGAATAGTTCAATCACAAGATAACCTTTCTGATAACAGAGCGTATTTTTACACATCTAAAATTATGTAATTTTTATTTGTAATAGCATTACTTAACGAGTATTTAAATATAATAGCATTACTTATCTCTGCATTTAGACTATAATATTTAACAATATTTTACCCATACTAGGGGGAAGCTTCAATAGAGCCGATCCGATCTTGCTTAAATGACGTGTAAATTTGTGATCGATCAGTGAACTCCACAATCAACAATACGAATACAAGGTTACATAATTTAACCGTTATATCTTTGTTAGTACTGTAAAGCACATAGGGTCATTAAATACAACGTAATGATTTTCAGCACTTCTATTTGAGTATAGCATATAATGTATTTGATACTTTTCAATTTATTACATTGTAGTCTTCCAGGCAATTTCAAGACTCTCTATCGAGAACGAAAACACTTCAAAGAGAGCTACTTTAAAAGAACATTTTGATGTACACTTTACGTGTCGCATAAAACCTACACTGACACTGATTTCAAAAACAATTCCAACTTTCAGAGATCTGAAGAGAGCTTGAAATCGTTGCATTTGCCTTCTATTCTAGCAGTTTGCCGTACTCGCCGATTTAGTGAAAATACGAAGTCTAAAAGATTTTAGTATTCTATAAGACGAACGAACAAAATCTTGGATTGCTTGGTTTAACTCCTATGAAATCCTAATCGTGGCCGCCGTTAACTTCTAGAAAATGATAATGACTAACTAATTGACTGATAGACTATGAATATGAAAAGGTGCTGTTTTTATAAAAATTTGACAAATGCCTATTTTTTGCAAATTAGTGTATGATTGTGGGATATAAAGAGATACACAAACTTAATGCATCACGGAATACGGCTAAAATATACATTACCAAAACATGTACAACATCTGGAGGTACGGCAGAAATATCATATTACAAAAATAAAATATTATAAATTAAATGAGACATCATTTAACCTTTTTGTGATGTATGAAATATAAATACGACAGTAAATATACGTTAAATGAGCCGTCGAAGTACAGAAGTTTTACTTAATCAGGTGAATATAGCAAAAAACTTCAAAATGGATTGTAATTGAAAGATACAACACAGACAAAAGTAATCCTGTAATATGGTATTAATACAATACTTGACTGACATACTAAAGCATATGTAAGATATATAATAACTAGCATTCAATATGTCGTGTGGTGAATATGATGTTAATTGTATGTGGCATGTGAAAGAAGAAATATTTTATATATTGATTTGAATGGGATATTGTCAGTAGAATAATATTGCTATATATTACTGCATGTTTAGATCTTCCTAAAAAGAAAAACATCATTGATTATATTATCTATCATCTAATATCTTAAAATTACATAGTATGATATTCTCAAGTAAAATATAAAACTCATTTATAACTCCACTATAATTGTATTGTTAAATGAATGTTTTGATGTATTATTATAACAGTAAATACATAAAAAATAAACCTCAATATTGAGCTTATTAGTGTACAATTTTTTGAAGAGGAACGACACAATATTGAAAGAATAATTATTGTGGTTCTTGGAATGTACACAATACGAGTTTCACTATAAAAATATGAATTATATATAATCCTTTTAAATAATAAATAAGAAATAGTTTTACTTTCAACGGATTTTAAAAAAGGAAAACTTTCTAAGTTTGTTTTTTTTTACACTCTGTTTATGTCTCTCATACCTACTTGTAAAGTGTCGAAATCAGTAAAAATGACAAAATCTTCCAATTTCAGCAACTTTACTACAATTAGCGAAAAATAATAATGAATGTAGTGATTTTACTAAAAAAGATTTTACTTTTCGCATTATTAACTAGCTCTTTTTCCGAGTGAGCCAATCAAACTTTAGGAAAAAAAGTTTTGTTTCTTTTTAAACGTAAAGGAATTAACTATTCAAGAGATCTTAAGATAGATATCTTACGGTTTTAAGGAGATTCTGAATTGATTTACTTTTCCAATATATTATTTACGAGAACTGTTGTGAAGGCTACGAATAGATAATTGATTCTCTAATAAGATAGCAACATTGGAGACAAACACGTACTTCTTTCTGTGAATCGAAATTAGGGTAAGGTTAATGTTATTCTATAGCCTATGATACAATGGCTTTACATGAAGTTTATACACAAAATTGTGTTTCTAATATGTTCTATAAAAATCAGAACTGAAATATCATCCATACATCTTATTTTATCAAAAATGTGTGTGACCATATAATCCAAGTAATCAGTGTAATTTAAACCTCCAAAATATTTTAGTAATTGAGTTGGAAGACCGAGAGTATTATTAATCGCGTTGAATACGAATATAAAATAATCTACTGATCATTTAAATATTCTGTTAATTGTGTATTTAATTCGTATGGTATATACGGTTTAATATCTTCACTGGAAATCAAATAGACATAACAATATTACATCAGCGTTAAAGGCGAAGCATATACAAAAATACAAAAAAAAATTGGGTGTGAAATTTATAAAAATTGTAATTTCATCAACCTCCGTATATGTATCCGTCCTTAAAGCATGAAAAATTGAGGTACTGGAGCATTGAAAACCTAATCATCCTCAAAGTCCTTGAGACTCCACACACTTCTCCCAGCAATTCGGGCATAGTTAAAGCTACTCCGAGAAATGGATCTTTCAGAATGGATTCGCTCGCTTATCATAGCAGAAATAAAGCCCCCACTTACCTGAAAATTATTTCAAGGGCCCTGAGAGAACAGATAAATAGTAGAAAGTCATATCAAGTAATTAGTGTGTTGAACGATAGGAGACCAGTGTTCTCCCAATAAAAGTTCGTATCAATTTCGAAAATGTGCGCAGAGCATAATTGCAATAAGTCGATAAAGCTGCCATATTTGTAATGACCACAACTCCGGCCTTTTGCATTGCATAACATTTCGTAGGGGACGTAAAACATACCATACGTAAAACATAACGTCTTTAATAATTGTTTGACCGTCTGATACGTACTGAAGGTGTATATCTATACACTCAGAATTGATGAAGTTGCACTATTCGAATCATTACGTCATTTTACAAATATTTACATACGCACAATAGTTCAAAGTCAGCTAATGTGAGCGCGATACTGCCATTATGTCATGTATTTGAAATAAAATTCATATACTTTTTGGACAGACCCCGATAAATAAGCATACATGACCTTTTTTTTCTCCCCCTGAGGAAAATGCATTAAATTGCATACCCCGGCTGTGGCGAGCCGGCGGTTATGTGTGGCTGCTGTGGGTGGGGTTATGTGGGGCCTACTCACTAAAAACCTCAGGGATGGCCTTCCTCAGGCATGTAGGGAGCCCCCGGGAACATCAAGCCACTTCCGGGAACCCCCAGCCTCCGCTCCCCCGCCGATACAGGGGAGCCCTCCTCGGGGGAGGCTCACTACCTCCCCCGGTCTCCTCCACCGACGACGCCCCCCGGCCACGGAAGGGGCGTGGTCCATCCCGGGTCGCCGTAGCGGTAGCGACTTCCTCGCAAGCATACATGACCTTAATACTTTTCTTTTCCCTATACGCTGAGTTTCACAGCAAATCTGCAACCGTCAAAAGAACGATATTGTACGTTGCCAACCATCACCCAACAATTTTATATTACCCATATACTCGTACTTTATTTTTATCTTTTATTAATTACCATAATCTAATCTGCACATGGTAATATTAAATGTAAATACTAGTGGAGTTGAATGTTAAGATTAGATATTTCATAATAAGGTAGGTAACGTAATTTATAAGTTAATATGAAAATCGTTGTTCCACATTAGGACATTAGCCAGAACACAGGTGGGTGATGCGCGCTCACCGTTAATATTTGATGTATTCTTAACAACTCGCCGCCATGACTGGGGCTGCCAGGTGCAGAAATAATAAAAGAGGCGAGTGTGGCTAAACACGGAAACAGTTCAAAATGAAACACCTCAGTTTTCCCGCATTTTCACTCGTAATCCATAATTCACTTAGGAAAACTTGACAACATGAGAAGATTGAGATTATAAAATATTTTACGAACTATGTGTTCCAAATAGCAGAATACTGGTTTTGGATAATACTGGCTTTAGTAACAGTATTTGTCCTAGCGAAATATCGTTAAATATCGTTCAACTAATTTTGCACATAGTTATGCTAGCTAATTGAATAACCTACAACTGACGTCAGGCAATTTTTTAAATAATAAACAGTCTTCAATAATTTGAATTTAATTACTTACATTACAATTTTACAATTTCTTTTATGTAGACTTGTGTATATTATAATTATTTAAAGTTGAATAAAACTAATTTCGAAAATTAAATTGAAAAATCAAGCTCACAAAGTTTCAGTTTATTTCGTCAGAATGTTGTTCTTAGTCATTATACATTTCTGAACTAATTGTCTTGCTTTCTAAATGTTATTTAATTAAATAGTTAGTTTAATGTCATTTGATATAGGTATCCGAAAAGTTTTTGGAAAGGTGTATTTAATAAAATAAGTAAAATATTAGTATGAAAAATATTAATATAAAAAACAAGATTCTTAAAAAAAAGAACTTTATAATTATAAGGCCTATTTCAAAATAGCTTTTAATCTAATATACCAGTACATTTGAGAATCTTCTCAAATATACGAAATGGTATATTGATAACCTTTAACGTAACCTCATGATAACCTTATCTTGAGGTGAGACTCATGAAACTTATAAACCGGTCATACATAACGATCACAGATAATAATAGCAATCGTTATCCATAGAAACTGCTCCACTAACGTGTGCGAAATATATGACCTTTTTTTACGAAATGACAATAGCAGACACTAAAGAAGCACCAGCAAACGTATGAATTGAAACAATAAATAAGGTTCACAGGTGTGGTTTAGTCTAGCAAATATTTTCACAGTCAGTCTAACACCAAAAACAAACTTGTGCAATTTTATATACGCAAAACTTCAACATAAATATGCTAGCTTCAACCTAGCGTTTTTATAAGTATAAATTGCTCAATTTAAGTACAATTTAAAGATTCAATTTGAATGGATTAATCTTTAGGCTACTAAAATTGACTACTACTGTCGTTATATAGATCAAATAATAGTCTTAGTTAAATTACATATACCTTAACTGAACCGATTTAAATGATCTTCTATGTATTATATTTGTCTCCGTTAAAAATATCTTAATTAAATAAAATTCATATATTTAAAAATGCTGGGAGTGTTTTTAAAATAAAATATCAATTTAGAGATTCCGTCACCTAACAGCCTTTTCATATAAACATTTACATTTACAGTCTATTAATTAATAACAACGTAGAAACCAATAAATATTCAGTCATTTGATGATAGAATGAAGTAACATTCTTTTACTTCCATACAATAGGTATGGGTAATGTTAATAAAAAGTACGTCAAAGATTGGTGGTGTCAACATAGTCAAATAATTAAACAAATTAAACAAACATTTAACTGAACTGAAAATCACATTCAAAAGAACCAATCATATTAAATTTCGTATAATATTACAAAGAATGTTAGGGATGGCCTTTATTTAAGTTATTTGAAAGGTAGGTATGTTAATTAATTTGCACGTGATGTTGAATCAATTAAATAATATATAATCTAACCATAATCTACAGATAATTCATAGACATAGTTCTTAAGTCACAACTTAAGATTGTAAAAAGAACTTGAAAATGGTCCAGTGTATGTATACTCTTTTTCTATAAACAAGGAAGAAGCAGACTTCCCACTATATTGTAAGTGGCTACAGTCACCTATAGTATATGTAGTATCTGTGAAATTGGCAACTTTCACAATAATCACAGTATACGATGACATAACATATAAAGTTACGGTATCTAGTTTTTTTAAACTCACACTAAAACATAGTAATGCATGTACTGTTTCTTTGCAGAAGAAATAGGTAAGTCCCTGCGTACAGTCTCTGCGCGATATATACTTTTAATGTTGGTTACTAAAAGTTATCCTTATCTGAAAATACAATGAAGTTACTTTAGCGCAAAAGGCAAGATAATCAATAGAATATTCGGCACAGTAAAATCGTAGAATATTAGAAACTGCGGTAGAGCGCGGCTGGTCTATTTCGGGGCGACAACATGGGTGGCGCGACAGTAAATCAAGGCAATTTGTTCTCAGAAATTTACACCGCTACAAGTTTTAATAATTAACACAAAATAATGGTCCTCTAACCGCAGCTAAAACGCCCGTTTCCCGGATATGGACGATTATTTTATACGAATTACGTAGCTATTTTAAGATAACTTCTTATTCTTAGATTTATAAAATTGATATGATTGACGTTTAACGTATCTAATTGACTTCAATTTTTAAAAACAAACGGGAAGTTTTCTTTATTTGATGAAATAGAAATAATATAAATTTATCACCCTCATTGCTCATTAGTACGTATTAAAATTTATGTTAAGTTACGTCCAAACGTTAAATTTATTTCTCGTTATAATCTGTCTGTCTGTCTGTCATCCATTATACTAATCATTGGCGTTAGTAATTGAAATTGGAAAGTAGAGGAAACAGATCCAGCTACAAATATAGCTTATGTCAAACTAGGTAACAGTGAACTTGTAAAGTGACCTTGATAATCACCAAATAAATATGTCGTGTGTTTTTTCCTCTACATTGTTAGTCGCAAAGCGTGCCCTTACACTTACTTTCTGATTTTATATTGAAAATCGTCGAATACTTATTCCACAAAAGATACTTCCTCGGGCTTTGCTGACAGACATATTGCTTGAATCATTCAACAGGATATAAATGAAGCCCCAAATAACAAAGTTCAAATAACAAGCTATGCGTAAACAGTGAAAGAGTTCACCGCTTCTCGCTTTTATCGTTCAGCGCCGACCTTTGATGTCACTTCTCTAAAATAAACAGCTACTTAATACCATTAGCCACTGTTTCCACGTATTTAGAGCGACTTGGAGATTATCCTTTAATGGTTTTCAAGTATTCGACTTACAAGTTTATAGAACTTCGGAAGTTCTGCGAACTACTAGAATAAGATAGGCGTTGTGGCTTAAGAATGGCTGTATAACTATCGTCTAAGTATTCCTATCAGTTTTGGACATAATTTTCGGACTTTCATCATGACTTTAATTTAATTTTACACTAATAATAATCGGACATGTTAAGATAAATTACAAAAACTAAATACAAGTGTAAAGCAATAAAGAATAAATACAATTAGTGTATATTATGTAATATATAAATGTAGGCACAGCTTATATGAGAAACGATGAATTGCTTTTCTATTCAAAAGTACATTCGAAACTGTTTACTGATCGCATATATACATATACTTATGCCTCTTTCCCACGAGGGTAGGCGGAAATCACAGTTACAACTTGCTACAACCCACACATACTTTTCTAGTTTTCTCGACTTTCACGGACCTTCGGTCGACGTTACGGGTTTTTCTTGACCTAACCTTCTTTCAGTATATCACCTTTTTCTTCCAAATATGTTCATCAAGAGCATCCCCTATCTATTGGCACGTTTATATTTGCCCTAAAAATGTTTTTCGAATTCTGTCACCGCGTCTCCTTTCACAGCACACATTTTCCTTATCACACTAATTCGCTATTTATCCTTCATCGTCACTATAGCCATTCCTCTCAAAGCTCTCATTTCCACAGCATTAATTTTGCTTTTATACTTGTTTTAACACACTTAGCATTCACACCCATTCATAAGCGTAAGCACCTTTTTTTCCCACGGGGGAGGGTAGTGAATCCTCATAGGCGGCGCGCCACTACAGTGGTCGTCTTAACAACCCCCTGGTGCTCGGACGACCTTGCACTGGATACCACCCGCAACCGGTCTACGGCGGGTGGTTATGTTGGACTCCAGCGGAAGGCCATCCTACCAACTAAACACTACCTACAAGCCTTTGGTCGGGCAGAAGGCCTGGGACCTTATCGGCTTTGAACTAAAGCTCCCGCCCTCCAGAGCGGTGAGCGGTGCGCTGCGCAGCCTCAGGAGAGTACATGCGCTCTGAAATGAGTTCGGTTTCCAGAGTGGACCGAATAGTTAAACATGTGCACTTATGCAATTACATATATATGCAAGTTAAACTAACTACACGTAAGGACCAACGAACCTCCATGCACAACCAGGCACGATTTGCAAACGAGATAAATATGAATCTATTCAATAACGAGAGAAACTTTAATGATCCGATAACTGTAATTTTACACCAAATGAAAACCACCAGATAATGTTGTTCCACGGATATCTAGAAACAGCAAATCTATTTCAAAATCAATAAGCGACGCAAGTTTATACCATATACTAGTCTCCGATGCCTAATATAGTAAGATAACTCACTAAATCAAACCTGGTATCAATTAATAATCAATCACCGGGATGTGCCGATCCAGGGAACTAGAACGATTTGAAGTAAATGTACCTTATAATTATCATACTAAAAATAGAGAAAGTCAAAAATGTAATTTTTACACATTGGGGAGTTCCAGTGAAACTTTTTCCCTAGCTTTTTATCTCTGACCCAAATTAAAAATAACGTATCAGCAATTAATAGCAATAATGTTGTCAGCGACAAAAGACGTCAGCAAGTTATTCGCGAAGTATAATACTTCGAAAACTATTCGCCAAGTCGTTAACGTAATGGACCTCGAGTCAAAGATAAATGGTTTGCAGGGGCGAACTCAACCAGCTAAAAAGAACCAACAAATAGTTATGCTACAAATTGCTGATATCAATGAACCCGGCTAACAACGAATGAATACAAAAAGCAGACCTTTTTTTATGAATCCAAAAACATAATCTTTAATTGTTATATGTTAATTTATGATTTTCACAAAAACATAACATAATAAAAAGTTTATTCAACCTTTACGTGTGAGGTAACTTACATATCTCAGAATAAGCAGAACTAGCAACGTTTTAACAGAAAACATAAATGACTCAATAGGAATTAATGAAAAGGTTTGTTTATAATAAGCTCTTCTATCTATAGCTTCAAAGTAAACATAAATATATTATAAATTAAGCCTAGTACTAGATGTAACCTAGCCAAAACCGTAAGTACCAAAAACAAATTATTTAAGCGATCGTGGCCTGATATACGAATATAAAATAAGGAGATTAAATTATAATTACTTCCAAAGAGATTTTTTTTCTTTTTTCCTGAGGAGAGGAAAGTTGAGAATCCATCACAAGAAACATGAAACGTGCCCAGGATACCCCGCAACGGCAAGTGTCCCGGAGGTTATGTTGGACCGGAGCGGTCTGGCCACGTGACCTACCAACTATACTCAGCCTGTGCCTAAGTAAAAGTGCCTAAGAAACATATAGGCAAAAAGGCCTAAAGCGTTTGAAGAGGCGCGGAAAGCCAAAGTGGCGCCGGCCTTATCTTGACGGAACCTGGTCATGGCTATGCTGAAGGTTGCCATCGGCGGCGCAAATAGGCCGCCTATTTATTATCTGCAAGAACAGAAGGTCCTGCGTAAGTTGATTGTCATGGTAATTATCATTTCAATAATAAGTTAAGGTGATGGTATTTCTTCCTGGAATTTTTAAGGTATTAGGAAATATCGTAACTTTCCATTATTATATAAATAATCTACTCATAATATGTTCACAAACTAAGCAAAGAGCAAAAAAGAGAGTTTGGCAACGTACAATATTGTAATTTTTGAAAAGCTTGAAGATCTGTTGCGAAACGTGTTTTCCAATATAGCTGAAGGGCGTCTGCTTGTATGCTCATATATAGTAGTTGAGTTAAAATTACAGATGTTTCCATGGAGCAAAAACGGATTGAACAAAAACCTAGCGAAGCATTGATAATGCCATAACAGTATGGACTGAGTCAACTTAGAGTGGAACTCGGAGCGCTAAAAATATGTTGCCTTTGAATAAAAAATGGTGTTACGAGTAATTATATTTCTTCTTTATCTCAATCATGTACTTTTGACAGAGCAACTATAATCTTGTTTCTCTTGGTTTCACTACTATTCTATATCTAGCTGTTTTTTTTTTGTTTGTTCATTGATTGCACCCACTGCCTCTGTAGGTGTATTTTCCTTGTATTCACGTGAAGTTTTAGAATTACAGTTTTAGAATAGATAAATTAGTATCGCCATTCTATTTCCTCACGAATGTCGTAAGAACCAATTAAGCTTTCTGCAAAGAGGGTTGACCCGTTTTTTGAAAATTTGTGTTTATTCTGAATTATAAATAAAGTATAAAAATATAGTTTCAATGATAAAACTGAAAATACTAAGATTTTGTTAGAAACTACCCCATAGGTTTTTGGAGAACACTGACGTGTGTACTATATTAATTAGTTAATTACTTATCTATATTTCATTAATTAACTAATTAATATAGTAAATAATAAAGCTTACTTACAAAAATAATAGAATAATGCTTGTCATGTCTGTAGCGCGCCGGTAGTAACATCTATAAAACCTTTAATATATCATCCAATCATTCTTCGTACCCAGAAGTATTGATTCCGCTCCCTTTTCACGAACTCTGTTCTTACCAAAAACTTACTGATAATATTAGCGTTTGGTTAACGAAGTTACTACTTTGTTTCTACCCAAATATAATATTGAATGGCTAGGGAAAAGAAGGGTCTAATACATTCGGATCATTTACCGTATTGATACTTTTACATTAATTTGTGTAGTTATATTGTGCCGATGCTAAAATAGTGTCACGAAATGAAATGCCCGATACAAAACAAAATTTCAAATCATTAGATATTGTTTATTTGCTTTTTTACCTACAATAAAAAATTGTACTATTGTACAATATTTCAGTTTTTTTCTTATTTTATATTTTTACCATAGCAATATTATTAGAAATACCCAAGACTCCAATATTCTCTGACAGTTAATTGGATTAAGGTGAAGACGTACTTACTCATCACTCAAACGCAGGTGGAAATTCACCGTGCACGAAGTTCGCGTCAAGTGTGAATAATAAAAAATCCCGAGGGCAAAGGAGTGAATCCAACTTGATGAGAACTGAATCTAAAGTTCTCGAATAAATTCACATATTGCCTCTAAGTGATTCGGATAAAGTTTCTGAACCCATTTTACTTTTATGACTTAAACCTTTTATAAGTAGGCACTTATCGGTACTAAGACCTGAGTGAGCAATTTTTCTAGTGCTTTCATGTCGTGAAACAAAAAGATCGTCGATACAATAAATGTCCATTGTTTGCAAAGTAATGTAAGTGGGTACACTTTTACGAGTGCTTTTACAAGTCCTTATACTATTTCTTAGCCTTAATATAAGACCCAAGTTTACATTGTCGTTATAAGTTTCAACAGCCGAAATAAGAATCACCGGAACACATTAAATAGCTTGTAACTATTATTTCTTTTCTTCAAAAAGTTTACATATAGAAAATCATCAAAATATGAAAAAGCGAGCAATTCCCGCGATCTGCGTTTTGTACTTTATTTTTAACCATATTGTTTTACGTTCATGAATTAATTACGCGATAGAAAAATAACGGTCTTATTCGCCGCATAACAAATTGTTATACACAGCCAATAATGTTAGATCTCTACCAATTGGCGCATGTAAGACTTATAGAGAATATTTATTTTTGCATTTCATTCAGGCTGAAATTATAATATGTACATAAAGTTAAACTCTTAAATTAATATCTATTGACATGTGTTTAAATTTTATTCGTTATGCTTATATAAAACTTATATAAAGATTTTGCGTAACCTCAGATCAATCTTCATTAATTTTCATAATATTACATACCACTATTATATATCATATAGCCATAATCTATTCAGTATCTGCTTACAAGGTCTTATTTACTTACTAAGGTCTGCATTATTTTGATAAGAATAATGTGTAGTATATACGCATTACGGTTACCATAGCGTTGTTGACATTTAGAAAGCTAGTGATGAGTATGGACATATTATATAACATTTATGCTTAGGTATCCTGAAGTTTCAGATTCGACACTACAAAGACAATATTTAGGTACAATCAATCTCAATCATAGACTAACGTTTGCGTGCGTTCATAGTCTATTCATCACAATTGTACCCGAGCCTCAGAAAACGGACCGCATCAGTAATACTATGATAGCGAACAGGTGTGTAGCGCGTAGGTAATAGGTGGAAATATTCGGTTATAAATATACATTTAAAACAGAGCAATAACCGACTATCCGGAACTTTCAAATAGAACCGCAACTAAATAGAGTGGAAACACCACTAGAAAAGCAAACCCTTTAAACTAAGATTGGCGCCATAATAACAAAACTATTAGTATTTATGTTTTCCAAGAATTAGAGGTGGGCTAACTACACAGTTGTGGAGAAGTCCAGACGGGATCTCTTCCACGTTTTGCAATATCGTCGTTTTCCATCAGGTGGAATGAATGCCAAGAGCTTTCTTAACAAATTCTTATTAAATAACGAAAGATTTCGAAACTGTCATTGTTATATATTAAATCAATGATGTTATATACAAGCACTTAAACTAATTAAATTTTGACGTGTGAACTCAGACAGCTGGTGAAATTTCGTTTAGTCGTATAACGAGTAAATGAAAACGGTCTTCTTAACTCCGATTTAATGTTTGGCTAAAGCAACGTTATATCTTTCCATCTTGTATTTTCCGTTTCATTTAGTAATAGTGTCGTGAGACACTTATAACATAAAGATGTACATGAAAAGCGGCGTCAGTTTTTAATGTCGCACATAATGAACGTAGCTGAGTGATTAGCACACCGGTTCCATCTCTGAGGTTCCAGTTCATGTCCTGGAGGAGACCGATGTGTGATGGAATGTATTTGTTTCTTGGTTATGGTTGTTAATATATATTTCTATCCAAAATATATATACATTTGTAATATATGTATATTTCTCCGTCTCCGACCCTAGACCCCATAACAAATAGTGAGTGTAAAAGATATTGATTTATGATAAGTCATATTCATGATATAGTAAAATATATTTTTAGATAACAAAAAAAAGTCCATTAAGAAATATGCAACAAATTCCGATTTTTATTTTAATGGTGTATTTCAATAAATACCCAAGTAATTTGTAAAGAAACGGCGTAATTACAATGGAAAATGTAAAAGTTATTTGTTATTAAAACTACACGCTATCCTTTTTTTTGGAAAACAGTTTTTTGTATTTGTGTTATATGGGAGGCTCGTAAAGTCACTTTAGATATTAGATCTCTCTGTCCAATCGACAGTTCAAAGCTCAGTTCTTTTGTGGCGTATACAGAAATTTCAAAAACATTTCAGTGTGTAGTTTGTCCAACAGAAAAGTATATCGTTAGATAATAATAAAATATGAGCGTACTCTCTATTGTTTGATGTAACCAAGCAGTCTCACAAAAACAAGCTTCAGAATAATAATAGTAAAATCTTATATTCATCCAGTTCGAAAATGAGTAAAGATTGTGATATTTTCACCACTTTGATTCCGTGGAAGGCGGATAGGGCGTATGAAACACTATTTATTTGTAAAAATAAAAAATATTAATATGTTTTCTTACGCAGTTTAGTTCTAGATTTTTTAAATTCTTATTAAGCCTTTCTAGATTAGTTTGTTTAGCACTATTTTCTATTCCACTTCGATCAACCGTCGTCACTTACTCATTATAGGTAAAATTGGATATCAATAATGTGATACCGGTATCTGTCTCTTTGAATCTCATCCAGCGACTGATCAAGAGTTCTGACCGCCCTAGGCTAATTGTAAGAACGCGGGGGCGCGTTCTTACAATTAGGTGCCAGGTGTGTTACGGTCGCCGTACCGCCGCCGTACCGCCGTACCGCCGTCGCGGTGTTAATTGTCCGCCCCACGATCCTCGCGTCCTAGGCTGCAGCCTAATTAGTCAAAGGGTTAATCAGGCACTGATCTCATCGTTCTATCTCACGATGCTACCTACTCTAAAAATATATTCATATCAATCTCGCTCGTATTTTAGTCGATTAAGATAACTGCTGCTACTCGTATAAACAGGAATCGTAATAAATAATTGATTCGAAATTGATTAATTTAAGAAAATATATATTATATAAATAAATCGTAACTTTGAGTATATGTGATAACGATTATAAAATAATTAATCGCATGCTTCAACGTCATCTGAAATTAAATAAATCTGTCATAGTAGTTAGTACGCTTCCAGTATGTTCCATTTACTTATTATCTTCTATTTTATTTTATATTAATAATTAAAAATAATTAATTAATTTTATTGAAAATATTTCGTTAAGAATTTGAAAAGGTATGAAGAGTTCCTGCTCCGTTCGATATTAACATAACATATTGAGTCCTCGGGCCTGACTTGTCCGGCTTAATCTAATCTATAATGCATCGAGCGAGTGTACTCATCGACCCTAATCGGGACCGCTCCTCTAACTTATTAGATTTGAAGAGTTCCCCGAGACGCTCTCGACCGCATCAATTTTGTACATCGTCAACCAATTTCGGTTGAAATTTATAGTGAGCGTGATCTTCTTCACAGAATTAGGTTAGAAAAAGGTTTGTGCGAGACGTTTATAGCGATAGAGTCTGTTTATAAAATAATAATAATATTTCCTTTATTTGTACAGGATCTTTGTTATTATTTTTATGTACTCCAATGCAGTTTGCATGCAGTCAGGAAGCTGGCGGGCAAACATTTAAACTTTATGTATAGATTAAATTATTGAAATTCGCGGTTTAAATAAGATTGATAGTCAATGATATCTATTTAAGAATGCGAATTAAAGTCTATTGAAAGTATTAGGCTTGATAATGATTTCTTTTTTGCTAGCTTAGTTCTCAAATTTACAGATATAGTTCAACATTATGACGAGTTATATTTTTGTATCGTGAAGAAAGCTTTTGACTGGGAATAAAACTTTTCTCTCATCTCAATTATTTGTTGATCGGTTGCCATTTTTAATTAATAAATTAACGAAAATCAAGAAAATATTACCTAATGAGCTCAATACACGCTGCACGCCTCGACGCACGCGACATATTGAAATGCAAGCAAATAAATTAGTTGCAACACAACATCCATCTCTCCTCCCTTGGTAACATATACATTTTCCTGATGCACCTCCGATGAAAAACGTCGTGAAGCAACCTGTAGCATGCACCTGCAAAGAAATTCAAATATGTATGTAAAGTCCACTAATCCACACCATGCTTATGTAGTTGACTAAGGCCTTTTTTTTTGTTCCCCTGAGGAAAATGCATTAAATTGTATGCAATTATAAACTGTATACAAAACACAGCCGGGGTATGCCCCGGCTGTGGCGAACACATTTAGTGTATATTTGTGTCTCGCGGTGAGGACGGACAGCTATGATGATGACGACGACACAGTTGAAAAGGTCCAGTTTTTAAAATACAACTGGATAGAATTTAGTAAAATGACCTTCGGGGTAAGATAATAAATAATCTTTCAACTCGAAGAAGACGACGCAGCTCCAATTTTCATAATACCTTTACTGAAGTGCCACAGGGATTGGTTCTGGATCCTCTTCATTATGTTATATTTATTGCATTGTACGTGTTATGCACTCATTAATACTAAATAAGCACACACTTATACTAAAACTGTAAGTGAATTATCGCAAACAACTAATGTAACCGTAGCACAATTCGTTGATGACAGTGCCAGAATCGTATTAAAAGGTGGAGGCTTGCTTGAACTTTATATCGAAATGAAATTTGCAAATAGTTAATCAAATAAAAGGGCAACAAAGCCTACCCATGTTACATTCACGTTGGACAGAATTGCCCAGCTGTCTTCTTACATAACGACGAAGTCGCATATTAACACAGTTAAACACCTGAGAATAGTTTCATGTCGACCGAAGCATTATAATATTATGGCAATAACATATACTACTCAAGAGAAATTAGATAAATTATATATATTAAGAATAGTACTAGCTTACCCTTAATGTTGATACCTAAGCATTAGATGAAAAATATCTTTATGCGTCATAATTACTTGAGATTTTACGAAAAATCCACAATACGACACTTTTACGTAATTTGGTATTGTTTTCTCAAAATATTTTTAAGACTATTGTGAAAATAATATTAAAGAAATATATCATAGTATTTTAAACAATTTTACTTAAAATACTATGCAAGTTGATGGTGTACAAATTTTGTAAAATACTACCAAATTGAAAATGTAATATTTGAGAATGACAGATTTACAATTATAATATTGATACGAGTATATTATAATTTTAATGTTCTGTGACATAATAATAACTTGACAATTGATTCTTAGTAAGTTCATTATTGTAACATTTTATTTTTAACTAAAATAATATTTGCATGCTGAATAAAACAGCAAAATAAGTTTAATTTGATTTAATTTAATAATTACCCATGTGCACTTAATCTTTGTTGAGCTAGGTGTGCTAATCAACGTGGGTCGCCGGAGGGCGCGAGGAAGTTGCGCCCGCGGATACGGCGACCTGGGAGAAACCACACCCCTCCCGTGGCCGGGGGGCGTCGTCTGTAGAGGAGATCGGGGAAAGTATTGAAGCCTCCCCCGAGGAGGACTCCCCTGCAGCAAAGGAGCGGAGGGTGGGGGTTCCCGGAAGTCGTCATCGTCGGGGCTGCCTATATGCCTGAGGTAGGCCATCGCTGAGGTTTTTAGTAGATAGGCCTCCCCCTTCTGGGTAGGAGAGCCCCATATGATAGATGAGCCGGCTCTCCGCAGCCAGGGTACGCAATTCAATGCATTTTCATCAGCGAAACAAAAAAAAGGTGTGCTAATCAAAATATGATATTTAGAACCTCCATTTTTAGTGATATCAAATATTATACAGTAAATTTAGAAGGTTATTTCCTATTTTAATATTAGAAACCTATTTAACATCTAATCCTATCTTAAATAAATATATAACATTATTTTACAGACGACCTCCTGACATTGCGTGAAGACGCCTATCGCATTTCTACCAGTTTCCTAAACGTTCATATTAAATATACAAAAATGCGTTTTATTTCATTTGTACAAAGGAATTGTATTCAATAATATATCAATGACTTATTTCAAATAGAAAGATATTCTCTTAAAAAAATATATTTATATTTGCATTATATGCTTTATTAAAATGTATAAACACAACAACGCCCTACCTGATTGCTTTGCGTTTGCTCCGTGGCACTTACACTTTACATATTTCCTGAAATCAAAATAAGCATTCTGACAGGAAGATAAGAATTGCGGCGCAGCGACTGAATAAATCAAGATTTGCGAAACGCGATCGGCGCAGTAATGATGATTCAGTACATTTATTATCTGCAATTGTCTTAGCCTGAGGTTGATGCGGCAACTCCGACCCAACACTATACATCACGCTTACACACAAGACGCGGCCACTATTAAGTCATTAATTAAACAACGTCGGTGCAGACAACCACTGCTTAAAAGACGACTTAGTCCTTAACCACTGCGCGATAAAGTTGAAACTGCTGTAATTTACAGCGGGATGAAGTTAATGGGGTTACATTAGGGGGGAGGCGGACGTCGGCCTCGCAAACAAATAAAGCTACTCGTTAAATAAATCGCCACAGTCAAACATCGTCAGGACCTTTCCGCACCTCTACGTTTGTGAATAAATAAACATAATAATGTGTTTAACACAATGGTATCCATTTAGTTGGAATGGTAACAATTTTAATTTGATGAATTCCCCATATTATATTTGACATACTACTGCATCGTGCACAAAATTATATCTGCAACAAAACTAACAGAGTTTTCCATGTTGAGATGTTTTATCCATTTTATGAAAATGTATTGAAAATGAAAGTTGATAATGATGAAAGTTCTTAGGGGCAAATTGAAAAAAGAATTAAGTTTGATATATTTGCACTTGGTATATCACCAAGTGCAAGTATATCAAACTTAATTTGAATTGCTATCATGAAAATAATAAAATTTTCACCCCATTCATCTGTCTACGACAAAACCAAACTAACACTATAAACTCTATTTGCGTGATATGGTCCATAGAAATATATGAAACGACAATAGCTTAATAATAAACTAGATTTTTATCTTCACATTATGACAACTAAATTCTTTACCCACCCCGTGACCACGAATGTTGCAATCATTACAATTCGTACAATGGCATGAGTGGCTATTAATACGTACAGTTTATAATGATTTCCGTTTAGCTTAAAAAGATTTTTCCTCTCCAAATGCAAGCTTACTTTTCAAACTTGAAACGTACATTTAAATATTTCCGAGCAAAGCTTCTAGCGTAATGCTCGGAGAGCATTCTTCATACTATTTGAACATCCTTATCTTTACGGTATTTACGCAATTTAATCCGCATCTTACATTTTATTCCGCCATTATGAATCCTTATAAACTATTTATACAAACATGTTAACGAGGAGATTATTCGTTGTCTACTAAGCGCTTACCTGAGTATCTGACCATCACATTCACACTTAATTCATTTTTATTAAAATACCTACACCTTTATTTTACAGTGGAAAAAAGTGGCTGATGAAACAAATTAATGCTCTCTGCTGCTGAACGAAGAACACTTTGTAGTGCGCCCCAGGATAGCAAAGCATAGACCAAACCTTCAGTTGATATAAAATGTTATATACTAGACGTCCTATATGTATATCAAGTGTTAAAATATGCAACTCTTGTTAACTATTAGGTAGAGTATTATAATTGAATTTAGAAATAGTTGATCTACCATTGCACTAGCTTTGAAATATTGCCACTATCGCATGTACTAGTACTTTTAAGGTTATGTATAATTTTGTGATTTTTCTGAGCTGTAAAACTATTATGGATACCTAAACATCGACACTTCGACCACTAGTTAACGATTCGATCTTGAAAAACTAACCCCATGTATTATGGTCACGGTTAGGAATAATGCGAAGAACTTACTGAAATTGCGATCAACGCTCTTACCGATGCGGTTAATGACTCTTAGAATTTGTTCTACACTTATTGAAGTTTCGGTATTTAATTAGAATTCTGTTCAAATTCTTAGGTCTACTAAACAAGTTTCTTCAGTTCTTACTAAGCTGTAATATTTTGTGAAAACAGATTTTCAGTATATCCTTTTTTTTTTGTTAATTTCTTCTAGATATTGAATTGTTATTATTAAATACTATTTGTAAATACTTAATGCAATCAATGGAATATTACTAAGCATTAAGCGTATGTAATTTGAAAGGCTATATAATATAGGGCTATATTAATGAATACAATTCAAGCAGCTTTGTTAACTATATATTTTTTTAATTCTATAGATGAGATATTTATACCTGAATGAAAAATGAACAGTGACCTTTTATTAGTACTTTCAATATATATTTCTTTGTTAATAGCATTGATGTGATCTAAAAATTTGACGTAAAACAGACATCATTATCTTTATTTATGTCTTTTGCATGAAAACCACAGTGCCATTGTATCTGTCCCATGACTAGGATATTATCTGCAACATAGATGGTAGGAAGCGTGCCTTCTTGAGCCGCTTCTAACTACCCTAAGCCAGCTTAACCCAGCTAAGGACCAGCTTAGCTAGTTAATCAGTCGATTTGTTAGTCAATCATTTGGCAGTCAACATCTGAGAGATACTTTGGTCCTAACCTTGAAACCTGGATAGGAAACGAGATAACAACCTGACGATCCCTTCTTAAACGAAGTCCCAGCTCGTTACTTTGATAAGGCTTTGGCGATATGTAGGCCTGACTCAGAAGGCCTGACTGGGCCTCCCCAATCACAAGAGATTTTCTGTAGGGGCAGAGATTCCCCGGAGGGAAAAATATACAGGTAGTTACCGTAGGATATAGGTACCGTTAATATGATAATCCTACCTTAAGAAGAGATTGTGACAGATATTCATTGACAGGTAGTCCTAAAACTTGTGCATATCTTCCAGTGCTTACAACTGCACATATTAAACGGTGAAAGTTCACCCTATGTCTCGCTCCACTTGGACCGTACTTTGTCTTGTTCTTGAGTTTTGATCGTGGATATGGTGCCGAATTTGTGACTCACTGAATCTATGAATAATTTATTTAGTAGGTATATATAAAAAATACTGAAGCACGTTGATCGAATCATAGACTTTCTTATTAACCCGAAACATCATACATAGTGGCGAATTTCACTATTCGATCATCTCTTAAACCTGCCAGCGAATCTGACTTTTGTTTACAAGAATAAAGTAGTTAATCTTGCGAGAACGTACGAAAATGGTTATAAACTTGCCACAAATCTGTTTCAGTATCACCAATCCCTCTATTTAAGTATTTTGTTTTTGAATATAACAGTGTTAAATAATATCTAAAGAGCCTTCTGAACTTGTCTATCTATTATCAGAAACTCAGCTAAACTTTTTATTGCAATTTTTTGGCCACCATATTTTATTATTGTTGAAGTACATACAAATTATGAATATATTTCAATAAAATATATCATGCAGTTCAAGCTGATAGGGTCCCAGGCCTTCCGCCCGACCAAAGGCTGTAGGTAGTGTTTAGTTGGTAGGCTGGCCTTCTGCTAGAGTCCAACATAACCATCCGCCGTAGACCGGTTGTGGGTGGTATCCGGTGCGAGGTCGTCCAAGCACCAGGGGGTTGTCATAGCGACCACTGTGGTGGCGCGCCCCTATGAGGATTCACTACCATCCCCCGTGGGAAAAAAAAAATCATGCTGGTGAATATCTCTTATTTTGATCCACATAAAATATTTTACCTTAGATAATTATATAAATTAATATTCCATAATGTCTTCAGCGTAGATTCATTCAGGGTTAATTTGATTAACCGAGATACAATTACAACAGTAACTAAGCTGCTAACAGTATTCATGGCTAACTTATTTTAGGTAAGGTTGTTGCGGTCACTCCTTGCTAAAGCAATTAATGTCATTCCCGTGGGATAAGGCAACAAGTTACCTACATAAAGTTACCGAATCCCAGAAGGAAGGCCTGACCGATATAATGAGTGATTACGTAAAGTTTGTACGCTTTACCGACTTGGCCGTCTTCGCTTTGCTACATGTATGTATAAAATAGTTGAATAATACAACTTGAATAACATATTTCATGAATTCATTAATCTTTTACCCAAAATCTATATTTATTCGTTTTTATGTTTATCTGATGTGTGTATGATGTGTTATGTATGTATGTTTATATGATAATAATCATCACAGCTTATACCTATGGGCTTATACCAACCGATGGGCACGAGTCTCCCTTACCTATGTAAGAACTATTAAGCCTTAGTCAACCAAACACTCTTTACGGATTGATCGACTTCAGATACACATTTGAATTTCTTCGCAGGCAACATAACGAATACGTCTTGAGGCAACATAGCCTCAAGACGTATTCGTTTACTGTAAAAGCGTCTGATAAATTAACCTTGAGTCTGAGTATATTGACCTTGTGACAGTTCTTATGCACCTCGTAAAGTGGTGGTTTTCGTAGTACAATACATTTGTATAATTGTTATTTGCATAAGCTTGACATATTGTTAACGAAATTAAAAAAACTAAAAACATATGGCAGGAGCAATCTTGGGCCTCTCGAAGCATTCTGAAACAATGAATTGTCATCTATTTCAAATATTTTTTTTATTTAAACTTTTTGCACAACTTTTAAAAAACTGTACTGATAGCGGACTTAATGCCAAGTGCATTTTCTCCCAGTTAACCAACAAAGCGTGTAGAACAGTTATTCAAAAGTCAGTACCAATGTGTGAAAACAGACATAAATACACACACACACAATATATATATATATATATATATATATATATGCACCTATTAATACATAATAAAAGTATATTATCTTAAGTAACGGTCTCAATAATATCAGCATTTGTAACATTTGGAGGTAAGTTATGCCATTGACGAATTGCGGACTAATGTAAAGGAATCGCACACAAAATCGGAAAAATACAAAATTATTTATATGCAGCATAATCATAATTCTATTGTACTCGGTTTTTATGTTAATAGCTAAGAGTGAGGCTACAGGTGTCTTGAATTAGTTTTCCAAATGTATATATATTACACTATTAGTCATTTTTGTCATATACAAGTCTATCCATCTTTAAAATACTTCCCTTTTTAAAATCAAATACAAGATAGCTGTCTGAAGCAGTGAAATTTTATTTCCATATACCTATTACTATTTTTTATTACTTTATATTGAAAAACAAATAGACTGCTTACCTGCTAGTAAGTGATTATAGTCACCTAAAGTTCCTCAACGAATTCATCTAAGATTTACAGCAAATTTGCAACCCCTGCACGAAAACCAGTGTACGTTACCAATATATGAAATAAGATATAAAGTGGAACTACTAGAAGGACATAAAATAGATATGTGTATGATATATAAGTAATATATAATTATTTATACACTATGTTTACTCGTTTGTAATATTATTAAGCCTTAGCCATTTGAAATAGATTGTTGAAAACAAAACGTAAATCTTTCAACGGAAATGACTTCACATCTACCATAAAAAGTTCCACAGAAAAACATCGGAGACCGCACGTTTAAGCCAATAATACACATCACGTACGCGATTTATTTTCCAATTGATCAGATTGAACAAAAATTGTAACAATACGCCTTCCCACAGTCTACAATACCCAGTTACTCAGCGAAGTGTAAAAAGTCTCCACAACAATACTTTGTGTGCCAGGTTAACGTGTGGAATACGTAAGTTTCTTGGATTTATTGGACACATGTCCATTATCATTTTGACACAATCTCGGCGACATAATTAATGGGCAACACTTTATTAACTCGCCGTATCTACATTAAACGAATTTAAGGCTATTTTTTGTCAGAAGATTAATTACGCATCCCGCAATCCCGCTTCAAGGAAATTGTCTGAATAACTCGCCTATGAACGTTGAGCGCCAGCAGAAAATTGTATGGTGTTTTATTTTACGCTCTAACAAGGAAATTATTTCCTCTGAAATCTTTGCATACCAATATTGAGCAAACAAGTATGGTGTAAAATTTACACCGATAACACAAGTTTACAATTTAATTTAACCTTTTTGAATCAAATCAATTTACATTTCACACAACATTTCACACACATTTCACATATCATAAAAATCAACTACTTAGTTGTTGTAGAGCTGTAGTAAAGGTCACTTAGATGGTATTTGTTAATTAACATCAAGCAAATTGGCTGCATCTGAAGAGGCATTTATTTGGAAAATAACACTGAACTATATATTCTATGCATAAATATGTCTTATTATGTATTTTGAATATATTCTTATATGATATATGTGTTAAATTACGAGTATCTTGAAGTTTAATAAACTCTGTCGAACGGCAACTTTGCTTGTCAAATTTATAATTTAAAATTTATAATTAATAGTTTATTTTCATTTTATTAATTATAATATATAATGTCACTATTGTATATAGTAAGGGTCAAATCAATATGAAAATAAGAAAATACTAAGATTTCACTTAAATACATAAAAAAAATCGTTGGGAAATTGGAAAAGTTTTCTTGAAAAGAAATTGTGTTTTTTTTTCTCTTCGATATTCATTTATTGTTAATAATGATTACAACAAGTTGTCTATGTTATGTCGATTAGGCCATACTCAACGATTCGTTGACTACATACAGTTTTTAATTTCTTCGCAGAAGTATACAGGTTGCGTTACGATGTTTTCCAGCATAGTATGAGAGACAAATAAATGTACATATGAAATTCACAAAAAGGAATACATTTGAAGGAATACAATTTCGCGTTCATAAGTCGAATATTCATTATTACCGTAATTATATAATATACATCTTGCTAACGTTTCTCGACGAAAATAACTCGGGCTAGCTAGTTATCTGAGTCAATATTTAAATGATCTACATATAATCATAGCATCAATTCGAGCACATACTGTGTTTAATGACATGTATACCCATTAGGGGTATGAAAACTAAAAGCATTTCTCTAATGACCACATTTAACTGAGTGCCGGCCGGCATTAAATCGTACGTTAGGCATGTGAAATGACCAGAATATTTATTTGAAATTAGCAAACATTTTATTTGTATCTGTTAATGTTTAAAAATATTATGACCTGACACCACTGATTAGATATTTTGTGTGATATGCGAATCAATTATAAATGATAGTGTTAGATCTTCTAGTTACTGTTTTGTGGTCTCTTTCTCTCTTTCCCTCTTGCCCTTTCTTATATACTATATATATATAAACAAAAAATATTTAATTTAAAACAAATCCAGTAATGAAATTATAATAAGAGCGCCCCTGCCGCAACACGACTGAATTTGTAAACCGACGGACGCAACATCAAATTACATTTTGTTGTTATCCATCATACTTTAGACGTACCTTCATAAATCATACGTCCAAGCGAGGATTGGTCCAATACAGTAAATTTATGTCTCTCGTCACCCATTAATTTGAGCAACGAAACTCTGACGGGTCACTTCGATCGATAAGGAATATTTACAGTTCTGGAGGCAATGTATCCGGTACCTGTAATTCGTAACAACTATAATAGAGCAATATCAATTGGCATGAATTGGATGTTATTATAGATCCACGAAACATTAACAAACCTTCGCAAGTTATCTTAAACATACATACATACATATATGTCACGCCCAATGTAGGCAGAGACCACCTCTCTCCATTTGCTACGATCCTGGCACACTTCTCTTGCTTCCTCAAAAATAAAAGCTTAAACAATATACCGAAAATTATTCAAAAGGTTAATAATTTAACATTTATTTATTTTTTACAATTAGAAGAAGAAGTTTAAACATCTAAAATTTTTATATGTAGAATTCACGATAAGAACTTGAACATGAAAGTTTATGGAAATGAAGGTAGGGGACTCACTTTTTTTTTATTTTTATTCCATATGGTGGCAGACGAGCAAATGGCCCACCTGATGGTAAGTGGTAACCATCGCTCATGGACATCTGCAGTGCCAGGTTCACAGCTGAGCCGCTGCCTACCTGGAGAGAAATACTCTTTTTAAGCCTCGTTTGAAGTTAGACATATCGTTGCGCTCAGGAAACATCGCAGCTGGGAGCTCATTCCATAGTTTGCATGTACGCGGAAGGAATGAACGCTGAAACCGAACTGTACTAGACAAGATCGGTTCCAAGTGATATGGATAAACACTACTGCGGTGGCGGGTGGTGCGATGGTAAAAAGGTGACGAAGGCACCATTGCAAATAGTTCCTCAGAGCACTCTCCGTTAAAGAGCCTATAAAGAACACACAGAGAGCCAAAGTCTCTCCGCTGCTCCAAGGTCTCTGTTGAGGCCGTAATATTGGGATCATCAATGATACGGAAAGCACGCCTTTGTATGGAGTCGAAAGGGTCGAGTTGATATTTGGGGGCTCCAGCTCAGAGGGCAGTACTCCATATGCGGCCGTATTTGAGCTTTATAAAGCATCAGACGCTGACTGGGCGTGAAGTACCGCTTCGCTCTAAAACCTAAGTCGGTGAACCTAAACTAAGAAAGAATTATAATAAATAATAAAATAAGAGCTAAATTATTTCAGTATTATATTTATAAGTGATGTATACATAGTAAAATTAATAGATAAGCCAGAATTTATATATGTCTTTTTTTTAGCTCTTTTTGGTTTTCTGCGGACTCTTTGGTCCGCACTCTTTTTTGTTTGTGTTAGTCTTTTTTTTACATTTCCTTATATATTATTTATTCTACAAGTAACATATCATTTGTCGATCAGGAGAAAGGTATTGTTCTCCGTTTTATGGGGACAGATGTTCTTGTCCCCCACAGTCATAGCCCCATCTATATCTATGTT
Organism: Scirpophaga incertulas; assembly: GCA_036419045.1. Lineage (NCBI taxonomy): Eukaryota > Metazoa > Arthropoda > Insecta > Lepidoptera > Crambidae > Scirpophaga > Scirpophaga incertulas. Next base: position 15,342,133 of record CM071639.1, on the reverse strand, counting down.
CTAACTATTCCTTAAAACTAACAATGTTTAATTAGTATCTATGATTAGTATTTACATTTGTGTGTTTAAATACTAAGATTAATTATAATTTAGAAATTTTACATATTACTTGATTACATTAGAATTTATTGCTAATTGTTTAAGCTAGTTATACTATTATTATTTTCAATTTGTTGTCATTATTGTTATTATACATATATATTATTTATGATTACAATTTTTCACAGGTACAATATGTTATTATTATTTTACAATTTTTACTGTTTCTTAATGTTTCAAACATTTTGACTATTTCTTAAAATTTAATTTATTTTTCTATTTTATCTTATTATTATTATTGTTTTGCAGCTGTTCCTGCCATAAATTTTTAAAATTATTATTTTTATATTTATGTACAATTTGCCATTCTACTCATTAGATAATATTTGAGTAAAGGCCGACTGAGGGCTTGTAGTGTCCTAGAAAATGTGCTTGTGGGACGAGTTTCGCAGACCTCCTCCTGTGCAACTTGTGGTCGCTCCACGTCTGACTCAAATCTCTGAAGGAGTTGCTTTTTCCCTTTAATTATGTCTTTTTTATATTGTTTCAAAACACATGTATATGTTTATAGAAATACAATAACTAATATATTAGGTAATGCCCAACTCACCCTAGTTACGAGTATATATTTAAAGTAATCGATTAAAATATATTAAATCGCAAATGGGAATAAAAAAAGAGAATATCGAGTCTATAAATCAATTGAGTATATCATCATCATCATTTCAGCCAACAGACACCCACTGCTACACATAGGTTTTCCCCAAGGATCTCCACCCGATCGGTCATGCGGTGCTAGCGTCCAGCGCCTTCCTGCCATCTTCACCGAGTCATCAGTCTACCTATCTTATGGGAAACCTACCAAAGCTGCGGTGTAGTTATTATTATCAAAAGTAAAGATAGACCAACAGTCTTGTTACACCGATACACCACTAACGCTCAGATTAACTAATTTCTCGAATAATATATATATATTTCAATTGTATCAAATGATAAATTCATTTTTCGAATAATAAATTTCACCTCAAAATTGAGTTAATCTTAAGATACTTTTTTGACCCCTTTTTACTGTCGCGTTGGAACGTAGATAAATTAAATCGATCATTATGAGCAATATGCCACATATTATACATATTTTTATACGAGACATTATACTATTTGACAGGATACACCCCAACACAATACTATGTCAACTTATCAAAATAATACAATACTAGTCAGAAATACAAAAAAAAAAAAACACTAATTATCCATATACTAATAACATTGTGTCGAAAATATTCTAGAGGTATTATATAATAAAGCAAATCGATCTGCAAATATGTCGGAATCCTCATGTTGAGTGAGCATTACTACGCTCTTTAGGCGGGTGTTTAGCATAGCAAGTACGAGCAAACGGTGACGTGGCGTCGCCATCGCCCTCTCCACATCGCTACGGCTACAGCACTTCTATAACAACAATGTCGGATTGTTCACCTTAATGATAAATTAGAGAGTGGTAGTGGACCAGTAGAAACCATTTTCTTCTCACTTCTAATGAATACAACCCAAATTTGACAGAGATAAAAAAGGGCGGGTGGAGATATGGATATAAAGGAATAAATTTACGCAATTTTCTATCATATCATAGGGAATATTTTGCGTAAAAAGACTCCAAAAAGGACTACTTATGGGGATCAAACAAACTATCAAAACTAAGCCCGTCTCGTAAATCATCGATTTTTCTGAATTTTTTTCCATGCAAGTACCCACACCCACACCCCGGAAGAGCTTTACGTTATCAGCAAACAAAATATTCAGTAATGTATACAGTATCAGGTAGTTCATTGATCATCATTAAAAGAAATAACTGACTTACGCCACCAAAAAGTAACTACTTCACTCATATCCGCCCACTCGAACATATAACTGCCTATACATAAATTAAAAATTCGTAATTGTTAAATTTATTTGGAAATAAAGTAGTGAAATAAAATGTATAGGGGAATTCAGAACAAACTTTATATGATGAAGTATATACCAGACATCTTGTACCATATATGAATAATATGAAATACATAATATCAATTATAAGTATTAACATGAGACAAGAGCATAGTAATGTTGCGATAATATGTTATTAATTTGTTCATTTCATAAATCTTGAGCATCTTGGCTTGGTGACATCAGCTTGATTGTGATATATGAATAAGATGTATGTGACAGTTATATAATCGCCACGTTGAGTGTTATAGTATACTGATAATATTAGAACTTTAGCTACTCTATAATCTATTCTCCTAATTCTCCAAATATCTCAGATCCCACTTTTAGTATTTAAGTACATTTCATGATAGAAATATCCGCTCCTCGTTAAATCGATTACTCAAATGTCCTTCCTATTACACTGATATAGGTATTTCACTTTAATTTTTCGTTCAAGCAATTCTCCTATGGAACATGCTTCCGTCTGATACCACTGTTGGCCTGCAAGCCTTCAAGAAGCGGTTACAGAAATAGCAACTGGATGAGTGTTGCTATAAATTATAGATTCATTCCGCATTTTCCCGATTCTTCCTTATGATATATCCCTTTCCCTATATGATACTATTTATATATATCATCTTTATTGTAGTTATTTATAAAGTTATGTATTAAAAGTTTTGTATATTTCATTCATTCATTGTTTTAATATTTATTTTAGAATTTTATTATTATATTGAAATATATTGTATAGGTCGACTGGCAGAAAATACCTTATGACGTTAAGTTCGTTTTTGTACACTTTATGTGCATGAAGCATATAGTTTAACCAATCACAACATATAATTTATGGAGATGCCAATTACATATAATGCTAACCTTTTATTTTCTATAATTTTAAGTGTAAAAAGTCACAACGTCGTTGTTGTGGTTTCCGCATTTCCTCTGCATTAAGAAAGTCCACAGTCGAATTCACCTTGCACCAATCCGTTTCTTCCATTTTCGAATCTAATGTGGATATTTATTCATCTGACAGTACTTACTACATTGAAGAAAAACTTCGTTAGGTAACATGTAGCCTGCTAAGATACTCAATATTAGTAAGCTCGAGCAACCCACACTGAGTCAGCGTAATAATAAAAACTGTAATCAGAAACCTATTTGCATCGATCATGACAAATACCTCAACTAAAAATTTCATCCCAAAACGAGCCGCAAAAATGCGATGAAAATTTCAAAACTTAATATTCCACTTTACATCCAGAGTATCCCACCCACCGGTTAAAGCCCGTGGATGTCCTTAGGAACATTTCGTAAGTATGTAAATTGAATTTTTTTATGCTGCTCAGAAACAATGAGATACGAAAAAACCTTAAAATGACACAATTTAACATCGTGATGCGAAGCGAAATTTTGCGTCTTAACTTTTAATGAGGCGTCTCGGCGGTGTAGCGGCACACACATAATAAAGTCATATATCACGGTGACACAGGTGACTGTCGCTTTACATTGGCTCCTTGGCTCCTTTATTTCATAGCCGCCATTCGAAATCTCATCGCACACAGCTATATAGACGCAGTCATTTTTATTTTACGATTTTGTAATGTCTCCAGAACGTAGAAGCACTCGAAGACCACTCTTAGCTGTGTGCTCTTTTATTACGCTGGTACGCAGCCATTATCGCTTTTATGTGTTTCAATACCAGTATAAAAAGCTTAACCCTCGCGATATGAAGATTTGAAATAAAATAACTTTTCGGATTTAGCTCACGAATATTTGACAACCCATGACCATGAATTTGAAAAGCGTACCAAACGTCGGGTTAACTGATTAACGTGTTTAACCTACGCGAAATAAATTCAGAAAGCTGTTTCATTTTAATGTGTAGTACCCGTAAAAATAAAGGACAATACTATATAGTGTTCCAAGTGTTCTGTGATTTAGCAAAAATTTAACTTAAATCCTAAACGCCTACAATTTGCGAGAGAAATTTTCAAAGAGAAATAACTAACTAATAAAATGATTTCACTTAAAATTTGAAAGAAAAAATGGTGATAAATATAATCACAGTCACCAGCACGTAAAGTTAAACAGTTGACCCATAAAAATAACTTTTATACTTCGTGATTCGTACTCTGATTAATGATACCTGTAATATGAAATAGTAAGTACTTCTATTGACTCATGGAGTTACGACTAAGTGACTCCATTCCTTACACTTAGTTTCAAGGTAGGTAGATGACAAAGTAAAATAACTAATTTTTAAGAAGGTATCCAAACTTGCCGATATGCTCAGGAACTCATTCGGTTTTAAGTGTCCACTACTCAAGTTCTGCTTCTTTTAACTTTGTGCAAGTATAGCTATAAAAATTAAATCGCCGAAAGATGAACACTTGAAGATGATAAATTTGAATATTTCGAATTTATTAGCTAAATAAAATGGACAACGAGTTCAAAAAATCTTGTACGAGTATATCAAGAAACTGTATCATAGAAATGGACTCATCAAAAGGTTCTTCATCATCTCCGTTTCACCAACAAGATAATGATACATCTTTTACCTATTGCGTTGTGTGGTCCAAAATAAATGTATTTCTTTCTTTCTTTCAACTGTATTTCTTATAATGTTACTTAGTAAGTGACAAAAAAACTAGGCCCAGGTGTTATTATAGGTCCTGGTTGGATGACTATCTATATCGATATCGCGTTGGTATGCTTTCCGAATTGTTGGCGGACGAACTAAGTTGGTGATGACTTAAGAAATAATAACTTGAATATAGTTAGTGCATATGACAAAATGAAGAAATATTATATGAATCAAGATAGGGTTGCATTACCGTATTGTACCGTACCTTTTTTTTTTACCGTGAAGATGTTATTTGTACACAAGTAAAATCCAAAACAGTCTCTAAAAAGTCACAGTAAACCAGTCACAGCGAATATAAAAAGCTGTTGAATCTATGTTATGTAATGAATATGAAGGTTACGTACAAATTTACACCGACGCATCTAAGGATTACATTATTTCTATTGTTTTCATAATCATAGTACATCTTTCAAAGCCAAACTTAATTGTGTAAGTAAAAGTTATTGTTATCGTTGTAAGATCTGTCAAAAAGGGCTTAGAGAAGAGGCTTTCACCATTATTACAATCTTCCTCCCTTCGCAAGTAGGAATCTGTGGCAATAAGGTGGCTGACTCAAGGCCAAGCAAGTCTTAAGTGACGATAATGAACTAACATTACCTTCTTATCATACAGATCACTTAGGACAAATTCGTAAATATGATATGTGGAAAACATCATTTGACCAAATTTCCATAGATTTTTATGAGAACAAATCTTATCGACGAGAACTCATACTATGTATGAGAATTCGAGCTGGGAATATTCCATTAAATGCGTTTAAATTTCAATGGGAAAAAGGAATAATCTGTACTGTGACCCCTGCAAAAATCCTTGCAGAAAAAAAACAACTCTAAATGCGACAAAAAAATCACAACGAGAATCGCGAGCATCTTCTCTGCAATGACCGATCAACTCAGAGCTCTACACGTTAATCATGATTTAACAAAAAAAAACTTATATATACAGTACGTGTCTTGTACGATATTCAGCACGGAAATTCGATCGCCAGGCAAAATATCACCATATATTTCTTGAAAAAAATATGAAGAAGCATATTTCCAATACAAAAATTGACAAATTTCTCTTTGGTAAAAACTTTGTTGATACCCTAAAAGTTGCTAAGGCCGTGAACACATCGAGCACCGATCTGAAACAACAGAAAGGGTCACCATGAAGATCCCTACTGAAGATAAGATCTCACGGGACAAAAAACTAGAAAGCTCCATTGCGCAGGTCAGAGAGCCTCTGCGGTGCTGCGAGCCTGCGCCGAACTCCGGTAGGCCGGCGCCACTCTCCAAGCAATCGTCGCTTCTTTTTTTCCTCAGGATAGAAGACCTGAGAAGGCTGTGACCCTCATGGCTAACACCGCAACCAAGTGTGACTCGACCGATGTGACCTACCAACTAAATTCGGCCTAAAGCCAATGATCCTGCAGCTTGAGTGAGTAACCGCCCATCAGAAGAGGGCGCGGTACAGCTATCGCATCCACCGCGGACAGCTCGCCGTCGCTAGATAAGGTACGGTACGCTGACTAGCTCTCTCGATATAATAATGGACCATAAAGGTCAAGTTCATCTTACATATTGATATTAGAATGGGTTAATGGTTATAAAATTAACTTTACACGACCAGTTAGGCAACATTATAAACTGATGATGTCTGAGTGTAGATGGACTAAATACGATCCTACTGTTTTTTGTTAGTTATCACGGAATACCAGTTTTTCCCCCACGAGGGTAATTAACACAGATAAAAAACCGTGCTGTAGAAAAATACCGTGGATCTATGTTTTGCCGTATCGTTTAAACGTAAATGAAGAATCTTCAGCCGTTTCATTTATACATATGTTGTTTTTTATGAAGAAGTCACAATAAATTATAAACAATAATTATGAACACCTAAATTGAAAGCTATTATATTTTTGTCTGTCAATCTCAAAATTGAAGTTTAAAAAGGTACATTCTTATTTTAAAAAAATATAGCTCAAGATACACTTACAGAAAATAAAAAGACCTTAAAGAACCAGCAACAATGCGAAGCCCCGCTACCTTTTACAAAGACGTTTTATAAGCCTCTATCATGACTGACAATGTTTCGGCGACCTACTCAGTTCGTAAGTAGCTTATTGTAAAAAACCGTGCTAAAACTGCAAGTAGAAAGTACTTTATATTTTTTTTGTTGACTAGTTACGTTTTCAACTATCTATAGCCTTTATAGCTATGCTTATAATACTGAGGACCATTTTTTGTTTCGTACATAAAATTTTGAATACAACTGTACTTTATAAGTCCTTTAATGCTCATGTCCACCTAATGGTATTCTTATTAAAAGATCCTATAACAGTTACATAAATTGTTTTCATTTTAATTACAATTATATAATTACAGAAATTAATACTATCTAATCAATGACATGCAATACATAAATAAGATCAAACTTGGGCGACTTAGTTCTCAATTATCGAATTAATGCGGTTGACATTTTTATTGAAAATATTATTATACAAGTAAAGGCCAAAGGCACTTCGTACTTTTTTGTGCTCCTCATCATCTTAGTCCACAAAGCCACCACCACAACCCAGTTTCCCAAGCACACATGACCATAATTGTCTCTATTAACGGCATGGCTTCTAGTCTCGGTATTTGATTCCTGTACAAGCCATTGCTAGGCAAAGTAAGTACGAGTATAATAGATCCACATTCGCCACTTCTTTATTGCAGTTTCTATATATCTTAGTTACTGGTATGTCGCATTGTAAATAGCACGATAGCTGTGCCAAAATCACAGGTTAAAACATCAGATTAAATTAAATTTAAATGAATACGAATTTGGTTACTAAGTTGTTACCATAGACTTCAAAATTTAATGGTCAGTGGCGAGATCATCAAGCCACTACTGTTCCTTCGAACGCTGAGATAAGTTGCTAACGCTACAAAATATACGTAGGTAAATAGAATGAAATAATTAATAAATATTTCTTACACATGCACCAATAAGCCTAGCCAAAAGTATTTATAATTAAAAGAAGAAAATACTCTTTAGTAAGACGTAAACTGTATTCAACATTCAATTGACATGTATACCTCTCAAAATTATAAATACATCAGTCGCTATGGATATATGACACTATAAAAACAAAACAGGTAGGATTAGCCAACCAATACGACTACTTAATCTTGCTTCACATTTTAAGTTTTAATAGACATTTTACAAAACCTTCATGTGTATTTTTAGTGATTTAGTGAGTAGATTAGCCAACATTAAATCAGTAGAACAATATTTGATTTCAATTGCCTTGTTATCAACTGTATTTCTTATGAAGTGATATTCAACGTCTATGTGTTTCTTGCGTTTATGATGCACTAAATTTGTAGCTAATTTGGCAGCAGATTAGTTATCGCAATAAATTATGACTTTCTTAGAAAGTTTTGTTTCCAGTTTGGGTCTGGACTAGCTTTACAAAACGTTTAATATACTTACTAACTTCGCTTTTACGTTGTAAACAATATACAAGGTAAGATAAAATGTATTTCTTACCTCCCAGAGAGTTCACCGGCATCAGTCCATACAAATCCGTGTGTATCAGGTCCAAAAGCCATGACGCCACCAAATTTGATAGCGGTTTTGGAAAAGGAAGATGTATTTGTTTACCTTTCATACATACTTCACATTCATTCATCTGCATCAAAAAACTCATAGAATTTTATATCATTAGTATTGTTGACTAATTTCATATAACTTTTCTTGATATGACCTAGCCTTTGATGCCAGATTGCAGCAGTTAAGGTTGTAAAAGCCTTGGAACAAATTTGAACTTTATAAGCTCCGCCTGATTCTACAATATTTAAAGACTCACCATTTTCACAATTAATTGAACAACTATTATTTTTAAAAAGAATATCAAACCCATTTCTGGCTAATTTAGTTACAAATATTAAATTAACATATAATGGGGGTACATAAATCACATCCTTCAGTTGGAATAGATTTGACTACATTATAATTATTACATGACTATCACGTCTGACAAAATTTTCAAACAGCTCGCGTTCACTAGGCATGTGTTTGTTGCAGCGGAATTTATATAAAAATTATAATCATTTGCTTAAAAACAGAAAGCTAATAAATCACTGTCTTCAGTAGAAAACTTAGAATGATATTTTTTTTTATTTGTACAGTCTTATGTCTATTGAGTTTCTTGGATATATGTAGTACCGAGGTTTCTTTTTTGTTTTCACAGAATTATCGCTCGACTTATTCTTGGACTATCAGTGGATGCACGTTGAAATTTGTTGTTTGTTAAACGTGTATAAACACTCAGTCGTACTCGCCATGCCAACAGTCCAACGCTTGTCTTGCAGTAGTTTAGTTATTATTAAATCTTTCGTGATTTACACTCCAGAATGTTCCAGAGTCATAATTATCATGTAAGATAGTTTGGATACGGAATATGTTTGAGATATGCCGTGTACAGTGCTAACGTAGTAGCGAAGTCATATTGTTGTTGTTACGGTAAGTTATTAATAAAAATATAATTATTTGCTTATTTCCTACAGTACTTTGAAATAAACACAAGCGAGTGTAAGAAAGTAAAATATTACATTTATTTGTAAAAGAAGGAAACACATTTTTAAGGAAATGGTAATTGAATTTTGATATTGTCACAATTAATGTCACATTTGACACGCTTTTGCTTGTATATAGACTTATAAATATAAGGGGGCGGCCGTCGGCGGCATCGCAGGATACCGCAATGGCTTCAATTTCCGACTTGTCGGTCGCTTTAATTTCGTTACCTACTGCTGCTTAGCAACATAATTTTGGGGGGAACGAGATCCCACAGATACCATAAGTCGTTAAGCCAAATAGTATCTTTACTTCACAAGGGTACCAACATTTAAATCGGTTGACAATGTATTACTATTAATCTACGCTCTTAGCTGTTCACACCAATGTTGCTCCCTCGCACCAATATTGGTCAATGCGGCCCGTTTAGTGAATGACGAGTCACAACCAGCCATATTTAAATCAATTAGGAGACGTTGAGAAAGTAGGTGACCGGAGTCTCTTCTATAGTCCCGTTTACATTTCCACCAAAATCAAAAAGTAATATTCCATAAACGTTTTCGCACCTATAGTGACAATAAGTATGTATAATCATAATGTGTACAATAATAATGATCTAACTAGGTATAATCTTTAACTACATTTCTCTTGGCGCAAACAGAGATTAGATCTATTTGGTACACACCACGCACACTCATTAATTTTTTCGCATTCGCTTAAATGGCATCTACACATTGAATTTATATCCCCGCGCACGCCTTATAAAAGACCGTGTCTTATAAAGACGCTTAGTAATAATCGACATAATAATAATATATTTATTATGTCAAATATTATGCAAGTAAAACATGCAGGTGTCATGTTTCTTCATTGTTCTAACATGTTTGGCCTGGTAGGGCATACAAATTAAATCTATGTCAAAATCAAGTCAATATTAATAATATCAGATCTTAACAATTTAAAATAAAACAATTATACTTGTGTTTAGTTTTATGTGTTGCGAATTTTAGAGAAAGTAAAAAGGCATCATGAACGAAACGCATTTGTCAGTATGGCGTTGGCAATTGCGTATCTGTCAAGCCAAGCATACACTTTTTTCGCGCTGTGTGTGACCTAATTTTGTATCCCGGTCTATATATTTTATTATTTTAAAGTAATATAAAATTAATTATATTAATAAAAATACCCAATAAATATATGTCGGAGACAGAGGACGAGTGGTTTACAAAAAATATGAAAAAAAAAGTAAAATGACGCCGCCGTAAAAGATTGTCACCGTCTCCAGAAATATCCGTTTCGTTTAATACAACAGCTACTAGTTGGTGACTGTCTCCAATCCAAATCCACTAACAATATTATGACGAATTAGTTAAAACATTAAATATGTCAAATGATATAACAAAAGATTACAATTATATTTGGAACGTGAAATTTCCGACATACTTTCGTATGATTCGTCGAAAACTTTTTTAATTACCTACCTGAACAATTTTTTGCAGGTTACATTTTTAGAGCGCTCAGCTGAAAATGTATACAAAAATTTAATAGTCAGTCGAGACTCAAGAATCTTCATCGCAGAAACATGTAGTACTTACTTATTTACATTAACACATTGCCCAAATTGTCTGTAAAAATAACTTAATCTACATAATAACAATATTTATATAATTAACAGATCGAAGACAATCAGTGAACTTCTTTTTGGTAGAGTTGTAAGTCAAACACATCGAACTGTAACAAATTAAATATTACCTTAATTAATATTAAACTCTGTACATTTTTAACTGAGTTGAAAATATGTTAAAGAAATTTGATTAGAACATATTAGAGTTTGAAAACTGTGTAAACAATTGTAAAAGCATATAAATATATGCATGTTAAACTTCCTTTAAAAATACTATTTATTTACATTTAAACTAAAGTCCATAGATATAACTATAGTTACTATTTACAAAAAGTAACTATAGTAAAAAAGTTAACGTTTGCTTTCGTTACTATATCACGTCTAATATAAACTTGTAGAGAATAAAGCAAAACACTTTGCGACTTTAAATTCAATCTTTATCATTTATTGGTGTTATTACGTTCGTTATATTTCAAGTTGTAAGGAATTAGTTTTTCTAATATGTTATTATATTTTCAATGTATACTTAAAATATATAAATCAGTGAAAGCTAGACCTAGATTAAATTTAGTTAGGTTTATCCAGAGTCTGATTGCGGTCTTAAAGCAATTCAGAGAGAGTACAGATACGTAATTGTTTTCCGAGTATTGCTGCGTGTACGAGGATTACGCCCGCTTATAAGGATATAGACAGTATAACGAGGGATAACTGTCTGCTACCGACGTAAAACTAAAGGAGGAAAGGACAAAAGAATTGCAGGTAGCAAGAGTAAAGGGAACGGTGGCGGTCTCGTTCCATTATCGTGGCGCAGAAACAGGAAGCTATTACGGGTAATGTAGTGGCAGAACGTAATGCTGTTTATGGTTTGGACAAGTATTCGACATTGTTTATTGCCGTTAAACTAATTGTTTTATTTGTTTAGTGGATTAACGAAAGTTAATTGAATATAATACTTATTTTTTCTTTTAATATTTATTTTGGTATATTTTACCTTGTTTCGTTAACCTTGTTTTAGTAGTTTTGTAGCGCTTGCGGTCTATACATTTGCGCATCGTTTAGTACAGTCAACGTGAAGACCTATATAAATATGTATTTTTATTGTGGTTTATATAGTCTTTACGTAAAATTACCGAATACGATTATGAATGCAACAAACAAAATTCAAGAAATCAGGTACAAAAATAATGTCGCTCTTAAAATATTATTAAGCTGAGCCTCGGTGAATCACCGCAACCACAATAAAATTCTGAACTGAAGACGGAAAGTGGTCTTAATAATATGATTCAAATTTATACTCACATTTTACCAAGTCATCCAAATGAATTACCAGACACTTAACATTGCTTTCATCTACGCACTCTTGCATATTCATAACAAATTACGCTAATCTTGGCAGCTTATTAAGGTGCGCACTCCACAGAAATAAGGCTATAAATAAATGAGTTTAACAAAGTTATTAAAACAAATCCTTCCGAACACATATCGCTGTAATTAATATAAATATTCAAAAGCATTTGCGATGTAAACAAACATCAAACGTCTTTTATTTTCACATTTTAATATTAGAAAATAAAAAATGTTGAAAATAAAATTACAATAAAATAGATTATCACTAAGAAATATTATTCAAATAACTTCTCTCTGAGCTACAATATCTTACCTTACAAAATTAACTAGTATATATATTTTTGTAAGCTTCTTACATGGCAATCTATCAATATCAATCAGACTACAGTAGACTTATTGAAAAATAATAACGCATTTCATATTTTCTACACAAAATTCTATTATAAAAATATTAGCACGCAAAAATGTAATCAGACAACCGCTATATTACCAGTAAAACCCCAAATCTTATGCAAATCCCTCCAAGAGATGTCGGAAAAATGAAACAAGCGTTCTACACAAAAAAGATCCATGGGATTTTTACAGTGGCTTTGAATTGTGACACATAAGCATCAAAAGTGAAAGTGGCTGAGACGAAATCCAACGTGGATGTGTGTGGAATTAGGTTGGACTTTGAATAAATCAGGCCGGAGGTCGGAAGGTGAGTGCGTACCCCACCTCCGTAGCGGCCAATATCGCATTTATATGACTTCGTTATGTGTCCGCTCCAATACCCTATCCTGTTATCGAGCTGCGGGCCCAGCAAGAAAGACGTAATTTCGAATTTGACGATCCCTTAACCCTGAAAAGCCTTTGACCGCTTATCCAAAGTCTACTGATACGTTTTCTCGAATCGAAGTATACCAAACGGCTCCCGTTTCTCCTGATGGAAAATTGAGGAATTCTAATTCAATATATCCTCTGAGACAAATCTCTTAGTATTTTTCCTGGTTTTGATATGATAACATACAGACATAGAGTTATTTTATTTATAAATTGATTTTTACAATATTCTGGAAAACAAATCAACTTGGTGTTTTTAAAGTCATCATCGAGTCTACCCTAACTATATTAGAAAAGTTAGGCTTTAATTAATCACGCTCACCTAGTGTGGATTGGTTGACTCTACTCACCACACCTTTCAAATCGTTCGCAGGTCTATTAAGATTTCTTCACTTTGTATTCCTGACTTTAGGAGCATAAAATAAATGTACATGTGAAATTAGGAAAATGAAAAATCAGATTGACATGTCAGGATCGACCCTACGCCTCCGAAATCTTGCGATATGAAGACCAATACCGAAACCACAGCACCATCGACATTCCTATCAGTTATATATCAAGTTGGTAAATAATATTTTCATTTCTCTTACTCTGATAGCACTTGATTTATCCTAGTATCCATACTAGGAAAACGCTAATTCCCACGCTTTAACGAGAATATTCATATTAATTGCCCTCCAGTACGGAATTGAAAGTTAAACATAGATCAATTGTATTTTTTAAGAACATTAACTAAAGCATGTATTACATAGATACCAATTTATTCCGATATAGCATACCTTTTAAAGTAATACATATTGAGTAATTTGAAATTATGTAAACATATATTTAAAACAAGTGATTAAATTAAAATATATTTCATCAATTTTATTTTAACGTGCAATAAACTGCAAACAAAGAAAGCATGAAAACTTTATACTTTGAAGCATGTACCGAAATCTATATGTAGCCAGATTTTGCATACCAAGAATCGGGACTCGGAAAAAGCCTAATACATATTTTAAACCGGTGTTGGTTATTTAAACTGAATTGAGATTTCTGTTTTGGTGAGCGGATATTGGTAGATAAAATTTTGAAACTGGTTTTTCACAAATATTAATTTTGTTGTTATAAATATAAAAATTATATACAACATTTAATTTTGATTAAATTGCATTTTCTGTTTTTACCGGTTAACAAACATTATTAAATACATCTGAATAAATATAATAAGAACCGTTATTGAAGAATCTTTAACAGCTATTTACTTAGCCATTCCGACACCTGGCACGCATACAACTGTGTTTGTTTCAATAAATACTATAAATTTGGTCAGACAGTCGATAACAAAAAAATACATCACTGAAAAAAAAATAAAAGGGTTCATAAAAGTAATAAATAGCCTGTGTAAATCAAGATATGGATACCAAGGATTTCTCAATTTTCATACTCGTGTTATTTTTTTGTAAACTCATAAAATACTTTTCACTGTCTGTAAGAGATTTCCTTTGCATCTATTTAATACTGTCATTTTTGTGAACCACCTCATATACCGTGGTTTTGTAAATAGGCCAGTCATTAAAGCCTGAAACCCGAAAGAAATTAGTAACTCGCTAAAATTTTGAGGGGTCATTAAGGAAGGTGAAATACCTTACCGTGTGATTTTGCAGCGCTCTGGGGTGTACGGAAAGGGTTGAAAGGGATGAAAAGTGATTTTTGTTAAAAACATTGTCAAAAAAATTAGTAACACGCTGCAAACTTAGAATTAGGTTGTTCTCATTGTTTTGTAACGTGTATTAATTTTGCAGCGTTTTGCAATGTACGGAACATTGTTTATTATTAAATAACAGTAAAATTTGTTAATAACAAGGGTAAAAAAAAATATTAACTCGCTGTAAATTTGTAATTACCTACCTCGTGTACAGCATTTTATAGTAACTATCAAATTTGCATTGTTTTGTATTACTTTAAAAGGTATGCTATATCGGAATAAATTGATATCTATGTAATACATGCTTTAGTTAATGTTCTTAAAAAATACAATTGTTCTATGTTTAACTTTCAATTCCGTACTGGAGGGCAATTAATATGAATATTCTCGTTAAAGCGTGGGAATTGAAAGAAATTTGTTAATAACAAGGGTGAAAAAAGTAGTTTTTGCAGCGTGTTACTACTTTTTTACGCTTGTTGTTAACAAATTTTACTGTTTTTTAATAATAAACAATGTTCCGTACATTGTAAAACGCTGCAAAATTAATACACGTTACAAAACAATGAAAACAACCTAATTCCAAATTTACAGCGTGTTACTAATTTTTTTACCCTTGTTATTAACAAATTTTACTGTTTTTTAATAATAAACAATGTTCCGTACATTGCAAAACGCTGCAAAATTAATACACGTTACAAAACAATGAGAACAACCTAATTCTAAGTTTGCAGCGTGTTACTAATTTTTTTGACAATGTTATTAACAAAAATCACTTTTCATCCCTTTCAACCCTTTCCGTACACCCCAGAGCGCTGCAAAATCACACGGTAAGGTATT
The DNA here is from genome assembly GCA_036419045.1 of Scirpophaga incertulas. NCBI lineage: Eukaryota > Metazoa > Arthropoda > Insecta > Lepidoptera > Crambidae > Scirpophaga > Scirpophaga incertulas. The sequence continues at coordinate 15,326,620 of CM071639.1, read as the reverse complement.
TCACCTTCCTTAATGACCCCTCAAAATTTTAGCGAGTTACTAATTTCTTTCGGGTTTCAGGCTTTAATGACTGCATAAAAAGCAAGTTAAATCCACGAGAACTCGTTCTATGTATGAGAATTCGAGCTTGGCATATTCCATTAAATGCGTTTGAATTTTTGATGGGAAAAAGGAATAATCCGTACTGTGACACTTATACAAATGTCAAAGAAGATTTAAAAATTTCATATTTTAATAGAGTGTGCCTGCAACGAAAGAGCAGAGAACTCTTTTATTAAAGTAGTAAATTAAATGTAGTAGGCAAGAAAATTACTTTGTAGCCCGCTTAACCATTATAGTATAAGGCTTTAAACAAAAAAAAATACTAAAATTTTTATTATTTTGAACTATTGAGTTGTTTTGTTATCATCACTATACAAGTTCTCCTTATCTTTTCGGAATACGTATACATCTTAGGAGGAAACATAAAAATGTAGGTGACTTTGATGTTTCCTCCTATACAAGTTGGGGTCTAGCGACCATTTTCCTAAGGCACTCCATGCCAACTATCTTGAGGTATTCTATATTGCCATACGAATTCAAAACATACATAACATAGATTTATTTTGAGACTGCAAAAGTGTAGATATTTAAGTGCATGAGCGTTAGAATAAAAAACTGAAAGACGGGCAGATTCTAATATAAAATAGTCAGGATTAATTAGTTGCAACACCATTTTCTTCTTAACAGAAGATAGAAAATAAATAGACGATTCCTGTGTTATAGTAATCGAGCATTTTACTATTTATGCTTAATACTTCATATTTCGTTCTTCACATAAAAAGGGCAGAAAGGAAAGGTCGTTGAATAAAAGATGTAGTTAACTCGCACGTGAGACTGCTAAGTGAATAGCTCTGAGGTTTTATGACTCAATGTCAATATGCCCAGGAAACCGCCGTACCCAATAATGGAGACACTCAAGACTTTCGTAAAAAAAGAAAATCTATTGGCTTTGACCAAAGAATTTAATCAAATAAGACGGAGCTATTTTATATACCGAAGCAGGATTTGCAAGGGATAATGAAATTGATTGTGATGCTGAAGTGCTATTATTCTGTGAATTGTTTGTGTTTTAAATTTATCTTCATCGTGATGGAATGAAACAAATTACAATTTTATCAGTCTGCTATAAATTAATTGAAAAATAACATCCATTCAACCACGTGTCAAATATATTTTTCTATTCTATTGCGCTCTAGCCGTTTGCTTTGATGATTGAATCAATTACTTTCATTTTAATTCCAGTCATCTCTATCATCTAGGTCAATGTGCAAGATTTGATTGTAGGAAATAGAATATAAACACATATCGTGTATATTTTTCATTCTTTACTCTGTCTTACATTGGTTAGTTTCAGAAATTCAAAACTTAAAAGCATATTTCTATTTTACCCCTAGTCTCAAGATTCAAAGACTAGTGCCAAGATCACAACGATACCGACGCTCTCAGTATCTAGACACTCTCTATATTCCGATATTCCGCTGTTGCTTGATACAGGTACTGAATCAAAATCACTACTTTCTTATATCACAGCCGGAAAGAAAGAACAATTCAGCATTAGATCTAAAGGAACGCGTAGATTAGTATAATGATAATCGCTTACCAACAAGTGAACCTTCCACTCGTTTGCCCCTTATTACATAACAAAATTCATGAATCTGACGTTCGGTATAGATAATGGGTAACATGCTGACTGATCGGCATTGGATATAAGTAACCAATTCTATTATGAATCACCTGATCATTCAGCAATTATAACTGAGTTATAAATTAATATTATAAAAAGGGTAATATAAAAAATTTTAATACTCGTTTCTATGTAATTCGGAAATGAAAAAAACACATTCTAGGTCACCCGTCTAGTCAGTAAATTAGCAATATTAATTTGCGATTCAATAGCAAGAGTAATTGCAAATGCAATATTGTTATAGGGTTTTTTCAATTCCAAGTGACACAGAAACGCAGTCAAGTTTTTTGGGTTTTGGAAACATGCAAACGCAACTTGTGTGTGGATTTTCATGGACGAAACTTAGCCTCAAGAGTGGGGATAGATAGTAACGTCTTCTCTTCGATCTTCGTACAAATAATTCTACGAGTGCGGTTTGTGGTATTAATACGTAGTATACTATGTTAGAGAAGCAGGAGGTGCTAAATTGAGCGCATGATGGCATCGGGTATAGTCAAGGTGGACGTTCCTCAGCAGAGGATGTTCAACAGAACGGTGCGACGTCAGATAGTCTCCTCTTCTTTAAGAGGGGGTGGTTGTCGTCCGGGAGACCCATTTTGGGTCGAAAGAGGACCGGAGATATGCGGCGGCCACCTCGTGGTTGCTCGGTGTGGGCGCTAGTCGCCATACGCCGACGGGGTCGTGGTAGTTGTTCGCAAGGGTTCCCATGTCCTCGTCAGGACGCGATGCAGCTCCCCTTTGGGATGATGCGCTTGCGCCCAAGCGTAATGGGGGGATCGCTAAAGTTTTTAGTAGGTAGCCTCCCCTTTCTGAGGAGGAGAGCCCTATATAACCATCGGCTCTCGGGGTATGCAATTCAATGCATTTTCCTCAGCAGAAAAAAAAGTATGTTTAATAGAGATATAATAGATAGGTGTGTACTCGATGGCTTGTTAAATAAGCGGGTTCGGGTGAATTGTACTGTTATCGCAGTAGCCTTTGGCGAGATCTTTGATCATATAGATAGTCTCCCTCCGATGAAGTAATTCCTAGTACTATAAAATCCAAACAAACAAACGTACCTAGCTTCAAAACATATCCTACATTCTGTTAAATCTGACTTTCCACTCTTCTTTACCAAATTTACAATTACTTTCTCCCGATTTCAAACTATACCACGTTTCATCAAAATATTATTTTCATATTATTAATATATATGCTCTTTGCTATGTTAAAATACATGATATGTATACATACATGTATATATTTATATATTATACTTACAGTAATAAATTGATAGACAAGCAACCTGATACTATGTTTGTGGTTTGTGGATTTCGTGGAATACAGATTGTCTCACGAGTTTTTACTTTTTAGTCCACTACGATACCACTATCGTGGTACACAAGGCCTAATCGCCCTATAAGGTTAAGCTTGTGCCCCTTAGTGGGGACTTATATAAGCTATGCTGATGAATAGCTCAATAATAACCTTATTTTACATAAGCACTGGTACTTTTTTGTACTTTATAATTCAATTTTCGCCTTATGTTTGTAAATGATCTTCTTTCATAAATTATTATTTATGTTGATCTTATTTAGTTTTATAAGTTATATTAAATGACCGCGTTCTGCAGAAAATAGAACGGATAAGCTGAGACCAAGTTGGTTTTTCCGTCACGTTCGTCTGAACTGGTAGAGCATTATCTGGACTCTAGACCAACCCACTAAACAATGTACTTTTAATTTCTATTGCTGCGACTAATGCAATATATAAAATTGAATACATGCATATAAACAAATACTCCAAAAATTACAAGTAAACATAATATGATTTGTACTTAAGAACTATTACATTGCACATTCACACTGCGTTAATTTATAATCTATAGTTCTATACTATTGATTTATAATATATAGATAAATATCGTATTAGTATAACTTATATTAAAAAGAGGTGAAGTATTATGTTACTATTAATCCGATTTTTATAAAATTAGGTATTTGGTGTAGTTTAAGGCAATTTCCTTAAAAAATTATCTTCCTGCAAAATAATCCTATATAACGCGGTCGGTATCTGCCAGTATTATAATTTTAGCTGAGTAACGCCCATTGCTGGATATAGATGGGGATATATTTCATTAGTCATCAGTTGTGCAAGCAAGTTACAATGGGCATGATAATGGTTGATGATCTTTTATTGAATTTGTCATTTCCGATTCTATCGCGTAGAGTAACTCTGAGCGTAGCTTCCTAACAAGGTCAATTGAAAGTAGCCAATTTTCGGTCGAAAAGGGCTATAGCTTACAACCAATAGAAGAGAAGCATTAATGAAATAAGTATCCATGTAGTACGAGACTAATGAAATCCTTAATTAAGTCAACACAAAAATCTTGAAATCTTGACAAATCTCATGCTAAGCTTTTATAAAGAAATACAACATATATTACTTTGTGACTCTGATTTCCCATTTATCTTTATTTTATAAACGATACAATTACGAGGTTTCATTATTTAATAAAAGCGGCCATCTGTGAGGAGTAGAGGTTTTAATCCGCCACTTCAATCACTCAACAGCTGAAAAATTGTACAAAGTAATTAATTTTAATACCTGGCTGTGGTTATAATTGAAAATTTTATGACGCAGTAAAAGAATATTTTGTGTACATTACCAGTATTCTTCATACACGGAAATATAGTATCTTCAGTATTGCTCATTGCTTATAAAGCGTACACTTGCGGAATAAAGGAAAGAGATAGGAACAACAGCTTTCTTGTGTGAAAGTGGGACTCCACACACATATGAAATCCACACAGTTAAGATAAAGACATTAACACAGCTTTACATTTGCACTACATAAAATAATACAACAAGCTACATAATAACTGCCTCAAGATTAAAATGAAAAGTGTTGCCTTGCTTTGTATACTAGGTCTTGATTATTTTAAATAAACTGCAGATTTTTTTTTAAATTTCATCGGAAGGGCCTCTATACTAAAGTAGGCTGCTTTTTTGCGTCCGACTTACCTATTTATATAGTTCCCAAAATAGAAGTAAAATTATTATTACGAGTGTTGAACACTCGTGGCAGACAAGAAATAGCCCACCTAATGATAAGTGGTAATTATCTGCCATGGACATTCGAGCTGCCAAAAATTTTGAGCTGTAACTCTATCGCTGCTTACCTGAAGACAAACCCTTTTTAAGTCTCGTTTGAAAATTGTAGTACATATTGTAGCAGTCAGGAAACATCGCAACTGGGAGTTTACACGCACGTGGCAATGAACGCTGAAAGTAGAAATGTACCAGACCAAACCACTTCCAAGCGATATATATGTACTCTACTGCAGTGACAGATGGTGCAATGGTATAAAGCTGATGAAGGTACCGTTGCAAATAGAACTTCAGAGCACTCTCCGTTAAACAGGCTTTAAAGTACCTGCAGAAAACGAAAAACTCTTCGCTGCTACAAGGCTCTGCTGATGTAAATTAAATATTTTGAACAAATATACAATTTATAAGAAATATACTCAATTTATAAAATTTTATAATTAATTTATTCAACTTTTCTTTTATTATGACATACAGTTATAACCTGTATCAAAAGAACATATATATGTACAAAAATGTATTTTTGTACGAGGTGATCGAATCACGAATAAAATAATTACATGATACTTTCTAAGCCGTAACATCAATAGATGCCTACATTTAAGAAACCAACACCATTTTCGTTCTACAACAAACAGTCGACCTATTTTCGTTATTCATATTATATTTAATTCAACACTCGTAAAAGAAAAAAATTAAAGAAAAATATATCTATCTCACCTATGTTACAATTTTAATTAAATATTCCAAATACGTTTAATGCTACAAGGAAATTTTGTTTCGCCGTTTACTCAACGAGTTTGTTATGATTGTATAAAATTTATAATCATATCATAATGAATAATTTATCATCTTTTGCAGTATAAGCTGTCGGGAATTTCGGGCGTGCCCTATCAAACTCAAACATGCCGAAGGCAATATACGTGCGTGTACGACCAAATCCTGATAAATTACAAACTTCAGCTGCCACTTTGAACATTCCTAAATTGTTTTCGGTTTTAATTGGCGCTCAACCTTATCCTTTTAACAATATCACAGATTTTTACTTAAAATGTTCTACGTGAAATAAAAGAATGATTGTTTGGTCTTATTATTTGTGTGCTTACTCGTACAACAATCTGTGATTATAATATTTCTTTTGAACAATGTTAGGTTCACAGAAACAAAGTTGTATCTTTGGTATTTGTGGTTAGGTTAGATAGATATTTGACCAATATTTGGAATTGCAGATGCATGAAATAACTAAGGCTCAATAACGAAATGACAGTTTTACAATTGATTATGGCCGTTTTTATACTAAAATTATCTGATTTGAGCAATTTATATCTCATGAAAGTATGTCGATATAGAAATTTCAGTTTAATTATTAATTTATATTGTTATTAGATTTTTAAAAAATGAGCAATTATTATTTACGTAATTCTAATGAAATGAACACATTTCTAACATTCTCACATTAAATGTAACATTTTTTTATGTAGAAAGTATACCTATCAACGTACAAATAACAAAGTTATTTTAAAATAAAAGCTTGTAATATACGCTCATACAAATTAGGCGAGTTATGACGTCACGATTGTAGTGTTTTTAGTATGGAGCGTTTTTGAGCGACCCGCGACAGCGCCGCAAACATGTCGATGTACCTTCAAAAGTAATAGGTGCAAGTGTACTGTTGGTTCTACAATATTTCTCACCTAAAAGAGTACTTTTATTATATATAGAATTTAAAAAATTGTCGTCAACCCAATTCTCGCAATATATGTATAATATATAGGGAAAATTACCACAATATTTGTGTATCAATTTAATTGTCTGACATCGCCCAGGTTGCACTGGCCTTGAAAAAAATTACTCAGATGAACATCAATCAAATAACGTCTCTTTTTAACACTTATCTCAAAACATTACCGCAGAAACGTTACGGGCCTCAAATGCTCGCCTCGCTACGGAATATTTTCTATATTCCGTAGGTAAAAATATTTTTTGGTAAATAAAAAAGGTGAGCGATGATCGACAGATAATGTCGTTATAAATCTAATATAAATTATAACCGTGGGCGTATTAAATCTAAAAGTACCAAATGAAATTCGCCGCTAACCTTAGAACGAATGGGCAATGCGTGGGTAGCTTTCAGGCTATTTCCAATAAAAGCTTTACTTTAAGCCAAATTTAAAACATTCTGGCCAATATGTGACCATAGTTAAGAATCCGGTATATCTTACCGAGCTCAGTTGTTATTTCCAGTAAGATAATTTATACACATTTATAAACGAATATAATATAAATAATTAGTTTTATATTATAATGTTATACTTGTTTTCTTACATGCAGTAATTAAATTTGTAGATACATTAAATAATACGGCAATAAGGTCAAGTATATAAAATAAATCACATTCACTAATCCCAAACAATATTTAAAATATAGAGGTTGTCTAACCTTTTCAAATTCAACCATTTTTATATGCTCTTTGAGCAAATTTTATTACTTTACTGTATGTCTTTCTTTGAATAATGTTGTGTCTGTGTTTTTGTAAATATAGTAATAAAACCCATTCTTCATCATAAATCCGCTTGTTTCATTTAACTAGTAGATTCCATAACCATCCACTATTTCTGCTCCATCCGCTTCAAAGAAAAAGAAAATTTTACAAAATTGAATTAAAATATAAATTTGGTCAGATGCTTTAAGATGGTATCGATAAATATATAATAGAATTATTTAATGTAATGTAATGTTATTCAAAATCTAAGGATCTCTAAAGGGGCCACGCGAGATAATACTAGTAGGGACAGGCAGAATCTTATTACTGAACTCAACGGGATGTTGGATCTCATTTCCGAATGGGGCTCCAGCAATCTCGTTGAGTTCGATGTTAAGAAAACTCAGGTGTGCGCGTTCTCGGCTAAATAGTCACCTTTCCTCCCCCTTCCGACAGGGAAGCTTCAGGGCGCTACTCTTCCCGCCCATCACCTTCAGCAACATCACCTTGCTTGGTATGAACATTCGCTGCGATCTGAATACCAGAGACTACATCGAGTCCGTCATAACCACTGCCTCAAGGAAACTCGGTGTCCTGAACAAGGTGCGACGGTATTGTACCCCGGACCGACTCTGCCTGCTTTATCAGGTCAGGTCCTGCGTAGAATATTGCTCGCACCTATGGGACGGCTCCGCTCAATACCTTCTGGAAGCTCTGGACAGATTGCAGCGGCGCGCAATCCGCATAATCGGCGATGTAGAGGGAACCAACACCCTCGAGCCTCTACAACTTCGTCGTGATATCGCCTCTCTTAGCGCCTTCTATCGGATGTTTCATGGGAATTGCTCTGAAGAACTCTCCTTTCCTTTATAGAAACACACGTAAGGATCTTCGGAGCCATCCGTACACTATATCCCCCATTCCACACCGCACTAAGAAATTCCAAGATTCCTTATGTTGCCGTACTTCCTGCACTTGGAATTGTCTGGCTGCGTATGTGTTTCCTACATCCTACAACATGGGCTCCTTCAAAAGAGGCGTGAAAAGGAGAGTGGAGTAAAGTCACTATCCTATCTGTCATCTCATTTGGGCCTCTTTCACCGCTTAACATCAGGCGGGAGGAAATCATCTGAATATTATGCTAGGCCCGGCTAGCATAATATTCAATTGTTGAAGAGCCCGGTTAAAGTTCATTTCCACACTCAACCTTATTATCACTTACGGTAAGAAAAGTCAAGAGTTTTCCTATTATGTATAAAAATATTGCCTTGAGAGTCTCTACGTGTCTCCTAATAATCAATGGCTGAAAAAAATGTAACTTCGATATAATCTTAAGGTCTAATCCAAGGATAATCTAAGGATTGTAAATAAAACTTCATAAAATAAAATATGACACTTTATGTTACTAGCTTTATGAATTTATATAAATCGAAAATGCTTTGCAATGGTAACAGCTTGTAGCGACCTTTGGCCTTGTCTCGTTCCTTCATAATTTTTAATATCACTCGAAATCATGGCACAGGTGCATGCTTAATACGAATTGTCATTTCATACGCGTGAGTGTCATACTAACAAGTTTACACGATAAATGATGAATTATAATATAGACAATGTAGTCAGAATTATACAGATTGTTTCCCAGTTTGACAAATAATATATCGTCTCTGTCAGAAATGAAGATTCATTAAAAAAGATCCCTAATCAAACTAATTTATAATCGTGTACAAACTAAATTAATTATTTTTGATCCTAAGTTCAAAAGCTCAAGGTTGAGGAAAAGTTTGTTAACATATCACATGAAATACATAACCGTGTTGACAGTTACCGAAAAATTTACTTAATTTATTTAATTATAATCCGTGAAGCTTGACCACAATCTTTTTCCCCTTCTTGTCGTTGATATTGATGTTAAAACGGAGTCACGTACCCACGTTTCGTCATTGAATATCAATTTGTACGTATATCATCCGGTGTCATTACATCTCAATAAAGAATCGCAAATTATGTACTCATTGCGGATTATGGCACCTAGACCTTTTTCATTCATTTGCAAATTAACTGTAAATAATATTTAAAAAGCTGGCAACGCACTTGTGATTCCTCTGGTATTACGGGTAACCATAGGCGGTAGGTGATCTGTCTCCTTGTGTGCTCTTAATTACTTAAGAGAAATGTATAATTAGCGCCTTGCACGCATTGGCCCCAAATTGGTAACCCATCCAACAGGTTTCCATAATTACTGAAATATGGCCAAGGTCGTACAGAGTCTCTTCTGTCAAGCCTCGCTACCACACTTGAAGTATCTTAATGGTTCTCTAGCTCACAGTACGTAAAAAGTCGAAATGCTGCTTAGATTCTTTATAGATGATTTCCGAATTTCCGAGGTTGCACATTCCGAATGATTGGAATGTGCAACCTCCGTTACTTACTCATTGTGGCTCTACGATGGCTGATGATAATAAATTCAAACAGTGTAAGTATCAAGTGGAGCCGTCTCCCGTGCTTACATACCAATTTTACATACCAATTTTCATACGCAACGGTGTGCATACCTTTTTTTTTTTTTTTGTTCCCCTGGGGAAAATGCATTAAATTGCATACCCCGGCGATCCGGCGGTTATGTGGGGCTCTCCTCCCCAGAAGGGGGAGGCCTACCCACTAAAAACCTCAGGGATGGCCTTCCTCAGGCATGTAGGGAGCCCCCGGGAACATCAAGCTTCTTCCGGGAACCCCAGCCTCCGCTCCCCCGTCGACACAGGGGAGCCCTCCTCGGGGGAGGCTTACTACCTCCCCCGGTCTCCTCCACCGACGACACCCCCCGGCCACGGAAGGGGCAAACGGTGTGCATACCTAACTCTTAGAAGAAGGTTGTCCGACGGATGTAGGTCGCAGTTCATGTCAATGCCGGTGTTCCCCAATTTGCAAGATTCCTATGAAAACATACATTGTTATGCAGAAGATAGTGCAATTCCAATCTATCGGATGTGCAAAAAATTAAGTGCGACGGGATAATCTTTTAATTGATTTCAATGAGATATTGAACCTTATTTTCAAATGGGACACTGAGCACTTGATTGAGTTCAATACCATGAAAATTCAGATATGGATGGGTCATCCAAGGATTTTTGGCAAAAACATCGCCATTCGTTTTCCATCGGGACACTATACTAGCATTCCAGAGCACTATAACCCGTAGATTTATTATTGAATACTGACGTATAGTATAGATTGATAATGAGAAAGGGAGAATCATATTTAATATTTTTGCATAAAAATGTTGACTGCAAAAAAAATATATGTTTATAACAATTACTTACTATATTACTACGAGTAATAGTAATTAATTACTTACTATTACTCGTATATTATATATTTAAATATAATTGATGTTTAACACCGTTGCTCGTAATCGATGTGTTGCTGATTATACAGATTTCAGTTTACAAGATCTCCCATTACTTACTAAGAGAATAAATTTTTATAATAAAAAGGAAGTAAAAACCAAGTTTTTATTTATAACAACAAAAAAATAGCAACCAAAGATATTTTGTATCTAAAACCTTTAACTTTTTGTAAAACTACTCGTAAGTAAGTTTAACGTTCACAAACACTCTATTATATAAATAATCATGCATCACAAACTTCTTGTGGTAAACCTAATACGTACTATTTTCATTGTACTTTCAATAATTATTACAACAATTAGTAGATTAATCAAATAGACATATTATTGCCTAATTATACTGTTCTTAATTACGCATAATGATATTGATATTATAGCCATAGAACGCTCGTAAGCTATTGAAAATTACTTACTTGACTGACAAATAAATTTCGTGTGAATTTTCAATATAGATGGTATTCTAATTCACTATATCATAATATGAACACAAAGTATCAATAACTTTACCGTACTCGTTAGAAGAACACGTCACACACACATTTGCAACATTCACAAATGAGGCAAAATTCGTTTCGTTTTTCGTCAGCCTCGATGAGTACCTATTACCAATCTGGTATATTAATAAAGTATGCTATAACTATACTCGGTATCTCCTTCTCTCACTCTTCACTAGCCTTCTTCATATTTTAACTTCATTTCACCACTACATTTTTTACCACTAGATGGAAAGAAGTCACTTGGTTTAAAAAAAAAATTGTGAAATGTCATCGATTAAAATAGAATTCTGAATGTTATGCATGGTTGTAGATTTTAATGTCTTCTATCTTGAATATCAAATCATTTCTGAACTAAGAATTCCGAAACTTGCAATAATAAATTTAAAAATAAATTGAATAAATTAAAAATAAAATGTTTAAATAAAAATATTGTTCAGGCAAGGAATTCTGTTAATCAATTTGACCAAGATAGGATTTTGGGTTCTCATCTGATAGCCGCAAAGAAAACCTGGGGTTGGCATATATCGCTTAAGTTGTAATTTGGAATCCTTTTATTCATATTTTTAAGTTCATAGGGTGTTCCGTATTTAATGTTTTTCCTATTTCAGCAATAAACGTAAACCATTGAATATGCACTATCTCGTTGGCTATAGAAATAAGTTATGTTTAGGTGTTCGAAAGACATACCTGCGAGGATATTAAAGTCAATTGCTACGTATTGGTTCGATTGAGTGACGCCGAGATCTTGTTTACTACCGGCAGGATCCTTCGATTTATGTCCTTCTGTTCTGCGCTTGTAATAAACCAGATAACTCGATTTATAGCTGCCATGGCGGCTATATTGTTGCATAGACTGTCCGTTAGCTATAAAATAATAAATGACAAAGGGATTTGCCTTCATGTCTTGATATATTGTAATTGAAGATGATATATTGACGTTTTTAAAATATTTAAAGTATGTACGGTATTACACACAGTATTCAATATAAAAATAAATAAATGATTGTGTAATATTCTGTACGACTGTATTAAATTATGTATAACAAGACGTATTGAAGTTGTTGGCACAACTCTTCTTGTACTGTATTTAGATTAGATCTATCTAGATTAGCCATTTTACACTATTTTACAAAACAGTGACAGAACAGTGCTTTAAACAATACACCAATCTAACTTCTACCGATAATAGCCCAAATCATTCACAATTTAATTAATACACGTTTGACAATCAACAGTTAATCTTTTCTTAATCTGACCATAATTTGTAGTTTAAATATTTCAAATCTAGGTTAAATGATGGACAATTCATTCATCAGCTCTTTTAAAGTCGGAAATGTTGATTTTGATAAATTTTGAGATTACCAATGCACGGTACTTCTACTGAAAAGTATGCAGTCCATTTTTTTTTAATATATCACCGAAAAATTTTATAATACGATCCATGACGATCTCTTATTACACTTTAACTGCAGCTTCACTCCTTTTACACAAAAATATCTTTATGATTCTATATAACGCCATAAAACCATCAGTGATACTGAATGATAAGTACGTTGTACCTTTTCAACCACTTGCGGAGATTATTTAAAACTATGGTTTTGTTTCTTACTTTATATTTTTGCTTGTGGCAATGCACTTTTATTGTGAAATTTTTATAATTAGTAAATGGAATATCTAGCCAGGCTGCATATTGAAACACTCTAACTACTTATAGAGTTGAATTTGACCTGTAAATAGACAATAAGCAATGACACATTTGTACAGTCTATTTACTTAATTACTTATTACTCGGTGTACATTACTGATTTTATTCAACCCACTCACACAACAAAAGCACTTGATATAATTAACTAAATATTATTAATTACAATATTTTTGTATTATCTCAAAATAGAATTAAGACAGTAAACCTTTGAACGTACCAATCTGATTTAATATAATACACACGTACCGAATCCGAAATAATTATAGAATTGATATATTTTGAGCCAGACTAGACTATATACTTACAAGTAACAATTCTGTAAAGTTCATATCACTGATTTACCGTTATGTGTCTGCATAAAGTAATGTTTAATCTACTGTATAAAACACATAGATTAGAAATATTTGCTTGCGAATCATGAGTGTATCTTTACTAGTTTACTGATTCATAATCAGGCCGAAAGTTGCATACCAATTTCAATGCAACATAAAATATTTAAGCAAACTATACTTAGACATAATTACGAATTAAAATAAATTTCATGCTACATTCCAAAAAGGCACTTTACACAATTTAATGTTGATAGTATAGTATAACTGAATAAATAAACATAAAAGTTTATACTAAAACAGGTTGAGGTAGCTGAATATTTAATTATTATAAATGTTGGAGGAAAATGTAAAAACATATCCTGTTAAATTATAATGGAGGAGTTTGTCTTTTGTTATAGGAACTTATTATCATATTACAGGAGTCAGGTACATCAAACGCATATATATACACAAAGCTCGGCCACGAAAAAAAACTTTTTAGTACTACTATATTTGTATAGCTAGATATTTTTTCCATGTCAGACACAGAATAGAGAACAATTTGTTAGTGTGTTATATAATAAAATCAACTGACTTTTCTCATGCACTACCTTTAATCCAAGTCTTTTTCCTAACAATACAGAAATACCAACTCGGAGCATTTATTTTGTAGCGTACTGCATGTTTATTTATAACTAGCTGTGCCCGCAACATCGTCCGCGTGGAATGTAATAAAAAAAATAGTTTTTTTAATGAAATATTATTTTTGTTTTTGACATTTTGTTCTAAAATAAAAATAGCTTAAGTTACTCCTTATTACATAAGCTATCTGCCAGTGAAAGTCCCGTCCAAATCGGTCCAGCCGTTCCAGAGATTAGCTGGAACAAACAGACAGACAGACAAAAATTTTAAAAATATGTATTTTGTTATGTGTACCGTATATACATTCATATGTATGTAGTAGAAAGCAGTTATTTTAATATTACAAACAGACACTCCAATTTTATTTATATGTATAGACTTTTTTGTAAAATAGTTTATAGAATAAGAAATTAACAAAATAGGAAAATAGAATATGATAAAATATACCAAAACTTATGAAAAGGTTAATTTCTTTATGAAATTTCTTTCAACCCACCTGTGGGACGCAGCGTGTACTAATAAATTAAAATATGAAAAATGAACATATAATTTAAATAAAATATTGTGCTTATTATGCTGAGTCAATATTATATTATAATCTTATTATATGTATAAGAGTATATTTCTATCTTTATAAACATTTGAAAGATACACGTTTTAAACGTCCAATTATTTAAAAAAAAAATGTAGCTCAACTTCCACAGCAAAAGGTTATTAATTGTAAATAAAAAAAAAAATTGAAAGTTGTGTTTATGCTTTCTAGAGTTAAATTAATATTGTTATAGCTGTCAATTTCCAATTTTTTTTAAAGAATAATCATTATTAATCTAATATGAAGTATAAAAACTGTACAATTGTATGCGCGTTTTTTTACGTAGTCGGTTTTATTCAGCTAATTTTTATTTTCAGACAGGATCTATTTAATCTAATAAAATGAAACTTAAATTGTGGTAAACTATATCTAAATCAAAACAGTGATTTTAAGAAAAACTGCAAGAATGAGATTTTTTATACATTTCTGCACTGTTATCGCTCTGAGCAAAAAATAGTGATTGATGATAACATTACTGCGTAGTTAACAGAAAATTCATTTTACGAGCTAGTGATAGATTTCATTTTTATACCCCTCGATGAAAAAGTTCTACAGAGACATAAAAATCGCATATTTATTAGTAACTAACTTTACCGGGTTTCCGCATTTATGCATTTTAGATTAAAAAAGTAACGTAACTATTTAACACAATTTAGCAAGCATGAATACTAATACATATTAGATCTTTATTCAATTCCAAGTTCGCACAGAAGTACTTATAGCTTCTTTATACACAATTACGTGTAAACTCAAAAATTATAAAATAACAATCGGCACCTAAACCGTCTGTTAGGTAGTCCCAACTGTATTCCCCGTAGAACACCTGACAGGTATTAAGTTAAAGAGACAGTTAATTTTAAAGAATGATACTAAAGTGCCATTCTAACCCCACAGGGAGCTATTTCATACCAAACTAAATTGGACGACTCGTAGACTTGCTCCAACCTTAACTTTTGTACTTTGACATCTCAGATAGGTTATGTACTTGTGTATTTATGCTTACTTTAAGGATTTATGGTATCTGAAGAAAAATGTAATGGAAAAAATAGCTGGCGTGCCTTTTTAACATATAAACTAACTCAATATTAATAATATTCAACGTACATTGTAAACACAAATAAAAATGTATTTATGCTCTAATTGTTTAGTACGAGAATGCATTGAGATATTACTTACTTACAAAATAAAGATGTGTTCAAAAGAAAAGCACTAAACGAAATAGAGTAACAAATAGGACATTAGAACATAAGCGAACTGAATTAAGAATTACTAAATAGTAAAAAAATATGTGGTTACTTTTTTTTCTTATAAATAAAATTATCTTTATATTACCAAGTTCTTCGTAATTTAAAAAATGTAACGAATATTATTTTAGTTAGTAATGGGTCACAAAGTGAAACTAGAAATTTAATCAGTACTGAATATAACAGTAAAAATCACATAAATACAATTTCACTAAAGTTTCTGTGTAATTAACACATTATAAAGATTTTTAAACGTACCTTTTAGAAATAAAGTATGTTTATCTTAAAAAATAAAAAATAATATAAACAGACTTCAAAACTATATCTAGATGGTTGGCTAACAGCAATTTTAAGTATAACTATGAAATATATTTTTTCTTGCATTTTTATCCTTTATATTACGAAAAACTATATCAAATGAAATCAAAAATTTATTCTTCAAATAGGATTTTACAATCACTTTTGAATGTCAAAGATGCTACGCCATTGGTTCACAAGTCTACGGCGGGAGACCTTGTACTGAAAAGAACCAAAAAGTGCATTTTTTTTCTCCCTGTTCATCATTAAAGAGTCGTCAGTTGGAAGCCGGCTTCAGATACGCAGTCTGAACCCAACCTCCGATACAAGTTAAAACAACTAACAAATATATTATATTAACGTCACAAGAGTCACATCGCATTAAACAAATCTGATATGTATATGTCCGGTACAAAACAGAAATATTATTTATTATAGAATCATAAAAATTATATATCGCAAAATTTACATCCCAGCATGTTTAATCATTCAGGAAATTAAAAATTGTAAAAATTATATCCAAGCATTTTAATCATTCAAGAAATCATTGACCTTGTAATAACCTTTTTTCATTGGAATATTTTTAATATGTGCTTAAAACGGTAAAGCAGTATTTTTTTCTGGAAGTGTGTTATAAAAAGTTACACATTTCCCTAAGCACGAACCTCTAGTTTTTTGAAGCCTGTATGTGGGAACGGCATGTTTATTTTTATTTCTCGTGTTTAAATGATGAATTTGAAAATTTGTATTAAATGTATCGTAGTTCTTATAAACATATATTAAATTTTCATAAATATATTGACACGCTAATGTCATTATATTTATATCATTAAGTAAATCTCTGAGTGATTCTCTCTGTTTTATATTAGAGATAGCGCGAATTGATTTTATTTTGATAATAAACATTTCAATATTCATACTTGTATAATCGTTCAGAATAAGGTCTTACTAAAAATATTTCCCTTATTTCACGTCTTTCATTATCTACAAAGTCGTAGCAACAATTTAGTAATACGCGCCAACTTTTACTATAAACCTAACCATCTGTACCAACTATTACCCGTAATTGGAAACGTAATATTACTGACGCCCGACTGTCACCAAAGGCTCAGACCTGAAAACAAATTGAAACTACTATCAGCGGTATACTTACGTTTGCCAATTTATCAAGTTGTGATTTATTACGTTGTATCATTCATAGCATATTATAACAGTTTTGATAAATGTTTACTCCCGTTTTTGTTGCTGGATTAAGCGTATTTGCGAGGTTTCGGACAAAAGACACAATTGGCTGGCTTATGTAATATAATGATATTCAACCCGTCGTCATCAGTAATAGAGTTGTTAAAATATATCAGGCAATTTATATGCATGTTATCAAGCGTTGAATGGTGTAATTATTATATAATGATACAGCTTATGGCTCTTATCTATGTGTCTATTTTGCCGTTACTGAAGTGCGTACCTTCAGCGACACATTTACGTTTTGATGGCAAACCTTCCGAAATATTAATACCTCGCTTTTTATCATCATGTTAAGAGTATAGATCATGTTATATGAGTTAAAGTATTCTTGAATTCATCTACAATAAGTAGTTTTTTTGTTTTTAAAGAAAATATATAAGTAATTAAACTTATTTTTTAACAAAATTTCATAAAATCCATCAAGATTTCTAAATTAGATGTTACGTAATTATTAATAGTGAATACTATCAACATAGTTGTGATGCTGGTGGAAATTCTGCCTAAGTCAAAAGAAATGTAGTATATTTTTTTATATTTAATCATTCATAGGTATCTGTATATCAGATATAAATAATATCTAAACAAGAAAAGAAAACTGAAGAAAAGAAATAACTAAGCATAAAGTTAACGAATTAAATATAAAACTTACTTTATGCAAGTGTACTTAAAGTAAGTTTTTAATTTAATTACTATAAAGTAGGTACTTTGTACGGTGGACAATGTTCTCAAAACGTTGGCAGCATTGTGACGTTATACGGTAGTGCTCAGTCGCTGCAAAGTAACTTTTCGTATGTCATATTTTTTCTTAACAAATAGACATATAGCCTACCTGATTCTGAATAGTTACTGTGAGATTTGCAGCAAATATATAATGTGAATTATCAGTACCCACTAATTTCAATGCACAAAAAACTGCGCATTCGAAAAAAGCCGTACTCTACAGCTACGAGTATGTGACAGCCGATCTAGTCGAAGACAGTTCAATGTCAGTATTCTGATCTCATACGTGCTTATTTACAAAGAACTAAGTTTAAGGCTATGAGCGGATCCCCGCTGTTATGTTGTAATTGTACCAAACAATATTCACATATTTACAGTGATTGCACAATACTTATATATGCCAAAAATTGGTATAATAATAGCTTTCTTATAATTCTGTGCGTATAGTTTCTAAATCATTAACTTCCCAACACTTTCTAAAAGTAACCTATACATTTTCGGCATTAACGATTTGTTACTGCCTAATTAATACATGTTTGTATATGATAAAACGTTCGAGTAATAACATTAAAAATTAAAAGGCCCCGAACGATAAATAAATTCACAATTTGACTGACAAATTGAGTCTCTTGTTCGATTGAAATAAAATCGTCCCACAATTTTGCGCACGTTGCTCCATCGAGGGTAAACATAAAATGTAACGAGGGACAAAATCAACAAGCACGTCTATTTTCATTGCGATATTCAACATACAGAATGCAGGATTCGTACATTTACGATCATTCGTGTTAACTTGGTAAAGGTCAAATTCCAACCTTTGCTAATTCTGCATCATCATGGTTTTTCATGTCGCTGGTTTGAAAAAAAACAACCATATCAATCATTGCTGACGACCTCCATAGTCGAGTGGATAGTACACCGGTTTCAAGGTGTCGCCATCTCTGAGGTCCCGGGTTCGAATACCGGTGGGGGCAGATGTTTGTGTGATGAATTTGGTATAAAAATATTTATATATGTATGTCTATCCGTTACCCTAGATCCCATAGCGCAAGCCTTATAGAGCTAAGTTTGGGCTAGCCTAATTGGTGTAAGTGTAACAAATATATATAATATATATATATATATATTGCAAACGTAAAATAACATCATTCCCTAATAAAGTATTATGTGGTTGAAATGTTAAAATCTTATTAAGTAAAAACAGAAACTAATATACCTAGAGTCATATTTAGGTATGGATGTGAGTCCAAGGGTATACTAAAGTGTTAAAGAATGAAAAGAGAGTACAGTTTATATATAAAAACAACAATTCGTTGGAATATTTCTTTCGATACAGAATTAATATTAATTATATGTATATATAGTAATTTCATATATTATGTTTTTATTAACAAGAACATAAATATTATTATTTGTAAATTTATTTTAAGTTGTTTATTTTGAGATGAGCAACTCTAGAATAGTATTAGAATAGAGTATAATAGGAAAACGTGAGGATTAGTCACTATTATTAAATAATACAATCCATAAGACAAGAAATAAAACATGATAAAGACACGGACCACGAGTCGATGAAGAATAAATTTAGATGAATAAAAAATTATAAAAACTTCACAGGAGTCTAGATTTTTTAATAGATAAGTAATAACTTTCTCCAGGCTTTTTTATTACGTGAGTGACGTAGTAAAAAGAGAAAAAAATAAAAAAAAACCAATTAATTTTAATATCTAATGTGAGTCAGTGAAATCGATCATATAAATACGAAAGTAATTATATAAGTAATATAATATAAGTATAATATAAGTGCTGTCTTAGTGTATTATATAATAATGCCTAAACTACTCCGCCTAAAATGATGATGATGAGAATGAAATGACAGGAGTCTTGGCAAATATTACAATATGATGAAGTTTGTAGATAATTTTCCATTATCGTTCTAATTATCTATTAACTACTTTATTAAATAAATGGCTGACAGCAAAAAGCGAAGAAGCACTATGTTCTTGTGTGTGTGTGTGTCTGTGATTGTGACAAAGTATTCAGTTTTTCATAATGTGCCTTTGTTAAACGATTTATTTTTAAAGGGGAAGTCCCAGATAGTGAAATTACTTAGTAGTATTATCGCTATAAACACATTTTATATATCGGTATGTTTGTTAAATGTGCAATTTTTACAATATTCAAAATGAAAGGTTCAGTTTGTGAAATTACAGTCAAATGCATAATACTATTAACATTTCATTATTAATTTTTACCTATTACATAACCGTTTCCCTTATTTCTTTAATCAAAAAGATATCAAATTAATTACTTTCTACATATACGTTTATAAACATGAACCTGAGTAATAATATATATTTAGGTCAGCAAAAGTAGTTTTCTCAAAATTTGTCAATTTATACAAAATTCTGTAGAAAAAATAAAGCCTGTTATTTCAGATTTCTTTTAATTAAAAATTAAGTAGTTACGAATTTCAACTTTCACCAAAACTTGCACTGTAGGGTCAAAAGTTTATGCAATAGTAAATATTTTCTATAGCTCTTAACTTAAAATATTAATAAAGTTATATGTACAAACGAAAGCAGAGTAATTCCATATGTACCTATTTTTCGTTATCTCTATGAATATACTACAATTGAGCGGAACTTAAATGCGGCGGGGTCAGAGCAATCAGAAGGAATGACCAGAGATGAACGGTCTTTTCTTAAGTCATCATATGACGTTGAGCGCGAACGGAGACTTTCTCAATTTCCGGAGGCGCTCCCGCCGGATACGGCCAGTGATTTGCCACCTCCGGCTCGCCGCACCGTTGAGTCCTATAAACAATTCCCTTCAAGCATTTTCCTTGAAAAAAGTAAGCATTTTTTGCCACTTTTAAGCACAACGTTATTTCTATTCAAATTGGGGCTGTAACGTCTTAGAGCCTACGATGAATCATGACGTAAAACATTTGATGCTTGAAGGCGTTCAGCTTGATTTAATATTTGAATTATAAACATATTTTTTATTGTTATTTATCGACAAACAAGCAGACTGTAAGTGGTTACAGATGCCTTTAGTACAGGTGTATGTGACATTGGAAGCAAATATACTCCCCCACAAAAACCCATAAAAGCGAAAACAGATTAGGTGCAACAAAAATAGGTAAGAAGTAATACAATCATAATAATTAAAACTTTTTCGATTGAGACGTCTACTGCTAAACGTAGGCCTTCTCCGATAATATTCACAATAATCAAAGTAATTTTAGACTAAGATACTTAGTGTTAGAACAAACTCTATAAGACAACTAGTTTTATATTTATAAATTGACAGCATCCTCCTACACTCCGTATTAAAACAGACAAAATGAAACCTTACATATTTTAAGACCAAACCTTCATGTAGATATTTAAAGATTAATAAAATTGACGGCTTTTATTAAATTTTTACTCGACAAATTCCACTTTATGCCGGAAATTTTCGAAACTGCCATACTCAGTTACAGTCACTTTTCTAATAAATCTTGAGTGACATTCGATTATGCTCGATCACGAGAATGAAGTCGGACCATCAACCTGTAGGATCGCAGGAAATCGGGACGTCATAGTGATTCCACAACAGCCACCGGGCACATGTCACACGAGTATTGTTGCCCAAATGAAATGTCAATCTTTCGCAGCTCTAGCGATATATCATGTCGCCATCATGGCCCTAGTTTCCCATTGTTTACGCAAAGTATTGAATAATACTCAGGTTTAATGTACTCCTTGTTTACCTCAAAGCGTTGAATAAACAAGATACTTTCATTATAACATAATGTCTTGCCGATAATAATGGTTTTTGTTATAAAATTGTACAATTCCCGTAATTTCATTACCTATGTCAATAGATATTACACTTAATATTTTCAAGTAATTCAATTAACTTCCTAAAATTGAAGAGATATTCGAATAAATCAAACACAATATAAGATTTACTGCAATAAATGTGACATTTTTTATTAAATAAAATATTAATATAAACGTACAAAAAGAAAGATCTTTACAATTTTATTTATACGCTCGTACAAATTGAACAACTTTAACACCTCTTCAATGTAGTTTTTGTTTCAACTTATTGTGTGTAGCTATGTAGTTTAAAGTAAACTTTGCAATATAGCTCACCTATAATTTTCTTTTTTGAAATGAAATGTGTATGTAAGCATACATACGACTATATTTGTATTATGTATGGTTGCCCTAATTTATTTATTATAATAAGATTGTAAAAGTAGATGGAAAATAGGATTTAAGAAATAGACCTAGGATTTTTATACCTGTTCGTCTCGAGGAAACTATCCCAATTTCGGACCTGATGTTGTAGCAATTTTTTTTCCTTGCTCCTATTTTTAGACGTCAATTTTTTTGAAGTTGTTGTAAAAGTCTATGCTGAATAAATTATTACGATTTTGATTCCTTTGTAGGTACTCTTTAAATTTTAAAACTCTTTGAAAATTAAGATTTTTCAAAATGCTCTCGTAGATTTTTTTACCATGACGTAGGACGTAATGTCAAGCAAGCGTATCGCAACCGTAAAAAAATAACCGTAATGTAAATTTTTTTTAGGTATGGCTGTTGCTGCGACATTTACATCACTCAAAAATTGTTTTTAGTTAATTAATTACTCTCGTTAAGTTTGTTTACATTATTTTTAACAAAATTTTTATCACGACTATTTATTTAATCTTATATATATATATACAAAGAATGAATTAAACAAAATACTTTATCCTCATTCTTTTCATAGTACTGGAAACTTTACATTTTATGGAATTGGCACCATACTAAAAGAGCCTTAATCTACGCAGACACACGACGCCTATGAATTTCTTTTGTGTTCAGAAAAATTTATTATGAGAACAAAAGGACAAGTGGTTACATCTCCACATCCGGGCGCAGTCAATTTTGATTTTCCTTGTCTGATTACGCATTGCCGAAGATTTATCCATTGTGTCAAAAAATCTGTATTTCTGTTCAATTTCTAAAATGGATCACATTTCATTCCACTTTAATTTGAAATGAACAGAATTCATCACTCCAGTAACCAAATTATTTCACATAATAATTTCTACGTGATATATTATATAACTTTCATTATATCGTTTTTCTTGTTATAGGTTCTTATAATCAATTTACAAAATTAATTATATTATATATTATTTGGTCGAGCCCACAATGTTTTGAAAGCATGTCAAAAGTTTCCTTTGTAAGCGCTACGAGTTTATTAGGGAAATTGCTTATGAAAATAAATAAGTACTTACACTCGAAGTGGACTACTTCAAATCCAGGTATAAATTGTTGATATTGGAAACCCTTCTAAAACATAACACAGCTGTGTTTGCTCAAATTCCTGTTTTTAGTCTTTAATTACGGGTTCAAGCTGGCATATTTGTCACTATAAACATAAATGGGCAGGGTAGATGAGGGTGTGCATGTGTCCTAATTCAACCGTAGCTCGTTAATTATTTACTACAATACATCGGGTCAGGGTACCTTCAAGAAGTAGGTTCTGGTAAGATAATTGCTTGTTCACTTTCCTACCATAGTACACCGCATCAATTAAGCGTAATAATATGAGTTTTGATAGTCCCTTTGTATGTTATAGTTTATTATATTTATACTTCTTATAAGTCTATTTCTTAGACAGTTTGTTCATTACATATCATGGCATAGAGGTAGAAATACAAACAAATGTATATAATAAAAATTCAGTCTGACCAAGCTACATTAAGCATATTAGTTTATATATAAGCATATTAGTCTATATGGACCACACAACCTTTATACAACCGAGATATGAGTTACCCACCCTCCGAATCGGCGAAACATACTATATGCTGCTCGAAATAGAATACTTGATAGATGTGGAGTTGCCAGCACCATGCAAACGGATGCGTTTTGTTTTCTCTAAAACACGTGACACATACAATGTAAACACTAAAACACTTTAAAATACGTAGTACATTTCTGACAGGTTGAATTTTAGATATTTGAACAAACCGTTTTGTTAGCCCTAATTATGCATTCATTTGTTTTGTTTTTTGCATTATTATTTACAAATTGAATAATCGTCCATTCGTGTTATGCTGTGGGAGGCAGGAGAGATAGCTGTACTGATTCTTGGACTGAAAAGAACATAGAAGTTGTCATCCGATTTTGATAGATCATTACATGCTTGCACATTTACAAGGTTTGGGACTAAGAAGAGATCATGTTTGTATGAAAATGAAACGAGTGTCCATTTTTTTTTTTCAAATTAATGTATATTAATATACTATTACTTGTGTATTTTTAGTGGAAACAGATGAAATGCTAAGATCGATAGTAACACTAGTCGTAAGAGCGTAACATATTGTGGTGCTGTAGCAAAACGGACGGGTGGATAACTAACGAGTGCTGTCACCGGCACACTCTGCGGCGCTGGACGGCGGGGAATTAATGAGGCTAGGCCGCGGCCGCTGCCATTCTTCGATCGCTACTCTGCCGATGACGTAGTAATGGTCTAAACATCGACGTATATAGATTCTGCATCTTGTTTTCAGAGTTGCGTGATAACTCTGACCTGTATGCATCTGGATTCGGTGGGTACCTGAATTATATTAGTTCAGTATCGTTCAGTTCGCGGGCAATATACCGGACCCAATGCCATTTAAGGTCCGCACTTCTTCATTTCTGATTTGATCGTGTAGATAAAGTCCAAGCATACCCTCTATTGCCCATTGGATGATTTTAAAACAAAGATATTTCACAAAGAAAATTATTTTTTAAGAAATGTAGAACTGGTTTAAGTTCTTAGCACAGGTCTAAAATTCGAGGTGTAACCAATGTTCACAAATTTGTCACTATACACATGGCTATAAGTCTGACTTTATATATTAACCTTAAGACCGCCTCTGTTAGTACACCTTATGGAACTGGAAGCATATGCCAAAAATTGATGATCATTTTGATGATTGTAAAAATCAATTTGCAAGGTAAAATACAAAACGAACTCTGTAATTTTTTATAATACCAGAACTATTATCACGAGGTGTCATAGTATGTAAATTAAATTATACCACTAAATAACTACTTACATCTGATATTCTATTAAAATAAGCACCCAAACGTTGCCAAATTTTAATATATTTCAGTGAAGTAAGGGCGAGTTAACCTCCTTTAATATAAATCTCTAAATGTTATTGAAATATACATTATATATTAAATATTCACCGAACGTTTCACCGTGGCTTCGTTCATTAGTCTCTTGCGTAAAAGGAAATCCTTGAAAACCGATAAACTTTCAATAAACAAGTGGCGTACGAACACAGTTTAGTAAGGATATCATCGACAACTCCAAATACATTACTTGCTCGATTTCCGTAAGCGATCGCTATTCATATTTCTTTTGTAAGATGTTGATGCCGCATACTCGGAACGGAGAAAAAGCTCAAATTGTTTCCAATATCGTTTACGAGTATTTGACACTCCATTGAAAAATTGCTATAGCATTCAGCTCAACGTCTGAAAAAATAGATTATATTTGCTTTCCCGTTAGAAATATATCAATTTACCTGTTCAGTAAGCAAATTTGGAACTACAAATACTACCATGCTATTATTGGTTAATAATTGATAGTTTGATATGACTTATCGTTAATGATTGCTCGAAAGCAAATTTAAACACGACATTAGCGCTACCATATACTAATTCAAATTAGCCAAATTTTCTTAAATTTGGTGCAAACTGCGACAACACCGCCGTCTTCGATGACACTGAGAAGGCTGAATGCCTGGCCAACAGTCTCGAGACTCAATCTTCGCCTAATACGCTTCCGATTCTTTCTGAACACGCCAAACTAATCGACTCCGAAGACGAAAAATTCGCATCCATTTCTCCCACGGTAAACTAATCAGGGATAAAAATTATTTTTTTTTAACTTAAATCTTTGCCTTTTAGTTACTATCTTTAATAGTGTCATACCCTACTGATTGCTTCGCGACCCGTGAAAAGAGGCCAACGTAATCGAAACCCTCAAGCGCAGTAAAGACCCAACCCTCCCCTCTAACTACAAGAATAAAGACCTACTTAAAAATACTAAGATAAGCTATGAAGCTCTATCTTAACGAGTTCTTCTGCACCGCCTTAAAGTCTTCTTCGAAAATAACCACATTCTCCCCGACGAGCAGTTTAGCTTTAAGGCCAAACATGTACTCCCGAAGTACACCACATTGCGGACCACATCCTTGACCGTGAAACACCGTGGCACTCTTCATTCCCTGACGAACCACTCCTTCCACAACATCATTGTTCCGAAAAGGGAGATGCCCGCTTGTACCCGCAATTGTTATATTTATTTGTGTAATTATATGCGTTTTTACTTACCAGACAGCACTTGCGCCGTTGCTTGTATTGTCTTTGTGTACTAATGTGCCCTACCATATGTTTTTATAAATATATACCATATATTATATTATGATACTTGCAGTGTAATTAGGTGAACCACTTTCTAGTCCAGTCTGCAAGACACTATATATTTGTTGCTTGTGTTGAACCGTAAGTGATATAGTTAAATAAAGCCGTATATAAAGCACTGTGATATATTTCCGTAAATATGCAATTATTAATCCGAATTAATACTGCTGAAAAATGCGACCGAGATAAATCCGTAGACAGTAACGTATCGTATGTCAAAATCTTTTTTTTTATTGCCCTTCTTTTTCCACGGTCCGGATGTTGTCAGGGGTCATAAATCCTAAACAATCATAGAAGGAGCCGACTCTCCCCCCATCCTATTCGGGCCGAATCCCACGAGGATCCGTATTCGCTCCATTATTGATTTCATTTTACGTGAACAATATTCCAAAGTCACCTTCCGACGCCCATCTCGCCCTATTGCGGACGATACCTTTAAGGCCTCAAAATTTTATAACAGTGTAAACTACTCCCACTGGCCGTTAAGGCCCTTGGCCAAAGTGTTGACGTTGATAAGAGTGTAGCAATGTCGTTTACTGGAGAGAACCGAAGAGAAAACGAAGCCTCGCCTCGGGCGACACTCTAGTCATAGATATAACCGGTACAGATATATATGTATCGGGTCACTTCTCACCTCCCACAACACGGTGATCTTAGCACTGAGACAGTAAACGCTCAGTTTACATCCTGAGCTACTATTCTTTAAGTTTTTTCTCCATAATAGGGTAGACGACTACAACTGATTATGGCCGTTTTTATACTATAATTATCTGATTTGAGCAATTTAGATATAATGAAAGTATGTCAATATAGAAATTTCAGTTTAATTATTAATTTATATTGTTTTTAGATTTCTAAATAATGAGCAATTATTATTTACGTAATTTTAATGAAACGAACACATTTCTAGCATTCTCACATTAAATGTAACATTTTTTTATATAGAAAGTATAACTATAAACGTACAAATAACAAAGTTATTTTTAAATTTGTTTATACGCTCATACAAATTAGGCGACTTTACTGAGTTATGACGTCACAATTGCAGTGTTTTTAGTATGGAGCGTTTTTGAGCGACCCGCGACAGCGCCGCAAACATGGCGATGTATCTTCAAAAGTAATAGGTGCAGGTGTACTGTTGGTTCTACAATATTTCTCACTTAAAAGAATACTCTTATTATATACGGAATTTAAAAAATTGTCGTCTACCCAATTGAGGGCAGAGATTTGTTGATGAACACTTCTAGTCCGCACTAGCAATATCTCCCACCCGTACAGAAGTACTGCCTTGAGTCCGCACTAGGATTTGTTTCGTACTTTTATACGCACTTTTGATTGTAATCTTGATTGGTCGACAGCAATTATGGTGCTGACCCAAACGGGTTGCAGATGATAGACGATGTGTCTGCGATAAGAATATACTTTATCTATTTGAAGAAAAATTATTATTAGTTTATAAATTACTAATAAAATCGGTAAAAATCTGTTTCATATCTCTACATCGCCAACCAAATACTAGACTATTTCGTAGTTCAACCATAAGTGAATTTGGGAATTACTTGGTAGTTAAGCCGCTGAGAAGCCAAACAATATTTTCACCAAAAGTTTTCTAAAGAAGGAATCAATCTAATTATTACTAGAGATTGACCACAGATTTCTCATTGTTCACTTAATTCCATATTTATTATAAGTAAATAATTGTACACAAACCTGCCTGTCTGATAAACTGCAATATCATTCTATGTAAGAATTCAGTTAGTCATTAGCATAATAAGAAGGTACTGCCATGCTGATATTTCAGAAGGAACTATAGGTAGTTAAATAGTCAGCACATAGTTCTAGAGTGCTACTCGGCCGATATCGCTACTAAATACCGAACACAGCTGCCGCAAAGCTCTTAGTCTTTAGCGAATGTTCTATTTGTATCACCGTTGCCGATTCATGGAATTCTCGGCATTTGAATTCGACACTAAACTAGCGATTCTATTGTCTTCTACGTAGACACAAATCATTATTCGATGACATTATCCTAAATTCAATCTCGATTCATTTTTAAATGCAAAATAAATTAATATATAATTTGCTTTTCTTTGCATATGAAAGGGACTCTTTTTGTTTTTATTGCTATTGATATGTATATAAGGGTCCGCTTTGATGATAAATTGTAAAGTCACTTTTCGTTTTAATATTAGTTACAGTAAGTACGTTTGCTCATAAGACAGTCGTACCAACCTCCACAAAAATCATACTGCACGTTGCCAATGTGTCACATGTAAGATGTGATGATAATAATGAATATTAGGTGAAGGTTAGTTCCATAGCGCTAGATTATTCCTTATCTACTCAAATTTTATGCTAGCTTTTCACTATAGAATATGACGTATATTGCATTCCGAGTTTTTTAATTTACCATCCCTAACATTTGCCTTGCCACGGCAAAAAACGCTAGCGATAGATATTGATATAGCGATAGATAGAGCGCTAGGATAATACAAATGTAATTATTCTGCACACTGTTGGATATATGTTAATTTAGATTAAACTTTACAACTAATCTACATAAAATATATATATCCCATAGTATAAAGGATAATTGCATTTATATATACATACATATACATATGTACATATTGTATATATCTCAAGATTGTATATATATCATATTAAAAAGCCAGCTTAGAAAAGATTACATACTTTTAACAGAATACTTCATCAATACAGATTGCATTCATTATACGAGTAATACAGGACAGGATAGAAGAGCAAATTTAAACGCTTCTGTATTTTCTGCGATAATTTTATTTATTAGTAAAATAATGATATACAAGAAAATATTTTCTTAATTAAATTATTTATTATTCGAATTTATAGATGGATATATATTATTATTAAAAACTATGATATTTTGTTTTGCAATTACAGAGAATAGAATAATAATAATAATATTCTATTCACTGTAATATGTCTGTTTGTAGCTTCATATAAACAGGCTTAATTATTATTCTGTTTTAGAAAAATGAATAATTAAACATACCTAGTTTACAGACAAAGGTAGCAAAGACCATCTGTGGTTTAGTAATTTAAGTTTTCGTAGTGAAAATTAATGTTGACGTGTTGCTGGCCGTCAACTGCAAAGAAACTCAAAGCTGAATGTGAAGTCGACTAAACCGTAATAGGTCAGCATGGTCATTTAAAGCCTTTACCGAATTAATATAGTATGATGGGGAAATATATGACTTGGTGATAAAGTTGGTAATGATGATGATCCAAATGCATAATTCGGAAGCTACTTCAATCATTCATTTACAATATAACAAACCATAATAGCTATATGTGGCTATATGGGTGTGGATGTGTATGTATAGTTGTATTTAATAATACAAATATATGTATGTGTATTTTTCTATATGTATACTGTCTTATTTATGTTTATTAATTACACACAGTATTAAACCCGTGCAGTTCCAACCCGGGTCTAAAGAAATTTCTTACAGAAATATACAGTATACTTTGCTCATTGTTGAAAATGTATCCTTAAATGTGTGTGTGCAATAATAAATAAATATGTTTGATTTATGCTATTTAATAATTAGGTACATTATAATTTAGGTACATACGACCTATTACTTTATTCGTTTAAAGATCTTAGAAACATGATTTATTATATGTATAATGTCTTTATTTATGACTAGCTGGTGTCTGCGACTTTGTCTGCGCAAAGTTAGTATTTCCAGGAGCTTATATCTTTATAAATTGTAGCCTATGTATTCTTATTATATAAGCTTTAAAGTTAGTTTCAATAAATTCAGTAGTTTTTATGTGAAAAAGTAACAAACAACCGCAGCAGGTTTGTAGGGATACGAGTTCAGTTCGAGTTGAAGTTCGAGTTGGAGTTGGAGTTCGAGTTCAAGTTGGAGTTCGAGTTCGAGTTGGAGTTCGAGTTCGAGTTGGAGTTGGAGTTCGAGTTCGAGTTCGAGTTCGAGTTCGCGTTCGAGTTCGAGTTCAGTTCCAGTTCCAGTTCCAGTTCGAGTTCGAGTTCGAGTTCGTTGTTCACATAGTCACCAAAGCTACTTTTCATCGGGTTGGAAATTAAGATTGCTTGCAGCAAAATAAGAAAAGCGAAGGTATCCAGGCAGTCCTTTATTTTTTTTTTACTTTGATAAATGTATCAAGAGTTTGAGTAAAAGTTAAAAAACAACTCATTTGAACGTATGAAAACACAGAAAAGATCATCATGAAAATATATTATTAATTCAAAATCGTTGAAAATTACTAAAATGACCGACTTTAAATTTATATGGTTTCGACCAGAGTATATCTAGAAAAATGAAAGTAAACTAATGCTTTGGAAGTCTGAAATTGAAATGTCTCCACAACTAAGGTTAATGGCTTTTTTTTTTTTTGTTTCCCTGAGGAAAATGCATTAAATTGCATACCCCGGTTGTGGCGAGCCGGCGGTTATGTGGGGCTCTCCTCCCCAGAAGGGGGAGGCCTACCCACTAAAAAACCTCAGGGATGGCCTTCCTTAGGCATGTAGGGAGCCCCCGGAACACCAAGCCACCTCCGGGAACCCCCAGCCTCCGCTCCCCCGCCTAGAGGGGAGCCCTCCTCGGGGGAGGCTACCACCTCCCCGGTCTCCTCCACCGACGACACCCCCGACCACGGAAGGGGCGTGGTCCATTCCGGGTCGCCGTAGCAGTCGCGACTTCCTCGCGCCCGCCGGCGACCCGCGGCGGCGCCGCAGCTGTGCTACGAGCCCGGCGCCGCCTTCTTCGAGCGGGATCGGCCATCTCCCGACCCCGCTCGGCGGCCTCCTTCTGGAGCATCACTGCTTCACAGAAGGAGGCCACAGCCCTCCAACCTCCCTCGTCCGCCAGCATTGCCGCAAAAGGTTAATGGCTATTTCTGAGGTAAGTTTTTTGCTCGGAAAATCATGGAAAGTGCGGCGTGAATGCCGCTGTGAGCTGAACTCGAATTCTGCGTGAGTCATTGGAAGAGTCACTTTAAACATGCCTTGGTCTACGATGCCTCTCTATGGTAGGAATCCACTTACCCTATGTAAGTGAGGTGTATATCGTCGCTTGGTGAATGAGGGGAAGGTAGACTTCGAAATAACTAGTATAACCTGATGTAATCAATTTTGCTGGTCACAACTTAAGCGGCAATAACGCCGCGAAAGAAGAGAATGAATTTCTTAGCTTCAAGCAGGTTTCCGAACGTACGAAGGAGGAAATAAGCTCCAGGGGCACGATTCTCATGCAATAGAAAAAAGTTCACATTCGTAAAAAAGTTCGAAGTTCGAATTTTTTTCGAATGTAACACAGTTTGTCTATTCTCAGAAGTTCACAATCGAACTAGTTCGCATGAACGTCATTCGAACAAAACGAGTGATACGGACCAGTAGAAGTGGACATTCGAATACGAATTTAAATCAAAAGTTGATTGGATATACTTTTTGTTTGTGTTGATTTGACTTTACATAAGAAATGGACCAATTTATTGTAGATTTTATTGGTGATTTAGTTCAAGAGTTAGAGGCAGCGAATGCAGAACCGCCGCGACGAAGTGTTTCAGCAAATGTACATCCATTTGATGCAATGCAGAGTTTATTAATCATTTTTCGATTAAATAAGAACCTCACATTAGAACTCATCCAAATGATTGAGCCAGTGATTCAACAGCGATCACGCATTGACTTAAAACCAAAGGTAGGCAAAAAAAATTAAGAAAAAAAAATTTTCAAAAAGATATATATATATATAGTAGAAAATATCGGAAATAAATCATTTTTAATTTCTCGTTTTAAAATTGTTTACTAAAAAAACTTAAGAGTTTTAAATTAAAATGTCATATTAATAAAATAATATTTTCAAAAGTAATATTTACGAATAAAATCTAATAATAGATGAAGCAGTAACAACGTTTTTATAAACGCTTAATTCTAACGTAATTTATTATTTAATCTATACCTGACGTACTATTTCGAATAGTAATTATTCTATGGGTGCTTAGAATACGAGATAAACGAAACGTTCGAACTTTTTAGTAGAACGGAGAAATTCGTATACGAATTTTAATATTAAAAAAATCGATTGCATGAGAATCTGCTTCCAGATTTAAAGTGTTTCGCTTAGACAAATCTTTCGCTATATTGCTCTTTTTTCTTTGTCTATCCACCTCTTACGAAGACTGTTTTTATGTTCAGAGATTTAGCTAATGTGTTTGTTGTTTCTTTCTTTGAACAACATATAATTGATTTGAATTGTATTCACTTTGACATAATTTCAAATTAACTGTTCTGTGAAATGTAAACTCTTATTATAAACTTGCCTTATAGATGGAGGAACGACGTCTTCATTCTCTCGCTTTTACTATGCGACGAAAAGAAATTACACCAATTGAGCGAATTTTACATAAAAAAATCTCTCGTTTGCTCGTATTGAACCGCGAATACAACTCCCTCTCTCCCGATAAACGATTGCTACGTTTCGGAGGGTAAATGAATCGATTTCCTACTCAGTCTTATCTCTGTCTCGTTTCATCTTTTTTTTCCTCAGGAGAGGAGGCTGAGAATCCTCATGGATACCAACGCAACAGGCAAGCAGGGATGCGTTGATTATGTCGGACTCCTGGATGCTGTCGAGGCGGCTCGACCACACAGACCTACCGACTAAACTCAGCCTAGCCTTGACCCTAATGGCTTGAATGGATCGTTTCGTCTATTTAGTGCATCTAGCACTTCGGCTCCCTCCCTGAGCCGCCTTGCCAAGCTGTCAAGGATACTCAGCCTCGGGCTGAGCTTCCTCTCCATAGGGGAAAAAATGCGATAAATCAGTTCACGTTTTTCGGCTTCACATTTACCTCTTAAAGGTCCCGTGACTATTGTTCCGATTTGATAAGCGGCAGTATCTTATTGTTATGATAACAATTTTTATTTATTATTTTTCTTAGGAAATTATATGTAATTAGCGACCCGACTTGTTGTACCCGACAGACTTTGTCCTGTCAAAAAGATTTGTAAAGTGGCAGTTTTTTGTTCATAGTTATTTTATAGATAATTAAATGTAAAAAAGTAGTTATAGTGACAAACTACAATAGTTAGACATATGGTCTCGTGAAGTTTTTTGTAGATATTGATATATTCTATAATATTGTCGAACATTTTTTTGTCCTATCATTAATACTCTTGGCAACGTATGCAATGAAAGACATTTTGTAGCAAATTTTTTTACACCTTCGGTTGGTTTTAATAAGATTTTCTAAAGATTTCTAAAGAAGAAAGAAGAAGAAGAATTTTTAAAATCAGTCCAGTACTTTTTGAGTTTATTCGTTACATACAAAAATACAAATGTTTCCTCTTTGTAATATTAGTGTAGACATATGTATAATGACGTAGAAATCGTACTTAATACATTTTAACACATTTATTTGTTACATATATATGTATAATTAGAGAGATATGGCAAAATATGTATGTATTGCAAACAGTTTGAGTTACACTGTGTTCAATCATATAGCTGACCCCTTATGATAAGACGAACTATGACAGTAACGTTCAAAATTCATTCCCTATGAAGACAAATCGATTCGTTTTATTAGTACTCAGCAGTTCTCAATAAATCGTTGACGTTGTGAATAAGTTCGTTCCATCAGAGTTTCGCAGGGAGATTTATCACACCCGAGTGGAAGCTTCGTTGGACATCTGCGACATAATAGCATTATATCGACCCTTGTTTGAGAGTAAAACTCATTCAAAACAACGTATACAAACCCAAAGGATGAAAATATGCGAAAAGGCCTCAGCACAATATGCGCTCCGAGGGAAATACGGAACTTCTTTTCGGAATAAACAAAATACGCTGGTCCATACTATCCCATGAGAGAGTATATTTTCCTTCATCTTTTATATGTTACAAGATATTCGAAATTAACTTTGCATTATTAGGGTAACGTGTAAGTCGTATTAGGGGTTCAAATAGTAATAATATTGTCAGTTCAGATTGCCTTTTTTGTAGAAAGCAAACTCGTTCTGCAATAAAGGGCAATCTGAAGAATAATTTACCAACAACCATCAGACAGTATATAGTCTTGTTTTAAACAAATAATTGTTCAAACAATGGCAACAAGTCCAGTTATTGTAGAAAAAAAACTTCTGGCCCGAGTTTTCGCATTGTTTGAAAGCATAAAGCATTAATACAACTTCATATGTTCCGAAACAAAAATGTTTAGCTCTTTGCTTAAATTAGCGCAGTTTATAGACAACTTGCTTTCGTTCCATTTTATGTACACGAATTCCTCGGTCCGTAACACAATGTAGTCAATTTGCCTCAGTCTCGACTCAAAGTTTGCTCTGTTCCGTCCAAAGTTGTGATTGCCTTGTTTTCCACTTCGCTCGCAGAAAGATGACGAATAAAACTTTACAAATTTTCGCTGAGCTGAAGTAAAAAAAATGAAACAAATGGCCAAACTTAAGGGTGTCTGTGAAATAATAAAGAACAGACCTAATTATGTTTTAGGAAAATATTCGTCTTGTAATTGTGATGCAATATCTTGGAAATTTCTATTGATATTGTAGTATTGTGCATGGTATATTCTGTTCTCTTTTTGTTCCAAATTTAGGATATTCAAAACACATATAGCTTCTATTCACTGTTTTTAAGCCAAAGTAGACTTTTTATCTGCTAATAGCTACGTATCAATATTGAAGTTAGAAATCATTACCTACAGTTTTTTTTTAATAATGCAATCCTACAGATTTGTATTAGTAACTACATTTTATTTTATTTAAAAATAAATGTTTAGTTTTTAAGAAAACAAGCAAACAAAATATATAATACTTTTTTTTTAATCCAGATTTCAGTACATTTTATTTTAATAGTAATTCGCCTGTACACCACCTTTTTTTTTTTTTTTTGTTCCCCTGGGGAAAATGCATTAAATTGCATACCCCGGCTGTGGCGAGCCGGGGTTATGTGGGGCTCTCCTCCCCAGAAGGGGGAGGCCTACCCACTAAAAACCTCAGGGATGGCCTTCCTCAGGCATGTAGGGAGCCCCGGGAACACAAAGGCCACTTCCGGGAACCCCCAGCCTCCGCTCCCCTCTCTAGAGGGGAGCCCTCCTCAGGGGAAGCTACCACCTCCCCCGGTCCCCTCCACCGACGACGCCCCCCGGCCACGGAAGGAGCGTGGTCCATCCCGAGTCGCCGTAGCGGTCGCGACTTCCTCGCGCCCGCCGGCGACCCGCGGCGGCGCCGCAGCTGTGCTACCGTGCCCGGCGCCGCCTCCTTCGAGCGGGATCGGCCATCTCCCGACCCCTCTCGGCGGCCTCCTTCTGGAGCATTACTGCTTCACAGAAGGAGGCCACAGCCCTCCAACCTCCCTCGTCCGCCAGCAGTACCGCAATCAATGCCGGCGGAGACAGATCTCGCCCGATCTCTGCGACCAAGACTCGGCGCTCGGAGGCCCACGCGGGGCACTCCGCCAGCGTGTGCTGGGCCGAGTCGAGGTCGGATGCGCAGTGGTGACAATGTGTCGATCCCTCCCGTCCTATTCGACACAGATACTCACCGAAGCAGCCGTGCCCGGGCCTGTACACCACTTCCTTCTGCCAAAAGTCCTTATTGAAGATATCCAGCGCCAGCCAGCGACAAACGCCTTAAAACTAACGTTACAATGCGATTTCACCTACAGCTACACCCACAGATTGCTGTATACAATGGCAAACGATGCAACTTCTAATTTAAGTTGGCATATTTAATAAAAGTGAACAGATAGTCTGCTGATGACCTAAATATTTTAATCGTGGCTCACACGACGTCTAGTTTTTCATATTAACAAGCTATTAGAGTTAAACATTATTTCCCATTATACTTTCTCGATTTCCCATTGCTAATTGAAAAATAACTATATAATTACTACCATCTTGCACTTATATGATTTTAGTATTCAATAGATTCGACATAAGTCATGAGCACAGCCACTGGCATGTATATGCCAGTGTTCATGAATTTATGCATAATCTATCTATAACTACTAAGACATATCTATATCTGTTGAAGTTGTGTGCACATAATTTTCATATAAGCACAGTAAATACGCTGGTAATGGCCCATAACAGAAAGCTGGCGATATATGAGCCCCGTCGGCCGCGATCTAACCTGATAACCCTCATCGCACAATAAAAATAAAACAGCCGAACTATCGCGATTTATTACTGAATGTCAACCTCGGTTTTCGGAATTTGGTAGAAACGACATAGCGGCAAGCAATCAAAATAAAATTGCATTTATATTGCTTCAATACTGTAACCTCTACGTATGAGTCAAGATTTTCTAATAATTTCAGCAATTCATATTGAATCTATATTACCTATGAAAATGTATTACCTATGTATATGTAAATGTAGATGAACATGTGAAGCATATTATACGCGAAAAGTATCTGAAATAGCGCTATTTATATCGAAATAGTATTTTTATCCTGACTTGAAAATTGCGTCAGATTTCATCCTTTTTTCCAGAGGTATAGAGACTAACATAATAAGAATACTATCATCTT
The DNA here is from genome assembly GCA_036419045.1 of Scirpophaga incertulas. Lineage (NCBI taxonomy): Eukaryota > Metazoa > Arthropoda > Insecta > Lepidoptera > Crambidae > Scirpophaga > Scirpophaga incertulas. The sequence goes on along the minus strand of CM071639.1, from coordinate 15,289,636 downwards.
CTTCATCATCCAGTAGCTGCTGATAAATTTTTGTTCAAGTTAAGGATAAAGTTTTCGACATATCGTTATACGACATACGACATAGTTTTCGATATATCCAACAATAGTATACAACCGTTACGAATAAAAACTGCGGGAAGACTGTTATGGTAATGTCACCGTCACTGTAATCGAAAAGATAGAAGTCACCGCGCGACAGGCAACCCTGGTCGCGTTGTCGAAAAGTCACAGTCGCGTGGGGCAATCGCTCAGAACCGTATCTTACCATAAGGCTACAACAAAAATTTCTGGGTACTGTGTCTTTACATCTTATGTCACATGTTGGCAATGTACACTACGTTTTTGTGAGGGTTGCAGATATGCTGCGAATCTCATAGAAACCACCTGTACTATAAGCCACTGTAACCATTTACCATTGGGTAGCCAGACTGCTTATTTATCAACATATCACACACAAAATAAAGAAAATAAAGCTTGTTATGGGACATACATAGTTAGGCAGATATGTAATAAACACACCACCATTCGTCTTATAGTAATTGTTGGACAGTTTATTGTTAACTGTATGTTAATTAATCCAGTATTCGTATAAATATACCTAAATAGTTCCTAATAAATTTCTATTAAAAATACCTAAATATGTGTTGTTAATTTTATATTTGATAAAATTCAATATAAATTTTGTATCCAAAGTTGAATCCGAAACCTCGCTTTTAGAATTTTCAATTTGAGGAAATAGGATATTTTTATAAACCAATGGATCTCTTTGTTATTTTTTCTATTTCCAATTGAGCTTTACATAAAGAATATGTCACAAAAAATTATAATTTGGCGATCTTATTCTATTATAGAAAATAAGAAAAAATATATTTTCTCTAGTAGTAGCAATGTCTAAAGGTTACTACTAAATACTTCTGTTTTCAAACTTGACAACGCACCGTGAAATTATTTCACTGAAACAAATTGTGAATTGAGAAAATGTTTACAAGAAAATCTTCGCCTCGAAATGTTTAAAGGGAATTTTTGGAGCCTTGTCGCAAGAAGGTTTAATTTGTTTTTTTCCTTCCGCGCCATTCTATTTTATAAACAAGTTACCTTTTTTATACAGATTCTTACTTCTATTAATAGTCAGTCTCATGCCGGGATTTAATAGAAAATGTCAAATCGTATTGTCAAATGTATGAATTGTATAACTATTTACGGTAAAACGTAATTACGTTTACGTTAAGTTTAAACGTTAATTATTATGATTAAAAGCGTGCTTCTTGGAATTAAGACTTGCTTGGTTCGTTTAAATTTACCTATTTTTAAGATAGCACATACCCATTTGTCTAGATTACTCGGCTGATTTTATGTTATACTGGCCTGCTATTTTAAATTACAAGGTTTTATTAAAATTTATCTTATGAAAAAGACTTGGATTACATTGGGTTTTATTTTATGACTTAATAGTATTACTACCTATTACTGTAGTAAAAATGTATAATATAAATTGACACATATCTAATCTTGTAATGTTGTTTTGCTATGATACCATTATGATTTACTGTCAGTTATGTCCGAAAAAATTCTAACGCCACAGACTTGTGAACCAATGGCTTAATTTTTTTGACATTCAAAAGATATTGTATGTAAGTATTCATCATCATAACTCAATTCCGTCAAAACTTGAGTCTGCCATAACTACTATAAATTAAAGAATGCTTAATAAATAATTATAATTTCAGATTAAATAACAATGATTACAGTTGACCTTTTAATGACATAGATGATTCACTTAATATTAAATGCCATAAGGTAGAATATGCAGAGCAATGTAATGCACTCATGTCTAAGTTTAAACTAAAAATCTTAACTGTTAATATTAGAAGCCTCAATGTCACATTAATGAGTTTTTGGTTATTCTTGACAGAATTAACCTAGACTTTGATATACTTGTACTCACTGAGTGCTGGCTGCGCGACTCGCCTATGTTGCCTAATATTGACGGCTTTAATGCTTATTCTTCCTCCAAATATATAAATAAGTCTGGCGGGGTTGTTATTTATGTTAAAAGTTGTTGGAATCCATTAATTTCAGAACCCAACTTAAGTGACGCAAACTGCTTGGCTGTACACATTCCCGGTCTGCAACAGTGTTGGGAGTTTACAGATCTCCATCTTTTCGTAACCTGGATAGTTTTTTGAACTCACTTGAAACAGTCATATCGGATATGCCTAAGAGTCCTTGTCAAATTCTAACTGGTGACATCAACATAAACATTTTGGAGGATTCAGTTGGTTCTGATTACCTGTGTGTACTTGCTCAGCTTGGCTACATTCAGGCCGTGGACAAGCCCACCCGTAATGATGCCTGTCTGGATCACTTTTTTGTTAAAAACAGCATTAATTGCGGAGTCTGTAGTATGTAACTCAGTGGTGGCAGATCACAATTTGGTGCTGCTTGGTGTCAACCAGGATCTCCCGGGGAACCGGGAGGAGAGAAAAACACGTACACACCTAAGACTGTAGTGGTATTTGGGGGAGGTTGCTACGTTGGACTGGTCTCCTATACTGGTCGAATCGTGCCCTTCGAAGGCAGCTGACATTCTAGATCGACTTTTGGTCAAGTTATAAAAAGGCATAGCAAAATTTCACACATTAAGCGCTCAAAGTTTATTTTGAAGCCCTGGATGACTCCCGGACTCCTAAGATGTTCTAAGCATAAAGACAGGTACATATAGATGCTAGAAAATGCAGCAACGATCCGATCAAAATGCATATTTTAAGCGCTACAGAAATTTTCTTACTACAACCTCACACGAAAGCTGAAAAAATGACTACAACAGAAAGAACTAGAATCTAACAAAAACAATCCAAGAAAACTGTGGTCTACTATAAAAAACATTACTTCCACAGGTAAAGTCAATCAGGTTGCAAGTGATTTATGCAAGTGCAAAGTGGATGGTGACAGGTCCATCAATTATGTAAATAATTTCTTCTCGTCGATCGGTGAAAAACTTGCTGATGTCCACCTAAACAATAAAAAGAAGTCTCAAAACTCTTTGGCTTCTAAAGTTAAGTTTCAGGACTCTCCGAGAAATTCCTTCTTCATGTCCCCTATTACGGATTATGAAGTTGATAGTCTCATCCATGGTCTTAAAAGTAACAGCGCCCCAGTATAGATGGAATTACGAATTTTGTGATAAAAAATCCGACAGTTTATTACCGTGCCCCTTACTCACATCTTCAACCTTAGCATCTCCACAGGAGTTTTTCCGAGTATTTGGAAAACGGCAGTTGTAACGCCTATTCACAAAGGAGGTCCTACCACTGATCCAAATAATTACAGACCAATCTCGCTTTTATGTACGTTTTCGAAGTTGTTGGAAAGATTGGTAAATAAACGTTTGACGGATTATCTGAGTCCAATAATATTCTTTCTCAGAATCAATTCGGTTTCCGTCGAAGTAGATCCACGGAACAGGCGGTTGCTGAGCTAACTGACTGACTGACGATTATGAAACATCTTGACGGGGGGTACAGATGTGTTGGTGCTTTCCTCGACCTATCAAAGGCATTCGATACGGTATTGATTCCCATTCTCACACGAAAGCTTGAGCTAATTGGGATTAGAGGTGTGAGTCTGGATTGGTTCTGTAACTACCTTCAGGATAGAAGTCAACGTACCAAGATTGGAACTGTTGTTAGTTGTTCTTCTAAACTGACTTTCGGGTTCCCACAGGGTAGTATACTGGGTCCTACTCTGTTTTCTTATTTATCTTAATGATATGTCGATGCTTAACACATCAAGTACACACATAATTAATTACGCTGATGATACTGTCGTTATTTTTCGCGAGAAGAATTGGGAGAGTGTACTGCGCTTGGCGGCTAGAGGTCTTAGCGAGATTTCGACTTGGTTAGGAAACAATCTTCTCACCCTGAACATAATAAAAATAATTACATATGCTTTCACAAAACTGCTGCCTCTGGTCCGCCGTCCAACTCCGAAATCGTTATACACTCATGTTCATATGATGGCTCCTTTTCGACGGTCTCATGTGACTGTGTGGGACTAGAAAGGGTTTCCAGCACTACATATCTGGGAGTGAAAATAGATGAAAAGTTATCTTTCAAAGATCATATTACAACACTCTCCCGCAGAGTTAGAAAGTTCATTCATGTGATGAAACAGTTGCGTGACGTGGCACCGTGGAAGCTGCTGAAGACTATTTATATTGCTCTCAGTGAGTCAGCTTTAACGTACTGTCTTTCAGTCTGGGGCAGTGCTGCTGCTAGTCACCTGTTGATCCTGGAACGTGCTCAACGTGCCGTACTAAAAACAATGCTGAAAAACCCCTGCGTTTTCCCACCACTGAGTTATTTCGGGAATCACAAGTTCTGAGCGTCAGAAGACTATATCTTCTGAAGATTGTCTGCAGGCTCACATAGACGTTCTGTCAGCTTCTACGAACCAAACCCTACGGAATAAGCGCACTTTCGACTCCCTGTGCCCTCAACCAACAGCTCCTTTGCCAGACGAGCCACCTCTTCAAGAAGCCTTATATTTATAATAGGCTCAATCATTTGTTCAATATTAGGCAACTTACTCTTCGCCAGGCGAGATTGAAATTAAAGGCAGAGCTTCTTTCTGGACATATGAGCAATCAGAGCGCGTGTTGGCGCGCTCTGAATAACCGGTCTTCGTGAGTTCTTGTAGTTGTTTTTTTTTTTTTTTTATTTAATATATATTTTTTTTATTGTTTAGTTTTCCATTTATATTTTAATTTATTATTATTTTTTCTTTTGTTTGTTATAGCGCAATAGTTCTTTTTATGTTTTATTTTCCTTGTATTCTTGGCGCCCTTAGTACCGCATTCCAGTGCCTTTTCAACAAAGTTGTGAAAACTCCCACAGGACAGGCATAGCCTAGTGTGGGGGTTTTCGTTAAACCACAAATTGTACATCTATTGGAATAAAGTATTATTATTATTATTATTATTATGTTTTTCGTATAATTCAATTTTGTGGTTAAAACAATATAAAAAAAAAATGATTATACAATCTATTGTAGACACATTTTTCCGTATAAGTCATGACATATGTAAGCCACTCTATGCTCTGATTAATTAATTTTATGTGTAAAATTTACAAGAGATGTATTGTTTATGTCCCGTAGATCATACTCAAAAGTAATCCCATAACATTTATCACTTTGAGGATTGCTATATCTACGCAGGTGTCGTGTCCTGTCAGGTAAACCAAAACATGCATCTTTAATTAAGGTTAACGTGAAAATAAAAGAGCTTCCTCAGAGCCAAAAATTTCCTGCTAGCGTTGAGAAAAAATAAAGCTCATAATATGACGGAAAATATGTGTTGGCTCATCGTAATTTACGCATCATTCACTCCCATAAATCAACTTTTACGATATCAACGTTATGAAATGCAGCAATTGAATGTTTTTTTTATATGTAAAGGCAACATTCGTGATATAAAACCATGAAATGTTTTGATATGAGTACGACAAATCATACTGCTATCTTACAATTACAACTATGCTGATACGTGATGTAAGTCTGATAAGGTGATGAAATCTCTAGAAGGAGGCCGCCAAACGGGGTCGGTAGATGGCCGATAGATAGATACGGCGACCCGGGATGGACCACGCCCCTTCCGTGGCCGGGGGGCGTCGTCGGTGGAGGAGATCGGGGGAGGTAGTGTAGCCTCCCACGAGGAGGGCTCTCCTGTAGGCAGTGTAGGCTGGGGGTTCCCGGAAGTCGCTTCGCGTTCCCGGGGGCTCCCTACATGCCTGAGGAAGGCCATCCCTGAGGTTTTTAGTGGGTAGGCCTCCCCCTTCTGGCGAGGAGAGCCCCACATAACAGCCGGCTCGCCACAGCCGGGGTATGCAATTTAATGCATTTTCCTCAGGGGAACAAAACAAAAAAGAAATTATGAAATGCAGACATTCGAATACAGAAGAACGAAGGTAGTGACACTTCTACGAGTAACACTCGCAATTCGAGTACTCAATAAACGTATTAAATTGCTCATTCAAAGTGATTAATTAATCACGATTAGATCTATTATTGTAATTAATACTTTGGTATATAAATGTATTAACTTAATATAATGGACCGTCTATCATATTATAGTATACTTTTTTTAAATTTAAAATAAACGTCGCTCCACACAATTATTTTCCTGTATCGTGGGTGCAGTCACACACATAATATTTCACATGAAAAATGCCCAAACTATTTGTCCCGTGCGGGAATCGAAGCCGCGACCTGTTGCGCAGTAGCCGAACACTCGACCGCTGCGCCAACGGTATCCTCAGATCAATTTAATACATTGAAGCAGCAGTAGCATTATGGTTACATTGGTTTACGAATCAGACGGCCCGAGATCGATCCTGCCATATATCAACGTGTTCCATAATCTGTAAGACACCATGAGGCAAGCTGCATACGCCTATAAAGAAATTCAGTGAGAAATCGACCAATAAAAACCAGCGTGGTTTTTGAATGACTAATTTTCCTAATGTGATTAGAATAAATTCGGATATGGTTGGTTAGGATAAGTAAGTAAAGACGCATTTGAGTTGTAAAAATATATACATTTTATAAAGAATGGAATTTTACAATATTTTTGTCACACTTTGACGGAAATGAAATTTCGGAATTTATTCACCAACCACCATCAACCACCTAAACTTGCTTGGAAATTAACGTTTCGGGCATCATCTATTAATGACGTAAGTTATCTAGTCCCGATCTGAATTCGCTAGGTTATGAGACATGATCAGTTTTTGAAAGTATGAGTGGGCAACTCATACTTTCAAAAACGTCATATTTGTACTCTCTAAAGCAATTCATAAGATTAGCAATGAAGAATTTTTCAATAGTACTTGCTTCTATTAAACAACGCTACGTCAACGTTTAAAGGACTGTATTTCAGAAAATGGAGGTCATTTCGAATAATCTTCATATATTTTTTTTTATTAAATATCATATAAAATAGGAAAGAAGTGTTGTGATATTAATGGCAAGACTGAGTATATAGAGCTTTCAAAGAGCTCATATGAGCGATATACTTACAACACACATAGCACAAGTGTAAACGAACTCTGATTTCTTTTACAGAAAGTTCAAAGATTTTTTTATTTCCAAAACAAGTGATGAAGCCTCTTTTTTCGTAGGTAGATATTTAACGTAAAATTCTTTGAAATAAATATTGTGCTCTCGATACTCCCTATTTTCCTGTTTCGTATTGTTGTGAGCCTTTTGTTTTGTATTGATCAAAGGGTTACATTCGATACGATTGTTTTCTTACAAACATTGTTCGAACACAGGCTAAAATAAACATTTACAATGAATAAAATGTTTACATTTCTATTTTTATACATAATATTCGTAAAATATATTCCTTTGCAAAACATTCCTTTATACAAATAAATTATATTGAGAAAACTAATTTCAGGGTAAAATTATTGTTTTTATTTTCTAAGGTTTTTGTTCATATGAAAGTTGTATTTTTGTTGTAACTTCTACCCATAAATATACAATGTTTTCATCATTTTACTACAAAGTAGTTTAAGATATTTTTTAAGGATACAGTATATAATTTTTAATTTTACCATAGGGAGAGTTGTTGTTTGTTGGTAAACAGGCAACACGGATACATATTTCTGCCGCAAAACAGCAGTGCTTACATTACATACTGTCTTCTTATTTGTAGACAGTGAAGTTACTGGGTACTGTGAATTTACATCTTATGGCACAAGTCAGCAAAATACACTATTTTGTGAGGCTTGCAGATTTACTGCGAATCTCAAAGAAACAACATGAACTAAAGAGACTGTAACCACTTACCATGTGGTTGTCTGTCAATACGTATATAGTGGTAGGAAAAAAAATTGGACCATTAGAGCTTTCTGTAAAGTCATATTTGAATAAAGCTAATTTTGATTTTTAAAAGCATAATAAAATACAAATATGATACTTTTAGTGAGACAACCAAGTTAAGTCAAAATGTTAGCACACATGTTAAGCCAATTCTATCTTAGCATTTCAAAATATACAAGTAGATACAAAACAATATTATATGTCTCCTCATGAGCGTATTTATTATAATTTTGATTTAACTTTAATATATTCTTTTAAAACTGTATGACACGGCATTCCTAATATAGGCATGTTTTCAAAATATTTTTTATTAATTATATTATGTAATGGAAAGTGACTTCATGAATTATCAATATTGAAGTCATTTTCCAAATTGACGACTCTGTATCTATTTAATACAGGGAAAAAAAAACAGCCCTTGCTGAGTTTCTTGCCGGTTCTTCTCAGTACAAGGTCTCCCGCCGTAGATTTGCGAACCGATGGCGTAGCTTTTCGACATTCACAAGTGCTTGTAACAGCCCAGACTGAATAAATGATTTTGAATTTGAATTTGAGCAATGAAAAAACATGAACCGTTTTCACGTGCAGTATAACGGCGATATTGAAACACCATTTTGACAGATCAAAGCGAGAACTCGCTCTATCATATCGCGCTAGGGTAGTACGGTCACCCTGGTGTTAATTTAATTATGAAGAGGCTTTCGTGTCATAGTAACATTTTTAAAACTGATGAAGGATGCTTTTTAGAGTGACTCTGTTATCTTTAGCAATGCAATAGCATTATATAATGATAGCAACTAAATACAATATGAAATCTTATCACCTAATTTCACAAGTGAGAGTAGCATAATAAATCCAATAACATTACACATTTATACAACGAAATAAACATTAGGTAGTAGTTTAAAATTATGCATTAAGTATCCTCCAGCTCACCGCAATCACGCTCCGCATTCCGTAAATGGAGCCCATAGCTTCCTTCCTCTTTCACAGGGATTCCGTCGCCACACCCAAGTACCACCTGTGGGTGTCTAATTAACAACCAACCAGTAGACAACATCTAAATATCTATTGATTTTTCAAGTGGTTTTTATTTTAAATATTCTTGTTTTAACCATCACCACTGAAACGCAATATACTATAATCATCAGAGATCAGATATACTATAATCATAGAGTTATTTATGTACTTGCATCGAAATGTTGATATTAATGTGGACCTTCCCGGGATTTCTAATGGACAATCGCATGTGACCAACAGTATTACAAATAAATAATAATAAAAACATAACGATAGACAAATAAAACAAAGATAATTAACATACAATTTTATTACTTTACATTAAGTCACAATACAAATTATTGATAGTCTTAAGCAAATTGTCATACGCATATTTCGCCTTTTTTATAAATACAAAATCTAGTCCATTCCGTTAAGGGGAGAGTGCTCCGCATTTCCGCTATTGTTTTCTTTTGTTCTCACAAGCTACGAGTATGTTGTGCGAACTACAAATGTCGCAACATCGTGCGTATTAGAATTTTGCAACTTCGGACATCTGATGTCATTGATGTAAGTTTGGCAACGTCGCGCGTGCAGTAGTTTAAATTGTGTAAAAGTAAACTATTAATTTAAAAAAACACGAGATTTTTTCTGCTTTTTAAAATTAATCTCGGGATTTGAGGCATATCCATTTTATTCTTTCGCTGTATGAAATCAGTGTAAGTACATGAATAACTACCTAATTCTGTCCTCTGATAATCACACTTATTCTCCCCGGAAAGCTAATTTATCCCAGTGCAATAGGGGGTGGGTCCAAAGCCACCATCCGGGAACTTTTCTCAAATATAATTCCAGTAAATTCTCTTTTTAATTAGTCAGCTTTTGAGACACATATTCATATACTTATTCGAACATATTCGGCATTAATAAATCTATCACATAAACTACGAGAACTATAAATTATTATACTCTCTCACTATTCTTTTTAATATATTTATGAATATTTATTTGTTAAGCCATCAGATCACTGATGGAAAACCTCCAAGAGACGACCTCATCACAGCGGAAATACTAAAAGCCGACATTCCTACCCTTGCTATTGAGCTGATAACCCTCTTGAGAAATATCTGGTTAACCCAAGAATTCCCTAATAACTAGTACAAAAGCCCGCATTACCGTGCCCACGAAAGGAGACTTCAGTGAATGTGGGGTTGGATTTGCTCTCCATTCGTCCGAGACTTCTCTGCAATATCAACCTAGGTAAGTAGCTTGTTGAGGGCCGTCGAGCCTTTTATTCGCAATGAGCAAGCTGTCAGCCAAACCAAGCCAACCGATCAGGTCAATACCAAACAAGTATCAGAATGACAAAGAGAAATTGCCTAGACCTTCGAAAAAGCTTTAGACACAACAAAAATGCTCGTCTGGCTGTGCATGGAGACGTGCTAGTTTATACACTTATCTATGGAATTAAATACATGGCAAAAGAAAAATAAAAGTGGGATTAATAGTGACGATGAAGGACAAATTGTGAAATAGTGTGCAAAATGTGTAAAAAAGGGAATAAGAGACGAGACATTATTTATAGATTATTTTATTTGACCCCGCTTTCATACTGATGCAGATTTTATTAGAATTTTTTGTAGTGTTTTTATTCTATCCATTAGTCACTGGAAAACATATTTCCTTTCCTACGAAGTGTAATCTATTGAAATCAAGATCAAGTAAATTCCTATTTAAAAGAAGGACATCTATATTATTCCAAAAGTCATAGTGTCCATTTAGTAAACTCTATCCATAGTTTTTACTAAGATGCTTGAATAATAGATAAATAAGATATTAATATAAATAAAGTAAATAATTTTCGCCTTTACTGATTAACGCAAATATGTTTATTAATCTTTTTGTAGTAGTTATCTATACTTATAATAAATCTGTAGAGGGGTCAATTCTGTACATGAAATATATTTTTGTCTGTGTGTCTGTCTGTATGTTCCTTATAGAAACAAAAACTACTGGACGGATTTTAACGAAACTTGGTATATTTATTCTTCATACTCCTGGGCAGGTTATAGAATACTTTCCATTACGCTACAATCAATAGGAGCAGAGTACTGAAGGGAAATTTTGGGAAAACGGGAGCAGTAACTCCATTTTTTTAACTTCCGTCGCGTGTGTAGCCTTGATAAAGATTTTTATGTGACTTTAACCAAAGTCACATAAAAATAATGTATAACGGAAATATTCTACATAAAATTGTCTAAAAAACATCCCGCAACAGCATATGTCTATCTTTTATGGTTGACTCACAATACCACATGTAACTCCTGATAGCATTCTATTTGTTTACTTTTACATTTATAATACTCTCACTCATCTCTAATTTTAAAAAGTTAACATTATTACCTATTCAGTAATAAAAGAATCATAGAAATCGGTATAGAAAATACCAGCTAGGTATCTGCCTGTGTACGGAACACTTAGTGCGAGATTCCGACTCGGTTTTGCTGATCGTGTTGATCAAACCATCTTCGTGGCACAGTGGTCATTTATGGTATCGCAAATGCCTGTGGCCGCAAGGATCTGGGTTCAATCATAGGCCAGGTCAAGTTGAAAAATTATCTGTGTCCAATTCTTCACATTTTCTTTTATCTACGAGTAGCAGCGGTCGAGTGTGGCTTCGCCCGCGTTTACCATGGGAGTCAAAACGCCTTCCTTCATAAATGGACTATCCTACGCTGAAAGACCGTTCAAACAAACTCCTTTAATATTCGTTTAGGAAATATTTACGTAGAAATTCAAACTTTGTATTTTCGTTTTATTTATTTTTTCTGTGTGACAGTTAACTAGATAATGAAAACAGCTAGTATATTAAGTAAATGTGTATAAAATTAAAGGTTAAAACACCATCGACATGACAATATCACCGCTATACTAGTGCCGTACGGTCTACTGCGAGATGACGGTAAGAGGCCTGATAGTATGAGGTTGGTTCGTTGGAAGTTGTTGACAAACAAACAAATTGCTTACCTACCCAATTTGTAACAATGATGTAAGTCTCGGGTCCCAGTAATTTCCCTGTATATTTTACCCTTCAAACAAGAACACAGCAATCTGAAAACAGACCTTTCGTGTTAGAAGTAGTTAAGACGGTACCACCGTCTTCCTCCTCAATCAGCGACCCTAGTATAGTCTCGCTTTGGTCATCTTAGCATTTGTATATTTTATTTAGTATTCACAACAACGCGACACGCTTTACATATTGATCCCGAGACAGCTCTCTCTAGTTTTCGTGATAACGGTGGTTTTAGTGTAAATGTAAAGATTTACGTGTTGCTAACTCTATCAGTCATAGCGTCATAGCTTTATTTATATTGTGTTCCGTTGAAAAACTATATAATACATGTTCAGTAGTCGCCTAAGTAGAACTTTTTTAAATTGATAAATTATATAACCTGATAAAAATTCGGTATTCTTCTATTGCAATACTTTATATCAAACATTTGTGTTAATGTCACTAACACTACGTTTAGTCCATACTCGTATACGTGATAATTTTTTATAACTTCTTGTCATTGTATTGCATGTTTTTCTTTCTTTTTATTCATTAGAACCCGCATATTAACAGAGAGAACATAAATAAGTAATGGTTAGAAACATTTTTTTAATATAACCTTTTTAATGTGGTCAAAACCAGCGAGATACAAATAGAACAGAAAACGATATTTCATAACAAGTTTATACAAAGAGGAAATTCTTTTTTCCAACCTAAAAATAAAACATAAATATACAATTCATATAAATTACGTAATATTCAGTCTAATAGTACCTATAGCACTAATAGAGTATTAGTACGAATAGTCTTAATGGGTATAGATACGAGCTGATAATTTAGTAAGTTATCATATTAAGCAAGGATAGTTATACCAGCTACAAATAATTATCAGTAAAAGAGCTAATAGAATAGTTTGAATAGATTTCTATTTAAAAGTATGTACCTTTTTTAAGTAAATTATCATTCTGACCATTAAAATAGTAAATAGTACAAAGTGCTGAACAGGTTATTAAAAAGAACACACACTCACAACAATTAACTATGTTTAAGATGACCTAAATTACTGTCAACTATTCCTACTACCTGTTACTTGCTGAGAGAATACATAAACCATTTAAGACTTAGTACCTACATATAAACAAACTTTTCAGCATATAGATGCATAGAACAATTGGAGTTCGTAATAAGCATAAATTATTTCCATTAGACCTGTTTTCGGTCACTTGGGTGTACACGTCGTTTGTCAATCAATACAGAGACCACGTGAAATTACTTTACTGTTGGATGCTCGGGTGAATTTTACATGAACGACTGAATATGTCAAGTGGAAATCCGCACTAATTCCAGTAGAAATGTAAATAAATTCATTTGCTCATTAATTCTAAGTTTAGAATATATCACGGAGCCGGGTGTCAAGTAAAAGACAAGACGGATTTTATCATTTAAGTAGCACGTGGTAACTACGTGCTACCTTTTTTTTTTTTTTTTTTTTCCCCTGAGGAAAATGCATTAAATTGCATACCCGGCTGTGGCGGGCCGGGGTTATGTGGGGCTCTCCTCCCCAGAAGGGGGAGGCCTAACCCCTACTAAAAACCTCAGGGATGGCCTTCCTCAGGCATGTAGGGAGCCCCGGGACATCAAGCCACTTCCAGGAACCCCCAGCCTTCGCTCCCCCGCCGATACAGGGAAGCCCTCCTCGGGGTAGGCTCGCTACCTCCCCGGTCTCCTCCACCGACGACGCCCCCCGGCCACGGAAGGGGCGTGGTCCATCCGGTCGCCGTAGCGGTCGCGACTCTCTCGCGCCCGCCGGCGACCCGCGGCGGCGCCGCAGCTGTGCTACCGAGCCCGGCGCCGCCTTCTTCGAGCGGGATCGGCATCTCCCGACCCCGCTCGGCAGCCTCCTTCTGGAGCATCACTGCTTCACAGAAGGAGGCCACAGCCCTCAACCTCCCTCGTCCGCCAGCATGCCGCAATCAATGCGGCGGAGACAGATCTCGCCGATCTCTGCGACCAAGACTCGGCGCTCGGAGGCCCACGCGGGACACTCCGCCAGCGTGTGCTGGGCCGAGTCGAGGTCGGATGCGCAGTGGTGGCAATGTGTCGATCCCTCCCGTCCTATTCGACACAGATACTCACCGAAGGCAGCCGTGCCGGTGAGTATCTGAGTCAATCGGTAGGTGACCTCCTCCTTCCCGTGGAGCCAAGCTTCGAGGTGCGGGAGTACGGCACCGACGGCCGCTGGCGCGCGCAGATCCGTAATTCGAGCTGCGCACGCCAGGCCGCCACAATCCGTCGGTGCCACTCCCGCTTAGGCACTTCGTGCGCGGTTCCGGGGCGCTCCCCCATCGCCCCCCCGCCGACACGCCGCGACGCATACGTCGCCGCGTACATGTCGGCCAGGATGTCGAATGGGGGGGAGCGTCCCAGAACTGTCGCCGCCTCGTACGAGATTGTACGGTAGCCTCGTACGATCCGTATGGCCATTATCCGCTGCAGGCTCCGTAGCAGAGCTCTGCAGCGGGGGACCTCGCGCAGTCTTGCGACCACACGGAGCCCCATACATGGCCACGGATCGCACGACGCCCTCGTACAGGCGGCGAACTCCATCCCTCGGTCCCCGAGATTGGGCAGCAGGCGATGCAATGCGCCCGCCACCCTTTTGGCTCGGGGACCAACCGCACGAAATGCTCCTCGAAGCTCCAGCGGCGGTCCAGGGTGAGGCCCAGGTACTTGATGTACGGCCCACCGCCACCGCGTCACCCACCCGGATCCGGCAGCTGGGTGGTTCCCGGCGCCTCGGAAGGCCGTGGAACCATAGCGCCTCGGTTTTGTGAGGCGCTATTTCTAAACCCAGCCGGCGGATCGCCCGCACGACACATGCCACCAAGCTCGGCCTGAGCACCGTCCGAAGTCGGCCCCAGTCGTCACGACGAGAGTGTCGTCAGCGTAGCAGACGAATCACGCCGCGAGGAAGGCTGGTGCGAAGGACCGCGTCGTATGCGAGGTTCCATAGCAGGGGTCCCAACACCGACCCTGCGGAACGCCGCATTCGACCCTCCTCGACGTTTCCATCCCGTCCCGTCCCATCACGCCGATCGTCCTGTCGCGCAGATAGTCCCCGACCACGGCCCGCAGGTAGGGAGGCATACGAGCGCCTCCCTAATGGCCTGCCAAGGGAGGGTACCGAAGGCGTTGACGATGTCTAACGACACCGCCAACGCCACCCCCCCGATCGGACTGCGGACTCCGACAGGAACGAACACGCTGGACGGCGTCCAGCGTTGATCGCCCCCGCCGGAATCCAAATTGGCAGTCCGATAGGTCGGGACCGCGCGCGACAGGTGCTCGCTGATACGAGCGGAGATAACCCTCTCGAAGAGTTTCCCCGCCTCGTTCAGCAAGCAGATCGGACGAAACGAAGATGGAACGTCGCCGGTCCTTCCTCCTCCTGAGGAGCACCACCTGGCGACTTCCAGTCGACGGGAAACACGCCTTCGCGGAGACAGCTCGTGAAGAGCTGCCTCACCGTGCTCCCGAACGCCCTGAGCGCCAGCGCTAGCACCTTTCCGGGACCCGTCCGGTCCCGGGGCAGTGTTGCGCGCAGAGAGCCGCGAAACGGCCCCGGCGAGCTCGCTCTCCGTCACCCGGAGGTCGTCCGACAAGGCCGGGGCGACGGGGCTGCGGGGGGACTGCCCCGGACCCTCGGGAAGAGCGTATCTACGCTCTTCCCACGACGAGAGGGTCCAGGGTCTCCGTCAGCGGAGGGACCCACGGTCGAGCTTGCCCAGTACCATCCGGTACGGGCGCCCCATGGGTCCCTCTCCAGTCCCCCAGCAGCTCGCGCCAGGACCGCGCCTTGGCGTCGGCGATGGCGACGCCGAGGCGCTTTGGCCGGGCTCCGTACGCGCTTCTGGCGCTCAGGACTTCGTCGACTGAGGCTTGCCGTCTTCGACGGGCTCTGAGGTACTGGCGGCGCGCGGCTACTAACAACGACCCGTAGCCGCCGATATCCTCGTTCCACCAGTACGCAGAGCGCCGCCGGGGCGGCCTGACTCGGGCATGGAGACGTCGCAGATCGACGTCATCGTGTCCCGGAGCCAGGCGGCCCGCGCATGCACATCGAGGTTGGGCGAAATCCGTGCCTCCTCCGCCCAGTCCGCGACGTGGGCACGGCTAGGGCCCATCCCGGTCCAGCCGCTTGATGGACCAACGTCGCGGACGGCTGTCGTCCTGGAGTGTGCGGGAAGGGCGGCGGTGGGCCACCGACACGTCGAACACGATGTGCGGTGGTCGGAGAGTGTAAACACCTCCGCCGCCACCCTCCAACCTGACACATGCGGTGCGCAGAGGGAGTCGCCCATGCAGGTCGACGATCGGCTCCCTTGCCACCGCACGCAGGTGCTGACTGACCCCGGTTTAAAAGCGAAGGTCCAGTCCCGCCGCCCACTCCAGGAGTGTCTCCCTCTTACGTCGTCCCGGTGTCGCCCCACTCTCGCGAGTGGGCGTTGAAATCACCAGGACGAAGATGGACGGGGAGCGCAACAGCGAACGCAGTTCGCTACCCGTCCAGAAATGCCTCGATGCGGCGAGGCCGCAGTTCGGGAGATGTAACAGCCTATCGTGGCCGTGGACCCCCATTCCACGGCCACGTAACCCGGCCCCGTAGCGAGCAGAGTGCAGTGCGGTCGGTCGGCCGCCCAATAAATGGCGACCAAGCCCTGGTCGTCCCCAAACCACTTGGGTGGTTCGGGACAGAGTAGGGCTCTGCGACGACCGCCAGGGCAACCTCACCTCCGCGAGCGTTTTGGATCATAAGATCCTGCGCCGCGCGGCAGTGATTGAGGTTGCCCTGGTAACTTACGTGCTACCTTAATATAAAAAAATGTTAACTCTTATGTTCGGACTTTAGAACAAAAAATACTATATAAAAAATCTTTTCGTTATATCGGATTTTCCCATAGTCAAGATATAATTTCCAGCGAAAAAATAAATACTTTTATTTACAAACCATCTAATTAGCAAAGGATACTTTATTGGTATGTGTGCAATTTAGGTAGCCAAGAGAAATATGGGTATATTATCCCTCTACATATATTAAGAGAAAACATCAAAGCCAAGAGAGCTGAAAAATAGATATTACAAAATCTATTGCTGTCGCACCGTACGCGAACTCGCTTGTAGAGTGCGATAGGGACAACAGCAGTTCGGACAGAAAATACAAGTTGGAGAAGAAATCACGTTTCGTAGTAACAACAATGAATTAATTTAGTGTCGGATTAGGATAACAAAGAGATATTAAATTTGTTTCGAATATTTAATGGATTTTAACACTTAACCAAGCAGATACCATACAAAGCCTCACAGAAATATAAACTATTTTGAGTTCATATGAAAATTGCGTAAATGCTTTTTATAACATATTTTTTCAGTTATTATCATATGTTAAATAATGAGTACAAACACACATTTTAGTGTATGATGGTCGAGTGTTGAAGTGTCATGTTCCCTTCGAATTTCTGGTTTCGACACTGCCTTCATCAATAAATCAGTCGACATGTTCCTGTGTGCTTGCTTATACTAAGTAAGTACTAGCTACCTATAACGCTGTACATAATTTATGAACGTTTACAGGCTGTGCCACACACTTTATTAAATGGATTTTCTTCATTTATCAACGTCACGATCATATTTTTCAATGAGAAATGTTTTGATGTGCGTACACAAGCTCAAACCTTTCGAAACATTACACATTAAAAGCTGTTATTACTGTTACAAATTAAGAAATATATGATACATTTCCTAATTTATATAGTAGATCATAATGTTTATTATCATTTATACAAAAATTTGCACATAAATTATTTTTCACGATTAATATTTGTGTGCTATTGATGTATCCAACTCGACCAGCAGCGTTCGGGAAGTTAAGCGGCATATTCTCGTCCCGGTAAAACTACCGCAACGCTTTAAGATGAAAATTCTTGATTCGTGCGTGTTGCTTGTGGTGTCATAATGGCACCGAAGCCTGGCCTCTCACCATGGATCTCCTAATAAGACTACAAATCTATCAAAGGGCAAAGCCTACTAAGCCTCCGACAAAGGAAACCAACGAATTAGTGATAACCGCTGAACACTAGCAGCGCAGGAGCGATTGGTTAGGAGATATTTTCACCTTAAGAATAGGAAAGTAAGTATACGACCAACTATACTGCATGTATTGAAACAATAACTGATAGCGCCGACTTAGGAGAAAATAAACTCTAGTGTACAAACTCACCATATAACTAGCCACCCACTACGCCCAGATGAACATATATTTTACATTGATAGGGTAACGTGAATTATAGAACCTACAATCTATAATTGAATTATTCAACACAAAAAGTTATATATTTCATTTATAATAAAGTTGCATTTATAATGAGTATGCAAGAATGTCAATAAACCCTCACAGGATCTATTAGCGAACTCAAGTGTAATTTTGAATTAAATAGATGGTCACTGAACATTGTCCACCTGTAATTAAAATTTCAAACTGTCAGTTTCGTCTATTAAATTATTGTTCACAATTAAAATATAGATTTACCTACACTAATGTGTATATTGTTTTACTCCATCACACTTAGGTTCCAAATCAACCTATATGGATTTATACTGTAACCGTTCTTTAAACTCAAAAACCACTTTGTGCAATTACTACGCTAAGCCGACTAAATTTAATATATTCATAAATAAAACTCGCCAAATTTAATAATAAAATAAAAATATTTTGAGGCTGTTTTTTTTTATGATGAACATGGAAAGTACTCCTTTGATATCAAAAATTCCTTTCATCCCGAAACTTCTTTAAGAGTCAATACCATTGTAAGTAGTACTAAATGGTACGGGTTCTTCTAAATGTCTACGTAGTTGAATATAACCTTTTCCGACAGTATCCGTTATTATGTCTCGCGAAAATTTGGAGACAGTGGGTGATGTATTGTGTCACAGCTCACGACAAATTGATGTCGAGGAAATTTTAATGTATAGGTATGCACTCTGAAAACACTTAAACACAAAGACGTGTCATTTTCATGTTTTTTTTTTTTATTTCAATATCAAATGAAACTTAACAAACGACGTCTTATATAATAATAAAAAGTAATTGATATTATAAATACATTATGGTCAAATACAAAACCAAAACTGCGATAAAAATCAATTTTTAATATCTCTATACTCTTTTCAGTGTAGTAACAGGCAATTAACTCAATCATGTCCTTTATTTTAATTTTTTTATATGAACTACATTCACTTTCTCCTTTTTTCCCCTTAAGAAGAAGAGAGCCTGAGACCCTCTCATGGCTATCTCCGCAACCAAGTGTCACGGTGGTTATGTCGGACTCCAGACCGCTCGAGACGGCTCCACCGATGTGACCTACCAACCTAACTCAGTCTAAAGCCAATGGTCCTAATGATCCTGCAGCTTGAGTGAGCGACCGAAGAGGACGTGGTGCAGTGTGTCACTTTCTCCTTAATTTGAAACTCTGAAACTTCCATTCTCATTCCTTGATATTTTTCTTCTATTAAAATAAATTCTGGGTTCGTTTTTTCCATGATCATACCATCGATGTCTACATCTCATTGGTTCACTATTTCGATGGGTCGTTAGATCTAAAGTTTATTTGCTTATATTTATAGTAACGTTTCGATTGGGAGCAGTCACAGCAGGGGCGGGACATTCAAAACGTCTTTTGGTAGATGATGCTCTCTCGGTTTCTTCCGAAGCAATCATAATGGTGGCGAAGTTGACCAAAATCAAAGAACTTATACTTATGGGTGACACTAATCAAATCCTCTTCATCGAAGTAAACACCCTGTTAGAAATGCGTTACCTAAGTCCAGCCACCATAACGTCTATAACTGAAAAACGTCTTTCCATACATCACTATCCGATGAGTAAGCCCTCAAAAAATATATGAGGGAAAATGCTCCATACGGCAGGTACAGAGGTCAATAATATGCAGTGTCATCGGAATCGAGATTACAAAAGTACGACTTCTTTCTGACTTTCATTCAAGACGAGAATGAATAGTTCAGCAGAGAAGGTTACAGCACCGGCGATAAGTCAAAATTGTTTACGTTACATACAGCATAGAGACTAACGTACAAGAACGTAGTTGTGCTAAAGGGGCGTCCATAAATTACGTGAGATGTTTAAAGGGGAGAGGAGGTCGAGTCAATTCTCATCTAATCTTACGTTGAAGAGAGGGGGAGGAAAAAATACACTATTTTGGTTCATTTAATCCAAATTGTACATGCTTAAGATTTAATCTTAAGCGTAGTTGTAATACGCTAAAGATCATTCACTAATTCGTTCGAAAGGAAATAATTTCACTCATACTTCGACGTTATACATCTACTAATTATCAAACCAACATATTTGTTTTACACCAAATAACTCATTTTAATCTGAGTTTACGGTACAGTGTTGCCCGTCTTTTGTTTTCCTGCCACTGTCAGCCGAACACGCAACTCGATGAACGAGAGCGTACGGGCTGAGTGGCAGCGAAATCATAAGCCATGTTGGTTCCAATAGTCTCTCTTGTGACGCATTGGACGCAAGCACGCGCATGATGCTCCATGGACTGAATTAGAGTAGATGTTCTTTTTTTAATCACAGTAGTCATGATTTCAGTATCCTATTGTTAATTTTTTATTACACTTTAATAATTCTCAGCAATATTGATTACTAGTCTTAACTAGTTGTAAATAAAAGACCGAAGCATTTTTTTTACAATAACAATCCAATGCGTTTACGTAAGAAACCCACATTTTGAAAAATCTCACGTGAGATTGGGGGATGATTAAAAAAAATCCGGTGAGATGTCGTCTCACGACATCTCACCGGATTTACTGCCAGAAAATTTTAAAAAAACCTCGCGTAATTTATGGACGCCCCCTAAGAGAAGGCAAAGGAAAAACCCGATTCACGAAATTGCCCCCCATGCGTTGTAGCCATATCTTAGTATACGGTGTCCTGCACGTCTATTTTTATCGGTACTCGAATACCATTAGACGCCTTATCGTAAATCCAGAATCACCCAAAACACGGAACATCCAAATTTCCGAACCGATGCGATATGCAAACCTTCAAAAAAGAGAGTATTTCCATTTGAAATGGAATCCGGTGATCCATTTACTCGATTGCTCCCCTATAGCATATTATAAACTATATATAAAAATATTAATATCATAAAGTTATAACAATATGTATATTTTTTGAAAAACAATGACCTATTATTGAAACGGTATTTATATATTTAATTTAACACTACTTGTGTAAGTTTACGTAGGCACGCTACGCTGTAACAAAACAAGGCGGTTTATACAGTAGTAAGAACGAATAGAAGATCCATTATTTTTAGTTTGCATGAGATCGTTATGTGCGGAATATTCGTAAACATAGATTAAATAGTGAGGAGCTAAGAAGCGACACAGGTTATGCTGACATAAAATATGGGCGATGGCCTTTCTAATGTTACTTATGGTATATGGTTCCGTGGTAGTCAAAGTAAACTAGTTCGCAATCGATCACTATGTGGTCGACATCAATTGGCTACCGATTAACTACTTGATACTATATTTTTTCTTGTTTTAGTCTCTTTTTCCTAATTACTTGACCAAGCCCCATTTAATCCATGCCAATTTATAATTTTATGTAGGTAATTTTAGGTAGTTTGAAAATAATAATTAATTTTGAATAAATTACTCACTATATATATATATTTTAACAAAATATGTTAAAACATGTCTACTTATTTTATCACGGCTCGATCTTCGAAGAGCAATAATTTCACACCTCTTGCTTTTGTGAACAATACCTAAATCCTTTTAAGATAAATCATAGTCTAATGAAATGTGGGGATTAAATTTATGTTTTGAAACAGATGCGAAATACTGTTCTGGGGCACACGTAACCGCAATGAGTGAAATATTTTCGTTCAGTTGGCAGACCCACGATTCGTTCGGAATGCAGAGAAATTCCATTCGGAATTGTTTTCGATATCTTTTATTGGAATGCGTTAGCGAACTGGGATTTACGACTTGGAATGTTGAATGTTTATATCTTCAAGCCAAGGTAAGTATCTAGAGAATTTCGACATTACAAATTTACTCACACTATTAGTTTGAGTTGTTCTTTTTTTTAGGTTTTCTTTTACTTCTTATTTCTTATAGATGTTGCAAAGGTCTAAAATTATACTCACCAATGTACTGTGATTCGCAATTTGTCACTAATTTGGATGGATCAATTACTAGGTTGATATTTATACAGAATATAATTTATATTGCTTTGCATAAAACTAATGACTTAGATTACAACATTGTGTTTTGGTCACCAATGTCTGATTATCATCTCACTTGTTTCACTCATCATACCATACCTACATGTCCCTCTTGAGCCTATATGTGTTAGTTGGCTTTGATCAAACGCAATGCCCTAAGCAGGTTAATAGACTACAAAAATATGTTCATTTTCTTCACTATTTAGTAGTTAGTTGCATTAAATAAAATCACACATAACAGGCCGTTAACGCGGGTAGGGTTGCCATCTGGCTAAATTTAAACAGATACGTCTATTCGTTTTCGATTATGTCCACACCTATTTGGTCAGTCAGTCCGTTAGTTCACGTGTCACCCTGACATTTGACTTTTGATACATTTTTTGTTTAAGGTCTTACGCGTTGCCTACATGCGGGCAGCTTATATTATAAAAGATGTAATAGTGGCCATACTGGGAGACTGCGGCGCCATACCTCCCTTCTCCCATGTGTATCATTTTTATTACTGGTTATTGAGAAACAAGTAAACTATTTACCAGGTGATAAATGATCACACCCGGGAGAGACCACGCCCCTCCCGTGGCCGGCGGGCGTCGTCGGTGGAAGAGATCGAGGGAGGTATTCTAGCCTCCCCCGAGGAGGGCTCCCCTGTATCGGCAGGGGAGCGCAGGCTGGGGGCTCCCGAAAGTCGCTTGGTATTCCCGGGGGCTCTCTACATGCCTGAGGATGGCCATCCCTGAGGTTGGGAGTGAGAGGTTGGAGAAGAGAGTAGGCCTCCCCCTTTTGAACCGAACAGCAAATGTGCAAGACCCGAAAACCAAAGTCTACATTGCCAGCTTGTGACATAACGGGCATATTTAGTTACGGTACCCAATATGTCACCGTCTGTTTTACCCTACCCATCGGAACATACGAATGTGAACATTGTTGTGTGGGTTACAAATTTGCTGCGAATTTCAGAGGAACTACATATACTAAAGGCGACTGTATCCACTAACCATTACCATGCCTGTTATTTTGTCAATTCACAATTAATATAAAAAAGACAAAAATAGGCGTCATAATATTTATAACGACTTCGTTTATATGTAGTGCGAAATTGTTATAGGTAACTAATCATTCATCATCATCATCTAAATAAGAAACTCATTGTCAGACACATCATTTGAAGAATAAATACATAAAGAGTCCAAAAATATAATTAATTAATAGTTTTAATTATGGATTCACCAGTATTTATGGCTTCGCTGCCAACTTATTATACACTTTGTAATTACAATTACATAGAGTAAGATATCATATTTAACTATTTATAGGTAGGTATTGTACTTTCATACCGCATACACTTAGTAACACAATGGGATTTTTATTGCTTTTTTTTAAACTTACGTTAGTCAATTTACACCCTTTGAAATAGTTTCCCAAAATCATATTTCAGTCTACTACCCTTTAATTATCTAGCGGTAATAATTTATGTTTAGCAATGAATGATGATGTCCGAGCTAGTCACGGCATATAAATTTATAATGAATTATGTGGTGTATAGCAGGACACGATCGAAAGTTGCTGGTGTTATACTAAACAATTACAAAGAGTTGATTTATGTAACTTATCTGTAACTGCTCAAAATAGGTTTGTATATTACTTCTATTTCATTTGTCACTAACGCTTAACTTATGCACAATGTACCTATACGTATGATTGGGCAATTATAAATCTAGAAAGCGTATTATAATCGTTGTGACAACAACCTAATTCAACCATTTTTCTATATAAATAGAGTAACTATATGAGAACTGTGTGACAATTGAAAAAAGATATACGTAAGCTTACGTGGAAGTTTAGTGAAAGTCCATTACGTCTGTTAAATTTTTCGGGATTGTTCAGTTTCCTGTAGGAATTTCCTAAATTTCTTTCTTTGTGGCATGACATAACAAACCACCTTAGTAACAAATTCCCTACTTCTACATTCAGTATTTGAACTTTCAGCTGATCGCTCAGTCAGTCAGTCACACAAGCCTTTTGTACATACATGTCAATTAATGTGAAAATTAAATATAATTAATTTGTTTTTATATCAGAATCAATATGTACCTACACAGTTATATTAGATTCATCAACCTATTGAACATATGTATTTTAAATAATAATTCAAATTCAAAATGTGTATTTGGTACTCTTTCAGCACCATCCGACCGAATCAAGCACTGTGTGGGCTCAATAGCATCATTTCTTTCCAACTGTACTCAAGCAGAGATTAGAGTTCGAGTTTAATTTTGGAACATAATACTCAGTTTCACTTATAATATATGTAGGTATATATTCTACTACGCCGAATTCCAAAACAGCGACTTTAACTTGCCGTGTTGACACCAATTCAACCAGAGAATATACGGCTCAATCGTATCCAAATTTAAAATAATATACAGCACAAAATGTGAAAACTCAATACTTCGATTAAGTCCCGTATTTTAATAAAAAGCGGGCAGGTACCCATAACGTAACGCTTTGGTGCAGGTGGTGAAAAGTAAATTATATAATTTGGCTCTTTCACTTTATCACAAGTCAGATAGAGCCGACTCGCATGCCGAGACCAATGCAATTTACATCAAAGATTAAAAGAAAAGAGTACTATGTTTGAAAGAGTTTATAAAAGAATTACCAAAAAGTTTCGGTTTGTTGACTTGTCTTCACATGGGCACACTAAATATCTTTGTGTACATTATTATTGTTTGCCTCATGATGTTTTACTTTACTGTCGGACAGTAATTATAAGAAATAATAAAAAATAAAACACTGCGTAAATAACATAGTATCTATATGTAAATATACATACTATATTATTTACTCAGTCATATAAAAAAAATATTTAATGAGACTCTTCGTGACTACCAATTTTATTATAGCTATCCCGCACAAATACTTAATTTACGATTTATCTACGTACCCGTAATAATTTATTCATATATTTATAAGTCTTATTATACAAAAGTGGACTTAATGATGTGTGTAGTGGATATGAGCTTTCTCTGACACCTTCAAGTACAACCAGAAAATGTTTAAAAAATCTAAAATAAGTTAATGCCATCTGCAATCCACCGTCTTGTCCCATACCCTCCATTATGTCTTTGCTTCAGATATTACTCAAAGGTAAACTTATTGTGTAATCCTAGCTACGAATTTTTAATTATGCTAAACACTTTTAAGGTATTATGATAATAATATAATAAATAATACTTGTACATTTACTCATTCACAAAATAATTCACAAATAGTTCAGAATACAAAATAAATGTTTTGTGCATATTCAATTCCATAGAATATACAGCAATATTTCAAATAGAAAATGTACCCACTGGATACAACCTATTTAATCGTCTACCTACAAGTTATCTGTCAAAATATGAGACCACTAAGCATGGTTGAGTAAGATTACGCAGAATGATAGATAGCCCCTATTCCGAAGGCAAAAAGGGCAAAATGAAGAAATTTCTCGTCATAATAGTGCTACGGACTTGCCATGTGTCATGGCCGGCCGCGCACTCGCTCGCCTCATGGCGACACTTCGTCAAGCTTCTTGTCCCAAATAGCGCCGCATTAACCCCTACTTGTCTATGACCAGTTTTTTCCATTTACAAATGTGTCCTGTTTTCTATCTTCATAGTGGGGTTATCTTACATAGTAAACATAAAACAATACATTATCTTTGTTGGTAGCGATAAATATTGAGTTTTAGACCATATTGACAAATTATAATGATCGGATATAAGATATTGAAAAGGCTCTTACGAGTACCAGTAAATATTGAATATTTTTGAAGTTATAACTGGTAATACGGTTCTTTGTATACAGTACAACTTATGTTGGTCGATATTTCCTTTGATTGTATTACAGTCAAATAGGAAAAGAATAGATCAGGGGCGATCTTTTAACTATTAAATGGAACTATTTAAAACACAGTGCAACAATAAAGATTTTAAACTTGCTCTTCTGTTCCCCGTCTCGTCCCCAGATGATATTCTGTTTTATTTTATTATAAGTATGTAACGACTAAATGGTTCTTTTCAGATGACGCTTACAGCTGAGAAAGGAAACCTTAAATGGTAGGCGAAGGCGGGCACTCGCAAGTGCGGTGTTGCCCGTCTAGTGACCCTACCATGAGGCTGCGTGCGCGTCCGGCTAAGCGCGCACGCCGTGATGAAGTCTGTCTGTCTGGGGGACTGTCCAGGGGTTCTCGGACAGTCCCTCCTTTGGCGGTGGCTTGACCAGCTTGGTCGAGCCGGCCCCGGGACACGTGGCGCTCGAATCGCGAAAGCGCACCCCGCCATGTGCCCCGCATGGGCCTAGAGAACTCGGGGGGGTTTTAGTGGGTAGACCGGTCTTCGCTTCTATGACCGGAGGCCCCACACACCATTAAGGAGAGTAGGTACTCATTAAGGAGAGTCTCACCTTAAAGAGTACCTACAAATATTTAAATTTACGTAGAATAACATTTTTCATTTTTGCAGCTGGGCATTAAACTCTTACCATATTAATAAATTATTTCTTATTGTCTTAGTATTGTAATCATCATCATCTGCTCGGCTTTGAATTGCCTCATGGGAACCCATTAATGCGAACCTATGAAAACAAGATGTTTGTAGAATGTCTGGTTTTCGAACTATTTTAGGGATTCCACAACTACTATTAGAATCTTTCTGGCTATCTACTAGCGCAATCCTAACCATCCACAGGAATTGTGCGAAAATAACAAATATTCATCAGTACGATATATGTGTGTATATATATATATATATATATATATATATATATATATATATATATATATATAGTATATATAATAAACTGAATCACATGATTAGAACGCGCGTCAATGGGTATTATACATTATAGAGCTCATAGTCAATCAACTATCAAGGAGGTTTTATATATAATCATATCTTTCTATAATTCAATTTAATCGTTTTTTAGATGTATCTGGTACATATAAAAAACGATAAAATGGAAATCATAATAATTATTAATTAATATGTACAACATCATCTCAATATCACTTCAGCATCCTTCTATCTCTTTTGGGTCTCGAGTCTGTCCCTGTCACATCTTAATACTCATAATTTTATGCGTTTTGTTCTCATTATTTTCAAGACTATATTAAAATTGTTCATTATGACTGCTATCGTATTTAGTTTTGAAGTTCCTAGCTAATATGGTGTTTTCTGTATAAGTATTTGTCAATGTTCTGTTGTCGAGACATGCAATTGTCAACGCGCATTTAGTCCACATTTATGTTTATTTGTCTTGTCATGTTATGAAGTGTCATCGTATATTTTTATTTCCAAATTAGAACCCTAGAAACCGTAAAGAGCTATTCAACTGAACATTTCCCCTCAACATCAATTTATTAGATCAAACAATATCAATTTACTACGCGACGGAACAAAAATTTGTTCCCGTCTAGGTGTATGTGCATGAGAGTTTTTATGTTTGTGAATCTCAGATACTTTGAGTTGTGAATACACCTACGGCACAAAATAAAAATCCAAATGACAAAAGAAGTCAATTTCAAAAAAATCACTAGTGAGAAAAAAATAATAATAATCAGGTAAATAGATCAGCAATATTGAAACTGTCAAATAAAACTAATCTACATAACACAAAGTTTATTTTTACAGAAGTTTAGGGTTTATAAAAACATCAGTTGTTAAGGAATCAAAATCTACTTAATTATTTTCATTGATACAATTCCTCCTTAAATAATTTATCCTTAATTAAATTTGCGTTCTCTATCTCTATTTATAATATGTATGTGTTGTTAAACTCGTTTTCCATTATCAAAAGATTCTACCATTTGCTTACCACTCTGATATTCTGTCAATAAAAAAATCTAGACCTATTATATTATATGCTGTAATTATATGCTGTAATTAAACTCTAAATAAATTCACCTTAGATATAACAATTCAATTACTGTCTTTGCAGAAGTTATATATCCCCCTCTGCATAAAACGGATCTAGCGTTGCCTGATTTTAGAAAACCATAAAACTAAATTACTACAGTAAATAAAGTTGCCCCACTATTTTTTCGAGCTTACTTATCACTAGCCCAGTCAGTCTGTATCTGAATTAGCTAAGTCTCTTTTTCTATCACTTTTTAGTAGTTGATCTCTTAACATTTTGTCCTTTAAATATAACAGCAATCCATACTTGTTCAGTGAGCTTATCAAAATATCTACTTATACAAAATTCGAATACTTGTAAGGTTTGCGAACATGACTATTTCACTTTATTGGTTTCTTTACGAATACATATTTCAAGTTACCATTTCACTATGTGCATATTATTTTCAGTTACTTTCATATCCATTTTACGTACCAGCTTGGCAAATATCTTCTTCATAATTTCATCTTACTACTTTACGAATAAGACTGTGGATGGCAACATAGTAGATGTTAAAGATAAAAAATAAATATTTATCATAAAAGCTTATTTTCTATTATCAATTACATTTTAACCCAACAAATATATTTCATAGTAAAGTGTCAGTATATGTATATTGTTCGGGAGCCTTGAAGTGCGTGATGTGTCTTAGTTCTTCGAGTGTCTCCTAGCACCTTTTTTACAAGCTTTTATATTATTTAAAAACAGTGCCACTACGTTACTTTGTAAAGTTTTAGGCATATTCCTTAAGTTTTGAGGTAATTAATATTATGACGTTTGACTTATTTAATAGCTTTTCATGAATTTAATTCGCAAACGTCTGCAACTCATTACTAAGATGTCATTATGTACACAGCAATTCCGCCTGACTTTATATGTAATGGCAACGGTTTGCGTAGTAAGTTATGTTGCTAACCAGATATTATGTGCATTAATAATGACTTCAAGAAACTTTGTCGGTTAACGTTATGTTATCCTCATATCGATATTCTATAAAATGTTTCGAGCCATTAATTCCATATTTTTCTCCAAATTGTATTCAATATAATAAACTATGTTTCAATATAATAACTAGGATATGATCTTTTACTATGGCCATACATATGACAATTTAAATCATAATCACGAACTGTATCAGCAACCACCTGATAATGGCAATACTAGACCATTTGTTCGACAACAACATCTACCTTCATACAGATAGAGATTAAAGGAGAGAAAATAGCACTAGTATAATGGTAGCAAGTAGATTGTAGCATTACGAATAAAAAGTATGATTTAAAACATTAAATAACATAAACATACTTAATTAATAATTTTTAAACATTTTTAAATTTTCCGTAGAGGACGCAAATACATTTACTTTGTGTTTAAAAAGAGAGTGAAATCCACAACTTGCAGCGTCATTTTCTTAGTTTCGAGTTCAAATGCTCTAAATGACAGACGTCAATCGAAAAGGACATTGTTCAGTTTTGGCCTAAGAACCGATGTGAATATAAATTATACTATAATTTTCATTTATTTTTATATTATTTGAAACATATTGTAGTATTTCACGGACACTTCAAATAAATTTATTCCAAATAAAAAGTTGGGTCACAATTATTGATGCCGTATAAAATGTTTTCCGTCAGCCAGTGCTGCCAGTTTCGGAAGCTTTCGCGATTTCGGTAAATACGGATCGAATTGAGAACCTCCTCCTTTTTGAAGTCGGTTATTAAAATTAGTTGATAACACTTTATTCATTTAAATACCTAAATTGACTAGCTAGAAAAATACTAGTCTATACATATAATAAGACAGTAAAAATATTTTGTCTGTACATTTAGTATTTTTGACTGAAATGGATAGAAGGGCACTTAAATAGATTATTAGAAATCAAAAAAAATTTTTTGGAATTTTTTGTCTGTCTGTCTGTCTGTCTGTATGTTTGTTCACGTTTATCTCCGAAAGTACTGAACCGATTTGCTTGAAACTTTCACTATTTGCTTTGTTTTAACTCAGAATAATACTAAACTTTGTTTCATCAAAATCGGTTCATTAAAAAAAAAAGGTTATCGTCATTTTAATGAACTCAAGGCATGATAATATTGGAATTATAATGTACACCATCTATACATATAATAAGACAGTAAAAATATTTTGTCTGTACATTTAGTATTTTTGACTGAAATGGATAGAGGGCACTTAAATAGATTATTAGAAAGCAAAAAAAATTTTTTGGAATTTTTTGTCTGTCTGTCTGTCTGTCTGTATGTTGTTCACGTTTATCTCCGAAAGTACTAAACCGATTTGCTTGAAACTTTCACTATTTGCTTTGTTTTAACTCTGAATAATATCTAAACTTTGTTTCATCAAAATCGGTTCATTAAAAAAAAAAGTTATCGTCATTTTAATGAACTCAAGGCATGATAATATTGCGAATTAAATAATGTACACCATTCTTACATAAGTTACATGGGAAATTTAAAATCTAAAGACAATTCATCATCATGATACAATACATACATAAGATAACGTCTTTATCCCCTGCGGGGTAGACAGAGCCACAGGTTATAAGACCCCAAAGGCCACGTTTAGCATGTTCGTGGGCAGTGAGATGGAACAGGGAACCAAACGATGAAAACGAAACCAGTTTTTATCAAAAATAATATGATAAATGCGAAAGTTTGCTTGTTTATTACCTCTTCACGCTTAATCTATACATATAATAGAACAGAAAAAATATTTAAGTGTAAATCAGTTTCATTACGCATGTTAGTTTTTTCATAAATCACTAGATGGCGGAAGGAAAAACGAATAATGTGGTATATAAAGAAATTCTTTGAGTTTACTTTACCTCAAGGAATTGCTTTATACCAAAAATATTTTAATCGGTAAATCGTATATTAATATGATTTGTGTATCAATAACATTCAACTCGAAATTTACGCAGACGAAGTCGCGGGCAACAGCTAGTATTATATATTTTTTAAGCAAAATCGCGAATTTCTAGCTTGGCATTCGAGTATAGTTGTCGTAATTGGCACTGGTGTACTTCATACCTTAATTTTTGGTTGCTTTGCGACTATCGTTTCTTTTGTGATTTTCTATGCGTTTCATGGTTTTATTCTAAAAACTTTGGCTTGATTACGAACTCCGATTACATTGCGTACTTGGTAGACTCGGCTGTGTGTAAAGGACTGGATTTTGTAAAATGACAATTGTCAAAGAATTATCTTAAACTTGACTAGGTACTACCTCTTTTCCTAGTATCTAGTAGAGTAGT
This sequence comes from Scirpophaga incertulas, assembly GCA_036419045.1. Taxonomy (NCBI): domain Eukaryota; kingdom Metazoa; phylum Arthropoda; class Insecta; order Lepidoptera; family Crambidae; genus Scirpophaga; species Scirpophaga incertulas. The sequence continues at coordinate 15,258,168 of CM071639.1, read as the reverse complement.
CCTTTCCTAGTTCTAGAAGAGAACATATATAGCTGTACATAGTATTGTTAATATTACTTTGATATTACTACTCTGATATTTCACGCAAGCTTGGTTATTTTTATTTATAACCTCAAAATATTAACTTTTTTCGTAATTATTTTAGTTTCCTGAAGTGTCCGTTCGTGAAAACTTATTTCATAGGATTCCATATAATTTTAAGAGTTTATATAAGTCACTTTCGATTCGAACGGTTCTTAGGCAGAACATGTATGGAGCCGGAACAATGTCCTTTAAAAATGCCTCATTGAGCCATATCGAGCTGTGAAAACTATAAAGGACGCAAGTACATTGATATATACACAGGTACGGCGCTTTTAATCTAAAATTACTTTCACACATAAATAGTCTTCATGTTTCGTCATTCTTTGCCTTCTAGTAAATGGATCTATTTTTCGTCTGTGGTTGTTGTCAACGAATGTCACTGTTGAAAAACATGGAAAAGGAAATAAAATACTTTTATGATTGAAGAAGTGGCTTCGACCTTTACAAAAATATGATTAAGACATGTTTTTAATAAAGACAATAGCTGCATGGCTCTGCCTTTGCCTTTCCCAAGAAGGAAAAAAATATTTAAAAAGAACTAATGTCTGTCACTGTCTATTAATTGACAACACCTGGAATAAGCACGAAAAAGAAAAGGACTGTCTAAAACTAAAATATTTGACTAGAAACTGAAGATTTGGCTTTAAAGCCTTGATTTACAATAAAATAAAAGATTTGGCTTAAAGCCTTTACTTATAAGAAAATAAAAGATTTGGCTCTGCCTAGCACTGAATGAAATTTAATATGAAAATAGATATTAGATTTGGCAGTATGGCTTAGTACCTTCGCCTGTCCCTATGGACGAAATTGACAACAACAACAATATTAATTGACAACGACGTATTATTGAATCACAGATTAGTATTGAATTTAAATATGTTGTAAAATTACATTAGGTAGATATCTAATTACAACATCATACTTATAATTGACACTGTAGAAAATATCAACAATTTAATATTCGTCGAGATGAGTGTTCGACCTGAGGATCATCGTCGAAAATGGGACAAAGACGAGTTCGAAAGAATTGCAGCAGAAAGGCTAAAAGCAGAATTAGAAGAAGAAGAACGTTCCAAAAAGAAAGGTTTGTACATTATTTAAATTAGACGTTACGAAGAAATTCAGGTATTTACATAAAATTAAGTATTTTTTTTTTATAGCACCACCAGTTAAACGAGAACTGCTTAAACAAAGAGACTACAAAGTTGATTTAGACTCAAAGTTGGGAAAAAGTGTTGTTATTACCAAGAATACACCAACATCACAATCAGGAGGATATTACTGCAATGTCTGCGACTGTGTTGTTAAAGATTCCATAAATTTTTTGGATCACATCAATGGCAAAAAGCATCAAAGAAATCTGGGAATGTCCATGAAAGTTGAAAGAAGCTCACTTGATCAGGTACGAATAGTAGAGATACACGAGATACATACATATTGCACACAACGTCAATATGCTGTTTTACCAGTTTGAAAATATTGTAAATCGCAAGTCTCGGTTTTGTCTCTGATACTGATTTGACTACCTTGTTTACTGCCAATAGTCAGAATTTATTGTTTTATGCACCACAATTACTATTGTGTATGTATTGTCTCAAATGAGACACATGTTATATTATTCTAAGTCTCTCAGTCTTCAGTGGAAGAACCTCCTTGATTGCTCAGGTATTGACTAGTCACCTAGTCTACCCTACTCACAATCTAGCAAAAGCTAAAGTTACTCATAATCCAATGATTGACAGCTTTTCCTTGATTGTGAGTAGGTATTCTAAAGTGCTTAGTTAGTTTAGTTTGACTGGGCTCCACTGCACTTAGCCTCATGATTCGACCATTGTGCGTTTCTAAAGTGCTTAATATCATAAATAATATTTTATAAAATCCACATTTTCTGAAGATGTGCCATTATTGATGTTGTTATGTGAGCATATATTGTCACACCTGTTCTTCACCAAAGGTAGAGGTGAAATAAACACTCAATCTTCGCTAATATGTATGAAAGCCTAGTTTAACAACATGATAATCTTAGTGAACTGAAACAACAAACTTTAAGTAATTAATAAAAATTTCATAAAATTCAATGTTGATTTGCCTATATCTACATAAAATATGTAAAAATATTGTCAATACAACTGAAGCAGGAAAAACTATAGTGTCAAATAAGTTGTCATCTCTAAAGATTTCACAATCTACAAATATTCACCTTCTGAAAGAATACTATATTTTCTACAAGTTTTGTTAATAGTTGTTTGTTTGTAGCATTGTTGCATTCTTTTATATAACAGAGACAAACAGTTTAATATATTTTTTTTACTTGTTTATTAAAAACAAAAAAGTATAAATATAAAATTTAATATATATAACATTAACAGTTACATATATTACAGTTTTCCAAATTCAAAATTTCAGGTTAAAGCTCGATTTGCTATGAATAAAAGAAAACTTGAAGAGAAAAAGAAGGAATATGAGTTGGATACAAGGTTGAGAGAAGCAGCAGAGGAAGAGGCAAGAGTGAAAGAGCTTCGACGTGAAAGAAGACGGGATAAGAAACGCAAATTGCAAGAACCTGAAGAATCTGAAGATACGCCTGCTCAGTCAGAACTTGCACAGATAATGGGATTCTCTGGATTTGGGGCATCAAAAAAGTAGCAAATAATTGTGGTTTTAAATTTATTATTTGTATGAAGAATTCAAAACGAATATAGGTTAATAATATGACAATGAATAATATCTTTTGTCTGATTAAACATTGTAAAGAACAAGAGTTTTAAGAAATTGAATTCAGTAAAATGAGATTATGAAACTGCTATGAAATCTAATTATGTATTTCACAAACTAACTAAACTCACTCCATTTATCAATTTCTTAATGAAATACAAAGCAATGTAGGATGAAAGCAATATTTATCACATCATCTGTGACAGATTAAATACATAAATTGTGATATTTTTTTAAACTATAAAAATACGACAGTTTTGAATAGGTTTGTTGGCATCTAGTGTCTATAGACTGATAGAATGCAAGCTTCTAGAATGGTGCCGAGACCCAGTGACCACACCTACTTAGTAAAAGTTGGGGAGGCATATCGTGATTCTGTTATAGTTAAAGAAGGCATAGCACAAGGCTCAGTACTTGGGCCGTCACATTACCTTACCTATGTTCATGATTTAAATAGTGCTATACAATATTATACTCTATCCCCATTTTCTTATGACACTTGCCAGATAGCTACAAACGAAGATCTCGGGGTTACTGTACATCATATCCAAGAGTTTGTTATTATGGTATGTACATGGTCACACAAGGTAGATTTTGTACTTAATGCAGTAAGTTTGTAACTAATACATCGTTATATCCCTGGTCACGCCACTTAACGAAATTTAACTGAAGTGAAAATGAAAAGTAATTACTCACATGCGTTGTAAGATTGGAGAAGTAAGAAACCAGAAAGGATGACCTGGTAAGATGCCCCTGTTTGTATTGATGGCTGGTTCAGCGGTTGCGATGGCTCCTCGAATGTCCAGTCAAATCGTCAGCGACGTTTACCACTACTTTCTGCGATGTCACCGGGTTCAAAACTTTGCACACGCGAACTGTGAGATCGGTTTGCCCCGGGGCGGGTGGCCTACCCTAACCCTACTAAACTACCTCAAGGATGGCCCTGAGGTTTTTAGTGGTCCCCTGCCTGGGAGAGCCCTCCTCGGGGGAGGCTACTACCTCCCCCGATCTCCTCCATCGACGACGTCCCCCGGCCACGGAAGGGGCGATGTCCAGCCCGAGTCGCCGTATCCGCGGGCGCGAGGAAGTCGCGCGACCCGCGGCGGCGCCGCAGCTGTGCTACCGAGCCCGGCGCCGCCTTCTTCGAGCGGGATCGGCCATCTCCCGACCCCGCGCGGCGGCCTTGGGCGCTTGGTTGTCACAATGCGCCCGCCACCCTTTTGGCTCGGGGGACCAACCGCACAAAATGCTCCTCGAAGCTCCAGCGGCGGTCCAGGGTGAGGCCCAGGTACTTGATGTACGGCCCCACCGGGACCACCGCGTCACCCACCCGGATCCGGCAGCTGGATGGTTCCCGGCGCCTCGAAAGGCCGTGGAACCATAGCGCCTCGGTTTTGTGAGGCGCTATTTCTAAACCCAGCCGGCGGATCGCCCGCACAACATATGCCACCCCAAGCTCGGCAAGCCTGAGCACCGGCCCGAAGTCGGCCCCAGTCGTAACGACGAGAGTGTCGAAATTGGCAGTCCGACAGGTCGGGACCCGCGCGCGACAGGTGCTCGCCGATACGAGCGGAGATAACCCTCTCGAAGAGTTTCCCCGCCTCGTTCAGCAAGCAGATCGAACGGAACGAAGACGGAACCTTCCCTCCTTCCTGAGGAGCACCAGCCTGGCCGACTTCCAGTCGACCAGCGCCATTATCTCAGTACTCATTATAAATCTTGAGTGTATTCAAGGTATAGAAAGGGTAATTCATGTAGCCAGAACTGTTTAACCTAGACAAACCTCAGCTAGGTTTTTAGGATACATCAGTTTGTAATTTTAAATTATTCTTTAGAAAGGAAAAAAAAATACTCGAGCAATCATAAGGTTATATAGACATATAAATAGGTAATCTTATAATCATGGTGTACAGGTGTTTCAGGAGCAGTGTAATAATACATAAGGGTCATATATGTTAGATAATAGATGTACCCTAAGTGCTTGACTTAAAAGCCTATTACTTTCCGAGTTAACTAACTTAAAAAAGAAAGCAAAATCTTTGAAATAGCTTAGCTGTGGACTTAATAGCTCAATAGATTACTGCATTGTATTCCTTATACGCAGGACTGTCGATACTTAGGACTAAAAAAAAATTCATTCAAAAGGAGGAAAAAGTTACTTCAATAGTGCTAGTATTTTTGGACAGAATCTTCACTACGATGAATACACACCACTAAATATTATTTCACCGGCCGCAAAACATCATGTATATAAAAACTCGCAAAAATTTTGTATTTAATTAAACTCCACAATATATAATAATTGTATTTTTATTAAGATAAATATCCATCACACACAATCTTCAATGATAACAGATGTCTATTACTATGACTTCTAGGTAGTTAGGCTATAGGTAGATGCTGCTGACAACGCCTTGTAAAGATACTATTTGGATAGTCTTAAGTGCCAGAATCTTATTTTGGCACCATTCAGGCACTACCACTAGGAGATTACGAAGCACACTAAAAAATCAGAGTCCCTTAACCGAAGCGAAGTATGTAAGCGGTGCGCTGTGCTCAGATGTTAACTTTATATATATATGTATATGCACAGATACCTTTGCTTTTTCGGCATTAAATCTAAAAAACATTGCGATAAATAAAATAACTTTTATATATTTCAACTATCTTATTGTATATAGCGATTTATATAAAAAAACAATTAGTTTTTAGTATTCTACGTTTTTTAAAATTTCAAGTCATTTAGCCATATTTTAATTTGAAGTTGTCTAAAACGTAACATTATCCCATTTTATTATCATGATCAAGGCGACATCTGTGCCCACCATAGAGACCTTAGTCAACGCTGACCCAGTGCGGATTGGTCATTTTTTTTTTTGGGCGGACCTATGCTGAAGCCTCAGATGACTATGTTTAGCTTTGCAATGATGTGTATTTGTGGAAGGCGCACGAACTGAAGGTTCGACACCTAGCCAACTAACTACACCGGCGAGCCGGTGTCGTTAGGGTCGAGGCAAAGGGAGTCGCCGCAGCTTGAGCGCGCCGTCTAATGGTTCGAACGCTCAAGTTCGTCGTGTAGTGGTGGGTAAGAATCTACCCGGTACGTGACGGTACCGGGTATATGTTTGACGAAGGTGTGGCCCGGGTCTTCGCGCTCGCTCGGGTGGGTCGGACTAGACATGTGCGCCGATTCATATTATACCGGCGGCGGCGTCTGGCGTGAAAACGTCGCGGCGGCGGGCGTGATCGGCGTAAAATCGGCGTGTTAGGATTAAAGAAAAAAAATCTAATATATACTCGTATAAAAACATATTTATTTATTAAAACAACAATGGCTCATTAAATACTTATAATCATTTAAAAAAATACACTTGCTTCCCAGATCTAATTATTTAGTACCTAATCAACATTAAGAAAACTATATTTTTTAATTACTATAAAAGATTTTCAAAAATCAACATCTCTAAATAGTTCTTAGTTATAATCAACAACTATTATGGATAGAAATATCAAACAAATATCAAAACAATTCTGCGTCTAACTTAATTTTGTTTTGTTAAAAATAAATAATCAAAATATCCATAACACAATATTTTACCTAACAACTTTAAGAAAATAAGATTTTTAATTACTATAGAAGAATTCAAAAATCAACATCACTAATAAGTTCTTATTATAATTCAACAACTATTTTGTTTTGTTAAAATAAATAATCAATAATTATCCAAACACAATATTTTGTACCTAATCAACTTTAAGAAAATAAGATTTTTAATTACTATAGAAGATTTCAAAAATCAACATCACTAAATAAGTTCTTAGTTATAATCAACAACTATTTTTGTTTTGTTAAAATAAATAATCAATAATATCCATAACACAATATTTTGTACCTAATCAACTTTAAGAAAATAAGATTTTTAATTACTATAGAAGATTTCAAAAATCAACATCACTAAATAAGTTCTTAGTTATAATCAACAACTATTTTTGTTTTGTTAAAATAAATAATCAATAATTATCCATAACACAATATTTTGTACCTAATCAACTTTAAGAAAATAACATTTTTAATTACTATAGAAGATTTCAAAAATCAACATCACTAAATAAGTTCTTAGTTATAATCAACAACTCTCAATAATAAACAAATATCAAAACAATTTTGCGTCTAACTTAATTTTGTTTCGTTAAAATAATTAATCAATAATTATTCATAACATAATTTATAATTATTGTGAATAAAAATTATTTTATCTACTCTAACAGGGCTCAATCTTGACCGTTTTGCTGTGAACACCAGTCCAGCTACAGAGAACACCCGTTCACTTGGCGTGCTTGTAGCTGGAATGGAAAGAATCGCGCGTGCCATAGCGTATAAATTAGGATAAACTTTTTTTCTGTCTAACCAAAACATAAGGATAGTTGATGAAACATCGTTAGCATCAACGCTACAACAATATTTCCATGCTTCTGTTTCAATAGGCAAACTGAATCTGGATGCCTCGGAACTATGTTTACTTGCCAACTCTAATAAAATTGCAGAAGTACTTTGGTCGTTAATTGTAGTGGTTGTTGCTCCGAGCGATGAATCTATCGCGCTAACGTGGGCTTCTTGTATCTTCAAAACGGAATTTCCATAATTTGACAAGAACTCCGCTTTGGTCATATCTTTGGCTTCTAAAAAATCCGTGACAGATTTCAGATTTTGGAACCGTGGGTCAAGCAACGACGCGACTATCAACAAGTCCGTAATAGGAAAGCGGTGATTTAAAGCCTCTAACATTTTATTTTGCATTGCTACAACAGCTAGTGATGTGTTGTCATCTACTGATGATAGCGCATCTACAATTTCACTCCTTAAAACAAGAGCCACATTTATGGAGCAATATTGATCAGCGCTGAGTATTTCGACAGATTTTTTTATTTTTCTAAGGACTTTGATTAAATCAAGAATTATCTTCCACTCCAAGTCGTCCAGTTTTAGATGAATTTTGCCAATTTTTCCTAAGAGGCTATTGACGGGGCCTCTGTTTAAAGGATGAGAAACACTTTCCAACATAGTTAAGATACTATGCCATCTAGTCGGTGTTTCCGTTTTTAGTGTCGGTGCTATGGTAGTGCTGGTTGGGCAAAATTCTTCTCCATCCGTGCTGTCCTCACCGTCGGTATTAAAATCAAAAATATCATTGTCCACTTCTGTGGAATTATGAATTAACATTAAAATTTGCCGTTGTTCTTTATCAGCTTCCGATTCTAGTTCTGGTGCTCTAAATCGCAAGCATTTCACAATTTTTTTGCATTTCTGAATGATATTTTTGACTTCGATTTGAGTATCGATACCATCAACTATAACCAAATTATGCAGTCCATGGCCAAGACAAAAATGACTTTGTACATCAGGAATGAGCTTTGCGGCTTTTTTCACGTTAGACCCGCAATCTGTGACTAGAAATATTCCTTTGTTCGAAATCCCGAAACGTTCTCTTGTTGTTTCTATTGCTTCCTTTATTCGTTCTCCAGTTTTCTTACCAGTCATGGTTACAGTCTCAAGTGTTATATTTCGTAACTGCATGTTTTCATTGACAAAGTGCAGAGTAAAAGTTATATAATGACGACGACGATAGGAATCGCTCCAAAGGTCAGTCGTCATCGCAACGTGCTTTGCTTCAATAGACGATGTTATTCTTTTTATCAATACGACCATTGAATTGTACACGTCGTCTAACGCATCTCTAGATATTGTTGAGCGTGTGGGAAGATCTACTGAATCAAAAATGACGTTATATTTCTTTAAAAAATCAATCATGGCATCGTCATTAATATTATCGAATGGTATTAATGATCGAGCAAACCATAAAGCAAGATCTCTTGCTAAAAGCCACTTCTTTTTAAGTGGTGTGTTGGTTGATGTCGATGGTCTTGCCAGTGCACTTGGTCCGAAAAACTTTTTGATATTAGCTGCATGTTTTGTAGTTTTTTCCGAGTCTTCGATGTTGTGCTCATCCTTCAAATGTCTAGTCAAATTTCCAGTACTAACATTTTTGCTGTATGATTTAATTTTTACAAGGCCAAAAAGTGCGTCAGGATCATCTTTTACTGAATTCGAAAAGCAAACATTACAAAATACTTGATCGGTTAAGACGTGCTTCTTTTTTCCGTCTTTTAACAATACAAGCTTGCCGAAATGTTTCCAACATTTACTGTTTTTTGAAATTGAAAATAGTGTTTGTATTTCATACTTAGATAATTTTTGCTTTTTTAGATCCAGTTCACTTTCTAACTCTAGTGTAATATCCATTTTTTTTGTAGGATTGGATATAAGCACACTGCACAAATAATTTAACACAAATACTCTAACTTTTTAAAGTTCTCTTCAACACAGAAAACAAACTACAATATAGATAGGTCCACTTCATTACAAGTGTAAGAAAAGACTGTTGCACTACCTGTACACGGCCGGCCTGGCTATGTAGAGGGAGTGAAACTTTTCCACAGTTCTATTTTTTTTAAGAGTAACGACAACAAAAAGTAATAAAATAACAATCAAAGCAATAAAATACCTTTTAAGTTGTTAAAATTAGTGATAACTGTGCAGCTGTGTACTTCTTTTGTTGCTTTATTATCCTAACCCATAATAAATTCGAGTGTCGGCATCATGTATATGCAACTTCTAAGAAATTTGTTCTTTTGTTTATAAATTTGGATTACTTGCAAGTGTAGTGTTGTTGGCCAAGACTAATAAATAGGAGTTATGGATTATATCTACCTATAGGTTATTATATTCTTTACGAGTATTGCACACAAACTTTGTAACTGTAAACATGTCTAGTAAAAGAAAATCACTGTATATTGATCGGCAATCATATATACTAAAATTATTATTTATACAAGCTTGCCCCAACACGATACATTAGTTAATGACTAAGATTTTATCCTGTTTCATGATACGAATTTATAGAAAATAGTTAAATATATAATTCGTACATGTCGCGCCGATTTCACGCCGATAAAATTATCGGCGGCGGCGGCGCGGCCAAAACGATCGGCGGCGGCGGCGCAGCGGCGCGGCGCACATGTCTCGGACAAGATTTTTTAGGGCGGCGCGGCCCTCTAGCCGAGACGGCTATCTATAGGGGGTGTAATCAATTCATTTTTTGAAATGAGAGTATTGGGGTGGGTGAGAGCGTTATTGAAAAGCGAGTGGCTAGATCTTTATGTGGCTTCGATGACTGAAGTTGAGATCGTAATGTAAATCTATGCTACGTGAGTGCCACGGGGCACCCAGGGCACGGCGTAAGAATTTGTTTTGGACTACTTGTAGTTTGTGCAACCGGCACTTAGGGACGTGGGCGAACACTATGGATGCGTAGGTAAGTATCGGGCGTATACAAGCTTTGTATAATGTCAGCTTATTTCTAAGGAACATTTTACTCCGCTTACTAATGAGGTGGAATAGTCGACCTAAGATAAAGGCTGCACGATTGCGGACTATGACGATATGACTGTCTATCGAGCGTAACGCCTAAATAATTTGACTACATTTTGCCAGGGAATTGGCTTATCAAAGAGCTTTATTGACGGGAGGACCGGGGTGGCTATTCGAGCCCTGCCTCGATAGAAGTACATTGCTGCGCTTTTATCGGGATTGACCTCGATTCGCCATTTGGTGAACCAGGCGCCGAGCGAGTCGGCGGCTAGTTGGAGATTTTATATTACTTTGGGGATGTTTAGACCGGACGTAAATAGCGCGGTATCGTCCGCGAATAGTGATAGTTGCGTGCCGAGAGGCGGCCTAGGAATGTTGCTCACATAGAGCAAGAATAGGAGGGGAGCGAGCACGGATCCTTGGGGGACGCCGGCTCGGATTGGGTGGGTGCGGATTGGTCAACTTCACATACACGTTTATATTTTTTTTTCAGATGTATTCATGTTGCCTATCGTTGTTACCTCTGTGTCTGTAATACATTACGATATCAGTGCGTTATGATGCTCAGCTCAATTACGCCCTCGCCTTCGGCTCGGGCTGAAATTCCGCCTCGCGTGTTATATGCAATACGCACGTATATCGTACGATGTTTTTTTTAACACAATTACGAGGAAACAGAAAAAATAAACATTCTAATAAACTCAATCTGTGAACGCACACTTACTTTCCCGCCATTTTAACAGCTCGGTAGCGCTGCCTACTGACTGGCTCCGCGCGCCGATTAGTTCGAAATTTGAATAGCAACAGTGCGCGAAATAGCAAATAATACTATTATGGAATTTGTATGGACTATAACTTAAATATTTGCTTTGCTAACACACGCGTTTTTTATGACTCGCCTTACATATTTAAAACTGGTGGAATTACATCAGCTTTACGAGCAAAGGTGTTAAAAGTAGTTTCAATATTATTGAAGCTTTTAATAAATATCATGAAATTAATCACAAGCTTAATATGTTTTATAGGTTCTGTTTAAAACTAGTACATGCATACTATATTCACGCATGTTTTCAAAAAGGTTTGGGTTTGAGCTCTAATGTAATAAACACTCACTTCGTCAATTTTAATATTCTATTTCTCATATTACCCTAATCGGCAACAACAGCGTCAATGAAAACAAGCTATGTATGTCTATAGACTGTTTGATCAGAGTACAAATTTTCAGCTGTCCGGCACTCAAATCGTATCCTTATGTTACATAAAAGTTTAAAAGAATAGATCATTCGTAGGAGCGTCCCACAATTTCCATTGAAATAAGAAATTGTTATGTGGCATTGCATTACCACTATTATTTATATCCAAAATGTTTTTGAAGATATATCTTGAATTTATCGATCCACGGTCGATAATTCGATTATTATGTAGGACATTATACTTTTTCACGGATAAATGAAACTTGACTTCGTGCTCACTAGGCATGTGGTGGTTGTGGAACACATACAGCTACATATCCAATTGCTTCGTGCTCACCAGGCATGTGTTGGTAGTGGAATACATACAGCTACATATCCAATTGCTTCGTGCTCACCAGGCATGTGTTGGTAATGGAATACATACAGCTACATATCCAATTGCTTCGTGCTCACCAGGCATGTGTTGGTAGTGGAATACATACAGCTACATATCCAATTGCTTCGTGCTCACCAGGCATGTGTTGGTAGTGGAATACATACAGCTACATATCCAATTGCTTCGTGCTCACCAGGCATGTGTTGGTAGTGGAATACATACAGCTACATATCCAATTGTTTGATAGTTTCTGAGCAATGATCATCATGAAATTACGAAAGCCGCAGTTGAATTCCTGATTATAATGGGATGATCAGAAATTGAAGATAAGACTTTAGAACTAGGGGAGGCAACACAGTCCCGCGGGCGCCGGCGGGCGCGAGGAAGTCGCGACCGCTACGGCGACCCGGGATGGACCACGCCCCTTCCGTGGCCGGGGGGCGTCGTCGGTGGAGGAGGGGACCGGGGGAGGTGGTAGCCTCCCCCGCGGAGGGCTCCCCTCTAGAGAGGGGAGCGGAGGCTGGGGGTTCCCGGAAGTGGCCTTTGTGTTCCCGGGCTCCCTACATGCCTGAGGAAGGCCATCCCTGAGGTTTTTAGTGGGTAGACTTCCCCTTCTGGGGAGGAGAGCCCCACATAACCGCCGGCTCGCCACAGCCGGGGTATGCAATTTAATGCATTTTCCTCAGGGAAACAAAAAAAAAAAAAACACAAAATATACATGCAAACAGTATACTTTGATCATTTTTTAATAGTGTTATTGTTTGTTTTTTAATGCCATTTTATTATTCCTTTATTTTGCGTTTGTCGTCAAACCAGAACTGGTCTTGAAATATGGGTTTAATATAAATAAATATAGTATAGTTTTAAAGTCTAAGTATCATCTTCACAATCATACCATTTACATTAACTTTCATCAGCAGCTATTTAGTTCTTAAAATCATTCGGAACGGTCAGAGTAATTTACAGCTCTTAGTATGTCCACTCTTATTATCTATACAAGTACAACAGAGGAAATTGCAAATAAACATCACACAATTGTCATCACTCACCTAATAACCAAATCAAGTAAAAACATGATAATTGATGCTTTAGGATGACTCGTCTTCATTGACTCGCCCACGGCTATCTGATCCGCCATCTAGAACTATTGTACGAATGCTTTCATGTGGAACACAGTGAATCGCCAAGGTCATTTCAAATAAACGCCGCATGAGTGGACTTACATGTGAATTAAATACGACTGTGAACTTGGGATTTGATTTGAATCAAAATCCTAAAACTAAAGGCAAGGGATTAGGATAAAATTCAGACTAAAAGAATTGATATCATGCATCCAACCAATAATTATGTGTTGTGGTTGAATTCAAGTTAGAACTTTTTTATAAGTAATTATTTATTAAACTTTAATTTGATAACTTTTTAGTAGTATTTGTCAAATACTCAACCAGACTAACAATGTGTTTATTCATGAAGTCCGTATTTAATTCGATTATAGTTAACGATGAATTGACTAGTTTTATATGTTGCAAAGAGAGATATTGTCAAATCCAATATTATTTCTCGTAGTACTAGTAAAACTAGTAAACTTCTCAAAAACTCTTGTGTCTTACAATTTTTTTATTAAACAGGTTGTAGTCCATTTGGTCAATAATATAAGTTCCAAGTCTCTAATTATAATGTGATCTGATTAAATAATATGAGTCTGAATAAAGAGGTTTGAGCTTGATTTTAGAATAGATCCTAAGTCTGCCTGACTAGGTACCTATTATAGGTATAGGTATTTTTTGTAGGTATTTCTAATATGAATAATAATAAATTAAAAAAATAAGTTGCTCTATTGATGAAGACTCTAAGTAAAGCATCGCATTCGTGTTTAGCTCGACTGCCTTGACTTTCGTCACGTCAACTGAGTTGAAATTCAGGGTATATGTTATGAAAAAGACGCAAAGAAAGATGAATTGTTAATATTAACTATACAGCAAGATTAAAACTGATCTTCTACGATACTGTAAGGGAACAGCCTCCCAGTTCCCTCTCAGGACCCGTGCTCTTGGTTGGAGGGCTGTGGCCTCCTTCTGTGAAGCAGTGATGCTCCAGAAGGAGGCCGCCGAGCGGGGTCGGGAGATGGCCGATCCCGCTCGAAGAAGGCGGCGCCGGGCTCGGTAGCACAGCTGCGGCGCCGCCGCGGGTCGCCGGCGGGCGCGAGGAAATCGCGACTGCTTCGGCGACCCGGGATGGACCACGCCCCTTCCGTGGCCGGGGGGCGTCGTCGGTGGAGGAGACCGGGGGAGGTAGTAAGCCTCCCCGAGGAGGGCTCCCCTGTGTCGACGGGGGAGCGGAGGCTGGGGGTTCCCGGAAGAAGCTTTCTGTTCCCGGGGGCTCCCTACATGCCTGAGGAAGGCCATCCCTGAGGTTTTTAGTGGGTAGGCCTCCCCCTTCTGGGGAGGAGAGCCCCACATAACCCCGGCTCGCCACAGCCGGGGTATGCAATTTAATGCATTTTCCTCAGGGAAACAAAAAAAAAAAAAAAAAAGGACCCGTGCTCTTAAAATCGCACCCGTACAATATATTGTGGACGATATCGGCATGCACACATGTCGCTGTATCGTTACCTACCGTGTACACATAAATTTGCGTGTTAGGTGCAACCATTTAAACTGACAGCTGTCAAAATTATCATCAAAAACATTACAAAATATAGTAACTATTTTGATTGTTTTAGTAATATTTAAAAATAATGTAAATATTTGAAATCTATTACTACTACTAGTACTGAATATTAAGCCTTATCTAATTCCATTATTCAATCATTTATAGCGACAAAAACAATCCTACTATAGTCATAAACCTGGATTGCATGTTCAGTCAGTTACATAAGTAATGGCTTTCAATCTTTAAAGTAGTCATCAGCCGTGCAATATGCACATTACATACGTACTGAAGCACTGTGCAACCTGTGATCACGAACCACGATTTTCCGCCATGATAGAGCAAAACCACGCCTACATATAAAAGCCAAGTTCACAGTCATGGAGAGTCAAAGGCACCATTACCATCTCGGAGTCATGAGATCGTTGGGGCTGTGTGTTTTGTTAATCGCTCTTTTAGCTCTATATATCGCTAATTCGTCAGGATTACGCGTAAGCATATTTTTGATACATATTATACAGAAATTTAATTATATATTCATTAACAAAACGAAGCTATAGTCATATTAATTATATGACTATCCTAAATCATATAAAAGTTATAGCGTGATTCAAAATTATAAATTGAATGTTTTTTATTTTTATCCGAATTTAATAAATTTTGAAATTATTCCATAAATAAGCCCCTACTATATTTCGGTTAACTGAAGAAAATGGCAGCAAATTTTTGCTACATTTGTATTAAAAAAATAAACAAACTTTATAGTTGTCGATTCCTTTAGTTAAGCTATTGCCAAATTACACCTATGTAAATAATAGGTTTGACATCGAAAAGTTCAATTATACACTAAACCATAATTTGATAAATACGAATTATCTTTGGTACCGTTTGATATGTAAGGTTCAATTAAATATTCTCCGGTTTTATATCTTTAAAAAAATTATAAATATACTAAAGGAATATAAAAAAACAGTTCGATGGAACAACCAAATATCTATATTTTTAGTATTTCTTGTAAAAATTAAATCTTACCCTAGATATAGACAATTGACAAAATCGTGTTTCCAATAGCATGTGTTTCAGCCTATCGTAAATTATATTTTTTTCGTTTGTACGTAAACCGCATGAATGGTTTCGTCTACATATGAAATTATAGCTTAAAGACTTCATCCATATTTGACATTACACATTACTTAACGAGATTGATAACATAATTACTAACCACAATTTCGTATAATAGACCTTTTTATAAAACGAACCATATAATACAAAATGAGTACCTAAATTCTTTTAAATATATTCTAAAGTTAGAGGATAACAGATCTAAAGGAATAAACAAAAAAAATTAAAGTAATTCCTGCAAACTCATAACATCAGTCATTCATATTAATATCATTTAATAATTATATACATTCTGATTCAATTTTTATGCAAACTTTATTTGTGACACAATCATAAATTAAATAATAATTACCTACATTAAAAAACCACATGCCACTGGCAAAGTCGACAATATTCAGGCCTAGTCCAGACAATTTTATAATTTATAGTTTGACCACAATTCCATCCAGTTCAATATTGGTTCTAAAGTGCCTCATATTACTTCGAGTATCACATCCTCTTACATCATAATTGAATGTCAATAGTACTTTCCAAGAACTGTAATTCCTAATATTGAATTAATATTTAAAATAATTGTCAAATGTCAATTACATATTCTCTTATTTTTTACAAGCTATACGATAGTAATATACCTGGTGTCTCATTCAAATCGGTCAGTATGGGAAAGTCTGAAACTATAAGACATACGAAGATCTGTTCTGAGGAACCATGTCATCGATTTTAATAACAAGAAAAACTGCATTCATACATTTCAAAAATCATCTGTACTCCGTTCGGGAATCGAACCCGATTGTTTTGAAAAAAAAAACCTACACTATTTCTATTTAGATATCGATTGTGTAGGTCTTAAGCAGTAAATGTCTCTATGAAACAAACATGATGTCTAAAATGAATAAAATGCATTGTTTTCACATACTTTATTTTATTTTAGTAGGTGCTCGAAGTGACCGCCGCCTTTTTCAATACAATATTCAACACGTTTAGGTAACGATCTTATGATTGCATTTTGTATCTTCATGTGGTGAATTTGCGTTAAAATTGTCTCTATGGCAACTTTTAGGTCTTCAACGGTATCATAACTTGTTTTGTACACTTCATCCTTAACGTATCCCCACAAGAAATAGTCCAGAGGCGTTAAATCGGGCGACCTTGCGGGCCATTTGGTAGGGCAAAAATGGCAATGTCTTTTGGCAACAATGCATTTTATTCATTTTAGACATCATGTTTCATATATATATATATATATATATTTATATATATATATATATATATTTATATATATATATCATTTATGTATAAATACATTGACAAGAATATTTGTGTTTATACTATACGGAAGGTACTGACCCCCGAATACAATTATAACCAGTTCACGTTACAAAAGTTATATACCTACTTAATTGAAATAATTTATTTTTTTAAACAAATATAATTTTATGCTTAACTAAGCAAATTTTTTTTTCGTAAATCAAATAAGACAAACACATTTTAAGGATTCACAAAATAAATACCATATAGGAAGAATACATACAAATGTAATTTATCAAATGTATTAAAACTTTTGGTAAAACAACGGGCATTCCACCCCTCTCATCCTATTGACGTCAAGATGGACATAAAGGTCGATTAGTGGGTATTCACTGCTACACGCCGGGAGTGTCCCATATACACCTGTTGACTAGCCATCGACAGGTAGGTACAGCAATTCACCTCATAAAAAAATAAAGGTTGTCTCCATAAGCAAATTGCGCTCCACGTGCGGATTACTATTGCGTTCACAGTAATCTGTTATAGGCGTTAAAGCTGGGCTCGTAGCTAGCCTGATGTCTCAAAGTAATATCAAATAATTGAGATTTTTAATTTGTTACTTTTGTTTCAGATTACGGATGATTCTGTTTCAAACTGTAAGTAACTCTCTTTCTAGAAGTAAGATAGTACGTAGCAATGTCATTAAATTCGATTGCGAATTTAAGAAGTAAGAATAAATTATCCATAGTCAGAACTGTTTAAAATTCCCTTACAGCGATTTCTTGAAAATAGTTTATAAATACTCGCTTTCTACTATATCTCGATAGTAATAAATTCGAATTTCCAAATATCCATGTACCCGAATTAGTCAGTTATGATATTCTACTACAATAAGCCCCAGCCGGCTCTCGCCGTTTGACAAACATTAAAATCATAAAATGGGAAGAGAAATTTGCAAAGGGGGTCCCCTTGCAAATTTCCCTTCACCATCAATTTTTATTTAGCTTCTCTGTGATAATACTTGCTCAAAGACAGTTTCCTTAAAATTATAAATCGTATTGATTAATAATTGGTTTAAGAATATTATTATATTCTTAAACCAATCAAATAGTTAGTTTAGGGGCGCTTAGACGATTGATCGTTATCGCGAATGCTTTTTGAGTTGATCTCGAGAAATAAATTCCGATAGAAATCTAAGAGATTTTGTTTTAAGTAAAACTTGCAAATACGATGTGTATTATATTTGTCCTTTTCATGTTGATTATTTTAACTAATCCATGTTATGATATTTTAAGTATTGATTACACACAATTTTGGAATAGTTTAAACTTGAATTGGAGCGTCGTTCCGCTGTGGTCTCTACACTCGTTTTTGAACTGAAAGGCGCGGGTACGAACTGCCACATATTTCAAATATATTTTTTTGATACTCCTACGATCAAAGGATAACATCGCTAAGCGCTTTGACCTGCATACACCTACGAAGTAATTCAATGATGTATGAAGTCAATATGGATTGGACCAACGCGGTTGAAGACCTGATTTTGTGTGCGTTACAGATTTGTAACCACTAACCACAAGTGACCAGTCTGCTTGTTTGTCAATATATAAAAAAATAGATAGATACATATTTATTTGGCAAACAACGACCCCACATATGTACAGTATAGGATTTATTTCAATATTTAAGTAATATAGCCAATACCATCAATAGTCCAATATGTTTCTTTTTTTTTCATTTCATTAGAAGTTTGTACATACTTGTATGTGACGTTGCAATTTATTATTATTTATTTAAAATAGTATAAATAATAAAAATCGCAAACAAAATATGCGTCTTGTTAACCCGCGTCTTTAACAAATCACGCCTTAACCATTCGGCCACCAACCAGCATCCCTTTGTAATCAAGTAGTTCAAATGCATTCTACATTCATTTCACTTTTTCATTTTACTTCTTTAGACAAAATAGACTACCTACTATAGATGACGCATCCACATACAACGACAACAACGCTTAAACACTAACCTCGCTTTGCATATACATACTTTTAACGTTTCACAAAATTATTATAGTGAACAAAACGATCATACGAAAGAACAGAAAGAGATGCTTCACTCACTCGCTATTGCTATGCAAATGCTATGCTATGAAATTACATTAATTTACCGAATTTGAACGCCAGTTTCGAAGCTCTAGTGCGATATCTACCTCTTGTTTGTAGGTATATAACATCATTGTTACCTATTTTATGAATATTATTAAAACAATTTTTTATTTGCAGATAACTTAAGGGAAAAGCGGCAGGTCGAAACTTTTGATACAGACGACTATCCTACATCTGCAAGTGAAAATTCAGAAGAGGAACCAGGCTTTTGGGACAGAATTGTCAGAATAGCTATAAAATTGTTCAGCCGAGTAGTGGAATGGCTAAATTCATAGTTAAGCCAGTTATCATTAAAGCTTATGTTGTATCTATTTTTACTCATGAGAAAATAATGGGCGATTAGCTCTACCTTCTTGTGCTACTGCTGCATGCATACATTAAATTTGTACACTTTCGAAGTATCAGATAGATATACTCGACATATATTGTACGTACCTAAATATTTTTTGACGAGTTTTATGTAAGCAAGGAAACCTTCAATGATGTTATATTTTATGCTATGAAAGCACCACCTTTTTTGTCAATTTATGCTTGACAGTTCATAACAGATCCTGAAGTGTCATAATTTATTTTCTTTGCTTTTTTATAGTCCATTTATTAAACATTTAAAAAACTAACACATTGATAGAACTAAAACAAATATCATAAAATTTTGTGAGTTAGTTTTTAACTATGAATATAATTATAATAAATGAATGAATAATTTTAGACATTTCATTTGGTTAGTTCATTTGGCAAGACTTACATTTGGACTTAAGAATAAGACTTGCCAAAAACTTCAGTTTCTTAATGCTGCTATTGAAACATTCACCGGAACTACTGCAATTAGAATTTTAACAAATTTGAGTATTAATCAGCTTGACATCTGCACAGGTGGATACAGGTATTTTCTTTGACTAGGAGTATCCAATAAATCTATGTAATTTCAAATTCTAAAAATATGATGGGTTTAAGGTCCGTAGCTCCCAATTAGATCACCAGACTAAAATCAGTAGGTAAGCCAGCGATGTTGACTTGATATTCTATTGTGAAATTATCAGTTTTATGATTGGAATATCCTAAAGTACCTACTAGTGGTCGGGTTAGTTCATCAGAATATAATAAACAATATGGTAGAGTTACATGCAGTTTTCAGTCCTTGAACCATTTCATTTTCCAGTAGATTTACTTGTTTTTCTTTGTGGCTTTAAGATGTTCTTCAGCAATATTCAGAGGATTGTGTTTTTTGCCAAATAATTGACAATGCATCAAAATCAGTTGGGCGAGTAGTTACACCAGTATTGTCATTTAAATCAATACTTTCGAGAATCTATTTTAGATCAAAAGGTTACTTGAATATTTTGGTACAGTAAGCACTTTCTACCAAACAATTTTCAATTGCATTAATAATATGTACAACAGTATCCTCCATAGCGCTTGCTAAAGTACTATATAAATTTTACTAAAATCATAATTGTCTGTGTCTGCTATTGCTAATTTTCGGCTATTAATGGAAGTACATTTGCTATTTCTGTTTGTTCATCTTTGTAATCATAATTGTGAGTTTTTGGCCATTTGGATATTTGACCATGTTGACAAGAGAATATTAGAAGTAGAGTTTATTAATTTAGACCTGTTTCTGTTCGCTTCGTAAAGGTAATTTTTTAGTAACATGTGTGAATTTTTTTGTTGGCCATATAACTTTAATGCTTGATAGAATTGATACATTTTTTCTCTAGTCCAAGCACTAAGATTATCATGTGTAAGATCTGTATCTTCTGGAACTTCTTGATCAAGGATTTTTGATTACTCCATCAATGATGAGGCAATCAATATTTAGTAATTATTTTACAGCTTGGTCCGCTGTTGATGCTGTGTCACTGCCTTTGTTTAAATCCATATTGTAACTGGAAATGACGAAACTATATTTTTTAAATTCATATACTACTACCGCGCCTATGTAAGAAACATGTGAGACACAACAGTCTCTTAGTGTATCTACACTAAGAGACTTTATAAAAACTTGGATATTTATTATTCTGATCATTCAAAATATTGATAAAATCTAATACAATTTAAGTATTTACCAAAATAGAAACCCAAAACAGTTCACAATTATTAGATTTCTTCAATATACAGATTTAGAGTCAAAATCGAAAATAAATAGAAAAAATTGCATAAGGCTGTAAAAACTAATTATTATTCTGATCATTCAACATATTGTTAACACCTAATACAGTTTGATGAATTTACCAAAATATATATACCCAAAACAACTTTTATAGATTTCTTTAATATACAGATTTAGAGAAAATAATTCTAAGGTAAATAATACCGAATACTATCTAATTGATATGTCGAGTCGAGTATATGTCGATATGTTACAATATGAACTGATCATATGGAGACTAATATTTATTTATATTTTAATTTTATATTTTTATTTATTATATTTATTTATATTTTAATATACATCTAACGACCAAACTAATAAGTGTAATGGAAAAATGTAACATAAGAAATTTTATTTTTACAAGCCTCTTGCAATGTTTATTTTCGTATTTGTCAATTACTATGTACATAATATATAAAGCCGAAAAATAAATTCTTTTGTTAATTCTTATTCGTATTCAGTTGAAATACAACCCATGTCATCGCGTATTCTACTCACCAAATAATAATCCTGTATGGAAAATCCACTTTGCCACACAAAAGAAAAATATTTACCAGTCGATTGAACGTACTTTTATCGATCAATAAGAGATTCTTCTTCTTCTTTGTCTGTGGCATGAAGACGGGTGTAGCCTTGTCATATGCAAGTTTGTTCGAGTCGACTAAAGGATTGTGGTGAAGCGAGATAACTCGATTTTGATGCGGTTTTGGGTAATTACAAGTTACAGATAGGATTAGGAGTACAATTTAAATGAACAGCAGGAAACCATTTACGAATATAAAGTAAATTGGATCAAATATGAAAGGGTGGGTAGGTAATAATAATATACTCTATAAATATTGTGTAGAAATATGAATATAAAATATTATGAGTACGTACATAAAATCAAATTGTTTTTTTTTTTAGCAATTTCAATTTCTTTTTTTCTCATGCATTTTGATACAAATGTATATATATCTGGGTCTAAGTGTACTATGACTTGGAATGTAGGTGAAGGAACGGCCGCAGAAATTAGCGAATCAATAGAATAAGTTCTGCCAAATCTAGAACACTGAATGAAAATATGGTTTATATCAGCGTCAACCTCACCACTGCCTCATCAGTGGTATTTTGGGCAAGTATTACCACACACTTCACTGCATCTCTACAGTGCAAAATGAAAGCAAATGAAATAGAATACCGCGCACTCCTTAGTATTAGTACTGAACAAACATTTGTTTTTTGTAGCGCTGAGGAAAATGCATGAAACTGCATATCCCTCGCCCCGGGAAAGGCGCGAAGTTATGTGGGGCGCTCCACCCCAGAAGGCCTACCCACTAAAAAATCTTTATCAGTGATCACTGATAAAGATTTCGTCGAGGCCTGGAGACAAATTTTTGAAACAATAGAAAACCAATTCGCATTCGAAATCTTGAGATTCGTATACGAATTCACTATTTTTGAACTTTCATTTCGTGCGTTGTGCAACGAGTGGTTCAACCCACTCGTTTTTGATTTCTACTAGTAGAAAGTCGAAAGCTGAAGTGACGTTGACAGTGATAAATTTACTCTGGTTAATGTAAAGCTTGTAAATAGGTACATAATAATAAGTAAATATTGTTTGAGTACATATATTTTAATTTTAGTTGATGCGATTTTTAATTTTTCTGGGTGAAACTGAATCTAATTAAGAATTTATTTTTAATGACAACACTGAATTCGAGTGATTCAAAAATCTATAAAATTGTAAGCAGTAGAAAATAATTTCGCGCACGATTTGTATTCGTATTCGAATTCCAAATTCACGTCTAATGATTCAAAATACGTCTCCTGGTCCGTGCTTCAATCTCCCCAGAGGAGGTTATATAGACTTCCATTAATCAAAATATTGAGGTCACTCTAGGAAATTTCCTTCCACGCACACTCCGATTGTGGAACGAGCTCCCTGCTGAGGCTTTCCCGGGGGATTACAGTATGGGGTTCTTCAAAAAGGGAGTAAATAGGTTTTTAAAAAGGTCGGCAAAGCGTTTGTGATGCCCCTAGTGTTGCAAGCGTCCATAGGCGACGGTGACTGCTTACCATCAGGCAGGCCGTGGGTAGGTAGGTTTGTGGGTAGGCCGGTCCTCTCTGACCGGAGAGCCCCACATACGACCGCGCCTTGCCAGCTCGGTGTCATGGTGCATAAGGTCGCATTTCCCCCCACAAAAAAAAGGGAGACACTGGGATGCAACGCAGGACCAATTGAGGTAGAGATTCTTGGGAAAGACCTGCCCAGCAGTGAGTCTATTGAATGAAATTATGTATGCAGATCTGTACAGTCGAGACATATTTTTGAAGCTTAATAAAAAACATTGATAACTCAAATAACTAAATGGGTAATCTCAATTCTAATAAATACACTGCGTTTTTTATTCAGACATTTGATACGAATATGGTGGGATATCTTAGATATTTGTCTTAACAGAATACTCCCACATACATGTTTACACTCGATTACTGACTGGATTCGATTGTTTGATTGCATTACTGTTTAGAAATAGACAATACAAAATATTGTCAAAAGGTATAAAATAAAACAATACATTAAGTAATACAATAAATATGTTATGTTATTTAGATGATATATAATGATAACAGATTCTATGTAGAAACATATTCACATAGTAATGTAATTATGAAACTACATCTGCACAAGAAATCTTAATTATAGAACCATAAATTGATTCAAATATATTTATATAGGACCTATATAAATAAAAGTTTGCATATACAAAAGACCAATATGCAGATATATTTATATTATAATTCACTGAGAAATTTCTAATAACAATACAATAAAAAAGAAGAGCAATTAGAAGCTATGAAATACTGTGTCTGTATGTTTTAGGTGTTCCCTTATTACCATAGTAAACGAACTCCAACGAAAATCAACTAAATCTAGTAATATTAATAAATGAGCTAAATGCTTGTCAAACATCAACAATAATTATACAATAACTATCAGTTATGTGACATTTTGCCTGTATTAATATGTGTAATATCAAAAGTGATAAGAGGAAGATAAAAGCATATATCTAAAAGAAAAATATATATATATTTGAAAATATGTGGACCTACGTATCTGTTTATGGAAGTAACGATTACATATCTATTTGCAAGGAGTTCAAAGTGGGTAGGACGTTTCACTTAAATTAACTATGGGGTAAGGAATGGCGCTATATTCAGTCAGAGTACAAGTTAGCTATTGTCATAATGTGATAATAAATCATTTATTCAATACATACTTAGATTCGATAACAATATAAATGCAACATCAGATTTACAGTCCCACAAAAAAACGTAGCATTATAATTAGAAAGGAACTGTTTTATTTATTAATCAACTCATCACTTTGTATAAAGATACTCAAAATGGAACAGATTCATTTTTATTTTTGTATCTTACTTAACTTTACACTTATTATAATATAAATTACCAAGCATTAGAGCAAATACCTAAAAAGTTTATCTTAAATTTGCATCAATATGTAAATATAATTTTATTGGTTTATACTATATGTTTCTTATAACAATACACATATTAGAACTGATCGAACTTATTATAAGAACACAACTGTACAATAATGAGAGAGTAATGCTAATAGGAAGTCAAACCATCATAACAATTAATTGGGATAGCTAATCTATAAATATGCTACTCGTTCTTCGGAAACCTATTCATAACTATACTGCTTCGACTGAGACACGACTAGTGGGCTATTCATCAATAGAGTACATGCAATACTTAGAAAATAAAGATAAATCACAAAATGTTGGACAGGGAACGTCGACAATGTAATTATATGTATAAATAAAAAAATAACAACATTAAGACTACAAGATAATAATAATAATTAATACATTCTTCAACTACCGTTATCTGTCGCGTTCATTTATTGCTTCTCTACAATATGAGAATGACATCAACACAAATTAAATACACTGCTATTACACCACTTTATTCACACCTGCCGCTACCAATGGACTAGTGTTGATATAATAATTAGTAATAATGAACTAGCCAATATGTACTGGATACATTCACAAGATAAATACTTCAAGAGTAAATATTGGCTTACTACCGTAACACCCGTTTGTTTTCGAACTTAAGTTATTTAATTTGACACACGCCCAATACATTTAATCCTTGATAACTTTAAATACACATCTCAATTATAGTTGGTTACATTCACAAGATTACATACAATAGAGTAAATATTATACTTGTAACATCCGATTATTAGCGAAATGTTTTTTTCCAAAATATATATTAAAGGTGTGGTCCAAAATTTTATTATTATTATAAGCAATGTCATAAACAATGACGTCATTGCTTATTGCTTGCAATTAAGAGCGTCGATATCGCTATGTTCTCGGCACTGATCTGTGGCCGATTTAAAGATCAGGAAGCCCGGGTCGATCCAATGTGTTTTTCGCATTTCATATTTACATTATTACATACCCATGACTTATTTAACGATGAAGTAATATCGTGTAAATAATATCATGAAGCAACCTGAATACACCTGCGAAGACATTCAAAGGCGTTTGTGAAGTTAACCAATCCACATCGGGTTAGCGTGGTTGCCTACACCCTAAGCGCGCTAACATAACTGGTTAGAGTAGGCTTCTGCCCCTCGGTGGGAACGTATATAAGCTAAAATGACCACACAAAACGGTGATGCACAGTCCCAAGAAATGGCTAACAATTAATATTAGACCGCATCTTTGAAATGTCAAATTTAGATGTAAAACAGACTTCTAATGTGGGGTTGAAGGACATTTGATGTCTCTATTCCATCATAAGTTTTAACACATCCAAATCCTGTGGCTGTGTATCGCGCGTTGGGGATAAGATGTGGTGGCGCGCAAGAATAGCAGAGGGCTCACCCGAAAAGCAATCGAAATTAGTATCAAGAAATAATTCCTGTAGGAAACGACGCGCACACAACATGTAAGAGTCCCTGGCCAACAACGCGCTCACGTCGGAGTAAACGCACGGGCTGCGGAACACCTCAGGGTGGCGTTGCTTGATCAACAACAAGGCGGATCGTGTCTGTAAAAAAGCATTTCATTTTTTTTAAATATGTACTTGAAAATTTCTTATATCTGAAATTAAAAAAAAACACGAGCAGTGATGGCAATAACGACTGTTTTGTAATAATTAATAACACTGTTATGTTATTTTCCTATAACTGTTATTGTAAACTGTTGTCTGTTATTCTGTTATATTGCTGTTTCGACAAATGTTGTTGAGTACGATTGTTATCGTTATTATAGCTAGCTTAGTTATTCTTAACAATGATATGGCTTAGGACTGTCAGAATATTAGGCAGTAATTTAAATAATTTAAAACTAATTACCTAATCAATATAATTTTCTGGCGTATTTAAAAGTTCATTGATCTGTACATAATTTGTTATTTACATTCAATGTTTACATTATTTACTTATTGCAACGAATAATTTAATTTGCATACGCGCAATCGCACAACAGCAAATAATGCATGACTAAAAAAATTATTTAATTAAAATAAAATTTAAACAGTTTAGACACCAGCAAGCCAGCAACAGTTTACTTAATTGTTATTTCAAATCACACTGGAATTAAAAATGAGTCTAATTGTCATACGAGCGAAGGTACAAAATTATGAATTTGGGATTAGTAAAATTACTGTAAGAAATAAACAAATAGGAACTTTATTTCCTTGTGAGAAAGGTTAATATTATAAGAATAAGCAGTCAGGCAACAGAGCGAGCGCCTACGCCTACACAACGGTTTGCTTTCTCTCGCTCACAAGCTACAAGAGCTTGTAGCACAGTCGTGCTCGCTCGCTCCGTGCCGCACACACGCAAGTGGCAACAACAACAATGCGACTAGGCGATCATTTTGTCAACAGCAACAGCAGGATAACAGTATAAGCCGATGTTAAATAACGTATTATTCATTACGGGAAAATAATTAATTATATTATCTATTATTGAAATAACGACCATTACTAAACACGAGTGTTCACGATGAACAAAATGAAAGATTGTAGCTTGTTATACAATTTAGGTTTTTTATTTATATTCGTTGTATAAATATGAGCGATGAAAAATATTGAATAATAACAGTTATATATTTGACAGTTTTGGAATAATTAATTGAACGAAGGAATGAATGAACTTCTGACTGGAGATTGAGGCGAGAGACGCATGTTTCTGTGAATTCTGTAATGTGGCGTAGACAATGAGTGATATGATTACTTTTAATGACGTCTATAATAAATATGAAATTAATTATGCCCATGGTCAGTAAATGTCCGGTGCAGCTAGTATGGGATTTGGTCGATGTTCTCCCAAATAAGGGAAAAAAATATAGATTAAGTTTGATTATTTTAATAAGACTTTTCATTAAGCTTGTTTGACCAATAAATACTTTCTTTCTTCAGCTTTGGCATTACGGGCATCAAATATTTATTCACTTGCTGCTTTGTAGGGCGTTAGGGAGTTAGAGTCGATTTCATTCCTCTCAATATTAATCGTAATGATTTGAATTTGTAAATATTCTGTCACATGCCAATACTACTTCTTTATTGCAGCGTTCCAAAATTGAAGATCGAATTCAAAGAGGCGGCATTATAATGAGGCTTCTGAGTGCGAATATGTATTCCCCACCACATCTCTGACAGGCATCGTAATTTGTTAAGTCAGATTTATCGATCTATGTATTTATATACTTTAGATAAACTTTGAAAGATAAGGTTGTCTCCAAAATCACTCCTTCAAATTCAAACTGTAACTGATTGATATAGACTGACCAAATAACAGTCAGAGTAGAAAGTTTCCTCGTGAAAATAACAGTATCACTAACGTATTTTTCATATTCGAATATATATTTTTGAACAAATATTATCAAAATCAAAATAATCTTTATTCAACATAGACATTTACAGGCACTTATTGACGTCAAAACAAATAAAACAAAAAAAAAAGCTTAAAAAAAACAAAAACCTTGTGCATACGTACGAACAAGGAAAAAAAAAATATTGACTCTACACCTGTTCGGAAATTGGGAGTCTTCTCGAGAAGAACAGGCAAGAAACTCGGAAGGTCTATTTTTTATCTCCTCTTTTCAATGTTAATAATTATAATATAATAATACAAAATTAAGATACAATCATACCTAATACGATTACAGTCGTATGTATGTTTACATACACATATAAAAATAATAAAATATTATAAATAATGTTGTTACCAAACATGGCTCTATGAATAGTGTCCTTATTCCCAAATAGTGTGATCATTTAGATAGTCATCACATTAGACTGGAGCGTTTGGACAAATACAAATGTGTGAAAGTTATAGGAATCCAAAATGAAACAAGTGGGCTCACCTGTCTCAGATGCGTCGGATTGGACATGTAGTGCACGTGATGGAGCACCTCGGCGTGTGGCGAACGTTCCCCGGGCGCGGGACTATCGGGCGGGCTGCGGCACTCCGACCCCCCTGCACTATCCATACCTGAAAATATTTCAATACCTCTACGTTTCTTAAGTCTGTTGCCTTAAGCACGCAATGCCCAATCATGAGACTAAGTGCGGTGGAGCCCAGTCAAACTAACTAACTAAAGTCTGTTGCCTGAACTACAGTGACACCAAGGTAAATAGTTATTTATTCAACAAGTGAACCAGTTAATTTTTTGCTGCGAGTAGATGAGATTTAAATCACGAACAATCAAAGCAGACAAGAATTCTTTGTATATATGTATTACTGAGTACAATGAGCGATTTAACATGGTAAGAAACATAAAAAAATATACATTTGCTCTCGTCAATAAGTTTTCTTACGTTGAGGTTTAGTTTAATAGATTTACATTCACTTTAGTTACGAACAACAAATTAAAGCGATATGAGCTTCCGCGCCAAGTCGAATACTGTGTTCGAAATTCAAATATAGGACAACTCTCAGCAAAACTTGATTTTACTGCAAGTGTCCAAAAGCAATATTTTCGTGCTGGAAAGGTGAAAACTTAAATTTATACTAGATAGTCCCGCGAACTTTGTGCCGGTTAACAATTAGCAAATAGACTGAGCTATCAACTAAGGAAGACAGGAAGATATTACAATAACATGCGATTTATACAAATCTTGCTTAATTTATTAGAAATTTTCTCTATGAATTGATATCATCGCAGTAGATAGTCTTGTTACATGTGACACGGCAAGAGTGGGTCGTAAAAATTCGCGGAATGGGGGTGTGGTAGGGGAAAAGCATCTTCTTTGTTATATTGATATATCAGTCCGGTTAAAAGTAACAAAATTTGAAACATGGAGACAATCTAGTACCACGCCGTCATAGAGTTCCTTGGAAGCAAGAAAATCCTCCTCAGGCTATTATGGAAGAGATGTCTTGTATTTATGTGTAGTCTAGCCCTATTAAAACCATAATTGATAAGTGCCACAATCTTTTCAATGAAGCGAACACGGCAGAAAACGTCGACAAAGTCGAAAAAATAATACTAAATGATACCCATTTAAAAAAAAGACTTTTTGAATATCCTACAAGATCATCTTGATATGTCAAAACTGGGTATCAAGTTTTTGGTGCTCTGTTACAAAAACAAGGACTGAATATTGGAAACGAAACTTGGGTTTATAGTTATTAACGGCGTTCTCTGTTTTGCACCCGTTTGGCGATGCACCCGCGCAAATGGATCATGTTGCGGTGATTGCTGTTCAAAAACTGGGCTTTGAAATTATAAAATATGGTCCCTATAGCCCAGATTTGTCGATAATGTTTATTACCTGTTCCCGAGAATAAAAAAAGAGCTTCGAGGGAAGAAATTTTCCAGCGATGAAGAGGTGAAGTTTCAGCCTTTTTGACACATTTATTTCAAAGTATTAATAATAAATTGATTGACAGATTCAATAAATATATTAGAGTTAATGGGAAGTACATAAAAATATGTTGTTGCCTTTTTTCACTTTTTTCCCTCGATTCCGCAAAATTAATTATTAAAATTAATTAGTATCATACTCGTATCAAGAGCGTCGGTGGCGCTGTGGTCTCGGCACTGGTTTGTGCGCCGCATAGAATCGGGAGGCCCTCGGTCTAATCCCCACCGTGTACCAATGTGTTTTTCGTTCCGAATTTCATATGTACATTTATCCGACGCTCCTACGGTGAAGGAAAACATCGTGAGGAAACCTGCGTACATCTGCGAAGCGATTCAAAGGTGTGCGTAGTCAACCAACCCGCACTGGGCCAGCGTGGTTGACTAACGCCTAATCGCCCTAACGTAGTTAGGGTAGGCTCGAGCCCCTCGGTGGGGACGTATATGAGCTGTGATTATGAGTATTATACTCGGCTCCACTTCATGATTGTATAAATAATTATTTATTAATTGTAAAAATTTATATGTTAATATAATAAATGTGTAATTACTGGGTTTTTGTAATGAGGTATATCTAGAAAAATGAACTCGCCTGAAAAGAATGCTTCACGAAGCTCCTGCGACGAGGGTGGACGCGTGCGCACACAAGCCAAGCAATCCGACGGCGAATGGCGCCACACGGTGGTTTTCCTAAGCGTGCCACCGATGCTCAGACTGTTCTCGGTCTCCGTGTGTCCTTTAGTCGCTATTGCCTGATCTCCTTCACCAGCTAAGATTGTTTCTTCGCCAACGGTCTCGACGACAGTTTGAATTACTTCGACGTTCTGACTCGCTACATTCAGAGTATTCGTAACATTAGCGTCCGTAGTCACAGTTACAGGTGGGCAACCTACATCTTTAGATTTTTCTTCATCGATCATGTCGTTTGTATCGTCTTCGTGTAAAACTGAAGCGTTAACGCTAATCTTCTCTTTGGTAATTGCAATATTATTTGGGTTAGTTGTTCCAATCCCAGGTAGATTAATGTTCCCTATTTAAAGAATACATATCATTAATGTAAATTCTGACTTACTAATTACTAACCATCCTAAAAGTTTTTTTTTATCCATGAAATTGACGAATATCAAGAACATACTTAAAGTTGCTGCCCACAGTGAATATAACACTCACTTTAAGTGAAGATTGAATTAGAAACATATAAAATCAGAGATCTTCCTAGCAATATGGAAACAGAAATATGGAAACATAAACAAGAAAAAAATAATAAGCATTTAACATTTTATAAAATAATTACTTATTTACTAATGTACAATTTAAAGTAAACTACTTGTAATTTAAACTAAAAATATATATATTCTAAGGTTTTAGAAAATTAAGTTACTTAACTTAAACATTTTCAATAATATATGTAATATATTATTCTACAGGACTGAAATATACGCGTGGCCGCAAGGAGTTGAGAGCCAAACTTTAGCGTGCAATTACGTTCGCGGGCCGCGGTAAAAGTACTTAGTGCATAATATTTTTTGCGATACATATTAGACATGCAATAATACACAATGTTATTATAATACAATTTATTAAAATAACAAAATGAATTTAAAAAATCGATTAATTTGCAATTGTTACAAACTACGAAAATTAAATACATAGAAATCAATGAGACACTTGAACTTGAATTTGGCAAGTATTCCATCGATATTTGGATTAATTACACTGAAGGAAAGAATTTTCAGTCAGTCAGTCAGTCGATTAGTCAGTCTTGTACGATGTGTTGATTTATTAACTTTCTTTAATGAACAGAACTGTTCGCATTTATAGATACTGCAAATCAATCTTCTTGCGAATTTTCTAAGCTGCGGAAAATTGTCTTTTTCTAGGTATTTTTTGTAGAAATCGCAAAATTTGATTTTTAACATTTGTAAGTGTATTGCAATATTTTGTGGGAGTAACAAATCAACTGAAACAATCTTCCATGTTTTTGAAGTCGCTAACTTTGGTCGAAAATTGATCCTACAGTAATCTGAGTTCTTCAGCTTATTGAAAATTAGCAATATTTTCATACCTAGAGAGCGTGTTGAAATGGTAACAGTTACCAGAGATCAACTGTGACTCCCACAAGCATAGTTTGATCTGAAGCGCTTTTAAATGACTGTAAAAATCATATACTGTCCTTGCTTTTGAAATTTAACTCATTCAAATAGATCTTACGATCATTCAAAATTCCGATGAAAAACCTTTACG
Source organism: Scirpophaga incertulas (assembly GCA_036419045.1). Lineage (NCBI taxonomy): Eukaryota > Metazoa > Arthropoda > Insecta > Lepidoptera > Crambidae > Scirpophaga > Scirpophaga incertulas. Next base: position 15,225,894 of record CM071639.1, on the reverse strand, counting down.
TAAGCCGATCATAGAAGGTGCGCCATCAGTGCATAATAAAAATTAACAGTTCGTCTTGCCAAAGTAATTTTATCACACACAACTGACACAAAATACCGCAAACTTCTAACATACACTCCTTGATAAATTCTCCTTCGGCAAATGGTTTTTAATGCCTTTGCCGATTTTGATCTAACTATAAAATTATCTTTCACAACATTATCAAGTTGTGTTCTTTGTTTACGAAACATTTGTTGCTATTTTTACAAATTTGAAAAAAAATATATAGATAAAAATGATGATGTTGATAACAAACTCTCCAACCTCAAACCACTCAAAATGCACACAACGTCACAGAGCAAGTTCACGGCTCCAGCAGTTCACTACGATATCGCATGTCCAAGTTATGACCTCGCTAGTTGAATAGAACTGAACTGAATGAAGGAATAATCTGGAATAAACTACTTTAGAATAATTGAGAAGCAATAAATCTTTTAATGTACCGCCCGTGAGGCGGCAAACCTCAAAGGATTTGTTCGAGCAAGCCGAATGGTGGCGATTATTTAAAAGTGAGACGGCAAAGATCAAAGGATTCGATATTTGCCGCCTAACTGTCACTCCCATGAGTATAAGTACCTAATGTAATATTTCTTAAATTGAGTTTTTTCAAAATGTCTCGCGGGCCGGATCCTACCTTACAGCGGTTATTACCCATATATGAATGATACGATGATATAATTCAATGTTATAAAGTCTGTTCTATAACATTGATCTACTGTAATTTATATCTAATATAAAGGGGTAAAATATTTGCGTTTGAATGTTGGAGTTAATCGCTCGTATTACTGAACCAATTTTGATAAAATTTGGTATGGGAATAATTTGAAATATAGGCAATGATTTTTCTGACCGAAGAATATCTCTTTCCTTTAGAAAAATCGGTTAAAACTTCGGGGAAGTCACAAACAGAAAAATAAAGTAATACAGAGATTTCTAACCATATAGGCCGAACATAACGATGAGTGAAACTTTGCAATCAATTGCAGTTAAATGTAACACATATTTATATACTGACCTCTATAGGCAGCCATTTTTTGACTATCTGGGGTGGCGCGCGATTTGTTGTCTGTGCTGGTGTTGCTGGAATCAACCAAAAAGGACGGCACTCTATTCCGCCTCGCGCTATCGGGCTTATTTTCACCGTCGTCTCTCGCTTTGATCTCATCCTCTCTAATGGGAATAATAAGACATATTAATGACCTTACATCTTATACCACACATTGGCAACAAACACTGTGTGTCTACAAGACTTTACAGACTTACGAATCTTACAAAAAACACATAAATTATAACTGACTGTAGACACTTACCATAATAAATAAATAAATAATAAATAAATATTTGTTACACTTACACCAATTAGCCTAGCCCAAACTAAGCTCTGTAAAGCTTGTGCTATGGGATCTAGGGTAACGGATAGACATACATATATTATACATATATAAATATTTTTTATTGAAATATATATCAACAACCATGACTAAGGTACAAATGCTGGCATTCATCACACAAACATCTGCCCCCACCGGGATTCGAACCCGGGACCTCAGAGATGGCGACACCTTGAAACCGGTGTACTATCCACTCGACTATGGAGGTCGTCTAATAATAAAAACTATTTATGCAATTCTTGCTTTACGAAGAGCTTTTTAGAAAACTAATAAACAGAATCTATTTGTCCTTTCTTTATACGTATAAATTTGTAACTTGACAATAAATTCAACTTAAACGTTTTTATTAAACGCCTTTAACGGGAATATTACCTGGAAACCGACCGGATCCTGAACAGACAGTATGTCAGAAACCGAAAAGTGAGAAATGATAATGAATTTATAGGACTTAACTGTGTGTGACTGATATGAGACAATAGTATGAATCAGAGGTATCGTTTTTACCGCTCTGTGCAACCAATCAACAATCTTATTTCTTTAGAATCCTGATTCGTTTGGCAATGTTATCGAAGTGGAACGTGTTTTAGCGACATCCTTCTTTTTTAATAAGATAGAGATGTCCGCGTTAGATATACAACGACAATCACCTCAGAAATGCACGAATTTAACGAATAATTGATTGACCACAAACAACAGGGATATTTGTGACAGATGATCTATAATGAATACTGTGCTACAAAAATCAAAATAATCTGATGAATCTTATATCTGTGTATAATAAACATTGATTAGAGAATCATGTCGGTGGTAATATCTAATTATAAGAAGAGAAGAAGAGAGAGAATAAATAAAACTGATTGTGCCATGCTAGTTAAAAATGAAATATAAAAGCTAATATACCTGGGGAATAGTTCGGCGATGTCCTTCGGCAAACAGATGCCAATGTAGGTGGGCTGCGAAGCGGGTCGCGATGGGGGAGGCGCGGGTGTTTTCCTGGTGCGCCTCATGGGTGAAATTCTCCCCCCACTTTCCCCACCGCCAAGCGGCTTCCAATCATACTCCAACAAACTAGAAAAGGAAATCTGTGAAGAGCGAGTCGTACTCATGCACCAGATGTTCCAAACGAGCCTATTTCAAAACGTTCTTTTTTGTTAGAAACAAGGAAATGTTAGCGATAAAAATATTCAAAAGGTCTTGCCTTGATTTTATTACAATTTAAAATTTTAACACATCTGAATATCGCCACACCAATGTATCCTGTGTAGCTAGCATCAAGCATCTTCTTTCGATCTTCACCAAATCGTCGGTGCCCTTTGTGTAAGTTCTACTATCGCTAAGTTATCCGGCCTATGTCTGCCAATCGAGGACTTTTTCGCCCCAATGCCTGTCAGTTGTGATTCGATCATGCAGATAACTGCCAAGCATAGCTCCGTCCTTTGTATACGATTCATTATAAATAACAAGATTTTGTCATAAGTAATCAGTCACAAGCAATAGACACGAATCAAAGACTAGTTTTTACCCGCGACTTCGTTCGCATACTCTTAGAAGCAATCAAAAGAAATAATTAACCCTCATTGTTGCAATATTATTACTTGATACACCGTTCCGCTATTGGTTATAGAGTAATAGTAAACTGAGTGGTAGATACGGTATTTAATTTTAATCTTAGTTTCAAAGTTCAAAATCACTAGACTTTCTTCCGGAAAAAAATCTGATATTTTTTTATTCATACGCAAAGATATAGCTTAGCTCAAGTCTTGAAAATTCACCAGTTCAAAAAATAAGATTATATTAAAATTATGAAGGTGTTTCGTGTAAACGCTGCGTTGGCTGTCGATGACATTCCACGACTCTCGTACTAAATTATATTACAATGGGCACTCAACAACTAACTTTCTATAATGATTAGTGCCGCAAGACCGATTATGGAAACTTGCACATATTTCATCCGAACCCGCATCTGCGAACGCAAACTGGTACTGCAAATCAAGGTTCACATATTTCGCACTGGACAGTACACATTACAGCGCCTCATGCCACAGATGTTTTCTTATGGATCTATATAAAAGAAAAGGTGTTCGTGCCCAAAAACGACACTGCGGAGATATTGAACAGCAAATAAAAGACGCGGCCGCGAAAATCATTAAAAAGCGCGTGAAGGAGAGAGCGGTCCGCAAAACCACACGAGGCGGTCTCTAGCTCTCAGTTCAACAACAAGTACGTAAGTACGTACTATCTGGGACACTGGCGCCTTACCACCTCTAGAGCGTTAGTCGCTTCGCTTGCACACTGCACGCTGCTACGGCTACAAGCTACGCCTTTCGTTCATTCAACTATTGTGCTCGCGCGGAAACATGCAAGTGAGATAGCGCTAAGCGAGCGAGATAGCAATAAGCGAGCGATATTAAAAAAAATATCTCTATGGAAACGGTATTTGGTTAAACGGGGACGCGGCGTTCTATGGCGACGTTACAAAAGACACCGACCATGTTTTTGTGTGCGGCGCTTTGATATGCCGCCACAAGTGTTTTGACAACATTTTCTCTAGATTGCAACTCTTAACTGACTCTTTGACCATTGTTACTAACTGAAATAATTGTTTATATAGTATTAAGCAATGTTCAGTTTGTTACAAAACACTGCAAATTTGATAGTTGCTATAAAATGCTGTACACGAGGTAATTACAAATTTACAGCGAGCTACTATTTTTTATACCCTTGTTATTAACAAATATCATTGTTTTTTAATTATAAACAATGTTCCGTATGTTGCGAACGTTGCAAAATTAATACACGTTACAAAATAATGAGAACAACCTAATTCTAAGTTTGCAGCGTGTTACAATTTTTTTTGACAATGTTATTAACAAAAAACACTTTTCACCCCTTTTCAACCCTTTCCGTACACCCCAGAGCGCTGCAAAATCACACGGTAAGGTATTTCACCTTCCTTAATGACCCCTCAACATTTTAGCGAGTTAGTAGGTAATTTCTTTCGGGTTTCAGGCTCTAATGACTGGCCTTATTGTCTTCTCGACGAATATATGTAATTAAAAAGTTAAGGATAAACAGGATAACTCCGTTTTTAAATGCATTATAAACATGTGAGTTTTCTACATTTACTTGTTGATGTTACGGTTAAGTAAAACATTTTAGTTCCAGCAGATATTCCACAAGTAAAAATAGTTTTTGCTAAATACCAATAACTATTTTGTTTTAGTTTAGCTTTGACTTTTATTGCTATTATATATTTACTGCTAATGACTTCTATGTGAATTAATATAATAGAAACAATAAGGAAAATATTAAAAACAAAAGAAAGTGAGTCTTAAAATGTATATTAATAATTCTGCAAACATTAACGTCTTTGATACGAGTATAATTAAACTTAATATTCTTACACTAGAGAAGCATTATTTAAGAACATCAAATACAGCAGCAATGCATGGCCGCATGGCCGTAAATATTCAATTAGATAATTTAAACGATTAAACAAGAAAGAATGGAGAATAGCATGATTAAAAATATGGAAACAAACATGAAATAAATTGTTGGTTTCATCGTCTGCCTAGAATTATGATTAGTACCCTAAACTGTATCGTTAAATGACTGGGTATCTTAGCAATGCCCAGACTTTAATTTGACCACACAGCAGTGTCTAGATCGAAAATGGAGGAAGATTCGTCGCCTATTCCTTATTTTATCTTAAGGGTGTGGAGTGGCTCCCAAGCAGAAGCCATCGCACTTCGACCTATTTGGGATCGCTTGTGCTCAACTTTTCCTTACATTTTTTATGATATTGCATATATTATTTATTGATTACATTACTATCAGAAAATATAGTTAAATGTTAATATTAAATATGTAACTAATAAATTGACCGATTTACAAAACTTTTAACCGACTTCAAAAAATGAGGTTTCTCAATTCAACCATATACCTACTTATGTTTATTTTTAAGTTAGTTCGCGCATAGATTCGTCGTTTATGAACCGAGTTTGAGGATACTTTTTTGATTCGTAGAGTATCTTCTAGAGGGGCTCCCATGAAAAATTATCGAAATTGATTTAAAAGTTTTCAAGAAAAACTGAAAAATAAAAAAAAAGCTTTTTACATTTCATGCACATTTGATACTCGATTAGTCCGTCAATTGTAGATCGGTTTTGATTTATTTTTGTTTATAAAGTACACCCGAGAAGGTCCCATATAAATTTTAATAAATTCAAAAAAATAATAAATAAAATTTTTCGCAACAAAAATATATACCGACTAAACTATCGCCCTTCTCCCACAAAGGACTGGCATTCATTGCTGGCCCCAATTTCAAAATAAATTATTATACATATAAATATATGTATATTTGAAGTAATTAAAACATTATTTAAGAATGTTGAGCAGAACTTTTTACTAAATTAAAACCTTTTTAAAGTAGATACAACCGCGTGTCCACTGAAATACGTCATTAATTGTTGTGTTACATAATCATATTAATATTTTTGTGTTTGTTGGCTTTAAATCTTATTTAAAATACAAGATAAATTAATATATTAGAAAAAATGCAAACAAATGTTTGACTCGGCCGGGACTCGAACCCGCATTATGAATAGTGTATTTTGGTCTACTTTGGCTTGACAAAGTAAAAAAAAGTTGAAAAGTGACAAATGCTGTTTAAATTTTCGATTGGGGCGGCGCAGTGGCGGTGGCAGAATAGTTAAGACGTCAACATTGAAGAAGCTATAAAATTTTATTTGCATTAGAAAATACATATTTATTTTCATTTAATATTTCGTCAATGCCCCATTGGCAGCTATGACAGCGTCGCACCTAGCTCGCATCGAGCGCACAAGGACTTCACACAAGTCTGAGCCTCGGAGTGAATCCCAAACTCGGTTGCAATGTGCAATTAAATTATCTCTGGACCTTTCATTTTGTGTGTCCCACCGCTGAACCATCAATCCCCAAAGATTTTCAATAGGGTTTAGAACTGGAGATCGGGAGGGCCATCGCACCGTTCGAATGTCCGGCTGAGCTTCAAGCCGCCCTTGCACCACACGCGCGGTATGAATAGGGCAGTTATCATGAATAAATATAAATTCCGGAACTTCTGTCCCCGGATACACCACACGCACAGTAGGGACCATGTCTCCTGGAGAAGCTCGAGGTTAGAGTCGAGTTGTTCGTGAATGAATGCTTCAATTGCACTCCACTTCGCAATTATATCTCCTTCACTCATTGATTCTGGTCCCAACTAGTTCAGTAGTTCATTTATTTATTTATTATTAGGACACCAGCAGTGCATGCATTAACACATATTATTAAAAAAATACAGAGTTGGTATAAATAATTTCATTTACTTCATTAGTTCATAAAACACTTCTTTCACTGAAGGAGAGTAAAGCGAACGGATAGATTACAAACATAGCGTGCGAGAGCGAGACAGTTGATTGGCTTGGCATCCTGTGGGTCAATTCCACTAACAAAATGAACCGAACTATGCCGCTTATCCAATCCGAACGCTAGAATATCACGTCATCTAACAATCTATGCAATTCTATTGGTTAAAAGTAATGGTTCAGCTGTGATTTGTTTGTGGAATACAGGAACTAGAATCACCGGCCGGTCGGAGTCTACCTGCACACAATTTCATGTCTTATAGCGCAAACATTATGTTTAGTTTTACTTGAATAATTAGTTGAAGGAATATGTATCATACATGTGTTTAGTTATGCAGTCAAATTGACATAACGTCTCATACCTACTTAAAAGAACTACGATACAGATGGACTAATTGAACTATACGAATGAAGTGACGTAAATGAACTAAGCGATAAGGTGACTCAAATGGACCACTGAAGTACTGAGCCATGTGAACAAGAAGAACTAAATTAACTAAATGATTGATATACTTCATCTAGTCCAGTTGAAGTAGGTATATCATTCTTTACACTTCAGTGAACTATTTTCCGCACCTCTACTCGAGGTAGGACTGACCAGTAGCCCTCCCGGATATTTCGACCAGCTCTCCGGGTCCAGCGGCACTCATCCATCCCCACATATTTGCACAGATTCTGCCCGAATTATTGTTTGGGTTCACATTACGAGGCTCAAAACGTGTATTGTCTAAGCGCCATAAATGCCGACGACCTATTTGGTTAGATTTAAAACTTTTTTCATCGGCAAATATAGCACGTGAAAAATTGAAATCCCTATACTCTCGAGCGAACCGGGTTCTCGCTATCTTATTTTCTTCGCTTAGAATAATTTTTCTAGCAGGTTTTCTGTGATGTAGCCCAGCGCGATGAAGTGCTCTCCTTACAGTCCTCAAGCTGCAGTCAAATTGCTGGGCGAAGACACTTGTGGGCGTGAATGGCTCCACTGCATATGTGTTGAGTTGACCATTTCTTGAGCTTGTTGAGCATTAATTTTTTTTTTTTTTATTTAAATATAAAATATAATTCTAAAATACAATTTGATGTTTGCCATGCATTATAAACCATATTTGGTTGAATTAAATATGGATGTGCCGAGCGTGGTCGATCGTTAAAATCACCCTCCTCTTCGATTCGACGAACCCAAAGACGAACTGATCGTCTCTGAAAAACAAAAAAAACTGTTTAAATACCTAGGTTTTAGTAATACTTAAACTTATTAATTTAACTTATAAAATAGGTATAGGTCTTTGTAATAGAATCAATAAAATCATATTAAAGTTACCTATCTTTTAAAACTCCAACTTAAAAATCGAATCGCCTATGTCAAAGGAGCGCATCATTTTCCTTGAATTGCATATTATAACGCCCCGCAATTATAGAATGAATTAAATTCTTAAGACGTAGTGGTAAGAGTGAAGTTTACTTGCACATTTGAACGGTATGACACGTGCCGAAAGCGGCAAGCGGCGTCTTTTAATAATAAGATCAATGAGAACCGCCCGCGGTAATTTTTAAAGAATTAGCAGTGTTATATTTAATTTAAGTATTAAGAGTAAGGAAGTCTGTGCTTAATAAAATAACATTCTACTCATGAATACAAACACTATTATTTTGGGACCGACTATTAACTGGACAAAAAAACCCTTCCATATTGACTGCGTAGATATTGACTATTTGTATATGAAACGGTTTCAATTTCAAAACGCCACTTGACCGCTAAGTACTAATAGCTAGCTACTCGTAGAAGTATATCTATACGTTAAATAAAAAAAATAATTACCTACATCTTTATAAGATTTACTTTTAAAAAATTTTAAACATTTAAATAAAACTTACCGAGAAACCAAGTTCTTGCGAAATGTGCGTAATATTCCTGCCGAGTTCATGAAGAGCAACTATTCTTGCTCTTTCTTCAACAGAAAGATTTCGTAAGGCCATGGTCCTTGAGCAGAGGTCGTAGCGAGCACAGAAACTAACAGCAGCGAAGACGTGAACAATTCGCGAAGGCGTAAAGCAGACTGATACCTATACCTACCAAAAGAGATTTCAAAATCGTTTGTTTGAAATCTCTTTTGGTATAATGAATGGTCGTAGTAAATCGTAGTAAAATACGTAACCAATCAGGGATAGCTACGCATCGCGTAGTCGTGCCCGGTGCGAGCCGCTTGCATACGAATATTTCTAAAAAGTGGTAAGGCGCGAGAGACCCCGATAGTACATGTAGATTTTTTTTTCCTAAGCAAAAAAACTTTAGTCATAGATAAATTAAATGTAAAGAAGATTTTAGAAGTTCATTTGAAGAAAATCAGATTGCTAACTCTATAGAGGTTTTGTGTTCATGTAAAACTTATTATTATCGCAGTGTATCCTTTAGTTATTATATCTAGATTGCGTTACTAGTGCAATAACAAATCTCTCTTACTCGAAGAATAAGCACCATCTATTATCTTAAACTAAATCATTTTTTCGGATTGAACGAGTAGTTTCTGAGATTAAACAGATCAACAAAATAAACACTTTCAGATTTGTTACATACTCATGAAATTACATACTTAATAAACAAATAAACATAAACTATGGCTTCATTTACCTTAATTTAGCCCTTCTTTCTCTCGTTGATTTCGCCCGATCTCTCAGTGACGAGAAAGGTTTACTCCTTCTGATAGTTTCTGCTAAAAGCCAGCTCAAGTCATCCAGATCAGTAGAACCTGTAGCAGCACTTTCTGACAAATGTGGTCTGTAATAAAAGTTTTTATATATATTAATAAATAAATAATAGAAAAATGGAACTATATGACCACAAATCTATACTAATATTATAAAGCTGAAGAGTTTGTTTGTTTGATTGTTTGTTTGTTTGAACGCGCTAATCTCTGGAACTCCTGGTTCGAATTGAAAAATTCTATTTTTATTAAGTAGCCCATTTATCCACGCGGACGATGTCGCTGGCACAGCTAGTATGTATATATGACTCTGTATGATGATGGTCTGCATGGGCACATCTATTTTATTTTGAATACCAAACAGCAGTGTTTATCTTACTGTCTTTAGGTTTGAGTTCTGAGGGATAGGGATATGACAGTGGTGTTTGGGTACACGCTATAAGATGAATGTGATTGTTTTCCATGCGGTGGCTGTTCACTTACCAAACCAGTTGTGTAAAAAAAACGTAAATACATCTATGTAACATTGAATTTTGTTAGGAACAATCAATTAAATATTAATAGAATTATTTTATTGAAGTAATTTTTATCATAGCGGATCCGCGACCCAAGTCACCCAAGTCAACCTCACATATTCGCGTGGCATCCTGCAGCTCCGCGATCTTAGCACCTCATGTGCGGAATTTCGATTGACCAATTATACCATCTGAAAGGTCAGAAATTGGTCATAAATGGTCAGTTAGTCTCATTAATTGGTCAGCATCAGAATTTTTTTTATTAAGGATCAAAGTTTTTCAAGGTCAATTAATAATTTTAGCACCTCATTCGCGGAAAAAATAAAAAACTCCACCTATGCGCGATCGGGAAACATTCGCTGATAATTGGTCAGCTAATATAAATAGTTGGTCAGTTTAATTTAATATTAAAAAAAATTAAAAAAGTTGTCTCTGTCGTAACGCGCATGCTTTGAGCCGGATGATTCTATCAGGGCAGTGAGTACTTACGCACAGCTCTTTACTATAAACCAGGCAGAGTAGGGGAAATATTTTTTTTATAATTTTTCTTTGATATGTACTACTATCAAATATATATACATATTATATATATATATATATATAATAGTGGAGAAAGAGATAGGATATTTTTTAAAATTACGTGAAGGTCAAAGTACATGCATGGGATAGTTAACTAGTTTATTTTATAATAATTTCCTATAAACATGAATTTTTTAAATTAAAAAAAGTTTATTTATATAAAAAATTAACATAAAAATTAATTTCTACAATATATTTATCATAATTTAAGTTTTTAATAAATTTAAAAATATCCTATCTCTTTCTCCACTATTATATATATATATATATATATATATATATAATATATATATATATTATATATATATATATATATATATATATATATATATATATATAATATGTATATATATTTGATAGTAGTACATATCAAAGAAAAATTATAAAAAAAATATTTCCCCTACTCTGCCTGGTTTATAGTAAAGAGCTGTGCGTAAGTACTCACTGCCCTGATAGAATCATCCGGCTCAAAGCATGCGCGTTACGACAGAGACAACTTTTTTAATTTTTTTTAATATTAAATTAAACTGACCAACTATTTATATTAGCTGACCAATTATCAGCGAATGTTTCCCGATCGCGCATAGGTGGAGTTTTTATTTTTTCCGCGAATGAGGTGCTAAAATTATTAATTGACCTAGAAAAACTTTGATCCTTAATAAAAAAAATTCTGATGCTGACCAATTAATGAGACTAACTGACCATTTATGACCAATTTCTGACCTTTCAGATGGTATAATTGGTCAATCGAAATTCCGCACATGAGGTGCTAAGATCGCGGAGCTGCATCCTGCTAACTAAAGGACGAAGTTCTGGCACTCAACCGCACTGAGCCAGCGTGGTGGATCTCTAACGATGGATGCTGGCACGGTGCCAATCTTGTTCATGGCAACCTATAACGTGAGGACACCGCCGACCGAGAAAAATATGCTGGAAGCCGAGAATGAATTGAGTAGGATTTACTGGAGTATTTGTAGGACTATATGAAATCTGAAGAGGGTCAAATTCGATAGTCCTAATATTAGACGACTTACTGTATTTTCGGACAAATAAGTCTCTTGTGAACAACGTTGTACAGATCAGATGTGTGTTGAATACGGTAGCGTACCTAATTTTATTTCTTGGGCAATACATATTGCCACAACTCATTACACCGTAGTCATGGTGACTTTAATGCAGGACTAGGCAAACAGAGCGATGATGAGTTAAAAGTGGGGCAATTTTTGTAGATAGCGTCCGGGACTACCATGGTCAAATACTAGCCGATCATATGTAGAAAGAGGCAAATACAGGTAGTGACCATATATTGGTAAGAGAAGCGCAACAAAGGCTCTAAAATGTTCGCAAGAGATCTGTCAGTTGGACAAAGTCTGTTAACGAAGGCAAAGGCAGTGGATGGCAGAATCATCTCATGCCGACTTAAACCTTTAGCCCAAATCGAACGCTTCAATGAACAACTTAACGCGACGTTGCGACTACCTGTTATTCAGGCCTCAAACCCTGGAGCCAAATTAACCCAACATTACACCGAAAACTTCCCGGCTGTCATATGCCTATATGGGTTTTGTGGTCAGGCTCTAAAATAATAAAGTACCGGGTAATGATAAAGTTACAGTCGAACTTTTGAAGGTGGGTAGACTACCAGTCCGAAAAGCGCTTAGTAAGTCATACTGTTTACCTGGATAAATAGTTCAACTAGGTAGGTCCAATTTTCAGAAATAGGTCAATCGGCGGATTCTTGGCCCATCTATCGCAGGGCATGGATCAAAGACTAAGACGAATCGATACCTGGCCACTCATAATAGGCCTTATAAGGATGCTCAAAATTAACCAAAGGGCAATTAAGAGGGCATATACTCCGAATTTCTCTGCATGATGGTATCAGAAATTATGAAATCCGAAGAACCAGGTCGACGAATTCCCATAAGGGCAGACGACTTGGTAAAGATCGCAGGTTGGCATTGGATATTAGCAGCGCAGGGCCGACCGCTATGGACATCCTTGGGGGAGGGTTATAACCAACAGTGGGCATCTATTGGCTGAAATGATGATGATGATTTTTATCAAGTCGACAATGACCCGGTATCATTAGCCATGCGATATTTTTCGTCCATGACGAAGGGTTAAATAAAAAATAAACCAGCTCCGCTAAATCCTAAAAAAAATCCTTTAAATTTACGCCATTTATATACCACTGAAAAAAAAACATTAAGTTTGTGATTGTTAGAACAGAACTCACCTTCTGTTCAATGATTTCAAAGTTGCAAATCCACTCAAATCCGTTTGACTGGGAGGTGAACTAGCTACTTCAGGGGCAGTGAAACCTACAAATAAAAATAAATATTATCAGATAGTATGCACTAGCTGTCAATTAGGATATTAGTTACTAAATATTACTTGAAGTAGATGTTCGCCTCTGTAGTTCGGATATTTTCGGCCTATGTGAACTACTACTGCTTTTCATGCCGTACAAACTTGACGAACTTGGAATAGGACTCAGGGTCAATATTCTGTCACTGCAACCAAAAAAAAACATTTATGAATTACTCAAATGTATTGTTGTAAGAATAGAAAATAATGATATCAAATAACTTATTACATACAAGACATAATAAATTGTGACTATTTTCGTTATATTTAATATTTGCTATCCCAAATCAAAAATTCATTCTTCAAATTGCATCACAAGTCTACGGCGGGAGACCTTGTACTAGAAAGAACCAACAAGAAAATCAGTCAGGGCTATTATTTTTCCCTGTATTTTTACAGTTTCGCCTAGAAGCAGGCCTCAGACAAACAAATTTAAAGAAATACACATTATATCTATAAAAGCTATTGTTCATTATGTTATATACTATAGTCAAAAAATTTGGCAAAGTAATTATTATTAAGTTATTAAAATTAAACCTCAATCATTGTTATCATTTAAGTTATACCCTTTTGACAATTGAAGTAAATCTGTAAAACGACAAACAGTATTGGAATCGGTCCGAATTTTAAGTAGTGTTTGGCTCTGACAACTTTCGATGAATACTTAACCATTCAGATCAATATAACTTCAACACATTGCATAAAAAAAAATCTAAATTATTTTTCTTAAATGACAGCAGTTTCCATCATTCAAACTATGATTTACCTGCCGGGCTAGCGTGTACACCAAAAGACGATACAATTAAGTGGTATATCGCACTGAACTGTAAAATGCATTAAAAATAATTCAACAATGTATTTTGACAGTTCATATACCAAGGCTGGAACAAATAGTCCGACTGGATAAGTCCAACTTTCAGAAAGAGGTTAATCAACGAATCCAGCTCCTATGTATTTGGGAAGTTACGCGGCATATTTTGTGATCGTTTTGCCAGTAATAACATACGGAACTAAAATCAGATCACTTACCATAGCCCTTATAAGTTGCCTCAAGGTCACCCAAATGGCAATAGAAGGATCATGCTTGAAGCCTCCGAGTGATCAAACCTTAAAAGGCAGTGGGACAGTGGCAGCACAGTGCTCACATGACTGACTACTGTTAGGGCGAAAAACTCAAAAGCAACCATGACATATGAAAGCGAGCCGCGCAAGGTGAACCGACCATTTAGTGATGATCACAAGAAGGCGCTAGATATGCAACCAAATTTTCAGGTTAAAGTACAGGTAAGTTTATTTTATGAATATTGAAAACAACTTACGGAATAGCATATTTTCCCAGGAACGAATCGCAACTGCTCACTCCACTCGTACTAGACTCGCTAGTGTTTCTCACACGACCTTCGTTTGAGTGTTCCAAAGAATTAATCCTACCTATAATAAGTCGATTCTGGCGCTCGAAATTGGAGCAATCTCTTAGTATGTCTACTGTTCTAGACTCCGAGAGCATCGGACGGTCGTGCGAGCCTTGTGTGGGCAGAGTATGAGATTTTCTTTTATCTGGTTCTCGGCGATTCTCGTGTGCAAATGCCTTATAGTCGACGACATCTTGATTTGCCACTTCCTCAGCCAACGTCGACCCGGCTACATTTAGCTGCTTGTTGACGTCAGAGTGAAGGCTCTCCGCGGTACTGTGGTCGGTATGATCTGAATGCTCACTTATATCGGCGTCGTAATTAAATCTACGGTCTGGTGACGTCACGTAATACTGATTGCCACTTGTAGCATATAAAGCGCTGTACACTTCATCGGATATCACAGGAAACTGATCGTGCCTGGTGTGCCTTACACATAACCAACCTGGGGAGAAAAAAAATTATTGTTATTACAGTAACATATTGTACATTAATCTTACAATAAAAATTGGCTTACATACCAAGTTCAGCTAAAACATTAGCACCATCATAAGTACTCCCAATAAGGCCCAAAACATAAAAAGCCGTCGCTCTTATTGAATACACTGGACTATACTTGGCTAGTCGCACGATGTGCACTGGTACGGAGTCTTCTAAATAGCCGTTAGACAAATTCATTAGTTGCTGTAAGCCTTGTGGGGTTACGGCTATATTACCAATAGCCCATAAGGAGGCTTTCAAATCTACTATTTCCTGTTCTGTGCCGCATTTTTGACGTTGTAATATCTGCAACAAATTAAATTTATTTTATTACTTTAGGATCCAATTTGGGCGGTGAAATATAGTGAATATGCAAATGATTCCATTAAGGTCCCATTTTAAAATCTCTATTACTTAATTTTTTCTTGAGGAAGAAAACAATTATGTATTGAGAAGTGCGAAACACAATTTAAATATTTGAACCACGACGCAAGCAGTTGTATTGTGGTGTAAAAGCTGATGAGAGATGTAAATATGTCCACGAATTACGTTAACGTGATCGAGTACGTGATGTCCGATATTTGTTATAGTGTTTGGGTTTAGTTAATTTACCTCATACCTGTTTGATAACTGAAATACAAATAATAAATGACGGTAAATAACTGAAAGCGATGAGTTGCATTGTAATTCGGGTCCTAAATGACAGGCATTGGAAATGATTGTCGAGTGGTTACTATTAACAAAGGACATGGACAAAAAGTGGGTCTCAATCATGTGCAGAAACGTAAGATATATCAATCGATAGGTAATTTTATGTTCATCAATTTACAATTTATTATATTTTTTTTAAATCCTCGGTTTTTTCTGTAAATGATGTTTAAAAGTACCTAGATATTCAAGTAAACACATTCCAAAAACGTGGTTCAAATGTTTTAATTAAGTATGTAAAATGATAATTTATTTAAATATTATTGAAAAATGGTTAACATAAGAGATGTAATTTAGTAATTATAAATTCATGAAGTTCTATATAGTTTGTGTTAGTGACCACCCTGAATGTACATAGTGACCAATGATGACACTCGTCCGCTGTCAATGCGACTTTGACAGCATGTCTTGCGCAAAATAATAAAAAGAAAAAAACAACTTTAAAAAAAATCATCAACTTGCTAGTATTAAATAATTTGAATTATTAATTACAAAAAAACTGGAAATATCTAATCTTTCTTATAAAATCTAATCTTTATCCAGATATATAACAAGATTCCACATAGTGTAGCTGAATTGCCTCTTCATAAGTTCAAGGTACATGGTGCGCGCGCCGCGGGCCGCGTCCCCACCTCTGGCAGCGTCAGCGCTTCCTACACGCCTGCCTCCACCAAACGAGGCACTTACCCGGTAGTGCGCGGGTAGCACGGTGCGCAGGAGCGCGCGAGCGAGCGCGGGCGGAGCGCGGCGTGCAGGTGTGGCGGCGGGCGCGCTGCGCGGCGGGTGCGCGCCGCGGGCCGCGTCCCCACCTCTGGCAGCGTCAGCGCTTCCTACACGCCTGCCTCCACCAAACGAGGCACTTACCCGGTAGTGCGCGGGTAGCACGGTGCGCAGGAGCGCGCGAGCGAGCGCGGGCGGAGCGCGGCGTGCAGGTGTGGCGGCGGGCGCGCTGCGCGGCGGTGTGCGCGCCGCGGGCCGCGTCCCCACCTCTGGCAGCGTCAGCGCTTCGTGCACGCCCGCCTCCACCAAACGAGGCACTTACCCGGTAGTGCGCGGGTAGCACGGTGTGCAGGAGCGCGCGAGCGAGCGCGGGCGGAGCGCGGCGTGCAGGTGTGGCGGCGGGCGCGCTGCGCGGCGGGTGCGCGCTGCGGGCCGCGTCCCCACCTCTGGCAGCGTCAGCGCTTCGTGCACGCCCGCCTCCACCAAACGAGGCACTTACCCGGTAGTGCGCGGGCAGCACGGTGTGCAGGAGCGCGCGGGCGGCCAGCGCGGCGTGCAGGTGCGGCGGCGGGCGCGCTGCGCGGCGGGTGCGCGCTGCGGGCCGCGTCCCCACCTCTGGCAGCGTCAGCGCTTCGTGCACGCCCGCCTCCACCAAACGAGGCACTTACCCGGTAGTGCGCGGGCAGCACGGTGTGCAGGAGCGCGCGAGCGAGCGCGGGCGGAGCGCGGGCGGCCAGCGCGGCGTGCAGGTGCGGCGGCGGGCGCGCTGCGCGGCGGGTGCGCGCTGCGGGCCGCGTCCCCACCTCTGGCAGCGTCAGCGCTTCGTGCACGCCCGCCTCCACCAAACGCACGTACCTGCCACGTGTGAAAGCAGCATAAAGTTTAAGCGCAATACACACTGAGCCCGCCGGGCCGCCGACAAAGCCCAGTGACACAACCCGGCGGCCTGTATGAAAAAAATCATGTTGTGAACATGCGCCCGCGCGTGTTACCCACCGACATGTTGGCGGCTTGGGTACGCCTGCGCACAGTTGCCCGGCGACGCTCGACCTGTAGTGACATACTTGTATTTTTTTTACGACATGGAGTGGGACGACGAAAAATGTCGCACGTTAATTAATCATTATCACGAGAAAGAGGTATTGTGGAATCGAAAACACCAAGATCATAAAAGTCGACCAAACCGTATTGATGAAATAGCAAACCATTTTAATACAAATGTATAAGAAAAAAAAAGAAAAATTAAAAACTTTGCAAGTCAGTATTATAGAGAGAAAAAAAAGTTCTCATCTCAAGCCGCCGACATGTCGCCGACCAAATTTTCCGACTTGTAATGAGTGAAGCCGCCGACAAAAAGTTGCTGACATATGTCGGCGGCCCGGCGGCTATTTGATTTTAGCCTCAAATGGAAACATCCATACTTACAAACTTTCGCATTTAAATTTTCAGTAGGGATAATATTTATTTTGACATCAATAAGTGCCTATAAACGTACATGTTAAATAAAGATAATTTTGATTTCACAAAATTTACAAGAGATTATAAATTTATCACATTTAAGAGATAAGTGTTTTTGCAGTTCTGGATTACACCTAATTGATTTTCTATATCACTTAATATTTATGTCTTTCTATTTCATAATTATAAGACGAGACGACACGTTATTTAATGAGGTATTGAAATTAAGCCCTCTGAATGCAAAACTTTTTGATTTTATTACAATTTTTGTTCTTCCACGAGTTTGTAATCCGTGTTTTTATCTTCCTTTAGATCATAAATATATTCTGGTACATACAAAATAAAGTTCTCCACTACCCCTCACATATTAAACTTAATACTATAGCATATTGCACAGCAATTTACTCACTTAAACTAATTATAAATAAGACGAATTTCGGCTGTGAAAAAGCCATTTTTTACGGATGTTTTTGAAGAGTTGTATTTTTTAGTTTGGACTTATCCTCGATCGGGGTGTATTATGTTAAAATTCCATTTCTATGCATATTACGCTAAGTGAGGTAAAAAAGCTGGAAGGAAATGAATCATATGATTCGGCGTGCCATTGTATTCCGCCATTTGACCCGTGAGGGACCACGCCCCATCCGTGGCCGGGGGGCGTCGTCGGTGGTGGAGATCGGAGGAAACCTTCCCCGAGGAGGGCTCCCCTGTATCGGCAGGGAAGCGGAGACTGGTGGTTCCCGGAAGTAGCTTGGCGTTCCCGGGGCTCCCTACATGCCTGAGGAAGGCCATCCCTGAGATTTGTAGTGGGTAGGCCTCCCCCTTCTGGAGTGGAGAGCCCCACATAACCGCCGGCTCGCCACAGCCGGGGTATGCAACTTAATGCATTTTCCTCAGGGGAACAAAAATAAAAAAAGGTAGATTACCCTTTCTTTCGAAGAGTAGGCCAGGTCAAGAGTACTCGCACCCGAGAGGTAGTCTCTGCCTACCCCATTGGGAACATGGCGTGACATATATGTATGTATGTAGTTTACCCACCAACACAGTGCCACTGTTGTTGTATAGACCTCAGCCCTCGCTTCATCGAGGAGCTAAGTAAACATAAAAAAGCATTTATGGTCTAAATGCTTTAATAATCTTGCTGCAACGTCAACCACAGCGTCTTTCGTACAGCGTGACTAGGCTATCTCCGCTCTCTTCTATACTTATTCTGAGTGATGGTCTCACCCTTCCCATGTCCGCTAATGTATTGTTTGTGTTTAACGGTCGATAAGCTTGCCGTGCTTTAAGAACTGAATCTTCTATCTTTACCCTAGACATGCCTATGACGACACAATTTTCTTTCACAAGATTATCGGCCGGGAATTTGATTTGCGACTGAATGCGGCGTTTTCATTCTCCTCCTTAATTGCTTCTTCTTGTTGCCTTTTTACTCTTGATGAGTTACTTGCCGTCGGTCCACGCTTGGAGTCGACTCACGATGTTTGAGCAGAGGTGTAGCAGTAGTAGGCGTAAACGAGATATTGACCTCTTCCTTCATACACGACTATAGGCGTAAACTAGATATTGACCTCTTCTTTCATACACGACTATAGGCGTAAACGAGATATTGACCTCTTCCTTCATACACGACTATAGTCGTAAACGAGATATTGACCTCTTCCTTCATACACAACTATAGGTGTAAACGAGTTATTGACCTCTTCTTTCATACACGACTATAGGCGTAACGAGATATTGACCTCTTCCTTCATAAAATCAAAATCAAAATAATCTTTATTCAACATAGACCTTTACGGGCACTTATTGACGTCAAAACAAAAAAAAAAGCTTAAAAAAGAACAAATACCTTGACCGTACGTACGAATTAGCAAAAAAAAATTGACTCTACACCTGTTCGGAAATTGGGAGAGCCTTCTCGAGAAGAACAGGCAAGAATCTCTGAAGGTCTATTTTTATCTCCCTCTTTTCAATGTTAATAATTATAATAATATAATATAAAAATACAATATAATATAAGATACAATCATACCTAATACGATTACAGTCGTATGTATGTTTACATACACAAATAAAAATAATACAATATTATAAAGAATGTTGTTACCAAACATGGCTCTATGAATAGTGCCCCTATTCCCAAATAGTGTGATAATTTAGACAGTCACTTACTTTATAATAACCTTTACTCATGAGTGTCTTTTTGATATGGATTTTAAATTTATATAAAGGCAAATCAATGACACTTTGCAGAAGTTTGTTAAACATAGATATACATTTCCCCAAGAACGAACAGCTAGTTTTATGGAGTCTGAACATTGGGACGGCGAGTTTATTTTTGTTTCTAGTATTCACATTATGTAGATCACTGTTTTTATTGAATTTATTATAGTTTCTGTATACAAAAACTAAATTATCATATATATATATTGACTAGCTAAAGTTAAAATATTAATTTCTTTGAACAATTCTTTAGGGATTCTCTAGCCCGTAAACAGTAAATAGCACGAAACACTCTTTTTTGTAAAATGAAAATACTCTCAATGTTAGCCGCTGATCCCCATAGCAGCAGTCATAGGACATAACACTATGAAAGTAGCGGAAATAAACAATTCTTGCCGTTTCAACATTAGTTAAAAGTCTAATCTTTTTTACTGCGTACGCCGCTAAACTAAGTTTGATTGTCAAAGTTTCAATATGTGGATCCCACTGTAGTCGTGAATCTAACGTAATGCCTAAGAATTTAGTATTATTTACTAAGTCAATGACATCACCATCCATATTTAAACGAGTATCAACCTGCCTTACATTAGGCAAAGAGAATTTGATACATTTTGTTTTCTTAGAATTTAAAGACAAATTATTAGTTGTGAACCAATACAGAACTCTCGAGAGAGCACTATTTACATCGTCATAACATTCCTTTTGTCTATCAACTTTGAATAGTAAAGAAGTATCATCTGCAAACAATACTGTCTCACACGATTCTGTAATGTAGTAAGGAAGGTCATTTATATATATTAGAAACAGTAGAGGACCTAATATTGATTCCTGGGGAACCCCCATCGTTATAGGCGAGCTAGCAGATTCTGATCTATTAATAACGACTTTCTGCAATCTGTCTGATAAATAAGATTTTTAAAGGCTAACAGCTCCATCCGAGACACCATAATGTCTAAGTTCACTTAAAAGGCGTTTCATGACTCACACAGTCAAACGCTTTGGAAAGGTCGCAAAACACTCCAATTACATCCCGCTTGCCCTCCCATGCGTCAAAAATATGTTTGAGAAAAAATGCAGTTCCGGCATCGGTAGTGGATCTACCTTTGGTAAAGTCGAATTGGCTTTCATGCATGAGTCTGTTTGTTCTCAAATGACCTATTAGTTGATTGTAAATAACTTTTAGATTTTGATTTTTTTTTAACTTTCTAGATTTTGCTGAAAGTAGGTAATATGGATATAGGTCTAAAATTTGAGGGATCTTTTTTGTTACCCGATTTGAAAAGTGGTATTAATTTACTATATTTCATTAGATCAGGAAAGATACCCTCATCAATATAAGAATTAAAAATTTGTGCTAACAATGGGGCTAATTCATCGATGACAGATTGAATTATGTGAGTTGATATACCCCAGAGATCTTCAGTTTTCTTCTTGTTAAGTAAACGGAATGTTTTCTTAATTGAAAAAGCATCAATATGGCTAAAGGACATCACCCATTTTGGGCTAATTTTTTTTTAGCCGGCCAACAAAAAAAAAAACTAAATTTTATGATAGGCATAATTATAATAAACATTTTGTATTATGACAGTAAAGCTCGAAACCTATTGGTTAAGATGGTAATCAGTCTCAAAGTATTTATTTTATTACCTACGGCTTGCACTCGTCTTGCGTGGTGAGCTCGTAATTTCCAGGTAAAACAAATATCAAACAGTTATTGTTAATGGTGTGCGAGCGAGAAGACGTTACAAGTACATTTTTGCACTTGGTGTATACCAAATAAAGCAAGCTAGGAGTTACTATGCGGAGCATTTGTAGCCAAATGGTTTGTTCATCGTTGAACTTGGCGACCAATTACCCACAGAACACATACGAGACCTAGGAGGAACAAACCTTCACGTATTGCGAGGTAGAATCCAGTCCCGACATGTCCGTTCTCGTTCGTATAACGTTTATATTGGCATAGATAGGGCTCTCGAAGGGCGACAGGCTATAAAACACTATTACTGTACATGTAACATTGGCCGAAGAACCATTGGCTGCTGCTCACACGTCATGTGCATTGTGCCGAGCCAACGATACACATTGCTGCCGAAGATTTAGAAGATATTATTGTAAGGCCAGGAGAGTTGTAAATATTAAATAAAAATATATGAAATGAAAATAATATGCATTATAATTAATAAAAAACCTGTACATAAACGCCTGCATGGAGAACTAACTCTTGCCTCTTGTTAACACTTGCAACTCGGCAGGTAAATGTATTTGAAACGTCTTCTCCCTCGCACACCATTAACAATAACTGTTTACCTGGAAATCACGAGCTCAACCCGCAAGCCGGGTGCAAGCCGTAGGTAATAAAATAAATACTTTGAGACTGATTATCATCTCAACCAATAGGTTTCGAGCTTTACTGTCATAATACAAAATGTTTATTATAATTATGCCTATGATAAAATTTAGTTATTTTTTGTTGGCCGGCTAAAAAAAAAAAAGGCCCAAATTTGTATGAAGCCTGAATGATGTCCTTTGAATGATTCACTGCACCTTTTCACACTTGACTCGAGGAGGGTGACGGCTAAACTAGGAGATGAGTTAAGATTACTGGTAGTTATAGCAGGAATTTGAGAAAAATAATCAACAAATGCATTCGCAACTGCATCGTCCGACTTGATAGGCTTATTATTAATTTCTAAAGAGAAAGAGTTCCCAGAGCTTCTACTTTTTCCCGTTTCCTGATTTATTATAGTCCATGTAGTCTTAACTTTGTTCTTTGACATATTTATTTTATTGATATATATAAAGATTTAGCACATAAACAAACATTTTAAAAAAATGTTGAATATTTTTTACGTAATCTAAAAAGGCAGGGTCGACAGAAGTTGTTTTTAAAGTATATAATTCAAAAAGTGTTCTCCTGCTTTTATATATGCCCGGAGTAGCCCAGTCACTAAATTTCTTTTTGTTGTTACAACATTTTACAACCTTTTGTTGGAACATATTGTTGCTTTCCATTCTTACTAAATTAAATAAATTATTATATAAATTATTAGCATCTCCACCAACAGTAGACAAAGATGTACTTTGAGATGTTATTTTTTTTAAAATTTACGTAACCTTCCCTGGGATATAGGTCTACAAATCAATTCCGTTTTAGGGCTAAAATGATGGTGCTCAATCTTATTGCAAATTGTCTAATATATGAGCTTACAATACTATAATTATTATCAAAGGTGATTAATTCATAGTTCTTAAGCCAATGTTCGGTAACACACAATATATCAACTTTTTCAAATGTTAAAAACAAATTAATTTCTAAATCTTTGCCAGAAAAGCCTTGGATATTTTGATGTACAATTCGTAGATAATGAGGCTTTTCTATTGTCTTTAAAGAGCCAGAGATAATCTCTGTTGTCTTATACATATAGGCGACACGACTATAGGCGTACTACGAATAAGGCAAATCCTATTTATTTGACGTCGTATCTAACAACAATCACTCGCATATCTATTTTAATTCATAGTACAAATGTAATCTACATACCTGTAGTTGTAAAACTTTGTCCAATATTCGAGGTGTTTCTTTAGAAAGGCAACAGATTTAACATCAGAAGTATTAGCGGCCGCGGCAACCTCCAGTCCCAACCATAATAAGTATCCACGATCACCCACACAAGTAAAATCTAGTGCACTTGGTTCAGTTTGCTTGTCAAGACGACAATTCTGGCATAATATCTCCTTCATAGACATAAGTTTTTCAAAGTATGCCTGTTAAAAATGAACATTATAAACGTAATATTAAAAACCAACAATATAACAGATATCATTCATCAAGATTCATAAAAATGACTCAAACAAATTGGAAATGTGTACGAGTTTTACAACTAGTATAAAATGTAGTAATACACTTTTATATGTTATCTATCCAAACAGTACAACAAAACTCAGCTACAGCAAACTACAGAGAAATTAATATCATCAAACTTACGGGCACACTATACGCTTCTTCTAAAATACTAAGGGCCGTTTTCACAACTTGTTTGGACTCATCCATTACTTGCCCAACCAACATTTGCAATATCCACGTGTCGATATCAACGCCATTAGCATCGGAGTCGTCCTTATGTAAATTTTTCAATTGATCATGGACATAATTCATTTTTAGTTTGGTCTTCCTTCGCACCAGGTCCCGTGATTTACGGGAAGCTCTCAACAATACATTTAGGAACTGTGTTGTATACATCCTCGAGGCTTGAATGTTGCACGTAAGAGTTTTGGCAAGAATATCGCGAGGATAAGAGTCTAATGTATAGTCTAAGCTTGATATCACTAATTTAACGTAGCAACTATGATGTGTTTTCGTAGATAGTTCTAACAAACTGAAATAAATGCATCATAGTTATAATTTGATTGTATTAAAATAGCTTAACATTCAAATGCTGTTACTACTCACTTCTCGTACAATCTAGTTTCTTTAAAAAGTCTAAGACCCGTATGAGAGTGGCATAGTTGCCCGATAAATAAGAAATATGTCTGACACATAGTATTGCACATGTGTTGTGGACTAAATAAACAACCGTGTGCTTTCAAACCAGTCTCTATTGCTTCGATCTGTCGACTCACGTCCAAAAATAGATCTTCCAATAATCTTTGAGAATCCAGCTGTAACAAAAATAAATGTCTATTTATTTTTTAACAGAAATAAAATTGAAAAACACAAATATTTTAATTTGCTATCAATGCATGTTATGCTCATATATTTCATATGCATCTAACTAGGTATAATCTAGCTGTATTTCTCATTATACAGATAGAGATTAGTTAGTAAACTACTTGTGTAAATAGAAGTGACCAGTTTTTGAACATGAGTTAATAAAGAAACAGTATTAGATGTTTTGTTTTCAATCTGGGGAAACATGCAACATTTTGTTTTTGTATCCAAGTGTTAAATAATACTTGTTATTAGCGTCAAAACTGCATCTTCAGTGGGTTCTATCTAAAACCAAACTGTGAACTGAATAAAATATTATAGTGCTTAATATAATTTACAATTTGTGTTATGATTACTTTTTTAATTATTTTGAATATGGCAGTTAAGACATGGATATGTGTAGGGATTGCAATTCGGAAAAACGGATCCGGTAATCCGGCGGATCCGGCATCATTTAATGGTTACCGGATCCGGTGCCAGTAATCATGATGGCAACTGTCATAATCATAAATACCTATAAGACTTGTTTGTTAACATTCTCAAATACTTTAATAATGAATTTGATATCATTTCAATTAATTACGTTAATTGTATTATATGTATAAAGGTTAATTGTATCTATTAGATATTATAGTTACTTGATAATTAATATTGTTACTTATAAATAAATATAATGGAAAGACCGAGCTACTCGTTACGTCGTAAAATTATTACTACTTACGTACACTACTAAATTTTAATTGTTTTCTTGTTGTATATTTGTCTTAACATTGGTTAGGAAATAAAGTCGATTTTATATATTTGTGATTTATTTTTTTTAAACTACCTACTTATAAGTGCAATGACACTTGATTAACTCACTTGTTTTGTACTAAAAAGTGAAAAATATTTTGATTTAATCCGGATTGATGGGAATCCGGACGCATCCAGCCGGACTGAAAATGACGCCGGATTGCAATCAATAGATATGTGTATAGTATATAATATATACATATATTCATCCTTTTTACTACCTTTGTAGACAGGTGATATTACACATAGTACAGATATTATAAATTTTAAGATAACATAAGTTATAACATAGTTTTAATAGGAACAACCACATTTTTTGCTAGTTTACGAAAATTGCTTGTAATACTGTAATAATAGTACACTGTGACATAACGTATGTAGTAACTTCTCCGTTATAATTTTGGTCAGAGAGAAACAAGAATAAATACTTGCATCATTATGCCTCAACAGATGTCTTATCAGCTGGCATCCGGCGCGAGTTGCGGAATGACCGTTGCCGGTGGTCGACAGATCTGTATGTGAATACTTATTAGAAGATGGCTTGAGATAGTTAATAATACGTCCCACCCATGCCTTGTGGTCACTGTCATTTAAATTCAAGAATGGATTGCTGTCATTCTCCTGAAAATTATAACGCAATTATGAAACCGGAATAAAAACAAACAAGCACATACCATTTTAGTATAAAACAGTTGTCTTAATCGTTTTACTTACTATCGTGCTATTAATCCTCTATAAAAGAGCCTATAACAATTAGCTTATTGCCAACATTAAAACACTCTATGATAGTATGATCATTATTATCATCCAAACGCGTGATATTATGAATTTCAAAAAAAGAACATTCTCATGCAATGACATTTTCACCAACAGATCGCAAAAATTATGAAAAAAGAACAATAAATTGTAGACTAATTCGTGATTTCGGATTCTCGTCGTATCGTGTTATTTCCCGCCATTTTTTCACTCGAATATTGGAAATCGCAAACAAACAATTACTGTGCGCGTTGTTTACAAAAAGTGCATTTCAATAATTGTACGATCCAAAATGTAAATGATTATCACAATAAATAATTCTTTTACTTATTAAGGTTTGTTTATTTTACACGCTTCGCAAATAGACTTTTCTTGAATTTACATAGTTCTTACAACACTGTACAACACCCTATGGTATGAGAATCTTTTATAGAGGATTCACATCATGATTGTAGATAAAGTCTTGTATGCAACTGTTATAATTAGGTATTAAAACACTCATGTGATACTATTACCGCATTCGGGTTTTAATACCCCTGATTATACAACAGTTGCATAAATAACTATTTTAAATTATATCTTTTCACTGTAAGGTTATCAGAGATATGATAGCCGAGAGATATTTACACGAACTCAACAACTTTGTATGGACATAGTAATTTATTCTACTTTAATTTTCATTCACTCAATTTACAATATTAACATTTTCATACTATTATTAGCTAGGTATTTTTAGCTTGATTACTTCGAGTAATTGCATTTCATATCAAAAAAACATATATGGTAGTACCTTCAAAATTGTTCTTATTATATCCCAGTTCCATGTGTTACCATCCTTGTTCTGCATTACAAGCGAACAACGCAGCATGTTATCACTGTCTCGCTCAAATAATTTCAACCTATTCAATTTCGCCGACTTAGTTACATAGTTGACAGCCGCACTCGTTCGTGAACTAACACTTTTACTTTTCACTAAGGCATTCACGTTTCTGTTCGAGACATCGGCGCGCGACCCCACGCTATGTCTTTGCCTTGGTTCATTTTCGTTATCAGATTCATCCAAAAACTCTATGCTATTGTCTTTGCGTAAGGTACCATCGAGTTTAGGTTTAGCCATATTAGCATTGTCTTTCTCTTTTTTACTCTTTGTCTCCTCGACATTTTCTTTAAATGCACCGCTGCAATACTGAATGATATTATCTAAAAACAAACTGCTACTAGCTGGCCTCGCTTCAAGCATGGAATGAAGCCTGCGAAGGGCAGCGATAGCCGCGAGCGCTTGAGGGTTGCCCGCCCCCGCCTGAGCCATAAGCGAGGGTAGAGCTGGCGTTGTACTACTTATTTGAGAGGGTAAATATAAATGTATTAAATGTAACAATTGGCCTAATAAAACTGTCGCTCTAACCGATATAAATGTATCGCTAGTCACGATTACTTCAGCTAATCCGTCCAATAGTCCAGCCTGTAAAATAATAATGGAATGGGGGTAAAAAATATTTTATTTCTAAATCGAAATAACATTTAAAACAATGTAAAACTTCACCTCTAAAAAACATTGAAGTAAAAGAGCGAGATGAATTTCACTTATATCTGGACCCGTAGCACTAAGATGAGGTAAAATGGCAGTTCCTTCAGCGGCTACAAAGCCTTCATTTAAACGCCAGGAGTCCTATAATTAATATTATTAATTACATTTGAAGTCTATTATTAATTCTAATCTAATTTAATTGTAAACTCAAAATTCAAAATCATTTATTCAGTTTAGGCTGTTACAAGCACTTGTGAAAGTCGAAAAGCTACGCCATCGGTTCGCAAATCTACGGCGGGAGACCTTGTACTGAGAAGAACCGGCAGGAAACTCAGCAAGGGCTGATTTATTCTCCCTGTATTAAATAGATACAGAGTCGTCAATTTGGATAATTCATGAAGTCACTTTCCATTACATAATATAGGAAATACAACTAATAAAAATATAATTTAAAAACATGCATATCAGGAATGCCGTGTCATACAGTTTTAAAAGAATATATTAAAGTTAAATTAAAATTATAATTTCATTACTTACTTGAAAGTCTGAAGGATCGACGGCGTCTAAAGCGACTGAAATTTCATCTGTCCAATCTGGCTGTGGTAGACCTACCAATTCATATAGAAGATCTAATATTGCTTTCTGAAATAAATAAAAAATGCAATGTATTGATATCAAGTACATACAACAGCAGATCAGAATAGTATTTACATAAAACATACTTCTGTTAGTTATTAATGAAGCTGCATCAATTTGGATGTAAGTAGTTACGTTGTCAAATATTTTGACTAGTAAATAACACAATGAAACTATAGCTTTTATATATATCATGTAAACTTCTTTAAGCTTGTAAAGGAAATTGGGTTCAGAATATGTATCTGAAGCGAGCTTCTAATCTATGATTCTGTAAAAATACAGGGAGAAAAAAAATTGCCCTAGCTGGTTTTCTTGCTGCTTCTTTCCAGTACAAGATCTCGCGCTGTAGACTTGTGAACTGAATAGTAAAAATGCTATTTCATTAATAAAGGTGATGGTCAAAATTTGTAAGGAAGGTGGGCCTGAGTAATGTGCAGCGACGAAACTTTACCAGAGAAGAGTATAAATTGTTGTAGATCATTTGGATAAAGATAAGATTTTAAATATCTCCCGTTTTATGTAATTAATAATTTAAATTATTTAATACAGTAGAGCGTCGATTATGCGAACGTCGCTCAACCGAACGACCCTCCCTATCCGAACGTGGCTCGCCACAGTAGTAACGCGCGGAATGTCTTTTTTTTTTTGGACGGAACTATGCTGAAGCTGCAGATGGCTATGTTCAGCTTTGCAATGAGTGTGTTTGTGGAAGGCGCACGAACAGAAGGTTCGACGCCTAGCCTGCTAACGACACCGGCGGCTGCTCCGGAGTCGTTAGGATCGAAATAAAGGTGTCGACGCAACTAGAGCGCGGCTCGAACGCTCAAGATCGCCGTGTAGTGGAGGGTGAGAGTCTACCCGGTCCGTGACAGTACCGGGTATATGTTTGACGAGGATGCGCGGAATGTCAATGCCCTTCCCGACTTACATTTGTGCGCATCTCTCGCGCCTCCCGCGCCGTCGTCGCGCACTTGTCAACTCGTTGTTGTTAAACTAAATTTTGTCGCGTGAAACTCTTTATTTAAAATACTTATCATAAACCTGTTATCCTTTCTATGAAAGATAAATACGAGATTAATAAAGTGTTACTATAAGATTGTCTGAACCTTTTTTTCCTATTTGTTATTAAAGATATAAATGCAAATGTGGTTTTTATTTTACTGTACGTAAATATATATAGCCGAATCAATATATGTACATAGGTACAGTTCGATTATCCGAAAATATCGGCTTTCCGAACACCCTTGTCCCCCAATTAGTTCGGATAATCGACGCTCTACTGTACTACCAAATTGAGTTTTTTTTTATTTTTATTAATTTGCGCAAGACATGCTGTCAAATTCGCATTGACAGCGGACGAGTGTCATCATTGGTCACAGACTATGTACATTCAGGGTGGTCAGTTACATAACATGTCTAGAACTTCATGAATTTATAATTACTAAATTACATTTCTTTTGTCAACAATATAACCATTTTTCAATAAGATTTAAATAAATTATCATTTTATATACTTCATTAAAACATTTTAACCACGTTTTGGGATGTGTTTACTTGAATATCTAGGTACTTTCAAACATCATTTACAGAAAAACGGGGGATTTAAAAAAATATAATAAATTGTAAATTGATGAGCATAAAATTACCTATCGATTGATATATCTTACGTCTCTGCACATGATTGAGACCCACTTTTTGTCCATGTACTTTTTGATATTTTTGACTTAGTAATAGAAAACCCCGGAGAAGGAAATAAAATATGTGTAAAATATCTCAGTCCTAAGGGAAAATCGAATATAACGCGGGCGTAATTACGAATGGATGTAAAGTAATATTTCCTGAAAGTACACTTACCCGGACTTCAAGCCGAGGCAAATACAAGGCAGCTACTAGAGCGTGTAGGCCTCCAGAGCTGCACGGGTGACAGAAATGTAGAAGCCCTGGCCAACTCCTCAGCACGCACAGTAGTGCCAGCCGGCTACAGGTAAACCGCATTTCTCGCTCATCTCTAAATGGGTACATGACAATTTTTTAACTTCTATATATAATAAGAGTACTATTTTAAGTGAGAAATATTGTAGAACCAACAGTACACCTGCACCTATTACTTTTGAAGATACATTGACATGTTTGCGGCACTGTCGCGGGTCGCTTAGAAACGCTCCATACTAAAAACACTGCAATCGACGTCATAACTATGTAAACTCGCCTAATTTGTATGAGCGTATAAACAAATTTTAAAATAACTTTGTTATTTGTACGTT
The DNA here is from genome assembly GCA_036419045.1 of Scirpophaga incertulas. Classification (NCBI taxonomy): domain Eukaryota; kingdom Metazoa; phylum Arthropoda; class Insecta; order Lepidoptera; family Crambidae; genus Scirpophaga; species Scirpophaga incertulas. The sequence goes on along the minus strand of CM071639.1, from coordinate 15,195,217 downwards.
TATAGGTATACTTTCTATATAAAAAAAATGTTACATTTAATGTGAGAATGCTAGAAATGTGTTCGTTTCATTAGAATCACGTCAATAATAATTGCTCATTTTTTAGAAATCTAAAAACAATATAAATTAATAATTAAACTGAAATTTCTATATTGCCATAATTTCATTAGATATAAATTGCTCAAGTCAGATAATTATAGTATAAAAACGGCCATAATCAGTTGTAGTCGTCTACCCTAATGCGGGCAGAGAAACATTCCAACATTGTTAATAATTATTTGTAATAGTGATTAAGGATTTAGTTACTCTATATATGTATAAAAAAAGGAATCGTTACGGCTAAGGGGTTGTCTATTAATCACGTGAGACTTGAAAGGGGGGAAGGGTTTGATTAAAATAAATAAGATATCTTAACTTGCCATTTTTTAATAATTTTTCTTTTTTACATTGTTTTGGCAATAGGAATCCACGCATACCGAGCTTAATTTATTCCTATACTAATGTACTATTTATTTAAATAAATATTTTTCATTCGCTATGACGGGACTTTCAGTGTTACCGGCTCCCCGCCTATTATCATGGTCCTTAATTTCAGAATAAAATAAAATTATAGTTTATACCTGTATTAAGAGGTAGTGATTTGCAAATTATAAAATTCTTTGTAAAACTTATAGTGGAAAGAACATTGAATTTGAGCATAGCCATCAGAATGGTTTGTTTTAGATTTAGAAAAGGCATTTATTAGGGTGAATTGCAAGAAAATGATAAATGTTGATGATACTTCAACGATATACGATACGATAACTTCAACATTTATCATTTTCTCTTGAAATCTAAAAATAATTTTACGAATTTTACAAGCATCAGGAAACAATCATATAGATAGAAGTAGCAAGAAATGCTAAAATTCATAATACCAAAATTAACAGACCTTCAATTAAAATAAACAACATTACATTAGAAACCTTAAAAAATAATAAAGAACTCAAGATATACTTTAGACATTAAAGCAAATATGGCAATAGCAAAACAAAACATTCACAATAATAGGTGCATATTCAAAGCAAAGATAACCAGAAACACCAAAAAACTTTTATATATGGCGATTAGTCATCTATAAATGTGAAACATGACTCAAAGAGATAGCGAAAAGTTGGAGGCAGTTGAAATGTTGTATTAGATGTGGATGGAAAAAATAAGCTAGATAGAGACGGTCTCTAATGAAGAAGTGCTATAAGAGTGGGAGACAAACGGCAGTTAGTAAAAACAATTGAAGATGGACGACGTGCGGGCATTTGATAAGACAACAAATTTATCAAAAACATTACAAAAGATAAGACAGAGGGTAGGAGGAAGAGGAAAGTGAAGAATAATGTACATGGGGCGAATTAAAAAAAAATTAATGTTGCGTCATCAAGAAGTCAAGGAGTTGGCATGGGGTAGAAATGAACTACAAAGAGGCTACACCGACATGAGTATAGATCTTAACTTGACTAAATTCTTACACACCTGCTTGAATCCGTACCCGCCGGGCGAAAATGGAAGTCGCAGTATGGCGCACTGAGGCAAGTCAGATCAATACGCGCCGAGAACCGAGAGATTGGGTCGTTGAGTGTATGAAGCAAGACTCCGCAGAGCGCTTCGGCCATGCGCGGCGTAGCGCACTCGGCCAGCTGTCGAGTCACCGCAGTTACGCCGCCGCATGATATAAACAGCTCCGGGTTTAATACACCTTCATAAAAATTTATAAATTATTTAATAATGGACTAGATGTAAAAAAGATTCATGAATTATCGTAACTCGACACTGATACTTTTCAAAGATATATGGCACATATACATCCTTGCCGAAAGGTTCGACTCTACCCTAACTCTGTTATTACTGATTTCACATAAACCTTTTCATTCCTTTGGAGAAGTTTTGCAAGTTGCATTACGATGTTTTCCCAGTCACAGTAGGAGCATCAGATAAATGTACTTATGTAACATGAAAAACACATTCGTACTAAGCAGGAATCAATGAATGCCTGTAAATGCTGACATTGAATAATTATTATTTTAATATGATTTGTAAAAATGGCTTCCCACAATATACAAATCGTTTACAATTTAATATATTGTCAAAGTATTCAGAGTAGATTAAGAAATAGCTAGTAGTCATTGAAAATAGGTCTTATTACATCATAATATATTATAGTAACAGCTGATGGTTGGCAACAGTACACCAAATCATGATCACGAACCTATTTCACACGTACGAAAATCCTATGTATGTACTATTACATGTGCCACTCAATCAGCTAGAATTGCATTTGCACCACTGGTTTCTTCTTTAAGTATTTGTAGTTAGGCTAGAACCAAACTGATTGAGCATGTGTGAGATGTCAATTCATATACAAAATTGTTAGTTGACACAGACTCAATTAGGGTTGTACTCAATTTAATAATAATAAGGCCTTAATTTAAATACTCAAATCAGAAACTATATATATATATATATATATATATATATATATATATATATATATATATATATATATATATATATATATATATATATATATATAGCCTATTATATAGATAGTTTGTATTAATATAGAAGTTAATTCAATGAATTAAAACATACATATTTCAGCTAATGTGGCTATTGCTGGTCTAGACAGTCTATCTCCAGATCCATCTCCAGAATTACCAGCACGAGTGACAGCTATTAAGCATCTTAGCAAGCCTTGTTCAACAAACAAAGCTCTGTGTCGTTGGGTTGGCTGGCCAGTTGCAGCACCTACAACAGCAACAACTCGGCGCACCACTCTTAATGCCTGCGCTCTTTCTTCTTCATAGCGTAACATTAAATCTATAGATCTGAAAATAAATAAACATAAAATAAATATACACTTACATTAAGCACATGTTAATTCACATAAACAGAAGTGGTATAAATATAAATAGGTTTGCAAACACATACCTAGTGACGAGATATGGCAGTTTTAAGATGTTAAATGTTGCAACATCACTTTCAGTTTTGATCAAATACCTCAATACTCTCAATGCTGCTGCTCTAATAACCATAGCCTCATCTACTAAGCTTATTCGAATACTGAAACACATAAGTACATATAAAATTTAAAAGTATCAACACTACACACATACAATACATATCATGAAATAGAAATATTCTTTTAATAATTTGTACTGAACATAAAATGTATAAAATTGTTGTATAAATAATGGCACTCCCTGTCAAAATTTAAGATGTAAGTTATATGTATATAATTTATATGTATGTAAGATCAAAATTAGGGAAGAAGCTCAACAATCAGGTATGTTTGAATATGAGAATAGAAACATTTTAGTCATAAATAAATATAACTGCTTCATTAATGACAAGATTTAATTCATGCAAAAATTTAATTCATACCAGCCTTTCCAGAAATCTACCTATTTCTACTTTTAAAGTCAGTTCCGATTCTGTTAAACAAATGTCAAATAGTCTACCTAAACAATAGTGTAATAAATTTGGTGCTATGGGAGGATGTCTGTAATAGAGCAACTGTGCGAATTTAGTAGAATATAATAATTACATCACAATTTAGACATAACTTTCATCATACAGTAATTACTATGCTATAATAACAATCATTCAGTATTAAAATTCTTAGGTAGCAGAAATACATAAACATACATATATAAAGCTCAATACAGTAATTGACTTTTCAAAACATATATAAAATCCTTACTAATATTATAAATCGGAAAGTGAGATTGTTGGTTTGTTCCGCTTTCATGCCGTAACTACTGAAGCGATTGCTTTGAAATTTTGCAGATATAAAGATATAAGTCCGGATTAAATAATAGGGTACTTTTTAACCCAGAAAAGTCGACAGATAGTGCGTAATAAAGGCTTCGCTCAAAAACTACTGCACAGATTTTCATGCGGTTTTCATCAATAGATAGACTAATTCTTGAGCAAGGTTTTGCAGTATTTTTTTTGTTTTTATTTGTAATAACTAAAGATTTCATTTACATTTGATTTCATTTTTCCGAACCGTAAAACTAATCCCATTTGTCAGCACTTCACAATAGTAAACTACACATCACATCAGTGTACGACAAACTATAGAATGGATAATCACAAGGTAGAGGATAATCTGTGACTAATAATGGTTAAAAATATCAAGTGGCTATGGCAACAAAATGTTCAACATCATGCAATATTATTACAAGTTATACACTGTTTCTGATATTAATACATATGGATGTTATAAAATTTGCAATGCCAACAAGAGTAGAGTGAATGTAACTTACAAAAACAATGTGCAATATAAGATGTCAAAACACACTAAAACATAATGTCAATGCTCATCTCACAAACTTCTTACTGTTCATATTAAATTATACATATTTGGGTAATAAATATATATATTTTAAATTCACCCTATATTACAATAAGTCTTTTTTCAAAAAGTTATTTTTCTCTTATAAGCATTTGAAAAATAATAAATGACTTACCATGTCATCAACTCATCATTTGTAAACCCCAATTTACTTCTGTCTTCCTTGCTTAAAAGTGTGACTAATGCATTTAAATAGGACAACCTGCGACTGTCAGAACTGTTTCTTTGCACACCTTTTCCTACATATTTCGAGTCTGAAGGAATATTTTTATTGGTAGGGGAAATATCATTTTGTGCATTTTTTTTCAAATAAAGCCCTTGAATTATTTCCTTGATATTTTCTTCATGACTTTTATTACTGTCCAATTTAAACAAATTGCTAGCTTGCTTGCCTGAAATCAATTCGCAGAAACCAGGTATAATTACTCAACTAAAAAAAAGAAGTTACTGAATTATTTATACTTTAACATAACAAAATCCATAAATATTTACCTTTCCTGCGATTCAACCAATTCTCGTGGGCCATTATATCATCTTTTTAAGCAAGGATTCTAAATAAGAAACATAAAAATTTTCATAAAACTTAAACTTAGAACAATGGTCAATTATTTTATGCCTATAATAAATTAATTGAAGCAACTGGTTTTAAATTTCATTCAAATAATTTCAACCCTGTTTTCCTCTAAAGTGTAACCAACCATACTTATTTTTTTGACATTAACAGATCCGTTTTTAATAATTTTCCCATTCTGAAAAGACAAGAGAGTACAATGCTCATACAGCTAAAGCCATTAAACAGATACCAGATTTTTTGGGTAATTTTCACATACAACGAAAGCTTATTATTGGTCTTGTATTTTCATATTCCTCATAAATTTTTATTTATCATAATTAATTTTTGGGGTTCTCTTCCTTCATCCAACTTCAGTATAGTTATCGTCAAGTCGATTGATTTGATCAAATATAAAACCCAACAGATTATGAGTATGTGACGGCATATCAAAGCGCCCTACACAAATTAAAAACACGGTCGGTGTCTTTTGTAACGCCGCGTACCCTGTTGGTGCCTCCGAGCCAGTGCGACTCCCTTTGTCGGCGCGGTATTACAATTCTTTCTATAAAGGGAAGGAGCTTTTTATAAAGTCATATTTGAATTGAAAATATATCCGTAAAAATCAATACAATTATAATCGTAATTAGAAACGATCATTAACTCGGTTCTTATTAAATTGGGGATAGATTTATTACTTACATCAGATAATTTAAGTACCGTCCGTTAAAAACCATTTTTCACGTTTTTAAAAACGAAAGATAAAATATAGGGAAATATTAAGGATTTCGGTATTTAACAACTCTTCGATAATTTTCTTCCACTTTTCAGTCGCATCCATCCTCTTGTCAACAGAAGTTGGGCTAACAATATACGAGTTTTTTTTTTTATTGTTTGGAATTCTTTTTATAAGCGATCCCTATTTATTTCTTCAAGTATAACATGTTCCGTAGCTTTTTGAAGATTTTTGCAACATCAGGATCAAAAAACAAAAATCTTATTGTCATATGTTTGAGATTTTCATTGCATCCCTGTTCCAATAGTTGAAAATTGGCTCTTATTGGCAGACCAACTCAATTGACTAGAGTCTGGCTACCGGTTCTCTGCACTGGGCTGTTTTTTTAAATCTATACATGGCAATATTTTTGAACTGTCATGTCACTGTCAAAAGTGTCAAACGAATTGTCCCGTTTTTGTGTTTAGTGGTTTTCAATTAATATTCTTTTGAAATTATTGAAAAATAATGCCAAAAGCTATCAAAGGCGTAGTTAGAACGTTAATATTTACCATGATCGGCAAGTATCAAGACATAAAACTTGATAATGAACGAATCCAGAACGAAAAAATACATCGGTTAGACGAAATCCTTACAGCTGCTGGTAAGTAGTCTTGATAGTTGGCTTGATATTTATGTCCGGGTATCGTGTGAATACTTCTATTTACATTTTTTTTTTCTTTTATGTGTTTTAGAAAGTGACATGGTGAGAGTCAAGACGTTAGTGAAAGAGTTAAAATGTTTTAAGGAAAAGGAATCGTTGAACTCTGAAACGAAATATTTGGATACAATTTCTACTATGACAGGTAAATTTATGGTTTTATAAAATGTCTTAAAATCTTGTACGATTATTTTAAATGTTTGCATACAAGTTTATTCAATATTAATAGTGGAACAGTTAAATTATTGTTAGGCTTTTATATTTTTTACATTCAATTACATTTTTATATTTTTACTTTGCAGAAATATCTGTTAGAACTATTAAAACAATCAAGAAGGAGGGTTCTATCAACCAAGGAGAATGGAATACACCCGGCAAGAAACGCCCACGTCAAGGCACGGTGTCAAATCTGGATGATTTTGATATAACGGCTATTAGGAATAAGATTAATGAATTTTAATGTGTAAAAAAACAGGTTCCTACTATACGAAATTTACTTGTTGAACTCAGAGAGTCAATTGGCTTCACCGGCTGTCGTGAAACATTACGGCAGATATAGGAAAAAAATGGTTTCGAGTTTAAGAAAAACAAGAATGAAAGGTCTTTGCTCATAGAGATCTTCGAACAATTGCTGAGAAACGACAACAAGGGAAACCAATAATTTATCTTGATGAAACCTATGTTCACCAAAATTATAAGGTAAAAAAATCATGACAAGGTCCTTCCACTAGTGGAGTGATAGACAAAATGTCGTCTGGCAAGAGACATATTATAGTACATGCTGGAACGGAAAAAGGTTTTGGGCCCAATGCACTGTTAGTATTTAGTACCAAATCAAAAACAGCTGACTATCATGATGACATGAACGCAGAAAATTTTCTGAAGTGGTTAGGTGAGAAATTGATTCCAAATTTGTCAGAGCCTAGTGTGATTGTGATGGACAATGCTAGTTATCATGTTACACAAATATATACACTACCAACAATGCAGAACTTTAAAAGTGACATACAGAAATGGCATAGAGAAAACGACATTCCATTTGAAGAAATTTTTACTAAAGATGAATTAATGTGCCTCGGTAAAGAGAATAAGCCTGAACCCTTGTATAAAGCAGAAGAACTTCTGAAACAACATGGCCACGAAGTGCTTAAACTACCTCCATACCACTGTGATTTAAATGTTATTGAGCTCATATGGAGTTTAGCTAAACGAAAAGTGGCCAGCAAAAATATAGGAGTACCAGGGGCAGAAATGGATAACCTAATTAAAGAGTCAATTCTTAGTGTAACGGCTGATGATTGGAAGAAATGCACAGATCACGTCATTCACGTCGAAAATGAATACAAAGTAAGAGACGGAATCACTGAAACAGCACTGGAACGATTTATAATAAATGTACGTGATGATAGTGACAGTTCATTTTCAGGTATTGAATTTTTAGAATCAGACTTTGATTATGAATCATAATAAAATTATAAATATTAATGACTTGTAAATTTTTTTCTTGTATCCTGGACACGATCATTATTTGCATGATGAGCAAGCATGTATGGTAACTTTATGTTGTGTGGGTTCATATCGGTAGTGCAATGACTGGGGATGGATCAGTTTGTTATATATGTACAGGTATGATAACACGTAATAAATAAAAATGTAGTACCTGGATGACTGATCTTCGCTTGGTATTTTTTGTTGGGTATTTTTTATCTCGTAAAAGCGGATAGTCCCACGGGAAGCGTGATAAAACCTTCGCGCCATAAACCGTCTTCCGCGCATATGTAGCCGTGTGCAAAAGCTATGACCCTTAACACTTTATAGAAATTAATAATAATTTTCTGAGGATGAAACCTTGATAGATCGATTTATTGCCCCCAAAACTACCTGTATACTAAATTTTATGAAAATCGTTGCAGCCATTTTCGAGATCCAGAACATATATATACAAGAATAGCTCGTTTAAAGGTATTAGTTAAAATGTATAAAAAATTGAATATAAAAAATAATAGTATCAAACGCATTTTTTCAGTCTATAGTCAGTGTTGTCACCCCTAGTTTTTTAAAATTTTACCGCTCTTTTCTTGTGCAAAGAACCGATGGCCAGACTCTAGTACTATATTTTGCTGAATTATGAAGAATACTAGCTTTCTGCCCGCGGCTTCGCTCGCGTGGATTTCGGGATTGGGTCTATAGAGGGTTAAGGGTCATAGCTTTTGCACACGGCTACATATGCGCGGAAGTCGGTTTATAGCGAGAAGGTTTTATCGCGCTTCCCATGGGACTATCCGCTTTTACTAGATAAAAAATACCGCAAAACCTTGCTCAAGAATCATTCTATCTATTGATGAAAACCGCATGAAAATCTGTGCAGTAGTTTTTGAGCGAAGCCTTTATTGCGCATCCCGTGGGATCTGTCGATTTTCCGAGATAATAAGTAGCCTATTATTTAAACCGGACTTTTATCTTTATGTCTGCAAAATTTCAAAGTAATCGGTTCAGTAGTTACGGCGTGAAAGCGGAATAAACAAACTCACTTTCCGATTTATAATATTAGTAAGGATTGACAGAGCAACCAGATTTAATGTATGTTTTTATTTTTAGATAGCAAAGTGTATAAAGTAGACAGTCAACCAGTAATCCATAAAACCTTAAAAAACCAACACCGATGATGAGTTTTTAAAACATCACAAACAATGAATTTCCTTGTAGACTGTCGTCATAGTCCAAGATTACGGCTTATCTGCATAATACCATAAATACTCGTAGGTATCGGAGATTCGTTTGTAGACACTAAATCATATTCTAATTTCATATACTTTGAAGACTTTTTGGGTAAGCGCAGATAACAAAGAGAGGGCCTTTATAAGTCGCATGACTGCATAGTCATCAGCCGCCATTATTGACTGCTTTAGAAGTTTTCCGACTTGAAATCGCATGGGTAATACATTTACAGATGTTATTGCCGAATTTATTTTGATATTATTACGGGTAGTTTCGATACCTAAGGCTTGATCACGTTGAAGAGAGAGTTGCCAGTGACTATCCGTTCAGTTAAAGGAAGCACGAAAGTTTAGCTGTACTTGTGTTGACAAAGCTTGTACTTGCAAGGTGAGTGATTTGATGTGCTTTGCCATGTTCAAACTCAGCCAGGCTTGGGCATAATAAATGAATTATTAATATAATAAAAAGGCTATTTGTAACAACTAAGGTACTATCACATATGTCTGCCATTTCTGCTGATTTTAAGAATGTTAAACTCACTCAGATTGTGTATACTGCTTTGGTTTAAGTAGTGAAACTACTTAAAAAATAATCGTCTAACCAGCCAACCAGCAAAGTGTCGAAGATATCGCAATAATTGTGTTGATTTTCTGCCTTCAAGCTCTTCGGCGTTAGAGTTTCTTTAGAAGCAGACAGGCATTTGATGAGTTCCGTTTTTAACTTTTCATACTTATTATAGTCCATTTCAACTAGGATGATCTCTGTGACAGTTCATCGTGCTCCGAATTACGCATTTTTCTTTTGACAAACAAAAATAATTTTATTCTTTAATATTTTTTATTCATAGTAGCTTCATTGCAAAAAATAATAAAATAAATATATTTTACTTATAAAACGAAAACAGTATCGCTTAGTTTAATTTAATGAAATAAAGAATAAAAATAAATCTTTTTTAAATAACTATGCAATTCGCAAACATGAAACGGAACGTCAAAAAAACATAGAGGTGGGACATCGAATAATCGGCGGCCATCTTGTGATTACCTGACAATCGAGTCAGTACGAGTGTGTCAACCTTGTATGCAAGTTGTGTTTTCATCGATTTTTGCATGGTTTTCTGTTATTGTTGACTGTTGTTGCTGTTTTTGTTTAAGTTTTTGTTGTTATTTTGTTATGTTTTTGGCAAAATGCCGAAAAAATCACAGGTAAACACTTGACTATATTTCTACTATACCTACATAAGATAAATGCATTGATTAACAAAAACTTTCAATATAATACAGAAACACTAATGAAACTCAAAGTTTTGTTTGTAATGTAATATCGATATCATTTCCATATAAAGTATAATCGATTACCTGAAACAATCGATTTTATTTTCACTGTGGGACCTCTCTACAAGTTTCGAAATCGAACTGTCACAGAGATTATCTTATTTGAAATGGACTATAGTAAGTGGCAACGATATCAAAATGTCCTCTACTTCCGATACGATGATATTGATGTTCTAATTGCGAAGCTATATACTAGAATTTGGTATCGTCTTTGATAATATTCGTAATTATAAATTGTCTGTGCGAATCTTAGCACCGTTTTTTTCTGATCAAAAAGGTGTGATTCGCAAGCCGACAGTGCAAATATCAGCAGAACCTTGTCCAGAGGTTCCTGTAAATGATTTAGTGCTATCAGCATGATAATGATGTAGAATAGTCTTCAATATTAATTGATAATTATATTTACAGTATTTTCAAATCATCATTTTATGATCTGTCAAGTGTCAACGTTGCACCATTTCCGCTGCGACGCGACGTTGCTGTGAATCGCAAAAATCTAGCCTCGCTCCAAACTATCTATTATCACAAAGTTTTTGTAATTATATAAATACAGCAAAATTTTATTAAGATAAATACATTGATCAAGCCTTTTTGAACGGTTACGTCAACCTCAAATCGTTTAAATCGAATTTAATGATTACGAGTGCGATTAGTAATAAATGTAATTATTGGTGAAAAGTGTAATATAAATATTATTGCTCTGATTTTTTTTCTAAAATTACTATTACAATGTTGATTGCACATTTTAGGTATGTTGGATGATTCGGTCTGATGGGACTGGCTGCTTGGCGGGTTAATCCTATGAAATTGTCTGTGCAACAAAAAAAATATACTAGTGAAGCGAAAATTACAGAATGGAATTGGAGTTGGAAATGGATTACATTTACTAGTGATTTCTTCAACTTTGTATTTTAGTGAAGTGTACAAGATTAATCGACATTTTAGTGTTTTCGATATTGTTTTGGTTCTGTTGCATCACTTAAGAACATTTAAAATAAATCATAATAGAAAAATGCTAAAAGTTACTGATATTATTGATTTGGATTCGTGTCGAATTTGCTTATCCAATAAAAAGCCTCTTTCGCCACTTTTCAAGTACCAATTATCAGGAAATTATGCTGAAATGCTTACTGCCGTTGCGAGTATAAAGGTAACTTTTGGATTACTGGTTTTGACACTACTAATAGAATGATTGGATTTGTGTCTTTAGGAACGAATCAACTTAGGCTTACTTTATAAATCTCATAATTACGTAGCTTAGGTTGAATATTTTTTATAAGTGTGATCTATAAAGACCGTAGCAAGTGGAAAGACGTAATCTCTACCTACCCCCGTGGGAAAAAGGCGTGAGTGTATGTATGTATGTATGTATGTGATCTATAGATAATTTATTATATTTCTTTTTGATTAGGTTGCTTCAAATGATGGCTTACCAGAAAAAATATGCAAGAAGTGTTGCTGTGCATTGGAGAAAGCATACCTTCTTAAGACTATTGCTGAAAGGCAAGTGAAAACGATTACTATTATTATTGGAATACATACATGCGGACATAGTTTGGAGAACTCTTGAGCCTTAAATTCTAGTTGGTACGGCAACTTGCTTGTAGGCTAGTTGTTGGGCTAGAAAGGTTCTCCAATGTCAGGCATATACTGTGGAATTCATTGTTGTCTTCATCCTAGATGGTTTAATGAGTTGGTGAAGATCGTAAAAGAAGCTGGATGCTGATATGGAACCTGTTTGTGTGCAAATCCTCAGGTATCCAGCAATTGGCTATACCTACTTCCTTATATGTCTTTCCTATAGAAAAAGTGGATGTTAAAGTTTTTCATTTGCTATAGTAGTTATATTTACTTTCATTTTAGATTTCATACACACTTGTGGGTTAAGAAAGTATTGACATGTTTATGTCAATACTTTCTTAACCCATAAGTGTGTATTGCATTAGACATTCTTAAGAAAGTTTTTTCTTAAGAATGTCTAATGAAATAGGAGATATGTAAATTAGCCAATGCATCTTGCAGACTGCAAGAAAAGAAGCTTAATTTTTTGTGATTGTGTTCATAAACTCTATCACCTTTCCATGGGACTTAAATAAGCGGCTAGTTAATTTAGCTGTGGACTTAAATCAATTGTCAAAAATATTGTCATCAAAAAAATTAAATATTGTTATTATTAGTGCTCAGAATAGGTAATTTAATTTTATGAACTTGCGATTTTGTGACATCTATAGTATGGATATGCCTGGGAACTTACTATTTTCAGAGATTGTAAAAATATTATATTGAACTTTCAAAATAGTATTTCATCTTTTAGCTTATTGTAGTAATAATAAGTTGTAAACATAAAATTTTACAATAAAAGGATAAAGAAAGGAATAGCAAATAAAAACAGAAAATTTTAGGTTTACCCATGTTATGCTTACATTGACTTTCTTTCTGCAAGTACATAAAAATGAACTACCTATTCCGAGCACAAGTTATTATACTGTTAATTTACTTAAATGATAAAAATGATATTGTCAAATGTTTTGAGTATAAAGTATGTAATACAATTAAGTTATAGTTTTTATAGATATAATGTGAACTTTTTAAATTATGTTGGATTCAGACATTTTACCTACTAATTGACCACACTTAAAATACACAAGAAAAATAACCCTTGTTGGTTTTTTCCAGTACAGTCACATGCCATAGATGGAACCAATGGCAGATCATTTTTGCTGTGCAAAAGTCATTGTAAAACTATTTGTAAAATAAATTTTAGATTTTAATAATAAAATGTTGACATAATTACAAGAAAATGTTTTCAGGACTGATAGAAAACTTCAAAGAATTATTGCAAATGCAAATAAACAAATCCCAACCAAAAAAATTGCTTTCGATACTTTTACTGATATTAAAAGTGAAATTGGACCTTTAACAGTAAAATCAGAGCCAAAATGGGAGTTTGATATTGACACTTTTAAAGATCAAGCACAACCTGTAGAAACAGTAGATGGAGATAATCTTGTCATTGCCAATACTGTGATTAGAAAAGTGGAAGGAAATTTTGAAGACATTAAATCAGATAGATTCTCTAGTGAATTTGAAGTTGATATAACTTTAAATTCCTCTAATAATGCCCTTGGTAATGATGTAAGTACTTTATTATTTTATTTGAATTTAAATAATGAATATAATGCAACATTGAAAGTAAGGGATGTAAGAGGTTCCGAATTAAACCTAATGGAATCCAGTAATGGAAGCCAATTTCACCTGCTAGCCATATGCGAGTGATGAAAATTTTAAATAATTAAAATTTCAATAAATTAAAACTGGGGTTCAGAAATAATTGTTGCTTTCAAATGAGGATTTTTAAAAACAATTAATTATACTAATGAAAGTTAAATATAAACATTGGATTTTGTCACTTCATTTTATTAACAAGTTTATTTTTTATTATTTATCTTTATTTCCAATTAAGTATTTTTTAAATGACAATAATTAATCATATTAATGAAATATATAAACATTGTCATTTCATTCTTTCTTAGGTTGTCCATGAACATCTTTTTAAATGTGACATCACAAAGTTTAATCCTCTTCATTATTACACAATACCATACATTGTCGATCCCACTCCCTATCCATTTATATGTCATGTAAAACTCCCTATTTTGTAATAAAAATTCCTTCATATTCCTATTACATATTATAGTTTACACTTGTCTCCATTGTTGAATATTAGATTAATTTAACAAATTTTGGGTGAGTGTCTTTGTCAACCATGCTGACAGCTGGTCCAATGTGGATAATTATGATAATAATTAACTATGCTGTGGTTCTTTTTCTTTAATATTTACTTTCTGTGAGTATTATCTATAATTGTATTATGTGATCATTCCAGGTGGAATTTTTCGATGATGATGCTTTTCAAGATGATGATGATGATGCTGACTATATACCACCGGAAAACATTAAATCAAAATTTAAAAAACCTAAATTGTCTGAAATCAAAGTGTTCAAGGATAAAAAACCTATTGTTAGAAAAGTGAAAGTTGTCAAAAAATTCAAGCAAGATTGTGAAGAAAACTCTGTGAAATCTGATAAGGAACAAAAAAAACCCACTATGATTACTTGTTGTATGTTTTTACATTTGAACTTATAATATTAAATTTTTAACAAACTTCATGGTTACACTTTAATTATTATAAGATATAAAATATTTCTTTTGTGTTGACCAGTGTTCATTATTAATTGTAGATCCTATATTGAAAAATGGCTCTAGAGGTCCTCCAGTTCTTTTAAAAAGGCCAAAAGATGCTACAGTATTAAAAATACACCCCAATTGTAAGGTTAAAACAGAATCTAACAATTCAGTGAGGATGGTGAGATCTACAAAGCAAGTTACAAGACCAAGGGAAAAATTAGTGTGTCCTATTTGTGGTATTTTGACGTATACTCTTGGAAATCATATCAGTACACATGAAGGTATGTTTTTTATTTTGTTTGACCACCATTTAATATATCTATATTAACCTACAATTTAGTGAATTACAATTCGCTCATAGGAGTAACAACATTGGTATAAAAAATAATTTTGTGATTTTTATATTAATCTCTAATGTGATAAAGATATATAATTAATTGCAATTTTCTGCTCAAAGCGGACATTATCACAATTTAGACAAAGGAGGATGCCTGATTTTTCCCACTCTGAAAGTCACTGTACAACGAAATGGTATTTCTATTCTTTTTTTTTGCATATTTTTGTTGAGGCTTTTACTGCTATTACGAAGTCCTGACTGCCTCATAAATAAAGTTTTTTTTTGTTTCTTACTGTTGTAATGCTTGATCCCAAGTGGCTTCTTTAATAAAGAATAAGATATGAATGTATAGTTTTGTAAACATTTTTTTATTGTTTTTGTAATGTGACAAAAATATATTTTTTATCGGGTAAATTTCAAATCCATGGCATCAATTTCTTTTTCATATTGTATTTATCTATAGAATAAAGTATACTTTCACCACTTTTCATTTGTGTAATTTATCAAAACTTCACTGTATGATAAAATAATGACAAGCAGTTTATACTCATTTTGTGTAATTTACAAGTAATTTTCTTTTCGCATTAGAAATAATCATAGAAATAAACAACATTATTGTTTGTTACTCTAGATGAGCAAATTATATTACTACAAAAAGTTAAAGTGCATAAAAGACTTCGCAATTGAAATGTTTTCATTGACTATTTAGGGGTCTTTTTTTTAGGGATCAGAACTGCTCGCGTCCGTAGGTTTACCCTCGAGACCCTACACGTGATCCCTGGGTGGTGCTAAATGAGCAGTAACCTTCCGGTGGTAGACTCCGGCCGTGGCTGGTTACCACCCCTCGGACAAAGCCGAACCGTCAAGCGGTCTCATCCGTGTTTCGGTACGATGTCCGTGGTAGCCATTGTGAGGAATTGGTCTGGACAGTAGCTTTGCAGCTAGTAACCGAACAAGACCGCTTGTTACGCCACATTGGATGCCTGTTTTTGGAGGGTAGCGGGATCCGAAGCACGGTGCACCGCTGGCCGACCGCAGGTAGATGGGGGCGAAATTAGTTGGTTAGCCACCAACGAAAGGCTGCCCCGCCAACTCGCGAAAAATCCCGGAATGGCTCTACCTTGCTGGTTGGCGACCAGATGGGAGGGCCAGGTGGCGATTCCTGGAGGGGTTCGGGCGTCCCCGCGGTCTCCTAAACAGACATTTTCTTTCTTGTGGCGGTAGCCGGCGTTTCTGCTGGCTTATGTCGCATTGCCTCGTCCAACTGCTGTTCCTACTCCTATTTGTTATATATATATATTATTATTTATTATTTCACAGCGGTTGCACTCCCTCCCGTTCAAAGTGCATCTCTCGAATATACGGGGTATACACTCAAATCTCGTATCAGTCCATCACCATTTCGAGACTGACAAACCACATCTGCTGTTCCATAGAGACGCAGATCAACTGTCCGGTTGACACGGCGTATTTCAGCTACCCTGAGTATACTCTAGAGCACGGACGTACACACGGACTCCGGCGCGAGGTATAAACCTCGCGAGGGACTTTAACGCCCACCATGAAGTATGGTTGTTCCCATACTAGATGACCGATAACGCTGGTAGAGGCGCGTAAATTTGCACTTACGCTGAATCTTTCCCAGCTTGTTAGCTGCGCAACGAGGGTACCGGATGACGGGACTCATACTGCCAACTGCCTGGACCTTCTGCTGACAACCGAACCAGACCATTACTCCGTGGCGGTCTCTGCCCCGCTGGGAAGTTCCGACCACTGTCTGGTAAAGGCTGTATCTGTTCATTCCCCACCCGATCAGCGCCCTTGTGGTAAAAGACGGGTGTGGCGATATAGGTCAGCAGATTGGGATGAGATGCGTCACTTTTTTGCGTCTTATCCTTGGAGGCGTGTATGCTTATCTGCTGACGATCCGTCGATCTGCGCTCATGCCGTAGTGGAGGTTATACGTCAAGGTATGCAGTATTTTATACCGTACTCTGACGTTCCGGTCGGCATAAATGCTCGGCCTTGGTTTAACGCTGACTGCAGACGTGCTGATGCTCAAAAACAGTCAGCGTATCTTGCTTGGGCTGACGCTCGTCAACGTAAGTCGCCGGACGCGGATCGCTTGAAGAAGGTATTTAATTCCGCTTCCAAGTCTTGCAAAACAGTGATGCGTAGGGCTCGCTTTGCTCATATTGTCCTTATTGGGACTAAGCTTGCATCATACCCAGCGGGTAGCAAAGCGTTTTGGTCTCTTGCCAAAGCAGTGGAAGCAAATTTCTGTCGCCCATCTTTACCGCCGCTGCTGAAACCAGATCCATCTGGCAGCGATCCATCGCTTGCCCACAGCGCTGTAGAGAAAGCGAACTTATTTGCCTCTCTGTTTGCTGAGAATTCGCATCTCGAAACCGCAGGAAAATCTCCACCTAGCTCACCTCGTGCAGACTGCTCTATGTCAGCCGTTCGGATCTACCAAAAAAAAGGTGCTCAAAATCCTGCGGACCCTTGATGTGAATAAGGCGAGTCGACCTGACGGTATTCCGGCAATTGTGTTGCGGAATTGTGCACCTGAGTTGTCTCCTATTCTTACGCGCCTGCACCGCCTTTCACTTGAGACCGAATCAGTTCCATAGTCTTGGAAGCAAGTTAATGTGCAACCTGTGCCTAAGAAAGGGAGCCGGGCAGATCCCTCTAACTACGGGCCAATTTCGATCACGTCCATACTTTGTAAGACTATGGAGCGTATATTGAATAATCGACTCCTGGTGTACCTTGAAGATAATGATCTCCTTAGTGATCGGCAATACGGATTCCGTTGAGGCCGGTCCACTGATTTTACTGTTTTGGTTGAGTTAGGTTAGATAGATAGATAGATAGAGATAGCATTTAAACAGTTTTTGTAAATTACAGGAAAGAAGTTTTCATGTTCTCAATGTCCAAAAACATTTTCTCAGAAAAGTAACTTACTTATCCATTCAAAGCAACATACTGGTATTAAGGATCATATTTGTGAAGTATGTGGATCTGGTTTTTACAGTCAGAAATCTTTAGTCAGGTATGCTCTACAATTACAAAATTTTCTAGTATATGCCAGCATTCTCTTAATTTTTTTTATAAAAATACCAATATTTCTTTTACAGACATAACCTGATACACAAAGGTGACAGACCGTTCCCATGTAGTCTTTGCAACAAGAGATTTATTGTTGTAAGTATGGTTTTAAAAGATTATAGTATAGGAGTATCATAATGAATGTGGTCAAATTTGATAGAAGGTAATACTTCAATTAGACAAAATAACTGCTAATGGGGCATTGTGTAAACCACAGTCACACATTCTCTGCTAACATTTTATGACAAATTGTCAACATGCATGTTCTTCACTATTTGCAATATACTATGAGACTGGAATGTTACATGTATCTCGTCTGCTGCCATGTTCTAGGTTCTACTTGGGCATTACTATAGTATATTATGACAGTCTAGGTTACACAACAAAAAAAAAGGTTACACAACAGCCCAATCTTGATGTTGAGTGCGGAAAAAGAACAGCCATGGTATATTATAATTATAACACAACTGCGCTAAGATGCGCACATGAGGCTGTAGGTTATATAGTTTAAGCAGAGTTCACAAGTTTGATACGTCGTTTTTAACATATTTGTGAGGAAAATCCAAACATGTATGGTTTGTGTCAAGTAATTAAAACAATTGGTAAACATAATTGTTTGATTGTGATATTGGATTGGTTTGGATGATGATTTCACAGTTTAGGTACCACCAATGTAACACCAATGTAGTGTTTGACACTTCTTTAGCACTGCATAATATTATTTAGTACTGCAAATTAATTTTTCTATAATAGTAATATCCGTTTATTAAAAACGTATACATTTATTTAATTATAATAAAATATATTTGACTGGTATAATTGGGTAGACGACGATTTTTTAAATTCTATATATAATAAGAGTACTCTTTTAAGTGAGAAATATTATAGAACAAACAGTACACCTGCACCTATTACTTTTGAAGATACATCGACATGTTTGCGGCGCTGTCGCGGGTTGTTCAAAAACGCTCCATACTAAAATGCAATCGTGACGTCATAACTAAGTAAACTCGCCTCATTTGTATGAGCGTATAAACAAATTTATAAATCTTTGTTATTTGTACGTTTATTACATACGTACTTTCTGTATAAAAAAATGCTACATTTAATGTGAGGATGCTAGAAATGTGTTCGTTTCATTAGAATTACGTAAATAATAATTGCTCATTTTTTAGAAATCTAAAAACAATATAAATTAATAATAATTAAACTGAAATTTTTATATTGACATACTCATTAGATATAAATTGCTTAAATCAGATAATTATAGTATAAAAACGGCTATAATCAGTTGTAGTCGTCTACCCTATTACTGTTGTTACAAAAGAAAAAAATCTGTATTACTCATTCTATGACTTAAATGGGTGTTATTGCTTGGCTTATGGGTCTTAAAAACTATGTAATGAAAGTAATTTTACCAGTATGTAGTTAAATGTAAAATTCGATGCTTTTCAGCGTTGTGACCTCACCCGTCACCTGCGCATACATTCAGGGTATAAGCCTTTCAAATGTAGCACTTGCACGATGTCATTCAACGCGAAACATCAGCTGCAAAACCACGAGCGCATGCATACTGGCGAGCGGCCCTATGTTTGTGAGGTAAGTTACATGACCTCACGTTGGGAGATATTAATGTTGACATTTATATTATCACTAGAATGCTAACCAGCAAAAATGTATGAACTACATCTGGGATAACAATGATATATGAATTATTCATAATATAAGAGAAAAATATAAACAATAAATTAATATTACTATTTTCTTATTAGTCTTATCTAGTTTTTACTCTAGTTTATTTAACTTATTTAACAGTTGAACCATTTGGCTTGTCATGCACTTTTTATTCAAATCAAATCAAAAATTTATTCTTCAAATAGTATTTTAAGCGCAATACACATTGAGCCCGCCGACAAGTATTTTGCCCCGCCGACATATGTCTGCAACTTTTTGTCGGCGATCGTCAACTAGACCGCCGACACCGGCTTCACTCATTACAAGTCGGAAAATTTGGTCGGCGGCTTGAGATGAGAACTTTTTTTCTCTCTATAATACCGACTTGCAAAGTTTTTAATTTTTCTTTCTATTTCTAATACATTTGTATTAAAATGGTTTGCTATTTCATCAATAAGTCGAAACGCTTTGGTCGACTTTTATGATCTCGGTGTTTTCGATTCCACAATACCTCTTTCTCGTGATAATGATTAATTAACGTGGGACATTTTTCGTCATCTCACTCCATGTCGTAAAAAAAATACAAGCATGTCACTACAGGTCGAGCGTCGCCGGGTAACTGAGCGCAGGCGTACCCAAGCCGCCAACATGTCGGCGGGTAACACGCGCGGGCGCATGTTGACAACATGATTCTTTTCATACAGGCCACCGGGTTGTGTCGCCGGGCTTTGTCGGCGGCCCGGCGGGCTCAGTGTGTATTGCGCTTTACAGATAGTTCTACTTAGTTATGCGCGCGGCGCTATGTGTTCGTGTGCTTGTAAATAAACAACTTTATTCGTGTGGCAGTGACGCGTCAGTCGTCGTCCGAGCAAGACGTGACGTGCACACAATGTCACTGTATGTGTACAAGGTTTACCCACACATAGGGCCGCATGCACAACTGAGTTGGAACTAACTGTACAATCACTTTTGAATGTCAAAGATTCTACGCCATTGGTTCACAAGTCTACGGCGGGAAACCTTGTACTGGAAAGAACCAGCAAGGGCAATTTTTTTTTCTCCCTGTATCATTACAGAGTCGTCAGTTGGAAGCCGGCTTCAGATACACAGTCTGAACCCAACCTCCGATACAAGTTAAAACAACTAACAAATATATATTTCCGTCACAAGAGTCATATCGCATTAAACAAGTCTGATGTGTATATGTCCAAAACAAAACAAAAAGATTATTTATTATAGCATCATTAAAATTATATATCGCAAAATTTACATCCAAGCATGTTTAATCATTCAGGAAATTAAATATCGTAAAAATTACATCCAAGCATTTTTATCATTCAAGAAATCATTGAACTTGTAATACTCTTTTTTCATTAGAGTATTTTTAATATGTGCTTTAAATTCATGAAACGGTAAAGCAGTAATATTTTCTGGAAGTGTTTTATAAAAAGTTACAGATTTCCCTAAGAACGAGCCTCTGGTTTTTGAAGCCTGTATGTTGGAACGGCAAGTTTATTTTTATTTCTTACTAGCTTTTGCCCGCGACTTCGTTCGCGTGGACTTCAGGTTCCTAAAACCTCTAAAATTGTAGCCTATGTGTTATTCTGATCTATAAGCTATATTGTGATAAAGTTTCATTCAAATCCATTCAGTAGTTTTTACGTGAAAGAGTAACAAACATCCATACATACAAACTTTCGCCTTTATAATAGTAGTAGGATGGTTAAATGATGAATTTGAAAATTTGTATTAAATGTATCGTAGTTCTTATAAACATATATTAAATTTTCATAAATATATTGACACGCTAATGCCATTATATTTATATCATTAAATAAATCTTTGAGTTATTCTCTCTGTTTTATGTTATAGATAGCGCGAATTGCTCTTTTTTGGAGCACGCAAATACATTCAATATTCGCCGCAAATCCCCACAATAGTATGCCATACGTCATGACACTATGAAAATAACTGAAATAGGCCAATATTGCCGTTTCAACGTTAGTCAGTTGTCGTACTTTATATATAGCATATGAAGCAGAACTAAGTTTGCTTACCAAGGTCTCAATATGGGGATCCCATTGCAATCGAGAGTCGAGTGTAATACCCAAAAATTTTGTACTGTCAGTGAATTCTACGGTTTCATCATTCATTTTCACAATATTGTATACTGTTCTTACATTAGGCAATGAAAATTTAACACATTTACTTTTATTTGTGTTGAGTGATAAGTTATTCATTGTGAACCAGTTCAATACTTTAGATAGTGTACTATTCACAACGTCAGTATTTGCATCTCTCCTGTCAACCTTAAATGTTAATGAAGTATCATCTGCAACTAGTATTGTAGCGCACAAACTATTAGTGAAGTAAGGAAGATCATTAATATAAGTTAAGAAAAACAATGGTCCCAATATCGATCCCTGAGGTACACCCATAATTATAGGAGGCCCCAACAAACTGAGTTCCGTTAATTACAACTTTTTGAATCCTATTTGATAAATAATACTCAATAACACAAACTGCCTCCGTAGAGACACCATAATGCTTGAGTTTATGTAAAAGTATCTGATGACTAACGTCAAAAGCCTTGGAGAGGTCACAGAATATACCGATTACATCCTGTTTACTCTCCCAAGCAGCAATAATGTTAGTGGATAGGTATTATATTCTTGTCGTTGTGGTTATTGGGTCGACTCTTTGTAGGCGATTGCTTATAATTTTAAGCTTTAAAATAATAATGTACTTCCAGTGGCATTTTTAGAAGATGTCATTTTAAGAGATGATAATTAATAATTTTTGTCATTAATATTGTTACGCATTATTGGTGCATAGCAGGAAGATACTAAATACTAGCAGCTTAAAACCGATCGGAGCGGAAATCCTTGAAGTAGGCCTATGTCCAGTAATGGATTTCTCAGCTGAAATGATGATGAAAGAAAATTTGCCATTACCTTTATTTTCAACTTTAATTTGGCAGGTTTTGTAGGTTAGCTATGTTTAAAATGTTTTTAATGCTTGACTTGCAAAATACAACATATAAACTGTAATTTGAAATAATTAGCATTTATGACAGTGTAGATTTATTTTGATAATTAAATTTTCTATTTTCCTTCGCACTCGAAGTGATAAATATAGTTTACCTTTGGACTAAAAGCTAAATACATATATGTGTATCAGATTATGATATTTCGGTTTGCTGCTTCTCGTTGCTGGAATGATATTCCGCCGCCTATTCGTAACCTACAATCAAAACATGTTTTTAGAAAACAATACAAATCTCTTTTACTTAAATTGCAAAAAGGTTAATATGACTGTTTTTAACTTACGCGATTATCTTTCAGTAGCAACCACTTCATATTTCTCTTGAAAACTTTTCGCATAATTTTAATAGTTTAATCTCGTGCACAAAGACAAAGGAACCATTTTTAATTTTTGACGAAAATACGAAATAGATTAAAATTCGATTATGTACTATTTTAGCACAAAATAAGTGAATTGGTGTGATAGGAATACACTATAATCAAAGAGTATAATAATATAGACTATAATTCATTTTTTTTTTAATTTATTTAAAGCATTGGTCATAGGCCATCCTAGCTTAATCCATCATAGCTTAATCCATTTATATATAATTTTATTTTTAATTTTTATAGTACTATCATATACTTTTATCATGTGTTTAAGTTACGTATGTCTATTTTAAGTTATGTATAGTGTTAATAATGTATATTTATCAATTAATATATAATTGTGTATTGTTTCCCGTACGTCACAAATGGTAAGGCCTGCCAGAATATCAGCGCTTTGCGGCATCATATATGGCGCAAAGCACATGCTGAGGTAGGAACCTTTTGGCTTGGCACATGTATACATTTTATTTTAAACTATTTATTGTATTTTATTATTTGTAATGTTGTATGTCTGTGCAAGTCAATAAATGTTTTTTCTTTTCTTTTCTTTTTTTAGATTAATAGATACCCAGTCAAAACATCTCGGGGAAATATTTCATTTGCTTAGACCTCGTTATTAAACATACTACACTCGGCGTCAAAAAAATCGCACCTTTTAAAAATCTTATTCAAAAATTCCTAAGCCTTATGTAGAGGATAGTGTTAGGTATCATTAGAAAGGTAACAAAAAGGAGTATCAAAACACAATTAAGTTTAATCTTTTTTTTATTAAAATTATACAAAAATCATTAAAATTTGAAAAATAATAAAAATTCTTAATTAAGTCCTAATTAACAATCGATAATTTACAAAAAAAATGTACAAAAAGTGTCTTAAAATTAATTTAAAATCTAATGTTACCCCCCCTTGCCCTGATGACGGCTTCCATACGGTCCCTCATAGACCTCACCACTTCAGGAACTTTTCTTGAGGGATAAGACTCCATTCTTCAATCACCGCGGTTTGGAGATCCTGTAGAGTCGAAGGAGCCGGATCCCGAGATCGAACCTTGCGCTTAAGGTGGTCCCAGAGATGCTCTATCGGGTTCAGATCAGGACTTCTCGCTGGCCACTGCATCACAGAAATTTGGGACCTCCGCAGGAAGTCACTCACGATGGCTGCAGTGTGAGCGCGAGCGTTGTCGTGCATTAATGTGAACCCCTCGCCAAAAGATTCGGCAAAAGGGACCACATGCAAATCTAGGATCTCTGTGATATAGCGGCGAGCAGTCACCGACTCTTGTCCGCGAGCACCTCCGGCCCGGGAGACGCGGACAAGGTCGGTTTTGCCGGCAGCCGACATACCGCCCCAGAACATGCAGGATCCGCCTCCATATTCCACCGTCTCCTGGATGCAGGCCTGGGCGAAACGTTCACCCTGCCTCCGGTATACTCTTCTCCGTCGGTCATTGCAAAAAAGACACACTCGTGTCTCGTCTGAGAAGAGAACAGCTCCCCACTGCTCAATGGTCTAATCGACGTGGTCGCGAGCAAACTGCAAGCGGGCTCGCCGGTGCGCTGCAGTCAATTTTGGACCTGTAGCAGCTCTACGGGCTGCTATGTTCTTCTCCTTCAGTCTTCTTCTAACCGTGGAGACACTCACGGTGCGTCTGCGAACTGCCTGGAGCTCCTGTTGCAGCTGAACAGTGTTTGAGAAGCGATTTCTCAAAGAGTACGACACAACGAACCGGTCGTCTCTTTCTGAAGTGCAGCGACGTCTACCGGACCCATGTCGCCTGATATAGCCACCGGTCTCTAAAAAGCGCTGGTAGACTCTTCTAACCGAAAAACGGCTCAGATTCAGTTGCCGGGCGACATCAACCTGCCGCACCCCTGCTTGCAGTAGTGCAACCACTTGAGCGGCCTCATCAGCTGTAGTATCCATTTTCCAGATGTTCTTTCTTCAGTAAAATCAGTGCGTGTGTCCTCTTCAACGGTTTAATAGCCACATTGACCCCGTGTTGACCCTTTTATACCCACAAAGGTAGCGCAACTGGCGACTCTCCCGACCATCAAAATTTCCTTAGAATTTTTGTGGCACTTTATTTGTTGCATTAGGTTTTATTAGATAATGAAAAATAATGTTTTTTTAGTAAGCTAATTAAATAACCTTTTAAATAAAATTATAATTAATACGACTGCATGTGCATATCAAGAGTTAACGACATTTGAACGTGATTTTCTCGGAGGTGCGATTTTTTTGACGCCGAGTGTATTAATGCTATCAATATAATCACCATAAAAATAGTGGTATAGCTAATATTATAAAGCTGAAGAGTTTGTTTGTTTGTTCGTTCGCACTAATCTCTGGAACTCCTGGTTCGAATTGAATTTTTTTTTTTTTATTGAATTGAATTATTTTATTGAATAGCCCATTAATCGAAGAAGGCTTTAGGCCACATAAGATCACGCTGCGACTAATAGGAGCGAAAAAATAATGGAAAATGTGGAAAAAACGGGGAAAATTATTCATCTTTGAGGGCTTCCGTTGCGTGCGCTTCTAGATACAAAAAAATGTATGAAAGAATTATTCCTCTTAAAATGGTCTAAAAAAATGTCCGCGACAGTATATGTCTATCTTTTAATGTTAACTCACTAGAATCGTTTTTATGGTGATCAAATTTGAATATGTCGCGTTGTCAAGATCGGGTAACAACTGAGGTGGTTGTTTGCAAAAATAAATATGATGCTCAAAATAACTATTCCACGCGGACGAAGTCGCTGGCACAGCTAGTTTTTATATAATTTTCTTACAATAAAAAAATATACAAATTTATAACACTTCAATGCGTCGTATGACGTCACGTTTGCAACATATATAGGGAGCATTTTTTAGCGGATCACTCTTCGGAAATGGTGCACACATATTGGTATTCCTTTAAAAGTATTAGTTTTTAGAGGAAGTTTGAATAATATTTTCTCTTACAGGTCTGCAACGTGGCTTTCAGCTATAAGGTGAACTTAAACAACCACGTATTTAAAGTTCATGGAGTCAGTTTGAAGTTCAAGTCAATACACAGATTTACGCAAGAAGTGCTACAACGTGAAATGGAGATGGTGAATGAAACTACAGTCTCGATTAACCACATCATGCCTCCAATCACGGACCCAATCCAAGCATCACACAATGGCTTACAGATGATGTAAATTACTTATAGTTTAATAATTACCTAAAACTGGGACCTTTTTATACAACTAAGTGTGGCAAACAAGAAGATTATCTGAAGTAAGTGGCTTCGTGACATCATAGTACACGCAGGTTCAAATCAGAGTATTCTTGTTGACTCAGACCGTTTTACTTCCTTACATTGAATGCTGATTTCATAGTTACCTGTATTCTTGACGTATTACTGACGGTATTTGCATAAAAATAACATTGTATCCTCCGCTAGAATTACAGTGCACATTTGACAACTTATACCAAAAGGTGTAAAATCACGGTCTCCGTAAATTTACTGCAATTTTTAATATCGTAATGCTTTTCGGCAGTAAGTAATAGGGAAGATAAAGTCATCCAAGAAAACAACAAATTCGAAGCGTATCAATAATCGTGAAAACCTTGATCCCACCTAGCTCACGCCTAACTAGTTGTCTAATTTTGCGTGATTATAGAAAACAATTTTGCATTAGGGAGGTAATTTTAAGGGCAATAATACTGATATCAGAATAATGCGATCGTCGAGTTTAAAACTTGTCGTCATTTTAGCTATAGTCATATATTTACAAGCATCGTGAGCTACTCGCATGAGTTTCTCATATGACATATTAATACAAATATAAATATATTTAATATATACATACGAAATTAACTTTCTCGCAACAATTTTGTTTTTCGAAAATATCAGATTACAAGTAATAATGATTTACTATTCGCGTGATCTATCCATACATTAGGATGTTCAAAAACTGTACTGCTATGTATGCATACATAGCGGGTATGATCACCAGATGCAGAAAAAATATCTGATCATTCACTGAAGTCATAAGTTGTGTATCTAGTAAAAATATGTGATGCTTTATAAAATATGTAATTGCGTGGTTACATATATAGGCATTTCGCCTGTAATCAAATAAATATGCTTCCAGAGTGAATAGTTATTTATACCGGTAATAGCACTCTATATTCAATATTAGTGAAAGATACAGATCATACAGAAAGTACGAGAAAGAAACACGTCATTACTATGGACTAAATGAGATTATAGCAATGACCTGAATTTCAACGCCTTAGTTTAGATGCGCTAGCGATATCTACCTTTTGTTTGTATGTCTAAATCAGTGATTCTCAACCACTGTGCCGCGGCACTTTTGTGTGCCGCCAAATTTAACAAATATATAATAATGTTAATATTATTAAATTATATCATTTAAAAAGAAAAATATTTTTAAGACAATATTAGAGGAGAGAATTATTCATTATTTCCCAAAATTAGATATTAAGAAATTTCATTGGGTTCGTAATCCATTTCTCTACTATGTATGCAGTGTGTTGTAGTAAGTAAATAATTTTTATCTTTTTCTTTGTGTGCCGCCAAATTTTGAAACCGTTAAATATGTGCCGCAACAAAAAAAAGGTTGAGAATCACTGGTATAAATCATTGCCTACAGGTTAGAGAAAGGTTTGATTCTTGTATGAAGTAGATTTTTCGTCATTAACATACAAATTTTATATAATAAATGGATAATTGGTTACGTACTTGTAATTTGATGTGCACTGATATGGCACAGGAGTATATTATGCTCATAAGTACCTAATAAATATCACTACCTATTACTTACACAGAAAAGGCGTTTTCTTGCTTAGATACAAGATTCTTTGCACGAGGTTGGCATATTTTCTTTATTTTATATTTTATCTAATGAAAATGTTTTACATACAAGAGTACTCGCGAAACTAAAAAGAAAACATTGATGCGCAAACTTTACAAAGAGTTCCACATCAAGGATTCTGTTTGACTTTTGCAGTTAAGTGTTTTTGCTATTTGCCGTCAATATATTGCACGCTAAATGTTCGGGCACCACTTTGTGTGAAAGATATTCCAAATTTAATAATCTTTCGATTCTTTGCATTTAAAACCTATATTATACTGAAACCGTGGATTTGCCATGATAATTTTTGTCATGTTATTGTAAATAGGTTACTTTCAAATTTAAGATGCAATTTAATTTCACGGTTATATTATTGTATATAATTATATTTGGATCATACTGTGGTTTAAAAATAATTTAGGCTTCCATTATGACATGATTCTAGGAGTTATCATTACTGTTACAGATTTTATATTCATGGATTGTGACAGGTTTGATTTTTCTTTACAATATTTATCCCAGCTAATAAAAACCATCAAATTTATATATAATTTTTTTTCAATTTAATCAATAAGATAATTTATCCCAAATTCACTTTTCTGTGAAGTTCAGTCCAACTTCTGTAACTAATCTGGTGGAATTTTCTTATTTCGTTTGAAATGCATAAAATAATGCATAGTGTTGTACTGGACTCTATTTAAGTCTTAGAAAGTATCGTTTTAAATATTAAGTCAAAAAAATTGGCATAAAACTGGTACATACATTTCTTAAGTCGTTTTTATGAGCGCCATATATGTATGTTTTTTTAGAAAATAAATTATTAATAATTGACTATAATTTTATTTTATTTATCTACCTATTTTCTTTCACTTGTTCCCCTTGTATGCTTTACATTATCGGCAAAATTCAATATATAGGGCGACGCGACGAGTTTAATGAATGTGACTTCGGTTGATTGCGAAGTTGTTTTGAAAAATCTTTTTATTTCAAAAAACCAATGTAATTACAGTCTACAACTGACTCTCCACCCTCTCCATAGCTGCTGAATATGTTATATAATGTCAGTAGTAGTAGGTAATCAGTATGATTTTTTTACGGCTGGAAAGAGATCAGTATGGTTCATTGATCGATCAATTAGGGCTCCCGATCGACTTCTTGCGCATATGCACTAGTTCAATCTAGGAAGCGTACTTGAGAAATGGGCGCCGATCGCCTTGAAGCGCACGTGCACTATTTAGGGTAGCGAACTCCAAACTGTGTTCCAAAAAATTGCCGCCTGTCCTTTGTAAAAATGTTTATTAAATTTTTGTTTAGTTGTATGTTTATTAAATTTAGTTTAATATTGTTAATTTAATATTAATATAAAAGTTAGTTGTGTAGTACAGGGTGTCCGGTGGCAGATTTAGGATTTAAATTTCGAATTTCTCCGTAACCGCTGCAGGGAGGAGCGGGGAGGGGGCCGCGTTGGCTTCGTCATTCGCGCGGGTTTTTTAGTCGCAATGTTGCAGTGGACAGGTGAACAACGTGCGTTCGCAATCAAAGCGTATTTAAAAGCCAATGATTCGTGTGCAATTTCTCGTCGAAGATTTTGTTCACGTTACAATATTCGACGGTTACGTGACGCCCCAAGTGAAGATTTGATTCGATCATGGGTGCGAAGGTTCCGGGCAACAAGTTCAGCAGAAAATAAACCACGACCGGGGCCCAGCCGGACGTCGAGAACAAATGAAAACATCGAACTCGTCGCGTCCAGTTTGAGCGATAATCCGCGTCAGTCCGTTCGCAAGAGAGCGGCTGCCTTGGGGCTTCCAAAAACTATAGTGCACGAGATATTGAAGAAGGATCTTAAACTTTACCCATTTAAAATTCAAATTGTGCAAGCGCATAAGCCTAATGATTACAATTTGCGTAAAAATTACTGTGAGACAATGTTGGAGCGATTTCGCACGGTGAACACTATTTTTTGGAGTGATGAAGCCCATTTTCACTTAAATGGAAGTGTAAACAAGCAGAATTGTCGTTATTGGTCTCCTAAAGGACAAAACCCCCACTTAAGACACCAAAAGCTACTTCACAGTCCCAAAGTGACGGTTTGGTGTGCATTATCAAGCAGGGGAATAATTGGACCCTATTTTTTTGAAAATCGTCAAGGGCAAGCAATTTCTGTGGCTGGTGTTGCTTATCGGCGAATGCTCAATGATTTTTTTTTTCCAAAATTGAGAGACCATCCTTCCTACACTTCACAGACATGGTTTCAGCAAGATGGCGCCACCCCGCACACTGCTAGGGAGACCATGGCGCTACTTCGTGATTTCTTCCCTAACAAACTGATAAGCCGTTTCGGTGACATCCCCTGGCCACCCAGGTCCCCGGATCTTACACCCATGAACTTTTTTATGTGGGGATATCTCAAAAATAAAGTCTATGAAACAAACCCGGCGACTATCTCAGCATTAAAAGAAAATATCGTCCGCGAAGTTCATGGCATCTCGACGGCACTTCTCCAGCGAGTGGCCAGAAATACTGAAACCAGATTCCAAGAATGTATCCGACGTAACGGTCAACATTTAGACGACATAGTTTTTAAGAAATAAAACCTGCATTTGTCTTCTTTATAATGATTAAAAATATAAATGTATATTTCACGTAGTTTTTTTTTATTTATATTTTAAATCCTGA
Organism: Scirpophaga incertulas; assembly: GCA_036419045.1. Lineage (NCBI taxonomy): Eukaryota > Metazoa > Arthropoda > Insecta > Lepidoptera > Crambidae > Scirpophaga > Scirpophaga incertulas. The sequence continues at coordinate 15,164,536 of CM071639.1, read as the reverse complement.
TTCTGCCACCGGACACCCTGTAGTTATAATAGTTCTGCGCTTCCGCACTCCGCGCCGTGTTTTTCGTCTGAATCTATGTTCATACCCCGGCTGCGGAGAGCCCCTCTTCTCCCCAGAAGGGGGAGGCCAACCCACTAAAAACTTCAGCGATTGCCATCCTCAGGCGTTGTAGGGGACCCTCAGGATCGAGTGTCGCGTCTGAGGACCCCCGGCCTTTGCTTCCCTGGGTGCGCTAGGGGAGCCATTCTCGGGGAGGAGTGATCTTGCCGCCTCCTCCCCTCCAACCTCCTACGACGTTACCCTCCGGCCATCCGGGGGTGAGATCCCTCCCGGGTCGCCTCCACGGGGGCAAACTGCGTAGCGCCCGCCAGTGACCCGTGGCGGCGCCTCAGGCCAGGCTATCTGGCCCGCCGCCTTCTTCGAGCGGGATCGGCCATTTCCCGATGCCGCTCGGCGGCCTCCTTCTGGAGCATCACCGTTTCACAGAAGGAGGCTACAGCCCTCCAACCTCCATTATCCGCCAACATTGCCGCAATCAACGCTGGCGGAGATAGATCTTGCCCGATCTCTTTGACCAAGACTCGGCGTTCGGAGTCCCAAGCGGGGCACTCCGCCAGCATGTGCTGGGCGAGGTCGGATGCGCAATGGTGGCATCGTGTCGTGTTCGACTCAGATACTCACCGAAACAACCATGTCCGGTAAGTATCTGAGTCAAACGGTAGGTGACTTCCGCCCTCCCGCAGAGCCAAGCTTCAAAGTGTGGGAGTACCGCACCCACGGCGCGCTGACGCACGCAGCCCCCATGCTATAGCTGCGCTCGCTAGACCCTCTCGGCCCGTTGGTGCAACTCCCGTCTGTGCATTCCGTGCGCTGGTGCCGGGGGACTCTCCTCGTCGTCCCCCCGACCGACTTGCCGCGGCGCGTTGTACATGTCGGCCAGGATCTACCGTACGAGATCGTACAGTAGCCTCGTACGATTCGTATAGCCATTGTCCGCTGCATGCTCCGGAGCAGAGCTTTGCAGCGGGAGGACCTCGTACAGTCTCGCGACCACACGGGGGCCCCATACAAGGCCCCGGACCGTACGACGCTCGCGTACAGGCGGCGAACACCATCCCTCGGTCCTCCGAGATTGCAGCAGGCGATGTAAGGCGCCCGCGACCCTTTTGGCTCGGGGGATCAATCGCACGAAATGTTCCTCGAAGCTCCACCTGTTGTCTAAGGTGAGGCCAAGGTACTTGATGTAGGGCCCCACCTGGACCTCCGCGTCACCTACCCGTATCCGGTAACTGGGTGGTTCCCGGCGCCTTGGAAGGCCGGTGGAACCATAGCGCCTCGGTCTTGTGCGGCGCTATTTCTAACCCAGCCGGCGGATCGTCCTCACGATACACGCCATCCCCAGCTCGGCAAGCCTGAGCGTCTGCTCGAAGTCGGCCCCGATCGTCACGACGAGAGTGTCGTCAGCGTGTGTTCAGTCTAGACATAAAGCTCATTGGGCATTGGGATGAACTCAGAAGGCGAATACGGGCCAGAATTCCAGGACCATCGAGCGTAGAAGACCTGAAGACAACGTTATTAGAGGAGTGGGACGGTATTCCTTAGGAGACCGTCAAAAGTTAATTAGGTTAAAGAACAGACGCGTACAAGCTGTAATTAAAGCCAGGTGGAGCAATATCAAATATTGTTTTATTAATTTTTTTATGATTTTCTGACATTTTTCTTTTAACCCGTCAATTCCCAAGCTTCTAGACAAAAGGAAAGGTATATTTTTTTGTGTTAACTGACGCGTTTAGTTATGTAAAACATGAAAAATAATAATAATAAAAATTACAACCCTTATTTTTCTTGTATGGGGTATGTCACCTACAGGTGACACTGGGCGTAATTTATACTTTTAATGTGGCAATAAAAAGAATACGACATGTTTCCTTCTCTATAGTTTTATTTTGTGAAAAAGAATAATAAATGTGTATTAATGTATGTATGTAAGTATGTGGTTATATATATATACTCACACTACTACTAGCTCACATACATACATATACACCACATACACTACTTTTTACTTGTTATGAAATTTGTACCAGCATTTGTTGACATTTGAAAGTCGCAGTAAGTCCAGTTACTTCCACGGTTTCTTTGGATCAGCAAGCATTTTTTTCTTTGGATGCATGCAGTCCGAAAGCGAACAGTGAAAACCAGCAATTCTTTCAGCGTAAACCTATCCTCATAGAGTCGTAATTTTTATCAAAGCGATCTACACCACCCATGTATTTGTTGTACATTTTTATAAGCGATGAGCAACTTGTATTTTTGTTTACTACACCAATCGGGTCAACTTTTGTTGACCCAATCGGAGGCCATATCCTCCATCGAAGGATAGGGGACAATAGCATCCCCTATTCCACAAGGTGTAAAAAGTGATATATTATTTGCCCATTTTTTATATTGTAAATTCTTTTTTTTTCTTTCGGGTCGGTTCTTGATTTTCAAGCTGTCCTTCTTCTATCTCTTCTTCTTCATTGTTAGTATCAGTAGGTCTAGCTTGTGTTTCTACTTCTGAACGTAAAAGATTCTACTCGGAAGGTGACGGAAACTGGCGTCATTTTCGTCCCCACTGTCTTCATCAGTAAAGTTCCCATCTACAGGTGGAGATAAGATGATGTCACCACCTAAGTTATCTTCATATTCTAATGTATCAACTATTTTATTCAATGTTAACCAGAAAGAAGAAAAGATGCTATCATGAATGCAATCGAAACAGGAATTTCACAATATAATTATTTACATTACTAGTTAGATTCTATAATAACAATTTGCAAAAATAAGTATTAGACTACTTACCCTCTTGCCATTTTTACAATAATAAAAAGTTACCAAACCGCGCCCACGCATAAAAATGTCAGAACCGTTTGAAACAATGAATAATTTGATAGATAACCTGCGGATCAGTGTTATCAAAACAAAAAATATAAATACTACTGACTCTTGAGTTCATCGTAATTGTATTTTTTTGTTATTTTTTTATTTTATAAGTAAAAAATTCTTTAATCTCTGTCGCCTACAGGTGACACTGGGAATTGACGGGTTAATTTATAAAACCCCATAGGTACCTCAATTTCCCTTTTTCATACACTTACGTTAAGGCATTATTAATTTAAAAAATATTGATTAGATGTCAATCCTAATTATACCAAATTAAAGCTAACATCAAAACTTTCAAAAGGAGACATTGATGCTAAAAATAACGCTTATATTTTTTGTAAAAGTGTGGTACATACATAAATTAACCAACATGATTTCTACAAAAGTTTTGAAACGGTGTTAGAATATAATAAAATATAACTTTATTGTTCATCGACCAAAATTTAAAATATGTACATATATAGAAATCATACAACAAATTGTATAAACAGCGACCTTATCGCTAACAGCGATTTCTTCCAGGTAACCTCAGGATGTCCAGGATTTAAAATAAGTACGTAGGAAGAGGGCGATGTACAAGTTATCGTATATATAAACGAAATATAGTAAGTAATAAATAAATGCATATATAACTATATACCAATTATTATACTCGCATACATAACTGTATACCAACTGAAATACTCGTAAAGGTGGTACTTAGTTTTAACATTTTAACGGGCAGCAAGTAGTATAGTCGCGACAAGCTTTTATAACATATAAATTGTGTTTTTGAAATGACGTTATAAGTTAACAGTCAAAGTTTTAGTGTAAAAGTTTATTTTTTTATTTTTAGCGCATTTAAATAAAAGCTTCTTTTAAATAATTTTTTTATCTTAATTTTATTTTATACTTTTTTTCCAGTTATTTTTGGCAAGCCCTTTCATTTGATACCCATATTGTAAGAACGAATAAAAGAAAATTATGCGCCATTTTGGTTTGGATATTGGATTAAGCGTGACGTCATATTATTTTTCTAGTTATTTTTGGCAAGCTCTTTGATACCCATATTGTAGGAGTGCAATAAATATAATTGGTCCGCCATCTTGGGTACGGCGCCATGATGGATTTTGAATGACGTCACATAGTTAATTATGCATTGTCATGCAAACCAAACGTTATACACGTTTCAGCTCAATCGGTTGAGGGCAAGTGCCTCAAAATTGAGTTGTAAGATTTGACCCGAACATACAAACATACATACATTGCAAGTTAAATAAAACCTTGTAAAAATAGGATCAATAGGTATAATAAATTTTTACACATTAATGTACTCGCTGTGGACTTGTGCTCTGTGTTTATTTAAACTGACTTCAATAAAAAGGTTATGATTTCGACCCAGGTATAAAGTATCCTTTGACACATTGTACTACGTACGTGATGGATCTAATAATATTTTTTATTGGAATCGCACAATATTTCGTGTCTGAAGAATTTTTGATAAGGTCTACTCGAACCACCCCAGCTTGGCACGGATATAATGTCCTTTCTTCTACTATAATATCTATGTACTATACATATAAATCTTTCTATTAAATTACTCTATATGTTACTGCATTTATATTATGTACTTTCGTAGTTTAAGCTATGGCATGTCGATGATGCCAAATTTGCATCTTATATAGCAGAAACAAGAAACTGAATTTAATATAACATTTTTTTTTGTATTTCAACTCGAAACTATGAAAATGGTAATTTATCATAATAGGAATACTTACGTGTAAATGTTAGGGGGACTGCCTTAATTATATGAGCTATAACTATGATCTAAAGCGTTGATGAAATTCTTATGGAGGCTACATTAAGTCTATTATATCCCAATGCTCGGCAATTGTCTCTCTCATATATATGTTAAATTTAACGTTTAATCGTTGGGATAAGCCTCGATGTGAAATAGAATATAATCCCATTTTGAGGCATTGATATTGATATGTTATTTTAAAAAAGGTTTCAATAAATTAAATACATTCAAATAATAGACGCGTTTAATCTGCGTTAATGTGACTAGATTCTTACAATTCAATGATATTACCAAACAAATCATTTGGGTAGGTATAATAAATATCACTTTTATCAAATACTCTCATTGCAATTTTTTAGATTTTGAAGACATATTTGCTAAATTGAAAATTCGCTGTTTATTTCTATTCAGTTGTCTATGATATAATCCCTAGTACACATGCATCCAATTGTGATTGACTTTTTTTCTGCTATCCACCGGCGCTTCAAATCAATCGGTATTTCTATTACTGAATGTTCCATGGTAGAAATCTTTTTTTTTAGAATAGTAAGCTGAAACAAACCATGTTATAGAACATAATAGTGTTAAGTCTACCCGTGTAAAAGAGAATTAACAAGTAAATATACCTCATATATATGTGGTACGCATCTATACGGAGGCCGACACATTTCTTTGCTACAAGTTCTATTTTCCAAAAATCGTGGATAGCGGCTTTCCCCTAAGTCGATAGTATGTTTCTGAAAAAAGAAAGTCATGGATTTAAATATTGTTCAATTACATATACACTAACATTTGCAACGCAAAATTAATATAATATTACTTACACTGTATTCGCAACTGCACGGTACGTCTGGTATTGCTTGCTGAAAATAAAAAAACCAAAAAAATTTAAGGTTTTTTCAATAGTAAATTAAATCTTCTCTTTTTAGTATTTCTAATGCATATCTTTTTAGTCCATAGAAAATGAAAAGGCAATATAATAAAAGTGAGGCAAATCAAATAGTACATATTTGACATGCGTCAGTTTGCAAATTTCAATTGTGCAGTTCTAATGTCGAGAAAATGAATAATTAACATTGTTTGTATGTTTATTAACATTATTACAGGGTTAGTTGTTGAATTTCGATAAAATGTCAAATGTAATCTAAAATTTGCCATACTTTAGCTTTCTAAAGGTTAAATATTCTTTTTTCTGAATATTCTCAACATTGTTACAATATAAATAAAATAAATTGATAAATTGCACGAATTCATAGAAAACGTACGCTGTGTTTTTCAACCTTAACATTTCCCCGTTTTCTGGTTCTGGTTTCCACCGAATTATCTAACAATATTATATCGTTGCGGATCAAATTTGCGTAGTCTACGATAAGAGCTGGTAGGTCTTCCTTTTTGTCGTCTAGTTCGAATGGTTTGCTATCGTATGGGGGCCCTGCGTCATCGGTATTATCGAACAGTTCATTCTCCAGTGCCATTTGTTCCACATAGTTTTGCCTCCTTCGCGTTCGCTGCTCGCCTATGGTATACTCGTTCACGTCTGCGGCATGTTTTAAAGCTATCGCTTTTGGTATTATTGTTTGTATATGTATAAATAAACCATAACACACAATCACAGTTATAAATGAGCTGGTTATCTGTAACAAGGGATATAGCTGTTAACTTGTGGATTTTAACGTCCCATATGATAATATGGTACAAACAATATGCTTTACAAACATTTGATACATAAAAAATTGCAAATTATTTATTTGTGTGTAAACTCAATTAGACACAGCTATCTTTTAACGTGTAATATAAACAGCTATTTATTAAAGCAGTAATTAACAATAAATATATTTAAATAGTTACACTCACCATTTCGGCAACTAGTATTTGCTGATTCCATAAGATAACTAACGGCAAATCAAACTGTGCTCTTTATTTATACTATTCTGCTTTAACGCTGATTGATGGGTTGAAGAAAAGGTCCATTATCACGAAACATAACACTTCTATGGTTATTCATTTTCTTTTGTCGACATCAGGTAGTAAGCATTAGGGAACAATGCTCGTCACCCTAAACGGATCTAAGGGTTAATAGAAAGTGGTTATTTATGTGGGCGTGAAACTATTAGTAGATAGATATCGCAATCTATCTATATAAAGTTATAGGTAACTTCTTTTATTCGTTAATGTCACTAAACTACCATCAAAGTAATTTTGTGTACAGGGTAGAAATTCTTAACGTGACCTGGAGAAAAGGAACGGTACAATATTGAGGATATCAAAGAGAGAGGGAGAGAGAGTCTTAAAAAATGCACCTACCTTTTATTAATAGGGTCAATCGTTAAGATCAAATCTCTAGCACAAATAAGCATACAAAATTAAATAAAATTCGATTAAACAAGACACTCAAGGGCCAAATTTTGTTAGTAAATGGTAAACAAAAGTTAAACACGAGTTGTTGTGAATACTTTATGAGTATTCACAACAACTCGTGTTCTCGCTTATTAAAAGTTTAATAATAAAAGAATAAATTTATGTATTCTTAAGAATAAAAGAATAAATGTGTGTATTGTTAACATATTCAAATCAGTTAAAGCCGTAATTATTCAGTCGAGCGACGACGTCTATTGCTAGACTGCGATTTTTATCAAATCGTAGGTTCACTTTGTAGGTATATCGAATAAAGTTAACGTTAAATACAGTCAAAATAATTTTCAATTATAGTTTTTCAAGATTGTGTAATTTTTGATTCTTATTAGATTTTCGAATTAATATTCGGTTCGATTTCTGTTTAGCGAGTGTATCAAAAATGTCTAAATACAGATTTATTTCCTTTTAATAATAAGTTTCTTTACAGTATAGTTTGCTATTTTTAACTATTTAAAACACTTTATACGTGGTGTAAAAATTTACAACATGTACCTATGTATCATTGAGAATGATATACTTATGGTTATAAATATTTTTTTTTAAATAACAAGCTGACCCGCGCGATCTTTAGAGTACCTATAATTTGCTACCTTTACTTTGTTTATTTATTTGCCATCTTTATTAAATACTTGTAGAACTTTAGTTCTGTGGTGTTAAAATTTGCAACTTATATTACAACAATATACTGAAGCTTAAGAAATAATTTGTCAGAATTTCAGTACGATTTTTTTTATTAATATTTAGATAAACCGGTGAACTTCATAACGTCTAACAGTCAATGTCATGACGTGAGTTGTCAACTGGGGAAGCTGACAGAATTCCAAAAATGTTATTTTAATGAACAATTATAGATTTCTTATTTATTTAGCTTTTTCTAATACTTGAATAGTTATTCTGCTATACTTAATAAATACGTCGACGTTTATATTGATATTTGAGTTATAATTGTATATTTATAATATTTACGTATAATAGATTACTTCTCATAAAATCTATTTATAATAACAACCGACTTGCATTAAATTATATAAAAAATACAAACGTATGTATTATTAAATTTGTGAAGAAAAAATAAAATGAATTCTTTCGCTAGGGCAATAAAAACTGTTATTGGTTTTCAGTTTATCAAAATCTCCATAACGATTAAAATTAATATGCACAGTTACTTTTCCCAATTGGGATATTTCCTTAACATTTATTAATTTACTTTTCCTTATTGATGGAATGGCGGCTTTTTGACAACCATTTACACTTATTGTTGGTAATTAAATAAAAATACAAGATTATGTTTAAAGTTGTCTTATTTAAGACTTAGAAAATAAAATTCCTCGAAAATAGTTCTTATCGTAAAAAAAATTTCGTACGTCGTATTGTCGGTAATTAAGTAAGTACATAAAAATACACGGTTATGTTCAAATTTAGCTCATTTAAAACTTAAGAAAATAAAAAACCTCGAAAATTGTTATTTTCGTAAAAAATAATACCTACTATTTTGCACGCTATGTCTATTTAGGTGTGTTTAAAAGTATCAAAAAGTATGCTTTCATGGTTATTAAATAAATAAGGTAAATAAAATAAAAGTTCATACAAAACGGCAATTTCATAGGTTTACAACCAGTACATTTTCAGTATAAAGAATATAAAGTATTCAATATAATACAATCGAAGGAAAAAGGGCAATTATAAAAAAAATGGAATTGTAATAAATTACCTTATTTGTTTCTTACGACCTACACGGCAGGACACGGAATAGACATGTAATCTTATACTGTCACTGCATATATGATATACCTACTTTTAATATTATGCAAAGATAATACAGCGCATATATATACTTTTTTCTTTTAGAACTGTAATTGGTGTTTGTTTTGTGCTTACAATAGAAATGGAGAATTTCCAAAATATTGGACTAATGTTGTTAATTAAGTTTATCCGTGTAAGTAAAACCACAACATAGAGTTACTAGTAAAATAATGCTAGACGATTCCTAGGATGTGATTCATCAGTTATCAAACTTCGTCGAACATAATTTAGTTTGCCCAGGGCATTTAGGTATACTTTGAAGAATACTTTGCCTTTTTCTGTTTTGCTAATGCGATGTACGACATACAAATTAGTTGCAATTATAAAATTGTCAAGCATTTATTTAAACACATTTTTAAAATTTCAATTTTAGATAATAAATTGATAAATTGCATAAATATTATAAAATAAACTAGGGTGCAAGCTAGGAGTTTGGGTTACTGAGAGAGGAACATTTTTTTCCTCAGGAGAGGAAGGGTGAGAATCCTCACAAGGAGCACGAAACGTGCCCAGGATACCCCCGCAACGGCAAGTGTCACAGAGGTTATGTCCGACTCCACGCGACCAGAATGGTCCGGCCACGTGACCTACCGACTAAACTTAGCCTGTGCCTAAGTTCTAAGAACCATATAGGCAAATCGTGAAGGCGACCGTCCCTCAGGAGAGGGGCGATGCAGCGCAGACCCATAAAAGCGCTAGAAGAGGCGCGGTAAGTCCATGTGGCGCCGGCCTTATCATGAGGGAGAGAGAGGAACCTCCGCCAAATACGTGTCGTATTGAGAATCACTGTTTTCTATATCCGGTTCTTGATCCAAATCTCAAACGAGATCCTATTGTAGATAAACCCACTACTTAATAACATTAATAAATATGTATTGCTTAGAACATATAAGTATATAAAGAATGTAATATAAAATAACTACTCGTAGGTACCTTTTATTTCACCGTTTGCTCCAGATCAGAGACGTCCGTTCCTTACTGATGATGTATCAGTTGGAATCAGTGCTGCTAGTAGATAAATATCGACTACACGTTTTAGTGTCTTTAATTATACGAAATAGAATCGTATTATACATAGCACTATACAAAATTATATAAATAGATTCTTCTTCATATCGTCACAAAACAGACATACTAATATGCACTTATAAGCTTTAATTTTATTTCTCTTAAAATTTTAAAAGTACTATTTCGTACTGGTTACATTCAAAAAACATGTTATTTAGTTGTTATTTGCATGTTTGTAGAATTGGCAAAGTTCGAATCGCAGAAAATCTCCGAAATTGTGGCGATATTTTTTGTATCCAATTATGCGCAATGGTACCTACAGCGTCTGATTATACCAATTTTATATGCAAATATACGATCTGGCAGCCCTGGTTCGAATCCTAAAAAAGGGCGACCCCTCACGTCACTATTAACAAAATTATAATAAGAGTTCCCAGACAACTACGACTCCGATGAATACCTACGGTTTTCAAAACGCGTACGGCTTCAGCTTCAGCAGCAGGAGTCTGCAAATATTCATTATTATAAAGTATTGGTTCATCTTCCCGGCCATTATCAGAAACTTATAAGCATACGCTGCATGTCATTTGTCTATTAAATAAAGAAAATTATGATGTGCCATTACAGAGAAACATTTTCTATACTTAATATTATAAACAGGAAAGATTTGATTGTTTTTTTTTTGTTTGTTTGTTTGCATTTGAATAGGTTCCGAAACTACTTGACCGATTTGAAAATTATTTCATTGTTGGAAAGCTGCACTATCTCTGGTGAACATGGGCTATATTCAATTTAAAATAAAATTGCGATCTATACTAAAAGTTTAAAAATTACCAAAAACCTTTCTTACTTCTCATGCACTGCGAAAACTATTAATAGGTATACAAATAATGTACTACTCCTTTGTAGAGCATTTAATTATCTACAAAAAATATCACGACATAATATGTCTAACAATTATAGTTATGTCTCAATAAGTGTTGTTTAATTTTAAAAAAAATTGCATTATTCGATTTAAAATTTCCATTCGAAAGTATCCCAAGTTTAAAAAAGTAAGTTATTTCAAAATTTATTATCTATTTTGAAACTCTCTTGCAGATTCCAAATATAAGACTTTCGTTCTCGGTGACTTTTGTACAAAGGAAACAGATATAAAAGAATTCACATAGCACGTAGGTATGACAATATTAAAATAATGTGTAGTGTGACTCAAATGGATAAAATAGGAATTGTTATACACTTCTCATCAAAAAAACTCGAAACACTTCCGTTTTCATTGTTTCTGTCCGAATTTAACACAAAAAGAATTCATACGATGAAAAAAAAACATAAATGTATAGCTGGCAGTTTGGCTTTACAGTAATAAGCGAAAATTCTAAATTCAAAATTGTTGTCTAAAGACAAATGTGTGTTTAGGGTTGGAGTACATTTAGCGTTTAAAACTAAAAATTGGCGCCTATCCTTAAACTTTTGTTTTTTATTTCAATACTGTGACTTTGGGACGTCTGAAAAAAGGTTATTTTTCTAAAACGTATGGATACTTCGCCCACAGAAGCCGCCCAAGTTGTGGCATTGCTGGATTCTGGCCTTAGTCAGCGTGTTGTGGCTGCAAGACTGCATCTAAGCCTGTCATCTGTTCATAGAGTCTATAAACGTTATCGGAGACTGGTTTGTTCACGCACCGTTCAGGATCTGGCAGGAATCGGGTCACTTCTGAGCGAGATGATCGATTTATTGTAACAACTTCTTTAAGAAATCGACGCCTTAACGCTTTTCAACTGCAGCAGCGACTTCGTGTTGTACGAAGGGTGGCTGTAAGTGACTCTACAATTAGAAGAAGGTTAAAGGATCGTGGACTGGTACCGCATAATCCAGCAAATGGGCCGAAATTAACTGCAGACCATCGAAGAGCGCGCCTTAACTTTGCACGTGAGCACCTAAATTGGTCATACCTACAGTGGAGCAAAGTTTTCTCTTTTTTGATGAGTGTAAAATTATGCTGTATGGTAACGACGGAAGGAACAAGGTCTACAGAAGAGACGGAGAACGCTATGCAGAATGCTGCATTGAAGAAAAAGTCAGCTATGGTGGCGGTTCGTGGACGGTTTGGGGAGGAATCAGCGCCGACGGTAAGACAGAGCTTGCTTTTGTGTCTGGGCCACGTCTGCCTGCACTAAACTGTCATCGGTACGTCGAAGAGTGTCTCGAGCCTCACGTGATGCCCTATGCACATTTTATTGGCAACGGCTTCATATTCATGCACGACAATGCTAGGGCTCACACCGCGGGCGTCGTACGAGATTATCTTAACGAAGTCGATATCTCTATTATGGAATGGCCAGCAAGAAGCCCGGACATGAATCCCATTGAACATCTGTGGGATGAATTAAAGAGACGAATTCGAGCAAGAGATCCTGCCCCAGAAACACTTAGCCAGCTGCAAGATGCAATCCAAGAGGAATGGGACAATATACCACAGCATGTGATCGTGACTCTCATCCGATCGATGAAGAACCGTATGGAAGCAGTAATTAGAGCTCGGGAGGGATACAAGTTATTAAATAAACGTTTTTTAGCTTTTTTTTTCATTTACGTGTGTTGTTTTATCCATTTCCTTTATACTCCATACGGAATAAAAATGACTCATTTAACAAAATACGAATCCTATGAAAAATTCATTTAAATTTAGAACATTAACATTAAGATTTGATAAGCTCATATTACTCACTATTAAACGACATTTAACATTTATTCCTAAATGTACACATTTTTCTGATAATCCTGACAAAACGTAAACTTGCAAGGTGTTTCGATTTTTTTGATGAGAAGTGTAGAAGCGGAAGATTGAAAATAGTACCTGTGACATAGAAGAAATAACAGATTAGTTTATTATAGGCATCTGATATTCCTCACATTGAAGTCATATTACCGGAAGAAGAAAGAAGAAAGGATAGAGGAAGATTTAATTGTTGGACATTTGATTGTTTATATTCGTTATTGGTGCTGTTAGTTAACCTAAAAAATAAAATAAAGACCATCAAATATTGTATGAAAAATTCAGTCAAATGCTCAAAAACATTCAAAATATTCATAGTGGCGTACTGTCTCTAAGTAAAAAAAATATTTACAAGTGGTACAAACTCTACCAAGATATCCGAGCAGATGCCGACATCCAATCTCGCTCTGGACGCCCTAGCACATCAACAACAGAAAATCGTCAAATTACCATAAGAAAAGTTGTTGAGAATTTTAGTATTTCTGCCGGCTCGTGTCATTCGATTTTTCGCATGTTTTGTGCATGAGACGTGTGTCAGCGAAGTTTGTTTTGAAAGTTTGCCTGAATTTTGATCAGAAAAACCGTTGCAAAAGCACCGCTCAGAAGCTCTAGAATGACGTCAGTGATAATTATGGTTGACAAGAGTTAAAAAACTGGTGACAAATAATGGTATAAATTATATGGTTAAAACTAAATCTCAATCATCCCAGTGAAAATACTCAGGAGAGCCAAAACCGAAAAAGTATTCATCATTACAGCTCATATACGTCCCTACCGAGGGGCTCGAGCCTACCCTAACTACGTTAGGGCGATTAGGCCTTAGTCAACCACGCTGGCCCAGTGCGGGTTGGTTGACTACGTACCCATTGAATCGCTTCGCTGATGTACGCATGTTTCCTCACGATGTTTTCCTTCACCGTAGGAGCGTCGAAAAATTATTATGAAATGTCAGTGTTTTGCTCACTGTTTTGTGCGACTAACGTGGCGTAGTGCAGAAGTTTTTATATCAATGTCGTATAGTCAACTTGAAGCTATTGTCCTTTTGCGAGAAGCAATAAGTACGAAAAAAACGTCTGAATTTGTTGAAAATAATTCATACCGTTTGAATCACGATAATCTACATGTTCATTCATCATTGGTTGTGAGAAATTTTTTAGCCAATGACACTACAATCATACCTTTGCTTACTATATTTGAGAAGTGTTTTGAGGATGGAAAAGTTTGAAATTTAAATAAAACTCTGATGACTTTCCTCCTTGGTTGTCATGTTTTAAGCTTGTCAAAATAATGCTCAAACTTGCTTAATGTCTAATGCATTATTGAGAAAAATAAATTTATTGCTCAGTTTGAGGTTTTTATGCTGTCACTACTCGCATAGATCAAACTTCCCACAAATAAGGAAAACAGTCATTTAACTTACCTCATATTTGTACGGGTGTTCCCCATTATGTACGCTTAGATGATGTATTTATATAATAATATTTATATTATGTTCTTACTGCTACTTTTATGTGAAATTGTGTCGCTTAAGTACATAGTTTTCTATAAAATAAATATAAAAAATAAACCCGAGTCATTCAGTTTTAATTTCATTTTTATACATACATTTGTCTGACTATTAAGCTTTTAAATATTTTTTTAATACATATTTATATAATTTGTCGCTTTTGAACGTCAAAGAAATTTGTGTGATTAACTGAAAGTGGGGCAATTTGAAGTTGGAATCTGGAACTTGTGCGATTAAATGTCAGCTGATTACATGAAGAAAAGAGGAAATTGATGCTTCAAAAAACTGCTGTGACGAGTTTAACCTGCCATTATGTTCGACGTTTGTAGAATATAAGAAAGCCGCGATAGCGAATTTAATTCCGCCTAGATCTTGGTTGTTCTCCCTCAGAAGTGCCATATAGACTATCGCTACGTTCAAGTGGTGCAGTTACGTATACGCAAACTTAACAATCTTCAACTATAACTCATGATCAACACTTCTCTAGCGGGGTGTAACATATGACAATGTTGTATCGTTGATATTGTTCTCAGTTGCGCTGGAGTATATATTTAAGCTTTTGGATTCTTCTATCCAAACATTACACAGGAGGACAGAGCATTAATATTAACGACAAGAACATGATTTTCGCTTTGCAGTAGTGATGCTGTTGACAAGTATGTTTGAATATCTAGGATACTAGGTAAGTCCAACTACGAGAAAGAGGTCAATCTACGGATCCAACTTGGCTGGACAGCTGGACATATTTCCGGCCCATTAAATACGATTGCTTTTTTTATGATAACGTAATGGGGTTGAGGTCTTTCAAAGTGAGCAGGACACATTAGACGCAGGACTGGCAGCCGTTGGGGTGGAAAGTGTTAGAGGTTGGAATTTTATCTATGATTAGCTATTTGTGAAAATTTAAATATAGTATTATGAGTTTAAAAAGAATGAAGTGTGCGGTCTTTATATTTACTACAATAATTGGAAGAATGTTCTGGGATTGTTATATTAGTTTTATTAGAAGATGAAGTGGGGTTTGAAGTTTTAGAATGTAACTATGTGAAAGTAATATATTGTGTTAGTGTAATAATGGTATTTATTTTATAAAACGTAAATTTACCCTACAAGAGAAAGGTCCTCGAGTGGCAGGTATTCACCGAGAAAAGCAACATCGGTAGGCCACCTATGAGGTGGACTGACGATTTCGTGAAGATCGCAGCAAGGTGTTTGTTGCTAGCAGAATAGGTCTGATCGATGGATATTTATATAGATCATTGGGCAAGGTTCATATCCAGCAGTGGACGTCTATTAGCTGAAATGATGATGACACTAAAACAAACCTATTATTTTGATTAGTTGTTATAAAAATATATACTTACACGTAAAACGTTACGAAGAATATGTACACTTTTTTACTATATTCAATTACATTTAGGTAATTACATAACATTACATTTTTGTATTGTTTTTAAAATTAAAAGCGTATACATTTGTTTTATTTTAAAAGTGTTTTCTTTTGATAAAATCGTTCATAAATATCTAAAGAAAATACTTATAAATGGGAACAAATTGTATACATACAAAGATTTGTTATTAGTCCTCCTTTTGAGAGACCTACCAACGCTGCAGTATTCAGCTTACTGCCTATCACCCGAAAACTTCCTGTTCTCGGACACATAAGTTTGGCTTTTAGTTATGTCGGTGGCACTGCTCCTTCTGCGGTTTACATTATTTCAGGTTCGATCACGCAGATAATCTTTGAATATAGCCCTTTCCATTACCCTTCGAATGACTTTAGCCTGGTTATAAGCCTCATTGTGAGTGGCAAGATTTTTTTTCAGATTAGGACTTAGACTTTTGAATTTCTTTGCAGGTATATGCAGGATGCCTCACGATGTATTCCTTCGCCGTAATAATGTTAGATAAAACGACAAATGAAATTCGAAAAGCGATAAATACCTTGGTACATGGCAGGATTAGTGATGAGATGACTCTCAAAAACACCTTATAATCATGACTCGATGTTTTAAAGTAATAGCATCTTTTTTGAAGAACAGTGCCACCATTCTCCTGTGACATGCTTTAGGCGGGTTGCCTTCGAGTATAACAGAATTTAAGAGTCTTTAAAGGGCGTCTCGTACTGGTAGTGCATCTGTTCGGGTGTAACTCTTATCATCATCCGGCTCCCTGTTGTTCTTGAGCTGTTTAAGTACCACCATTATCTAATACAACTATATACAATACCTGAGGGATAATGTAATGTAAAAAACGTTCAAGAGATTAGTGAGTTCAATCAAACAAAGTCTTCAACTATTTTATATTAAAGTACATATAGACTCGAAACACGTAGTTGGTGTCAGGTGTTGGTTGAAAGGTTGGCCTCTGGTATAGTTACTTTACTCTTTGGGTTGGTCACAGATAAGGTACTCGTTACTGCGTTAGACTGATACAAGCTTGAAAGAGTAAAAGCGGTAGTGACATCTTTTTTAACTGAACAAAACCTTTAAGTAACAAGATCTTGCAAAATGAATCTAGATGGCGCTACGCCTCCTCAAAGTCCTAGTTTTGTAGAAGGCAGATATGGTACGTAACGCGTCAGTCGTACATACAATTGGCATACAAAAATCTGTTTTGCAAGAAAGAGATATCGTGCAATTCCTATAATATGCGTGCGTATAATTTAGGAGGCACACGAACAGACGGGACACCTGATGGTAATCTATTATCGGCACCAATATACACCCGCAACATTAGCGAGGTCTCAGGTGCGTGCAAACCTTTAAATGAGAAAATTATGCATCCATCAGCCTGTATCCGAAGCATAGCAGACAACATTCGTTTCATAGTTTAAGTTGTACGAAGCAGGAAATTTCAGGGTAAATGTCTAAGCGACGAAAATAAAAATGCTGTCGCATAAACCGTTTGCAGAAGAATTTATTGGGACACTTCTCTTTATACAAATGATAGAAATTGTAGAGCACGGTCTCCACGTTACACCAAGCAGTCGAGTGAAACAAGCTGATTAGATTTACTCTTGGATACGGTCCTAAGTCGATTTTTACGACATATATGGAAAGAACCAGAGTGGTGACTTAAGTTGGCGTTTAATTGCAGAGTTGTAATTGCAGTAAGATCAAGGGATCTTACTGCAATTACAACTCTGCAATTGCAGTAAGATCCCTTGCGTCGACTCTTAAAACATACAACGTATAACTGTGTGGTATCGGTGGTAATGTGGGGCTCTCCTAAGGTTCTCCTTAGGAGAGCCCCACATAACCACCGATACCTACCCATTAAAAACCTCTGCGATCTCCCTCACTACGCCTGGGCGTGAGCGCTCGATCCCGAAGGATAGCTGCATCGCGCCCTTGGGAACCACACGACCACTACCACGATCCCGTCGGCGTATGGCGCCCGTCCGCCACTGGCCGCTAGAAGTGGCTCGCTAGGTTAAACCCAGCCATCCTACGCCCCCCCCCCCTCTCAGAGGCGCTCTGTCAGACTATTAGCCAGCAAAAGACGTTGCCCAGGGTGCACCACGAGGAGGTTATCTGACATCGCACCCCAACGTATGTTCCCAGCGCCAAGGTCGCTCGACAATGAGTGACCGCTGCCTGGGGATTATTAGCACTCTTGGTGCCGCTGGACACATAGCACAATGCAAAAATATTTATTTGATTAATATAGTCGCATTACTAGACAACTTTAGATATAGTATTAGCAAAATCGCAATGAAACCATTAATAAAACTTTAGCCATGTTACAGTTTTAAGATTCGTACTGTGACACATAAGCCACAAATAATAATTAAACTCGTAATAAAATGACCTAAAACATAAAAGGTGAACAAGAATCATAACCCCATTATCATGATCACAATAAAACGTAAGCACCCCGTGAAAGCAGGATGTGGCCAAATTGAAATCGACGTGTCCACTGCATTGATGCAAAGTAGAACTGCTTATTGCAATCAACAATCACGCATTATCATGACATCCTCTTTTTCTTGGTCAACATGCCCTAGGGTTGCTCCTTAAAATCGTATATAATAAAATAAGTAAACTATTATATTATTTCATAGTTATGTTGGTAGTTGTAGTTGTTACAGGGTACATTTGAATTATAGTGAACATGAAGAAGTTTCAACATAACCTCCGTTGATGAAACGTTCTTTAGTTTGTTGGTTCTTATTTCTTTCTACAAGCTTTTATTTAACTTGCAGTTTATGGATATTTGTATGTTCGGGTGGAATCTTACAACTCAATTTTAAGGCACTTGCCCTCAAGCGATTGAGCTGAAATTTTGTATACACGTTTAGCTTCGATGATAATGCATAATTAACTCTGTGACGTCATTCTAAATCCAACATGGCGGCGTACCTACTCAAGATGGCGAGATACCCATATTGTAAGATACCCACTCCTACAATATAGGTATGAAATAAAAGAGCTTGACAAGAATAACTAGAAAAATAATGTGACGTCACTCTTAATCCAATATCGTGGAACACCCAAATAGATGGATAATTTTCTTTTATTCATTAAAAAATTAAGGCAAAAAAATATTTAAAAACAAGCTTCTATTTAAATGCACTAAAAAGAAAAAAAAAATAAACTTTTACACTAAAAAGAAATAGAAAGAATAGAACTAAAAAGAATAAATTTTTACAAGAAAATAAAAGTATTACAGCTTGCTTGTGTGTATTTCTATTAAAAATTGCGTAAGTTTTGTAGTTGTAGATAAAACTAAAATTATCATAAATTTACTGTTCTATAAATTTCTGCTTCTTCTAAAATTTGAACAGTTATTTATGTAATTTTAACGGAAAATAATCCAAAAAACAGTTATTTTTTTATAATTTTAAGTGATGTAACTTACACTTATTTATTTTGTGTATACAGATATGACTAAATTCGAGTGGGAATAAGTCGGAAACGTGGATCAGATCACCAGATCAGCGACCCGTTACACTGTTCAAAATATAGAGATCAAACAACCCATGTATGATGTAAAGTACGGATAGTGAGGTAATATTAAATTATATACTTAACTATAAACATAAAATTATTTCATAAATAACGAAAAGTTCCTATCGATCCCTATTTTAGAATTTTTTATAGAGGTGAATTGTTATAAAAACATTTTTTTGCATTTCAGGGTTTTGTTAGGCTTATATACCAATGAAATTATAAAAAAAAAACAAAACAACCCAAACTTGTTCTGCCGTTTTCCACTAATTGACGATTTTTTTCAATGGTATATACAATAATACCTTTCAGCCGGTTATAGTTCGGTTGTCTGCCTCCCCTTTTTTTTTTGTCCCCCCTGAGAAAAATGCATTAAGTTGTATACCACGGCATGGCCTTCCTCAGGCATGTAGGGAGCCCCCGGGAACACCAAGCTACTTCCGGGAACCCCCAGCCTCTGCTCCCCCGCCGATACAGGGGAGCCCTCCTCGGGAGAGGCTACAATACCTCCCCCGATCTCCACCACAGACGACGCCCCCCGGCTACGGAAGGGGCGTGGTCCCTCCCGGGTCGCCGTAGCCGCGGGCGCGATTAGCTCGGGCTCGGTAGCATAGCTGCGGCACCGCCTCCTTTTGGAGCAACACTGCTTCACAGAAGGAGGCCACAACCCTCCAACCGTACCTCCCTCCCTCGTCCGCCAGCATTGCCGCAATCAATGCCGGCGGAGACAGATCTCGCCCGATCTCTGCAACCAAGACTCGGCGCTCGGAGGCCCACGCGGGGCACTTCGCCAGCGTGTGCTGGGCCGAGTCGAGGTCGGATGCGCAGTGGTGGCAATGTGTCGATCCCTCCCGTCCTATTCGACACAGATACTCACCGAAGCAGCCGTGCCCGGTGAGTATCTGAGTCAATCGGTAGGTGACCTCCTCCTTCCCGTGGAGCTAAGCTTCGAGATGCGGGAGTACGGCACCGACAGCCTACTGGCGCGCGCAGATCCGTAATTCGAGCTGCGCATGCCAGGCCGCTACAATCCGTCGGTGGCACTCTCGCTTAGGCACTTCATGCGCGGGTTCTAGGGCGCTCTCCCCATCGCTGCCCCGGTCGACACGCCGCGACGCATACGTCGCCGTGTACATGTCGGCCAGGATGTCGAATGGGGGGGAGCGTCCCAGAACCGTCGCCGCCTCGTACGAGATGGTACGGTAGCCTCGTACGATCCGTATGGCCATTATCCGCTGCAGGGAGCCCCATACATGGCCACGGATCGCACGACGCCCTCGTACAGGCGGCGAACTCCATCCCTTGGTCCCCCGAGATTAGGCAGCAGGCGATGCAATGCGCCCGCCACCCTTTTGACTCGGGGGACCAACCGCACAAAATGCTCCTCGAAGCTCCTGTCTGCATTCCTAAGCTATAATGGATAATTAAATATAAATACATACCTAACGATGTGAAGTTTAATCGCATTTTAATCCCATCTTGCGTGTTACGCCATGGGACAGCAATATATATAATATAATATATAGTCAAAGTCTTTTCAATTTCAATTAAAATTCAAATAAAAAGATAAATGAAAAATATAATAATTGCAAAAAACAGAAAATTGGTTCTTTATTTGTTTTTTGTATAAAATTACATACAAATTATATATTACAAATTATTGGTTAAATTTAAAATTGTGAATTGTTATCAAATCCATATTCAAATATTTAAAATAATAATGTTGTAAAAAAAGTACAATATTTTTTAGTTTCTAAAAATTAATATTTTTAATGTGTGTACTATCACGTGTGTATTATCACGTCCTATAATTACGTTCTTTGAAACAAAAGTTCTTGGTTGCCTAGCAAAATCAATCATAACCATGATGAAGATTTGGAACCGTTACCAATGGCAAACTCATTTCAGTTACTACATAAAATCGGCCTTAATTTACTCGAAATCGTACGAAAAATTTGTTTTTGTTTTAAATTATTTATAAATAGTTATACGATCTATAACACGGCAAGCAAACGAATTAAGGTCTTTTAGATCATAATTTATGAGAATGTTCAGATAATTATCATCTCATGTAACACGTAGACTCAGGATGTACAAACGTCTTTCTTACAGATACATTCAAAGACAGGACCACCCAAAACACCCCGCTAAATGCATGTCCCGCGTGAAAATATCAACTGCAACTTTCAGCTTGATTAGAGATCACACTTTCTGAAGGGATTGCAAGACTATATAGTATGTGGTGACGGCTCGGATGTGTGTTCTGTGAGTGAAGCTGCTACATCTACTGTAACTACTAAACATTAAAGGAACATCAGAGTTAGAAAGGCCACATGAATCCTGACTAACCTGTGACGCTTGGATGTGGATTTGGTTAGTATTTTTAAAATATATTAAAGGAGAACGTCCGAATAATATTGAAAATAGGACTATTAAGTATTTGATAACAATGCAAAGCAACGAAAAACAACGACTTACAATTTAGCAGATAAAAAAATATAGACACAATTGTAGAGTAGTAAGTTTGTAATATATTGCAATATATACCTTCATCGAATTAGAAATTATAAAATTTATTTCTTAAAGCAAGCAGCCCTGAATGAAAGCTACAACTGAGGAGCACATCAGAGCGTCTCCGGCTTAATTTACAACCAGTCGTTCTTTTTTGTTAGTCCCTCCTGTCTCCTGGAAATCCGTCGCGGCAACGTTCAGCATGTGCTATTCTTGTCCGCAACCAAACAACTTGTCATATTATTTTGTTGGTTGACCTGTGTACGATAGTCCGCAATAAATATTATTTCATGTTAATTTCACGTATTTCAGTAACTAATTCGAATTCATTGTTAAACATTTTTCATATTCAATCATTTGCATTAATTGTAATAAATGTATTATTCTGATTATAAAAATAGCCTTCTTTAAAAATATATACTATAATAAATATTCACCTTTTTTAAAATTCTGCTATCATTTTAATATTACTGATCTGATAAGTTTTATTTCATAAGTATATTAAGATATTGGTAAATCATTAAATAAATTAATATAATATCAATAAATAACGTTACGTAGAATTTATTCAAAATGTCGATTCGATACCTACATCGACATTTTTATCAGAAATGCAAATACGCATTTTGAATGATAACGGTCACGCTCACAAAAACTGCGTCTCACTTATTTTGTTAAAACGCATTATATCTTCGTTAGGATAAACACAAATATCAGAAGTGAATGATAAGGTATGGGTTCTTATAGCAAGTAATTTTTAGTATCATTGACGCTCTCATCATTTCTTTGACTTAGGTCAAACTTGCCACGTTCTTAATAAACTCTATTTTTAATCGTATCATTTTCCGTGGATTTTTTAATAATTTTTAGATTCCATGTCAACATTTTCTTTGATTATCAATAGATACATACATATATGTCACGCCTTGTTCCCAATGGGGCAGGCAGAGACCACCTCTCTCCACTTGCTACGATCCTGGCACACTTCTCTTAATTAATTAATTAATAAAGCAATAATAAATTTTTACACACACATCAAGCTATTCTAGACAGTAAATTAATTAATTCAAGCATATCAGGACATTAATAACAAATAATAAATTTATTACGGCGTGGAAATATCTTTTAACAAACTATAACTACATAAGTTATATAAAAGTGACTTTTGTATCACAAGTTAACTTTAATAGAGCATAAATGCAAATAGGTAATAATTATTAATTTTTTTTGCTCCAAGTTTGGTATTTGCAATTTTAAGAACTATATTATTAGTTCCTTGGAATAGATAATGAATAGAATCACTGTACAACTTCGAGAGTTCAATAGTAAACTAACTATTTTTGTCATTGTCAAGGTTACCTTCGGCGAACTGACCTAGGGAACTTAAATTGATCTTGATCTCGTTCACACACTGGCCTCAATTGTGTTGTGCCCCATCTAATGCATCGGTTAACAACCTCTAGTGTCAAGGTGCCTGCTGTTTGCATAGTAAGATACATTGTTTATCCGACACCACAACGACCAATGTTAACACCTATATATAGAGCCTGATGTCGCGATGTCTTTGTGCATGATGAAAGTGACACACACAATAATTCCACGCCCTGGAAAATTTTGAGCAATGGAATTTTTATGTAGTAGGTAGATTTTTTGTTTCTTGAATAACATAAGTACCTAAAATAAAATTATTGGAATGAAAAGTTCTGAAAGAAGTTCTGTACTGTGTTCAAAGTGTATAATCCTAATTTTTTGTAAACAAAATGGTAATAATTGTTCAGAAAATGTAGTATTAGAATTAAACATATGCATTATATCAAATTCTATCTGTTTGCTTCATTGAACCAATTCTCATATTAAAAAGTTTTTAATTTATTACAACATAATTATGTATTTTTATGATTCGAAAATGATTGAATATTGTATTGTCATCTAGAATACACATGTAAAAAAAATTTGAGCTCGATTGGAGCAGTAGAAGTGGTCGAAAAATCGATTACAAGATTTGATCATGACAAACAAACAAACAAACAAACGGACAGAGTAAGTCAATAAAAAGCGTGTAAAAATAAGGTCAATTGTGACCTTATTTTTACCATTTTGTTATATCATTGATATATTATTGAATTTTACATTTTACCAAAACAAGTATCCCAGATTTTGATAATAACTTTTTACTATTAGTCGATGTTTTTTATTAACTTTTCCATTTATCAGATAATGTTTAGGATAAATCCTAACTGACTACTGACCCCTGACAACATTCGGACCGTAGAAAAAGTTCGCGTATGGACCGTCGTATGAAGCGAGATTCGCGAAACGTTCCATAGAAAGCGGGCGTTTCTCTTTCCGATTTAGTACAGCGTTTTTGGGAGACAGAACAGGTACCCACGGTTTCACGGAAGGACCCGCTCGACGAAGAATGCGAGCGTCATTTTGTCGAAAATGTTTATCGGTTATCGAACGGTCGTTTAGTTACTCGATTGCCCTTTGTGAGCTTTCGCAAACCGCTGGGGCAGTCCTACCTCACTGCTGAGAAACGCCTGCTTTCTATGGAACGTCGTATGAAGCGAGATACAGAGTTTCGCGACAAATACATTGAATTCATGTGGGAATATGAACACTTAGGTCACATGTCCTTGGCACGGAGGCACTACTCTTCGGAGTAGTACTATTTCATACCACATCACGCGGTTTTTAAATCGGATAGCGGCAAGATACGGGTCGTGTTCGACGTGTCGGCCCCTTCCTTTAACGGTGTTTCATTGAACCAAATCCTGCATTCGGGTGCTAAGCTACATAAAGATATTTCGGATCTTATTTCGGCCTTTCGTAGACTTCTCGACTGATATACGCATGATGTTCCGACAAACGATGATTGATGAGGCTGATAAACGGTATCAGCTGATTCTTTGGCGCGAGGACCCGTCTCAACTATTACGCGTCTACGAACTGAATACAAACACGTACGGATTGAAATCTAGAATTTAGAAACAGAAACTTTTATCTAAATATGCTATCAACTTATGGTATAATGGCTGGTCACACCATACCTACTAGAGAAAAAAACTGTCTTGATCATATAATGTTAAAAATTAACAAAAATAAGGTTACCGCAGCTATAGCTGTGTTGCGCACAACCACTACAGACCACTTAGCTACTTTCTTGTCCTTAAAAAAACTAAAGTATTACCCTAATGAATATAAGAAGAAAAGAAATATAAATTTTGACCTAGCACTAAAACAAATTAAACTTATTAATCTTTCTAATCTCCTTTTTTGCGATAACCCTTCAAAATTGGTAGAAGATCTAACTAATACTTTATCAATGACACTTAATGAAAATACAGTGATTACTAAGGTAACATGTAAGAATAGGATCATAAAACCATGGATTACACCGGGCATCCTGCGCTGCATTCGAAACCGTAACAAATTGCAAAAACAGGCTCGAGAACAGCCTTACAGTGAAATTAGTAAAATAACATACATACGATATAGGAACTTTTGTAATCTTAATATATATATTTCTTGTGTGCGTGTGTATGTGACTGAACTCCTCCTAAACGACTGGACCAATTTTGATGAAATTTTTTGTGTGTATTCCAGGGGGCTTGAGAATGGTTTAGATTCACAATACGGTCATATAGATATTGTTTTTCAGCTAAATTATTTATTTAAAAACATTTGAGACAACGTGAGACAACGTGACATTTGAGACATTTGACATTTGAGACATTTGACAGGACAACGTCTGTTGGGCCAGCTAGTAAACTTATAAAAAAACTAAAAAGGAAATATGAAGGAGATTTGATAGCTAAATCCGTTAACAATAATAAAGTATTATGGAGAAATATAAAAAACATAACTTACACTAACAACTCAAAATCTACTAACACGGAACTTTTAAATTCACATTCATCCCCAGAAGCTTCAGTTAATTTTGTTAACCAGTATTTCGCAAATATAGGCAAACAACTTGCACATAGTATTTTACCTAGTATCACACAAAATAGTGAAAACAATTACTTAAATACTTTACCTACTCTACCTAATTCTTTCACACTATTACATACGGACAATGAGGAGGTTGATAGCGTTCTCGTCAACCTTAAATCAAACAGTGCCCCAGGGTGGGATAATATACCGACAAGTTTTCTGAAACTTGCAAAAACAGAAGTGGTGCCGATTATAACTCACTTAGCTAATCTGTGCTTTGACAATGGTGTCTTCCCAGAGCCTCTTAAGAAATCGATTATTACACCGGTCTATAAGGGAGGGAACAGAGAGGATGTCAGTAACTACAGACCTATCTCAGTACTACCTGTGATATCTAAGATACTGGAAAAGCTGCTTAATATTAGGTTACTTAAATTCCTAAATAAATTTGAAATATTATCACCTACACAATTTGGCTTTCGTCAGGGAATATCAACTGAGGATGCAGTATCTTCGCTTACCTCATTGATAATTGATCAACTAGACCAGAAAAATAAATGTATGTCAGTATTCTTAGATTTAAAAAAAGCTTTTGACACCGTCTCTGTTTTTTTTTTTTTTTTTTTATTCAAACTATTTATTTCAGATTAGTGATACATTTTTTAACCAATTACATGCTGAATCTTCAAGTTGCAAGATTATTTGCATATAAGGAAATTAATTAATTACATTAATTACAGTCAGTCTGTTGTTTTATGTTGTAAAATAGCTTTTGAGCATATGTTTAATTATTTTTTAGTAATTTCCTGATTTGTAGTAAGTTTCTCAATTAAGGCTTGTGGCAACTCGTTTAAAATATTGGGTAAGGCATACCTCCACATCCTCTTACCATACTCATTATTGTAATTAGGCTTTTTATATATTGGAGTAGGTAATTGACGTAGGTTACTAGTTCTTATATATTTTTCTAAGTTGATAATGTGCATAGAGTAATCCGATATGGTGGCGAGCCTTACCTTATCAAATACATTAAGAACTTTGCAGTATTTAAATAACATATCATAATTTTCACTATATTTACATTTGACATTAGATGGAACAATAGCCTTCAGTAGCCTTAATTGTATATCATATATCTTATTTAGGTATGTTCTATAAGTTCTGCCATAACTTGAGATACCATAATCAATTATGGAATCTGCCAACGACATGTACAGCATCCTAAGGGTACCATAGGGTAATGTATTTCTTAGAAGACTTAGTTTTGCTAATATAGCCCTTAACTTGGTACATACACTGTCCACATGGGGACCCCAATTGAACTTACTATCAATTCTTAGGCCTAGGTACACATGTTCAGAGACAATGTCCAATTCATTACAGCTACAGACATCCGGGCACTGATGCAAGCATTGATGATTATGGGCTACGATTCGAGGATTTACTTGATTTACTTGTTCCAATCCTGGTTCGTAAATTAGAGAAGATAGGCATTAGGGGTACCCCACTTAACCTTTTCAAGGATTATTTGTCGCGGAGAAAACAAAAAGTCAAAATAGAAAACTACACAAGTCAAAGCACAGACGTCTCCTATGGTGTACCGCAGGGTAGCGTATTAGGTCCGACGCTTTTCCTTATATATATTAATGACCTTTGCAACATGCGGTTACCTAATGCTAAAATATTCGCGTATGCTGACGACACCGCTGTTGTTTTCACTGGCAAAACGTGGGATATGGTTAAAAACAGTGCGAGTGTGGTTTTTAGACAGGTAGACGAATGGCTTCAAAATAACCTTCTTACATTGAACACAGCTAAGACTAATTATGTATGTTATAGTATTTATAATAACACACAACCCAATGATGATTACAGAGTTAAAATACATAGATGTAAAAGTAGTACTCAGTATGCAACACAATGTGACTGTCCAACAATTAAAAAAAATTCCGTAACTAAATATTTAGGC
This sequence comes from Scirpophaga incertulas, assembly GCA_036419045.1. Classification (NCBI taxonomy): domain Eukaryota; kingdom Metazoa; phylum Arthropoda; class Insecta; order Lepidoptera; family Crambidae; genus Scirpophaga; species Scirpophaga incertulas. The sequence continues at coordinate 15,136,954 of CM071639.1, read as the reverse complement.
ATTTCTTGGACCAGCGTCTTTCTTGGTACTCACATCTCGAATATGTTATTATGAGAATTAGAAAACTAATTTGGATTTTTAAATCATTGCGAAATGTGTTACCAAGACCGGATGGCTCCTTGAAACACCAAAGGGATGTACTGAAGGAAGTGTATGTTTCTCTGGCGCAGTCCATAATGATTTATTGTATCCCCATCTGGGGAGGTGCAGCGAAAACGCGTTTTCTGGAAGTTGAACGTGCTCAGAGAAGTTTAATTAAAGTGATGTACTTTAAGAAATTGCGATTTTCCACTCAGCTTCTATATGAGATGAGCAAGCTTTTATCTGTTAGGAAATTGTACATCACTCATACTGTAATAAAAAAACACAAAGAGTTACCATATGATTCTAGGGCTTTGAATAAACGAAGAAAACGCGTTGTTGCTAACATTCCCAGAACCTATTCTGTATTTGCCAGAAGACAATTTAATGCTCGTTCAGCAGTCTTATACAATAAACTTAACAAAGAGCTAGATATATATGGCAAAGTTCATAAAGAGTGCAGGAAAATAGTACAGAAGTGGATAGATTCTAAAGACTACCTAGAGGTCGAGAGTTTGTTAGTGTAGACAAGCTATTGATAATTATTATTAACAAATGTGTGTTATGTTTGGTTATGTGCGACGCTTATTTTTAATTTAATTTTACGTTGTGAGACATTAAGAGTGTAATTATGAAGAGCGGAGTCTCCTAACACAGGTCCATAAAACTTAAAAGGAGGCTTCTGCGACATTTGTAGCTAATTCTAAGTATTTAAAGAAAATAAACTTTTTTGTATTTTTTGTATTTTGTATTTGTAATCTAGCCCCGGATGGCTATGCGGTGCTTGTTGGAACTCGCTCAACGGGAACGCGTTCGATTCCATCGTGCGGCGGACTTCTTAGAGTCGGAATTTTTTGTCGATGACGTCATCACGGGTGAATCTTCGGAACAGGAGGCTTTCATTTTACGTAACGAACTCATAGCGTTATTGGCAACGGCTGACTATGAGCTACGGAAATGGATTTCTAACAGTCCACGTCTCTTAGAAGGACTACCAGCGGGTCACATTCAAAATCCATTGTTATTTGAGAATCCGGACTCTCCTCGTTCAACATCGGTTTTAGGTGTTTAGTATTTACCGGTTCCTGACATCTTTTCCTTTCGGGTTTTAACGGTGACGGAAAAGATATGGACTAAGCGGCTAGTCCTTTCTACGGTTGCTCGTATCTATGATCCTAACGGGCGGATCGCTCCGATAATATTTTGGGCTTATTAATATTTCCGATAATGTTTTCTACAACGGTTATGGTTGTCTCAGCTTAAGTGGGATAAGACCCTACCTACTGAAGTCTTATCGGACTGGCTCGCATATATTGATCAGTTACCCACTAACGTAAGTTACACCTCGTAAGATACTTCCAGCGGGGAAGTATCATGCGTCACTTCACGGTTTCTGTGACGCCTCGGAATCGGGTTTCGCGGCAGTCGTATATCTTCGTACGATATAGCCAGACGGTTCAGTAGCGTTACATCTAATCACGGTGATGAGCAAGGTGACTCCTATACGCAATCGCCAAACCATACCCAAATTAGAGCTCTCGGGAGCTGCGTTACTTACTTGGTTATTGAAACATGTTTGTGATACACTCGGGAAGCACATTGGCACAGGCAACGTTTATGCGTGGACTGATAGCCAAATTGTTTAATACATAGGCTGGAAACATTTGTTGCGAATCGGGTCTCGCAAATTCAAAACTCGGCAGTGAATCTGAATTGGCGGCACGTACGCGGCGAGTTGAACCCCGCCGACGTAGCCTCTTGCGGCTGTTAAGCCTCCTCGTTGGTGAGTAACCTTTGGTAGGGACCTGCTTGGCTGTCGGCACCGGAGTCGTCATGGCCCCCTACGGTTTTAATCGGATCGGATCCGCTGCCCTGTGTGTGTCATGGCTGTGAAGAAAGATATCGTCACAAACCCTCTTTTAGAGAGGTTTAGCTCTCTTAATAAATTACTAGCCGTTACGGGATGGATGCGCCGGTTTAGCGAATACTCGCCAACCGGTTGTAAGAAATACATGCCAACGGTGTGCTGCTCTCATGTTTTAGGTACGAAGGGTATAATCGGAACGGTTTTCTGACGAGCTTAAATCGTTACGGACGACGGGTCGGTTAAACTGTTATGACCTCTGACAACATTCAGACCGTAGAAAAAGAAGGACAATAAATCCTAAGCAATCCCCCACCCCGAGATGAGCAACCCTCATGTCGTTAGTCTACCGGTAGACGGGACAGGGTTGCCACCGCACGGCGCATCTTAGAGTCGCCGATCGAAACTTCTGCGAATCGAGGTACACTGTCAGAACCTGGATAAAGCTTTAAAATGCGTCCTCTACGCCAACGCAGAGGAGAAAGATTTGAACCCTTAATCAGGACAAGATCCCCTACCCGTGCAGGAGCCGTTTCATCTATCCATTTCAGCCGTTGCTGCAAAATTTGCACATACTCCGAATAGATAATATTTTTTATGTAATTTAATATTAGATACAAATATACGTAGCGTACGACTAAACTCAATGTGGTGTGTCAATTTAATGTAAAATATTATTTTGATTTGAAATTTTATATGCCAAGGCAGAGATGATCTATTAACACCCAAGCCCGACACAAAATTTCGAGGTCAAAAAAAAAATTGGTTGTCTGTAGAACTCCGTCTACTGCCGATATTTGAACGTGACAACGTCTATTACATGGTAATTTTTTCTGGGTGCAATGAAATTATTTAAAATAAAGTAATGTATAACATTTATATTTTTATTACGTTGCCGTGTGGCGTCAGATCGGCCGTTACGCCGTTCGTGGACTCCGTGTGGCGTCAGATTCGGCCGTTACGATGTTTTCGAGAATGACTCCACGCCGTACCAATTTAATAGACGTTGTCACGTCAAAAAGGAAATAGTTAAATACTAAGCTATTTTTACTTTACAATATACAGAGTGTCCAAAAAATAGTGTCAAGCGAAAGTTCAGAGCTAGAGCACCTATTGGAGTAACCGAATCACTCCTATGTATGTTCTGCGATTATGCGTAGTTTTCTAGTTACAATTTTTTTTTCTGTTTTGACGTGACAACGTCTATTAAATTGGTAATGTACTAGAATCAACAAATAAATGAAATGAAATATATTAAGAAATTCAGTATTTTCAAATACAACTAACGTAGGCTTAACAAGTACATGCATCCTAAATTAATTAGATTAAATAATTGATCAATCGGTAGTTTATTAGTTAGAGTACTACCAACTTTAACAATTATTAACTGCGAATCTAAAGAATTGCTATCATTATCCTATCTCAAGCTTAGAACATGCGTTTGACGAGAGATGATATCATCACCACTATACAGGGTGTCTCAGAAACGATGGATAAACTTTTAACTGTTGATAGGTTTCGTCGAGACCTCTCTAATCTCAAATTTTGACTTTAGTAAAAATATCCCGGCTTACAAGATATTTGATAGTTTATGATTTTTTTAAAAATGCCACTATTGGTTGGTTTTTAATGTGGCATTTTTACAAATACGGACTTTTTCTTATTCAGGTTTTTTTTAGCTTCTAACGGAGTAATTCAGCTATCAATAACAATGGTTAAAATTGAGCTAGCTAATCACGAAGTGCTTGGAAAAAACAATGTTCCAAAAAAAATTAAACAAGAAATTATTTTTCTTCGTGTTTGGTCAGCTACCATGTAAAAAAAATGTATGACACTCATCGTGCCCATTATCTTAAAAAAATGCTTAGTTATTCTAGTTTCAAAAAAGGTATGATAAACCTATGCTTAATGTATCTCTTAAGTTTTATTACTGCTTGAATAGCAAATGGTATGAAATTTTAAAAAGATTTTTTTCGGAATAATTATAAATTCTTAGTTTGAATAAAGAATTTAAAGTAGCACAACAGGATTTTTTTTTTTAAATCTATACATATAATAAGACAGTAAAAATATTTTGTCTGTACATTTAGTATTTTTGACTGAAATGGATAGAGGGGCACTTAAATAGATTATTAGAAAGCAAAAAAAATTTTTTGGAATTTTTTGTCTGTCTGTCTGTCTGTCTGTCTGTCTGTCTGTATGTTTGTTCACGTTTATCTCCGAAAGTACTGAACCGATTTGCTTGAAACTTTCACTATTTGCTTTGTTTTAACTCAGAATAATATCTAAACTTTGTTTCATCAAAATCGGTTCATTAAAAAAAAGTTATCGTCATTTTAATGAACTCAAGGCATGATAATATTGCGAATTATAATGTACACCATTCTTACATAAGTTACATGGGAAATTTAAAATCTAAAGATCACGTATCATCATGATACAATACATACATAAGATAACGTCTTTATCAATAACATTCAACTCGAAATTTACGCAGACGAAGTCGCGGGCAACAGCTAGTTTACAATAAATTTTCGAATTGGCGTCCTTGCGCTCTGATACACGCCCTACATCTTTTTATAAATGAAAGTATGATGTGGCGCGCGTAACCAGACGTTTTTATGTGTGCAGCTGCATTTTGTATGCGAGTACGCAACTCTGTTATTGAGGGTACTGGCCTCGCGTAGACAAGGTCTTTCAGACATCCCCAATAAAAAAAAACCAAGGGATTTAGATCCGGCGATCTGGGCGGCCATAAAATAGGACCGACCCGGCCTATCCACCTTTGTGGGAAGTGTTGATTTAAATAATTTCTTACTACTATTGCATAGTGAGCTGGACACCCATAATAATAATCTCTCATCGTGCATGATTTGCATCATATTGTTAAAAATATGTTTATTCAAATTATTGTGATTAGTAATTAAACTCTTTTAAATATGTAACCGATAATTATGTGAGTATCCCAGGGATAGGGTTGCCAGGCCATAAAATACAAAGGCCGGACTGCGCACTATATAAGACCGGACATTTTGCCCTAAAAGCTGGATATGTTTTTTTTTTATTGCTAAACTTAATGTTTTTACAGCTGGACTGTTGAAAAAAATATATATACGTGATATAAAGTCGGGATAAGATTTTGCCGAAAGACAGTTTGCTTGTCCTTGTTCACTCGGGTCGGGCGCTCGTCCTATCGTCGTACGAATCGCCACTCTGACAGAAATCCTGACAAAAGCCGGATAGGCCGATCACGTACGTATTTGGCCGGGTGCAACCGCAAGAAGCCACCCGGCAAGCCTACCCAGGGATAATATTGGGATTAATGCTTGACACTTGTTTATCTATACTAATACTATAAAGAAGTAAAGTTTGTGTTTGTTTATTTATTAAATTGTAAGGGGTAATCTCGGGATCTACTGAACCGATTTTAAAAATTCTTTCACCAATAGAAAGCCAATTTAAAAATTCTTTCACCAACAGAAATGAGTGCCATAGGTTACAAAAGAAGAAAGGCTTTTACGTGGTAGTCCGTTTTGCAAAGTGAATCGGAGAAAAAACGGTCGAATGAAAGCGTTTCTTACGAACGCTGGAAAACCTAAATATATTAAAGTTTCGTTACCATTAGTTAAAAAAAAATCAAGACTTAATTAAGACAAGTTTAATTGTCTCTACTTAATTTAAATTATCATTTAGTCCGGTCAATGGATACAGCTATGAAACTAAATAATGAAATTGTAAAATTCATTGATAGTATGAAGTTTTTGTATGATTCACGTATTTCACTCATTGTAACTCATGTAATTACGTGGGGATCTGCGAATATATTAAGTTTTTGTGTGCTAAAAAATGGTCCAAATCAAGGTAATCTTTAAATTAGTGTGGGAGATCAGCTCCCATACTTATTTAAAGAAATTAATATACAAAACTTAGCACGTCAGTATATTTATAATTTTTTTTTTGTCTTTAAAAACTATACTTTGTACTTTTTATAAAATGTTTAACTACATAAATCAAACACGACAAATAAAAATAAGTCTACCGTCCCAACGTACAAGCTGCAAAAATTTTAAAGATTTTTATAGGAGAAATGTGTAGATTTACTCAATATAGTTCCACAAATTGTTACTGATTTCCCTTTTGATAAATTCAAAGTAATTGTCGAAAATATTCTTATGAAAAAAACTAGGTAAATGAGTGTATTGTATTAGTTATAGATTAGCTCTTAATAGTTTCATAAGAATACATAGACAATCGATTATTGCCGTCCATATAGTGCCGCAACGCACACTCTCTTCTTCTCTCTCTTAGAGATAATCCCAATTTGGACAGTTTATCTTTTAAATAGCAAAATTTGTTCGCTATTAAAATCTATACATAATAGAAAAGGAGTGCCACTACAGAGATTAAGTTTGTTTTAAATGACTAATATTTTTTTATAAAAACATTAATTTCATAGATAAGCACCTAATAATATAACTTTCGTAGTGAACATACGCGACGGGTGACAGATAATAAATAGGTTACCTACCATTCTCATTAAATCGCTTGATTATAATATCTATGTTGCATATCAACTATGAGTTTGAATCATTATAATTTTACAAATTTTGAACTTATTCATAATATTATATAACTAAAGTTATATAAATAAAGACTGGAAGAGAAATATTGTATTACATAATTAAAACAGTAGTAAGGGTAAACTGAATCTATAGTTCTCAACTTCAATTCTTTTTTGTTTTTAACGAATAGACTAGAAGCTATGGCGTTGTCCCGGGATAGATTTTGAGACGAGACAGTAAGAGTAGGCACTTTAATCGCTGTAGTTAAGGGGAATCGTTCCAAGGAGAGCATTCTTTTAGTACCTTATATGATATTTACATTTGCATTCTCGTCTCAATAATCCAATTTATATAACTGATACGTTTTCTACATTGATTTATATTTCATATTCATTTCTCTGCTGCAGATAATTGAATCTAACGAAGTAAGAACTGCTGTTGTTACCTACCTATAATAGTTTCTTTGTACCAAATTCATGTTGCACTAGTAGATATCGTATCTAGACGAAAATACATTTTATCCATTTTAAATTTTATAAGATAAATTATATTTTACTTTTTATTTCACCTCTTTTAAAATATTACGAAATTACCAAGTTTAAGAAATTGGTCTTTAAGCAACGCCATAAAAATTGTGATTAAGGGTTTCCAATAAAAAACCATAAAAAAATCATCTCATACAAATTTTCAACAAAAATATGATTATGTATGGTACAAAAGTACTAAAAGTACATTTTTTTAAAAGGAAAGTAATCCAAAGAAAATCTATCATAGAAACTTTGTGACGTTGTATTAGCATATATTATGCCTTCTACGAGGGAAGTGCGCACAAATATTTCATTGGTAATTGTTTGACTTGTGTGTAAAGTGTGTTATTAAAATTCAGTTGAAAAAATGAACGTTTAAATTTTACATGCGTTCGCTGATTATTAATTTATTGATACACACATTATAACAAATGATACGAAAGTAAAATAAATATTTCGTAATTAAATGTAGAAAACTCTCATCGTTTGGTACAATCAACCAAACCATTTCTGATGGTATAATTAATATTAAGAATAATGGGGTGCACATATTAATGGTGTGACAATGGCGAGTTAGTGGAAGCGCGGGCTGTCCATTTCACCGCAAAAGCTTAGGGGTGGCCGATGCGGGCTCAGCTGCGGAAGTGCAGGCGCATGTTCGCACGCCTTTGAGATTACATCTTTATTTAATTACGCGGATGCACTCTGTACACTTGAGATATCCACTTACATAGACTCGCATTATTGCAACATCGGTGTCATACGATATTTTTCAAAAATCCTACTAATCCGTAAATACTATATGTAAAAGTAATTCGAGGAACTTTATTAAATAGAGATATATTTGACCTTGAAGAAGGTCATATGTTCCTCCATAACCTTAAAGTATGGAGTAAGTAAGTAGTGATAAAACACAATTTCATAAGGACGACGTTACGGGTATAAAGCTTGTACTATATGTATAAATGCCTAATTTTAAATAATAATATTTTTTACGCAGAATATATACCATAGATTTATTAATAGTTACTCCGCCGATTGGAATGAAGACCACATATACATCTACATAATGTATCTCACAGGTTTGTATCGATATGATATGACACATTGATAGGTGTAGTTCGTTTTTCTATTGTTTCTAAATATAGTCTACTAAACGATAACCGCATACTGATAAACATGGAGAAATAAAAATATGAAGACTGAAAGCTAGCTTAAGATTAATCCTTAATTTTGCGCACTTTTTGGTGATGTGTAAAATTAATGCGAATATTACATAATTAGAAAAACATGTGTCGCAGAATAAAACATCTCCTTTTTAAAATATAGTTATATTTATATATTCACGTGCACACGATGTGTTTTCGCACACTTTTTCTAACCTGCAACAACGGGGAGTTGAAATGCGTTGCCGGATTTTTAAATGGATATAGGTAGTATATAGGTACTTTATTTGAGATTTGGATATCACATCGCCATGCAGATATCTCTATGCAGCGCCAAAGGGTAAAGCCGACATAAAAGAGAAATTGATACTGGAGTGTCCCTGCTCAAAGATGAGAATAGTATTTCACGTGTAATCTCATCTACCTATCTATACTTAATATATAAAGCTGAAGAGTTTGTTTGTTTGTTTGTTTGAACGCGCTAATCTCCGAAACTACTGGTGCGATTTGAATAATTCTTTTTTTGTTGGATAGTCCATTTATCGAGGAAGGCTATAGGCTAAATAACATTACGCTATGACCAATAGGAGCAAAGACAGAGCGGTAAATGTGTAAAAAACGGGGAAAATTATTCATTTTTGAAGGCTTTCTTTGCGTGCGCTGCGAAAACGGTTCAAGATACACAAAAAATATGTATGAAAGAATTATTCCTCTATACATGATCTAAAAAAAAGTCCGCGACGGCATATGTCTATCTTTTAAGGTTTAGTCACAATGACCGTTTTTATGGTACCAAATTTGGTCGAAATAATTTGTTTAAGTTGTATCAACATAATAATATTAATCTTTATTCAAATATAAATATGTTGTTGGTTAACCAAAAATCTGCCGGAAGTCACTATTCCACGCGGACGAAGTCGCGGGCAAAAGCTAGTCTGCTTATAAAATTGCAGACGGTAGGGTTACACTGCTTACTGTCTTGGGAGATACCAGCATTAACCGACATGGAGTCAGTGCATTTACGGTTCACTACTACCTTCTTACTGCTATCTGCTAAAAAACTAGTGGCCCTTTCCCATAATTCCTCAGGAATCCCATAGGAACGCCGCTTCCCAAGAAGCGCTTTGTGCCATACCTGTTCAAAGGCGTTCGCCATGTCCAAACGAACCATCAAAGCTTCTCTCTTACTCTCGATCACCTGTACCCTAATGATTTGTTAGATATACCAAGAGACCATTACTTTTAAGGAAATCGTACTGTTAGTCTCTAAGTAACGAATAATACTCAAGACCACAAAAGTAGCGCACCCCTTATGAGGATTCACTGCCTCCTCCCGTAGAGAAAAATAAAAGTTATATTCAAAGTATCAAAGCACTCGACATTCAGAAAAAATACACAAATCGTAAAGAACTTCTGTGAAACTGAATATCTTGCAAAGAGCTTTGATACCACGGTGTAGTCAGCTGCTGTTGTCTTTCGTTATCCAATGTTGACTTGGATGCAAAGAGTGTGCCAAAAGATTAACTTTTTCCGTTGCGTTATGGGTCAACGAATTGTCTTCCCTTTGTAGAGGTGGAAAAGATAGCTTACAGGAATTCCCGTAAATAGCCTTGGCAAGCTACCCGATTACCTAAAGGCCCTAGACCGATTTTTTTCCTAGCAATATCTCTTGTCAAAGGTAAAAATTTTCCTGTATTGATTTTTCAGTTCTTTCTTCCATAAATATTTTCAACACACCAATCATTTGTCGAAGTGTTTTATATTTACATAGCTTCTAATATAAATTATTTGCTGTATTTAAACCAAATGTTACTGTTACCATTTTAAGTAACAGTTTAAAAACTGTATTTTGATAAAAAATATGTGATAATTTTCTAAATAATATAAATGCACGTAGATTGGTAATTGTTTTCCATTTAAATACCACTTAAATATTTTTTGACTCACAGTTGTTTTAAAAAACTTGAATAGAGAGATTCTTGGTACTTTATTTTTTAAAATTGATAGCACATATCGAGCCATTCCATTTTAAAAAGTATTCGTAGCATCACTTGATTTGTCGTAATCAGTTTGTCGTAATTGAAGTTTAATCTTACTATATATATATATATATATAATTTTTCTGTGGGTGTGCGTGTATGCGACGGGTTAGCGACGGGATATAAGCGACCGGAGCGCTTTTGATGAAATTTCACGTGTGTCACAGAATAGTTATGAATGGTTTATTCATAATTGAATCCACTAAATTCTCCACATCTTCTCTTATCATCTTATGTAAAGATTAGTCGTGTCCGTCAGTTTAGTTGTAAAATACATTTCTAGGGTGTATTTACGAGTACAGAAAAGGAAAATTAACTAGAATTGTACATAAAATATCCAGGGTTCTACATTTACTAGGTATAAGTCCAATACCTATTAAAAACGATAGCCAAGTCATGATAGAGCTTCTCTTAGTCTTATGACGTGAGTAGCTATTTCGTATACTTAGGTAAGTGAAGATTCATTATAATAACAAAATCTGTCAGTAAAAACTAGACTTGAATTCATGATAATGACGCAGTTGTGTTCTAAATAACTGTAATTATGTAAAAAATAATAAATAACGGTAATAAAGATAATCACTTAATTCTAGCCCATTATTTGTCATAAAGATAACTAACGAATGGTTGTATTGTTTATTTTCATTACTCACTCATTATTAGCTTACAAGCCATAGCAACACTTGTTACAGATTTAGTCACAATTTATTGCGGCTATAATTTTTTAAAGTGGTTTATATGCTTTATTCCAGTTGTGGCAAGTGTTGCTCCCAATCACCTTCTAGGCTTATCCCCAGGATAAGCCTAGACGCCAATTACATTACATTGTGGACGAAGGTGAAGTGCCTGGCCGACAACTGTTCAAACATTATTGATGCTATGAAAATAACAAAAATAAGCGATTTTACGATTATGGTTAAAGATTTGCAATCATTAACATTATTAAGTAATAAGTTATATATAAATTATAATGAAAAATATCTGAACCTAACAATTATTTTAATTTGTACAAACTTTTTTTCATTTGATCTACATAATATCACCTGAATTCACAGCTTTTTGCATTTCGTAGCATCCTATTCTAAAATCAAACTGAAATCTCTACTTGAGTACAGTTTAAAAGAAAACATGTAAGATCAGTGGCACCATCCCCGTCTAATTGTACTCGAGCTGCGGTTTGAGTTGAGTAAACAAATATTCGACACCATTTTCTACTAAATAATCTCTTTAAAATCCCGGCTTTTGACAATAATCCATTATATTCTTGAAATATTCTTTGCTATTAATCAACCGATATTGTGGCAACTATTCATCGAGTCTATATAATTCCGAACGAAATTTTACCTTAGTTACATAGAAAATTCATTTAAATATATAAATCAATGAAAAAGGTATTCAAGCAAAAACCATTGTTAATAATAATTATTGGTATGCAATATAAATTTAAAAAATAACCAAGTTAAGTTTCTATTTACTTATAATAAAAGTAAATTATATATACTTTTCCCTGTCGTCATTCTTATACAAAATGGTCGAGACATCTTGATTCATGAGCAATTAAGGTGACTGAGAGCAGCCAAAACAATCGATCGCTGCAAATGGCCGTGTCGCCGAGCACTCGCGCGACCCTGGGGGCGTACTCTTAAAAACGATATTCGATATCTCGTGGATTTCGTCGTGTCGTATCCTACTCTTAGTTACTATCGTTTAAAGCATTCCACCGAACGATCGAACGAACGCTATTAATTTGAAATATGAAAGCCTCAAATGCCAAAGATGAATTGAATTTGACAGACGAACATTCGCAAAATTTACGTCAAATTTGCGAAGGGTAATACGATACGGTTTGAGGTGTCGTTGTGATCATCGTAAATTTGACGTTTATTTTGCGAATGTTCTGTCTGTCAAATTCAATTCATCGTTGTCATTTGACGCTTTCTTATGTCAAAATTAATATCGTTCGTTCGATCGTCCGTTGAAATGTTTTAAACGATAGTAACTAAGAGTAGGATATGACACGATATTATCGAACATAGTTTTTTAAGAGTACACCTCCTGCTGCGTGTGCGCACACATACAGCCTGCATTATTCACAGGTTTAATCACGTGCAATTTTATAAAAACTACCTGTGTCACTTTATAAAAGAAATCGCAAATATTTATAATATATGCAAATTTTTACTTTAAACTTGCCGTAACCATTGCATTAAGTGCGCAACTTTATCGCGTCCTTGCTGTAATATGATAAGAAATGGTTATTTATAAAAAAATGTAATTTATAATCATTGACGTAAAATCTAAGGATTTTATAACTCAAAAGTCCTTTATGTTTTATCGCTCCAATGACGTAGATAGATTTATTACGGCAACAGTTCAATGTCGCTTAACATAATTTTCGTATTCATTTCATATTTAAATCAGATGTGATATGAGCAATTGGTATCAAAATTGTTTTTTATTTTATGGTTTTGAATGTAAAGCTAGTTATAATAATGTAGAGCTATAAATGGTCCCCTTTCCACACCACCACTGAGGTAAGAACCATAGGTGCGCTTTTTTTATAGAGGTATCCCCAATAGGCCTAGTCCTCTATACCAAACTAAATATATGTATCCCGGAACAATGTTAATCAAAAGTGATACAGTAATCAGAGTAACGTACGTCGAGATTGGGTCATGTGTGAGGAATTGTGCCACTCGTTTTACGGAGGCGGTGTGTTTGGATGTGACTTATTAGTCGAGGGCACTGTTCTTGAATATGGTAGACAGAGAGACGACGGTGCTTCCTACTCGCCGGTGACGTACACCGCATCCAATCACTTGAAACGTTACGTTAGGTTAGTTAATTTCATTATTGCACAATGTTGTAACCAACAATATGATAACGAGTGATAACATTAATATTTTTCACAATTATTACTTCTATGTTACTGTGCAAATGATAACATCTTAACGAATTCTTCTACTTTTTATTGGAATTGCTAAGACACATAACACTAGATTACAACAGTCACTCATCTTTCATGCAACCTACAAAGCCTCAATTAACAATTAAAAACAATTAGGCGAAAAATTTCGTGGTGGCGGCCACTGACTCTTCGGACCCGATTGGTTTCAAATGTTAATCTTCTACCATTCTGCTAATCTAGTGCCGGAATCAATTTATATTGGTTTACATAGTACAAACTTAATAGCGGATTAAGTTATCGTTGAAAGAGGATTATCATTTGTAAAGTAACATAAATAGGTATCGCCGGGTGCAATGCGCACCGATATCTGAGCTGCACCTTCACGTTGCCGACTATCAACCGTTCTCAGTGAATACCACATTATCAACATTGATATGCTAAAAATAATAATTAAGTAGTCAACCGAACGTAGGTCGTGATACAAACGTGGGAATACTCAATGTATACTAGGCTCATTTCACAAGACGATTAGGTGTCTATTTATCCAAATAATTCTTTGACTTCTTATAACATTAAGCATGCAATTTTCTTATTATTATGAAAGATTCCTCCATTTCCGGAAGTGTCATTTCTACACTATACTTAAATAAATAAAATGATTCTAGTAATACTGTTTATTGTTATTTTAGGCAACATTCTAGAGGCGTTATCTTGTTTTAGATTGCATTTGATTCTATAAATAGAAGACTCTGCATTTTTACGAGTTATTTTATTATCTCCACTATTCTCTATATTATATTCTGATGTTTCCTATTCCATGTTTAGATACAAATGCTTTGTATCGAATCATATCATTCACTGTGCTGTCAGAATACTTGTTAATTTGATGAAAATTGATTAATTTAATTGACGATTTGCAGTAATACTCCTACAGCGAGTTGCGATAATTTGATTCTAGAGCAAAGGAGTTTGTATTTAAATTGCGCAAGCATTTGTCACTCTTTTCATTTTGAGACATTAATAATAAAAGTAATCTATTAATCCTTTATTAAGCGAATGCAAAAACTAAATTTCAAAACGTTTAGATCGTTATTTTTTTTTTGTGCTAACAATGTCTAATTGCTCGCGGGAGTGTCTCAACGTCTAGAGTTAACGTTATCGTCAACGGTCGAAGCCCCGTGTCTTACGTTAGGTACCAGATTATATATTTGTATGAACTAAGATAGCCTCGTTTTGACTTCTCAATAACATTTTATCCATACTTTTACATCTCTTAATACGTGCCTATTTAAAGGTTTCGCATGTATTTGAAATTGTCTATTGTGATAGGTAGGAAAGAACGCTCCATGATCGAAGGTGTCTAAGTATGTGTTAAGCTTGTAAATTTGTATTCAAATATTATTGCCAATGATACTGATCTGAATAACCGTGGTTGTGGTCCTAAAGACAATGGTACGTACCGTTGAAGTCTTAGCAATCATTGCTTAATTAAAATTTGTGATGCGTGACGCGATCGCGAAGTGTCTAACATTTTAAACTGCACACGTGCCTGTCAATGAACTTGCAAACATCGTCTGTCGTCTGCGTAAAACGTGGTCATCGAGTGGCTAACTATTAGCCACGTGGACTGGTAAACCTGAACTAATAATATAAGTTCAACTTCGTTTGACAATTGTCTATATATTTCTCTAAGTCTTGGAAACTAATGTGGTATTCGCGAGAACGAGCACGATGTACAGTGTTTAACAAATCACTATTACTAAGATCTAGTTAAAAGAATACAATTTTCTCCACATACTATACTTGTAGATTTATCACAAAAAACTGCAAAAATAACTCCTAAGGTAATAATAAAATCATACTAACGAGCAAAAACCAGGACATCATCAGTCCGAGCTAAGAAGTCATCTTGCTCTGTGTGTGTAACGAAGGTCCGCGTAGGCACATTTGCATCATTTTGAATCGGTCGCAATTCGAAGCGCTCCATCAGATCGTCCGGCACTCTCGGGAGCTGCCGGCCGGTAGTATTCGGGGCTTGTGTAAAACCTAGTTTCACCAGGAGGCTTTCGCGGATCACTCTGAGACTGTGTTCTCTTGCGTTTTCATAGGAGCGGCAGGAAGCGCACGCGTCTTGGGCCGCCGGCGGCTCCTGGGGACAGGCAAGATCGGCGGCGACGGCCGCCAGCCACGCGGCCAGCAGCAGCAGGCTCGCGGGCCTGGCCCGCGGCCCGCGCGGCGCGCCCAGCGGACGCGTGGTGCAGAGCGGATGGCGGCGGCGTAGCGCGGCGAGCGATGTGTGGCCGCGGGCGGCGCGTGCTACACTGCTCACCACACGGCCGGCCGCGCCACACCGCGGGCCGCACGCGCCGGCTACGCCCCCCCGCCCTCCGGGTCTTGCCTCTCGCGAACCCTATCCATTCCTGCCTGAGACTGAGACAATCCAAAAAAAAAGATATATTCAGTAAATCTACATCGCCTTTTTGAGACGTACCAGACTGAAATATACAGGAAAAGTTACTTACGTGACAATTCATTCGTTTGATTTCATGCGACTGTGAAATTATTAAGTCATGTATTTGTTGTTGTATTATGTGCAGCTGAAAAAAGACAGCACGCCCTTATACTTAACTATCTGTGCCGCAACCATCCGCCCTTCGTAGAGAGTTATGTCTGCTACATAGAGCTACGAAAAAAAAATATATCATCTCTTTTTTCGTAGGCACTTATACTACGCGGAAGAAAACTACATTTTTAAGGTTTCTAATAATTTCCATCTATATTTGCACATATAATTCCAGTTCCAGTTCGGTTTAGTACCCGGTTTATCGATCGACTTTTGACCGTTATTACCGATATTTTGTCTCTTAAAGACTCATCCAGTACTACGCCTCCAGCAAAACGCCTGTGTTTCCTTGTTTCTTGGACACATCCACAGCATTTTTGATCTTGTAAACTATGATAAGCCGTGGCAGAAATTGTCGAATGAGACTAACGTACCTGGAGAGATATTAGCTTTGTTTAAGTTTTGGTATAATAACCAGAAAAAAATTGTTAAATGGGCAGATTGTCATTTGCTGCACTGATCGGGCATTTATGGCGGTTAAGTTAAGTCACTTCCCTAATTACTATAATTCATACTGTATTTCACCTAATTACCTGAATTGTATATGATTCGATTTTGATTCGAATTTTCAACTGTATTCAGAGTCAATTATTATTATTATTCAAATAGCAAAATGATTAAATAGATGTCGATTGTGGTGTTATTTTAGTTAAGAAACTTAAATCATTATATTTTTTTGTTACGATTACTTGTTATTAGACAAATTCAGTAACACGTCAAGTTTTTATTGGTATATTCGTCAGAAGTGAAGATTCTGTTGAAAAAATAAAAGCAATAATCAAGCTACATTTTCCCTTACACACTAAATAAATTTATTTGATGCTATGTAATGATAGCCCTATAATCAGTGTACCTAAGAGGGATACTATGCAGAAATCCGTATCGAATACAAAAATGTGTATCATTGGATCATTACTATGTAGCATTTCTTTTATGTTAAGTAATAGCTGACTAGGGTTGTGTTTTGAAAGGTTTTGCTTTGCAACCACCTGTGGTCCATCTGATACCCAACTTATATGCCTGTTAAATAATTCAGTAGAGTTTTCATAGAGCAGTTACCGTTGAAGTATATAGAAGACAGACAACGAAAGAGATGATTTCATAATTCTAACTATGAAGGTTCCGTCGGATAGTAAATAAAGAAGTGTATTAACAATTAGAGTAGTACGTCTCCCTTAAATTTGCATTCGATCTAATAAAACAGCTATACAAAAAATTTCAGTTTTTGATAGATATACTGATGTGAATCAGCCAGTATCATCAGTAGCGTATTTTGTATGCAACGTGATACATGAATGAGTCATATCCAAAAAAAAATGTACGTCAGGAAATAGTTAGGAAAGGGTATTGTCAGGAAATGTCAAGAATTGGTAAATGTAAAGGTGTGTTTTGAATAATAAAAATACTTCATTATCATTCATCAATTTTACCGTTTTCATTAAAGCATCCAACCCATTGTTATAATAACTTAAAAATGTTGGTATGTAAAAAATAATCAAAGGGCGTACTCTTAAAAACGATATTCGATATATCGTGGACTTCGTCGTGTCGTATCCTACTCTTAATTACCTACTATCGTTTAAAGCATTCCACCGAACGATCGAACGAACGCTATTAATTTGACATCAGCAAGCTTCAAATGACAACGATGAATTGAATTTGACAGATGAACATTCGCAAAATTTACGTTACGTTTGCGAAAAGTAATACGATACGGTTTGAGGTGTCGTTGTAATCATCGGAAATTTGACGTTTATTTCGCGAATGTTCGTCTGTCAAATTCAATTCATCGTTGCCATTTGAGGCTTTTTTATGTCAAAATTAATATTGTCCGTTCGATCGTCCGTTGAAATGTTTTAAACGATCGTAACTAAGAGTAGGATATGACACGATATTATCGAACATAGTTTTTAAGAGTACACCTCCAAGAATATATCTTCTAATTAGTTATTTTAATGTGTAGATTACACATTAAAATAACTGCTTCAAAATAATAAAAAAGAATCTTCTTGGAAATTATAACATTAACATTACAAACCTATTATCTACAAACGCAATCAACAAAAACACACAATATAACTATTAATAAATACATTAATAGTTATTAAGGAAATTTACTAAAACTAACTTAATTTAAAATTAAGCACACGGATGTTTTTCAAGCTTCACTAACATCTATAGCTTCCCCAAAAATATAATAATCATTTTCTTTTGTAGGGTGAGACAAAAAGTCAATAATATCTTTCAAATCAATTATAGAGATATCATCGTCAACAATTTTGAACATATTTTTACTTTTTTTAGATTTAAGTCCCTTCACAACTATGCTGTTTTCATGTATATTCTCGATTAAACAGACATAACTATATATTTTCTTTGAGGATTTTGTATAAAATTTAGCAAGGATGAAATTTCCAATCTTAGGAACTTCATCATCTTTGGAACAGGAATATTTTATTTTTATTTTTGATATAAATCTACCAGTTTTTTCGTCTAGGACAGTGACAACTTCAATATTTTTTAATATTTTAACATTTGTATTGCACGATGTTACTAAAATACGGTTTGATTCAAAAAAATCATGTTGTTTGATTTCATTTCTCGTAATAGTTTCTTTTCTTCAGTTTTTGTTTTCTTTCTGTACATATTCTCCTTATTTTCTTGTTTTGTTTTAAGCTTTTTATTGATGTTGTCAATCTGTGTACATTTGCCTTCATCATCACTGCTATCTTCACTTATTATATTTTCTTCACTTTCACTGGTTTCAGCATAAGTAACACCAGAGTCCAGTTCTGTATCTGTAGAGTCTTCGTCCCTCTTTCTTTTGCCTTCTTTCCTTTTTCTGGGTTATTAGCTGATCGTTTCTTTAATAATTACGCCATACAGCTCACGTCTCATAGCTAGATTCTTCACACTGTGAACTTGGCTTAACCATGATTTACAATTTACTGACGTCAGGAAGTCATGAAATTGTATCAGGAAATTGAGGCTCCATAACCTTACTTTTCTTATAACTTGTCAGATTTTTTAAATATTAACTTCCGCACGATACTACATCACCATATGGCGTAGATTTTACATAATGCAATATGAAACATGTTCTTTACTCACTTTTTCGTTAATCCAACAGCGTCAGTAATATGGTAACTTTTTTTTGCCACACACACCGAACACGCATGAAACATTAAATATCACGATAAGCAAAACGGCGGCGGTCTGGCAATTTGTCTATGATACATGTCAATGTTACCACATTCAATATTATAAAGATACCACGGCTCTATTGAGAAGCTAGACTGGCATTTCGCGTCATTAAATGAGTGTCACGAAATAGTTCGATTAATTAGGACACGTAGTTTTTCAGGATTTTTTTATAAATTATGTACTAATTTATCAACAAAAGACTATGAAATCAATGGTTAATTTATTTAATATTTCTATAATATATTTGCGTCAGTTAAATAATAGCACATCCTCAGCAAAAATATTTTTAAAAAATTGCTCATTATTTAGGACAGTAACCATAGTAAAATATGTACAACTTTTTTGAATATAACTCGATAATATGACTATGACATGACATGAATATGAATATGACAAGCCATAAGAATACTTGGCTTTAATTAGCATTAAAATATAGCTATAAGCTCAAAGAGTGGAAGACAAGCAGGTTATATATGTCGCAGCCAACTGGTTTAAATAGCCGTTCAATCAAACAGCCTTTGGCTGAACAACGCCATTCAACCATACGTCTACGCCATTTCACCGCACCGCTAGGTGCGTTTTATTTTCAATATGGCGTCAACTACCCGGTGTTTGTGATTGTTTTAAGACATTTTTTGGAAAGTAAGTAGTAAATATACGATACACGTGTTATTAAAGACACTGAAATTATAAGGTCACTTACGAGAGATACGAGTAAATCAAAATTTTAAGACATATTCGAAGAGAAATTACGGGATTATGAAATGATTCTTGCTTCGTAAATTTTTGAGTTTGTAATTTTTTGCTTGGTGCAATATTAAACAAAATTATGCTTAATAATTTGCTTTTCATTTTTAATTATTTTATCAAACTTTTGGTCACCTCTTAAACTTAATTCAAGAATAACCTCCTAAAAATTACAAAAAGTCTTCCTATTCTCTCAAATTAAATACTAAACTAATGGTCACCTTAGTTAATTTGTCATTTAACCAATTGGCTAAGCATCGTCTAGCTGTAAATGATGAACAATGTCAACAAGTCAGCTAAACGAAGTGAAGCTGTGTGATTGAATGACGTTGTTCAGTTAAAGGGTTAGCTGTTTGATTGAACGGCTATTTTAACCAGTTGGCTGCCACCTATACATATATCATTCATCCCGTATGGATGTTCTTTGAGAATGTAATAAGTAATTAAATCGTTTAGGGAGCCTTCGAGTTCTCAAACACTTGCGAGGTATATAAGGGAGTACTGCAGGTCCTGTACATGTATTTCGGATTCTTCACTTGACAGGATCTATAGTCTTAACTTTTGACTTGAAGTTCTCAATACGTCCCATGGTATTTTAGTAATTGTTATCTAGGAGACCTTCTATCATCAGTGGTTACCCCCCCTTGATTGTAGAGCCAGCTATGAATTTGACACTGTTATCCGGAAGTCAAATATTTAAATTGGTCAGATTGCTTTGGAGAATTTTTGCATCCTCTGCTCAGATGATGTTAGAGTTGATATTTAGAGTAAACATTTTTTCTCTAATGAATAGGGCTTGTCTTGAACCACGAAGGCATAAATTCACCGACTGGAGTCCTTCGAGGAAAATTGAAATGTTTCTGATGAGGTAATGCGTTAATTGAATTCACAATAGGGAACGATTTAGTTTTCACAATTTAGTACAGGATTTAAACTAAGTTCCCAGTTTTATATATTAAGGATTTATGATCGAAGGTTTAGTTGTGTTGTTCACCATAGCGTTCCATATAATTTTTCTATCACACCGTTACCCACTGGATTTTATGGAATTGTACGTGACGCCGTGATACCATTGTTTCATAGAAATTTTTGCAGCTCTTCCGATATGAAAGATGAGCCTCTGTCATTGTGTATGTACAAGGGCTGACTGAAAACGTAGATGATAATTTTCAGGTAGTGAATAACTGTTGTTGCGGTCATGTCCTTCAATGGGAACGCAAACGGGTATCGAGAATATTTGTCGTTATTTTTAGTACATATGTGTAAACAATAGTTGGAAAGAAGAAATTCCTTAAAGTTTACATTCAGGCTTTCGAATAGCTTTAGCTATTAGATAGCTTTTATGACGGTATCTTTTGCTTTAGTAATAAGTGGCTTAATCTCTGTGCACACTCGGATTCTTATATAATGGGAAGTCACATCAGTAGGAAAATTTTTGACTCCTGATCATAGATAATATCGTATTTACATCATAGTAACTCAATGCACCATAGTTCGAATTCCTAATTCGAGGTATATTGTTGATCGAAAATGTGACTGACCGATTGTTAGTTGGTAATTAAAATAAAATGACCAACATGCTTCCTTTTTTCCAGTTTGATAAAGTTCTGCACAACTTTTGGACGACTTCTATAGGAAAATATAACTGAGATTCTCTATTGTGAAATCAAAAATCTCTGCTCACAATGAAGCTAGATAGTATTGGTACCAATAGGTTCCAATACTATCTAGCTTCTTCAGTAATCATTGATAAATATATAAAAATGATGTCTTAAACCTCCATAGAGGTTATTATTATAAGCAATATTGTTTATAAGCAATAAAAATACTTAGGAAAACAATACACAATTCGGCAAAGTGCAAGCTTCCACAAATAAGTTTATAATTGCAATTTAATTTTGTGATATAATTTACAGTTTTCGGATTTTTTATTACTTGTGTAGCATAATATATTGCTTCAAACCTAGGTTTATCATTCTAGAATCTAGATCAACGTAAAGTAGATTTTGATTTTCTTGCAAGTATTAAAAACACAAAATAATATATTTTTGTTGACATAGCTAAAAATTTACAATGATCGTTAGTTCACGTGCAACGTGCTATTTACGAGTATGTCGCTGAACTACGAGCATAACCCTCTGCATTGCCTTTCGGGTGATGCGGCCGCTATATATGGCACATTTTAAGTGCATCACTGGAAACATGCCTGAATCAAATATTTTTGTCATGAGGTACTGCGGTAGATGGGTTGAGAATATGTCACTTGCCCTGTTTTTAGAAGTTAGAATTACCTATGGTGAAGTGATATAGAAAAAATTCGACATGATTTTCTCCTTTTTTATTTTCTTTGTGCCCATATATTACATAGTCTCAACCTAATACCTACCATATCACTAAAAAATATAAAGTGTGTCATCTTCTCGCCGTTGCTTTGGAATCCTAGTTCTTTCCAGTCCATAAGCTTAAACACATCCTCCAGTGCACTATAAACTCTTTTAAGCTTTTGTTTGATCATGGCCGTCATTATCAGTGTGCATGTATTGTACGTGGGTATTATACATTTTTTTTATCAGGATCAGTTATTCATCGTTGTTCGTTGTTGATACCCAGTTGTTGGAAATTGTAATCTCTATTTAAACTGAGAGAGAAATGATGACGCGCCTTCAAATGTCTGGAAGGCTCAGCAGTACTTACCTCCAACGTAGTTATAGACAGTTTCGACGGTATAACTAAAGGCAAATTGAAATGTTGGTAATTTAATACAACATCATTTTCTACGATTCCTTGCAATTTTCGTGCAACTGCAACACTTATAATTTGATTATGTGTTCTTTCAAGTTTGGGTTACAAGATGGTAGATTGTATCGATGAGATATGACAAAACTTTCATATAATGTTTTCGTATAATGATCGTCTTGGTAATATTCTCTTTAATGTATCTGTATTATTATGTACGTGATTGTACTTATATTATTTTGTTCGAGAAAAATAGCATGTAATGGTACCCTATTTTATATATTAGCTTTTAAACTCTCCTGAAGTATATTTAATATTACTACATAAAAATAGTAAAAATAAGTTGTAATAGTGTCAAGACAGTTTCAGCCATTTGTAACGATTGAATCATGTATTCTCATCGAGTATTTTGCTGTCCTGAAAATTTCAAGTCGAATGCAAATCAGAAAGTGAATTAAAAATATTTACTAGAATTGTCAGAACAAATAAACAGACAGAGAAGAAAGCAAGCTAAGTAGAATATATTAAAATACAGACCTTTCGAACCCGTCGTAATTATACTAAACAGATACAGATTCTATTTGAAACTGGACAGAAAATATTTGTATGTTTATTTTAACTACATTCGCGTACGCGCAGCAGTACGTTAATCCCCTGAACATAAACATTTAGACTGCTTTCATTATAAAAAACTTATATTTATTGCATAGGTATTTAATCAAAGTTTGCAAACTTCTTGTTGACGTAGATTAAACATTATCTAATTCATATCTTATGGGTAATATCTTTTTCAGGAATTTAGTTTTGAAGTGGGAATTACAAGGAGTGTTTGCCCTCAGTATGTTGGTCAGATTCATGTTTGCAAACCTTCTGCTCATTTTTATGAAACATTCTTGACTTTCATGGAACTCGTAATGAGATTTAAGTAGCTTCTAACTAAATTTTTCGATTAACCAATATTAAGGTGATTAAGGGCCGTTTTCACCAACTTTGTCTTAGCTTAGGCGACTCCTAAGAGACATGCTGTCTCACTCTTTTAGTTAATACAAAAAGTGACAGCATGTCACTTAGGTGTCGCCTAAGCTAAGACAAGGTTGGTGAAAACGGCCATAAACCTAACACCTAAAGGAAGTTAAATATAATAACTTTTTTCTATTTAAATATAATTCATTCATGTTATCGATTATTTGAATATCTATTTATCAATGGCTGTCTATATTTCTTAGTACTAATAAATCTACTCAATCTCTCGCTATTGTAATTTGAGTATAAATAGGCATGACTACAGACAACATAGATATCAATAACTGGAAACACTTTTTATTTGTCGAGTTATCTAATAATCTAATGGGCGGTTCAATCCGTAAATAATAATGTACTGTTAGATAAATAATAATAGAAAGTAATCAGTGTAATCAAGGTAAGCGTACAAAACATGCGGGTGAAAAGAATAGCAGTTGTTATAGCACATTTGAGCAGGTAAAAAGGTACCTTGTCCGTCGGTTTAGCTAACAACAGTCAACAGTAAAACTCATAATCATTTTGCTTATTTACCTGCCTGTAATAATCTTAACTTCCGGAGTAATTTTCTCTTGACACAATTTGCAAGAGGCAGTAAATAAATACTTAAATATAAATATTTCTTACACTTACGAGCCCAAAGTAAGCAGTGTAAGTTTTTTGTTATGGGATCTAGGGTAACGTATAGGCATACTGATATTATGCAAATATAAACATTTCATGACTAAGGAACAACTTCAGACATTCATTAGATAAACATCTACCCCCATCGGGACTCCAACCCGGGACTTAACGATGGGGTAACTTGAAACCGAAACCTATCTACTCAACTACGGAGATAGGAGGAAACCGCAGACTGAAAGCTAGAATAATAGTATTTTTTAATGTTTATTGCTATTGTGCTCAAAGAAATATTCACGACAAACAAGTCAAACACTGGCAAAATGTATTAACAAAATTATGTTTATCGAGCTAGCTCTATAAAATAGCAAATACCTGGTAGCCAAATATGGATCGAATGTAGAATCAATGCGTTTTTTTATTTGGATTTATGCTGCCGCACATGTACTTTTACCTATTGGCCCGCGTCACCTTCACTTATTTGAAGAAGGTGAACGATAGTAAGGTATGCAAACTAGTATGCTAACTATGCAAACAAACATAACTTGCAAGTCAGTCAAGAGCCTCATGTATTTCTAGGAAGAAGTCATCCCAGTAAGATCCTAGTGACCAAATAGAATTTATTAGGTCAATGCAACGTGAATGCATTTCTCGTATGCATATGTTCGTCGTGTACTGAAGCTGGAGAGAGCCCGGTACATATCGTTAAAAGGCCTATGGCATAGTATGTACTATGTACAAAGTATTCAACACTACTTAAATACGTTGTACTGGAAAGAAACGGTAAAAAACGAGCAAGGACAGTTCATACTAACAAGACTTGTTAGTCTTGTTAGTATGAACTGTATTACCAGTACTCTTCGTAATGATGAATTGTTTTTTTTTTCGGGTAGTGGCGCTAACGAGTACTTGAAATACTGTAACTGTATATTTCGGAGCTAGCTCAATATAGTAATGATTGTGTATGCCTGGGAAATTAGTATTTCTTTAAAATAGAGACAAGATTTACATTAGTCTTTTATACAAAAAAAAAAATGATTAAAAGTCAACGGGAAGTACCTATATATTTTGTTTTTATTATAAGTAGCAAAAAAAGCCTATTTTTTGTGATGTAACTACAATTTTTTTCTGTTACTTGTACTATATGATATTATTTCATATCAAATTCCACGATAGTGCAAAAAATTAAAACAAAAATCAAAATCGGTTCATTAGTTCGGGAGTTACGATGTTGCAGGCAGACACGTCAAATTTATAACATCCCATTGTTATTTGCGTCGGGCTTAAATACGGCGTAAATATGAAAGATCCGACAACCATCTAAAAGATCTCTTATGAAAAGAACGATGTAATAGTATATATGAATTCCTGGTCCGTTAGTCTGTTAGCTATGTTAGTCTGATAGTTAGTTATAGTAGCACCCGCCTATTGTATTATCGACATGAAAGGCCCAACACGTTCGATCATTCAATTCGGACCGCAAGGTTCCTTCAATCAATGTCAATGTCACGGACAACAATGACATCCAAAATTCATAGGTTTTAAGCTTATTTTAGGTTTTGTTAAATAAATAAATATGATAAAATGCGTAAAACTTAAACATTTTTTTATTTAATCTAATTATACATTAATTTGAATGAAATTATAATTTGAAGGTTATATAATGTTCATATTTCGTGACGAATATCAAATCAGCTGACCCTGAGAAAAAATGATCGCAACCAAAGATTTAGTTTTTATTTCGTCTTTAATTAAATATAATTGGACGAGGTGTATGCCTTGCATGAAAAAGCAATTTAGTTCACAGTCTACACAACAAATTGAACAATCAGATGGCCCCTGGAAACTGTATTCAAATAAAATTTCTAATAAAGAATTAACTCAAGACCCTCACCAAGAGAGAGTTGTTCAACACCTTCAAAACATCTATCATGATATACTGTTATACGAGAGACCATCGTTACAAAGTATAAATAGAAATTCTTTGTTTAATATTTTCAAGCGAAAGGAACCACAAAAAACTATTGCTCCTAAAGGACTCTATATTTATGGCAGTGTTGGTGGTGGTAAAACTATGTTGATGGACCTATTTTATGAAACTGTGCCTGTATGTAATCTTTTAGTTTACCAAAATGATGCTTATGCTTATAAACTACTTACGACTACAGCCTCTAACATTACATTTTCAGATTAAGGAGAAATTGAGAGTTCATTTTAACTCATTTATGTTGAATATACATGCTCGCATCCATGAATTGAAGATTAAATCTGGTAAGGGAGCCAGCTCCTTTAAGGATGAGGGAGCTAAACCTTTTGATCCCATTCCACCAGTTGCTGCTGACATAACTCAAGAGTCATGGCTTATTTGCTTTGATGAATTTCAGGTAACAATTAAAACATTGTTTGTTCCAATATTATTTTCATAGATTATGTAATGATTATTTGTTTCTGCTTAGTGCTTATTTTTATTTTATATTTCAAAGTACAAGGTGCAATTCAATGACTAGGTGCATTGTGTTATTAACAAGATAATAAGTTAACATAATAAAATTGTAATCATGTGTGAATAATAAGCATAATATGTAAATTAAAAAAAAAATGAGTGAAGTATCTTATACTTTATACTCATCTTGTAATTATTTAAAATACAGACACTATCAAATTATATTCAAATGTGAGTGAAATACTGTGGAACCAATAGTGGAGAGAAAGTACTTCATATATTTCGTGTTACCACATCTGTTGCTAATTTAGTTTAGTTTGCCACATACATATATATTAAAGTACATTTATATGTTTATAACTTTATGTAACTTAACTTTAAAAATATTTAGGTACTACACTATAGCTTATATATTTGAAAATGTATTAGTTATTGCGCATTTTTAGTAGTTATATGTAATTACAAAAATAATAAAAATGAAATTATAATTTATTACTTATGTTAGACAATTTGACAATGTTAAGATATAGAACATTTATCTATTATTAGAGAACCAGAGCCACATAAACAAAAAAAAAAAAAACTAAAACTTCAAAATTTTTTAATATTTAAAAAGTTTGACTGTAACAAAATGAAATAGTAAAATAGAGAGTTAATATTAAATGAAATATAATAAGAACTCTTTCACATTCTGTTGTATTTATCAATTAGATTTATTTAAAATGGTAATTTATCTGAAAATTAGGCAGTTACTATGTATTACTTAGAAAATTAGTATTAGTATTTCCCAAAATAGCCAGTCAAGAAGAATAAAGAAATGGTACATTACTAATTACCATTGAAATATTCTTTGACTCGGGTAGTCAAAGAATATTTCAATGGTGGTTTTCAATATGCCTTAAAAATTATTTCATTAGATCTAATTTTCCTTCAAACTCCTTTCCAACAAAATCCTTTGATTTAGATGGAAAACTGGATAAAATTATCTATTTTTTTTTAGTTATTGGGCTCTACCTAAAATTCCGGCCCTTGACATATCATTTTTTTTGTTTTAATTTATTGGCAATGAGTTGAGCTTGTAAATAAACCTAAAATAAGTACCGCTAAACAGGCAAATAGTTAAGAAACGGGTCTAACAAAACAAAATTGACAAAAAAAACCCTATTCATAAGAAGGTAATATTTTTCAATAATAAACATTTTGTTTATTATTGTAAAGAATTTCTTAACAAATTTATTGTTAAATGCTAGCACAGCTCATTAACTTTGAAATAAGGCCACTTTTGTGTATGTAGACCAAATAAAATCGTAAAACAGCAAGATTTAATAAACTCCTTAAAATACGAGAAATAAAAGTTTAAAATAGCTCTCATTCATAGGGGTGAGGGATGCGACCCCCATTTGTATAGGTTTTTGTTGATAAAACTTAACATACAACACGTTGGTAAAGTATCGGAAGTCCGATCCCTAACACACTGTATATATATATATAATATATATACATATATATTTTTATATATATATATACATATATATATATATATATAAAATAAAATATCCTTATACAAGAATAAGATACTTGCTTTGTAAACTTCACCAGACGTTGTATTGGAATACAAAAATTTACTTACTGGAACATGTACCAAAAGTGGTTATCGCAGATAGGATAGGATCGCGGATAGGCTAGGTAAAGAGAAAAGTCTGGTGGTGATGCTGAGTACTGATGCATTGCCAAGTAAGTACCTGTAAACCAATACCTGAATCATATGGCCCAGGCATTGCTCTCTACAACTATATTGAACTGCAACTGCACCCATTCCGCAACTCTATGGTACTGACAACCCCAAAGGGAATCGATGGAATGCCCAAAGATTTCATATTCATGATTGATTTTTTCAATTAATTTATTTATTTATACATAAATGTATTATTTGCACGTTAAGGCGATCATGCAGGCCTAGTGATTGATTGAATTCACCTTAACTTATAGGAAAAATTCAAAGGTGTATGCAGCTTGCCTCACAATGTTTCATCAACACGTGAAGGACAGTTGGTTAGAAATCTGATGCAGATACCACTAATCCACCAATACTCCAAATTCTTTTAGAATTATATAACTTAATTTTTTTATGCATTTGTGTAATCTACAGGTCACAGATATTGGAGATGCAATGATTTTGAAAAGATTGTTCACTCAGTTATTTGATAATGGTTGTGTAGTAGTTGCAACCAGCAACAGAAAGCCCGATGACTTGTATAAAAATGGCTTACAGCGATCTAACTTTTTGCCATTTATACCTGTTTTAAAAGCGCACTGTGATGTTGTGCAGTTAGATTCTGGAATTGATTATAGGCTGAGGGGATCTGGCAATAAATATAGCAAATACTTTTTGTAAGTCTCGTGTTGTAATAATATGTTTTGAATATACCTATGTGTTGCAATTTTGTATTTTAATGAATATACATTTACAGAAACAGTGATCTATCTCCAGGAAACAATGCAGTTGACAATTTATTCAAATTTCTTATTTCCAAGGAGAATGATACTGTCAGAAAACGAATAATAAATATAATGGGGAGAAATGTGAAATTCGAAAAATCTTGTGGTCGTGTGTTAGATTCTACATTTGAGGAACTATGTGATAGAGTATGTTATTATTATAAAATTCATAAAATATTGATTTATTTTGCTACGCCTCGCATGAACTTATATATGCTACTGCTGAATGTTGAAATAAAATTTAAGGGTTATATAGGTTGAAGATTGGATAGACCAAACCCTATGTCACAAATATCCAACCTTTTTGGTATGGATTGAATTTGGAAAAAGGATTTTGGTCTCAGCTGACTACCAAGTTTTACATAGTATGCAAACAAAAGATCCATATTTAAGAGTTGGTTGTATAATTATAACATTTGTGTCCTACTAAGTATATATATCAAATATAAAGGCGATTAATATGAATATATTTGTTGGTAAAAGATTAAGCACAGATTTTAAATTATCAATGTTTATTTTAGGCACTTGGTGCTAGTGACTATTTAGTCATATCAAAAACTTTTCATACTGTGTTCATAAGAAACCTACCTCAATTATCTATAACGAAGCATAGATCTCAATTGAGGAGGTTCATTACACTCATTGACACATTGTATGATAACCGTGTGCGGGTAAGATATATATTAAAGATAAGATATAACTAAAAATAATTTGATTATGCTTTTTCTAACTAATCTATTCTGATTTTAAGTATTTAATGTTATAAATATTTAGAATTTTCAAATATTTGTTTCAAGTACTTTTAAATTTTTCAGGTGGTTATAGCAGCGGATTGTGAACCAATGCATCTTTTGCAGGCCGATCAGGCCCAAGAAATACCTGACGCCGACAGAGCACTCATGGATGATTTGAAAATCACAAAAGATTCGGTGATTACTATTTTAACATTTTTAATAATTCGTAAATTTTCTTCTCTCTTATTCATCTCCTAATCACAAATTTATAACACTTTACCTGTAATGTCATTCGTTTATACAGGCTCTATCCTCTGCTATTACACACACATACACCTTTCGACATCATAAATAACTCTTATTAATGTTATATCTTCTGGCAACGCTTTTGATACCTTGTATTATTTTATCTGGATAGTCTACTTTCTATTAATTTTTCCCTACTCTATTCGTATTTTGGCATTTGCTTCTGTTTGCGATTGGTTAAAATTTATTAGCAAAATTAGTCCAGGATCCCGTTTCTCGCAGTTAAAGTTGTCGAGCAAGTTATAATCAAACCAAAAATCAGTCAGTCAGAAGCTATGCATTATTTGTACTTGGTTGTATTACCTCATACGCTAGTAAATATCAGCTTATTTCTAAGCCTGATATTTTACAAATCTCAAGTGGTCCAAAATCACTAGCTGTGCTGTCACGGATGTAGCGTATTTGGTCACTTTGGTCGCGAATGTGTGTGGTACGTAAACGTATTATCGTAATTTGGACATCGGAATCACAATTCCTTACTTGTGCTGTGATTTTGCGAAACGAACGAATTGCGAACGATTCTAAGCAGTACACCCGAGAAAAAATTTTGTGAGTGAATTATACACTCTAGTTATTCTACATAACATAATAGTCCTAGTCCTAAAACTACATATTTAATAGTAAAATTAAATATTACTAAAGTTAAAAAAATCTCAAAATTTATAATTAAAAAAAAAACGACTATTTTGCATTTAAAAAAACGTGCATTTGGCGGGCAAACTTTTCTAGTATGTCTCGCTAACTATACACATTTTTTTAAATTCATGTTTTATCATAGTTGACACATAAGTGAGACCAAAAACGCACTTTACACACACTTATGTGCGAGCAATTACAGGTTTTCATACAAAAATGGGTAATATTTGTGTATTGAACAGATGAACATAAAAAATATGTTTTTTGCAGGAGGATGCAAAGGCTGCTATATTTACCGGCGAAGAAGAATTATTTGCTTGCGATCGTTGTCTTTCACGATTGATGGAAATGCAAACAGAAGAATACTGGGAGAAATGGGGCAAGCACCTAGGATGAGTAGAAGATTTTGGACCTACGGGTTTTCTACTTAGAAACATATTCGACCATATATACGAAAATGCATGTGCTTTTGAGCAAATCCTTATATGAAATAGTGTGTGACTGCAATTAATATAAAATCCTTCGCAGTTCTGTTAATATAAAAATGCAAAAACTAGTGTAAAATTCAATTTAAGAAATACCCTTTAAATTCAATTAAAGTAATAAATTTAATATCAGTCACTATATTAGTTAAATTATAGAGTTTTACGTAGGTATTTATTTTTGGATATTATTTTACTTAGTGATAATGTAACTAATGTACTTAGTGATAATGTAGCACTCTGTGGTTTCTAGATGTTTAATAAATTATTTTATTAAAGTGTAGACTAGATGATCCGACGTTGTCTTTCTTTAGATATCACTGACATGAACTCATGAAGATTATGTAAAGTTATTTCAATTTTATGAATATACTTATGAAGTAGTTAAATATTTTGAAAAGATGAATGTTTTGGTATGAAGCTATACTCCATACAAAAATGAAAACTTTACACCTCAACCATGTGCGGTATTAAATTATTTTGGGTGTTATGGATATAGTCACACTCATTATTTTGTTCTAATCGGTTTTGGATTAAGATTTTTTTTATTATCAAGATATATATTTGACAAATGTATTTAAAACTGGCATAATACATCTGCAAAATATATATGTATGGAGATTCATTGAATTAGTACAGATACTGCGACTATTGGAAAAATAATACGATCAACGATTTTATTTTGATGGTTTCGTAGATTGTAAGCGTAAGATAGCATAAATAACCTGGCTACTTATATAATGCTTATGAACTCTTACAACATATATAAAATTAGATGTACCTACTATGAAATTTAGTTATTTTACGAAATAATAAGTCCATAATTTATTTTAATAAATCCTATTACCATATCAATATTAAAATCTTCACAATTGTTAAAAGCGTCAAACGTAAATTTAGTTTGTAGTAGATTTTTATAAATTATTCAAATATATCTCGACGCAATATCTTTTATATAAGTTAGTACTTATACATATACAGGTATATATCACTGAGTAGTAATTTATAATAGAAAAACACATTTTGTTATTTAATTATAAATTGTTGAAATTTACACCTTGTATTTTATTTCTATAATAGGGTAGACGACTACAACTGATTATGGCCGTTTTTATACTATTATTATCTGATTTGAGCAATTTATTTCTAATGAAAGTATGTCAATATAGAAATTTCAGTTTAATTATTAATTTATATTGATAGATTTCTAAAAAATTAGCAATTATTATTTACGTAATTCTAATGAAACGATCACATTTCTAGCATTCTCACATTGAATGTAACATTTTTAATGTAGAAAGTATACCTATAAACGTACAAATAACAAAGTTATTTTAAAAATTGTTTATACGCTCATACAAATTAGGAGAATTTACTTAGTTATGACGTCCAATTGCAGTGTTTTTTTAGACCCGCGACAGCGCCGCAAACATGTCGATGTATCTTCAGGTGTACTGTTGGTTCTACAATATTTCTCACTTAAAAGAGTACTCTTATTATAAAGAGAATTAAAAAAATTGTCGTCTACCCAATACTGATTACAAAGTATGTGCGCGGAAAAGTTTGGTTATAATGCAATACGCAAAATGTGTTAGTTGACTTTATTGATTTATGCAATTACAATTTCCTTGCCAGAATATTTTAATCGTACATGTGACTGTAGTACTCTTGGTAAACTTGGATGTAGCTCTCTTTCTCAGTGGGCGTCATGAGCGCTACCTGGTCATCGTCTATACTGGTCAGCGGCACCGCTTTACCGTTCACCATCACCATTGGCGCATTGTCGTCTGACTCAGAGTCTTCGCTCTCCATCTCAGCTGCAAAACGACGTTGGGATATTGAAATTTATGAAAACAATAGATTTAGTAATGGTCGTTATTTCAATAACAGATAATATAATGAATTATTTTCCCGTAATGAATAACACGTTATTTAACAACGGCTTATACTGTTATGCTGCTGTAGCTGTTGACAAAATTATCGCCTAGTCGCATTGTTGTTGTTGCCACTTGCGTGTGTGCGGCACGGAGCGAGCGAGTACGACTGTGCTACAAGCATGAGCGAGAGAAAGCAAACCGTTGTGTAGGCGTAGGCGCTCGCTGTTGCCTGATTGCCTATTCTTATAATATTAACCTTTCTCACAAGGACATAAAGTCCCTATTTGTGTAGTTACTAATCCCAAATTCACAATTTTGTACATTCGCTCGTATGACAATTAGACCTCGGAGGAAACAAGACTGGAGTAGCCTTTGCCTGCATTTCCCCTCTACCAAATGCACAACACAAGCATCGGATGACGTCGGACAACGTACAAGACGTTATATAAAACTAGTAGAGCCGCCATTTTTAAACACAATATTCAAAACAACGTGGCGATCAGAGCTCCCACAAAAATGCCTTCCTGTGCTGTTTTTACATGTAAAAAATTATCTAAAACATCTAGTTTGCGAAAAGATGGCGACACCTTTCATTTGTAAGTATAATTTTTAAAATTTGATCATTATTTACTTCATATTTTGTTGTTTTAAAATATTGTAATTATAATGTTTTGAAATTGTACAATTTCAAAGTTCCCCCTGTACTCGCTTCGTACGGCCGCAGTAGTCTCGCGGGGACTTCCCACAGGGTTGAACATTTTCACATTTCAATTAATTATGAAAATAATATTGAGAAAATATTCTTTGGTAATAAAGAACCGTAACTTTGTAATAATTTATTACCAATAATTATTTCTTTATATCTTACCGCATTGTAAGTTACGTGTTTTTAGTTAAAGAGGTTATGTTTTCTCCAGGTATTAGATACCTGGAGAAAACATAAAATCATTTTCAAAGCCGTAAAGATGTCTTTCTTCAGAAATGGTGATATCATCCATCTCCGTACCAAATTACATCAGAATACGTTCAACTGTTTTTATCAGATTTTCCCACAGGAATCAGACATTTTCCCATAGTAGTTTTTTTTTAATTTTTAATGTAATATTTTTTGGAAATCTTATCAACAGCTCAGTTTCAATGTTCTGGTTTTAAAAACGTTAAATTTTCAGCTGTTTTTATCAGATTTTCCCACAGGAATCAGACATTTTCCCATAGTAGATTTCTTTTAATTTTTAATGTAATATTTTTTGGAAATCTTATCAACAGCTCAGTTTCAATGTTCTGGTTTTAAAAACGTCATATTTTCATTTCAATTTTTCATCCCCTTTCCAATTTTTTTTTGCATTAATAAGTAAACAAGTAAGCTACAGACAGACATACTGTTCGTTGTTCATTTGTTACACTCTCTTTAATGGTATTTTAGTTAATAAATACAACTTAGACCACAAATAGACTCTACAAATTAGACTCAATATTTCTGCATATTTTGTTTTAAGAAACATAAATGTATTAATTAGACTATTTTGTCCTTTGACTATAAATTATCGGCTGTGTTCTGACGCGGTAAAAACGGAACCATATTACTAAAACTTTACTGTCTGTCCGTCTTTCTGTTACCAGACTATCTCACGTATCATCGACATATGAAATTAATGGACCCTTAACACCCATATAAAGTGCAAAAAAAAGTGCGTCCAGTCCACAGTCCAGTCCAGTCTACTAGGTGACGCGCCATCGCACGGAAAAAACGACGACAAGCTAATACTACTTTAAACTTTACTTTGACTATCCGCCATCGCGCTACATCTCTTCTGGATAACCAGCAGAAAATTTCTGTGAAATCAAATTTTTTAAATCCACAACTTGTTTTTATTTGTAATCAGCAACCCTAATTGATTTGTCCATCAATAATAGTGATGTCAACTATATCGATATTGTGATTTTACAAGTGAGGTAGCGGTCCGTTTTCCGCTATTGGTATCGCTCTCGCTAGCGTGCAAACAACTCGGTCCAATTGAAACGTATTCGTGCAAATGAAAGCGTGTGACTTATGAGTGACGTCATCAGGTCGAGCTATCGATGCACACTAAAAATCGGTGGTGCAGTGTGTGCGCAAATGTCAAACTCGAAGTTTGACATTCAAAATATAAACAAATTATTTTTTGAGTTGTATTTTGAGATGATAAAAACTAGTTAGCCTATTTCATTCATTATATAAATATGTGAGTGTAATATTTGTGAGTGATTAATGTTTAAAAATGGTTTATTAATTGTTATTTCATTATTAATATGAATTTTAAGTAACAGCGCTCAGTTTTTCTCAAAAATATCGACGAACACGCAGAAATTTATACATGGATCTTCTTTATTTTATATCCAGTTTTCCTAAAGAACACAACGAACGAAAAAAATGGGTTGAGGCGTGTAATAGAAATGCATCTTGGTCATCGACAAGAACAAGCATATGTTCATTACATTTAGAACCGTCTCAGTTACAAATGCTGTGCCAACGTTATTCTTAAGCTATCCTGTAATTTTACTATATACCTAGTTTTAATTTTTAATAATGTTAGAATATTAATGACATGTTCATAGTGGTACTTTTATTCATTGAACGAAACTTATTTATCGATATTTTCGTGCTTTGCCACGTTCCTTCCCACACTTTCCCCTTCGTGTGTTTGAATAGAACGTAAACAGATAATTTTGGGTGTGTTGCGTGAATTGTCAATTTGTGTGTCGTATTACTCGCGTGTGCGTTTATAAGAATGCAAAAACTTTTTGCTTATGTGTGCTGCCCGTAAATGTAGTAGTAACCTCGCCCCCCGCAAAAAATGCCAGAAAATAATGTACGGGAAGCTGACTGAAGCCAGTCTTGTTTCCTCCGAGCAATTAGACTCATTTTGATTTACAGTGTGATTTGTAATAACAATTAGGTAAATTGTTGCTGGCTTGCTGGTGCCTAAGCTGTTGTCATTTTTTTAGTCACGCATTATTTGCTGCTGTGCGATCGTGCGTATGAAAATTAAATTATTCGTTGCAATAATATAAATATTGAATACAAATAACAAATGTACAGATCAATGAACTTTTAAATACGCCAGAAAATTATATTGATTAGGTATTTAGTTTTAAATTATTTAAATGACTGCCTAATATTCTGACAATCCTAAGCCTGAAAAAGTATAAAGGAAAGCCTGAAAAAGTATTAAGAATAACTAATCTAGCTATAATAACAATAACAATAACAATCGTACTCAACAACATTTGTCAAAACAGCAATATAACAGACAACAGTTTACAATAACAGTTATAGTAAAATAACACAACAGTGTTATTCATTATTACAAAACAGTCGTTATTGCCATCAATGCCAGCAGTCAAGTGCGAATATAAGTTTCATATATTGAAGTCTCAGGTCTATTAATAATATTGTAATAATAAGTTTAGGGTAAGTGTGCAAGTGATTTCAGCCAATATGTCAGTTATTTTGTTTGAAAACTGCTCGCAAACCAGTGCAGCAACTGCGTCGGTTTGATTGACTGCTTTAAGATCAAGTTGCCACACTAGAAACACACTAGCGGCACGAGTAGACAATTACATCTTAAATCAAAATAAATGCATATATCAGAAAAACGCTAAAAAAAATACTCGGTCGGGACCGGGGCTGGATGGCCTTAACTATTCAGTAAAGATTTCAATATTGTAGGTTGATACGAAGTTATTAACATTCACTTGAAATATTCGATTAGATCGGATAGTACTCGGTGACTTAAACCTTTCTATTTTCTCATGGGATCAAGATATATTGAATCATTTCAAGCACAATTTCAACATATATTTACAATAGGACAACATATTTTGTAGCTGAAATCGACCAATTCTTCTGACATGTAAATATAAGTGTGAGTTATTTAACGGACCAACTTATTGGTATAATATACATTAACGTAATATAATAAATCTATGTATAGTATAAATGGACATTTGTCTAATGGATTTTCTACACAATGGGCCAACATGCTGGCCAACTTAGAAGAGCGTGTGGCTGGTGTAGTGATGTCGCGTAATGGCGGTAGGACGACCACGGCGTCGGTACCGTTCACGTTCTTGCCTTGTTTATTTATTAACGAATTCTTATAAGTAACAATTACGTGATTTCGTGTGTATTATATATTTTAGAACTATATTGTGAAAAATGTAATATGGATGATGAAGATCTTCTTGTGACCTATCACAAGAAGGAGCCATACAATAACACAAATTGCAATGGGTCGTTTTGATTAGCCGAGTGCAATATTTTTACTTATTATTTTATATTTGAAATAAGAATTGTTTATTAGTACTCAAGTTGTGTAAATTACAAAACAAAAACTAAACGAACTAAGGAAGTATACTCTATTTACTCTCTATCTCTATTTACTCTGTCATAATCTCATTTTGTTGCCATAATAAACTACTCACCAACTGCTGCTAACTCATCTTTTAATTTGTAAGGATCTTTAGATTCATTATCGCTAGAATCCGAACTGTCTTGTTCGATGCCTTTCAGAGTATTCATCGTAGTATTGCCTGAAATAACATTGACCACAAATAATCAGGGGGTTGAACTTTACGGCAATTTTTCTGATTGTATCTGAAGATTTGCAATCGATTGTTTGATTCTGAAATCCTAGTATATTGGAGAGTTTGAGTGCTGTTTATCAAATATAAATAATAAAATTAGCTATATTATTTGTTGTAATAATTAGTAACATTTTGCATAAACAGTAAAATTATTAAAATGGACTTTATTTGTACCTAGCATATACTGCTTCAATGAATTTAAATTGTTTAATACTCAAAACGCCAAATGACAGCCTTAAAGAGACATTAAAATATACTAGGAGAAATGTTTATTCATAACACTCTTTCGATATTATTTCTATTACACGAACTGTTTTAATGTAGACATTAAGATAATTTTTTAACTAATTTATATATACAGGGTTACAGGAAATGTCGTGCTAGATCCGTTAAAGGCGTAGAGTGCCCTGTTCCTGTAACCCTGTATATTGAGAAGAGGTACGAAATTTGTATAATATCTATAATACCAAATGCAAGGGGCTATACTAAACATTTATTATGGGTTACAGAGACCATCTCTTCTGAATTTTAATAACCCTTACTCACAACAGGGAAAATCGGCCCCGATATCACAATAGTTGCAAATAAATAACACCGGAGAGGAAATGATTCCAACATCAACTAGACGTACTTATATGAAATGTGTCAATTAAATTTACTTACCAGTATTTTGCTTTTCATGTGCAAGTAGTACCGACATAATATCATCATTCTTTTCCTTTCCGACACTCTTTGCATTGCTTGCATTGGTAGCAGCTTTTTCTAAAGCCATATCCGTAGAATGTACGCTGTCGTTCTAGAAAAGCGACAAAGTTAACTTTAAAAATTTTCAAAAGAAATTAGTTATCGACGTGGGTATAAGGTAAATGAAGGTATTTAGGGGAGTGGAGTTCTCCCAGATAGTCTTTGCCTAAGGATAAAAGATTAAAATTGGTTAGTAGGACTCCGCATAAAATGAGAAAGAAACACGTACTGGATTGTTTTTATGACTATATTGACGAACAAGCACAATGTCTACACGCGTGTTACAGTTGCTTAAGGTACAAACGATTCCTGTAAGTTTCGCAGTAAATCTGAAATCCTCACAAAACTACAGTACCTACACGTTAGCAACATTTGACATCCTTACTAGCCCTTACTAACATTATAAATCGGGAAAGTGAGTTTGTTTGTTTGTTCCGCTTTCACGCTGTAACTACTGAACCAATTGCTTTGAAATTTTGCAGAAGTAAAGATAAAAGTCCGGATTAAATAATAGGCTACTTTTTATCCCGGAAAAATCGTCAGATCCCACGGGATGCGCAATAAAGGCTTCGCTCAAAAACTACTGCACAGATTTTAATGCGTTTTTCATCAATAGATAGAGTGATTCTTGAGCAAGGTTTTGCGGTATTTTTTATCTTGGAAAAACGGATAGTCCCACGGGAAGCGCGATAAAACCTTATAAACCGACTTCCGCGCATATGTAGCCGTGGGCAAAAGCTATGCACCTTAACCCTCTATAGACCCAATCCTGAAATCCACGCGGGCGAAGCCGCGGGCAGAAAGCTAGTAAGATATAAAGTACTTATTACCCTGCCTATGTTACCGTTATACCGGAACGCAGCAATGCGAACACTGCTATCTTGCGGCAGAAATAGTTACGACGGAGAGCACTTGTAACAAGTAAATACTTGGTATAAGGTAACCAACACTAAAGAATAATATTTTTACAGCGAGAGCGCTATGAATATTTGCTGGAGAGAGGGATTAAAGTGTAGAATATAGGCCAAAGTAGCTTAAAAGTAAAAACAGATATTTCGCGCCAAAACATAACTCCTACTACCTCCCACTCATTATGATTGGTCAATAATCAAAGATCATGATTGGTTTATAGCTTTAAGAAAAATGTATATATAGCATGTAAGGAAATATTATATTCATTCTCTCTGATCACATTCAGATCGTGTTTTATTACTGCAACCTAACAGTAAAATAAAATGCCAAACTCGTCAACAGAGTAATAAGTACAGTATAAATAAAGTACAATTATTAGTTGGTTTTTCCAATAGATTTAGTGTAAATACTTTTATATCAGTATACGTTATTTATATCAGTATTATATCTTTGTTTTTGTATATATACTTTATATAAGTATAATTATATTTATTTGAAAGTATTTTAATGATTTATTCGTACTCGCTTGACACTTTGTGTATTCTATCGTGACAACGATAGTTATAGCCTCATGCGGCTCTTTTTTTACTATTATTTTTATTTTGGCTCATTAATTTTATCTGCTCATTTCAAAACTCCACTCACTCAAAATTGGTGATAGCTGAAAATCAGTTATTTGCCAAAATTAGGCAAATATTTAGCTGAGCCTTGACCTTTTGCTTTCTGCAGCATACATATATTTATAGTGTTTGATTGTACTTTTGTTTTTTTCTTAATTATTACCATTTGTTTTATTAGATATTTATGTGTATTTTGCAGAATTTAATAAACGTTTTATCTATCTATCTACTGATACCTGGTCGTTGGCAATGATTGTGCTCTCGACCATCCAAACTGGGCGTTCTTTACGCGCAGCGGCGGCGTCGGCGGCGGAGTCGGACTCTCCTATAGTCACGTCCACCCGCGTCTCCTCGACGGCCAGTCCCTGGTTGCGCGTAGCTTCGCCCGACCATTGTTCGCCGCCTGGCCGCGCCATAGGTTGTTTCATTGTCAACCTATGGCATTCATTACAGGTATGGGTATTTCATTCTAATTTAATATCCAATAACAAAACAAGTTAATCATAAATAATGATAAACTAACTGCAGAGTTGATAATATGCTCAATGTTTATCGGTGGGTGTTTCACTGTCTGTTTCTTTTTTATATATATATATATATATATATACATATATTTGACTACGACAAATTAAGTGCATTGTTTTTTTGGCATTCTATGCATGTTTATTTCACCATAGCGTCTTAACTTCTACCGATTGTATTGTATATATTCATAATAATGGTTCATTTATTTTGATTGAATGATTCATAATAATTAAAATTTTTAAAGTTGTGTGACTTATGTAAAAAAGGACCAGAAAAGAAGGAATAAAAAAAAATTAATCAAGTAAAATTTTAAATAACTATTTACCCTCTGATCGTGTTAATATCGACTGGTTCAGGTTCCAAAATTTCTGGAGCTAGTTTTATTCCTTCAACTTCTCGAAGAAGTATATACAACGTTTCCAGCTGTTCGTTAAACTTTGCTAACAGTAATCTAGAATCCTTTTTAGGTAGAGCCGATTGGTCTTCTTCTACTACTTGATTGCAAAACGTACATCGAAATTCTTGAGTCATCATATCATATAATTGATCAGCCTGAAATATATTTTTAAAATTGGAATTATATGTTAATGGAATTATATGTTAATGAACTAATTGTTATCAAATAAAATTGAAAAACCTCACTTCTAAATCAGTAAATGTTTTACTACAAGAAGGGCATTTAAAACTGGCACGGCTGGTGGCATCACGCTCTTCTGTCTCCATGCGCTTGCGCATCAAATCTAATTTGTACTTCACTACGTTAACAAATGTTTTGTAATTGATAAAATAGTAATTAACTTTTTGCGCTTTCCCATCTGGACCTGAAAATTACAAAACAATGAATAATTGGTCCTACCACGACTATAACAACGGTCAATGCGTCTCCAACCACTTCACAAATTCTTAAAATAATATATTTAATGTAACGGTAATTAAGTGTTTATACCTGTCTCCATTTTTAACCGAACTTGTATAAATTTATCGTTTTTGAGAGTGGCTATTCTAGCTCTAAGCATTTTTCTTTCAAATTTCAGTAATTCACAGATATCATCCTCCTTCATGCCTGAAACCACCAAGTATATTATCTATTAAACCACTTCAAAAATTTTATCCACGTAATAGGTAATGAAAATGTGGTACCTACATGGATTTCTTACAAGCATGTCTACAATAAGGGCGTCTTCAATAGTATAGAAACCTCTGACGACGAGTCGGGCCAGTTGCTTCAAACTACTGGGGACCTCAGTCACCAGTCGTTCCTCCGTCATATTGACGCAAAAATCACTAAAATAGACAAATATATTACAGGTGTTAAAGAATTAATAAGCACAGTCTATGCATTGTGTACATACAAATTATTGAAAATAATTGTTATTGTTATTAAAAAAAAAAGTAATTATGAAAACAGGCATTGTTAAGCTTTCAACGCAGGTATTTACTGTAGAAACAAACGCATGTGTAAGGCTATTTCATTATAGGATTTAGTAAAAAGCCGGCCTAAAAAGTGACTTGTGTACGGTACCATTTTACGTACTGCTTTAATTCATTGTTAAAGTATAGGAATGGATCTACAAAGACATGCGTTTGACAGTTAACAATTTCTTAATAATTGGTATATAATTAAGTAATATAGTACATATAATAATTACCTTTATTTTCACTCAATAATATTATAAAAATAGGTGCATAGCTAGAACTAATATAGACGTGTTATTTTGTTTTTATATAAATTTGAATACAATTATGTGTTTTTGAATATGTATGCATGTTTAAGTTGGTACTTATATCAGTTTATAACGGCTTCAGAAAAAATATTCATTAGTTTCCGAGCTATATTTAAAGTCACTTTTTTGTCATAATAAAAGCATTACTGGGCGTCGTGCACTTAGGCCTAAAACATACACAAGCGATGTAAGGCAGCAGGCTTGGGCAAGCGCAGGCGTGGCGCAGGTGTGTGCCGCTTCAAAACGATTTCATACAAAATGTATGCAGGCGACGTTTTTGAATTATACTGAAGCGACACGGCGCAGACACGCCGTTTCGTTGCCTGCGCCACGTCGTCGCTAGCCGGTTCTCGGGAGTCACAAGTATTCTATGGGAGTCACGCAAGAAGCACGTCGCTTGTGATCTTATCGCACCAAAATGCCGCATCTGAACGTTTCGTGCCTCCCGTCAACACCACCAACTGTGAGCCAGTCTCAAGGCAACACTAGTCACTACCGGCAGAGGATACGTAGACCGCGACATGTCCTTAGCGACCCCCCTAACCAACTCACGCAGGAACTTCTAGACCTGTAAGCGGCGGCGTCTGAGCCGTCGCCCCCCCCTTGTCAACCCCTAAACGGCAGCCTTCTGCTTAGCCATGATTAGGTTCTTGTCAATATTGGCCGGTCCCACTTTGGAGATTCGTGCCTTCTTCTAGCGCATATGCCCTCACCATGGGGCAGCGCTAACCGTGCCTCTCCTGAGGTGCGGCCCTCTCGTCAATAAAGCCAGTAGGGTCAATAGGACCAAAGGTTAGGCTGAGTTTAGTCGGTAGATCTGTGTAGTCGAGCCGTCTCGACAATACCAGGAGTCCGACATAATCAACGCATCCCTGCTTGCCTGTTGCGTTGGTATCCATGATGGATTCTCAGCCTCCTCTCCTGAGGAAAAAAAAAAGTTTCTTGCCTGTTCCACGCCTCTTATAATATAATTCAAATCGTATCTGTCCCAAACCTGCGCTGCGCCTGCCCCGTGCATTCGCCTTACGTCGCTTGTGTGTGTTTTGGGCCTTAGACGGACATTAAATCCAAACTGTGAGACTAGCAATTAATTATATAAATGGTCATAAAAAATTAATTTCTATTACAGTTGATGTATACTGTTTATCACTTATGACAAAAAAAAATGACATTAGACTTAAAGGTAAATTAAGATTAATGATCTACTTTGCAACTGTTCGACTATCTTATGCGGTTTATTTGTGACTTAATTATATTATTATCGCTTATGTCACGTGGTTTTATAAAACACGGTCCTTTATAAGGCGTGCGCGGGGATACAGATCCAACGCTTAGAGGCCATTTAAGCGAAATTTAATGAAAGTGTGCGTGAAGTGTAGCAACTGGGTCCAATGTCTGTCTCCATCATGATATTATTATTACCCGCTTATAATAATAATAATAAATAATAATAAATATTTGTTACACTTACACCAATTAGCCTAGCCCAAACTAAGCTCTATAAGGCTTGTGCAATGGGATCTAGGGTAACGGATAGACATACATATATATAAATAATTTTTATTTAAATATATATCAACAACCATGACTAAGGTACAAATGCTCGCATTCATCACACAAACATCTGCCCCCACCGGGATTCGAACCCGGGACCTCAGAGATGGCGACACCTTGAAACCGGTGTATTATCCACTCGACTATGGAGGTCGTCATAATATTATTATTTATATATTTAATTAATAATCTTTAAGTTTTTTACAATATAGATATATAAAATTAACATAAATATTATTAAAATACTTAAACCTAGTGCCGCCGGTAGAGAAGCAAAGCCCAAACAAACCGGTGGTTAGGGCTACAGACAAAGAAATCTTCGGACAATACGTGCCGTGTCGAGAATCACTGCTTTTTGTATCCGGCCCTTAATCCATCCGTCAAGCGAGAGCCTCTTAAGATGTTGATCGAGACTTTTTGCTATCAAGCCATTCGCCGACACAACTATCGGAAACATGATTGTCGAATCAACATCCCACATGGCGGTTACCTCGAATGCCAAGTCAAGGTACTTACTGGCTTTGTTCTTCTCGGCTTTTATGAGGTTCTCGTCATGAGGGATGGTAATATCGACGAGCATTGCACGGCGTTGGGAGCGTTTTTATAAATATAAAAATCAAGTAATAATGTTACGAAAGAGATAGTATTTTATAATGTCTGTTACCTTCACTATAATCATCAACATGAACGTAGGTATGTTTTATAGTTTG
This sequence comes from Scirpophaga incertulas, assembly GCA_036419045.1. Classification (NCBI taxonomy): domain Eukaryota; kingdom Metazoa; phylum Arthropoda; class Insecta; order Lepidoptera; family Crambidae; genus Scirpophaga; species Scirpophaga incertulas. The sequence continues at coordinate 15,092,464 of CM071639.1, read as the reverse complement.
AACATTTTATGAACTTCTTTTGAATGTTTTACATTTTATATAAAGGTGACCAAATTACACTGGTATATTTGAAAATGCTTCGAACAAATGCATTGTTTAGACTTCAAGCAGAGGTTTCTCAAAAGCCGACTTGACATGATCGTTTCAGAAACCTTAAGCCTTATTATGTTTTGTCAACTATTAAAAATTCATAAAAAATTTGGAGTCAACATTAATTCCCAAATCTTCAATGTTCGTGACTATTTCTACAGAAATTTTGTATGGTGTACATAAATAGGACATAGACTTTACGGCATCAAAAAGAAATAATCTTGCGCTTGTTAATATTATTATGCGCTTGTATATATTGACGGATATTTCATTCAAAACGTAATATTTCCTTAAGTGAACTAGATCTTGCTGCAGTTTTATACATTCTTCAGTAGTGTTTACGCTTAAAAAGATTCTAATATCATCTGAGTAAATTTGATACGCAGAGTTAAGAAAGTAAGTGTACACATCATATAGATAAGTAGTGTTTAATAAAGAACCCAGATGAGAGCGTTGTGGGACACCTAACGGTATTTAAATTAGATTGAACCTGAAGTCTCATATTATCACTGCTTGCGAACTATTTTTCAGATATGATGTTATCCACCGCAACATGTCTCTACAAATTCCAATGTGTTATAGTTTATGTAAAACATTGATATGATCCATGCGGTCAAAGCTTTTTAGAAATCCGCGTACATCTAATCAATCTGCTTTCTTTTTTCCATTTCAATTAGTAGAAAATTAGTCGACGAAGATGTGACTGAACAACTCGGCTACCTCAACAGTCACCTACTCTTGAGGAAACCTAGTTGTTCAGCTAGATTAACACAAGATATAAATTAGTAAAAGTAATTATAAACATTTTTTTTTTTAATATTTAAGATTGATATACAGGATTACTGGTAAGTCGACCCACATCCTTCGTGAGGTGATAGTTTTGGTCAAAACAAACAATTTTCAGCCCATATTGCCTTATCCAAAAGTTATCTGGTTTCAAGATATTTGATATTTTAGTTTTTTTTACTAAAGGTCACTGATGCTTAGGTTATGGCTATTTTATTTATTACCAGCTTTAAGGCTAGAATTTTTTATTGATTTTGTATTAAAGACATTCAGAATAAACTATTAATAAAATAAAACAAAGTTTTAGACCCTAGAACTAAAATTTACATTGTTTTTTTCCTTCTTTTCGTTTTCTCCTTCTGCAATGTGAGCTGAAAATTGTTTGTTTTGACCAAAACTATCACCTCACGACAGATGTGGGTCGACTTACCAGTAATCCTGTATACAATTGTCATTGTAATTGTCCACATTCGTTCTAAGACTTGCGTGTATTGGAATGATATAAGCTTGTTTTAAAAGTTTTGCAAAAATGAAGTCTTTAAACATTTATTAAATATAAATAGTCTAAGTCTGAACCAGTTCAGATGCTTTTGATCAGATTGCTGCAGATCAGAGCTTTGAATGTTATCTGTTCCTGAGCCTTTGGACTCATTTAGTTATGCCTTTAAGATTTTATGTTTGGCGAATTGCAAGGAACAAATTGAGTAATCATTATCAATAACTGGAGAAGCTAGCTAGAAGTAGGAGTATACTTATTTTGAAATACAGAAAATCTGGCGCCATTATGTTACTTGTCTTTAAATGCATATTTCCGATGTGATTCTATGAGTCCCTAACTGCTTGGGATGTTGACAATAAATTTTTGAATATTTAAAATATATCTACGATAGCAAACATTCTGCTCGTATGGATTGCTAAATCGTTTCCATTTACAGTGAGCTTTGAGAATGCATGATAAATTGCTTGTGATTCGAAGGTAGAACCAGAAAGAGATCGATCGGTATCAGTTCTCAAAGACTTATTGTAAAAGAATATAACAATAATAACTTATTGTAATATTGTGAAGAGAATGCAATAAGTACTAAGGCGATTGACAGAAATGGAATTAATCTATTTATAATAGTTAAGTTTTAGGGGCATTGAGCGCTCAAGCAGCCGAAGTGCGGCAAGTGCTGTTGTTATGATGCAACAACCATAGCCTTTTTACTGCAAAATTGATTAACTATTAATTAAAGAAAAGATTTTATTTCTCTTCTTTTGTATTTTTTTATATTTCTTTATAATTTATAGGACTGCAGTTAAAAATAATAGAATTAATAAAGTAAAAATGTTAACTATACAAATTTACAATAATAAGCTAGACAAAAGCAAGGAAAACAAAGCAAAAGTTTTATAAATCATTTTATTTTTCTTACAATACATAACAATTAAAATAAAAAAGAAATTTATAATCATATACACACAAATAGGCTATATAAATATGACTTTCAAAATCATATTAAAAGAAAGTACACTTTATTACAAAGCTAAGTTTTGAGTTACAAAATATATATTATCATGTATATTTTTACAAGAACTTTAATTTTGGCAGTTTGATTTGTTTCTCAGATAAGACATTTCTCGAAAGTGTCGATAAAGTATAGGTATTGTTTACACTAATATTTATTCATTTCAAAATTAAATGCACATTAATTTATACTTCAATGTTAAGCCCCCGAAGTTCAAGAAGTTTCCTAAATATTTTTTATTAGATTAAAAATAGTTCATAATCTTAAAAAAAATTATATAGATATAAATAAATGATAAAATCTTATGAGGAAATTAAATATCACATAATTGAAGACATACAAAATTGCAACCTATTGATGGACTAATTCACTAAACTATTTTTAAGATTAATATAAATCAGTCTTTACAAACAGTTATGTTTAATACTTATGCAATAATGGCATGTTGGTAGGTATTTGTTTTTGAATTTTGCCTAAAATTGTGTTTTAGTTACTGGCAATATTATAAAGTAATTCACATATACATTATATAAAAAAATAAGAAATCACTGCATGTTAGATGAATATATAGTCATTCATAATTAATGAAATTAAAATAAGAATCAATATTAGTAATATTTTTGAAATTAGCTACTAATAAATAGAAATTGACTTCAAAATATCTTAAGTACAAATTGAAAATGATTTATTAATAATTAACAGGAACACAATAAATTACATAGATTCTTAATAAGCTGCTTTAAACAGTATAACTAACAGATAAGAAAACAGTTTAATTTTGGCAACAAATTATTTGAATAGAAGTTTCAATTAAGTGGCATGTTTTTGAGGCAAGAATTTCATTTTACCAAAAATAAATATACAGTATTTTTATTCTTACATTCTAGAAAATCTATTTACAAATATTTATCATTCATGAGTATGGGATCTTTCTAGTAATAATTGAATATTATCCAATGTCTGATAAATCACTCTAAAGTTTGGGCGGTCACTTGGATGATGATTCCAGCACTGCTTCATTAAATCATAAACACATCTAGGTGTGTTGTCAGGGCAAGCAAGGACATTACCATCTTTAAGAAATCTTACCACTTCCTCATGTGTCATACCAAAATATGGTTGCAAAGCAAAAGAGAAAATTTCCCAAAGACATACACCATACGCCCATACATCAGACTCTAATGTGTATTTATTGTAAAGTATACTTTCTAATGGCATCCATCTAACTGGTATAGCATCATGTTCATCACCTTTGTAATAATCTTGCAAATATATCTTGTGGGACAACCCAAAATCTGCAATTTTTACAACCATATCATCATTTATTAAACAATTTCTAGTAGCTAAGTCACGATGCACAAATTTTCTGTCTGATAAATAAACCATTCCAGAAGCTATTTGTCTTGCAATATGTAACAAATCTAAATGATGAAGTGGTGTTGCAAGTAATCTTAAGTCTTCTCTATTTTCAACAGTTGGTTGATAGTTAGTGGCGGTACTGCATGCTCTGAGGTATTCATTCAAGTCCCCTTTACCCATATATTCAAATAATAAGCACATAGGCCTCCCTATAGCACAAACACCTAATAATTTTACAATATTTGGGTGGTCAAAATCAGCTAATAAACATGCTTCTCTTTCAAAATCCAGTTGAAGATCATGAGAAGCTTCATCTTTAAGCATTTTGACAGCAACCAAAGTAAATTCTTCATCTGGCACAAGTCCAGGTGCTTTTGCTTGAAATACTCGTCCAAATGCGCCTTGTCCTAAGTCCCGAATATAGATTATATTATTTCTTGGGAACTCAAGTTTTTCAAGTTTGGGATTTAATTGCGCTCCTGTAGTGTGATAAGCTAAGTTACTTGGAAGTTTATCTAAATCAATATCCATATTATCGGCATTCCTACGGTTACTTATATTGCATTTAGAATAGTGATTCTTTAAAAAGTATTGACATAGCAAAGCTACTGATGCAATAAACAAAATGCAAACAAGTCCACCAATAGAGAGCATCAATACAAAAAACGGAGTAAAATAATTTTCCATAATGATTATTGGTCCATTATTATTGTCAGATTCGTCAGTTGAATTGGCACACATTGGTATGTCACAATGCTCCCATCTGACATTAGGATCTACAGTATAACACCATGGTTTACTTTCTTCTCCACCAGCATTTCTACAATAATTAGTAGAGTTTTGAACTTCAGGAAAAACTAAGGGTGGTCTAGTATGTTGATGAGGCGATTGCGATTCCCATGCTTGACAGGCTAGCCCAGTCTCTGTCACATTCAAAGTTCCTTGATAATACCTGCCATTTCCTTTAACACAGTTTGTAGTTACTTCACTAAAATCCATTTCAGTGATTCCAGTATTGTGGCAAGTTACTTGTGTACCTTTTCCAGCAAATTTTGGTAGGTTCTCACATTCTGGAAACCTGAAATGGCCTCTTGATTCAAAAAACACACCACGACGTTTTTGTTCTTCAATAACGATCCAGTCATTGTAACAAAATTGCATTTTGACTGCCATACAGTCTTCATAACATAAAGGTAATGCAAAGTAGCCTACCCCGTCTTTATCGATGCATTTTGGAAAGGCATAGGCACAAAGCAATTTCTCTGCTCTGCTTTTACACGGTTCTTTGAGAGTGGATATCAGTTCTTTCCACAAACCTGCAGTGATCTTTTCATTATCAAGTCCTCCTGTGTGATTATACCAAACATATCCTGTTGAGTATGTTTTGCATATTTGCCCATTATAAGGACCACAATAAAGGTATACTGACTTGACGAAAAGAAGAGCTGTAAATACTCTAAAATGGATGTCCATTGTTTTAATTTATGACCCTTTTGGATTCGATGTAAGATATATATCGTTGCATTTTACTGTAATATAAAATTAACAAAGATATACTAATATACACGAAACTGTATGTACAATGGCGAACACATTATTTTATTATTGATTTTACTTTCCAAATTCCGAAGTACAAGCAATGATGTGCGAGTTGAAATGAAAAGATGCGTTCACGTTATTTGTAGATTTCTATTCAGCGGAATCGATAAATTACAATATATTTTATATAAATAGAAATAAATAACTCCATGTCTTCTAAATAAACAAGTTTAAATAGCAATTTCATATCTACTGTTTTGTATCCTAAGAGATTTAATAAACAATTTAGAACTTTACTAAAACTCTAACAAATAATCTTGAACGAAGTGACAATATTAGCCGTGTATTTTCTTACAGTTGGTATACTAGAAATGTCAATTGTCAAAATAAAACTTACGGTTTTGTCGCCGACTGAAAATTATGGCTGCAATCGAAAAAGTGAAAGTTGTTGTTCTTGGTGATTCAGGTAATTTTTATGATTATTGATTAATTATTGCACCTTTAATAAAATTTACTGTATCAAACAACAAAAGCTCAAAAACACTGTTTTCCAAGTTCTCGCCCATTCTTAGCTGCCAACTTGACGCAGCCATGACACTTTTATAAAGAACTGCCAATATAAGGATATAAACAAACGCAAAATCGCAAATTGTTTCCCGCCCATCATTTAAAACTGCAAACCGGTTGCATTGCAAGCAGTTGTTCGCTTCTTTCGTCATACGTCATAGATAATAGTAATATAATTACTAGGATATTTTTCTTTCGAGGTTTTCTAGAAATCGGGTGGAATTATTTTGCTAAATTAATATATTATTAATTCATTGATTTTGTCAAGTTATCTCAAAAGTAATGTGAAAACTACATTATGTTACCTAAATCTAATATGTGTGTGGTTTGTCGTTGACACAAATATCTAAAAGTTAAATAATGTTTGTTTGCATTTTGACGTTAATATATCAAAGTATTGATGTGAGTATTATCAAAGTAATTGTACGGGCTAACCCGCACATTTATAACTATGCATGTATACTGTAAGCGTATGTGTGCTGCACAAAATGTTAATGTATGCATTTACCTCAGTTGCTTGTATTGTGACATCAGTCTGCAAATTAAATGCTAATGACAACCACGAGCCTCTAATTAAACTCCTGCTTTCTCCACAACAAATTGACATCTTGACAATATACAATATATAAGTGAGACATCCTGATATCAGTGTACGTCCTTAGCATAGGCTCGTACAGTAATACTACATTCAGGAGTTGGATGTGGGGTGCAAATTACTTAATATTGCTGCATCAATTTTAAATATATTTGTACATATCTGTGAAGGCCAGGGGTTCTTCCAATGAAAAAGTGAGTATCAAGGTTTCATTCCATGAATCACACAATGAATTTAAAAATCAATAAGTCTTATTAAGTATAAAATGTAATTACTTTTTTTTTTTTTTTTTTATTGCTAAAGTTGACAAACAAGCAGGCTGCCCACCTGATGGTAAGTGGTAACAGTCGCCTATAGTACATGTGGTTCCCACGAGATTCGCAGCAAATCTGCAAACCTCATAAGAACCACAGTGTATGTTGCCAACTTGTGACATAAGATGTAAAGTCACAAGTACCCAGTAATTTCACTGCCTATCTTACCCTTCACGCCGGAACACAGCAAAGCGAACCCTGCTGTTTGGCGGCGGAAATAGGTAAGAAAAACTTACTGCTGTGTAACAAATGATTACTTCTAATAATAAAAACATAAATTTGTAAATTTCTCTAGAAGCCATAGAGAGTAACACATCGAGAGACTACAGTTGTTGTTTAGATTGTTCAAATAAAATTTTTCTCATCACAGAAGAGAGTAAAACCTGATTACTAGAATCGGAGTCTGATGTTATTTATTTTGAATCACTTTTTACAGGTGTTGGAAAAACATCATTAACCCACTTAATAGCCCATTGCAAGCCTATGCTATCACCAGGTTGGACAGTGGGTTGTTCTGTTGAGGTTAAATTACACAGATACAAAGAAGGCACCCAGGCTCAAAATACGTTCTTTGTGGAGTTTTGGGATGTCGGAGGCTCTAATGGTCACAGAAATACAAGAAATGTATTTTATCAGCCTACCCACGGTATGTTCTGAAAGCAGATAACAAGGTATATCTCTCTTATCTTAAGTCCTACATAAAATGAGAATATAATAATTGCTAAGTTTCCAAAAACAAAAAAAAAAAAGACACTAGCAAATCTGAACTGATAAATGTGCTGTGTAACTTTTAGGCTATTTAAAAAAATATTATATTATTTAATATCTATTTTACTTCAGGTATAATACTCGTCCATGATTTGACTAATAGAAAAAGTCAAGTAAATTTACAAAAGTGGCTATCGGAAATTTTAAATCAAGACAGTTCAAATCCCATCTTGCAACATGTAGAGGTAGATCCTGAACAATTTTTAGGCTCTACTCAGGTAATTATCTTTTACCTCTTAAGATTTTTTGTCATTTATCTATGTACATAAAACAATGTTGTGCTAGTTATACCACTGTTTTAAAACTCAAAGAAGACCGAAATAAATGATCACCTACTCCCGCCATGAATATGCGAGTGAGTATTTAAATTTAAAAAAATGCAGGAGAGAAGTCAGAAGAAATCTATTTATTTAAAGTCAGTTTAGGAGTGCCATCATCGGTCGAAGTCAGCAGATCCCATTAAAATTGTAGTAACTATACCTATCACAAATTTATCTGAACTGATGATGTCATAGCTCTTATCAAATTTATTTTTCTGCATTTAATAAAATTTTTGGAATTTGCAGGGTAAATTTACAGGGTAAACTATCATTGATGTCTCATACACCAATTGAATCAATCATTGCTTTTACTTATATCTGAATCTACTTTCCAGTCTTGACTGCTGGTTCAGATAAGTTTGGGGCACTGTATAAGGTGTACTATGTATATGTATACAGCTAGTAACATCATAAATGTAACTTTATAGATACCTATACTTGTAATTGGAACAAAATATGATTTGGCTGAAGAAAAGCAGAGGAAAAACCAGTACAGGAGACTAGCCAGTAGCATTGCAGAGCAGTGTGGCGCGGATGAAATATTTGTCAATTGTCATCACGCTAGGTGTGTACCTACTTAGTGATGTGCCGAGTCGACGTTTTGGTGGATCAAGTCGATTAGAGTCAGTTTATACGTTATTCGAATCAGAACTCGATTCCCTGGTTCGAGTCCAGTACTCGAATTCTATGTTTGGTTTTCGAATATTTCTAGACTCGAGTCCAGAAATTCTAGTCTGGAAATTCTAGTCCAGTCTAGAACTAAAGACCGATTTTAGAACAATAAGGAAAAATAGAAAGAGAAGTAATTACATTGTCAGCAATTATAAAATTTGGCGAGCCACCCAAAAGCAGCATTTAAATAATTTGGTCAGCATACAAAGATTTTGTTTGCAATAAAAAAAAACAGGCAGCAATTCTTGTTCCGCAACTAATTTTGATAATGGTCAAAAATTAAATCATACATAGGCAGCCAACAATAACATGAGTCTGCATAATAAACATTCAGTCCGCAAAATAACTACTTGAGCGGCAAGATTTCATGATTGAGCGGCAGAAAAACATGTCTATAAGCAGTATATTTGATTGGTATGTTAGGTTAGGTTAGTTAGGTTTTTTTTTTTTTTTTTTTTAAGTTTCCCCATAGAGTTGGTCAGGTTAGGTTAGGTTAGGTTAGGTTAGGTTTTTTTTTTTTTTAGTTTTCCCCATAGAGTTACACCACTCTACGGGGGATTACACTCTGAGTGCTTACCAAAATTTTATTAAACATGAGCAGCTGATTGCAGCTTATATAATTAATATGCTGTACAAAAATAATTACAGCCATCCAGAATGACATAAATTGCTGATTGATTTTGAAATGTTTGCTGACCATGAGTTGCTGACCAATTAGCTATTTCTGCTCACCGATTATATTTTTCTGCTCACAGAAATAACAATACTATGCTAACCATTTAATTGACACCCAAATAGAAAGGAGTTAGCTTCAAACAGCGTGTAGGTTAGGTTAAGCACAATGACACAAAAATAATAATACTGTAATTTTTATTAAAATATAAGCAACATTGAATCAAGGCATAGAGCATATGAGCTTATGTAAACAATTTGCAAGTACAAGCGAGTTAACCAAACTCGAATACTATCAGTATAAATAGAATAAAATTAGCGAGTACGAACCGATTCTTCCTGACTCGAGTGCCAGAATCGAGTCCGGCGTATTCGAATCAAAATAAATTGGTATTCGAGTAGGCGAGTCCAAAGCTGGAATCGAGTCTGACTCGAGTCAAACCGTACTCGACACATCGCTATACCTACTTTATTATTTTATTATTTTTTCCCTCGCACTACCAAGGTTATGTATGCACGTGTTTTGGTAGTTAGGGAAGCTGGTTTGGTTAGTTGCTTAATATGATTTTGATTAATATGATGAATTATATGACTCCATATTTGGTATACATCCAGTGGGTCGTTAATAAATTCTGGCTAACTCATTCGGCGAAGTCCTAGGATGTTAATATCACTGTAACTATATAGCAAGGAGGCCTGTTCGGTGAATGGGTCTTAACCCGATTCCGATTAGACTATTCTCAGGCATGAAGACATACAAATTCAACATACTTCCCACCATCAATAGTGTGATCAACGTTGTTGGCATATCCAAGAATCATCTTCATATACATATCTAACAGATTATATCAGTATAAAAAAGTATATAACTCTTTGTTCATATATATTTAATACATGTACACACACATGTTATAGCTATCATACTTAAGTATTTTACTTTACAGGTCTCTTGCTCCAGGTACAAGTAATTCAGTGAAACTTACCCGATTTTTTGATAAGGTAGGTGTATTTTAAAGTCAAAATTGTATTTTATGCCTAGTTATATTCATTACACTTTTGTTCATAATCTGTAATATCAGATAATTTTAGTGTACATTGCGTGGAGTCTGTCTTTTTAATAGATCGCTCATAATTGATAGCAATTAAATTTACTAAATGAATAGGTTAATATTAAACTGGGCTTTTATCCGCACTTAGTCTTTCAAATGGGCCATTGTGCGTAAATTAATAAGTAATGAATATACACAATATTTTTTATGGAAAAAATGTCTCCGTTTCCAAGTTATACATTACCTAGCAGTTACGAGGAGAGCGTATGAAAAATCGACGACAAGGATGTTCAAATAGAGGATTAGGAGACGAATTTTGAAACAATATAAAAGCAATTCGCATTCGAAATCGTGAGATTCGTATACGAATTACCGAATTCACTATTTCTGATCTTTCATTGCGTGCGTTGTGCAAAAAGTGGTTCAACCCACTCGTTTTTGATTTCTACTAGTAGAATATCCACCGCTGAAGTGACCTCGACAGTGACCCGTTTCATGTGTGAGTCATCGCTTGTTTTTTGTTGTGTTTTGAATTTTTCTGCGTGAAACGGAATTTAATTAAGAATTTGTTTTTAATGACAACACTGAATTCGAGTGATTCGAAAATCTAAAAAATTGTACATACATACATACATACATACACTCACGCCTTTTTCCCACGGGGGTAGGCAGAGATTACGTCCTTCCACTTGCTACGGTCCTTACATATCTCTTTCGCTTCATCTACTTTCATAACATTCCTCATACATGCTCGACGATTGCGGGTATTTCTTCTTAAAAAAATGTAAGCAGTAGAAAATAATTTCCCGCACGATTTGTATTCGTATTCGAATTTCAAATTCACGTCTAATGATTCAAAAATACGTCTAGGTCTTTTTCTATTTTATTGATTAAAAGTGACCAAGTTTTGACAATTTGTCTCAAAAAATGTCATTAGACGTAATGATATTATATCCAAAAAGAGGCACATTACACTAGCACATCGACTTATGTCGCTCAATTTCGGCAAATTTGTGTAATTTTATTTAGCTACATAACACTGGCGTGTGAGAGAAGTCCTCGTTATTTTCTCCGATACTATGTTCGGCTAGCGTAACACTTTCTCAGAATTCAGGGTTTTCATTAAAAACAAATTCATAATTACATTCCGTTCCACACAGAAAAATTAAAAATCACAACAACAAAAACAAAAATCCGGCGATGACCCACTCGTGAAACGGAATGTAAATTAAAAAATTGTCTGGCTGTTACTCAACTGCCAAAAACTTTTATTTTAAATAACATTTTTAAAAGATTTTCCATGTGACAGTTTAACGAGTATAAAAATATATATTTTGTAATATATATACTTTAATTAATAATTACTTTTTTTAGGTTATAGAAAGACGATATTATTCACGTGTAAGTCCTTTTCCGGACAAAAGAAGACAGATTCCATCATATATGATGAATACGTCCACTCCGAAAACGGGAAATCAACGGCCTCAGTACATGAGTCCACGATTTTACCACATGGATTAGCCGACAAGATAGGTGCATGGATATGTTTCGAGAAGTAATGTGTCATGAGCTTCTACAAGTATTCGATTTGATATTTTGGTACCTCATTCACAAGATGGCTTAACCCTTTTTAAAATATTTTTTACAGGGGGCACTACAAAAGTAATTTAATTCAAACTTATATCTTTTGAAATTGTATAACTTTAAAAAAAAAATATTAGAACGCAGTTTTTAGTAACAGTTCAGCTTTATACAATACGAAGTAGTTCCTAACTAAAAGATATTTTAAACATATTAGTTATTATACGCAATTTTTAGTATATGAATTTTCGTATTTTTAATTAGGGATTGCATAAACCAGATCCATAAAAAAATTGCAATATGCTTTAGTTTTATAAAAAAAAATACGAGTTTAATTTATTTGATACTCGTAATTTTTTATAAATCTTTAATCTTTGCCACTTTTTAAGTTATATGTACACAAATAGCTGGATTATATTAAGAAACTGCAATTTTCCATATATGAGTTAATAGCTCTATCATATAGCTGGTAATTTTCTACGCAATATTGTCATGTACAGACGTACCATATTTTGGAAAGAATTATGAAACTTTTAGTGGATCGCACCGTGGTGTTAACTTGTGTGTACCTGGAAATATATAATTTAGTTTCGGTTTATCGACGCGATCAGGCAATTCTCCTAGTTTTCATTGCTTATGAATGTCTTATTCTGAAAACTAAAACTAATGAATAAATAGCTTAGTATCTGTAGAGATTGCCATGTCATGAAAATATTGCTTTATTGAAATTACATATTTATTCAATATTTTTTTCTGAATCAACAAACGTATTTCATATTAAGTTACTTGCCTGTATAATGTATTCTGAAATTGTGAGGCAGTAGATAAATATATTATAATTTATATTACGTTCAACCGGCGTGGTTTAAATATAAACTATGAAAATGGAAAACCTGACTTCCTAAAATAATAACTTTAGCTATTTGAAGATAGTTGGAGCGATTCTGATATTATATATTCTTTAAACTTAAAATTAAAAAAACTAATTTTCATTTAGTTAGCAGTTGTTCTACTTGGGAGTTCCTCTGTGTGTTATAACCAGAAATTATGGAATTCACAAAAGAAGTGCAAGGCATAGGTATTCCTTGCACGGCTGACGGAAATTAGGGAATGGCTTTTAGAAGAAGAAAAATTCGCGATATTTTGTATAGTTTATGATAACCTGATACCTGTAAGCCTAGTACAGACATAAGCTCTGTTATAAATTACTAGCATTCCGCCGACGGCTTCGCCCGCCTTTTCGTCTGCGCGGACGGGCATTAAACAAACATTTCAAAAGTTAAAAATTTTACACACTCTCATACATACTTTCTAGTTTCTGGCCAGAAATTTTCATTTCAGTACATGATAAAAATAATATAGGAATACTCACACCTCCAAATTTTACCAAGAACAGATTTCAGGTGTTTGGAAACGCTCTCGCAATGCGCATAAATTACAAACGCAAATAGACTAACCGGGACTGGTTTATTTCAGCGAGTCTATAGTACTAAATGCTCAGACTTAGAAATAAGCAATTAAAGAGGTTTACGTGAAACACGATATGATTAAGAATAGATCGATCACTAGGATTGTAAGTTACCTGGAACCGACACAAATGAATGTAAATATTATTTGCAGAAGCAAGATAGACAACAGATTCAAAGAAACACTCAATAATATAAACACAAATGAGATAGGAGACATGATAACTATTAAGCTAAATGGTGCGTGAAGTCATTAAAAATAGTACAATGAAGAACGCCTGAATTCGTCTGGGCATGCTAGCGAGTATATCCCGGATACTTGCTTGCGGATTACGTTCCCACTCTGCAGTAATCACATCCTTCAGCTCTGATGGTCTGCGGAGTCGGTTATACTGATCTCACATGCCGTTTCAAAACGTCACAGACATGCTCTATGGGATTGAGGTCGGGACTTCGAGTTGGCCAATCCAAACGACGAATTCCGACCTCTTGCACATACGCTTTAACATCGCGAGATCGGTGGGCGCGAGTATTGTCGTCCATAAAAATCTCTTCACTTAAAGCGGCAAATGCGGGTTGTGCATGAGTAATTAGAACTTCCGTTATATATCGATGCCCAGTCAGTGAGCCGTTCTCAATGAGGACTAACTTTATACGATCCATTGAATTTATTCGTGCTAAAACCATAACAGAGCCCCCACCATAAGGTGTGATTTCTTCAAAACATGCCTCTGCAAAGCGTTCTCCTTGTCTTCTTAGTACTCGCCGACGTCGATCTTCACCGGCTCAATTCATATCCTGGCTTGATCGGAGAACAAAATCCTATTCCAATCTTCTTGATTCATGATTCACAATTTCTAGCGAACCTAAGCCGGGCTGCGGGCTGAGCGGTGACTGCGTATATATTGGCAGCGTGAAGCCTCCTCCTGACCATCCATAGAATAATATGCACATTTCTTACTTCTTGGAGGTTGTTCTTAAGATCCAAATACGAAGATTTGCGATTTCTCAATGCGCGACACACAAGAAAACGATCATCCCGTGGTTGGGTACATGGTTTTCTTCCAGAACTAGGCCTTCTTTCGACGGAACCAGTCTCCTGATATCACTGCCAGGTCCTTTGGACCATCGAGCGACTAAAATATAGCCTCCTAGCCACGAAGCATTGGCTACAAATCTCTTCAAGCAGCGCGAGAATTTTAGTAGCTTTTACCATTTTATCTACCATTTTTGATACAGCCAAACAGAAATAAATAAAGCTTTGAAAGAATTGCCAAGAATATGAAATTAATCGATAAAAATTGAATAAAAGTTATGAAAGTCGATGTTAACTTCTAGAACATCGCGCCAAAAATGTAACATAAAAAGGGGTTTTCTGTCAAAATGAGCATCAAATGAAAATTTGAATTTAGAACGTACTTTTTTAAATACTACGGGATTTTTTAAACCGGCCAGTAACGTGCACAAACGATTGACATCTTTTTTGTATTGTATCTTTTTAAAGATGAATGAAAATCAAAACCGCCCGTTTTTTTTTGCAAATGAGTGTATATTTTTGAAAATTTAACATCGTCGCCGGTCGTGATATCTGTTAGATTTCGCAGCACACGCGATGGATTAAGATTTTTGGTAACTTTTTCACACCTTGGGTTTGGAGTTTTAGTATGGATCCCAAAATTTTTGATAATTAAATATAGTACATGTTCAGCAGAAATAGTGTAACTTCCTGTAATATTTATATATATTTATAGACACTCCCTAACATTGAAAGATTTTTTTAAATCGGTAAAGTAGTTTCGGAGCCTATTCAATCCAAACAAAAAAACAATCAAATCTTTCCTCTTTATATAGAAGCGTAGATAAGATTAATCATTGTATCAGTAGATAAATAGGTTTAAAGAACTAGAAAACTTATGTCTGTGTTTTTCTTAATAAAAATAATTTCTTTTTTAATATATATTTTTTAAATAGTTTTGCTCGTAGTTATACTAAGTTCTTATTAAACTTTCCTGAATATTGACACATGCACGGCGATTGATATTTAGGTAGGCGAGTGACTACCCCACCTGATGTTAATTGGTAGCAAAGTCCAAACTTAAGAATAGCTGGTACAGCAGTAATGAACTGTTACGCCAGTCATACTTGTCTCGCCGGCTTGTAACTAAATTAAAATTAGTTTTTAAGTTTAAGCTTAGATAATTTAATATCAGAATCGCTCCCACTATGTGTTCAAATCGCAGAAGTTATAAAAGTATTATCAACATAATAATATAAAAATATACTTTATTTTAATAAATTTCATTGCTGTTTTAATATCTGATTGAACTTTTGTTGATATGTGTATGGCGACGAGGTAAAAAATCAGTTACTGTGTCTATTCAAGTTGGTAGCGGTGGAAGTCGCTGTCGTATCCTGCGGGATCACGTCACACCGCGCCCTGTGCGTGTGCGCAAGGTCCCAGCGGTTGAGGCGAGCTATAAGGCCCGTGCAGTGTGGAGCCGGCTTCGTGCGTGCCGATATTGAGTCCGTTCAGGAGACGAATTTTTGACACAATAGAAAACCAATTCGCAACCGAATTCACTATGTTTGAATTTTCATTTCGTGCGTTGTGCAACGAGTGGTTCAACCCAATCGTTTTTGATTTCTTCTAGTAGAGTATCCAACGCTGAAGTGACGTTGACAGTGGTCCGTTTCACGTGCGGGTCATCGCCGGATTTTTGTTTTTGTTGTTGTGTTTTTTAATTTTTCTGCGTGAAACGGAATCTAATTAAGAATTTGTTTTTAATGACAACACTGAATTTGAGTGATTCTAAAATCTATAAAATTGTAAGCAGTAGAAAGTAATTTCGCGCACGATTTGTGTTCGTATTCGAATTCCAAATTGACGTCTAACGATTCAAAAATACGTCTCCTGCAGCAGGTTGCGGTTGCTACGTGACTTCATCATGTCGATTTCACCAGACGAAGGCCAACCCCCGTACACGCTTGTGCCGGTTTCAGTCAAATACCTATAACAAATAAAATAAACGTAATTTTTTGACGCATAAAATGTTTTTATCACATCTACTGTGACGAGATTACATGTAAAGGACATTGTTCCGGCTCCATACATGTTCTGCCTAAGAACCGTTCGAATCGAAAGTGACTTATATAAACTCTTAAAATTATATGGAATCCTATGAAATAAGTTTTCACGAACGGACACTTCAGGAAACTAAAATAATTACGAAAAAATTTAAATAAAAAATAACCAACCTTGCGTGAAATATCAGAGTAGTAATATCAAAGTAATATTAATAATACTATGTACAGCTATATATATATGTTCTCTTCTAGAACTAGGAAAGGACTACTCTACTAGATACTAGGAAAAGAGATAGTACCTAGTCAAGTTTTTCCTAGTCCTATTCTTTATTACCTAGTCAAATTCTTTGACAATTATAATTTTACAAAATCCAGTCCTTTACACACATCCGAGTCTACCAAGTACCTACGCAATGTAATCGGAGTCCGTAATCAAGCCAAAGTTGTTAGAATGAAACGCATAGAAAATCATAAAAGAAACGATAGTAGCAAAGCAATCAAAAATTAAATGAAACGGACTCAGATAAGGTATGAAGTACAACAGTGTTGCCAATTACGAAAATTATAATACTTGAATGCCAAGCTAGAAATTCGCGATTTCGCTTAAAAAGTATATAATACTAGATTTTTTCTAGCTAGTCAATTTAGGTATTTAAATGAATAAAGTGTTATCAACTAATTTTAATAACCGACTTCAAAAAGGAGGAGGTTTTCAATTCGATCCGTATTTACCGAAATCGCGGAAACTTCCGAAACTGGCAGCACTGGCTGACGGAAAACATTTTATACGGCATCAATAATTGTGACCCAACTTTTTATTTGGAATTTATTTATTTAAAGTGTCCGTGGAATACTAAAATATGTTTCAAATAATATAAAAATTATAGTATAATTTATATTCACATCGGTTCTTAGGCCAAAATTGAACAATGTCCTTTGTGTAAATAATTATTATTATTAAAGAGCTAGTTTAATCCTTATAAACAGGTTCTGAAATAACTCTTCAATCCCTAGGGTCTAAAAGTGAATTGGATTCGGAATATGGATATTAAGGTTCTTCATGACTAGCAAGGAGTTCTATTGCAAATAAATTATTATTATTAAAGAGCTAGTTTAATCTTTATAAACAGGTTCTAAAATAACTCTTCAATCCCTAGGGTCTAAAACTGATTTGGATTTGGAATATGGCTATTAAGGTTTACTTCATGACTAGCAAGGAGTTCTATTGAATGTTTAATTACGAACCTTACTGTATGCTCGCACTACTCACATGTCAGTTTTTTGATTCATTGAAAGTACGACTATTTAAATAATATATACTCAATGCGGTCACGATTGCGTATAGGTACTTAGTCATAGTAATTTTCAGAACCTGGTTGCAGAAGCCGCGGGGTTGACACCACGACGATGACCTGCCATGGTTGGTCAATATTGCATTTGTTAATCTGTGTGCTGTTTGAACGAGCTGGATTCACAAGTGCACAAGCATACATAGCTAACTAATAAAAAAAAACACTTTTAATCTGTTTACCTGTTTACTAAAAAAAATGTTTACTTTGGCTAGTGACCATTTTTGATCATAAGAATATCTAACGAATCGATGATAAATATTAAAGTGCGGCTAATATTACAATACTATTAATCTGTGCTCTGTGATGTACCCTAAATTGAAAAAGTTGTGGTTTAAAACTATGCATTCACTATATACCAAAAAAAAACTGAAATTTTCACA
Organism: Scirpophaga incertulas; assembly: GCA_036419045.1. Taxonomy (NCBI): domain Eukaryota; kingdom Metazoa; phylum Arthropoda; class Insecta; order Lepidoptera; family Crambidae; genus Scirpophaga; species Scirpophaga incertulas. Next base: position 15,074,362 of record CM071639.1, on the reverse strand, counting down.
AGGAAGCGTTCTTGGTCCACTTTTGTTTTTATTATACATAAAAGATCTAGCCGACTGTATTGATGAAAAATGCATTCCATTTCCTAACAATACTACATTTTAGTTATAAATTAACATTTTTATGTACTTAGTAAAATAAAATTTATTAATTATTAAATGTTGAATATTATTGATATTCTAATTAAATATCAGCACGATAACAGAAGAATTAGATATTTCATTTCATTGAATAGTTATGTAACTGGAAAATTCATATCAACATGATAGCAAATTAAAGACATTTATGTCTGCTTGTACAAGAAATAAACAAACGCTATCTAAATAAGTAGCAATATCAGCCAATCATGGATGCGCATAATTATTACGCTGGTCTCGTACTATGGGGAAATTTCGTTGATATTGATGTTTTATTCAAAAAAAGTGTATAAGGGCGATATGTGACAAAACTTTTTCGATAGTTGTTAACCAAAATATAAAACATTACGATATGTTTATTCGTATAAAACACAGGTATGTTTAAAAGGTGCATCACCTCTCCCAAGGACAAAAAACAAAGTACAACAACAAATAAATAGTACATTATGGTACAAGTGTGTAATGTTGGTGAGGCGCATTGAGGCCCGAGCCGTCAGGCGAGGGTCTTAAGGAGCCGAGGACGGTAAATACAGAGGCAGAAAAGAATAAAGATTGTTTCCAAGAACTCTTATAACTATACGAATATTCAAGAAATTACTAGATGATCATACAAATGCCCCACTTGCACCACAAATATCAGAAGGTTGTGTGTTCAAATCACGTCGGGGTCACCACTTTACTAGTAAGCTGATATAATGAAACACGATGTGAATGTGATGAGATAGAGTCTCTCATGCGTCGTAATAGTTGTGACGGCTTTTGGTCGCCGAGTTCCATCTCTGACAACAGCTTTTGGAATTGCCGACTGTCAGATTTTTCATCATGATCAGACGCTTCTTGATAGCGGTGTACAGCTGCGGGCGGATTGTAGAGCAGGTCGGTAATTTGCTCGATGTCTTGCCTCTCGAGTTGCGCAATCACCATTTGGGCTAGTTAGGCTTGACTCCTCTTGCGATCGTGTGTCGCTGCTTCGAAACTGAAGAACCATAGCCTTGATCGGTCACGCCAGTAAGGTGGGATTCGCAGTGATAGCGATATGTTGGCGACTTCGGCAGATTGTGGAATGGCAGGATGTGCAGCGCTTTGTGATTCCTCCATTATTCAGGCTTCATCTTCAATGCTACGTCGGGGTTACCACTTTTTCTTAGATCTCCGTTTTTCTATGGCACTATGTGAGGAGGTGATGCCCAAGGGCTTTTGCATGGTCTGCATAGTCCTTGTTCCATCATGTTCTCAAATTCTTTTTTCACCTTTTCGTAGCGATGTGGTGGTATTGGTCGAGCGCGTGAATGGGTATCGATGTAATGTTGGACGTTGATATTGCTGTTCAGGTTCATTGCCGTTAGTCTTGTTATTCCGAGAAACTCAGCCAAGATGTCGTGGTAGGTTTTTCGATATCTATGCTGCGTACTGTGGGCACTGTTGTTACTAGGATGGGTGCATCGACTTTGAGGTTAGTAACGCTGTCGATAAGCTTCTTGGTTGAAGGTCGACGACGAGCTTATGATGCTTCAGGAAGTCGGCTCCAAGAATTGGTTTTGAGACATTGGCGACTATGAATTTCCACTTGTACGGTCGGCGTAGGTTTAAGTCTAGCTCTAGCGTTTTCTCGCCGTAGGTTGAAATTTCTGTATTGGTGGCGGCGAAAAGCTTGAAAGGTAGCGGACTTGAGCGGCAGCTTTTGCTTCGAGGTAGTACGGATATGTTTGCCCCTGTGTTTACCAGGAATGACAGTCCAGTTTTTCTGTCAGTGACGAAAAGACGGTAGGAAGATTCATGAACGCGGGTTCCGTCGTTGCCAATGTTCGTTTTAGTTTTCCGATATCTTGAAATTGCATGGAGCAGTGCATTTTCTGGCCTGAGCTCCGAATCTACGGTGGTAGTAACAGTGCGGTGATGCTGGTGACGGTGAAGACTGGCGAGATCGAGATTGTGAATATCATCATCGCCCCGTTTGCCCTGTCTTGCTTTGAAGTCTCCCGTGACAACGGGATAATAAGTTGTGGAAGTATGTATTGCCCAAGAAATATCCTCATACATTGTTACCTGTTGTGATGTGTAAGCCACCTTAATTGTTAATTATACTGTGTAAATGTACCTTAATAGATTTATATGGTCTTTATTGTATCTATGTTTGCCGTTCTCTTTGATCTGCCATCTGCATGCAAGCCGCAATTTTGTATTGTTGAAATTAATTATCGTAATAATGTCTATCTCGTGTTAAAGTGATTATGATATGGATAATCAATCTTTTGTACTTTTTGCTGTTACAAAAATATAGAAGATTTGACAAAGGTGTACCTATAATTTCATCGACAGCGCCCTGCAGCTCGACTCTGCTCGTCGAATTCCTTCATTACCTCGTCAGGACGGTTAGAGGTTGGGGCGTAAAATTGATTGATATTTAAGGAGCATTGTTTTGGTGAAGTATTGGGTACCTATTGACATACTTTCGAACTGTACAATGTTGTTCACTAGAGACTTGCGGACAAAGGACCGACAATGGGAGATAATGCCCACACGGTGCTTTTTCTATGGAATATTAAATTAATTCAATTCCCCAGAAGGGGGAGGCCTACCCACTAACCTCAGGGATGGGCTTCCTCAGGCATGTAGGGTGCCCCCGGGAACACCAAGCTACTTCCGGGAACCCCCAGCCTCCGCTCCCCCGCCGATACAGGGGAGCCCTCCTCGGGGGAGGCTACAATACTTTCCCCGATCTCCACCACCGACGACGCCCCCTGGCCATGGAAGGGGCGTGGTCCCTCCCGGGTCGCCGCATCCGTTGGCGCGATGTCCTCGCGCCCGCCAGCGACCCACGGGAACGGGGATAAACTATGGTTTATAAACTGATTGTACAAGGTCAGGAAAATGTATTATAACAGGTTGTAATAATGTATTATAACCTGGCAAAATCCAGTGTGAGGGATTTAAAGAATTTTTGAAAACAATATCTTAAAATGTTTATAAGACTACTCACCTTACAATTCTGCGTATTTTGAGTCTTGTAATACAAATTCGGAAGCATTACTAATAATATTATAGTTTGACGAATTGATACTTGCGTCTATTTTTCCAATCAATGGACAAAATGTGAGCACTCATGTGAAACTGAAACATAGCAGACAATATTCTATAATATTCACAAATGTTTTATCCTATTTACCTCCAATATTTTTAGTTTGTAATTTACTTATAGACTACGTAGGTAACAATATAATAATATATCAATTATAAGAGATTAAAATCCACTCTTATGTATGGTTTTCCAAGTATTTTGCTCAAGATTACTATACATACCTACAATAAGCGGTTACATGCGTATTTGTTTCAATTATATAATTGAAAATCAAATTTCTTTTTAATATCAAACTTCATACTTTAACCATTAATATTCGAGAAGTTGCAGAGAAGATTGTGCGAAAATGTTCGCAATTCGGATGTTCCTTTGTGCCTGTTCAGTTGATTTATGGTAGGCTTCCAATACATGGCACCTGATAATAATATTAATGTCTGAATCAGTTCGTACGGTTTTTAAATATTGGTTACTTTCCATGTTCATTCTCATTATACCTAAATTAAAAGTTCAATCCTTACCTACGTACAGAGAACCGAACAGTACTTAAGCTCTCACAAGAACATTAAAAACTGATAGAGTAAACTGATCGTAACACACTGATTAAAATAGACTTGAGAAAGATATATTCAAGTAACACATAAAATAAGATATTATTTTATGTGCAAAGTAATTCGAATGACAAAACACTAAGAGACAATATAAGATGACATGTTGACAACTCTAAATACAAAATTTAAACATTATAACAAAAACTATCATATTTTTTATAGATACAGTCATCACTATATCAATTTGAAGCCAAATAAATTCTCTACTCAATACAATATATTAATTTCTATGATTATTGTATTTATTTGCACATTGAGGCTTCAAAGAGAAAAGTGCGCCTACTTGACCCGCATGACTATAACTTTATCTTCTCTATAATGGTAGTGTTTCATTTTGTTACCTAATTGACTGTTTTATACTCCATAGCGTCTATATAATATATTCTTTGGCGTCTATATCCATAGCGTCTTTGGCTATAGATTGTCACGTCATCAATATCAACATTTTATCATGATGTATAAATTTAAGTGGGTCGTGAAATATTAAAATTCAGTAAATAAAATGGAAAAGTCAATAGATGCTTTATTACTTTAAATAAAATTCGCAGTTGCTGCGACAATGGAATAATGGTCAGTATTATTATAATATATTACAAGCCTTAATAATATATTAATTCTATCATATTCAGATATTTGTGTAATTTGTCGTAACCTACCTGATAGTAATAATACTCAACTCATCATGTTTATTATATTTCATATCTTACAACTTGACTTGTACAGTAGTAAATTGTGAGGAGGAAAAACAATTAGAGGTGTTATCTAATTGTATCTCCTGTCCATATTTGATATGTAAAAGTGGTTATCTACTATCATGCTATTAATCCTCTATAAAAGAGCCTATAACAATTAGCTTATTGCCAACATGAAAACACTCAATGATATGATCATTATATCATCCAAACGCGTGATATTATGAATTTCAAAAAAAGAACATTCTCATGCAATGACATTTTCACCACCAGATCGCAAAAATTTTGAAAAAAGAACAATAAATTGTAAACTAATTCGTAATTTCGGATTCTCGTCTTATCGTGTTATTTCCCGCCATTTTTTCACTTGAATATTGGAAATCGCAAACAAACAATTACTGTGTGCGTTGTTTACAAAAATGAGTGATTCTAGCTTTGATGACACACCACCAGATATTTCTAAAGTAGCAAAGAAAATTTCCAACAAATTGTTACCGGAAAAATCTAGGAAACAGTATGAAAAGGCATACACCGAGTTCATGAATTTGAGAATATTAAAAAGCAGTGGCTCATTTTCTGAAGATGTCCTCTTAGTTTATTTTTTTAATTATTACAATAAATAATTCTTTTAATTATTAAGGTTTGTTTATTTTACATGCTTCGCAATTAGACTTTTCTTGAATTTACATAGTTCTTACAACACTGTACATCCTATGGTATGAGAATCTTTTATAGAGGATTCACATCATGATTGTAGATAAGTCTTTTATGCAACTGTTATAATTAGGTATTAAAACACTCATGTGATACTATTATCACAATAAACCCACATTCGTGTTTTAATATCCCTGATTATACAACAGTTGCATAAATAACTATTATATAACAGTTTTGCATAGTATTATAGCTATTAAGTATTTCTTTGTTTATAATAAAACTTTTCAGAGATTTCCTTGCAGATGGCGGGAAATTTAAAATTACTAGGAGGCCAGGAACTATTAAGGTCATTCGCTATTAATTTGTATAAAAATGGCTTGAAAAATATATATATAAACAAAATTATATGCCCCACATACATTTGTAAAGTTAAAGCAAATTTTTTTTCTTATAATCGTAATGTACCAGTAATCTTTCGCCAACTCACTCCAAAAGAAATTTTTCCGAAGCTACTTATAACCTTGCAAAATAAGTTCAAAGATGGTTTTCCAAAAACATTTTTTCAAGGAATCGATCAAGATCCGAGGAAGAAACGAGTCCCTAAACTTCTATTAAAACAGAACCCATTTAAATGGGTAATGGTTAAAATAGATTTCTTTGTCTTGAGACACACATGGGATCGAACTTTTGAGGAAAAGGAGTTTAAATTCGGCACCAAACAGGTATTCACTGACAATCGGTACTTAATTTAAAGTTACATTTTGAATTACTATGGTCTGTATACACACATCCAAGGAAGATTGATTCATTTCGATCAGTGCCGTGCTGACCTATACCGTCATCGTTAGGAGACATAACCAGAGTCGTCCATTTAGATACCTATATTGCTGCAAATAACAGTATTAGCGTTGCTTTCAATTGGAAGATTAAAATAGGCAGTGAAATCTGGGTTCCGCGACTTATATTTTATGTCATAAGTTGGCAATCGTATATTGTGGTTCTTGTGAGGGTTGTAGATTTGCTGCGTCTCTTACCAAAACTAGATGTAATATAGGCGAGTAACTACAACCACATATCTTAAGGTGGACAGATTACTTGTTGTAAGAGAAAAGAAAAGTCTTCACGTCGTCTCCAGCAATACAATCTTTATTGTCTTAGTGTCCATTTTAATTTTTAAACAATATCCCACTTGACATATAATAATTCAAATACTATGACATACATACATATTGTGTCAAAAACTCACTTTTAAGTCTAGTTATCAAAAAGTTCATAACACTAGTCATCAAAAAGTTAATAACACTTGTATTGAACATAATTATAGCTATGAAAAAAAACTCTAATACTTTTGAGTTAACTTAAAACCTGTTGTGGTGTCAGGTCAGTGTGGTAATATTCTGGTGGTAAATATTATCTGGGACATTCATATCGAATACAGTGACCGCCCGGATACTTGACAGACTGACGTGTACGGAATTTGTCATACAGAGTGGACCGTATCAGAAAATTTTATTATTATTATTTTAAGTCTAGTTTTTATGTGTGCTACAATATTATTTTTTTGTGATACGCAAAGTTATGTTGTAGATTAACACACGCCTACCTACCTACCTACTGACAAGCGCGAATTAGATCTTTACTGTGAAGCTAATAGTGACGTCTGATGTGTTCAGGAACACATTGTAATTACTAATTAGGATAGGTTTTTTATAACATTTTATTAATCTGATCAGCGTATAAAAATACCCTTTAATGAAACTGAAGTCTCATACTCTTTTTCTAAGTCATTATATGAACATAATTATTATGGAATTAACAGCTGTTAAAGTTGTAATTTCTCTTATGAAAAGTATTTTCATTGGTAATTTGTAACCATTCTTTTATCCAAATCTAAAATTAGCTTTGACACGTTATTTAGTTTACCCACAGTTAATTTATACAAACTAAGGTATTATGTTTACTATCTATTATTTTGTATGAAAATAAATATAATTTTCCAGCATTTATATCCGGTAATATGACGTGTCTTTAAGTTCTTTATGTATTAACTGTAGCTTCATTAAATAAATATCTTTTTACACCGATTATACCTGTATGTGCATAAATATAAGACAAAATTCGATTATTTTCTAAAAATAACTCTGTGCAAAACTATAAAAATTAAAGGACAAACTGATATACCTACGTTTTACAGACCTGATGACGACTGCAATAGTCGTAAATTATAATTCTAACTTAAAAACCATCCATATTTTGTTTAGGCAATATCCCTCGTAACTCGCCTAATTAGCAGCGGTCAGTTAACGGAATTGAATGGTTTGTTAACGAAGGCGGCGAGGGACAGCTTGTTACGGGAGCTGGACAGAAACTGGAGTGACAGCCGACACAGGGCCCTTCTTGCGTTAACTCGTGACGACATACAGATAACGTCCCCGAGGAGAGTGCATTTTATTACGATTGCAGGTGAAGTACTGGATTGTCTCATTTTTGTAATTATATTTAAGCTAGATAAGTCGTAAACAGAAGCGAATTGTAATTAACATTTAAAAGCAATAAACTGGGACATTTTTTCTCAAAGAATCGCAGCAATTTTTTAATGTTATGGTTATTGCCCATTACATTTACCAAAAACGCGCGATAAAATGTATTTATATCCACAAATAAATCAAATCTATTGCCGGCACAATATTCTAATTTCGAACGAAAATCGCTTTAGGAAATTTAAGAGAAGATTTATTTCCTGCATGCTATAGTAGCATTTGAATTTGCTCAATCTTGCTACAATTTGTCTTCATTTTGCTGTTTAACTTTACATGCGTTTGCTTTTCGGCACAGCCATCAAAATAATAATGTATTTAATTGGTGGTAAAAAAAGATACCGTTTTTACCGGATGATGATATCTGATTATTAAATACCTTAATCATTGTTTTACTTATGGACTTTGAATATTTTTCTTTTCCATTTGCAGGAAAAAAGACTTTGAATATTTTTCTTTTCCATTTGCAGGAAAAAAGTACTGCGATGTTGATATGGCATTCGTTGCCGTCAAATGGGTTCCAATCAATGCCAAAGATACGTTGATACTTACGGAGATATTTGCCAGATTTCATCGTGATTACACACCCCACTGCATACCAGAGTGGACTATAGCTTTCTTTAAAGTAATAAAACTTGAAATACTAAAGAGATGACCACAAAACACTCATAATTACTGTATTTCGATGAGGCTACAAAATAGTGACCAATATTCCTACTTATCAAACAATGAATTGTAACTAAATTTTTGACAACAATCAAGTGTTTATATTGTTAATATATCTACACATTTTTTATCTTTCTTGAACACGAATAAAAGTTATTATATTTACCATGCACATTTTCAATTAATACGTCAGTGATTTTGTTGTCCTCTAAGGTTCTTAATTTTTAAACACTTTTCTAGAGCTTAATTTATTCAGCTGTTAAGTTAAATGGTAAATACTAAATAACTGGCTGTAAGGCTTTCAGACTTAGATCTGATGGAATGCAACCTCACCTCTTGGTGCACTCTGCCAAACAACAGAGTTGAATCTGGCGTTCCTCGCCAAGCAACATTGAATTGGAATTGGTGGAAGACAGTCCGAACAACTATGTAGATCGCGCTAGGTCATATCAAACAGTAGGTATTTCTCAGGATGACAAGTACACGTCTTGATAAAAAAATGTTATATCAGCTTACATTTAGACCCATTAAATAAAGTTACATATGACTTAATTCATATGTGTGTGTTACCTGTAATTAAGTTTGCTTTGGTTACATAATCTTATCAGAATTAATTATGAAATAAGTTATAAAAGACAAAGACGAAAAAGTTGAGACCGTTTTGTTGTAGTCAGAAAGCACTAATTTGCATTATATTTAAAAGTTACCAAATATATTGTAAATTTCATATTTCTAAATAGACAAAAACCTTTTGTTGGCAACTCTTACTTTAAATATGCTTTTCTATTACGTAAGAGCAATTAGTTTTAATTAGCTAAGAGTGCGGTAACGTGAATATCAGCAGCAAGTTGTTTTTGGTTGATAATAGGTTGTATAAAAATATATATATTGATGTTGTAACATACAAATTACAAGCAACGGCATTGAAAACTTATATATTCTTAATCAGGATAACTATGATCGATGGTCTGAGGAGAATTCTGGCTCAATATTGTCTCAGTAGATTGTCAGTACATTGGTGCCAGAATAGCGAGAAGGACACAAGTTTGTTCCTATAACTTGAAAGAAATCAAGCAGTGTGCGCGTTACTATTAGAGCAGATTATCCGTTAATCTCCTAATGCTAGCCGAGGTGGCCCATATGCCTAAATGAATTTCTTTCGACCTTGTGTAAATTTCATGTCCGTCAGCAAAACACATTTTTTATGTTTCAATATTAGTAAAGAAACAATATGAAAGTTGTATTTGTAATAGGTGAGTGGCTATAATACAAAATCAAACAAATCTTAACAAGATGTGAAGAATGTATTAAAGATCTAATAACAGCGTGTAAGGATTTTCGAGATATCTTTTGAGACAGTTAGAGAAACGGGCCATGGTGACTCCGTCGACCACCCGGTGGTCAGCCGACCAGCTGGCCGTCAGTATATGGGACCTCACCACCTTGTCTTCTGAATCAAATCTTGGCAGCACCTTAAACCATAATTTTTTTTGTAATTTTTAGTATAAATGTAACAACAGCACCAAATTTGTATATCTTTTTTTTAAATATTAACGAAACTTTACCGATGAAAATAATGATCAGATTGATTGAGTGAGTCATATTTTTAATATTTTTGTTATTTACCTGGATCTTTCCCAATGCACCTATTGCCACTTGTGGCGGGAAGATAACAGGCTTTGTATATGTGCCTCCAACCTAAAATCAATCAAATTGTTTAGAAAGTATTCAATACGTTATTTTTTCAATCGGAATGCCCTCCTGATACAGGGTCCTTATTCTATTATTGCGAGGAGCTAACAGAGGATATCTATGGTATTACCTTACTTTTGGAATACACTATAAAATGGCACCACAGATTGAATATTCGAAACGATTCTGGACGCAAACACAAGCATGTATATCATGGTCCTAACGCCACTACTATCACCAAAATATCACATTTATATATAATTTTATTTTTAATTTTTATAGTACCATCATATACTTTTATCATGTGTATTATAGGTTATGTATCTATGTCTATTTTAAGTTATGTATAATATTAATAATGTATATTTATCAATTAATATATAATTGTGTATTATTTATTGTTTCCCGTACGCCACAAATGGAAAGGTGTAATGTTGTATGTCTGTGCGAGTTAATAAATGTTTTTTCTTCTTCTTCTTTTCTTCTTTTCTATATCATATAAAACGTGTCATAACCCCGTTATGCAACTGACGAAGAGATCAGCAACTATAATAGTTGATGACGGACCGGAATACAAATGCAGTCAGTTTGACGTACTGTCAAAGAATCTGTACGTAGAGTAGCATAGCCTGCCGCTAGAGGTGCAACATTAACCCGCAAGGTTACATGATTAATACCGTGTAAAGGATTTGAATAAACATTTTCTTTTACTTCACATTCGTTTGTGTGCAGTTTTCCGTATGTAAGATTTCTACGCATTGTTCAATATGCAAAGCTGTAAAGCACGCGCTACTCAGTGTTATGCCATTGACGATATAGGAAAAGCTCACACCATTCGATATACAACAATAGATTTATCATCGCGGGGTACGGTTAACGTTAGTTACTTACAATGCCAATGTTTGATATTGTAAACGTGCCACCACTCAGGTCGTTCAGTCCCAATTGTCCTTTTGTGCCTTTTTCCTGAAGTAAGTTTAATTCTCGCGCAATTTCCAAAATACTTTTAGTTTGTACATTCTGAAAAAAAAATAAATTGATTAGTTTCTGTAAATATTAGTAAATAGAAAAAAAGTTTAAATAAATTTGCTGACTGCTAGCAAAATGGTGCTGTAGGTTAGCAAACAAGACCATTTTGTCAAATGTATTTAAATTTCCCGCCTTCTTACTATAGTGTTGTCTTTGCAACACTACTCTTACGTGTTGTTTTGCAAAAGTTATAAATGACCTTAAGCAATACTTTGAAATAAAAACCATGAAGCCTACAAATTATGTGGGATTATACATAGATAGAACGGTCAAATGGTAATATATTTATTCATCAGAAACAATATATTGAAAAATTACTACAAAAATTGAATACGATTAATGCAAATGGAAATAATATTTCAATAGACCCCACATCAAAATGGAGAAGAAAAATATAGTACCTGATGAAAAGGTGGCATACAGAGAAGCAGTGGGTTCGATCATACATCTTGCTTTAGTAAATAGACCAGATATTATGTTTGGAGTAAGTTTAGTAAGTCGATATCAATACTGTTATGATAGTACTCAATAAACTGTTGTAAATAAAATATTAAAGTATTTAAAAGAAACCAAAGAGATGGGCATACTATATTCGAAAGTAACTCTGATTATGAAGCTGACAATGACACAAGAAGATCTACAACTGGGTATGTGTTTACAAAGAACGCTGCAGCTATAACATGGGCAAATCAGCGACAGCAAAGCATAGCCCTGTCTACAACAGAAGCAGAATTCATGGACGAATGTTCAGCTACAAAAGAGGCATTGTGGATTAAAAGACTACTACTTGATATTGGTGCATATAATCAGGATACTATCAGTTTAAATGTGGACAACCAAAGTGCAATATCAGTGATTAAAAATATGGACTTTCATAATAGGTGTAAGCACATAGATGTTCAATATAGGTTTATTTAAGAAAAGTGTCAAGAATAAGAAATGTGTGCTGAGATTTTTACAAAAGCTCTTGCTCGTGTGAGATTTCAATATCTCAGAGATATATTGGTATAACTTTAAATAAGTAGTTATTTTTATCAATATAGTTGAATAACATATCAGCATACTATTTTTAAACATCTGTATGATTTTTCATAATTTTTATATTTCTACATTTGTATGTTAGTAATGAGGTTTTAATTTGGTGGGTGTGTCAAATGTGTTTAAAGTACATGGCACAGTTTATATGGCAGTTTGGCGAGCGGCGATCGACTTCAAATTTTCGATAGTATTGTTCTCCTTGACGAGCTGATCACTAGTGCTCGGAATAGGTAGTTTAATTTTATGTACTTGCCGAAAGAAAGTCAATGTAAGCGTAACATGGATAAACTTAAAATCAGCGTGATTTGTTCTGTTTTTATTTGCTATTCGTTTCTTTACGCTGTTATTGTAAAATTTTATGTTTACAACTTATTATTACAACAATAAGCTAAAAGATGAAATACTATTTTGAAAGCTCAATATAATGTTTTTACAATCTCTGAAAATAGTAAGTTCTCAGGCATATCCATACTATTGATGTCACAAAATCGCAAGTACATAAAATTAATCTACCTATTCCGAGCACTACTGATCATGAATATACAAGTTTTAGAAAAAGTTAACGTCAAAAATCGCTGCTAGGGGGTCTTCAAGAAGAAGCAATCGTTGACAGTTGATACCGACAACTTCAGATCTTCTTAGAGGTGACGTTGTATACCACACATAATGGCACGAATACGCCATTGAAACAATAAAATATTAATATCTCACCTACATTTTGTTTTATTTTAATTTGATGTTAGGAAACACTTATGAAAACCTTTTAGGTACATAGATTAATTACGAAACACATTCATACCTTAATTACTGGAACCACTAGACCATTGGGTGTATCCATAGCTACTCCAATGTTATGGCTTGCCTTATACGTGATATTTTCACAAGTACTATCTAAGCTGCTATTGAGAACCGGAAACGATGTGAGGCTGAGCGATGCGGCCTTAATTATTATAGGCATATAAGTCAACTTGACACCGTGGTCTAGAGCTAACGACTTCAGAATTTCGCGAGACTCCACTAATTTGGTAACTTCGTATTCATCGCAGAAACCAAAATGTGGAATTTTCTGAAAACAAAATCAAATTAAAAAATGAGGAAATTCGTATATTTAGAACTAAAAAAAAAATATAGTAATGTATTTATAGTAGTAGATAGAAAATACATTACTCAAATCATTTTGGACGACAAAATTAGGATTTTATGAGTCTGAGTATGAGTAAATTGAATTTGTTGAAAAAGGAATGACAATAGAAAATCAATGAAATAAGCTTTTCTTTTTATAAAACTAGTAGGGTAGAGATTCATTATAATAAATAAAAAAATGTATACCTACCATTGATTCTGTCATAGATTTAACCATTGCTTTAGTGAATCCGGACACAGAAACTGTTCTATCGTCTAACATCATTTCAGTATGTGCCCGTGCTTGTGTTATAGGTAAGGACATTGCTTGTACTGTAGACACCTCTTCAGGAATTTCATTTGATTTTTCTGAAGTTATATTCAAATGGGAAAGCACATCTTCTTTCATGACTCTTCCATTTCTTCCTGTTGCTTTTACATCACCAAGGTTGACCTATAAATTAATGCAATAATTTGTTATATTTCAACTGTTTAATAAATATGTTCATTATATTATAAAAGATGTGAAAAGATTTTTCTTGTTAGAAAATTGTCTATAGGTACAACATCAGATCAAAATTTTCAATTGTTATATGCCGAAGATATCTTTACAAAAATTATTCTATAATTAATTAAATTATAATTTTTTGGTATTGTCTATAATTACTTTTTTAATCGTATTGTATTCAGTTCAATGAACAACTTAGAAAGTTGTCTGCAACTGTAAGTTTTATGGTTAGAAAAACATAATATTGACAGATCACCTCTTATCTCATGATATGACCTGTCGATATTAATTCATTATTAATTTTCTCTCACTATAGCAAAAATATGCAATAAAACTTGTAAAGTTTATGTGTATTTTTTTAATTAATATATTTGTTAGCTTCTACTAGATATAACATACCTTAAACTGTGACGCGATTCTTCTTACTGCTGGTGTGGTTAATACTTTCACGCGTTGTTTGGACTCACTTTTAACAGTTCTAGGTTCGGCATCTTCTGCAATCGACGTCTCTTTTGCATCTGCAACAAATAACATACCTTTAAACAAAACAAAAGTTCCGATATTAAATGAAGTCACTATGCTTGATCAGGGTCGGACTGGGCCGGAAGAGCCCGGGTGGCTGATCCCTAGGCCCGAGACACCTTTTTTGTACGACGCATAATTTCCGAGACATGCACGTGGGCAACCGTAGCACAGGGGGCCCGCGTAGCGTTATCCCTGTGCTACGTGCCCTGCCGCGTGCCCCGCAACCCAGGCCCGTGGGGGGCCCGCGCAGGCTGGGGCCCGGCTAGCAAATGCCACCTCGACTGTATGGCCAGTCCGACGCTGTGCTTGATAACAAACAAACGCCTTCGGTTGTCACCAGGTTGTTGTGTGCCGATCGTTGATGTACCGCTGGCTTTGTCTTCCTTAGTCTTTCCTCTCTTTAGTGCCTGCTATTTTTTTCCTTCACCTCTCTAGAGCCCTATCGAGGCATATAAAGTGTACTGACGAAAAATGACTGTAAAGTAGATATTTAATTTATCCTTACCTCCTTCATCAGTCGCATCTGTTTCAATATCCACAAGAGGCTGGCCAACAAGTGCTATCTCGTCCACTTTATGGTACAACTTCTTTATAACTCCATCATACCGGCTGCTGATTGTAACAGCTGCTTTATCACTTTGAACTTCGCAAATATTATCGAATTGTTGGACATTATCTCCTACTTTGACGAACCTTAAAATGTGATATGTTTTATAATATTTAGAATTTTGACTGGAACTAATATGTTATTAAAAAATCCAATTCTCTTACATGTATATACTTTTTTACAAATATTTTCACTTAACAATTAAAAAGTATTGTTCTGTAGTTACAGTATCAATAATTACAGTATCAATTTTAAAAATTATATAATAGTGCTTTTACTTTTATGAGATGAAACGAAAACACTTATTATAATTATAATTAACAGTTATATTATAATAAAAAATAGTAATGACATACCATTCTTTAATAACGACTTCTCTGATGCCTTCGCCAATGTCGGAGAGGTTGAAAGCAACCGTTTTGTTAACCACAACGCTCGTATGGAATTGTCTCCACCTCCAAAATCCCGAGACATCTAATTGGAAACCTTTACGTGTCGCAGGTCCAGATCTTTTCTGTCATTAAATAAAAGCAAATGATTCCTGATGTTTAACGTTAGTATCATGTTTTAGTAGCTTTCCAATTACACTACTTTTCCACATCACCATAGTATATAACCGTCTCTCCTGAGAGTCACGAGCTTTTCGAGGCTAGGCCGATTATGGCCTTAGTCAGTTAAATTGACCGGATTGACCGATTGCACCTTTGATATTTTATTTTACCGTACGTAGGAACGTCAGATAAATGCACATATAAGATTCGTGCTTTGAATCCCGGTCTCGTAATTTGAAAACTACCCAAACCACAGCGCCATCGAAACTTTTTCAAATAATATGCTTTTTGTAGTCTTACTTATTTATGTAATGCCATCTAGAGATATCAATTACATATTATTTTTGTTTTAAAGAGCCTCTGTTTTGTAAACTTATCAAAAACAAGTGATATTGAAACGATCTTGCCACATAATAATCGCGTAAACACGACGGAATTGGTACAACCCTACAACTACGAGTATAAGTGAACTGGAAAAAAGCAGATATGTAACATTATAAATTGTAATTAATTTGTAAGATTTATCAAATATTTAATTTGATTTAAAAGTAGACTTTTTTACAGTACCTAAATGGTTAAGTATCCAAAACGGGCATATCCGAGTAAATAACTTGTTTGCTTGTATTTATTTATTCTTATTTAATTATTATTTTCAGTGCAATCACAAATACTTTATATGCTTGCATTATTCTTAATCAATTCTCAAGATATCTGCAAAGAAGTCTAAGTTAGACATTGGATACGTAGTTATTAACCCCAAATAAAAGCTATTTTGACTGTATAATTGTATTATTCTATTAGTTTTAATATTCAGTCTTCTGCCGTTTAATTTGAATATCTATTAAAATTACTTAGAGTTTATAAAGTATTTAACGTATAATAAATGTATATATGTATATAATGAAGGTGGGAACCTAGAAATAAATTCGAACAGTCTTATCAACCAAACTACCCAGCTAGTGACGAAGAAAATGATAATTTGTATTAATAAATATTAGGTATGCCTAATGGCGAATTTTAATCTTCTAAATAACATAGATAATTATACCCACACGCGCTGTTGTTAGAATATTTTTGATACGATTTGATTATGACTGTTATCTTATTATTCCCAAGTAACAAAAACGGCATATTACTATAAAGATGGATAAAACTGCATAATAATATCTTTTCAATCATTAATTGATAATGAAATTAGTATCGAGAATTACTACAACAATATGTAAATATAAGACAGTAATTTACATTTACATAATGTAATTGTAATTTCAATATATAATCTACTGAAATATCTTATTAATAGTACTGTTAAAAATATTATTTTATTTATAATGAGATATTTTGAGTACTTACATTAAATAAAAACACTCGCAATTTGCGACATTTGCTCATACTTCTAAAATTCACGACACAATTTCTCAGTAGCAACGCCATTTGTAATATTAACAATAATTTATTAAGTCACTATATTAATTAAATAATAAAATAGTAAAATAGATAAGTACTAGCAAACATTCCGTGAAGCAAGGCGGCGCGAGCGCGGCCTGAACCCGCGCGACTGACTTATCGTACCATTATCACAGCTCCGCATTGATTAACATTTACTTAAAACTCATTACATTATACATTTAACTTGAGCGTTTCATGTGCCACCTCGTCATTGGAGGTCAACGTTTGAGTAATAAATTGTTATCATTACCATCACCATTCAGTCACTAGCTCATAATAATGCATGACTACCTTTATGTTATTATGCATTAGAAATTTAATTGTAGCTGTGTTTACATTAATATATACAAACCAGCAGCACTTGAAACTAATTAAGATACGTAGGTAGAGGAAAAGTCGTAAAATAATATTATATTTACTCAGCTGTTTTTGTTTGTATATATGTCTTTTCGTATTCGTATATCACTTTCTTGATTTCCTTCAATAATATATTTGCGGCTGTGACTATAGTTAAATAGATACCTAACGATAGCAATATTGTTTACAAAAACAGAAATAAACACCTTATCACACAGCTTTCTATGACAAAAGATAGTATGGAATCAAACACAAAAATAAGCAATTGTTTTATTAAAGACATAATAAACATGTGAATAAATACAATAATAAGTAAGTATATAATGATAATTAATGAATGTAATGTTACATGACGAGACACGAGGGCAACCCATAATAGAATAACAATAGACTGTGATTTTAAACCCACAAATCCTATTTATATTAACTAATGTGTATCACAGAGGCGTTCTTACTAGTCTGATGACATTGTTTTATTGGAGTATATTATATAGGTACTAACAAGAGTTCTTCTCGAATTAGTTTATACATCAACATAAAATGCGCTGGTTACAAAAAATAAATGTGGTGCCTAGATTTCTAGATTAGTAATTTATTACGGTTATAATAAATTATGGTTGCATTTTCAAACAATGTCTATACAGGCTCTTCAAATCTTTTTAAATCCATAAAATGCCATAGCTACATATGAAAAAGTCATCATTCGAGAAATTTTAATTTTTAATAATGATATTAAATTTACGCTTTTCTGGACAGTTCCGGTAACAGCTTTATGTCTTTACGTATCGTAAAATATATAAATAGAGATAAACGAAAACTTTAATATAAAATAAGTAAAGTTCGGCGCTGATTTATTAGTTTTCTTTATCTTTTTTAATGACATGCATACCGGTAGTTAACATTTAAGCCTATAGGAATCCAAGCATAATAAGAATTATAACATTTCAAAATATAATCAAATACAGCTTTCTGAGATCGATATTTGTATAAAGTTTATTTTATTTTATAGTGCTATTTTATACCTAAACATTTCAGAAGAATAACTTTTCAAACATCTCTTGTGCATATTAGGTTTGTATAATATTATATCTATTCTTATTTTATTATCAGTGAAAAAATTAATTATTTTATCTAGTTTTAATATCTGCTATTATTAGATAGATACTTACGTATGAAATAATATCATTAAACTAAAACTACAACAACGCAAATAGCCATTCACAATATTGCTCCCATCACTTGTATAATATCTGAAAAATATATTGGTAAAAAAAAATTTCAATTACAATGTTGCAACCTGGCCAGTTATTTTGTGAGCTGTGTTAGCCATTCAATAATCAAGTATATTGTTTCTGAATATCAATAGTGTAGGTAGTTACATATTACAGGTTACTGGAAGATCGATTGTTTCTTTCAAATCACAACACAGTTTACAATGTTAATAGTTAGAGATAATAATGCGACTGAGGTATAAAGTGATGCAGGTATCGAAACACCATTGTGCGTTTCACGTATCTTATTGTACACATTAGTTAGTGTATTTACACCCATGAAATATACAGCCATTTTATCTAAATTATCAAATTAAACAACGCTTTTACAAAATATACTTCCTCTTGATTCTTGTGAATATTGCATATTTGTTGCGAATCAAGAAACAATAACAATGTGGATTGTGTATTATAGATAACTGTAGCCATTTTCCATTAGATAGGCATTATTCAATATTGTAGCCACATACAAGTAATTACAAATCAACAATGATAATGAATTTACATTATTGGAGTACCCGTTTTCGTGAGTCAACATACATGTCTCTTCCTTATTCAAAGAATTATGAAGAATTTGTATTAATTCTCCGGAAACAGAAGTAGAGTTATCATTAAAAAGCGCTTTGCATTATGGCGCAGCACTGTCCAAAGTCCTAGTGTCTAAGCTTATCAGTACAAAAACAAAATTACCTATATAAAAGACGTGGATAGAAGTCATGTACACAGTCATGGGGCTGATACTCTAACACTGAAAGAAAAGATAGAAAATATCTTGAAGCCGATAAAAGAAAGCAACGCCTGATGTCTTTCGTGATCTCATGAAAAAAACATCGTGGCTAGACGTATCATAGTAGAAGAGCTTAGCATATTTCATGGCTTGGCCATTCTGTATTTGAAAGGATCAAGGAGTCATGAAAGCATATTTCGACCGGTTTGTGACGACGTTGTCACAATGACGGCTAGCCTAAACATCGCTGGTAACATCGATACAAACACAAATATGGAGCTGTCAACTGGTAACTAAAACAACATGCAAATAACTGTTATGTTAAAGGTGAAAATTCCCTTGTAGGTAATATAAAAATCATTTGCAGATTTATAATAACTATATACGATTATCTAATACAATTAAATTCAACACAGGCAAGATACAAAATAAAGAAGATACAAAATAAAGAATAAACAAATAAATCATTACTAAAATACTAATGGAAGACATGAAGATGGCACCGGCAAATTAGCAGTAGTTGTAGTTAACTTATAAACATAACATTATATGTATTTGAACGTTGTATTTCTGATCTTATTCTACTAAATATACAATAAAATATACATTTACTTAATTTATTTACCGAGAAAACTATTTTTAGTATCAATTTTTAACAAAGTATATTGCTGACATTATAATAAGTAGTTTATTAAAGTCTTACAATTCCTGTTGATAGCTCTAATTCACAAATTCAATTTTTCAATTCACATAAGATGTGAGTTAAACATTATGAAAAAGCTAATGAGAATGAGGTAAATACAAGTAAAAGAATGTTAACCCTTATCGATTTATAATCAAGTCTAGTTGTTATTTAGATATCAAAATTTCACTAGCCTTTTACAATGTTAGTTTTTATATCATAAGAGCAAGGCCCGTTTAGTTGGTGATGAAAAATGTTTTAGAGAAAAGTACGTGCTCATGTCATCCGTATTATTTTTTTAATGAAAAAGTAAAACTGTTTTGTATTTTGATTACAATGTGATTCTATGGCAGCCATTGCCAATAGATAAGATTACAGTATGCCAGAAATTGTACCAGAAATACATAGAAGTCCATAAGTAATAAAACATTGGAATCTAATAGCTTAAGTTAATGCAGCTCACCAAGACATACTAAGTAATAGAGAAGTTACTAACGACGAGACAAAGAACGATATGTATTCATAGCAGAAACCGTACAACAGGACCAAATCTTTCTGAACAAAATGTCATTCGATTTAATGTTAATAAGCATAAGGAATAGCATAAATAATGGAGTGTACTTAATCGCACTATGATGAGCCAAGTATTACACAACCAACAAATATTGTGAGTATTCTCAATTTATGAGTACTGATTGTGCGGTTACTGATAGTTACTTATGGGTCGTCGAAGTAATTCGTCAGCTTATAAATAGGAACACTACTCGCTCTAGTCCGACACTCAAGTACAATTGAAGCGACAACAACAACTAAACACCAACGTGAAGATTAGTTTATGCTCAAGTGAACACATCTAAGGTAGAAAATGTAAAAGGGCTTACTCGCAAACATATACCTAATACTAAATAGACATACCAGCTTTAATTTCATTTAACGTTACCGGATCCTTTAGACTGGAATAAATATTATTCTTTTGAAAGTCGTCTCGAACTTTTCACGTTGATAGAGTACAAGTAAAATAAAACCTAAATTGTCTGTATGTTGGAGAGTAAGCCCTTAGATCGCAAAGTCACAACGCTAATCCACTAGAAGCACAGTAATATAAAATATGTATCCTTTTGGATGTTAGATTATTGAAATGTGCTACACTGATATAGTATTAACAATTCACTGTGCGGCCTATAGAAAGATTATACAGAGATATATTAGAGTTGTGACATTCTCATATCAGCGATTAGTCTAAACATAGAGTAGTATAGTGTAATAATTTTTGTTAATCATCAAATATGTCCATATGACATAGCATTCGTTGTAGTTTCTACACCTTTTACAATGTCTAAAATAAGATTTAACAATGGTTATAATAATAATCCTTTTTTTTTTAATTGTCATTATAATGGCAAAATTAACAATATTAAGAAACGAACAAGTGTATGTGTCTTTTTGGCTTTCACGTATTTAGGCCTCTCATACCAACTCGTACATATAAAAAGGTGTAACACTGTGAAGAACTTCATTTTGTGATTTTATCTATGACTCCTATTAAATTATGAGACTTGAATATTATGAATTCAATCATATAAAACAGAAAACTAAAAACATAGCAGCTGACAAAAATTTGTCCTAAAATCAGGACTCTCTGCGATCGACTTTCAAAAATTGGATGTTTAGGAATCCGTGACCTCAAAGTCACCGCTATTTAGTCAGCGGTGATTTCGAAATCGCATTCGTAATTCAAAAATAGGTCTCCTATAACTGTAAATTATGAACGAACAAGGAACACAAAAATAGGTACATCTTTATTGATCAATATTTGCATAACGTTCAAAATTATCATTATTTATCACGAATCAACATGGCCTAATACTAGTAAACAATAAAGGTAACATTAAAATACTTTTAGAATTCCTCATTTTATATATCAATTGCTATAAAATTATGATTACAAATTCCATAGCAGTATAATTATCAAAGAACAAATAGCTCAGCGTTATTTATGTGTTTGTACACTGCACTGAACATCAAGCATCCGTTGTGGTATGTATTAGAACGGTTCTGTTCCTGCTTTATATAACTAAGTATAAATACAATTATGCTAAGCTAGTCTACGATCTCACACGATAAATTATAAAGTTAAACACTATCACTTGTAAAAACCAACAGACTGTACCATTTATCACTTGCTGCCATTAAGTTGTTTTGCTCCACTGCATATTATTGAAATTGCGAGCGAACGAGAACTGTCTTCTTTAATATGACTGAGTTAAGTTGCACTCACGTTTGTAGTAAGGTAATTTATGCTTACACTTTAGGAGTCCAAGGTTTTTGTATCGAAAACATCTCTAAAAGTCGGTCGTATGCGGTATCATCGTTCGCTCAGGCTCTAGTCAAGTATACCTGCAAAATTAAATAAATAGAGTAAATCAGTCACAACTAAATTTTACTCAGGAAAACTAACAGTTTACAAAAAAAAAGTACTACCACACGTAACTATTTCCAGAATTTAGTGTATGATAATAAAACATTTAAGCTAAAATTAAAACAAAGACCATTACTACCAATAGTAAAAACTAGATTAACACAAAAATCAAAGTCAATTCGGTTCTGATTAATGTAAACATCTTTTAGTAGTCATCAGAGATACCCACGAGTATATTGATAGTGGATCAGTAGTCTATGCCAAAATGAGACATCTTATAACCACAAAAAAGTACCGCACCGCAGTAATTGCATAAGAGCCTTATGATCTATCTATATCAGCAATGTACGTTAGTATCGATAACTCAATTAAGTCATCAACATACGCGAGGCTATCTTTGGTTCAGATGCTAATAAATAGCGAGTAACTATGAAAAGTGAGTATAACATTCTAATAAAAAACAACATGTGGAAGATTGTTGACAGACCGACAGATAAAATGCATAAGAACCCGATACTTATATTGATTGATTGTTTTTATTAGCCATATCGTTATCTTGAGCTAACCATGGTGTATTGGCAAGCATGTTAGTGCCTCTGACGGCGAAGGTTCTGCGCTCCCGCTCAATGTCTCTGTCATCACACATCCGATCAGTCAACAAATAACATTACTTTTGAACTATTTAATAACATTAATTTGTGAACTGTTCAGATATATATTGAAATCATCATGTTGGATTTGGTAATATTGTACTTTAGGCATTATGCTAACAGACTAAAAGAAGTCTTCTAAAGCTTGATCGTGGGACTGAGGAGTACCATATCATTTGCATAAGTACCTGTTGTTTCTCTACTAAAGAATTTAAGTGAAAGTATTAACCACAGTTAGGCCTTGTTAATCCGGAGAGGCGAAAACAAGTCCCTTTTCGGATAATCGAGCGTCCGGATTATACTATGCCATACTTAATGTTAATAAAACACATGTTTAACCTAAGTTTCTTTAATCTATTTTATTTTAGAGCATAAAAACAAAATATACATGTTCAAAATTACAACCATATATTTTTTAAATGATTGTAATTTTGATAGTAAGTTAAAACATTAGTTGCTTCTTTTGAAAAAGTCTGTAATACTCTTCTGTTTATAATTTTCGCACTTTATTTTGAAAGCCCGGTCTCTAAGTCAGAGACAAACATAAATTCTTGCTATCAAATTCGTTATCTTCAGCACATTTTAAAGCAGTGTTTAAAGCTCCTACTGTCTCTGAATTACCAACATTTGTGAAGGCGGAAACTTCAACGCTATTATCCTCATCTTGCTCATAGTCCTACCACTACTAACCCCTACACGCGGCCTCCCCTGCGAACCCCACAGCCCGGCCGGATTCCAGCAATCACTGAACAAGCGGAAGTCCGGATTACCGAAGCCCTACTGTAATTACTTGGGGGGCGTGGCAGCGGCAATAGGGGCGGGAAGCGCACACAGCGGCACCAGCTCGTGCTGGAGCCGCGGCCCGCGTCACACGGCGGGCGGTGGCGTGCTCTCGGCCTCCGCAAACTTCACTTCGCGCCCACGCCGGAATGAAGCGGACCTGCGCGGTGGACTGCGCTTGCGACTGCTTCCGGCACCTGTTCAAAGCATATCCATTCATATCTCCCATCACACACTTATGTAGGCATCTTTCTTATATGTGTAATATATATAATTTAGCAACTTTAATATCAACTTTTTCACAATCCTTTCTCAAATATATTGTAGAATTTTGAAAATGTATTACTCTTACCGCAACCCAGCCATCACTTCCAATCTTTTTATTTTCTCTATAATAAATTGTTGATATGCACATTACCTATTATCCCCGGTTGTAGACTAGCCGATGATGCTTGAGGCAACAGCCGTGGTTGTGTCACACTTCGACCAAATGGAGACTGACGCAGAAATTGCCGCGCAACTACCGGTTGCCAATAAGAACTTCCTAAAAGATAAAACAAATTGATTTTATATTTATTTAACTTATAATATTGATAGTCAGCGGGTTGAATAATTATAATTTGACAATTAAGCGTTTATTCTGAAATCTATAAATATACTTTGTAAATAAAAAAATATGTTAAAGAAGACAAGCTAACCATTCCACCAAGCCAAGTTAACCATTTAATGGTTAACTTTTTTGCCTGAACATTGGGATTTTCTACCGGAATGACGAAATTTTAAATTTTGTTTGATCATCGCATAACTCAGTAGTTTATAACTATTGAATATAATGTTGGTTGATTAATGACATTTATCTTTATGGTGCGTACCTTTGTTCAGATTAGTTCGAGCCCGCCAGGCTAGACTGCGCAGCTTGCCGCGGGATCCCTCATGTACAGCATCCACGCTAGCTGAACGCGTGAGATGCGAAGGCGGCCCGTCTCTTTCGTTGCCCGCCCCCGTGCCGAGGCCCTCGCTCACAGAGTACAGCTTGTGAGTTATGTCCTTACCTGTGCAGATTTTGCAACGAACCTTAACTACACATATTTTTATTTAAAAACGCAATAACTTGTTAACTATGACTTGACTAACTATATGGTGATTGCTGAACAGATTCAGCACAACCCGATTTCGAACGAGAACGTAAACAATTGAATATTTATGTGTAGATAGATTTGCCAATGAAAATTAATATTGGTATCTGCTATTTGGCTAATGTTTTACATTTTTATTAGTTCAAATATAAAAACCGGTCAAGTGCGTGTCGGACTCACGCACAAAGGGCTCCGTACCATTAAGCGGTTTACGATTTACGAGGTATTAAAATAACTACTTACTAGACCTCGTTCAAAACAATTATTTTCGTTGGTAATTTTTATAATAATGTACATCATATGTTGTTTTTAGATTTTCATTTTTTTATTTTAGAAGTTAGAGGGGGGGACCAACTTTTTTCCACTTTGGAAGCGTCTGTCACGCAAACTATTCGGTTTAGAAAAAAAAATATTTTAGAAACCTCGATATCATTTTTAAAGACCTATCTATAGATACCACAGACGTTTGTGTTTGAAGAAAAAAAAAAATTTGAGTTTCAGTTCTAAGCATGGGGAGCCCCCAATATTTATTATTATTTTTGCATCAAAATCTTAATGCGGTTTACGGAATACATCTACCTACCAAGTTTCAACAGTATAACTCTTATAGTTTCGGAAAACTATAAGAGTTATATTTGGCTACGGAACCCTAAAACACTTAAAGAGCAATGCATCATTGCGAGTATTAAAATATATAATGAAATCAACATCTTCATTTTAGCCAAGAGACACCTGTATAATTACTAGCCAGCATACAACTAGCTCAAGAATATCTATATCGACCGGTTTTGTTCGGAAATCATAGTGGGTTTATAATATGAGGTTATAGTAAGTGGCTGTATATAGTCAGTATGCCTAGGATTCTATTAATATTGGTGTCCCGATGGGGGCAGATGTTTGTATGATGAAATCATTTGTACCTTAGTCATGGTTGTTAATAAATATTTATATAAAAACTATTTATATATGTATAATATATGTATATCTATCTGTTTCTCTTTTTTTTAAGAGAGGAAATGCAGCTTTTGCACCGTGACACCGCGCTGGCTAGGCGCGGCCGTGTGTGGGGCTCTCCGGTCTGACAGGACCGGCCCACAATAATCGACCTAGACTGAGCGAGTAGTCAAAAATATTATATCCTTATTCAAGTTTGACTTTTTATTTTTCAACCCTCTTTCCCCGCCGTATTTCAATCCGCCCTTGGATAAACCTTAAATATGTTTACTTAAACATGATGGGAAATATGAGCTTAATTTTAACAACCTTCTTTAAAATAAATCGAAATTGCTGTACTTACTAAATACAAGCAAAAACGGCCGCTAAGATTCGTATGAAAATTTATATCTGACATATTTTAGCGGCCAAATCAATTACAAATAATCTTACATTGTGTAATTTTAAAATGGACGATCTTTCAATCTGAAATATAGCAACCAAGAAAGTAACTTATAAAACTTCTAATTGACTTGCAAGTAAAAAGCTCTTTGTTGAATAGGGACTATTAAGATGTAATTTCTGTGTGTATTGAGATAAGCTTTGGTCACAACCATCGGCTCACGTTTCTCTAACAATGATTTACTATTGTTCTACTTTGCTTCTTTTACTATTGCTGTAATGTACTATTAATTATTACAACCAACATAGATTCATTTACAATATTTCGATTACACGCACAAAATTATTTGTATTAGTTGCCGACTTACTGATCAATCGATGTAAAAGTGTACAAAACATTTAATAACTTCATTTGATCTATTAAAACGTACTTTCTATAATAACATTCAAAGTTTATTCGAAAACTCGCACATAATAGGCAACTTTGAACATTGTACGAGTAAGTTGCTACAAAAACGCTGCGTCACCGATATATAACCACAAAACAAGTGGCTGTGATTCTATCAGTAAATTGTTTGGGGACCGTTATTATTGTAGTATAAGGGGTAGTCTATAGGTACATATTTAAGGTTACAAAGGACATATAAATAAGCGGCAAATTGCCAAGTATTCAAATTTATTAAAAGCGAATCATGATTGATATAACGCGAGCGCTACTGTTGTTTTATCATTAGAATTTATATATATATATATGAAGATTCTATTTAGGTATAGCCAGCAATAGGCGTACGAAAAATTTTCTATATTAAATACTTTGTGGGGGTTGAAATTGAGTGATGGATGCTGTTGTATTACTGGGCAACAAAACACGATTGATGGGCGATTCACTAGTACAGCAGGAGCTAAATAGGTCTAATCTATCAAACCGGAATCTTGACCGAGATTAATATAACCAACCCCTATAAACCAACTTAAGAGAAAACAATACGATAACGACTTGGAACGGTTCCAATTGAAAGTTCGATAAAGGATTAAAATTGTTTTGTTTAAACAAACCAAGCTAAACATGAAATTCTATTTAATTAGTTTATTTGATTGTTACATATTACTTACAGTTTTTGCTTACATTAAACAGGAAAGCGCATGACCTTCAATTGATTTTATAGTCTACACTAATATTAGTGAATACAAATCTTTCCTCTTTATAATATTATAAAGAGAAAAGATTTGTATTTTTGTATGTAACGATTAAACTCAAAAAGTACTGGACCGATTTTAATAATTCTTTTTTCATTAGAAAGCTACATTAGCACGGAGTAACATTGGCTATATTTAGTACTAGATTACTATAGAAATATATAAACAATGCAAATCGTCCGCGGGTGAAACCGCGGGACACAGTAAATAATGATATGGTAGGACTCCTTTCCAATGACTGTGACTTCAATTGTCACAACACAATACAAATGCAACGATGCAACGTCCCTACAATACTATGATGACAAACTTAAGTATCAGCTAGCTAGATAAGAATTCTTAAAGGTCCTACGATCGACTAAGCCGAGCAGATAAACCTATACTCCTATAAAGAATCGAACTTCAGAACTCTCAATTCCGAACTTACGTGTAAAACTATGTACTTCTATTGATATCTACAATTGTGCTAACTTATCTATAATATTCCTAATTGTATTGAATTTGTTTAATTATAATCTTTATAATTATCGGAAATTACTTGTTTGGCAACTTTTGCAACCACCGTGATGTGTATACTTGACTACAGATTTATCGTTGTATCGTAGTCCTGACTTTGCTACAGCTGCTACATGAAAATCGGTGGCACGACAATATCGCTAGGTGCTACGGTATACAAGATATTGCCTGTTGTTTTTTATATTTACTACTCGTATTTGTAGAACATATCTAATGAAAACTGATAAAAGCAAGAGGCAGCAAATTAGAAAAAAAAAAATCTAATGCTATTCCTGAATACATGCAATGCTTTTTAACACTAGCTTAATTTTTTTTGAAATGAATATAATTAAATCTTTACCACTTTGAGTATTTAAAGTTGTAGTAAGTGATGAATATCCAATTAGAGCACTATAACATAACATATAAGGGAAAATTTAAAGATTATTCTTAAAAGAAACATGGATATAACCAAATCAGTTCATTTTACAAATCTAAACTATAGTCAGATGCCAAAAATTACAACAATACATCACTGAGAATATTACTGAGTCTCATCGCAAACTTTGTAGATAAAAGGTTCAAATGCTGTGTCCAATATATCTACAGATTCTTAGTTATATATTCAACATTAATCGTATTCTTTCGTTCCGTTGTATTTGAATATATATTTTCATAAAACATATTCAAGTATTATACATTTAAATGATAATAAAAAAAAAATATGTAAGAACTATCAAAATCAATCAATCTTACGTTGCAAAACAAAACGTTGCCAGCCTTGAGGATTTTTATCATCATATCAGCTTTCATTAAACAGCTCTATACTTACGACCCTGATAATAGTAGTTATTTCTAAAGTGGTCAAAAATCTTGTCTTTATGGAAAGTTGTAGACACGAAAAATACTAAAAGTATATATTATGAACAACAGGTATTATTTTTACAGCTTAATGATAAAAATAAATAGTGACTATGTAGTATTTGGATAGTTGCCTTCAAACCTAGATCAATTGTCGTATAAAGCAGCGATTAACCCTCTTCTAGGCATCGCTGCGAGTATCAACAATACCAATATGAATTTTGTTATCCAGGCCATGGTCTTTGCATTAGCGTTTTCGTGCCAAGATATTTCTCTGTTTTGGCATCAGGTTTCTTACAAACAATAGTATGACATACCTTTATTTATAGCATATTATTTCTATGTAGCACTACGATGTATAAAACTCATTCTTACTTAGAAGTTTATGGGTCATGATCGCTGAATATGTTGATCCTGTAAAATTAATCGTGACTCAAAGATAAAAGTCACATTAGACATATACCTCGTCCGCACTACTATATATTTTTAACACTAGCCTTTGCCTCAAGATTGCTTAGCAGAAGTTGTAAGCAGTAAAGCCGTTGTTATATTTTATTTTTATTCAATATTGTCAACTAAATTATTTTTTATGCAATAAAGTATTTATTTCTTCTTATATTTTTTATATTAAAAAGTGTTTACCTGTTAGTTAACAATGTACATTGAATTAATATAACTCTTTTTTAGAAAGAAAAACTGTAACGTCTACACTAGCAAGTGTAGACGTTACAGTTTTTCTTCTCGATTTTTTATGCATTTTCTCGATTTTATCTAAGGTGCAAGTTTTCACGTGCACGTGCCTAAGTAAGTCATATCGATCGAAAAGCCAGATCAATGACGTAAATTAACATATTTTCGATACAATTATCTATACTAATATTATAAAGAGGAAAGATTTGTTTGTTTGTAATGAATAGGCTCCGAAACTACTGGACCGACTTCAAAAATTCTTTCACCTTTGGAAAGCTACATTATCCCCGAGTAACATAGGCTACTTTTTATCCTGGAAATATCGACAGATCCCACGGGATGCGCAATAAAGGCTTCGCTCAAAAACTACTCCACAGATTTTCATGCGGTTTTCATTAATAGATAGAGTGATTCTTGGGCAAGGTTTTGCGGTATTTTTCATCTCGAAAAACGGATAGTCCCATGGGAAGCGCGATAAAACCTTAGCACCATAAACCGACTTCCGCGCATATGTAGCCGTGGGCAAAAGCTATGACCCTTAACCCTCTATAGACCCAATCCCGAATTCCACGCAGGCGAAGCCACGGGCAGAAAGCTAGTTCTTTTATAAATTCAATGTATCGGATGAGGATAATGAGGAAGAGACTTTTGAAGAGACGACTCACGAGGTACCTAACGAGGTGATACAGATTAACCCAAAATTCGTAACCGCTTACCAGCCAGCCTGCCGTCATCTATTTTTACCAACTTTGTATGATATAAAAAAGGCTATTATAATAATTATAATATATATTACCTATGAGACAATCAAGCACCACTTTAAGGGCAGGTCGGTGGCGCAACACCCGCTCCAGGCGCATCCGCGGCCAGCAAATGCATGTGCACAAATCCTCTGCAACCACCGTTACCTGAAAAATAAATTTAGACCATAACAGTCTTCATACGCAAAGTATATAAAGAGCTTTCAAACTAGACTTAGTAGATAAGCAGATTCCCTGCATCTCAACCAAAACAAAATGACATTTCCGAACTTCGAAAATCGTATATAGACTGTGTGTATTTTTAAATAATCTCGTGAAGTCATTAAGTCGATCGTTACTTATTTTATTACATACATACATATATGTCACGCCTTGTTCCCAATGGGGTAGGCAGATACCACCTCTCTCCACTTGCTACGATCCTGGCACACTTCTCTTGCTTCCTCCACTTTCATGAGCGTCTTCATTCATGCTCGTCGGTTGCGAGTACTATTGACCCGACCTTTCTTAAGGACATCTTCGATTTGATCGAGATATGTCCGCCTAGGTCGACCTGCACCGATTCGTCCTATCATTCTTACCTTGTGTATCTCTTTCGCTAATCTCCCTTCATTCATTCTTTCAACATGGCTGACAAAGATAGAGAAAGGGATGCTTAGATGGTTCGGCCATATATATATATATATATATGTGGCAAGCATATGTTGCTCACCGCAGCGTTGGCAGACGCCACCCACAAGATAAGTAGACGACTTGGTGAAGATCGCAGGAAATCACTGGATGCTAGCAGCACAGGACGACCAGTGTGATCTTTTGGCTTAAATGATGTTGATGATGATGATCTGTTTTGGGTATTCGCCACTTTTCGCATTCATTCTCAGCTCATGATAATGTCTATTAATTAAAAGTTGTAATGATTACAAAGATACTACATCAAAGTTATATAAACTGCACAATCTCAGTTCAATTAAAAATAATTTATTATATAAAGTCACTTTTATTGAATGTTTACTTATGCTAAATTACGAATACTCTAGAAATGATTTTTTCTGGTAAATAACTCGGTAAATTATAACTTCGGCAATTCAGAATTCCATCAAAGTTTTTTCGTAACTTTAAGACAATTTTATAGTTATAAAGCACGCAAATATGTATAATATGTACTAGCAATATAGATTCAAATATGTACTGTACTTGCCTTCTTTCCGGTCCTGTACCTGCTTATATTCTACTTTCAACTACAGGTCTGTCTTGAAGGGACAGAATGTAAATGAAAAACCTGAACAGGTATATCATGTGGTGAATATTATTAATTAGAACTTAGTTACGCTATACTTTTTTTTTTCTTTGAATATGCCAGACAAAATTTGTTATATCTTTTAAGAACATACTTTTAGAATAATTATAATAATACCATCACGGCAGTATTAACCCCGATACCGATAAAATATTAACATGTCGTGTACATTCTACTACGGATACGAAGTTGCATGTGATATCTTCACATAGCGACTATACAAATATAAAATAGAAGCATTTCGTAATGTCTTAATGTTTGAAAAAATGTTGTACATATTTGTGAAATATCGTTGATTCTTTTTGCTTGTAATCCAACTCTTTAAACGGAAGTGCCAAACAATATTCTATTCAACGTAAGTGATGCGGCACTAAGCCCGATTTAAGCTGATATTTGCATGCCACTTTGCTCACCGAGATATATATGATAGTTAATAGACCGTAATTTAGCTTGCAAATAATAATTTGCAAGCTAAATTACGGTCACAATGAGTTAAAAGAAACACAAAAAGAAGAAAATATTCATATCTGTACTAGTAACTTAGGCAATTATCCTTATGATTCGGATATTTGCCCTACAAATAAATTGTGGAATAAATATAAACGATTTGCCTTCAAAATTTAATAAATAGTGTAACATTAACTCTAATGCACGCAAAGGTACAAAAACTATAACTACTCGTACATTCAATTATAATAATATATAATATTAATTACTTACCAATATAATTTCAAACCCTGTTGAAGTTTTACAGCGGAACACTATCGTTTGAACACACGAAATGTATGTCTATTTACGGTGTATATGAAACTAAAGCTTGCGGGAAGTGTACTTACTATTACAGGAAAGTACTGATGTCATCAACGTCCCTTACATAGTGTATTCAAAACCAGGTTGAGTATCGCACTAAGGGAACTGTCAGGCTTTTACATAAGTAGTAATTTAATCGTCTAGTATCTGCTCTTTCCCTTTTTTGGCTAAATCGCAAGGCCTATGCAAAATCAGACAACTGGAAACAAATAAGTATTCCTGTAGCTCTACTCGCGACTTTCGATTAGAGTTTTGCTTGAGTTTTGATTAGAGTCAGAAATTAAAATAGAACCGTAAACATACAATTTATAAATTCATATACATAACGCATATACTAGATATTCTTAAAGACAGCAACATCATATTGAATACTTCACTATTCCCCAATTGATAAAACTACATTCCGATATAAAATTTCTGGCATTAATTTAATTTTTGAAATTAACCCACAAATGCTAATTATAAATGGAATAAAAACTAATGGAATAATAACTATGAATTATTATACGTCAAATATGTATCGAAAGCAATGGTAAAGATACAGGAGGACTTGATTGCTTTAAGTTTCTTAAAAGCTCAGCTCTGTAGCAGTCAGCAGTCTCTCAAGTTGATTAGAAATATTTATTAAGACCGTAAAAATTATAGACATCTGAACTAAGCCAACGACGCGTTATTCTAAAATTTTAAATATTAAATTTTGTATCTAAGTATACCCTCTACAGTATAATCGCTAAAGATAATTTCATTGAATAGGGACAGCAGTGACATTTTTAATGTAAACAACTTGGCATTTTATTGAAGAGCCTTTCGCCTTCCAAACAGTAACTGTAAATGAGACGGAAAAACAACCACCTGCCGTCGGCCTTTTAACGCTCAAGAGGCAATGAATACCATTCTCTGCAGTCGCTTTGTGCGTCAACTTTCTTAAATAAACGCAAAGATATTTGTGCAAAGTAATAAAATTTTTCTTTTCAGATGTAAGCAAAGTAAAGAAGAATGCCCATTTGAGACCTGTCAAACATTTTGACAGGTCGTAAAATGTATTGGAACCATTTATGACTCAAATAATTCTGCATTAAAAGTTATACAAAATGTCCTAATAAAAAATAAATCGTAGGCGAGGATAAAAAGATATTGCACTTTCAATAGTTTCTATATTGTGCATAAATATGATTACGGTCCATTATCAAAGCTGAAACGCAGTCATTTATGTCGTCGACGTTCCGTTACAAGCAGTAAAAGAACACAAATATATTTTTTACATTTATTTTTTTATTAAATGTTATTAATATTTTGTGAAAGAAAAGCTTATCTAAAGCTGGAGTTAATATAAAGTGTTATAACTACTCGAAATGCTTTGACTTTGTGTGTACCGAAACATATTTTTTACTGACATGCAAAATGTTTGATTTTCTTAGGCGTGCATTTATATCGTGACTGGGTCATCAGGTATTGTATCTTAGAAAACCTGAAATACATAAAAAGAGAGCATTGCTATATATATTTAAACCATAAAAAGTATTGCTTTTTATTGCACTTGGCCAACAAACTACATAATAATATCTCTTAGAGTAATTGTTCTCGTCTTATTTATAACCAACATCATTGGTTCCACTTGATTAACATGCTTGATGTGTCAAAAAATGACAGATAACTTCAAATTGTATTTTTTTATATATCGATTTCGTTACATACAAATACGGGAACTGGGCATTGTTCTTTAAAAAAAATATCCTTTTAATATACTTTTTACATTATATAAGGCATTATATATATATATTCATTTCACTCTATGACTAAACTCTACAAATACAGTTGAAATTATTAAATTATTGCAATCAAACAACCAATAATTTGATGAATTTCTTTCTAATATTATAAATGCAGAAGGAGCTTTGTCTGTCTGTTACATTTTCATGTCGTAACTACTGAACCGATTTAAATGAAATTAACTCTGGAGTCCAAAAAAGGACAAACTACTTTTAATACAAAAAAGTGGTAGTAAGTGATTGAAGTAAGGAATAGCCGATTTTTATGTAAACTACGTAATTGTTATATAGTTAGAAACTTATTTTTTCGTTTTTTGATTAAATATTAATAAATACGAAAATCTGAAATGTTTTGCTCTATAGGGAGTAAAACAAACTACTACATCGATTTTGTTGAAAGTTGATATAGAGTTGTTTGAAACCCTGAGAAGGACTTAGGCATATTTTTATCACGGAAGATATCTTTCCTGCTTTGAAATCTACTAGAAATAGTTGGCCGAGTTTACATGCAATTTCGTTCGAGGATGGTTAGAGTCAAGGAGAAAAAAATAACATAATTTTTACCTCGGGGATGTATATTTTTGTTTTCGGAAAATTCAATATAATGCGAACGAAATCACCAAAAGCTAGTAACTCTATGTTTTTAAAACGTAGTCTATTCATAATGACTCATCTACACCCTTGTACATTTCCAGCTTAAATAAAATCATAGAAAATAAAATATTTTATTTTAAGTTTGAAATAAATAACAACTTTTTTTATTTTAATACTTATTATATTTCATAGAAGTACTTACTAATTACTTACGTAAACCATGGGGTAACAATATAATACTTTAATCCTTGCTCACTCATTTAAACAACAATATTATTATATACCTACATATAGCTGTGAAGATGACTTTGAAATTATATACTGTGTCACATATGGGCGGAAAAATGGCCATTATCAGTATTCGGAAAAGAGCACGCGAAGTATCGTATTTATGCACACAAATAAAGAAATTCCATTTCCGGTACAATTTTTGAATTTCTAATAAAAAACGTTTCGCAAAATTTATAGGAATACTTATTTTCATCTTGCTGTATATAAATGTGACTGGCAAAATAATAACATCCCCATTCAGTAATTGACATCTAATATGACAAATGTGACTTGTGCAAATTTAATATACTTACATTGTTTTGAGAAATAACACTATATATGCCCTGGCTGGAATGACAATAGTTTGCCTCATGTAGTTGAACCATGCAATTGCCAATTCAATTCTATCCACTCCAATTTTCTGAACAAACACTAGAATGATAGTACACATAATACCACCCATTACATTAGCCAGAGCATTATTAGTCTAGTCAGTTGTGATACTCGGTAATTGCATTGCCGGACGTCAACAACGTCAGCTCTGGGCGTTAATCAAGTGAAATTATTGCGCTCGTAGGCAGTTTCGCCAACAGTTACTCTATTATTTGAAAGTGTATGGTGTGCGCCGGTCAACAAATGGCTAGTGTGGTGCTAATTAAACATTATTTAAAGTCAAATAGTTTGATGTATTAAATTCAAGTTTTACTATGGAACTAATGCATGCACGGTTATAATAACGTCGTAAAAATAATTATATGCCACTAATTTCATAATTAAGATTCTACTTTACAGTGTGCATAGCAGTATCAGTATCAGCTTTTAGCTGTAATATTGTAAATTAATATTGTCCATAATAACAAGTAATTGTTAAAATCAATAATAATAGATGTAAATGATAGTATTTATTTAATTATTATTTACGAAGAAACATGATAATACCTAAAACCTTTTTAAGATACGTTATCGATTACTAAGTTACTCCCAATTAAAGTGAAACTCTATATATGTAATTTAATGAATAGAAACTAGTGTAATCCTATGATATTTACTATATACATCAACTGATCTAAATATATATAATGTTAACAATATTGATACCACTTTTATGACATGAAAAAGTAAAATAAACTAAACTAATACTTCAATATTAAAATAGATATTTAAGAAGTGTTCGATGTGCAATTATGATTTTTACAACTAAAACACAAATAATATGAATTATGTTAATATTATATTTCAAATTTAGACTTTCAATGCTTCCGTTTTCGTTACAATCATTATTATACCGCGCAGTCCTACACAGTGCACACAATGTACACAGTTACTATTCAAACTGGTTTCTTAAAGATTTATCATAATTTGTGGACCATGTGTGTACGAGACAATCTTACCTCTCATAACTCTCGCCCCTAGCGCACCCTTTAGCATGACTTGTTAAGGACATGCGTACGCACAAGATAATTGAGCGAAGTTAAAACGCATTTAGGAATGTTTTCATTTTCATGATATATCGCATTAATGAAATGTAATTTTAAATAAAACTTAAAATTAATAAAAGAGATCGTTATACTCTTGACATAATTATCAAATATATATTTTAATATATTATACCAACCACTATTTTATCAAACGACTCTAGAAGATTATCTGCAAAGTTAAGCCACTGAACTAAGTGGAATAGAAAGAAATAGTTACATAGATTAGATAGTTTGCATGAAATATACAAGTATTAGGGGCCGTCTATTAATCATGTGATGTTTCTTTTATCATTTTTAAGCCAGGGGGGCTTAAAAAGTGGTGATACGTACCAGTGAGATTTAAGACTAAACATCACGTATATTTTTAGTACCTACAAAGAATTTGAATTTTTTCAAAATATCACCCTAAATACAGGTATAATCTATAATTTTATTTTATTCTGAAAAACCGGTAACACTGAAAGTCCCGTCATAGCGAATCAAAAAATATTTATTTAAATAAATAGTACATATGTTACTTGTTAAAAAAAATATATTTAAAAAATTATAAAGTCATCGTCATCGTGGCAAATCAAGAATACCACTATACGCCGCGCTGCTCATCTGTCTAAAAATCGCGCGTTTGACGAAAAAATATATACACGTGATATCTTACTACACCCCCCTGCCCCCTTGTGTTATTTTCGTGATTTTTATCAACCCTTTCAAGCTCACGTGATTAATGGACAACCCCTTAGAGAGTGAAAAAGAAAATAGTTTTTCTTAAGAACTGAATTACTTACATAAAATTACATTTTTTCTTTAATTTTGTGTTTTATATTGCTATTTTTTATTTTTTCACATCTCTATACAATATTACTTTTAACTTTTTGAAGAACTGCGTTGAATTTCACTCACGGAACACTACGTACTGCTTTGAGATATATTGTGAAACATATAACCAGAATGTACATACCTGAAAGACGTCATCTGACTGTTCGCGGTTAGCTTCCCACTCCGGCGAATCAACAAACTGGTAGGGCTGGATGTAATGTAAATGTGTTTCATCACAGCTCACGCGCATCCTAAACAGTATATTTGTAGATTATTCCTTTTTTTGTAATATTTGCAAGATAATAGAAACTTATATTGTATAATAATAGTTATGCTCAGTGAAAAATCTAATATATTTAATAAATCATTAACTTTTGTAATATAGCTTTTTATTTGAAATTTAAAATCACACTACTTTTTATTGTTTATTAGAAAACACCAAAATAACAGCCCAAGTCGTGGCACCTAGTAAGTTCATTGCCTATCCTTCCTTCACACCGAAACATAGCAATGCGAATACTGCTCGCATACACAAGTTGACTCCTTAAAAAAATAATTATATATATATGATGATATAGATATGTTAAAGGGTTTATAGATTAATCAACTACTTAGTCACAATACACAACTAAACTATGTATATACGTAAACATTACTAAATGACTATAAAATATCTTACTAATTCTAGCACAATACAATTAAATTTACAGACCTGTCGACGTCCTAAAAACTCATTAATTAAATATAAAATCTGTTCAGTATCTAATGCTATCAGTTTAGGCTATGTAGACACAATGAGATTATTATTTTGGAAGTAAATGGACATACGACTACATCTAAATGAATCTATTAAATATATACAGATTTAATAACCTTTCTACCTGTAATTTTGTTTTTTGCTATTTTCGTTGATAAATATTAAAATATAATTATTTAGATAAACGGTAAACACAGACTAACAAAATACATAGTTATCTAGGAAATCGCATGGAAAACACTCATAATGACGTCCTACCGATCGACTTACTACCTGTTGCTAGCTACTAATACGAGTAAATAAAAATGGGAGCAACAAACTAACACCATTATGGCTTGAGGCATATAGATTTGAGGCAATTGCTTTTACTATTGCTAGGTGCACTTGTCTTTAAAGACATTTCAACGTAATGAATAACTATACCTATATGTCGATGGCCCATTACAATTTAAACCATTTTTTGTGGAACCCGCTTAGAGGTCTGGCTTACGCTTACGTAGGCGGCCGGTCTGGGAATACCATAAACTTTTATGATGTCTCCTCGCCCTTCATCGGGACGATATAAGGTTGAAGGTTCAATTCACTGAAAGAATTGAAGAAACTGAATCTATACCTATAAATCAAGTTTGTACACACATGATGAATCGACATGCTAGTTTAGCATAATATTTCAGATTGTTTCTATTCTTTACATTCACTTAGCTACCATATTACTTTCTTGACATATTACGCTTTTACTTATCATATACGAGTATTATAGAGGGATTTAAAAGCTTTCGTAGCGTTGTCTACGAAAAGTTTTGAATCGATTCCACTATCAGTATAGAAGCAGAAGCTTTTACACTACACTGTTTCGACTATTTGTTGTGAATTCGCTTCGCTGATGTATCTAAATTTTGTTATTTTGTGTTTGCTATTTTAATTAATACTACGAACTTTTTTGTCAATCGATTTAAGGTAGGAATTAGTTTTAGTAAATACCTGACATATTTATACTAATATTATAAAGAAGTAAAGTTTGTGTGTTTGTATATTTGTTAAATTGTAAGGGGTAATCACGGGATTTTAAAAATTATTTTACCAATAGAAAGCCACATAATTGGTGAGTGGCATAGTTTATATAAAAAACCGAAAAATAAAAAGGCATTTACGTGGTAATCTGTTTTGCAATTGTGAATCGGAGAAAAAACGGTCGAATGAAAGCGTTTCTTACGAACGCTGCCTTAACTATGAAAGATATACTCTTGAGATCTAGAAAAAAGATGTGGAGCTTGAAAATGCCTACAAAAAAGTCAAGGACAGCACATGTCTAACTTTTATATTTAAGTTACAAAAAGTCGTCCTTTTAATATTACAGCTATAAATTAAAACATAACACTCTGCACTAAAAAAATATTATTAATATTATGCCCAACGAAGTTGGGCACGGGTCAGCTAGTAATATATATTTTTATTGTGTACAAATAACATACACAAATTGTGTAACGTAAATATCTCGTCAACCGTGAACCGTAGAAATTTAAAATTATATTGGAGGGAAAATAGATAATAATAAAGTTATAGTACATACTATATTAAGCCTATAACATACACTTGGTATTCTTATTTTATATTTTGCTTTTGTTAAAAGGTTACTAAAATATTTAAATTAAGAGTATTATTTTTGACTATTTTTAAATAATTATTTTTTAAGTAATTATAGTTAAATAATATTTTTAAATAGTCAAAAATAATACTCTTAATTTATTGGTATTTATACAGTAAAATGTATTTTAACAGGACAATAATAACATTACAGTGACAAAGAGTCTTCCGCCTTATTTTATACATGACCCATTTCTTTGCATAGAAGGCAGATCTATCAGACTCGCTCGCTTTCCTCGTTAGAAAACGTATTTATTTTTTCCCATTTTGTGCCCTTACTTTGCGTGTGTCAACAAATTCACACATTAAGTTTTTGTATCAACACACCAGAGTACAGAAAGCAATTGAAAAAAGTAATTTAAAGGTTTTACTATTTTAGTTTAAACTTAGCTATAAAACTTAGAAAAAAGATAAGTGTCGCGGGGCTTTACGATATTTTATATGCATATCAGATAATTTATTTGTTTAAAAATTTTAGACACCTACTCGTACGTCTTTATGTCTTGCATTAAACTTAGTTTTGACAGTTTGTTTTATTAATTGCATAATACATATTAGCTCTATAATCAAAATCTTATAAATTACACTTCTAATTAGCTGTTATGTTGTTTTGTATTTATTATATTTTATTATTAACATAAAAAAAACATAAATTTTATACAAGGATCAAGAAAATTAATAATGGTTATTATTTTGGAATTCTATAATAAGAATACTTTAAAGATTTGTAACGAATAAATAATATACTTAGTCTTACTATATATATTATTTCAAAAAAATATATCTTTTTTCATATAATATAACATTGATTACTTTTATGTTAATACGTGAATGTATTTAAAATATATAAAGCTTATTCGTAATGATCTTCAATTATCCGCAATAGAGCCCTATAAACATTCAGGCGGTTATCATTATATAGGCGGTTATATTCATACTATGGGAAGATTTTTCACTGCAAATCTTACAGATTATTACGATGCTTAGAGTATGTTATACTTCCTAAAACTGTCCATAAATCATAATCCAATAGATTAGGACTAGATGGCAGCTAGTCTTTCGGGACGTTCACTTCTAATAAAATGTGGATAACCCGGCGTCGAGTTGTGATGAAAGGACCTTTCTTAATAATAAAACATAGTGTTGTGAAGAGGCTTGTGTTGTGAAGAGGCTTGCGTTGTGAACAAACTTCCCAAAATTGGTATATTGATAAAAGTATACCAATGTTTTGATAATAATTTCATCTGTATATTACATTTATCATCCACCTTCGTTTGCGCACCGCCTAAATAAATAATATTACAACCCTGTTCTTTTTCAAATTATCACTCCGTCAAGTTACAAGGAATTTTTTTCTATCTGACAGGATTTCTTTGAATTCTATGACTTACTTCTTTGATTGTCTTTTTCGTGGACGGCCAGATCTTTTTCAGTCAGAGAACTTTCATTGTACCTATCAATAGCCTCGGATACATACATACGACTAACACCAAACGGATGATAAATTCAAAATTTTGCTCCATACTTTTTTTTTTGTTACCCTGAAAAAAATGCATTAAATTGCATACCCATACTCCATTTTAATATCACAAAAATATTTGACAACCGATTGGCGTAAAAATGAGAAAACATAATCAACATTAATACAAGAATGACAGATTCCAAATTCAAAAAAAGTAATATTTTTTTTATTATTAATTGTTAGTGGCCCGGTACGTGCTTCACTACGTATAAAGTGAAATAAAAAACAATGAACATCACATACATTTAGTAAACAAAAAAATATTTTATTAATTGCTTATTTTAAAACTTAATTCAAAACATTTGGATAAACAAATTATCGCTGATAGTTTGCTTTAATCGAAGCGCGTCCAAAATGAAATGACCACATCAATGAAATAACAACATGCTTGTACTGCCAACACTGAAAAAGGGTTGTTAATTTAACACAAAAATCCGCATTGACAAAATTATCCACCATTTATGAATTAATTTGTTACACAAAATGTGATAAATTCAATCGATTTTGTGCAAACTTTACATAAACCATCTACTAAATAGTCCAAATAAAGCCTAAACATTTGGTTTGGATAGATGAGCCCATTCTTGAGTTATAAAATTACGACGAAAAGTTATTTACGGCCAGACAAAGTACTCCTAAAAACTTAAACTAATTTCATCATGAAATGTTACAACTTTAAAATAATGCCATCTGTATATCTTGTTGCATAAGATACGTTTTAGTAGATCGCCTAAAGGCATTGAGTGGCAACGCAAGCTTTATTGTTTACGGCTACGAATAATTTTGTAGTTTATAGAATTTGAAAAATAAAACAGATGAAATCCCATTCTTTGCTATTATTGCCATTCTTCAATTTCTGTCATATTGACAAATTGTCAATATAGCAGAAAAGCTTTCAAATTGTACCCAACAAAGAGCTTTGACAAAAAAATGGAGTAAGCATCTAAATTTTTCATGTAATAGAATACCCTTAGAATGTTAGCAATAGTTTGTATGGATCATCAAAACAAACTAATATCTATATCATAACACTCATGGCATTGAAATACAATACAATTACAGTCCATTTCACAAATATATGAGTAAGCGCTAAAAAGAATTTATCTCGAAATCAATTATTTTGAAAAGTGCTCTCTGAAAAGCTTCAGCCCTTAAAGTTACTAATATAATTAACGTGTCAACATAAAACACACTTTTTATCACCAGTGTTGGCCGCCGGCCCTGTTGTTAACTTCTAATGACTTACGGGGGAATTACTGTTGACTGTAACCTCTCCCTTTACATGCGATGTATGTGACAAAGTTTAACTGTGAAATAAAGGGCGTTGAATTACTTGTTTTGACGTGTTCATACAGGAACTAACATAAATATTTCTGTGTTTGTATTTTCTGTGTAGCATTAGCATGTTAGAGCCATTTTATTGACACAATGCGATGCAGTAATTAATTCGGTCTTTATTTATTAAATGACTAGCGACCCGCCCCGGCTTCGCACGGTGCAGTGAAAAAATGGTTATGGTGGGTTATCCCTAAGAGATAGACATATACCATCGCGGACTTTTTGTGGATTTTTGTCAGTTTTCAGCCAGCGTTTGCAATATAAGCGCAAAAAAAACGTGCTTATTTACGACATCACATTAGAAACTTTTAAATTTATCAGTGTTTCTCTACTATATTATGCATTTATTATACATACAAACCTTCCTTAAGAATCACTCTATCTATTAAAAAAAACCGCGTCAAAATCCGTTGCGTAGTTTTAAAGATCTAAGCATACATACGGACATACAGCGAAAGCGACTTTGTTTTATACTATGTATTGATTGATTTGATTTTTGAATGATCTTATTTATTGAATGATTGACGTAGATTTATTAAATGCTAGTACTTATACTTTAATTATGGTTGTTAATATATTTTACTATCAAACATATAAATTAGCCTTGCCCAAATTAAGCTATATATATATATATATATAGCTTACACTTAGTTACACCAATATATATATATATATATATTAAATGATTTGATTTTTGAATGATCTTTATTTATTGAATGATTGACGTAGATTTATTAAATGCTAGTACTTATACTTTAATTATGGTTGTTAATATATTTTACTATCAAACATATAAATTAGCCTTGCCCAAATTAAGCTATATATATATATATATATATATATATAGCTTACACTTAGTTACACCAATATATATTATATATATATATATTGGTGTAAGTGTAAATATAACTTAAATCACGCGTCTTTATAAGATACGGTCCTTTCTAAGGCGTGCGCGATGACACAGATCCAACGCGTAGAGGCCATTTAAACGAAATTTAATGAAAGTTTGCGTGGGGTGTACGAACGAGTCTAATCTCCATCTGCGCCATAAAAAAATGCAGCGAAAGAGTATAACAGTTAGATGCACAGAAAGTATTGTCATTACTGGTCAAAACGTTTGCGGACTATTTTCGATTTTGATGGTAATGAGAACCGGACTATGGAAGACACTCCGGTCACCTGCCTTCTTATTAACTACTATATAAAAATAAGTCGGGTTTTCCTTCCTGACGCTATAACTCCAGAGCGCACGAACCGATTTCCACGGTTTTGCATTCGTTGGAAAGGTCTCGGACCGCCCGTGAAGTTTATAGCAAAGAAAATTCAGGAAAAATTTCAACAGAAAAGTGGGAAAATCTTTTTTCACATACAGCGAGACAACATGAGACAACATGACATTTGACAGGACAACGTCTGTCGGGTCAGCTACGAGTACTTTTTAACTAAAACATGTTTTTTATAGTTTTATTGCTGTTCCATTTTTTTTTATTACTACTGTACACAATAAATGATTTTATAGTGATTAAAAATAATAAAATATCGAATCAAGAAAATATATTATTGT
Organism: Scirpophaga incertulas; assembly: GCA_036419045.1. NCBI lineage: Eukaryota > Metazoa > Arthropoda > Insecta > Lepidoptera > Crambidae > Scirpophaga > Scirpophaga incertulas. The sequence goes on along the minus strand of CM071639.1, from coordinate 15,030,247 downwards.
GTATCACCATATAAAAATCAATAAAAATATCAAAACAATATCCATAAGGTTTTTTTTAATATCACTTATTTTGTAAATTCTTCTGAATGAAAAGCAACTCGATAGAATCGAGGTTGAATAAAGACTGAAGAAAAGCAGTATCAAATAAAATACGATGAAATGTCGTTAGGGTCAAACGAATATCTTCAGTCTGATTTTCGGTCTCCATTATTTGCCGGGCTTTCCGCCCGTAAAGGTCAACAACCAAATGCCTGGCTCAATATGTATTTGTGAAAGGCCACTGGATATGTACATAGTACTTGTAAATGTATGTCCCTATATAATACTCCTTATTTCTTTTAGGTAACAACCAAAAGGTTACACTAAGGTGCACAAGTTCGTAATAAAGGGCAACAACTGAAAACAATAAGAATGTCCCATTCTGTTTATTATATCTCTTTTATACGTACCAATTTATGTAAAGAAATATGTTTTGATAATGTTACAAAGGTGTGACAAGATTATTAGATGAATTCATGTTCTGTTGATTTAAAATAAAATATTTTACTAGTATCGAAATTTACACCGACATATGTTATCATATAAAAAGACACAGAGTTTATTTGTCGACTGTCCTTAATTATGAAACGTATAATATAAAAGAAATCCCATTACACTATACCTGAATTATACCGTAATTGTGTAGAGTAGAAATTGCCCAATTACGCTTAAATTTAAACATATTTAGAAAGTGTTAGTACTCACTTTCCTTTGAGTAGTATGGATAATCTCTCGTCGGCAGGAGTGACTTCTTCAACCGCGTACGCCTCTCCAGGTTCGAAGCGCACGATCCGAGCCTCTCGGGTAAGCTCTTGGAAATGTTTCTTGTTTACTTTTAGCGGTTTGAATAATTTTAGGTATAAATCAGTAAGCTCTAAAGATAGAGCTGGAGGAAGGAACCTGTAGCAAAAAGCAAAATATTCCGTTTTAAATGTGGGTAAAAGATATACAGTGTTGATTCAATCTGTTTTATATATATTATATCTGATGTAAAAAGTCTTTAAATAATTGAGATGTATTAATTCTAAATAATTTTAATTTTACACCATTACTCAGTTCTTCTATACTCTAAGTCAATTTTATATGGGCGAGTATAATATCCTACTGACCATAGCTGAGCAGGAGAAGTCAGAACTATGCGCTCCACCAACCGCCATTGAGGTCCTGAGTCGTCGCGTCGTTGATAAATGTGACCATAGTACTAAGGAGTATAACTAAAAGTGTTTTGCAGACGCGACCTATGTCTAGAGCTCTCGCGCTTGGTTTAACCAAACAGGATCGCTCTCAACACACAAAGAGCCTGCTAAGAGTTCCCTATGTGTGCCGAGAAAGGGACAATTTGCAACCTTCCATTAATTTTAGTGAAAGGTCATTAAAAAAGTCGCACATAACCACAGGAGTTCCAAAACCCTGCAATGTATTTTTCTCTAGAAAAGAAAAGTATTTTTTAAAGGAAGGACCCACATTTAATATAAGCCACTTCCCGTGTTTGGTTCACAAGGTGTTACCGGCAGATAATAACTATCTATGCATAATTCTCTGCTGTTGTTGTTCTAGCTAAGATAATGATATTTGTTATTTTTATTATAGATACCTTATAATTAAGAAGACAGTGTGTATGGAATTGACGAGGACAAGCGCAAGGCTCCAGGCGAGAACGTCTGGTGTGCAAACCTCGGCGCCCGCCCACATGCCCATGAGCACTGCGCCCGCAGCCGCCAGCGCCCGCAGCACCAGTATGCTCTGCTTAAAGCTCTTCGGTGCCAAAAACGCGATAGCGAAGCATAGATTCGCTGCCTGCATTTATAATATTAGATCAACTTGGGTATAAAACAGTGCTGTGTCTATAACAGTCTAAAACAGTGCAATGTAATCGCGATCATGAACAACTCCTTATATCAGATAACTTATCAGTTCAGTGAGAATGTTAAATTAGATCGTCAGTGTAGCGAGGGCTTTAACCTAAAGCAATGCTAAGCTAAACTAAGGAAAATATCCTATTTTTCGTATTATCTAAGAGAAATACAAGCAAACACAGAAGAAATATGTGAGTATTATAATAGAGAATTAATTAAGTAGGTATATCATTTTTGAGCAAAATTTATATTGGGATTCTGGTTCGATCTCTTCAGACTCCAAAGTCTTTGGCTAATAGTGAAAAAAAAAATGAAAGATAGACAAAAGAAAGAAATTTGTGTTACTCTATTTATACATAGAATTATAAACAAATCATATATCGAACATTAAAAAGAGATAAATAGATACAAATTTAAAAAAAAAATATATGTAAATACCTGAAACAGATCTTGTTGTGCGTTTGTCCACTTAGCGCAAAACCAATGGTTGTTGTGCTCTTCAGTAGAGTTGGCGCTGAGCAGCTCATAATCGGTGTCGAATGTGAGGTTGAGTCGCGTAGCATTGTAGGCCAGCGTGGCGTTGAACCAGGGCGCGGCGGACGCCGGCGCGGGCGCAGGCGCGGGCGCCATAGCTCGCCCCGCCGCCCGCGCGGCCCCGCCCTCGCCCGCGCTCTGCCTCTCACGCTCTCCACCCCTCGCGCTTCTTCCACCACCCGGGGACGACACGAGACGATTAAGTTGGGCTCTAGCTTTTAGTATTACCAACTCCATCACCACACTCTGCGACCTACTCTTCTGATGACCGTGCGCTCCTTCTACCTGTGGGCAAATGAGGTCAAATTATTTAAAAATATACACATATAGAATTTAGGAAGTGAATGGAAATCCTCGGCAAAAAGCTATGTACAGCAGTGTCTTTCGGCTAAAGTATGATGATGAGATATTGAACGATAACAATTGATACCAAAGTGTTAAGTTGTGTGACTGTACTACACAAAGGGTAGATTCACAATTTCTGTATATCTTTTTGTAAATATATATATCAGACATTATCCATAATATAAAAATAATTTGATGGATGTACTAGTAGGTACGTAAATCTTTATAATCCATTGTTATATTTTAACTGTAAATTAAATCATTAAATGTGTTTATGTACTTGTTTTTTCAGTCCTTTGACTTTACGCTATTAAGAAATTTATGATTGAAAATTATACAAATAAATGTCTAAGTAATACATACATACATATGTCATTAACGAGTCGGGAACGTTTCGTATTTTTAAATAACGACACCATACTCGAACTTTTTACATATTACAAAAATTTTCCAGTCATATCTCCTTGAAATACTTATGACACAGTATAACGCTCGTACTCGTAGACTCATAGATATTTCAGACTCGTAACAGGTTGTAGCATGTAGCTTCTTTGCAACCGTTACACGTTTTACTTTTAAATTGATAAACATCTTTTCTAACTTTTGACTATAACATTCATATCGTAACTGTTGAAGAGAGTTTATCATTGTTATTTAAATTCCTTCTGAATAAACTGAATAAAACATTTTACGATTTTAATATTTAAACGATTTTTGTTTTAGTGTTACACGATTTGTACTTTTTTTCTATAAATAAAACTAGTACCAAAATCGATTCGATCGAACAAATAGCACTACATATCATGGCGGGCAAAAATCAATAAACAAGCAAATCTGTTAAAGAGCATACTCTTAAACAAACTTTTTTTGTGTGGAAGATGATCATCCGCTATTTCCTGGCCTGCTACTTGTTTCTTAGACTCAGATATAAGCAAGAAGTTAAGTTGTGTGAAAACTGCGCTTTGGGTATAAGTTTGAGACATGCAGGTTTGATGCATCATTGCATTCAAACGCAGGTTTAATTGTCGTGTTATACCTACATGACGTGACAAACCCCTCAACCCATTCACAATCAGTTGTGTGTCACCAGAGGCAACCGCTGCCATTTTAAGGGTCTACTAACCTTAAATACATTAGGTACTGTGTTTATTATGCACTAGCACAAAGCGATCTGCAGTACTATATTATCGTTAGGGGAGGCGTTTATTCTTATTTTTTGCTGCCTATACTATTTAATTATTCATAAACTCTTCCTTGTACATAATATCTTACGAAAATATAAAATTATAGAGTTTAAGTCTATCCTACCCGGTACAATAGCCATATTTGTAAAATTTGAAATTGCAAATCAGTATTGGCTTAACATCATTTCTGTGTTTTGAGTAGTTGTTAAATAAAAAAAATAAATAACATTTTTCCTATGACTATTGATAAATATAAAATTAGAATACAAAATTAACTTAGAAACTTAAATTATATTGAAATAGGAGAATGGCAGTCTGAAGCGTAGTTCGACATTAGTGCGCAGATATACACACATACAGCCAAGTAACTCTCATCTGCACAAAGTCTGAAGTATTTCAATATCTACAAACTTTTTGAAAATAATATGTATTATTATATTTATACATATGCGCCCGTAAACATGAAAAAAAATGTTTACATCCACTTATGGTGGACGCTGGCAGTGGTAGCATAGTTTTTACTATTACTACTGCCGAAGTAGTAATAGTAAAAATGTGCGCAAGAACTATGAAATATCTACCTATGTTATTATTATGTCGTTCATTATCACGTATCTTTATAAAACGTGCGCAGGGCCATACACAGATTCAACGTGGAAGTAGAGGCAATTTAAGCGAATTTAATAAAAGTATTACGTGGGATATCTGCACATTGAGAAAATAAAGCAGCTATAGATGCATAGGAACCATTGTTACAAAAAGTCAAAACGGTTATGGAATATTACATTTCGATTGGTGACCTTGTTAACATCTCGTAAATAATTTAATTATGACAGGTGGTGACTCGCTGCTCACTTAATGAGACCCATAAAAAGACAAATCAATATTGGTACGATGGGGGCAACATTAATGTAAGCGGCTAACCTGTCTATAACAGGTGTGTCTCCGGCAGTGATGGAGACGCCGCCGATCTTTTGAAATTATTACACTTCCACTCTTCGAGCACCTGCTTTTGAGACTCCACTCTTACGAGAAAGCTCGCTTACAAGTACGTGGATGATAGCTAACACTCTTTCAATTTACAAAACTTACACAAAAAATAGGCTCAAATTTAAGACAATCCACTTCAGACATTTTAAGACATCCAAAAACACACAAGATTCAAAGCATAGGTAACGCAATAACTCACACGACTCATCTGTATGAAATTTAAATAAAGTTACCTATTGGTTCCTACTCGAAACACGTAAAATGTTTGTATTGTTGTACATCACATCTACATTGCTAGCCGCTGTATGTAAACAAAGCGCTAAAGGAACATTTTAAAAACATACTGTTCATTGGTCCATTTTATCACAAACAATCAGACAGATATTTTCATTGGAACGAAAATATTTTGGAACTCACTAATGAATTATAGGGGGAAGCCGAGCAAATTAATCACCAGATAATAACCCATTGCCACCGTTTATGAACCCACAACACCAAAGGATCACAGATGCGTGACGGGCCCTTTAAATGAAATTCGTTCTTTTTTTTTATTTTAATATCTTCATACAATCAATATTTTTATAATTAGACCACAATTCATTCCCAGTTTGCTAGAAGGAGGCAAAAAATAACACATGCGTAATTCGAACCAGTTTTATCGTAAATTAAAGCTGTCCAAACTGCTCGTATTTCCACAGGATCGCAAGACCTTGCACTTAGTATAATTAAGATCCTGACTGGTCTCTGACTGACTGCATCTGCATATACTACTACCACATGGATACAGTTTCACGTTTACATGCGACAAACTAACGAATCGTTTCTATGGTAAAATTGAACCAAGAAATAACCTAAATAAGAATACCGATATACAATGGTTAAGTAGAATGCGCATAAAATAATGAAGTCAAATATGATATAATTATTTTTTACACTCACAAATTTATCTAGCCCAAAGCAAATTACTACGGTTTGTGTTATGGAATCTAGGATAACGGAAATACAAATATATATATGGAGAATTGAGAAATAGAGATTTCAGTAGAGTGGGCCTAAGAGTTAAAAGGATTTTTGCTGATCCACTAGACGGAAAAGCCCCGAAAACTGAAGATTGTATATAACGGGCCGATTTAAATTTTGTACCAAAGTGAACTTTATTTGATGTGTAAGGAAATAAATATTGGCAACTGTCGGTGAGGCGTTGGGCGCGACAACTTGTCGCCGCTGTTTTGTCGAAGTCTGTGCCAGCTTTCAAATTTTTATAATTGCTTTTAACATAGGGTTACATTGTAGGTTCTGTACGGAAACTTATGATAAAAGGTGGGACAATAAAGTGCGATTCCAAAAGTTTTCTATATCTGTTTAGATACATATCGATACATTGATTACACATCGATAGATCATTGATTTTGTAGTTTTAGAAATTAGTTTCCTAAAAAATTCTAATTGAGGTAATCTTTTTTCTCAGATTAGCTCAGATAATAGCTATTTAAAATATAAAAAAATAAGAATTGGTTGTAATTTTTTTAACTCTTGCTCCTTTTACCTTGTACTTGGTCCTTTTACTTTAAATATCTGTAAATTTCCACCACACTTCACACCGGTTTCACGGTGTCGCCATCTCTGAGGTCCCGGTTTCGAATCCCGGTGGGGGCAGATGTTTGTGTGATGAATGCGAGCATTTGTACCTTAGTCATGGTTGTTGATATATATTTCAATAAAAATTATTTTATATATGTATAATAATATTGTATGTCTATCCGTTACCCTAGATCCCATTGCACAAGCCTTATTAGAGCTTATAGTTGGGCTAGGCTAATTGGTGTAAGTGTAACAAATATTTATTTATTATATTTATAATATTTATATATTTATTTCCATACCCCGAAAGGTGGGAAACTTACTAACTGGCTTATGATTTAAGATCACAAGTCTACAGAAAATATTACATAAAAAAGACAATAAGCATTCACAGTAAATCTTAACATCTATACACCGATAATAGTTTTTGTGCAACAAGTGAGCAAAGTTGATGTTTGCTGCGCGTGCTGATTGAGTCCCGAGCAAGCGAAGGATTCTGTTTGAATCACGAGCGAAGCGAGTGATTCTAGAGTAGAATCCTGAGCGTGTCGAGGGATTCAAAGCACGAGATGCAAACAACTTTGCTCTCGTGTGACACACATAACTTTTCACTTCAGCAGCGAGAACAAAAAATATTAAAATCTCAAGAATGTATGATGCGTGGAAAGGAACTTCTGTCAATAGTTCCGTTCCGCGCATCATTCTTGAGATTTTAGTAAGTACTTATTATGTTCCGTTCCGAAGAGACATTTTTTAACAATTATTTTTCTGATTTCTTTGCCAATTTATTTTACATTAGTTTAAAGTGGTACCTATGAGTGACACGGAACAACGAGAAGTGCTCAGGCAGATCCAATGTCCATGGGCATATTATCTTAGGGCGAAACAACATAGTCTGTATGGTTATCCCATTAGTTACTATACATAGGTTACTATAATCTGTGGTTAGCTTTGTCTCACTAGTGAGTAAAAACCGATTTTACTCACTGATTTTAAGCAGCAAAACCTTCATGTTGAGCTACTGAAGTGAAAAATATTTTTACTCACTCATTTATTAGGCATAAGTACTGCATACTTTTAAATAGGAATCTAATTACGTTTTTAACGCAATAACCTTTACCGTAGACACTAATAATATTTTAACCACCAAACTTGTAATTTAATTAATAAAAATAATGCTCAGTACACTAACATAACTAACTATTAATTATATAGTATAAGTAGATGGTTATCAAATCAATGTATAGATAAGTAGGTGTTATTGGCACTTCACCATCGATATACACAATGCATTACAAGATTATCATGAAAGTTATTCAACCTAAATACAAGCTGAGAAATGAAGCACATACGAATGTAGGCAGCTTACTGATGCACAGATCGCAACAATATGAATCGCATTATGTGTTCATTACAATGAATGAACAGGGTTCTATTAAGCTTCTACTATATCCTTACATGCAGTAGCTAACAATTGATTCATTCTCTAATGGGGTGTTCGCGGCAGGTAAAGGCTTTCTAATGCGAACTGAGCGAGGCTTTTTCCTGAACAACTAGGTCAAGGCGGACAATCCATATAATCCTGTGGCTTTTGAACTATCACACCTACACTATCGTTAAATTAAGATCAAAATCAGGATCCGCAAGAAAATTTCTTGGATTGTTTACAAGTGTTTGTATATAAGATTTAAGTAATCTTGGCATATTATTTTGTGATACTTATGAATGGATAATATGGGAAGGTTGAAGTCTTTAATACATTTCATTACTTATCTTTTCCTATGATAAAGCCCAAGATTATGTATTGTAATAATTATTTTTTGTATATTAAGAATACTTGTTTTCGCACAAAACAATTAGACAAACGTTTCCAGACATATTACACGTTTCCAATATATTTTATATAAATATATAGATCTAAAATATTTATATTCTTACTTGCAGCTACCGTCAGTATCTAAGAATTATCTCAGATGCATACTGTAAGTGCATCAATAGTGCAAAAGTAATATTGTCTGTTCTTATATTTTCGAACTTGTTATAGTGTTGGGGGAAAAGTTTTAATATTAAACTCTCCAGCTTTAGTATTCAAGATCGGGCGGCACGTAAATCGCACAGCAACTTTTCAGATAGAGAATCCACTCGTATATTTTATGCATCATGTAACTACAATAAGTTAAAGTGGAATACAAATAAAAATAGCTTCAAATACTGTATGTAACATTCAGAGGTGAAAAATCAACAATCTTTGTGTTTAACAATATATTACATGTTGTTTCGTTTGCAAACGTTAGTAATAAATATTTTTAAAATTGGCAATAGTGAAAGAATTGCAATTTGGGAAGAATATATTATTAAAATAAAATCTAAACTATAAATATTAGATAACAAATACGATCGGTTATGCTTAGGAGGAACAGCGCTCTTGAACATTGTCTCGGAATTAAAAGTACTAGCTTTCAATGTGTCTTGTTCTGGACTGCACTCATCAATGAGACGAGATATCTAGTCTCTGTGTGGATGTTTTAACAATGAATAGTGTTGTTAGAGTCGTCCTAACTGCGATCTTTTAGGGGTGCTCTGTGATGAGAGTATGGTTATGATAAACACGATAATGACTTAAGTGGCCTAGTAGTTAATATGCTATAAACGTGTTATCTCTGAAAGCCCAGAGAGCTCGAGGGGCTCGAGTCTGGGGATACATGTTAGTGTGATGAATACAGGCATTTTGTGCCTTATATATACTATATAATATTTATGTTATGTGTATGTTTGCATATATTACAAATCTGTTGTTTATCAAATCAGTGTGTATCAAATCTGTTGTTTGCTCAGAATCACATAACCCGAACAAACAACAGATTTGATACTGCAATGATCCCCCAACTTTGATACTTAGATGGCACCGACCTTTGATACTTAGATGAAGACCGAAATATTGGACAGGGGATTATCGTGAACGCATATCTGGGGAGAAACTATACGCAAGCAACATGAGTCACTGGATATCACCCTTCATATTACCAAAGCTTTTGATAAGGTCTGGCATAAAAATCTTCTCTCTAGCTTCCAGATACAGTTTACTTGTCTACTTTTGTACATGAATACGTGACTTCCTGCATAAACGGAATTTGTACCCTTTACAATAATGCTAGTGATTTAGTAATCACTAGCATCTATTGTAATACTAGTGTATTCCTCTGGATTCCGTTCTATTCCATACACTTTTCATGTTGCATCTTCGTGATATAATTCCTTGTAAAAACATTTATTGTTATGCAGACATGACACTACAGTACATGCGGGATATTTTGGGCAAGCCATATATGCAAACTGAGGATAGCTATCTATATAAAAAAAAACTTATTACTGTTCAACGATTTTAATGCCAGAGTTAACCTACATTATTAAGCGTGACTCAGAATCCTTAGCAGTCGTCAAGAAATACAATGGTCAATTGCAACTAAGCTTTTCTTCTCAATTTGAACTCGCGGTAACAAACAATGTTAGGACTTCCTATCAAACATAAGACTACTTAAATATATCTAAGGTGGCATAGCATCTGATCGATGTGGTCGTACGACATAGAGACAAAAGTCAAATCTAAATCCGTGTAATGAGTGTTACACATTGCGGGTCTGGCCGTCAATTGGTTGTCAATAAGTTGCGGCTCCGATTTTACTGATTTCGTAGATCCAAATCGATAGAAGTATTCTTAAATGTAGTTAGATTGATTATTAGCTGATGGCGAGGTAAAGCAAAACTATGTTGATTCTTTAGTTGAAAAACTACCCCAATAAGCTAACATGAACCTTGAAGCCAATTGAAGGGTTTTGTCTTCTCACATTAAGTGTGCATATTTAATTAAAATAGTCAGTGATTACAAATTTAATTAACTTTGAAATATCAAAGTTAATTAAATACGAGGGCTGCTACTTATGTATCCGGAATAGAAAAATTAAACTAACGTATATGGCTAAATATGGGTTTATTGCTTTTCAAAGTATTCTCCGCGATGATCGATACACTTTTACGTTGAAACCAATTTTTATAGCTTTTTTCCACTCTGATTGCGGTATCTCTGACACGTGCTGTTTGAACGCGTCGACGGCATCTTCACGGGTCGAAAATCGTTGACCACGTAATTTATTCATTACATTTGGGAATAAATAGAAATCATTAGGTGCCAAGTCTGGGCTATACGGTCGATGACCCATCAATTCTATTTTTTGACCCTCCAAAAATGTATTTGTTTCGCGTGATGTGTGACAGCTGGCATTGTCGTGGTGTAGAATGATTCTGCGTCGCTTGTTGTTTTTACGTATTTCTTCAAATACTTCCGTTGGGTACCACTCCGAATTTACCGTTTTACGATTCTCCAGTGGTATTGTAGCTACATGACCATTAATACCAAAAAAGCAGGCCACCATTTGCTTTAAAGTGCTTTTTGCACGAGTCACTTTCGTAGGGTTCGGCTCATTTTGAAACACCCAAACTGTAGATTGTTGCTTAGTTTCGGGATCGTATGCATAGATCCAAGATTCATCACCTGTGTAGATGTCATAAACAGATTTTGAGTCACCTCCTTTAAATTTTTTTAACATATTCTCACACCATTCGACGCAAGCTTCTTTTTGATGCTGAGTTAAGTTGTGCGGTATACAACGCGAACAAATTTTTTTTACGAACAAATGTTCATGTAATATTTTATTAATGCTTGTCATACATATGCCCAGATTAGCCTCTATCTCACGATACGTAACATGACGGTCTTGCATAATTAGTTTTCGTACAGCTTCAATGTTTTGTGGCACAACGACTGATTTCGGGCGACCTTCTTTAACTTCGTCCGTGAGCTCACTCCGTCCACGATTGAACTCACTAAACCAGTGACACACAGTGGTTTTTGATGGAGCTTCAACACCAAAAGTTGAAGTTAATTGATCTACGCACTGTTGTTGCGTTAAACCACCACACAACCACCGTCGAAAATCGTAATAAATCATAGCACAAATATTTTCACGTGTGAGTTCCATCAGTTCTTTTTACCATGGAGGTCATATATTGCGTTTAAAAATATTGAAATCCCAGATTCCGTATACTTAAGTAGCAGCCCTCGTAAATTTGAAATGTATACTTTTTGTAGCTTTGAATAGATACGTTTTATTATATTAATAGTATTTGACTATACATGTAATATAGATAATTGAAAATAGAAGATAAATATTCATGTCTGCTGGTTTTATTGCCTCTTTTTCTAGTGAACATTCTTAAAGTTTCCGAATAAATGTAAAGTTTAATTCTTATTACTTTATATTTTTTTACTCTTTATGTTATGACCATACACTTCATGAATAAGTCTGCCAATTTTCAATGTTATAATAAGTTTATAGTATATAATAAGTTGGTTTGAGGTGGATTGTTATTTACTTAATTTTTTTCCAGTGCGTGCAGCATATCAATAAATAACAAGTTGAAGTAAATAACATATTACTTTTCGAAGTAAGTTTGTCGGACAGAATATGTACAAAAAACTTATGTAAGTTTTTTGTTATTTGGTAAATATAAAGATAACGAACTATCTACTACAGTGGTATCAGTGTCACTTGACAACATGGAATCTGTTTATCGTAAAACAAAATGTTAAGTATGCGTAAAATTGCTTTAAATATAAAATCATTAATATTGTTTAACAGAACAAGTAGTTAAAGCTTGTTTACAAGTTTGTCGTCACGTCATGTCAGCAATTGTCGTGACGATGAAAAATTAATGCGACACTCACATGTTTTCCACGAAGCATAGCGTGAAATGAAAAATAGTAACGAATGATAATCCGACACAGACACTAGATTTATATTGCGTACAAAAATGATGTTGAAAGCTCGCGATTTATTTAGTGAAATATATCTTGTATATATTTTGATGTTAAAACGTGTGAACTAATATGAAACTTTTTCGACGTTTCGAAAGTTTTCCAGCTATCTGTCACGGGGAATGAAGATATTAGTAGCGTAGAGTTAGAAGTTAAGAATGAAATTTATTATTTAATTACTGTCTATTTGGTTTGAGTAGTTATAGGTCAACATGAGATTTTATTTTATTAGTATTTTATGTATATGGTATGTTCCAACCATTACCTCTTTCGAAATTAGGATATTTCATGTTACAGTTGCATTAAGTATTAGTAGGAATTAGATGGTCTTTAGCGAAAAATTGTGGTATGTCAAAATTCTAAGTAATAAATATAATAATAGCTCGGTTCGTCAAGAGCATTCACAAATTACAGACTTTTTTACGTATATATTTTATGTCAATTATGGTTCAGAATCCATGTCACAATACGCCCCTTTCCCCTTTATATGTAAGAGAGACCACAGTCGCAACCCAATTTGTATTCATCTGCAACTTTAAGGTATTTGACAATTGACAGATGGGAGGTATTGATTTGCGATCTTGAGCGGCTCTTATTAGTCTTTAAAATATTACTTATCTCTTTTTTTTTTAATAAATTTTAGTTTATTTAGCACATACAAGTAAAATTTTAACATAAACGGTCATTATACACAAATCTAAATTACAGTGCTGTTACAAAATACAGTAATACTGTAATTAGACAGAGGTCCCCAAACTAGGCTAGGCCTGTATCTTGGTGGACCATGCATTATTTAATTTACTGCATCGTTTAATATAAAATGACAGACAATTAAAAACAATAAACAAAAAATTAAAACTATACAAAACATGAGATTAGTATAAAACATATAAAACATAAGATTAGTGGCGTGGGATATCAGATACAAAACATCAACATAGGATTTCTTCCGTGGAGGTATAGTCCAGTGATAGGAGCCAAGTTGTTAGAATATTTTTTGCCTCAGAAACAGAACAAGACACCACACTACAAAACCGAATCACCGCATTGTAGACTCGTGCTTGGATAAACTCTCCAAATCTTCCCGCAAATGCCGAATTTATAGATGGGGTTGGTAATCTAAAGACTCTTTTTTTAAGGAGCGAATCGTAGTATTCGGACGAGATGAGACGTTTTTGATTAACATGGTATTGGCAGTTAGTAAGCCTTCGGCACACTTTTGATCTACGAAAGTTTGTACTATCGGTAATAAGCAATTACCTACAGTATAGATAAATATTTGAAATGGGTTAAACGAATCACCATTGAGTTTCTCGCCAATTAATTAGGTACTTTTCCTATGAAGAATCCTCATAAGAGAAAAAAAAAATCAGTTCAGTTTGGGTAGTGGTTGAACAATTTAAAATTATTCTTCAAATAGGATTTTACAAGCACTTTGTACGTTAAGCGGTACGCCTACGTTCTACGGTGTCTAAGGTGAAAGCACCTTGTTCTGGGAAAAACCAACTGGAAACTGGCCTCAGATAAATGACCTGAACCAATCTTGCTTAGAAGATTACAAAGGTTCATATTATATCACTTTCATCGAGAAAAAAGGTCATCAACTTTTCATTATGTTTGTGTTATAACGAAACAAGGTTCATTTAAATCAAACGAACCTGTAATCTTACATAGCTCACATAGTTATTTATATGAACGTGTGTTATTGCGGCATATACTGACCTAGGTAACATCACTTATAGCACGTAACTCGAAGACAGATTAAAAATATTTTACTTTTAAACTATATGCCACAATATATTTATTCAGACAAAAAAATTAACGTAACTTTTAAGTCATGAAAAATAAACTGTTATTATTTAAATGCTGTTTATATAATAAACTGTATATATATTATAACTATGATTATAATAAGCATTTCCTAGACTGCAATCGTGAATCCCATGTTATGCCCAGAAACTTCTTAAATCAATGAAATCGTCAAAATCAAATATTAATTTTAAGAACTGTATTTATTGTCCTGATATTCAGTGATAAAACTTTATTATTTAAGTTTTGTTTGGAGATTGTACTATTAAAGTTGTCACGTCTTTATTTCCTCTGTGAACCTCAAATATTACTGTGGTATCATTTGGAAACAGTAGTATATCACGCAGGACTATATTGTTATTGAAGACTCCAGCTACTAACGCCTTCACAATATAGGAAGTCATTTTAACAGGTGTTATTCCCATAGCTTATGACAAACTATGACGACGACACCTGTTAAAACGGGCTTCTTAAATTGTATAGACTTTGCCACTCCAGCGTCACTTTTCACCATCTTTCCTAGGTTTTAAAACAGTATAACACTATTGTACGTGTGATGAGGGATTCGGAATGCATGTGTTACTAGGAATACTTCCTGTGAATATCGTGAAATCTATATAATTTTGTCGCAATCTTAATTGTTTAACGGGATATACCTGTTCCAAATTATATGTAAACCACTATCAATTTCATTGGGATTGAGAATTACACGTGTTGCTAGTTTTGATAATGACTGATATAGGAAGATACAATGTCTAAGAGAAAATAAACTTTCAGTCTATAATATATACATATTTAAAGTACATTATACTAATGGAACGGCTTTACTCCTGTAGGAATCGTAGATCCTCTAAAGGATAGAGGAAAGTGATACTAAGATTTTAAAATTGTTGCAAGTTTGTAACGGAAGTAAAGGTGCGAGCTAAAACTATCTAAGATACCTGTTTTTCTATTTTTCGTCACACAAAACCTTTACCACCAACACAACGAATCCACACGATAAAAAAACAGTAAATATTTTGATTATACAAAACAACTAACAAGGAATACAAATCATAGATACCTACTAATTAAACATTGTTAGTCTTAAGGAATAGTTAAAACATAAATATAGATGGGGCTATGACTGTGGGGGACAAGACCATGTCCCCACAAAACGGAGAACCTTCTCCTGATCGACAAATGATATGTTACTTGTAGAATAAATAATAAGGAAATGTAAAAAAAAGACTAACACAAACAAAAAAGAGTGCGGACCAAAGAGTCCGCAGAAAACCAAAAAGAGTTAAAAAAACTAACAAGGAATGGCTACATTGTTAGTAAGTGCTATATCTTTCTATACATTGTTATAAATTCTATAAATTTTGTACTGAGACTAATAACAAGAGCAGTTCTCATGAATGTTATCGGATAAGAGTAGATAATGTAAGGAGCCAGGGTGGTGAAGGCAAGTTCTACCTACACCTGGATCACAAGTCCCAGGCGCGACTCTTGGCATTCTTTTCACTATGGACCTGGCACCCGCACCGTAAATTCGTAGAATGGTGAGTTTTCGTGTTTACCGGTTGCAATTACGGCACAATTTTTTTAATTGATAATTTTTGTAGTTAACATGCGAAGTAGTAGTTTCGAATAATAAATTTCAACTACACCGAGTCATGTGTTAGTATTTGTTTGTTTTTCTTCTACTAAGAAGAAAAACAACATATTAACGTATATTTATACATGTGAAAAAGCCACAGAATACCTAATTTACTGCATAAATTGACCAAGAAAACCATTTTGTAAAGTAATATTGAAAATCATGCTCATTGCAATCAAATTAAAATAATTAAAGCATAATAAACAAATCTTTTTTTTTGTCCGCAGAAAAAACCTGAATATTTGTATACGAACGCTATAATTTATCTCTTATAACTGAATAGTTCGATTTCGTCTAACTCGGCTGTCGTTACCAGGCCTAAGATTGATGACAGTGGCTCGAATGCTTGTCGACTCTGAGATAAGGTGTATATTCGATATTGCGTGACTATACCAGTCACGATTCATAGCCATTCATATGCTTTGGTATTTTATTGACTTACACGCGCCTACTTGAAATTCTAAATTAAATAGAGGCAATATAAATTTGTGTGTGTGCTGACTCGAGTAAGCATGACCTACTAATTATTTTTTGACGTTTAGTAATTATATAAGTTACTTCAAGAAGTCTCTTTAAGTGATTTTTAAGTCTGGGATAATCCATGTAGTTTTGGAAAATTTTGCATTACGAAGCTTATATTTTTTTAGATATTTATTAATAGGATTGATAATACTTAAACAATTATGAGAACCCTCTTAAAATAAATTTCAAAATAAATTTATGTGCGACGTATAATTTCTAAATATTATTCTCCTTTTCGGAATAACGCTACATTTGTTTTTACGTTGTTTATGTCACGATATATTGCCGTTAGGAAAATATGTTTCTTGCAATACTCACTGAACAATCACACAATCGCTCGCAACATCATTGTATTGTAATGTTCAACATCACGCATATGTTCCGTCAATTTGACTATCAAAATTTGATCGTCGCACGATAGTAAGTTTGTCGTTTATTGCAATTCTGTGTATTTGGAAATCTATGTACATGAATAATCTACAATTGTAAATAGTCTTTGGTTTGATAAAGAGATGTTTGCTATCGACCCCGAGATCAGAGCGTCTTTCCCAGCGTGCAACGGTGTGAGATGCGAAGGCCGCTCACCTGAGCACACGAGGACGCGACTCTCTCCGCCCACTTGTGGCGGCGGTGAGTAAGGCAGCGCGTCGCTCACGGAACGTCCGCATAACTCGCACTCTCATGCCGTACCATCATAAAGCACCACAACACAAATAAGCGCAACACGCGAGTTGCATAGTAGGTTGCGAGCGGCGCGTCGAGAATCGTCGCGGATCGGTTGAACGCTCTGCTACTGACTGCCGCCAACGTTCGCAACAACGGCGGCTCGCGCGACGGGCGCGGCGCACCGCACGCACGCGCGCTCTTACTCCCCGCTTCTACCCCTCTCACCCTTATTCCCATCTCGCAACTACCTACTTAGATATTATCAATAGAATTATTGTATGACATGAATTCAGCCGATATTAGCAAGATGTCAAATATTTCGCATGTCAAGTTAAACGACAGGTCAGTACAGTAATCATTTTGAATCTGAATCGTAAAGTAGTTGTGATGATCATGTACAGAGTCAGATCTGGTCTCAATCTACTATAGCGATACTTCATCACCTTATAAATTTCAATCTTTTCTAGCCATTTATCACCTGTTTTCTATGATAATCATGGTAGTTTTTCTTTAGTTTTAGTACATTAAGCTTTTCTAGAGGAGATTAATGATTAACGATGAGGAGGAGGAGGAGGTTTTTTTAGTAGTTTTATGCTAATGACCAGAAAATATAGAATTGAGTTAAATTTACAGTATGTATGTTTTAAGTATTTTCTTTAAGCTTGATTTAAATGTCTTTTCCATCATCAACGTCTGCGAAAATAAAAATAACGTGCCATTAATTTTTTTGATACTAATAATGACAAAACTAAGAAGATTGGCATGCCTCGGTTGTTCCCTTCCCTTACAATATAGAAATAACTAGAATCTTCAATTCAAATAAAAAGAAACCAAATCAAGGAGATTGGATAACAAAAAACACGATTTACAACCGACTGGAAATTGAAATAAATTTGTTAATATCCGATATTGGACCTCGTAGAGTCCTGCGATTGAATGCATAAATGCGTGACGATTAACAGCTGGCACCGGTCCAGCAGCGGAAACTTGTGACGTCGCAACCAGGCCCTCTCTATTCTATATGACTTCTACGAGATATTACGACTCTCCAGGGATTTTCTAAGAAATTCACATCAAATATTTATATCAAGCCGCTCACTTACAGCTACTTAACTGCGTTTCAAAAATGTATAACAATATGTATCATAGTCATTTTGCTTCTTGTATTTGCACCTTGATATAAAGTTATATTTTCTAACTTGCATTAATAATAAGCTTATATTAATATTATAATTCAGTATTTTCCCTTTGAACAAGTATGTCTATGTACGTTACAATAAATTTTATATTCTTATTTAATATGCAAATTAATTAAGAATTTGATTGACTTGCTTGATTTTTTATTAATAGCGGTATATAAATTAATATTTTTTGTGATATTCAATAAGTACAAGTCATTCAGTTTTGATTTATACATATAAGGCAGTCATATAATTGACGATAGCGATTATCTCTATATGAGAAGTGAGATCGTAAGAATTGGAACAAATAACCGATATTTCGATTATATTTTTATTACCAATAAATAATAACAAATATAACACGCATGATATTAAAGAATAAGTAAATAAATATATATTATAAAGATAAGCGTTTAACCTAGTAAAACTATATAAGTTATAATGAAAAAATATAAGAAAATACGAGTATATGGGAAAATTTCGCATTAACCATTACACTGTACTACCAGCTTTATACATAAAATAAATATAATGATGGCCATGATCTTCATTCGACATACCACCTTGGAGAGAAGCACATCAAGAAGAACGAACCAGACCATGAAGAACTAGTGCATCAAAGCTCCTAGTGCTAGCGCGATACTCCAAGGCATCACCACTATAAGTGTAATGTAAAGCTTGTGTATGTGCTCAAGAATAAATGACATCATGTGGAGATTTAATTTTAAAACAATTTTAATTTAAAACTAACTAGTTCCTTCCGGAGACATCACGTTGCACCTGTTATCTACAACAACAAGTTACAAGAAACAAAAAGAATCATGACCAACCCGCAAATTCTTTTTCCCCGTTTTTTCCGATATACTCGTATATTATCCGATATAGTTTATCCGATATATATTTATTCGATATAAGTGGAAGAAAGTATTACGACACGCCATTCAGCTTTGATCAACCGACGTATATCCGCGTATAAAGTTGGCGAGATATTTGACTGATATCAGGTAACAAATTTATTCATATGATATTGTGACCTTACCTTCCTCTTTTTTTTTATAGGATAGGGCAGCAAACGAGCAAACGGATCACCTGACGGTAAGCGATAATCGTTGCTCATGGACACCCGCAATACCAGAGGAGTCACAGATGCGTTGCCGGCCTTTTAAAAGGGAATAAGGGGGGAAGGGGGGATGGGCCTCCGGTATCCTCGCTCACTCGGCGAAACTCAGCGCAAGCGCTATTTTACGCCGGTTTTCTGTGAGGCCGTGGTATCACTCCGGTCGAGCCGGCCCAATTCGTGCCGAAGCATGGCTCTCCCACGGTAAAATGGATTATTCCTGGATTATTTCCTTTAGTTTACTTAAAGCAGAGGATTTACGAAAACATACTAAACTCGGTTTCCGAGTTAAAGCATGAGATTTACATAATTATACATCAGAATCAGTAACAATTGATCGAGAAAGTGATGATGAATTTAATAAAAAGACCGAAAGTTTAATTATCCTTTTATAAAAAAAAGGGTTTAATAGCTCAGCATTGGCCTCTACTTATAGAATAAAACTCAGTTCTAACAATGGAGTGTGATACTAAGTTGAATGATAATTATAAATTCAGCAAACAGTATTCGAGTGGTTTTCAGTATGAATTTAATATGTATATTAATATAACTATAAAATTATGTTTTAATAATATAAACTTGATACTTTGATTCTTAAATTATTTAAGGAAGTTTTGTTAACTCCGATAAAACGTGTTACGTACTTTGATTACGCTAGAGAAAAGACAGACTCACACAATGGAGACCAGTTTTCTTCAGTACCTTGGTCTTACTTATTTGTGCCGCAAAAGGCAGCATTTGCGTTGCGAAGTTCCGATTTGATGGCTTAGATAGGTAGTGAAATTACTGGAAACTCTGACTTATATCTTTTGTCACAAGTTGCTGACAGACACTGTGTCTGTTAGAAAGCTGCAAATCTCATAGGAACCATGTCAACTATATTAGATTGTAACCACGTACCAACAAGTGCACATTCTGTTTGCTTCTCAAGATATAGCAAAAACCACATTTTAAAATTATTGTAAAGCGAGGTACCGTTTTAGAGATAAGAAGCCACACCATCATTATCGTTAGGGTGATTGGGCCTTAATGTGGCTTTAGTATATGACGCTGGTGTAATACGGAGTTATCGACCGCAAATAGAATTTTAAGTGCATGCAGATGTTTTCCTTCACCATAGAAGTGTTGGATAAATGTCAACACATGCCAGCCTTCACATTTCCATCTTGGGGCAGTTAATAATAGCGGCGGTTTTCATGGTATAAATGTAAAGCATGACGTGATGTCGACTGTACTTTACTTACAAAAAACTATCAATGTAAACGTTACTAAATGGCATGATCAAACTTTGGACCTGATAAGAAAGTAAATGCCGAGACCACAGCTAGCTATGGTCATATAAGCTCGTGTACAAACTATTAAGATTCCATAAGTCTATACTTACTACAATGTTTTCCTTTATCATAAAAAGCATAGGCCATCAGATAAGACTTGAAGGTAGATTGCACGTAATGCTCGAGAATAGTGCGGCGCATTATTCGTGGTGATAAAGAAACTTCATGTTAGGGCAGTCTCGCCTTGACCAGGCAACCTGTAAACTTATCGTATTATCTAGATGTAAAGTGCTTTGAGGTTAGAATTACTTAAAATGACCAAATACGCATATTTACTGGGTTAATTTGCCATCAGAAATTAAAATTAAAATACAAATTCTAATTCAATCACACAAGCTTTGTATTCAGTCGATTTTAGTAAAAAGATAGTTAAGAGTTTTAAAAATAAACACACAATCTGAGTCACAGAAAAACTGATGACGATAAAAAGACAATTCGATGGAGTAATAAGTCATCATATCAGCATTTCATCCGATACCCACTTATAGACATGGACCTCCCCTAAAGTTACCCAGGCCGATCGATCCTGCGCAGCCAGCATTTCTGCATCAATTAACCTTGCTGACGCTGCGTTGCCACTCGAGAACTATACACTCGAACGGCCGTCGTACCTACAAGTAATGTGCCCTGCCCATTGCTACTTTAAGATCATATTTTTTTTAATCATGTCGGTAACATTTAACATCATCTGCAGCTTTTGCTTTTTCGATAATACAGTGAAACTCTTTGCTTATCGAGGAAGTTAAAAGTCATCCAATATACGCGCGAAACAATTGACTCTCAAGAACAGCTTATAAACTTAACTCAGGAACACAGTAGATCTTTAGTTTTGCACCAAAATCTTTCTCTCTTTTTGAGGAATAGTGCCACCACGCTCTTGTGTCATATATGATTTTCTCATCAAGTATGACGAAGTTGAAAAGTCACAGCGTTTTGGATTGGCAGTTCATATCTTTGTAGGTTGCTTGGCTGTATCTCAAATATCCAACATCAGAGGGAAATATTTGACATAAACAAGTCTAAAACTTTTAATATATAGCTCATCTAAATAACAATTATTGAGTCTTAATAGACCTTTCTCATAGTTTGTTCCCACTTATTTAAACCTATACACTAGGTTATCTATCACCTATACATCTTTTTCTTTCCTGGACATTTTATATCACTTTTTTGGCCGAAACACGTCTGATTTATCATGTGGTATTATATATATTTTGCTCGAGGATGACTCAATATAACTACTCTAATGTTAAAATTGTAAAAAAACGCAAAAATATGTCGTCTATATGCTATTCGAGTTCGATATTAAAATAAAATTTACAATTGTAATTTAATGCAACGGTTAAAGCAAAATTTCCTTAAACTAACTCCGGAACTAAATCCAATAAGTCAGTGCTATCATGATTGCTGAAGTTTGATCTAGGCCGTCTTGGTTGTAAATGTAAAATCGATCGCATCAGCAAGTAAGCCCGTGTTTGCACACTTTTAACGAGTTTGCTTTAACTACTTTTCATCGAAATAAACGAAAATCATTTCGTGCTTAATACTTTTCTCCAAACTTATGTTCTTCGTGATGATCATGCTACGATACTGCAAGTCTAGTTAGCGCAAATTCGGATATCAACATTTGTTATTAATTTCATCAACACAAAGAGAATTGATATTGTGTAGGTATAGCGATACTGCTATATCGTAACTCTATTCAGCGAATCGTAAGCTTAGGATTCTTAAATGAAACGTAAATATTATCTATCGTTTTTTTATTGTATCGGTTAGAAGTGATTTCCATTCGTGCATCTGTTTATTTCGACTGATCTGATCTAATGTGTGGTTTCATATATTATATTCGAATAATGGTATAATCGCCATGGAGCCGAAAAACATACGATCGGCAAGGGGTTTACTATAATCGCTGTAATAATATCAACCTGTGTCAAAGCTAATCAATTTGGAGGTACTTGGTACTCGTAAGATTTTGCTAGGTTTCTGTACATATTAAAGTCAATACTTGCTCGCTTTTAATTAGATAAACCGATATTTGCATTTCATTCGTGTTATTTCCAAAGTCAATAAGCAGAATCGCTAGCCAAAAACATCGCGCCAACAGCACGTTCGCATAGGCGTCATTTGGATGGACGTAGGGCTTATATTTGCGGTGTTTGGCAGCTGGAGGACGGATATCTACTGCCGTTCCTGGCACAAGGGTCGCGTCCGAGAGCCAAACGATACCTATTCATGCTAATTCGACAGATGGCAAAGGATTAGACATTTGGCTCTAGAAAATCGCGAACTTTTTTTACGGAGCTTTACCAATATTTGCATTTCTCATTTAATCAACCTAATGTAAAAAAATGTGCATGTAATGTGACCGGGAAAAAAACACTCTGCTAGATATTTTTATGTTGACAAAAAATAATACACTAATTATTACATACTAATTTATATATTTGACAAATAGTCAATAGCACTACAAATGTGCTTTTTAGTAAATGGACTACCTGGAGACCTATTTTTGAATTACGAATGCGACTTCGAAAACACCGCTGACTAAATAGTCAGCGGGTGACTTTGAAGTCACGGATTCCTACACATCCAATTTTTGAAAGTCGATCGCAGAGCTGCCATCATAGATAAAGTACACACATAAATGTAAGGGTTCGGTTCCACGCAGAATGTAGCCGCTGCCGGTTATTGCCGGCTTAACCATTATGAGTATATTATAATATACATATATATATATATATATATATATATATATATATATATATATATATATATATTTAGATAGAGCTGCAGTTAGAGGTTTTAGGAAAAAAAAAAATGTAAATTTTAGTTCTGGGGTCGTACCAACCGTTGTCTTGTAAAACTTTGATAGTTTTATTTTATTAATACTTTTATTCTGAATGTCTTTAATATAAAATCAATAAAAAATTCCAGGCTAAAGGCTGGAAAATAAAA
This sequence comes from Scirpophaga incertulas, assembly GCA_036419045.1. Lineage (NCBI taxonomy): Eukaryota > Metazoa > Arthropoda > Insecta > Lepidoptera > Crambidae > Scirpophaga > Scirpophaga incertulas. The sequence goes on along the minus strand of CM071639.1, from coordinate 15,006,617 downwards.
ATAGCCATAACCTAAGCATCAGTGACCTTTAGTAAAAAAAACCTAAAATATCAAATATCTTGAAAACGGGTAACTTTTGAATAAGGCAATATGGGCTAAAAATTGTTTGTTTTGACCAAAACTATCACCTCGCGACGGATGTGGGTCGACTTACCAGTAATCCTGTATATATATAGACTGAAAAATCAACACATCAACTTCAGACTCTTGTCAATATGTTCTCTAAACAAAACACAGATAACATTTCCACAAGTATGACTTGATCACGAGTGGGTGAGGGCACTCGTAATGAAATCACATCCGTGACTAAGGTAGTCACATAAGTGATATTAAAAAATAAGAATTATTGAAAATCTGTGATTATTAGTCACATCGGTGATTTCTAAGTCGCATTCGTAATTCAAAAATAGGTCTCCTGTGCTGTACAATTAATATTTTAGTAGGTATATTTGTAATCCCTGTCGGAGTCCGCAGTCCGATCAGGGGGGTGGCGTTGGCGGTGTCGTTAGACATCGTCAACGCCTTCGGCACCCTCCCCTGGCAGGCCATTAGGGAGGCGCTCGTATACCACGAGCTGCCTCCCTACCTGCGGGCCGTGGTCGGGGACTATCTGCGCGACAGGACGATCAGCGTGATGGGACGGGACGGATGGAAACGTCGTGGAGGTCGAATGCGGCGTTCCGCAGGGTCGGTGTTGGGACCCCTGCTATGGAACCTTGCATACGACGCGGTCCTTCGCACCAGCCTTCCTGACGGCGTGAGTGTCGTCTGCTACGCTGACGACACTCTCGTCGTTACGACTGGGGCCGACTTCGGGCCGGTGCTTACGCTTGCCGAGCTTGGGGTGGCATGTGTCGTGCGGGCGATCCGCCGGCTGGGTTTAGAAATAGCGCCTCACAAAACCGAGGCCGCTATGGTTCCACGGCCTTCCGAGGCGCCGGGAACCACCCAGCTGCCGGATCCGGTGGGTGACGCGGTGGTCCGGTGGGGCCGTACATCAAGTACCTGGGCCTCACCCTGGACCGCCGCTGGAGCTTCGAGGAGCATTTCGTGCGGTTGGTCCCCCGAGCCAAAAGGGTGGCGGGCGCATTGCATCGCCTGCTGCCCGATCTCGGTGGACCGAGGGATGGAGTTCGCCGTCTGTACGAGGGCGTCGTGCGATCCGTGGCCATGTATGGGGCTCCCGTGTGGTCGCAAGACTGCGCGAGGTCCCCCCGCTGCAGAGCTCTGCTACGGAGCCTGCAGCGGATAATGGCCATACGGATCGTGCGAGGCTACCGTACAATCTCGTACGAGGCGGCGACGGTTCTGGGACGCTCCCCCCCATTCGACATCCTGGCCGACATGTACGCGGCGACGTATGCGTCGCGGCGTGTCGGCCGGGAGGGCGATGGGGGGAGCGCCCTGGAACCCACGCACGAAGTGCCTAAGCGGGAGTGGCACCGACGGATTGTGGCGGCCTGGCGTGCGCAGCTCGAATTACGGATCTGCGCGCGCCAGCGGGCCGTCGGTGCCGTACTCCCGCACCTCGAAGCTTGGCTCCACGGGAAGGAGGAGGTCACCTACCGATTGACTCAGATACTCACCGGGCACGGCTGCTTCGGTGAGTATCTGTGTCGAATAGGACGGGAGGGATCGACACATTGTCACCACTGCGCATCCGACCTCGACTCGGCCCAGCATACGCTGGCGGAGTGCCCCGCGTGGGCCTCCGAGCGCCGAGTCTTGGTCGCAGAGATCGGGCGAGATCTGTCTCCGCCAGCATTGATTGCGGCAATGCTGGCGGACGAGGGAGGTTGGAGGGCTGGCCTCCTTCTGTGAGGCAGTGATGCTCCAGAAGGAGGCCGCCGAGCGGGGTCGGGAGATGGCCGATCCCGCTCGAAGAAGGCGGCGCCGGGTCGGTAGCACAGCTGCGGCGCCGCCGCGGGTCGCCGGCGGGCGCGAGTAAGTCGCGACTGCTACGGCGACCCGGGATGGACCACGCCCCTTCCGTGGCCGGGGGGCGTCGTCGGTGGAGGAGACCGGGGAGGTAGTAAGCCTCCCCCGAGGGGGCTCCCCTGTGTCGACGGGGGAGCGGAGGCTGGGGGTTCCCGAAGAAGCTTTCTGTTCCCAGGGGCTCCCTACATGCCTGAGGAAGGCCATTCCTGAGGTTTTTAGTGGGTAGGCCTCCCCCTTCTGGGGAGGAGAGCCCCACATAACCCCGGCTCGCCACAGCCGGGGTATGCAATTTAATGCATTTTCCTCAGGGAAACAAAAAAAAAAAAAAAGGTATATTGTAAAAAGATTGTGATCACAAATGTCACTGAACCTAAGAAAGTGTACATTGTTTTTTAAGCTTATCTTAATCAGCACCCCAATGAGATGTTGTCCATCCAACTTTAAACTTTAGCAAGAGATATTGGCGATTGTGTAGGAATCAATAGGATTCCTATTTGTTTTGTAAGCTGCCTATAAAATTATCTTAGGTAGGAACATGAAAAGAGTATGGACTTCTAAGATTAGTCTACTAACCCATTTTATAAGTAATTGTGTAATAAAAAAAATTGTTTTTAAACTAAATTTTTAAATGCAAATCCTATTGTAATGCAATTTGCTGGTAAAGATACTTAATTTGTATTCGTAACGTAAAGTTATCTGCTAATAGTTATTTATGCAACTGTTGTATAATCAGGGGTATTAAAACACGAATGTGGGTTTATTGTGATAATAGTATCACATGAGTGTTTTAATACATAATTATAACAGTTGCATACAAGACTTTAATTACAATCATGATGTGAATCCTCTATAAAAGATTCTCATACCATAGGGTGCTGTAAGAACTATGTAAATTCAAGAAAAGTCTAATTGCGAAACATGTTTATGCTTAATTTATTGTTCTTTTTTCAAAATTTTTGCGATCTGGTAGAGAAAATGTATGAGAATGTTCTTTTTTTGAAATTCATAATATCACGCGTTTGGATTATATTAATGATCATAATATCATTGAGTGTTTTAATGTTGGCAATAAGCTAATTGTTATAGGTTCTTTTATAGAGAATTAATAGCATGATGTAGATAAAATATTCTAATACTTTCTGTTTAGCCATTCTAACCTGCGCTAATAAAATTACCATTTCCTAAGGGTTAGTCGCCTTACGAACTGTCCGGTTTTTATGTCCACTGCCGATGCAATGTCATCACTTAACCGTAGACGGACACGCGATTCTATGATTCATCGAAGTAATTAACCCGCGGGCACTTACAGAAATAATAAATCGTATATCTATAGGTTATAATGTACATACTTCTCTTTTTAGTATAATAAAAATCTATTTATATATCGAGTCAAGTTAAATAATAACCGGTAAGTATGATCGATAAACGTTTAATGCCTTTTAAATAAATTCCAATATTAACGAGAAAAACATACGTTTGATGCAAAACAAACATGCAGACAGGTAATAGAAATTATATACACATGTATGATTTTATTATCTGTTTTATTGTTTATAGATAACGCTAGTGTAATAATGGCTTAAACAACATACATTGTTTTGTATTACATACATGTTTTTACAGTGTATGTTTTACCTGAGTGGTCGTGAAACCAAAATATTTCCTCAGTTTTCTTCACATTGTAATTGCCTACAGCCTACAGACTACATAAGTCTTTTCTTAACTTGATAAGTGTATAGACCAGTCATTCTCAACCACTGTGCCGCGGCAATTTTGTGTGCCGCCAAATTTTTCAAATATATAACAATATTAATATTATTAAATTATATCATTTAAAAAGAAAAATATTTTTAAGACAACATTAGAGAAGACAATTATTCATTATTTCCCAAAATTTGATATTAAGAAATTTCATTGGGTTCGTAATCCATTTCTCATAACGGATACTTTTGTATTTGACTTAACTTTGAATGAAGAGGAAGAACTCATTTTATTTTCCACTAATCGAGATTTAATTTTAAAACATTCAGAAGAATCAATTAGTTAATTTTGGATTAACATCAGATGCGATTATCCCATGATAGCCAATAAACATATTATTACAATTTTCCACATCTATCTTATTTGTGTGAATTCGGATTTTCAGCATTAGCCAATTAAAACTAAAAAAAGATCAAGATTGTTAAATGTAGAAGACAATATGAGAGTAGCATTGTCATTTTTACGACTAATCATTAATGAAATTGTCAATAAACATCAAGCTCAAATTTCGCATTAAAAATATTTTTACTTTTAACTTGTAATTCATCCCTTAATAAACGTTTAGTTATTATTGTAGTATATATTAATATATAAATATATTAATTTGATTCCAGCATTCCCATTCCACCTCAGGGGAACTAGACGGCGGGCTTCCACCCTTATGTTGTTAATATACCACCTATACGCACTAAGCGTTTCGCTTCTACTTTTATAATGCGCACAGAAAAGAAGTGGTCTCTCCCGCCGGATATTTTCCCAGATAAATACAATCTGGGCCTTTTCAAAGCAAAAGTGAATAGGCACTATCTGGACCATCTTCGGCCAGGTGAGATCGAGGCGAGGAATATATATATATATATATATATATATATATATGTATAATATATATATATATATATTATATATATATATATATTATATATATATATATATATTATATATATATATATATATATATATATATATATATATATTATATATATATATATATATTATATATATATGTATAATATATATATATATTATTTCGTATATTTAAATTTTTTGTCATAAACTATTTATGCAGTATGTTGTAGTAAGTAAATGTGTGCCGCCAAATTTTGAAATCGTTAAATATGTGCCGCAACAAAAAAAGGTTGAGAATCACTGGTATAGACAAATTGTTTATTCATCAATCAGGAAAATTTCGATTAAATTCTTTTTACATAGCCGGTTAATAAAATGATCATCAAAGGGGATTATCTTGATTGGAATCGAAAGCTGGATATCAATGACGCAACTCGTCATCCGTTTCGACCGCCTCGCAGCTGTGGTACTTTGACGACGTGTCGAGGCAAGAGTCTGCAGCGGACAGGTCATCCGAGGAAGCCGCCGGGGCCTCGTGCGCCGCCAAAGGCATCAACTCCTCGTCCCCCTCCACATACGTTGATGGCACTCCATTTCGTTTCATTGTTTGTATCATTGTATCCGCGTCGCGTGTCCAGTAATCTAAGCATGACAAAATTATTATTTGTTATTTTTCATTTTTTTTTTAGAGGAATTTCCTCCCGCGTACACTTTGTTTGTGAAATGAGCTCCCTGCCGAGGTTTTCCCAGAGGGTTAAAGTATGGGGTTCTTCAAAACGGGAGTAAATAGATTTTTGAAGGGTCGGCAACGCGCGAGTGACACCGCTGGTGTTGCTTGTGTCCATAGGCTACGGTAACCGCTTACCATCAGGCGGGCCGTAGGCCTGTTTACCTCCATCGTGGTATAAAAAAAAATATACTCTGTACAAAACAGGAGTGGTTACATTACTGTGATCCAGTTTGAAAGGTATATGTGACAGTGAAGTTACTGGATATCGGACTGTAAAGGAGATGTTCCATTTTTGTATGGAGGCTGGGCCCCTCTCAGCCTACAGTAATAAAATAATATTTTATGGAAAGAACAAAAAATAAGGAACCTTTACCCGTAAGAAGATATTTTTTAAAACCTTTTAAAACCAAAACATTGTGTAAAAAAAGAAAAGGTTTTTAAGTTAAGACCAATAAAACAGCAACCCAAAGCTGTTTTTATATTGGCAACTTCGATTTTGATCGTCACAATGAGTGACATGACCGATGTCAAAAGCTTCACTGCCATTACCAAACTAGAAGGATGTCACTGTCACACTGACAATGACATTATGATGATAAGAGGTAACTCTCATTATTTAATAAAAATGCAAAGGAACTACCCAATACAGCCAGCATCTACGGTTTCATTTTCAGAAATAAATCTGCAGTAAGAGCATATACTATCAGAATTTATTAATAGTTTCGGAAAAATAATAATAGCTTGACGGCTTCATTAAAACCTATAAATATAAAAAAAAGCTTTATGAACGAAACCAATATTCGAGAGTTTAAATATTATCTTTTAAAAGTTCGCAGGTTTTTCTTTTTTTTTTCTTTTCGGAAACTTTGTCTTAGTGGGGAGATCTATCAGAAAAACATCACAGAGTAAGTGTAGAAAAATAATAAAAAAATGGGGCCCAAAAAAAAACGTCTCCTTTTATGTCACTAGTCAGCAACGTACAATGTTCTAGCAGGGATTTCAGGGTTGTCAAGAATGTTCAAGGCGAGCAAACTGCTTATTTGACAACATTATTGTATAAAAAGATATCGATTACTGCTATTGATGTTTGCAAAAGGGTTAATTAATTAGTTATTATAAAGTTATAGTCAAATATATATAGAAAAAAATGATATTTTCTATGGCGCTAAAATTCAAAAAGAATCAAATACGATAATAAAAGTTTTAAATGTGAGCTAAAAAAACGACAATTTCATAGTTATTAATTACACGTAATAGGTTTTTTATTATTACGAGTAATTCATATGCTTACGTAATTTCTGCTCATGCATAGAATTAAGAAGTTAATCCAAATCCAAGTAACTAACAAAAATTACTTGAACCTTGAATTATAAAAGCTCGCAACTGTATATTTTCATGAATAATATAACTTTATAATTAAATCAATTCCTGAGCTAGTAGGTACTGTATCAGTATAAAAAAATAACGCCACAATAATGTGACTGTTAAATAATTAGGTTGTATACTCAATAAATAGCGCTAGTTAAATCAAAGGGTGCAATTTCGTGTCATAACACTTACACCTAGTTAAAACACTTTTTTGGACGGACCTATGCAGAAGCCGCAGATGGCTATGTTCAGCTTGCAATGAGTGTGTTTGTGGAAGGCGCACGAACAGAAGGTTCGACGCCTAGCCTGCTAACGACACCGGCGACCGTTCCGGAGTCGTCAGGGTCGAAACAAAGGGTGTCGACGCAACTTGAGCGCGCCGTCTGATGGCTCGAACGCTTAGGTTCGCCGTGTAGTGGAGGGTGAGAATCTACCCGGTACGTGACGGTACCGGGTATATGTTTGACGGATGTGTGGCCCGGGTCTTCGCGCTCGCCGATGAGCGCGGTGAGTGAGCGAGAGACGTGGGTGTGTGGCGTGTGGGACGACGACGTGGGTGTGTGGCGTGTGGGACGACGCGGTTGGCCGGTGGGAGGGATTGGTTTGCGCGTGTGATGGGGTCGGACGGGTCGGATAGGATGTTGGATAGGATATTGAGACGCTATCTATCGAGGTGTAGTCTACCATTTTTTGTATGAGAGTATTGGGGTGGGTCAGTGCGTTAGAGAAGTAGCGGGAGGCTAGATCTTTAATATGGGATTCGATCGACGGAAGGTCTAGATCGTAATGCAAGTCTGTGCTGCGTGTGTACCACGGGGCACCCAGAGCACGACGTATGAATTATTTTGGACTACCTGAAGTTTGTGCAACCGGCACTTAGGGACGTGTAGTTAGAACACTAGAACTTACTTGGCCTTTTTTCCGGCGGCACGGGTTGTACTGTAGTGGGAGGTGGAGGTTTGCACAGTGATCGCAGACGCCTTGGGCTTCGGGCTAGAGCGTGCGATATGCTAGGAAGTCTGATGTCCAAATGAGATCCCCTCTCCGTCACGATTTTGTTATTCATAGCGTACAGTTTCGTTGTTATATCTCTCGCTATCAATGTTGTTACCACGCTGGCGAGATACGGTTCCTTGACGAAAAGGTACTCCAGAGAACTTCGTTGCCAATAGACGTAACGGCATGATGAAGCTGCTACGATTGAAACCTGTGTTTTGTTTGGAAATGTTTAGTTATAATTGGAGTTTGGATTAAATTAAGTTTAATGCATTAACACTATCAGTTTTGACACCTTCTATAGTGGGTACTATAACACCGACTGAAATATATACATATACAATTTTCAACCCTAACCAAATAGTCAACAAATCATTAACAGACTAGCTTGTGTAAAAGTCATTCATTCTCATCGTTTCAAATAAATTTCCATACATTTCCAAGTTTCCGAATTTGGCACTCAGCCATAATCCAAAAACACGTCCATGTACGAAAGGTGAAAACATTAATTTTCGTAATTTCCGAAAAGAACCAAGAGAACACTAAATTTCAGAGAATGTTTTATGTAACTTGAAGTTGCTTGCTTGCATACAATTTCACCGTGTTGATCGTTATCGCTTACACTTCATCGATATTTAACCCAGTTTCTTGCATTTATAGCCTCTTTGGCCGTTACCGTTATACACCCATATCAGACAACAATTAGGTCACTGGAAGTGGGTAGGTAATGCCAAAGCCCGTCGGCCATGACGTACAGCCGAGTAAACCACGAGTAATTGATCAACTTCAGTCCATGAACTGGAAAAAATACTGCAATATATTTTTGAGCGTCTGAACAATTCAGATGTTTATATATGTAGTTCGTCCGTATATATTTAAATGTCAATGTCAATGTTAAAAACTAACAACTGTACATTTACATCAAATACTTTATTATATGCTAGTTGCGATCATTTAGGTAAAGAATGAAAATTTCTTTGTTAGCATCTAACTTATTATCATCATAATTATAAGTAAAAATATACATAGAATAATGTAATTATACAATAAATTGTTTAAGAAAATCATTGAAAAATGAGAAGCATGATCGCCAGTACTTATCCATAATGTAAATAGCAGTACATCGGGGTGTTAATCATAATTAAGGGTACTCTTGGAATAAACGAGCGCTGCGAGCTTACTACTCCAGGTTTCATCAATTAATCAAACTTGTTCGTTTCCAGTGACGTGAAATGGCATTGCCTAATCACTATATCTACATTAGACTGCTACTATAGTTTCAATATTTCAATATGTAGTCTAGCTGAACTTGTGTTGTAAATTAGAAACTCTCCTATAACTAAATATAGAAGTTTGTATTATACAATTGCCTCATTCAAGTTATTTTGATATTATAAAAAGTTATAATATCAAAATAAATTGAATCATTTGACATAAAGATATCAATATAAAAAAGTTTTTTTTTTTGTAATAAATTCTATTCATATCTATATCTAAAAGTACCTAAACCTATATATTTTCATGGTAATTTGAATAAAGGTAGTATACATATATCTGTATATATGGCACAGGCACCAATAACAAAATTACTAGCAATTTAGGTAAAGTCAAAAGTCTAATTTGTACGTGCTTATTAGGCCATACAAATTAGGTGACACTACATCATTATGACGTCACAATTGCACACTTCTACAATACATATTTCTCAGTTAATAGTATTTTTTTACTATAAATAATTATAATAAAACAAATTGTCAAATACTGAATTACTGTTTACTTAGTATTTATTTTTTATAATTCGATTTTTTAAATTACGATATATATAAAGATAGGTAGATATAAAGACTTTATAAAATTGCTTATAAAGTAGATTGTTTTCATCAAAGTCTTCATATTATAACAACAGTATTTCAAGTATTTACGTAGTGTATAACTGGCGTGTGAATAACTTTAAGCAAGACTATTAAATATTATCAAGACCTCGAAAGTTATAACGACCTTTCCTTTCTCTGACTTAACTTTTGCCCACCTGTGAGAATTTAATGAACTTTTATTAATAATAAATTTACGAGTTTTCAAATTATAGTAGGCACGTAAATAACTATAATTATTTTTTTGTGCAAAATTAAAAATTGACATTTGAGCAATTTCCATACGCACCATGTTTTTTCATTATAACAAAGAAAATATTGTATGTGCATTTATGGGAGAGATTTTGAATGATGTCGGCGCAGTTTATATTATGCCGATCTCGAGAGTCTAGCCACATAATTACAGGTTGGCGTCTATTCTATCCAATTATGTATAGGTTAGCCTATTATACATAGGTTAAAGCTCCGTAGTAGGTAGTTTCCCCTTCGTTCCTTGAATAATGAACTCATCAACTGAGCTCATTAGTTGGCCCCATTACCTCAATAACGGTGATGCCTTCATCGACGCACTTTCGCGTGAAATAAGGTGCATTGAAATAAACATTTGTTATTAGGGTAAGTATTATTATTTTTATATTTATCAAGTCCCACTTACAATTTACATATATTACAATTTCCGTACCTACTTCATAATGTCGTCATTAATATTTAGTATAAGTATCTGAAATATGTAAAATTAAATGTTTGCTTGTTTGTCAATATAATGTTACAAAAACATAGTTTTTACTATGTATCGTATTGAATTGGTAGGTACCAACATACATAACGGTCATAATAAAACTTGAACCTCCAATAACGCTCCGACAGCACTCCAAAATAAACACAAATTCGTGCAGACCAATATTTACCGCGAATTGAATCGCTGCAATATATATCGAATAAACAAAAATGCGTTCTCATGGATAAAAGAAACAATGAAGTTCATTGAACCGTTGTTTGTTGGTGGTAATACGTTTTTATAAGTACAATAAAACACGATATATTTTAAAAGATGTTAATAGTTATTTATGCAACTGTTGTATAATCAGGGGTATTAAAACACAAATGTGGGTTTATCACATGAGGCGTAGTCGAGTGTGATAATAGTATCACATGAGTGTTTTAATACCTAATTATAACAGTTGCATACAAGACTTTATCTACTACAATCATGATGTGAATCTTCTATAAAAGAATTCCAATATTCGAGTGAAAAAATGCCGGGAAATAACACGATAAGACGAGAATCCGAAATTACGAATTAGTCTACAATTTATTGTTCTTTTTTCAAAATTTTTGCGATCTGGTGGTGAAAATGTCATTGCATGAGAATGTTCTTTTTTTGAAATTCATAATATCACGTGTTTAGATGATATAATGATCATAACTCATTGAGTGTTTTAATGTTGGCAATAAGCTAATTGTTATAGATTCTTTTATAGCGGATTAATAGCATGATAGTAGATAAATTATTATAATAGTTTTATTTCAAAGAAAGTGTTATATAGTTACCAAAACATAAATGAGTATATCATATGATAATGATCATTGATACCCTAACTTATATATATTGTTTGTATTAGTGATCCTTATTGTAAATGTAAAACTTGACTTGTTGCTGACAATACCAACGCTGCAGATGCCTTTTTGATGCCAGATTTAACATAAAGTTTAGTTTAAGAAAGATTATAATTATGGTTATAACACTTATAGTTTATAACCATATTTTTTTTTGTTCCCCCTGAGGAAAAAACATTAAGTTGCATACCCCGGCTGTGGCGAGCCGGCGGTTATGTGGGGCTCTCCTCCCCAGAAGGGGAAGGCCTACCACTAAAAACCTCAGGGATGGCCTTCCTCAGGCGTGTAGGGAGCCCCCGGGAACACCAAGCAATAATCGGTGACTCTATCAGAACATCGTGACCAAATAGAGTCTGGCGACTCTGGTCTGGTTATTCAAACTGAACATGAAGACTCTACATTCTCAATTATATCCACTTTAATTAAGTAGCACTTTTTTTTTGTTTTCTGCGGACTCTTTGGTCCGCAACCTTTTTTGTTTGTGTTGGTCTTTTTTTTTTACATTTCCTTAGGTACATTTCCAAAGGTATTGTTCTCCGTTTTGTGGGGACAGATGGTCTTGTTCCCCACAGTCATAGCCCCAACTATATTTATGTTCTAACTATTCCTTAAGACTAACAATGTTTAATTAGTATCTATGATTAGTATTTACATTTGTGTGTTTAAATACTAAGATTAATTATAATTTAGAAATCTTACATATTACTTGATTACATTAGAATTTATTAGTAATTGTTTAAGCTAGTTATTGATAGTTTTTTTTTTAATTATTACTATTATTATTTTCAATTTGTTATCATTTATTATACATATATATCATTTATAATTACAACTTTTTCACAAGTACAATAATGTTATTATTATTTTACAATTTTTACTGTTTCTTAATGTTTCAAACATTTTGACTATTTCTTAAAATTTTGAAAGTAAGTAGCGGTATTCAAACACATTGAAAGCATTCGATATGATATCAGAGATATATGTCAAATTAAAACGTAATTCGTTTGTACAAATCGTTACGTACAAATGTAAACATTGTAATATTTTGTAAGTTTACGGTGCTGCGGAAATGTAAGTGCCTCCCTGCCTTTGCGGTGGCCTGGTTTATTATTTAACATATTTCCGAAAGTGGATGGAATGTAAGTAGGCAATAAATTGCCAGTAGAACAGTTTCGGTATATACTCACCTTGAATTTCTCATCGATCGTGGCCCTGCTCGACTCAAACTCGGGCGAGTCTAGGAACTCGCAAGGGAGTATCGGGTGAAGAAATTGATGACCGCTCATCACATTCACCTGTTTGATGATAATATGTATGAATAATTAATTATAAATCATTAAGTAAGCTTTCTTGAAATAATGATCTCTTTACAGTCACCAGTAAGATTTTATGCAAATAGCACGGGTTGCATATTCTAAGCTGCCATAATCAGCTGTAAGTTCAATATTAACACTTTATAGCTTTTTTATTTCATATTAATTTTATATACATTGCTCTATCAGTGAGAGTAATTGTAATTAATAAAGTAAAGAAGGTCAAAAATGGTCAGAACGATATAACAATACCTAAAAAATCTGAAGACAATAAATAAAAACAAAATAGATAAACAGCGGAGAAAATATAGTTAATCCAGCCAGAGGACTAAAAATTATGATCAAGTAGCAATAATGCTTTAATTTTGAATAGTCTATATTAAAAGCCAACTTAACCTACCTAATCTAGAAATACACAAGTTTCCTGAATTTTACGTTACCACTTGATAGGCGTTGTAAATCTTTATTTACAGGAACGGTTACATCCCTTTAAAGGTCTACGTTACTGATTATTGTTAGCATCTTTTCTTCTACTACTTTGCCGAACAGACCTGATAGCCGCCATTTCTTTTAAGGTTTTATTTATTTTTATACTATACTCATTAGCTAGCATACTTTATTCATTGTTAAAGTTCCTGCTATTTCCTGATGCTTTTTCGATGGCTACTTTAGATATTCAAAATTAATGTTGTTTTTTTAATCAGCGACCGAATCAGATTATTATTCCGTTTTAGTAGTTATATTTTGAAAATTCCTGAAAAAAATATTTACTCATTTACCAATAGAAGTAGGTACTTCTGCGAAGTTTCGAATGAAATATTCCATGAAACAACGTTTTTTCATACAAACCTTGGATCCTCGTTTCGAGAAATGCTTTTTAAGTGCTCCTGATTAAGTGCAAAACTTATGAGCAACCGATGTCTCAAATTTAGAGGGTCTAAAGCCTTGCGGTTTGCGCGTTGCGTTAATATGTAAGTTTCTACTCTTATATACTCAGATGTTTAGCGATCATGATCTTTTAGCTTTAATACTAAGCCGTTCTCATTCCAAACGTTTTGCTATTAACACATTTATTTTTCGAATCTATTAAGTACAACAGCATCCACCGAATTTTTATCATTCTGATAGAGATTTCTAAATAGGCTATTAAAATATAAATGAATATGGATGTTTTTATTATGAAGTTACCTAATTTAAATAATATTGATTTTATAAACGTATCTCAAAATAGATAATGGGGTTTGTTTTTTAAACAAATTAAATATTAGACATATATCATTAAACAAATTAATTTTAAGCTATCTCTGATTAAATGTTACATTTTCCAATCATAAACATGTAAACGTATATAAAGAAACTAATATTGACAATTTTTTTTACGCTCATACAAATTAGGTGATTTAACAACACAATTCACAAGACTTCACAAATACAGTGTTTTTAGTAGGAAGCTGTTTTGTGTAATCCGCGACAACGCCGTAAACATACTACTGTACCATTATAACTAATAAGCGCAGACACATTGTCATAAAGAATAAGCTAATTGATTATTAAAAATTATCTTATACCATACGCATTTACTATATTATACACACAGCAACGCGTCGTACTCTACATGTTTGCTTTGAGACAGGTCTTACATCACTAGTAATAGCGACGAATTTCGTAGTGCAAGTCGTAATATAAAGCTTAACATGGTGCTGACTGTACGTACTATCGATAAATTCTATTTTAAAAATATGTATTGAATACCAAACGTGCAGATACCGCTGTCGAAGCACGTTCGTGCTATTACTAGGCCAGCGAGCTCGCTATAGAAATTCATGTCAAATATTGGCACGTGCACCTACAAAAATTGATTAAAACGCCCCGTTCTTTGATAACATACGTAAACATAAAATTTGCATACAGTTCGCAGTATAAACGTAGTTTTAGCCGAGTGCATAATTATGTATACACAAATTATATAGTAAGGCGTTTTACATATCGTTGTTTGTGGTGTTATTAATATATAAGTAATAACACTAAGTGCTAGATTGTTAGTGATATTCAACTTCATCACAACTCATATCCATCCTCACCGACTATCTCGGCCTATGCGATGCTTGAGGCCTGGCCCCACGGACCTATCCGATGAGCCTACCCTAACTGGTAAGGGCGACGACATAACTCGCATAATATTAAATCAAATTAAATATCAAAATGTATTTGCTCGTAGCTTAGCGATAACTTGATGGATTTTTACCAAACAAACACTGTGTTACAACTTAGTTTATTAACTAAACGATTGTGTCGAGTCAATATATTTTTTCTTTTTTTTTTCCTTATTCGTACGTACGGACAAGGCTTTTGTTTTTTTTTTTATTTAAGCTTTTTTTTGTTTTGTTTGTTGACGTCAATAAGTGCCTGTAAAGGTCTATGTTGAATAAATATTATTTTCATTTTGATTTGATTTTGATTGCACTGTTTTTATATATGAAAGTAACGAGAAAACTATATCAAGCACTGTGTCACATGTGTTCTCCTGTAGTGTATAAGACGAAGTGTTTAGAATTTTTGCTCAACGTAACAAAAAAAAAGGTCTAGCGAGTACAATCATTTATATTAGCAAGCTCCTTCATACACAAAAAGATACATACCTTTCCTGACAATAATAATCCCAACCTGTCTGTTTTGGTCAGATTCTGCATAGCATAAGCCTCTCCCGCATGCAAAGACATAACATGTGCAAAGTCCGGAGACACCATGCGCTTAAACTGTAATCGCGACACCTAAAACAATTCCCCTTAATGAGAATATTTCAAATAAAACCTCAAAACTATTTATAATCACAACTTATATACCACCTAGGGCACGAGCCTACCCTAACTATTGTCAGGGCATTGATTGGTTGACTACATCCACCCATGAATTTCTTTACAAGCATACTGTAGGTTGCTTAACGATATTTTCCTTCGTTCGTAAGAGCGTTCGATAAATTTATTTATGATCTTCCAAAAACGAAAATCACATTCGTACACGATAAGATCGCCCCAGTCCCGTCGAACTTTCCGATTCGTATACACCAGTGCCGTTTTACATATTTCTGCCCCAAAATAGCAATTTTCGCATTTTTAGTTTCAGTGTGAAGGGTAAGGTAAACAGTGAAATTACTAGGTATTGTATTTTTTTTATTTGTTACACTTACACCAATTAGCCTAGCCCAAACTAAGCTCTATAAGGCTTGTGCAATGGGATCTAGGGTAACGGAGACATACATATATTATACATATATAAATAATGTTTATTGAAATATATATCAACAACCATGACTAAGGTACAAATGCTCGCCTTCATCACACAAACATCTGCCCCCACCGGGATTCGAACCCCGGACCTCAGAGATGGCGACACTTTGAAACCGGTGTATTATCCATTCGACTATGGAGGTCGTCAAATTATATATCATAAATCACATGTTGGGAATGTACACGATGGCTTTTGTGGGGATTGCAGATATACGAGTACTATAACCCCACAGCTACCTACAGCTAAGCGACTGTAACCACTTACCATCACGTTGACTATTTATTTGTCAATATACAGCCATTATAGAAATCATGCATTACGTAAAACGTAATTAATTATATCTAATCTCTACAAAATTATTATAATTATTGTTTGTAAGGGTAAACGCGCACTACGGTTAAAAATCGTTGTGAAAAAATATCGTTAGTCTGTGAACAAGAGATATATACTTAAATCCGCGCACGGCGAAAATAAATCGTTAGCGATTTAAAATTGTAGATGCGAAATCTTACATATATTAATTAAGTAGTATATAATGGTTATTTTCTTTTGTAAATCCATGTTTCGATGCACACTCTTTCATGATGATACGACTGAAACTGTCTTTGGCATCCAGTATTTCGCACACGACAATAAATCGTAATGCGCGTAGGAATGATTGTCGTTTGCGTTTTTATATTGCAACGAATAATTATCGTAGTGCGCGCTTAGCCTAAGTATAATACAACGTTGTATTGAAAAATCGCATATCAACGTTGGAAAGTCAACCTTACTGATCCGCCGAATTTGTAAACAAGTTATATACAAGCTGAATTTTTTAAGAGGGTGTGGATGGGTAACCCGTAACTTTGAGCCAAAAGTACGCTAAGTAGTTTTGAGCTCACTTTTGAATGAAACTAAAACTGCGTCATTGGATTTTTCAACAAAATCATATCTTGTTTTTTTGCTCATGTTACTCGCACGGAGACTGAATTTTGCCTACGTCGATTCTGTTTAAATACACACAATTTCAGTGACTGTTGAACAACTTATTCGTTATTATGCATATGATTTTTGTCATTTTAAATTATTTACAGTATTAGCTACTATTCATTTAACCTAGTTGCACTTTAAGTAATATTTTCTGTCTCTGTTATTAAGCACTTAACGAAATTTGCTTTACCTTCAAAAATAGAACATAATACAATTTAAGCCTGTGTTTGCCACATTTAAAGAATGTTTCACAGAGAAATAAGATTTTCAGAATGCTTAAACAATTAACCCAGGATGTCAGCAATCTTCCCCCGCTTAGAATGTTGTTAAAATGGCAAATCTACTTCCGTAAAATTTATCCCACCAAAAACATTCTGTAAAAAAAACTAGCCAAGTCTCGATGGAGCTGCTCGTTTATCTCTAAAAAGTAATGAAATATAACAAATTCATGCCAAGTCTAAGGTTCCTTATTGCGATTTCGTTATTATAATAGTTAATGTTGTGTGACTTTGCCGTTGTCCAATCTGTCGCCAGAACTGCTAACCATTGATGACGGAAAATTGCCACTTGGAAAACGTGGTATTACCCTTCAACGGCCGTTTTTAATAAATACTGAAATTAATAAATATATAAATTTTGTTAGATATATGTTTT
The DNA here is from genome assembly GCA_036419045.1 of Scirpophaga incertulas. Lineage (NCBI taxonomy): Eukaryota > Metazoa > Arthropoda > Insecta > Lepidoptera > Crambidae > Scirpophaga > Scirpophaga incertulas. The sequence continues at coordinate 14,989,263 of CM071639.1, read as the reverse complement.
ATAAGGATTAAAAATGTGAATCGATGTTGAAGTTTATGAGAACAACATCCCAACTAATATTATAAATGCGAAAGTGTGTTTGTTTGTTTGTTTGTTTATTTGTTTGTTTGTTTGTTTGTTTGTTACCTCTTCACGCTTAAACTACTGGACCGATTTCAAAAATTCTTTCACTTTTGGAAAGCTACATTCTCCCCGAGTAACATAGGCTACTTTTTATCCCGGAAAAATCGACAGATCCCACGGGATGCGCAATAAAGGCTTCGCTCAAAAACTACTGCACAGATTTTTATGCGGTTTTCATCAATAGATAGAGTGATTCTTGAGGAGTTTTGCGGCATTTTTTATCTCGGAAAAACGGATAGTCCCACGGGAAGCGCGATAAAATCTTCGCACCATAAACCGACTTCCGCGTATATGTAGCCGTGGGCAAAAGCTATGACCCTTAACCCTCTATACACCCAATCCCGAAATCCACGCGGGCGAAGCCGCGGGCAGAAAGCTAGTCATATATAATACAAAAATTACTATGTAACTTTAAAAACTCACGTTTTTATTTCTGTGTGACTATTAACTAAAATTATATAGCTTTTCTAAATTTTTCAATTCAAAATATGATACTAATAACAAACATTTTAAATGGTATACTTCAAGTTCCAAGGACCTCCGAATTTCTAGAAAGATCTCTTTTTAATGCTTTACGATAACATAACACTTTAAAAAATCTTATTGTTGCATATACATATTTATACACTTTATAAAGTGTAGTAAAAATATATACTTTCACAAAAATTACTTTCCGAAGTCAGTCATGTTTTGCTGAACTACCACATAACTTTCGTTTCCAACCGTTTTTAATTAATCTGTAAATTATTTAAGGTATAATTTTTTAAGCCATTCGATGATGCCGATGGAGCCGCTCCGGCCAGTATCGACTCCAACATTATCTCTAGGCTGTAGGGACACAGCGGGGTCGGGAGATGGCCGATCCCGCTCGAAGGACGCGGCGCCGGGCCCACGCCCCTTCCGTGGCCGGGGGGCGTCGTCGGTGGTGGACATCGGGGGAGGAATTGTAGCCTCCCCCGAGGAGGGCTCCCATTTATCGGCGGGGGAGCGGAGGCTGGGGGTTCCAGGAAGTAGCTTAGTGTTCCCGGGGGCTCCCTACATGCCTGAGGAAGGCCATCCCTGAGGTTTTTAGTGGGTAGGCCTCCCCCTTCTGAGGAGGAGAGCGCCACATAACCGCCGGCTCGCCACAGCCGGGGTATGCAACTTAATGCATTTTCCTCAGTGGGAACAAAAAAAAAAGACACAGTGAGGGACATCCTCACCACATTTTATGCTCCTTGTTATGTGACGAATTCTCAATCTCTCGTCAACATCATGAGCAAGATGTCAGCCAGCGTGAGAGCCTCGGAGCTACCGCCTCCTTTTGCGAAGATGTTATCTCGCACATTAGACCTGACCCGAATAGACTTTCCACAAGGGCGGAGAGTTTCCAGAGGAAAGTTTAGAATAGTCAAAACACCGAGTGCCGTCACTGGTGTGTTCGGAATCCTACGGCATACTTAAGAAGTACAGATTCGTAGACTGTCTTCTTGGTATCTGAAATAGATTATCCCGCCTTAAAGATTATGGCGCTGTACAAAATACAACATTTTACGCTATCGATATCGTTTGCAAACGAATGTAAACTCATGGTAGCTACACAGCAAGCAAAATCCACGTTGTGTAGTCCCCTGTTTACTTCTCGAAAACAGAACAGATTAAATACTTTCGAAATTTATTTACGACATGCATACCGAATAATGAACCTATTTTTATAGTTTATCGAGCATTTATATTTCTTTTATTATCTAATAAAAGGACATAGACATAGATTACACAGGAATTTAAGTAAAAGAAAATATAACAGGAGTGAAATTCCAGGGAAAAGGAGAGGACTACTTTTCTAAAGAAAACATTCCGCCAATGTCCTCATAAGGAAGGCTTCCTTTCCAACGTCGATATAAGTACAAACTAAATACACAAAAGATGTGCACCTACACGTTGTCTGTAGTATCCTGCATGTTTTATTTTTGAATCGATATAATTTATCTACAATACCTTCAAACATGTGTCTGATTCTTTTATAAAGTAGTAACCTAAGAGAAAGGACACCTACTCAGGGTCTTTCACAGACACTTGAGGATGTGGATGATGTTACAGGTTACTTTTTCTGTATATACAAAATCAGATTCGTTAAAATGTTAAAATGTCTAGCTGCAAAATGTCTCACTCAAAGACTGTCATAAAAACTAACCTTGAAAGGCTCGAACAAGGTATGGTACACTTCTTCAAGCTCCGGATCGAATTTAACTGGCCGCATTTCGTACACTAAGTATACTACTTGTGCAAGATTCAGGAACACAAATCCGAAATTCCAGGAGAACGCATCCGGCGAACAGATCACGTGCCACGCCCATATCGAATACAACATGAACCCTGTTCAAAATAGTCTAATGAGTAATGTGAGCATGGAACTATTGATAAACAAAATTTCACATTAAAGATACTAAGATACGATCGACAACAAAATCATGTCACCCGAGTTGCGACCAAAGAAATAAGTAGAGCAGGTATTTTGAGCATACATATAGGCAGATTAAAAAACTACCACTACTGTAAAAATATTTGTTCATATTTGTAAGTAAATATACAGCTTTGTATATTATACATAGATATAACTAATTTATTTAAATACAGAAAACAGTTGTCGTGCTTCGCTTATATCAAATGCGAGTACAGCATGAACCACTGTTTAATCAATTAGTAATAAATTTAAAAATTAGTAATAAACTTAACAATTGCATACAAATGCATTTTATTACTACTTATATTTTAGGTATATATAAAGAGAGGCGGGTTGATACTAATTTTATGATATTCATTTATTGTAATAGAGTTATTATATAAACAGTTTATGATAAAGACGACTTAGTTGTCTAAATTATTGAAGAAAATAGCAACATCAAAATTATTAGGAACAAAAGCCTCTAAGTTAATTCATAATTACGATAAATAACAAAAGGATCTTTAAACAGGGTATAATATAAAGCAACAATTCTTACTATTTCTGAAAGATTCAAGACACTAAATTGAGATTACAAAATGAAGAAATACGAGATGAATTATGGGCATAGCTGCGACACAGCGCCAAATTCGTTTCGAACTTAGCAAAATGCCAGGAAATGCTAGACTTATTTACTGTCTATTATATTTCCAACCCACAGGGTTTCTCTTATTTGATATATGAAGTAAAATGCGGAATGTGCAAGTAGTAATTCAGATTATTATTTTATTGGTAACATGTCATAATTCAATAAAATCTGAACCAAAACGCCAAAAGAACAGAAGAATGAAAAATACAAAAGTTATTTGCTACTAAAACTTGCACAATATCTCTAACTTACAAAATAAATTTTTATTTGCGTATTTAATAACGGCGCATCGACGTCGCTGTACATATTCGTATTATTAGGTATCCAGAAACCATTAAGCACTTAAGTTATACCTAGGTTACTTCACCTACACATATTATTATTTTTTTGGCAACTTAGTAAATGATCACGTAACAAAATACCTAGTTAGCTAAAAAGTCCTTTCATGAATACTACAGGCTGCCAGGGTGAAAATATGGTTTAGCCTCCAAATTTCTTGATGTTTCACATATTTTCATTATTTTTTAAACGTAAGATATTTACTTAGCTTTCACTTCAAAATCTACCCTATATCGATATGTATTTGCTTAATAAAAACATCCTCCAATTTAAAAATTGATCGTGATTGGTTTTAAATAATAAGACGTTAAGGATTCCGATCCTTAACCGTCCTTCACAATTATTCAGATAAAATGGATGAAATTTACAATCGTTTTGGTAAAAAAACTCATTCCTCTGTATCGTATATTCCTCGGTATATATTTCTTTTTAATTTTAAGTCAATTCAATAATACTATTAAAAATACCTTAATAAAGTGAATCATAGATGTATTATTAATCATCATTATCATTACGGCTAATATCAGACTCCTATAAATATCACTGAACACGAAACACACAGAAACCAGTCCATATTGGCAGAGGACACGTAGACCGCGACATGTCCTTAGCGACCCCCCTAATCAACTCACGCAGGAACTTCAAGACCTGCAAGCGGCGGCGTCTGAGCCGTCGCCTCTTTTGTCTCCCCCTATTCGGCAGCCTTCTGCTCAGCCACGAGTAGGTTCCCAGCCAACACAGGCCGGTCCCACTTTGGAGAACCGCGCCTCTTCTAGCGCTTATACCCTCTCCATGGGGCAGCGCTAACCGTACCTCTCCTGAGGTGCGGATAGTGACGAGAAAAAATAAAAAAAAAAGCACACAGAATTAAATGATCATCTCATTTTTCTATAAAACGAAACATACTGCAACTGTAGTGGTTTTGCAATGCTGCTACATACTACACTCAATAACTGTACTTCGATTTCCGTCATTATACGCCCTAACCCTCCATTGTCTTCTGAACACTGTGGTACCCAAAGGTAAGAAATATGAAATATAATATGCACTCGTACTCACCCGAATATGTGAATACTTAAAATATATATAGATAGTAATAATAAACTTTGTAACCATAATTGAAAATGCAGCCCACTACGATAGAAACAATAGACATGATCACATTATTAAAATACATCATACCATTATCACATTCCAGTATTAGAAGCCCTAACCTATATAAGAATGAAAGGAGTAAGCATGGAAATGACGGCTGATAGAGAGGAATGGAAGGAAAAGATCTACTGCGCCGACCCCAGATAATAGGAAATGGGCAAGAGGATGATGATGAGTATTATAATACCTGTGCCCATGATAAACTTACCGAATATTAAAATTGTGTGCATCCAAAGTTGTCCCTTTTTAGTACTCGGAGCGCAGTATGAAGCGAAGAACAAAACGTTAGACAGCTAAAAGAAAATATAAATAGCACCTTATTAAGAAAGCTATGTTTCAATAAGTAAAGCGCACCTTGTAACAGCATATTAAGAACTAGTGTTGTAACGGAGGCTTTCTCAATAACGGAGGCGGAGACGGATGCGAAGGCGATGAGTTTCACTTCCGCAGATGCGGAGGTTAACGGAGGCAGAGGCGAAGGTGAAAGATCATCATCTAATTTGAGTCTGATTTCTTTATTTTTATAATTTTGTATCCATTAATTAATTTTTTTCATAACGTGAGGTTATTATTGCTATCGTCATTTTCAGTTTCCTCTTCACTGTCACTGCGATTTATCAATATGTCAGCCAGATTCGAATGCACGCTTTGTGTTGGTGAAAATATCTGGAAGCTTGTACTGCCTGGTTCATCATGCATTGGGTTTTATTCTACTCTAGCTTTTTTGGCAGCACGATTCCTGACCATTTCGCGCGCTGCGCGCGATGCTCGCGCGGTATTGCTCTATGATTACCTAAATACACGCCTCCGTGACAACTCCGCGAAAATTGTCCGGAGGCGGAAGCGAAGGCGAAGGTACGATTTCTTGCGGAACTTCCACAGTAACGGAGGCGGAGGCGAAGCTCCGTTACAACCCTATTAAGAACTATGAAATTTCCAAATTCGTATAAATTGCGAAGAGTAAGTACCTAGTTAACGACATTGATATGGTTAGATTCTTTGTATAAGATGTGAAGTGACAGTACAATTTCACTGACTGTCTTAGTAATTGACCATTCGGAATACACAGCATAATAAAAAAGTAAGCAAATAATTCTCATTTCAATGTTAACAGAGATTGCAGAAAAAAGATGGTTGCGAAAATGATTTTCAATAAGTCTGACTACAAACCGTTTTTACCATAATTCGGAAAAAATGTTTAATTTCAAAATTTCGAACCAAATGTGCCAGAGCACAGACAGTGGACAGTGCACAGTAGTGGACAGAGCACATTGCTCACGAATGTCTAAGGCGGATAAATTCGATTTTGGGAAATGAATCATCACTTGTCCCCTATAAGATGTACTGGAAATTTAATAAACATCACAGCAAAGCGATGGATGTTAGCAATGCAGGAACGATCGGTGTCGAGACACTTCAGGTTGACCTATTGTCTAGCAGTGGTCATAGCGCAGGCGAAATAATAATGATAGTGTCACTTTAAAATTTCAACAATCTCTCTTTATCAAACAGTTGATTTCACCAGCCATCTATTTTCTATCGCATCAAAATGTCGTATTTACTCAAGTTACTAATGTTAATGACAAAAGCCTTTGCAAGTGTTTCTGCTAATGTTACTAGCCTTACGTAAACTTTTTTATTATATGGTTATATAGATGGACTTTATGTTTTATCCTTACATATTGCATTAAAAATAATACTTCTCCTTCTTTTGCCTTCCATAATTCAACCTGAATGTTTATTGTGTCTCATTTTCACATGTAATGTCACCGAACAAGATGAAACGCGAGAACAATATTACTTGTATAATATTTCTTAACATAGCCATATCGTAATAATTGAGAGAAAGGAAACTTTCCTGGTATGATCACGTATTGAGAAGAAGGAATGATCATATTACTAAGACAGTTATGGACATGAAAATTGATGGGCGTGTGGGAAGAGGAAGACCGAAGAAATGATACATGCACTGTGTGAATGTTAATATGTTGAAGAAGGGAGTGAGTGCCGAATGGCAAGTAAAGAGGAGAGTAAAAGAGGATGATATGTTGCGTAATTTTTTATTTTTTTTTCCTCAGGAAAGAAAGACTGAGAATCCATCACAAGGAGCACAAAACGTGCCCAGCATACCACCGCAACGGCAAATGTCACGGAGGTTATGTCAGACTCCACGCGGCCTGACCACGTGATTTACCGACTAAACTCAGCCTGTGAGTTCTAAGAACCATATAGGCAAATCGTGAGGGCGACCGCCTCTCAGGAAAAGGGCGACGCAGCGCACGCCATTAAATGGGGCCAAAAGCGCTTGAAAAGGCGCGGGAAACCAAAGTGGCGCCGGCCTTATCATGAGGGAAGCTAGTCATGGCGACGCTGAAGGTTGCCGAACTAAGGGATTATGGAGGGCGCCCAAATAAAATTAGAAACAGGGCAAGAGAAAGAAGAAGAAGAAAGCCGTTCGAGTACAAAATAACACCACCCTTCACATGAAAATATAAATTTTCGTAACAGGACCTATTGATCTTGGCGAGGTAGTGAGCCTCCCCGAGGAGGGCTCCCCTGTATCGACGGGGGAGCGGAGGCTGGGGGTTCCCGGAAGTAGCTTGGTGTTCCCGGGGGCTATTGTTCTTATTCCAAAATAGTAAGCGCCACATCAAGCTAGATTGTTCGAACTTTGAACCGCCCTTCTGTCGCTCCGAATAGATATCGTTTTCGATGTCTACTAATACTAAGTGAATACTAATATCATGTTTGATGTAGCGCCTACTGTACATAATTATAGGTCTTGCGAAAATTTTTGTAGATATTGATATATTCTATAATATTGTCGAACATTTTTTGTCTTATCTTTAATACTCTTCGCAGCGTATACGATGAAAGACATTTTATGGCAAATTTTTTTACACCTTCGGTTGGTTTTAATAAGAATTTCGAAAGATTTCTATAGTAATCTAGTACTAAATAAAGCCTATGTTACTCAGTGATAATGTAGCTATCTAATGAAAATAAATTATTAAAATTGGTCCAGTACTTTTTGAGTTTATTCGTTACATACACAAATACAAATCTTTCCTCTTTATAATATTAGTGTAGAAGTGTAAATAAAGATGTCTACTCAAGAGTTACATTATATGTCAAAATATCGATAACAATACATTAAAATACATAAAAATATATATATATATCAACGTACACAGAAAACTTTAATAGCCGCTAGGATAACTCTGCATTGAAATTCATCGCACAGGCATACAAATTATAAAAATATTTTTAAGAGACAATGTAATATTACCAAAATGATATATTCATTTGAAATAATACAACATGCATTATTTATTTACTAACCTGAAATAAAGGATGTTGTGATATTCTCCATAATGGACACCATGGCCAGTACCAGGGACCTATAGGCAATAATTTCAGTAACACATATTCATATGATACTTTGTTTCTTTTTGGTTTAGTTTTACATTTTTACTTACCAGTTGGCGTTGTAACATTTATAGAACCCACATCATGTATTGTGTCATTTTCACCTGGCCATGTATAATTAAATTCACTTATTTCTAAATAATCTGGTTTTACAGTTGACAAACTAACTTGAGCCATATTGACGAAAAATACCGATTAACAAAATAAATTAGGATAATAACACTGTTCACTACATTTTTCGTAAAATCGTATCCGTTCGTGTCGTCGCAATTGTCACTTGGCGCCAATCAATAACATCCGCTTTCGTAAAAGGTTGCCATAGGCGCCATCTGTGTACACACATACGCATATAAGCAGAAAAATAGTCTTTGGTTCTAATTAGAATGCGGTCACAGAGTACATAATCAGTCCGTTTTAAGAGTCTACACACGGTGTTACTAGAATCCAATATATGAGCTGCACTGTCATAAAGCCATCATACATCATACTCTACACTTACCCAATTCTAATAATACAAATGAAAAGTAAATATGTTAATTTCAAAAACCGTAATAAATCGTCTATCGTATCCCGGCGTAATACTGTTTTGTAGAATACTGCTTGTTTTGGTTGCGGAATATAAAGACATGGCTTTACGCATAAAATGTATGTAAACGTACATTAAACGTACGTAAAAATAAAATATAAATTGTTTATTTCGTCACAAATCAATATAATTTTAACTCATCTAAAGATATAATTAATCTATATAGTTATATAAAAGATATATTATAATTAAGATATAATAAAATGATTCTATTGTGTCAATATAGTTTAGTTTGGCTGGGCTCCACCGCACTTAACCTCATGATTGGGCTATTGTGCGTCCTTCTCCTGCGTCTGCCTCCTTCCTACTTCATCCATCCCAGTTCCTCCCAGAACGCCAGCAGCCTCCGTGGGCTGCTGCATGCTTCTGGCAGGGACGCCGGGGAATGGAGAAGTTTCTCCCGTTGGTCAGCCACACTTGCACATTCCAAAGAACGTGCTGTGGCGTTTCCTCAGCCTCCATGCATCCTCTACACAAGGGGCTGACTGTTATACTAATTGTGTACACGTGTTTGTTTAAAAGGCAATGTCCAGTTATGGTAGCCTTACCAGTACCAGTTATGGTAACCTTTCGGATCTTGTCTCTCTTTAGTTTGATAAGGGAACGGGCAAGCTTCTTGGAAGGTACTGAGACTGCTTCCTTCGTTCGCTTGCATCCCTCCTGGGTTATCCATTCTTTTAGGTGTAGTTCCTCTGTTCTCTTACGCAGTCAGGTTTCTGTCAATATGTTTATTTTATTGATTTACAGGAAATCCTCCATTGGAAATATTTTGACATTGAGGCTTCTGTATTCCCATAATTATGAAAACTATTTTTAAAAAATATAATTAAAACTTGTACCTTATTTTCTCTCTTCTGGCTTATACGATTTGTGCATTAGCCACAAACAAGGGTAAAACGTAGAGAAACGAATGAAATATGTGAATGAAAGGATCGGAATATAAGAGGTTTAGGATCTAGATCAGTATGTTAATAAGTGTATGCATATATTTATAAACTGAATTCATTATGACGCTGTCAAATAAATTGGCTAGGTGTTGTAAACGAAAAAAAACGATACCGATTATAAAGTTATATCGATATCTCTTCTTTGGAATAGGTAATCGATATAAGTAAATCCCGAAAATGATTGGTTAAAAATAAAAATAAATTTGAATAATAAACCTACAAAGAATAAGGATTAGTATTGAAAACCGCTGCTTACAATAAATACCTTATTTATGTAAAGAAAAATGTTTCTTTATTTTAAATTATCAAAGTTTATTATCAATATTTTTTTTCAATGAGAATGGTAGCTTGATGTTGTGACGTGCATAGCCTTTAAAAGAGAAAAATACATTATTATTCATACAAAGACAACAAGGGTTTTTAGGGTTACTGCGGTTATCCGCGGGGAACAGCTAGTTATACTTGTAATAAATAATATTACTTTGATACAAATAAAATTCAGTTTTACACTTTGCTTATGTAACTTTTAACAAAAAAATATACAAACATTTTTTGATCCCAAATAAATTCAATTGCATTATATTGGCAATGATATGGTGAGGTCCGTATAATTCTGCGGCCATTCTGTTCTGCTAATTCGTCGATGGCTTTTCAGGTTTATTTTGACGCACTAACTCGAGCAATTCAACCTTCAGTAACTCCACACTAGCCTCGACGCCATGACTTGCAGCCGCTACTATATTTCTTTCGCCACTTCAATTCTAAGTTTGTGTAGGTGACCTATCAATTTGTATCGATTGATATGGCACATAATTATTGTGCAATTTTCATGTATATTTTATAGAAGAATCAAAAACCACTGTTTGAATTTCTCCGCATTCATTTCTTCGTGATATACTTTTGTGCTGCTCGACTCGAACGCCATTAAACATTTTTTTTTTATAAATCCTCCTGCAGCAGATCCCCAAAAAAAGGTCTAGAATAATTGCTAAGAACGCAAAACAGATTTAATAAAATACAGCCAGTATTTTGCCAATTCTAATGGCGACGTATTTTTGACGCATAAAATATACATACACTTAATTTTTTTTATGTGGATGATCAGAGTTATATTCGAATGGTTTTAACGAATATTGGGATAAGTGTTCCGTATAGGTTGCAGCACTACGGTTAAATCCATATAGAAATAATCTAATAACGGCAGTATTAATTTTACGCAAAAATAAATAAACTTTGTTTCTGATTTTTTTGCTAATAATTATTTGGATTTTGATTTATTTTTTTGTTTATGATTAGTAATCATTACAATTACGGACAAATAACTTAAAAAAATTGCAATTTTTCTTTAATGATTTTTCGAAATCGATGTGTTACGTCAGTACAAGGTTAGTGCGTCATGACAACCGTGAAATATTAAAATGATCCTATTTAATTTATTGGACTATAACGAAATAAATTTCGTGTAATAAATTAAGAAACACAGTTTTGCCTTTGTGGGTAGTCGGAGTCTGAATTTTATTCTATATGCTCAAATCAGAAATATGAAATCTGCTGAAGTGCCAGGTTCCCCCAAATACTCCAAAGAATTGCAAACCTTAAGTGGCAGTTGGCAGGGCACAGAGCTCGCAGGACTGACAGATGTTGAAGCGGAAAGATTGAATAGCATGCATATGCTGAGAAATGCACCGTCGTGAGATTTCCTCTAGGAATACCTCTGAACCGATATTTTGGTATATAACGCAAAACGGCACTGATCGTTAGCAGCGTAGATGCATTGCTGTTAAGATCTTTGAGATTCTGACAGGATGAATAATGAACACTACAATTATTGCAGATACTTTCAAATTTTCAACAGATGACAATAGTATTACTAAGGTAAACTGCTCCAAAATGTTGTCGAACATTTATGAGCAGTGCAAAGTCGGTGCAAGGGTGAAATTAAATAAGTAGGCCAGTATACCACAGACATTCAAAACTTTAGTTCTTTTTGTTTTCAGCTTAACGCTGTTACCGCTGTTGACAGATTTTTAAATGATTTTTTGTTATTTTTTCTGTATTTCAAACTATAAAGACACTGACTTAAACATTATTATGATTGTTCCTTGTAAAAGTCTATAGATATTTTGAAATATAGTTTTGGTACTCGTTAATCACTGTCAAATGCCAATGTCAAACTGACAAAATCCCTTTTCATTTCATGTGTGATGTGATGTGTAGAACAAGTTGATTAGAGTTGCTTCGATCAATTTATTTCGTTACATTTAACATTGAGATGAGGTAGCATAGGCTCGAAGCAAGTAAATCATTAACATCTATATAATATGCCTTAAAATATTTGTTTTACTAAGTCTTAACAAATTCAACGGGAATGCCGAACATGAACAGTGCCATCGGCGCTTCTGGTAAGTGTTAGCACTTGATTAAATATATTGTGACTCATTTATACCAAAAAACCAAACTTGGCAAAGAATATAATCTTTTATTGCTAAAACATTTGTAGCAAATTAACAGTTCAATCAGTATTTTGCATTTATGCTCTCGTGTCTTCGCTTTTAGTCAACAATAAGCCGTCACTAAACTTATGCATGCAGTCGTTAAATGAGTCCTTCATATTATATATTTCATAACAGAAACGCGGTTCCCAAATAAAGTTTTGCCGAAAATCGATAATGCGAGAATGAATAAACAGACAAAGGAGACAGACAGCCTAGGTATGCCTTTACTATATAGGGATCACAAAGAAGCGTTGTCCTAAGCTATTGAAGTAACTCTTAAACATTTTACTAAGCTATTCATAACATTAATGAAATTTAATAATCATTCATATTGAAGCAGTTGGGCAAATGTTGTGCAACAAGCCTTTAAATTGTTTCTAACAAGCCAATTGACATTTTAATTGATCATAATTTTAGGAGCTCTTGTATTGAGCAGAATGGTAAAACATCTTAATAAACACTTAATTGATTTGTTATGTTTTTTGTCTCTTATTTAATTTATATACTTCACCAGGAACTCAGATTTATACTTTATGTTCAATATATTTCAATTGTTAAAAATTCATAGAAGCTTAGAATTTGAATACCTATTCTGTATTTTTATTGTACCATTTAATAGTCAGGCATAAGGAGCTAATTTTCTAAATAAACACCATCTCAAAAATTCTGACAATTGCTTCATAATAATTTCATCATTTTGATTAGAAAGTACAAATCAGTAAATTATTATTTTCTAATTAGATTCAATATTTGCATTTTGGTTATTAGTGTCAAAATAAGAACCCTTTTAAATGGTTAACTAATTGAATAATCATTTGACATTATTAATTTATTATTATTTCTGATTTATACTATAAAGTAAAAGAAGAAATAAAATTTATTAGTTAGTTCTTTTATGACTTGATATCACACAACTAAATAAATGTGGTTATTTGTGTAAATTATATGGATCTATAGAGAAATATGTATTGCAATTTAAAGAAATAATTTCAAGCAGTGTTATAATGCTGTTTGATTGACTAATAATTTAAATTGAGATATAGGCTTGGCAAAAAAATCAATTAAATGTCACTTATTGCTGAATGAAATAAACAAAGTGTGAAAGCTTAAAAACTTGTCTTTTTCTAAGTTTGCCAGTTTGGTGCTGGACTCATCTATTTGCTTAAAAACTGTGCATTAATTAAAATAAAGATTTAATTTTAAAGATATTATGTATTTCAGTCATAATTTGTTTTATACATAAAACAATATAGTTAATTAAGGCCTGCTGAACCTATTAAAAATCACCTTTTTGTTGGATTAGTTGTCAACATTAACAAATAGTAAACCAACATCAAAAGAAAAAGCCATTCCATAACAAATTAATGTGCACTAAAAAGTAAAAAATAAATAACCTATTTATAAGTTGTATTATTTTTGGTATTAGTGTCAATTGCTATGTATATTGTAGTGTTTCCTTGGCTGACACCAACTCTAAAAGTCTAAAAATAACAATATTTGTAACTAAATTATATTATCATAATTGTTTATTAACTTTTTAGTGTATATTGATTTTTTATGGAATATTTCTTCTCAAGATAGTTATTTCATTAAAATTTTGATTATATATTTCTTTTAGTAAATCTAAAGTACACTTATTTACTTGTACGATCTCATTTAATTTTCACACACATTTTATGACTGGTTTTCTCTCGTCTATTGCCAAACTGGACCAAAAATGAAATGGGACCACATGAGAAGCACCAGCTTTAAAATAAAAACAGTAATTGTTATTAGTTCACCTAGTGGAAAGTTCTATTATTTAAAAAATGTAGTAGAATTGAGAATCTCCTCGTTTTGATGTCTATTAAAAACACTTGAACAAATACAAAAAAACAACAACAGGACGACCACCATAGTCGAGTGGATAGTACACCAGTTTCAAGGTGTCGCCATCTCTGAGGTCCCGGATTCGAATCCCGGTGGGAGTAGATGTTTGTGTGATGAATGCGAGCATTTGTACCATAGTCATGGTTGTTGATATATATTTGTATAAAAAAAATATATATATTTATAATATATGTATGTCTATCTGTTACCCTAAATCCCATAGCACAAGCCTTATAGAGCTTAGTTTGGGCTAGGCTAATTGGTGTAAGTGTAACAAATATTATTATTATTATTTCTAATATTCATTTTGAAATTCCACTATCTTTGACAGCTGACAATACACATCTTTAACTTCATTTTAGATGATATTAAGGTGGACAGGTCAATTAGTTACTAATATTTATAATGGAACTATTTTCTAATCAAATCTTACGATCAGTCTTTCCGACTATGAGTGAGATGAGTGCAGTTGGCATGCTGGGCGCTACTCTCTATCTCTGAGTCTGCACTATCTTTTAGAGCCTCTCTTGGTACTGACTTTGTTTGTCGGATATATACCGCCGTATTTTTACTGGAGCATGTTGTCTGCAAACAATTTCTAGTTTCTCAAGTAGTTGTATAGATGGACCAGATAGGCCCTTGTATTTCAATTTCATTTCATCTCTTTTTGTTCTTCTATGTGAGTCTGCAGTTGATATATATACCCAATTATCTTACACATTTATTATGTGGAAGTTGGCTCTCCTGTAAATATTTCATGGAATCCAGAAATTGATTGCTTTCCCCTAACTTGAAACATTCTATTTGTAATGTAAGATTTTAGTATGTTTAAGAGTAGATTTGGTAAAAAAGTCTTTGTATAAAAAGCAGACTATTGTTTAGGCTCTGTCGAATGCTTATTGTTTTCTGAGAAAGGCAGCTGAACAATATTCCTTTTACTTGTTGAATCTTTTAGCACTTAATTTTGATATGGCGTCAAAATCAAAGTCATATTTGAATAAGGTTAATTTTAATTTAGATTTTGTTATAATATAAATTATACTTAATCATACCATAATATTGTTATGAGGAAAACACTTATTTTCTATTGCATATAACATTTACTTTTATATTTGAATTTTAAAATTATTTGAAATGAACTCCACTGACTACTATGTCCTTTAAACATTTAGAAGTTAGATACCAATAGAAGCACACCCTATTTCCATTGCAAAAATCTTATGTATTGCTTTAGGAACTCCAAATTATCATGACGTTTAAATCTAATTAGATAAAGGCGCAAGTTGGGTTATATGGAATATGGGTATATGGAATACTGTTCCCATCTTTGGGCAGGGGTTCCCCAGTACCAGCTTCTCCCTCTGGACCGTATCCAACTGAGAGCGACTCGAATCATCGACTGCCCGGATATTTCATGTCGGCTAGACTCCTTGGCGCTGTGTAAAGATATAGCTTCGCTATGTATCCTCTATCGCTTATATTACGGGAAGTGCTCCGAGGAAACAGTATGTTGAAGTGGAATACCACAACCCCTCCAACAGCGAAATAAAAAATATTAGATCGGATTGCAAAATTCTTACTGCGTCTATCCCACAGGGCAGCGTGGTCGGATGTCTTCTTTTTCTCATATATATAAACGACCTACCTAAGATAATGGATGAATTTTGTGTGTTATTTGCTGATGATATGTCGGTCCTGCTTCCCTTCGAGAATAAATTAGAAACGAACGCAAGATTAAAATTGTTATTAGATTATATTACATGTTGGCTACAGAAACACAATTTAAGAATAAATTTCCAGAAGACTAAATTAATACAGTTCCATCCGTATCAAAAAAGCCCCTTAGATATTTGTTTTGAATATAACGGCATAAATATTGAGTTTGTAAAGGAAATAACATTGCTAGGGTTGGTGCTGGACACAAACATAAACTGGAAAGCACATGTTAATAAGCTACGGTCCAAGTTATCGAGCTTTTTATATGGGTTCTATGAACTAAAGAAAACGACAGATATTGAAACTGCACTGACTACCTACTATGCGTACGCCTACGCATGGCTTAGCTATGGAGTCATCTTATGGGGAAATAGTACTGATATGCGGGCGGTGTTTATTATGCAAAAGAGACTAATTCGTATCTTATTCAATATTGATCAGACGGATAGCTGCAGGCCATCGTTCAAAAAATATAATATTCTTACATTACCATGTATTTACATACTAGAGATCTGTAAATTTGCAAAAAAATACTCGGATTTGTATATCAAGCGTGGTGACGGCCCACGCGGACACTCCCTGCGCCATAAAGATAAACTTTGCATTCCCAATATTCGACTAAAAACACACTCGTCGAGCACATTTCCCATGTCAGTCAGACTATATAACAAATTACCGGCATTAATTAGAAATGAAAGCAATTACAACATCTTCACCAAAAAACTAAAAGATTTATTAATTGAAAAATGTTATTATTCTGTAAATGAATATTTAACAGAGCGATAAGTATAAAAAAGGGAATCTACCTCAAATTAGGGATCATAAAAGTGGTAGAATAAAAATACATTAAAATGTAAGTACAAATTAATTTCAATATCAAAACTTATTAATTTCAATATTAAAACTTATTTTAATCAAAATTTATTACATTAATTAAAATTTATTGAATATATAATTTGACAATAATTTAATTTATTAATATACAATTATATAAGTAATAAAAAAAAACAATAATAATTTTAATTTATATTATAATAATGATAATTAGAAAATAAACATTACACGATTTACTAAAATGAAAGCTATACTTGAATAGTCATAATAACGTAATATTAATGACATTTTTACAAAATTACTACTGTTAATAATATAACCCACTTTCCTCTTGTCTACATTTTTGCAGTGCCCTACAGGGTCCATAGATGTACCGCTAACTTACTTTTACTATCCAACTATGTAACCTATGGAGGCAATAAAATTTGATTTGATTTGATTTGATTAGGTATTGTTCGTATTAATTCCTGCTGCTAGTTTCCGTCACCGTTCTACGCGACACAACATTCATCTTCATCATCTAGACGCTTGGCAGTCCACCATAGTGCGTTTTTCTAGGAATTTTCTGCCACGCACTACTAAACTGTGGAATGAATTTTATTGTCTCCTGCAGTATTTCTGAACCGATGCGATATCGAAACCTTCAAAAAAGAGCATATTCCCATTTAAACGGTCGGCAACGCATCTGTGATTCCTCTGGTTTTGCGGATGTCTATGAGCAGCAGTTATCGCTTACCATCAGGTGATCCGTTTGCTCCATTGCACAGTGGGCTGGGAAACCCGAAAAAGCGGCCTAAAGGCACATACGAAATGTGAGAAAAAATTGTATGTCATTATTATCTAGACATATTAATGAACATATAAAACAATTTTTACACATAGAAATTAATTATTGTTCCGTTGGTATCATAAAATACATACAAAATAGAAAAAAAAAAGTGACACTGTCACTTGCGGATAAAAGATCATTACCTAAACAACCGATTGGGCTCTACCGAGCTTATTGTCTGTTTGAATGCAGGGTGTAATAAGAGTAAGACTAACTGTTTATTAAGTGCACGAGCCGCAACATAAGGTCGAACTTTTATGCTGTACCAAAGAAAGGAAAGTTCGTTGCATTTGTATATAGTTTTACTTAAAAAAAATTTATTGTCTATCATAGTGTTCTTGGTATTGAAAATAATGTTTCACCTCATTATAAAATCCATCTAAGGCACTGCAACTAATATGGAATAATCGTGTCAATTAGAATTAGAGGTCTTAAAATAACTAGCCCGACAAATTTGTGGTATAATGCATGATAAAAAAAAATAACGTATTAAAAAACGAAAGTTTAGGTTTTAATAGGACTTACTCATTGCCATATCTTAAATATATTGCACTGACGTATTTCATAGAATCATATCTTCTTATTTGAATATACAGAGTAATCAATAAACATTTAAATGTAGTCTTAGATTATTTCTTAAGACTTGTGGTTCTAAAACAATCAATATTTGCATGTTGGATAATTTTTCCATTAAAAGTAAATACTATTCAAGCTACCCATAACTACTTGATGACTTGCTGACGCTTCGGAAACGTTCCCATGATATGGTATATTTTTATTTATTTTGAAATACATACTACTGTTTGTTTCTAAAAATAAATAATAAACCATACAGAAATATTACAACATCATTTATGTTGTAAGTTTTTTTTAGTGATGCAACAAATACTACTTTTACGAATACAAATACGAATATCAAACCTACTATTCAGCGAATACGAATATCTCGCCATGGTAATAAAATACTTATTTATTTGATAAATGTTTACTCTTCTTATAATTAAAATGTACAACAGGCAAATTTTTATTAAAAAAAATTAATTAAAAATTAAAAAATACCCCCGGCACAAAAACATAAGCAACCTTTAAAAAATAAAAAATAATAAAAGAAAATTAATCCTCAAGTAGTAGTAACCTATATGTATAAGTATGTATTAATATTTAAAAAAAAACTTCGCGTTGGGGGACCGCTCCTAATTAATTAGTGTCACAAGCTTAGCTATCTCATCTTTTATCTAAGACTTATTATTATTTTGTATAACACCCTCTTTTTGCGTCGGGGGTTAAAAACATAAAATCTACAAATTTATGATTTTATGTTTTAGGCGATTTCTTTTTTCAGTCTGGATGTTTCCACCCGTTGAAAAAAGTCTTTGCGAGGCGACTGTACATGGCTTCAGTAAAACATATTTTTCGGAGAGCTTTTTCAGACAGAAAATGGACATCTTCTCGCCAAAAGGCCAGTGAATTAACAGTCAGCGATAAATTTGGGAGCTTTAGATAAACATCTATCTTTTTGAAATTAAATACTTTTACTATACTACAGGTGTAAAAAAAGACTATCACATAGCCATTAACCACGCATTCAACACATCAAACTTTATTTTACCACACCATATTATTCTAAGTAGTTAAAAAAAAAAATTAAAAAAAACTTTTTAAAAAAACACGCTTTTATTAAAAAGACTAAAAACCGATCTAAAAACTTGAAAATAAAAATAAAGTCACGCTTTTAGAAAATTTGGGTACATATCAAGAAAAATTTCTGATGACAAAAAGAAATGTAACTCAAAAATTTGTCTATAAAATTTAGCAAATTAGTCCAAGAACTCAATGACTATAAAAGCGTGGGGTGTAAATGTTAAGACCATTAAATGAGTAATGTTTAATTTTGAACACCCCACGCTTTTATAGTCATTGAGTTCTTGGACTAATTTGCTAAATTTTATAGACAAATTTTTGAGTTACATTTCTTTTTGTCATCAGAAATTTTTCTTGATATGTACCCAAATTTTCTAAAAGCGTGACTTTATTTTTATTTTCAAGTTTTTAGATCGGTTTTTAGTCTTTTTAATAAAAGCGTGTTTTTTAAAAAGTTTTTTTTAGTTTTTTTTTATTTACTACTTTTTAGATCAAATGTTTATTAGTCTTTATAACAAACAAAAGTTTTTTCAAACGTTTTTTAGTCTTTGCGTAAAAAGCGTGTTTTTTAAAAAGTTTTTTTTAATTTTTTTTTTATTTACTACTTTTTAGCCTCGTGATTATTATAACAAACATAAAGTAATGTACATAATTGTTCAGAAAATGTAGTATTAGAATTAAACATATGCATTATATCAAATTCTATCTGTTTGCTTCATTGAACCAATTCTCATATTAAAAAGTTTTTAATTTATTACAACATAATTATGTATTTTTATGATTCGAAAATGATTGAATATTGTATTGTCATCTAGAATACACATGTAAAAAAAATTTGAGCTCGATTGGAGCAGTAGAAGTGGTCGAAAAATCGATTACAAGATTTGATCATGACAAACAAACAAACAAACAAACGGACAGAGTAAGTCAATAAAAAGCGTGTAAAAATAATAATAAATTAATTGCCAACAATGCATAGCGCACTCGCAGTCGACATCGCCGTACAAAAATTTCAGTTTCTAAATATTCGTATTAGTATTTGGATTTTTATGTATGGGGGCACATGAAAAGCATAGTATACGACGAAAACCACCCAATTGAGTCTGTAGACGTGTTAAAGCAAAGGATTCTAATGGCAGCAGATCAAATAAGGAGAGGTTTAACAACATCGGTGGTTAAAAGTGGACTTAGAAACAGAATGCGAGTGTGTGTGCGAAACAGAGGTGGACATGTTGAACACGAAAAATAAAATAAAATACATTTGTTTAACCTAATTTAAATTGTTTTATTTTATTTTGTAACATAATTGATAAATTTTACATTAATTTCACTACTCCTTTTAGGACTTTTACCAAAGATTATTCCAAGAAATCTAATAGCAGCCTACCTTGTTTATACCTTGTTCAATAGCTAATGAAACGTAGATATTTTTAAAGGTGTCTGCAGCCTACGTGTCTTAGATTTTTTTGTTACTATTGCTGGTTGAAGTTTGATTTGTACTGATTTTTGTTTGATGCTATAACTATCAATCTTCTATCTACAACCTATTTAGTTGAGGTAACTCTATTTTTATTTTGCATCATGATGAACAAACTAATCTGCTACACAAAAATAGTATAAAACTAAATATTTGAATTATAATAAACAAATTAAAATGGGCCAATAGACAAAAATCGGACATTTTTTCAAAAAAGTCTTTAAAGCCTTATAACTTGAAAAGGGTTAAGTTGGGGGGCGGGGTTCCAAGGGGAAATCTGTCAGAAATGGTGGGAACCACGACCCCCTAACGGGGTTCGCACGACTTACCAGGTAACCCTGTATATACAATAATATTTTGAATTATTTATTTGATTATACATAGTATCTTGATGGTATAATCAAATAAATGATAATTATAAGATAGTCCTTCTTAGACATTTTTAAAGTATAAATACACAAGCTCGATATTACGTTGACAGTTATGATTCTAAAACTGTAAAATGTAAACTGATGATACTGGTTTGAACCAGTATAAACAGTCCGATTTCTTATTTTTCATAGTGATAATTAGATATTTATATGATATTATTATTATAATTAGATGGTAGAACCTCTTCTTAGATGATATGACCATAACCAGACCATGGCTCCCATAGTTTTCTTAAAATTATAATCATAAAACTATGCAACCACTTTGTTATGTAATATAAATCATAATCAACAGTGGTTGTTATAAACAGTAAGTATAAACATACTGTTCTGTGGTTGTTACAGAGGAATATGAAATTATTGGTGAAGGCCAATGGCAAATTCTCGAAAGCAGTGGTGGTGATCAGACACTTAAAATATACGGATTTCATTATTCCCGGTTTCGTGCAACTTTGTTTCACTGCATCTGCATATTATTATGTGGACTACCATACTTTGCTTTGGCCTACTATCCATCATGGAACAAATTAAAATATCAGAAATGCAGTTTGAGAACGGCTGATTATGTTTGTGGTTAGTATTCTGTGTTATGCGTTAGTAAGAAAATGTCATATCAAGTTATTAATAATTACAACACAACTTTCTTTCAGTTACAGACAGTGATGGATTATTCAAAGTCAATAAAGTCACAGAAATTGATCTTAATCTGTCAAACCATAAAGACAACAAACTTCGTTATTTTGCTTACCAGCATACTCGTTTTATTTGGCTTCACGATCAGAGATGTTACATTAATGTATCTGCTCTTAATGAGAGACTCACTATCAATCTCTTGCTGGAAAATATTAGTGGCATTACAAAACGTCAACAAAATGAGCTGTGAGTATTGGCCTCATTAGATAAGCTGTTTATACTAAAATATATTTGTTAGTACAGGTGAAATTACTTGATAATCATATTTGTAATTTTCAGGATAAAATTATATGGTACTAATTCAGCCGATGTAGAAGTGAAGAGTTATTGGACTTTATTTGTTGAAGAAGCTTTCAATCCATTCTACTTGTTCCAAGCATTCTCTATTATTCTCTGGTCTCTAGATGAATATTATCAATATGCCACATGTGTATTAACTTTAACAGTTGTGTCTTGTGCAGTAACTTTATTTCAAACGAAAAAGGTATAGTTTTTTCTAAATTTCTTTTACACAAAATCTGGATTTCAGTTTTTGTAATATATTATTATTGGTTGTTATCAATGTTGCAACTTTTACTTATGTACTTTATTAGCTAAGCAAATAAAAACGAAAAAAAAATATTACAACCATTCCTGCATCTATTTCCAGATTAGTTTAAATCTGCAAAAAATGGCTGGATCCACAAATGCATTCACTGTAACAGTGCTACGGCCGACGCGGTCTGGCCGCGAAGAGTGCGTGGTGAACGCGAGCCGGCTGGTTCCTGGAGATGTGTTAGTGCTGCCACCTGACGGCTGCGTCATGCCCTGTGATGCTATGCTTCTCACTGGCACTTGTATCGTCAACGAAAGCATGCTGACTGGTATGGTGTTAATATTCTCGAAATGTTAACCGTAAAATCTGTTCCTTTTATTGTTTAAAGCTAAATTCAAGAGAATGTACGAGTATAGCGTGTCATTAAGTTTTGAATCTTTAAATATTATACAGGACAGATTTGACAATAAAATATCGACCCGACACTGTACTTTAAATATACTAAATGCATATCTAACTATTGGTTTTGTCTTTTCTTAAAAAAATATTTAAGACAGAAGACCGAATCATAAAAATAATTAACCTATGAAATTAACTGCAATAGCATGTATACACTTATGTAACAGAAATGTTCTTTGGGTTACATTAAAGTGTCAAAGTTTGTTATAATTTAATGCCATATAGCGGGTGAGGAGAAATTTTAGAGTAGACGTCTTGTACATATACATTTATTGCTAATTTTCTGCCTATAGCAGAAACATAATACCTTGTGAACAATGGCTGCTAGTTGAATTGTATGATCAATTTTATTTGAAGATCAATGTTCTGAAATTTAAAGTTCCTTGTATTTAATAAAACTAATTTATTTATAGGTGAGAGTGTCCCCGTTATGAAAGGTCCACCGTGCCCATCTACTGAACCATATTCTACAGACGCACACAAAAGACACACACTTTTTGCCGGCACACACGTAATTCAAACAAGGTTCTATGGAAATAACCAGGTAATAAACAAAATATTGTATAAGTTGTTTTTAATGTATCAACATGTTAAATGTTATTATAGTTCTAAAAAAATATTTCGTTTACAGGTCTTGGCAAAAGTGGTTAGAACTGGTTTTTATACTACCAAAGGGGAACTGCTCAAAAGTATTCTATTTCCAAAATCTATTGGATTTCAGTTTTACAATGATGCTGTAAAATTTGTATTGTTCATGTTTTGTATTGCCGCTGTCGGCATGGGATATTCGATTTGGCTTTATGTGGTTCGGAAGGTTAGTTCTATATTTAAATATTATTATTATTGTATCTTAAATCACGGTCCTTTATGAGGCTAGCGCGGGGACACAGATCCAACGTCTAAAAGTCATTTAAGCGAAATTAAATGTAAGTGTGCGTGGAAAAATGCAGCGAAAGACTGTAAATAGTTAGATGCACAGAAACTATTGTCATTACTGGTGGTAAGTAGTGAGACCAGGACTATGGAAGAGACTCCGGCCACCTGCCTTCTGAAACCGCCTAATTGATTTAAATATGGCAGGTGGTAACTCTCCGCTCACTAAATGGGCCCCCCAAAAAAAGCAGACCAGTATTGGTGCAAAGAGACCAACATTGGTGTGAACGGCTAAGGGCGTTCACTGCGTAAAGGGCTTGTTTCATGTCATTTCATAGAGCAGCGCTGTTTCTACAAAATTATTGAGCGCCGCTACGTTACACGGGTCACACTTATACAGTCTTTATAATAAGTAAAACGCCTGAACTTTAAATATTGATACAGAATAAAATAATAAAAAAAAATTCTTTACTTACCTCGCCGTTATTATAACCTTTCTATTGGTAATATAACTGATACTTTATGTACGTTCACCGTATTAGAACTACGTTTTATATATGTTTAAATTTTCGAAAACAGTTCGTTAAACGTAGACGGAGACATTTTAAAATAACAAAAAAAATGTTCTCATTTTCTCTTAATAACGAAAACTTGGTTACAAATTCTCCACACAACAATCTAGACGTGACATAGGGGTTGATTGGCTGATGCCTTTGTTCACGTCGTCGTCTTTTGGCTAAGTAATATATCAATAAATTATTCATAAGAATCGAGCGAACGCCCTAAGGGTGTAGATAAGTGTGTCTGCGACAACGTTATGACAAGAGATGTGTCAATCTTTACAAAAACGACTCAGTGAGACGTTTCTTCCAAGTAATTCACAGATTCAAATCTCCAACAGCGCTTCAAATGAATCATTCGCTCTATTGCATCTCGGTTTCAATCGATACGCAACGCTTACACGATTGACTCAGAGTCACTGGTACAAATGAATCAATATCAATATTTATATCAGTGTATTTGTATCATATAACAGATATCAGAATATTTGTATCAGTGACTGAGTCACTGATACAAATGAAGCACTTTACTGATTCCAATCTTTGTACTGATCTGGATACAAATGATCCAATCCCAACAAAGATCTCCAAATATCTAGTTTGATGTATTAATATTTGATCATTTTTTCAGAGCGTAATGGCAACTATCGTTTTGAGAACGCTTGATATCATCACAATAGTGGTACCACCAGCGCTACCCGCTGCCATGTCTGCTGGCATCATTCACAGTCAGGCTAGGTTAAAGAAAAACCAAATATTTTGTGTGTCTCCTTTAAGGATTCTGATGTGTGGTAAACTACAGGCCATGTGTTTTGACAAGGTATCTGTATTGTAAATAGTTTTCAAGTTAGCGTTTTTAATTGTTAATTCTCTAATTCATTATTTTTTTTAGACTGGAACATTGACTGAAGATGGATTGGATTTCCACTCGGTGATTCCTGCAAAAACCGACGAGAAATTCGGATTGCGCATTGTAGATGTAAATGATTTGCCGTCTAAGAGCCCGCTAGTTCAGGCCCTCGCCTCCTGCCATTCACTGACCAGCATTCAGGGACAGTTGCGGGGTGATCCACTTGATATGAAAATGTTTGAATTTACACAATGGGTTAGTAGTCAACTTGTATCAAAATACATATTTATAATTTAAAATCGTAATTATTATACAGCGGCATTTCCAAGTAATATTTTCGCGGCAGATGTCTATTTCAAGTGCAGTACGGCGACAACTACACATATTTTACGCTTTGGGTATGGACACACGTTTACAATAATTATATTGGTTTTAAAATTTAAAATATTTTGACAATCACCGAAACTTCACTTCATAGAATATACTTACTTTCGCATATAGTCCGTTCTGTTAAATTCACAACAAACCACAACCCCCATTGTATATCATACCTCACCTAAAGTCACAGTACCCTGTAATGTTATTGTTGCAATTTATGCTTCACATCGTAACTACAATGCGCACATGCTTAACGTCAAAAATAAATAAGGTACATTTTTTGCGACCATTACATTTGTTGCTCAGCTCGACCAGGAGAACAATCTATCCAACATTTAGACCTGGGTCCCACTTGGCCATTTAAACAGTATCATCTACTTTGCAGACTTATCACATCACTTAGCACATACATGCCAACAGTTAGTTGGTATCAGTCAATGATACAAACCATTATTTTCCCAATAATTAGAAATTTTGCTAATGAGGTTTCTAATTCTATAGACTAAATTCCTTTCCATATGCTTTGTTTGTTTGACCATTAGCTTTTGATGAAAATGTGACCAAAGCTCATTTTGCACCAATGAGTAGATCGCTTAAAATTACGTCTCAACCACGATATCACCGCTCTCGTATATCTGCCAATGTTTCCATGAAGCGTGGATATCATTGTCTATGCAGCATCGTTTTTATTTTTATTTTAATATAGTAGTTCTTTTGCAATAACGATTGAAATTGCACCCAAGATCGACTATGGAACTGGAGCTCATGTCTTCTCAAACGATCCTTACATCAAAATATTGATTTCTTTATACAATTTGAACACAATCTTCTCAACAGAATGTATTATCATCATCAGAGTGACTCAGATGATGATAAGCTAGAAGTGTCAATAATTTTAACATGTTCATCTCAGAATCTTTAAATATGAGTGTATTCCCATTTAACGAATGCAGAAGTATGACTGAGCAACAGGCTAAAGTTCTCCACTCACCGGCATAGCACCGGCACCGGCGCCGACCAGTAACATGTACATAGGTTTCTAGTGTTCTGGGAGGAACTGGCATGGATGGAATAAATAGGAAGTATATTTGGAGTACACCCAATGATGAGGCTAAGTGTAAAAAAGCTGTGATAAACTTACTAATTGTAATATAAAACTAAACAGGCTTTTTGATTTATGTAAATATAATAACTTATAGGTGCTAGAAGAACCAGGCCCAGAAAACACCCGATATGATAATTTAACACCGGCTATTGTCAAACCTACCCCCGTTTCCGGTACCGAGCAGCAAAACCTTGATAATTACGATCCTTTTACTATGGAGATACCATATGAGGTATGACACTTCCTTAATTATTATAATCATTTACTATCAAATATACAGTACAATACAATATTTTGGTCATATTAAATTATAACTATTAGATTATAATATATGTTAAATAAATGTGTCATTGTTCCCATCCTTCCTGAGGATATCGATTGTGGGAATTTGTATTGTTTATGTTTTGCATTAACACTGTCTGAATATCTATGCGAAGTGCTCGGAACGTAATAATAGAGCCTCTCACCTGAGCTACCTCTGCCTAACCTTTCGAAAACAGGTGTGATAATTTTTATTTTATGTATATTTTGTCATTTTATGTTATAGGCCCTTTGTTTTATATAAAAAATACAGAACATACTGTACTTTTAAGGTTGGGTTACTTCGACGTTTTCACTTCTCGTCGTCTCAGCAGTCCATGGGCGTTATTGCTAGAGTACTGGGTCAACCGCAAATGGTTTACTTTGTGAAGGGTGCCCCAGAAAAAGTAAGTCCAATCACCTTTCTACTCTATTATTTTCTTGTTGTTATACAGTTGTACCGTTATTATCTTCATTTTAATAATATATTTGTGTACTTATATGACAAGCACTTACGCATATAAACTTTTTCATTTGAAAATATACATGTCTAATAATATTAAGTCTATTTTGTTACTGTGATAAAATGTGCGCAATCCAAAATTTGATGTAATGATTGTGTACATGTGAAATTCCTAGAGATATATATATCCATTTTAGGTTGCGGGCATGTGTGCGCAAGATACGCTCCCTGACAACTTCAATACTGTGCTTAACGAATACACCTCGAACGGGTTTCGAGTCATTGGTCTTGCGCACAAAAAACTCGACCGCAAGATGAAATGGATGGATGCGCAGAGAATCAAACGAGAGTCCCTCGAGTGCGATATGGTGTTTCTCGGCTTTCTAGTCATGCAAAATAGCCTAAAACCAGAGACCACTGGGGTGATCAAGCAACTGCACAACGCTGGTATCCGTCAAGTCATGGTTACTGGTTCGTATCACTTTAAATATATTAAATGAGCATTAGTAATTTCCTTACCTATTAGGGAGGAACCATATTAGAAAAGACTATTCCAGGGTCGTCTAACTACCTATCAGTGATGGCAATAACGACTGTTTTGTAATAATGAATAACACTGTTATGTTATTTTCCTATAACTGTTATTGTAAACTGTTGTCTGTTATCCTGTTATATTGCTGTTTGGACAAATGTTGTTGAGTACGATTGTTATTGTTATTATAGCTAGCTTAGTTATTCTTAACAATGATATGGCTTAGGACTGTCAGAATATTAGGTAGTAATTTAAATAATTTAAAACTAATTACCTGACGGGGAAAAACAAGTAAAGAAGAAAGCAATTGGGACCGACCTGGTTCACGTCGCCCTGCGTGCTAGATTTAATAGACGCTCGTCCTCGATTCCTCTTTAAATGTTCCTCTTCCGTGTTCGTCTTCTTGTTTTATGCGCGATACGCGAATACGATAGCGCGTAGATCGCGGCTGATTGGTAACTTCGACGATAGGTTCGCGGTTGAGGCGCTCGACCCGAGATGCCGATCGGAAGTCCGTACGCGAAGAAGTGTGAACGTCAAATCAGTCCCAATAAGGATAGGATTAGGGTAGGTAGGGAATACAGTGGTAATTGTTTTACCCTCGATAAAAAATGTTGACATATGCGTTCCGTTATACGCATATTTACGCACCATACCGCCCCCCAAAGAGCGGGTTAGCTCTTTAGGATAGGTAAAATTAGCTAAGTTGAGATAAAAAAAAAGATGATTCTAGAAAATGCTGAGGTAACTAATGCTAATATAATATTTAAATGAAATAGATGAATTATTATAGTTGATTAAATTAATTATTTTGATGTATACGAGAAGTTTGAGGTAGATATAAGTGGGCAAATTTTGACTACTGGTCTTAACAGAGTTCCAGAATCTGTCCTAAGTTCAACAACCCTAACTATACCATCAGTACCTGGGCAGAGCTTGATGACACGAGCTTTACGCCACCGAAGTGGAGGAGAACTGTCTTTTATCAGTACTAAGTCACCAACCCGAACATCTGCAGACATATTAAGCCACTTGGGACGTTGCATCAGAGTATACAGATATTCGGATTGCCAACGTTTCCAAAAATGCTGAGTTATTTGTTGGAGCATTCTCCAGCGCTTCAGTGGGCTGATGATAACATCGGTCATAGTAGGCTCAGGTAATGCTAAAAGTTGTTGCCCTATAATCAAATGACCAGGCGTTAAAACTTCTAAGTCATTGGGATCGCTAGTTATTGGACACAACGGCCTTGAGTTCAATGCTGCTTCTACCTTAGCAAATATGGTAGATAGTTCCTCGAAAACGAGCGGTCGCTCGCCGATGACTCTACATAAAATGAGTTTGGCTGATCTTACGGCACTTTCCCACAAACCTCCCATATGTGGACTGGCAGGAGGGTTAAGATGCCAGTTGATTTCTTGGTGAACCAAATGTTTATGAATCTTGCTTGATGTATTATATAAAAAGTTTGTCACATCTTTGATGTAATTTTTAGCGCCTACAAAGTTCGTACCACAATCGCTATAAATGTCAGTTGGTAACCCTCGACGCGACACAAACCGATCCAAACATGCGATAAATGCCTCAGTTGATAGCTCGGACACTGCCTCTAAGTGAACACCTTTGGTGGTAAAACATACAAAAATGCATAGGTATGCCCGTACAGTCTTAGCATTCCTAAGTCGGGATGCCTTTAGATGGAAAGGTCCGGCAAAGTCGATACCGACACGTTGGAAAGCTCTACACGCGGTAACTCTGCTAGCAGGTAAATCGCCCATGAAGGGTTGAATAGATTTGGGACGCAGTCTGTAGCAGCGATGACATTTAAAAACTATATGCTTTATAATACGTCGTGCAGACATAATCCAAAATTTTCGCTGAAGTAAAGCTTGAAGTAGACTCAAACCTGGATGAAGGTGCAAACGATGATAATGGTCGACGATGAGTTTCGTAACATAATGATCTTTGGGTAATAACAAGGGATGCGTTGCATTGTAGTCAAGCTCAGACTTGACTAGCCGACCTCCTACTCGCAGCAGCCCCTGTGAGTCGATGAATGGATTAAGGCGCATTAAACCACCTCCCACACCTTTGCCCGTCCGCAGTGACTCCAACGCTGTAGCAAACGCCGTAGACTGGACGGACTGTACAATAGAATTCAAGCTATCTCTTAATTCTGAGACAGATAAAAGTCCACTGCGTCGGTGCGTAGGATTACGACAATTGTGTAAGAAACGTTTGCACCAGGCTATAACAGACTGTAGCTTGGCAAACGTGCTAAACTTGTCTAAACAAAAGGTAGGAATGGGGCCATGCGCGACAGTTGATATGAGCGGAGGTGCCTTAAGGGCTGGCAAGTCAGCTTCGCTGATTAGTGGTATGTCTCCAGGCCATGTCGAAAAATGATCTCCGAGCCATGCTGGTGACCACCACAATGGATGGTTAACTAATTCCGAAGGTGGAATCCCACGACTAGCTGGGTCGGCAGGATTAGCTAATGAGGGAACATGTCTCCAAGTGGCATATGGCGTGATCATCTGTATTTGGGAAACACGGTTTCCTTCATAGGTTTGAAGTTTATGAGGAGAGGTGCTCAACCATGATAAAACTATGCTGGAATCAGACCAGGCAAACAGATTATTAATTTTGATTTTTGAGCGCAATATATTATAAACGTGTTCCATTAAACGAGATAGCAATAGTGCACCGTTTAATTCGAGTTTTGGAATTGTCAGTTTTTGTTTTATAGGAGCTACGCGGGACTTGGCATCCACAAGTTGAACCAGAATACGTCCATCAGAGTTGACAACACGCAGATAGATACAAGCCGCATATCCTTTTTCGGACGCATCACAGAAACCGTGTAATTGAACATCAACCGGTTGAGCTGTCATAAAACGTCGCTGAATAGAAATTCGATTTAAATTATGAAAGTCCGCAATAAATGATTTCCACTTTCTTGCCAAGTCAAAAGGCAGTGGATCATCCCAACTAGATTCAAGCAACCAAAGTCGCTGCATGAAATACTTGGCATAGAAAATAATCGGAGCTAAAAATCCACAGGGGTCATAAAGTTTTGCAATATCCGATAAGACGCCACGCTTAGTCATGACGCTACCCATTTCGCCGACATTATACACGAAGCAGTCAGATTTGGAGTTCCATTCGATACCCAAAATTTTGTAAATATTGTTGCCATCCTCAAACCGATATGGGGACTCGCAGTGTTCGGTGGGACAAAATGACAGAAATTCAGTCGAGTTGCTTGACCATTTTCGAAGTTCGAACCCTCCCTGTCTAAGAATAGCAACAATATCGCGCTGTAAATTACGGGCAGAATCCACAGAGGAAGCTCCACAAACTACATCATCGACAAAGGTATCTTCTAGAAGTGTGTTAGACGCCTCAGGATAATGCTCAGAGTTGAGATGTGCAAGCTCATGAATGACTCTAATTGCCTGGTATGCTGAACTAGAAACGCCGTAAGTCACGGTTGTTAGCTCATATTGCTTCAGCGGCTG
Organism: Scirpophaga incertulas; assembly: GCA_036419045.1. Classification (NCBI taxonomy): domain Eukaryota; kingdom Metazoa; phylum Arthropoda; class Insecta; order Lepidoptera; family Crambidae; genus Scirpophaga; species Scirpophaga incertulas. Next base: position 14,958,052 of record CM071639.1, on the reverse strand, counting down.
GTTTGGAGATTCACGCCACAGAATCGTTTGATATTGACGATCGGCTTCGTCAATCTTGATTTGGCGGTACATTTGTCGAATGTCGCCAGTGAAAACAATATTATGGATTCTAAAACGCATGATGATGTCCTCAATATTTTGCTGCAGCTTAGGACCAGACATGAGGATTTGATTGAGCGAAACGCCAGATGAACTAAGTGCTGAGGCATCAAATACAGCACGCAATTTAGTGGTGCTGCTGTGTTCTTTCAGAACACCATGATGAGGAATAAAATACCGATTTGATGAACCTGCATCTGAAACCTCTGACATGTGACCAGATTCTTTGTAGTCGCGCATGAATGCAATGTACAGTTCACGCAACTTATTGTCCTTTAGCAATCGCCGTTCTAAATAAAAGAATCTCTTAAGTGCTGTGTGATAAGTGTCACCTAATGCTTTGTGGTTGACCTTAAATGGTAAACGCAGAGTAAAGCGGCCAGTGTTGTCCCTAGTATGAGTTTCTATGAAGTGTTTCTCACATAAAATGTCCTCAGGATCTTGAATAGCTTGTTTGGGTGGTTCCTCAGCTTCCCAAAACAAACTTATGGCTCGATTAAGATCAACAGTGCAAGCCATAGTAGTTGAGTGGCATACTAAGTTCGATGCCGCTGGAGCTTTACCCATGATAACCCAGCCAAAGAGAGAAGAATAAGCAGTAGGCATTGAATCACCTAGACTGAATTTTCTGCCATCAAAGATCTGGTCATACAAACCGATACCTAATAATAGGTCAATTCGACCTGGTATATTAAAATGTTTGTCTGCGAGAATCAAATTGTTACACATTTTTAAAAGTGATGTGTGTAGTGAAACTGTTGGAAGATTGCCTGTGATTCGTTTCAAAATAACAAAATCGGCAGATAACATTTCATTTGAATTGTGAATGGATTTAATATTTGTATGTACAGTTCCATTGGTATGATTATCCGATGTCATACCTAAGCCGAACAAAGATGCAGAATTAGACCGAGGCAACCTAAGTTGTTGTGCTAAGTTTTCAGTCATTATACAAACCTGAGAACCACTATCAATCAATGCACGGGCAGAGTGATAAAAACCATCAACATCCTGTATATGTATAACAGCTGTGCCAAGCACCATGGTTGAAGAACCATCAATGCCGTGCAAAGATTGTGTCTGAGTTACATTATTTGATGCAGGAGTAACTGCAGATTGTGATGTGGTAATAGACTGAGGTGCGTTTGTGTGTATCTTAGTGTGATGACGGCCATGACATATTTGACATACACTTTTAGACATACATTTTGATATGTGATGTGTGCGTAGACAATTAAAACAAAGTTTATGTTTCTTAACAAAATTCCTCCTGTCTGAAGAATTCATTGAATCAAATCTTGGACATTTGTAAATAAGATGATGTTCATTGCAGCAAGGGCAAATACTATAATTGTTGTTTGTTTGATTGCTTGTACCAACAACATTAAAAGAATTACCTGATGTTGATTTAAATGTGGAACTAGTTAAATTTTCTAGAATTCGCAGCTGATTTTCTAAAAATACAAGTAATTGCTTAAATGTTGGAATTGTATTTAATTGTATTGTTGATTCAAACTTAGCTCTCATATCTATGGATAATTTTTTTAAGATAATATGTAATAGTAAGAAACACCAAGAATTTACATCAAATTTAAGTGCGATTAGCGCTTCTGTGTTCTCTTTAACTGTATATAAAAATTTGTTTAATGATTTTGTATTAAATTGTGTTAGGTTAGGTAAACTAAGAATTGCATCAATGTGTTTGTCAGCAATAATCCTAATATTTTCATATCTTTCAGTAAGCAACCTGCATGCTACCATATAATTTTCATGTGTTACTGTGAGATGCTTAACCAAAGATAAAGGCTCCTTGTCAAGAACACTTAACAAATAGTGCATTTTTTCTACATTACTCAGATGTGTATTGTCATGAACTAAGCTGTTAAATATTGAAATAAAACTAGGCCATTCAATAGAAGCACCATTGAAACGAGGCAATGATATTTTAGGTAAATGAAATTCCGTGTTGATTTTACGTTCAGAACTATCGAATAACTTAGAATGTGATTGATTGTCAATCAAGCTAGAATGCAAAACTTTAATTGAATAGAACTGATCCTGGAACTCATTGTAACCTCGTTCCAAATCAGAACGTTTCGAATCATCGAGTGACGAATCGGACATTAATGTTGTAAATATATCATCCATTTGATCACGATGTCTTCCAATATCACTGTACCTAGCCTGAAACTGTGCAAGAGTTTGATCTTTGTCGCCTGAATCACGAACTGCACTAAATCTAGTAGCTATTTCATACAAATCATGCATACGCTTTTGTAATATATTGAAACGCACAATACACTGACTAATTTTTGCCATTTTGTTTCAATTAGATTATAAATTGCAAACGAAATTAATAATTTTCTAATTGAAGGTAATAAAACTATGAAATAATGACCGGTGATCGATTTGTCAGTGACAAGTGACAGTTGAGAATGAATAACGAGCTAATTTGTCAGTGGTTCATTCAAAAATGTTGCCAGGTTAGAAATAAAAAATAATATTCGAATGAGTGGTGAATGAACGATGTAAATAATTCACCGTTATTTGTAAAAAGTATGAGGGTATAAAATTACAACTGCGGATAATTGGAAATTAGATGATTTTATAGGAAAATGATGATTCGGCTGTGAAGGACCAGAAAATATGACGGGGAAAAACAAGTAAAGAAGAAAGCAATTGGGACCGACCTGGTTCACGTCGCCCTGCGTGCTAGATTTAATAGACGCTCGTCCTCGATTCCTCTTTAAATGTTCCTCTTCCGTGTTCGTCTTCTTGTTTTATGCGCGATACGCGAATACGATAGCGCGTAGATCGCGGCTGATTGGTAACTTCGACGATAGGTTCGCGGTTGAGGCGCTCGACCCGAGATGCCGATCGGAAGTCCGTACGCGAAGAAGTGTGAACGTCAAATCAGTCCCAATAAGGATAGGATTAGGGTAGGTAGGGAATACAGTGGTAATTGTTTTACCCTCGATAAAAAATGTTGACATATGCGTTCCGTTATACGCATATTTACGCACCATTACCTAATCAATATAATTTTCTGGCGTATTTTAAATACGCCAGAAAATTATATTGATTAGTTCATTGATCTGTACATAATTTGTTATTTATATTCAATGTTTACATTATTTACTTATTGCAACGAATAATTTAATTTGCATACGCGCAATCGCACAACAGCAAATAATGCATGACTAAAAAAATTTATTTAATCAAAATAAAATTTAAACAGTTTAGGCCCCAGCAAGCCAGCAACAGTTTGCCTAATTGTTATTTCAAATCACACTGGAAATAAAAATGAGTCTAATTGTCATACGAGCGAAGGTATAAAATTGTGAATTTGGGATTAGTAAAATTACTGTAAGAAATAAACAAATTGGAACTGTATTTCCTTGTGAGAAAGGTTAATATTATAAGAATAGGCAGTCAGGCAACAGAGCGAGCGCCTACGCCTACACAACGGTTTGCTTTCTCTCGCTCACACTTGTAGCTTGTAGCACAGTCGTGCTCGCTCGCTCCGTGCCGCACACACGCAAGTGGCAACAACAACCATGCGACTAGGCGATAATAGGCTTGTATCCACTATGAACAAATCTGATGCATTAGGTTGCATAACTATTAAGATGATCATTTAATTATGAAAAAACAAAGTTTTATAAAATAATAACTTTTGATTATTTATATTTTTATAAAATAAAATTGCACAAAATAAGCCATAAGTCACGTGACAGCAAACACCAATTAAAAAGTGTTACGTCACGCCGTGCGAAACGTCAAAGTCAAAATGCCATTCCCAAGTGTCTTGTGGAAGTGCGAAAAAGAATGGGCATCATTCCTTCTCGCGAGTGTCAGCCACTTTTTACGTATCTGCTGATTGTTTGGCACGTATATAAATAATTTTTTTGGTATTTTTATACTTGTGCTTGTACACTGGGGCACTATGCAGTACTTGTAATACGATGAATCCATTTTTTATTAAAATAACTTCACAATACCGAATATTCCGATACTAAAACAGCTGTGTTTTGCACGGCGTGACGTCATTCAAGACGCCATGACAGTCATGAGCGTTTTTGATGACTAATGTCAAATATTTAATTAAATGCAAAATTATTCTTATAAATAAGCATTTTTTTTCAAAAACAATAATTATTTTGTATAGAATAGGCATCAAGGTATATTAGTATCTAACTACTGAAATTTAGGCAACAAGCCTATTTTGTCAACAGCAACAGCAGGATAACAGTATAAGCCGTTGTTAAATAATGTGTTATTCATTACGGGAAAATAATTCATTATATTATCTGTTATTGAAATAACGACCATTACTAGTACGTATATTATTTCTATTGCCATCGCAAAATATTTCTCATTGATATGTTGCTGTTTAAAGAGTAAAATAGACTGCAAAATTGTGCATAGTAACATAACCCTGTTCCAACTTGTTACAAATCTCGCAGTTACTACAGCCTAAAATGAAGAATAATATTTCTCTTCACAGCTGTGGCCTTTTTCTAAACATTAATAGGTAATGAAATAAAAGTAATAAAATTTAAATTAAATCATCTCATAAAATTAATACACTTTTTATAATGTAATATTTTGTTACGAGATTTACTTATGTAAGTATTCCAAATATATATGATTTTTCTTTGTATATTTTCTTATGTCAACTTAAAAATATGTTACATTGTCTATCATATCTAAATATATGAATGGGAAATCTGACTTAATGACTGACATTTAATGTACCAAATGTGCCCAAACCAAAGAGTTAGAAACTTATAATTTCACCTTTTATAGTGTAGATGAGCATTAAGATAGAATATTTGAAAATTCGCCCTCTACGATAGTAAAACGTGGGGTTACTTTGTATGAAAATCTGGTAGTTTTTAATTTCTTTAGACAATTTATATAAATTAGTTATATAAATTGTCTAAAGTACCTAATTATGATGAATTTGATTCAATTTAAATATTACTTACATTACATCATTTAAGTAACTTGGTTTTCAATAAGTTTTTATTGTTAAAATAACCAAAAATATTATATTTTTGGTTATTTTAACGTTTTTCACTTAATATTTTCTCCACAATGAGTTAAATACAAACATTAGTTTCTTCATTTTCTTCTTAGCATACCCTTTAATATAATGATAAATCCTTATTGCCATTTTGGTTGGTTGGCCGTTGTGGATTAATAATGAAAAAAAAATTGTGTTAGTTATTCTTCTCATTAATTTAAATCTCGGTACTGACGCTACATTTATCTGACGCTACTACAATGAAGAAAAGAGAAACCTGTTAGGATAGAACCAATCCGCACTGAGTCAGCGTGGTTGTTTAAAGCCCTAACATTGTTAGGATAGACTCAAGCTCCTCGATAGAGACGTAAAGAGCTGTGAATATGATGAAGTTGGACCATATCACGGGAGAGCACAAAACATAGCTAGTATGATTCGCTTAAAGTATAGTAAACATATGTTGTTTACAGGGGACAACATTATGACTGCCATGTCAGTAGCTCGTGGCTGCTATATGGTTCAACCTCACCAAAAATTAGTGCTGGTCACTACTGGCCATCCGCAAACTGATGAATCACGGCCGCCATTGTTGATGGAGGTAACTAATTGATAAAAAGTTGCATACTGAACAGACTAACATTGCTATGTTATTATACAATTAACAGATTATTTGTAAGACTTACAGTCAGATTTTTCTTATTGACGTTGAGACAGCTCTTAATAGAAATAGCAGCAGTTTTCATAGTTCAGATGTATAACATGACTTGTACCTTATTTACATATGAATGCAATGATTGTGTGCACAGATTGTCGGCGAAGGATGTCCCCCGAAAATGGGCATGGCTGACTATGTCTATGCTCTGGAAGGGAAAACATGGTCTGTTATTAGGAACTATTACCCAGAGTGGCTACCTCATATTCTCAACAAAGGTATGTTTTGAATATTCTGTATATTTAATTAATTTAATTATTCAATCGTATAATATTTATTGATTCGATTTTATTGATCGATTTTCTAATTCAGACTTCAGAGCTTCCTAGCGGGAAAATGCGTCGTAAACTTTTTCTAAAAGTATATTCTGAATCAGCTCGTCAAGGAGAACAACATATCCAAAAATCTGGTTGATTCTGTCGACAACCACGATTTTCTAATACACACTTCAGAGCCCCCTAGCGGGAAAATGAGTCGTTAACATTTTTTGCTCAGCGCAACCTGGAGAACAACATATCCAAAATTTTGACCTGGGTCCCGAAAACTACTTGGCCATATAAACAGTATCATCTACTTTACCTTTAACACCATAAATAGTTAATATTTTATGAGAAGTAATTACATTGGTCAGCAATTATAAAATTTGCGAGCCACCCAAAAGCAGCATTTAAATAATTTGATCAGCATACAAAGATTTTGTTTGCAATAAAAAAAACAGGCAGCAATTCTTGTTCCGCAACTATTTTGATAATGGCAAAATTAAATCATACATAGGCAGCCAACAATAACATGAGTCTGCATAATAAACATTCAGTCCGCAAAATAACTACTTGAGCGGCAAGATTTCATGATTGAGCGGCAGAAAAACATGTCTATAAGCAGTATATTTGATTGGTATGTTAGGTTAGGTTAGGTTAGGTTAGGTTTTTTTTTTTTTTTTTTTATAATAAAGTTTACACCTGCAGACTCTTGGTCCGCACTTTTTTTATTTTGGTTAGGTTAGGTTAGGTTAGGTTAGGTTAGGTTAGGCATGACAAATAAAGTATTTTTGCTACTCTATATGCAGCACAAAATGCATTTTTTTGCTTACACTCTGAGTGCTTACCAAAATTTTATTAAACATGAGCAGCTGATTGCAGCTTATATAATTAATATGCTGTACAAAAATAATTACAGCCATCCAGAATGACATAAATTGCTGATTGATTTTGAAATGTTTGCTGACCATGAGTTGCTGACCAATTAGCTATTTCTGCTCACCGATTATATTTTTCTGCTCACAGAAATAACAATACTATGCTAACCATTTAATTGACACCCATATTTTATAGGTATGGTGTACGGCCGTTTTGGACCTGATCAGAAAACTCAGTTAATAACAGCTCTACAAGGTGAAGGTCTCATTGTGGGAATGTGTGGTGATGGCGCCAACGACTGCGGCGCTTTGAAAGCGGCTCACGTCGGAATATCACTCTCTGAAGCCGAAGCATCAGGTAAAAAGAATGTCATTTGTTTTGAAAACAGTAGTAACCATTAACAATATGTACCAATATCAATGTATCTATGATTAGTATAAAAACGGATGGTGACTCGCTGCTCACTAAATTGACCTTCCAAAAAAGCAGATCAATATGGGTGCGAATTGAGCAATATTGATGTGAATAGCTAAGGTAGAGACGTCGTCGGCGTTATTATACTTCCACCCTTCGAGCATCTGCTTTTGCGACTCCACTCTGGTCCGGCCGACTAAGGCAAAGCAGATGCGGATGGTATGCGCTCCCCTGAAGCACATTATTATTATTCTTTATATTTACAGATTTTTCTTTTTTGTCCCCTTTTTGATATAAGAATGTTCCATAACCTTAAGGCCGCCATTTGCCGAAAAACACAAAATTAATACAATAATCTAATGTGTATGGCACTAGTGCCAACCGTTTTCTTAGTTGTCAGGCATAAGATTTTAAAAGACTGGGCCTTTTTTAATTTTTACTTAATTTACAGTATTTTTCTTTTTTGTCCCCTTTTTGATATAAGAATGTTCCATGACCTTAAGGCTGCCATTTGCCGAGAAACACAAAATTAATACAATAATCAAATGAGTATGGCACTAGTGTCAACCGTTTTCTTAGTTGTCAGGCATAAGATTTTAAAAGACTAGTCTTTTTTAATTTTTACTTAATTTACAGTATTTTTCTTTTTTGTCCCCTTTTTGATATAAGAATGTTCCATAACCTTAAGGCCGCCATTTGCCGAGAAACACAAAATTAATGCAATAATCAAATGAGTATGGCACTAGTGACAACCGTTTTCTTAGTTGTCAGGCATAAGATTTTAAAAGACTGGGCCTTTTTCAATTTTTACTTAATTTACAGTATTTTTCTTTTTTGTCCCCTTTTTGATATAAGAATGTTCCATGACCTTAAGGCCGCCATTTGCTGAGAAACACAAAATTAATGCTATAATCAAATGAGTATGGCACTAGTGTCAACCGTTTTCTTAGTTGTCAGGCATAAGATTTTAAAAGACTGGGCCTTTTTTCATTTTTACTTAATTTACAGTATTTTTCTTTTTTGTCCCCTTTTTGATATAAGAATGTTCCATAACCTTAAGACCGCCATTTGCCGAAAAACACAAAATTAATGCAATAATCAAATGAGTATGGCACTAGTGTCAACCGTTTTCTTAGTTGTCAGGCATAAGATTTTAAAAGACTAGGCTTTTTTTTTAACTTTTACTTAAGTGTTTCTTTTTCTGATTTGTTATTTATTCATGATCAATTCATGACGACCTCCATAGTCGAGTGGATAGTACACCGGTTTCAAGGTGTCGCGATCTCTGAGGTCCCGGGTTCGAATCCCGGTGGGGGCAGATGTTTGTGTGATGAATGCGAGCATTTGTACCTTAGTCATGGTTGTTGATATATATTTCTATAAAAAAATATTTATATTTGTATAATATATGTATGTCTATCCGTTACCTTAGATCCCATAGCACAAGCCTTATAGAGCTTAATTTGGGCTAAGCTAATTGGTGTAAGTGTAACAAAATTTATTTATATTTATTATTCATATGAAATTGGTGATAATAGATAGAAAATGTATAATGTATTTTAATTTTCAGTGGCTGCCGCTTTTACGTCGCGGGTACAAAACATAAAGTGCGTCATCATTCTCGCATTAGAAGGTCGGTGCGCGCTCAGCACATGCTTTGCGATCTTCAAGTATATGGCGCTCTATTCTATCATCCAGTTCCTTTCGATTTTGATTCTCTACAACGTAAGTATTGTTTCTGATATAAATATTTAAGTAAAATGAGTTCATTTCACTATAATTATATTATATGAACATGTTTCGGAAATTGTTGTTTTTTACTCGCTACAATTTATATAATGTGTAATAGTTATTTGTGCAACTGTTGTATAATCAGGGGTATTAAACCACGAATGTGGGCTTATCTCGGCTATGCCTCGTGTGATAATAGTATCACATGAGTGTTTTTACACCTAATTATAACAGTTGCATATAAGACTTTATCTACAATCATGATGTGAATCCTCTATAAAAGATTCTCATACCATAGGGTCTTATACAGTGTTGTAAGAACTATGTAATGACTACACAACTATGTCACAATCAATTATTATCGGCAGTCCATATTATATCTCTAAAATAAACTACAGTTATTTACCAGCTATTGTATTCGGCGATGCTACAGTTCCTTTTAGCAATAGTGTGAAAAATCTAGGCGTGGTTTTCGATCAGTGCCTTTCATGGCGTATGCAGGTTGAGGCAGTTCGCAAAAAACTGTTTGCTGCGAATGGATCACTCAACAGATTACGCCACTTTCTCCCAATACAAACTAAAATTACCTTAGCGCAGTCACTTTTACTTTCACTTCTGGATTATGCTGATGTCGCCTGGCTGGATCTTTCCGAGGAGCTTCTTGACAAGCTGGAGCATCTACAAAACGTAGCTATTAGATTTATATATAATTTACGAAAATTTGACCATGTTTCTTTCTATCGTGTTCAACTCAACTGGCTCCCGATTCCACGTAGAGACCTGCATATTTTGACCCTTCTTTATAATATTTTATTTAATCCACTATCTCCACCTTATCTTAAATCTCTTTTCACCTTTAGCTCTACTTCATGTCGTACTTTACGATCTAATTTCGATTTGTCACTTAATATTCCGCACCACACTACTCGTTTTCTGCATCATTCTTTTCCTTGTTCCGCAGTCCGTTTATGGAACTCCCTGCCAGAGAGAATTAGGAGAGCACGAACGCTGGAGTCATTTAAAAACCTTGTCTGTTCTTATTTCCTGTCCTCAAATCCTTAGCTTAGTTGCTATTATGCCTATTCTTGTCCTTTCCGTATCACACAAACATTCTCTACTTTTATTTTATTTTTGCACCCTTCCCCTGTTCTGAATATTCTATTAATGTATTTTTTCCCCTTGGTTGCCTGGAAGAGATTGCTTTTTAGCAATAAGGCCGCCTAATTGTCGTCTTATATTTGTTAAAAATATTTTTTTTTGTATTTTATGTTTATGTGCAATAAAGTGTTTATTATTATTATTATTAATTTATTGTTCTTTTTTTCAAAATTTTTGCAATCTGGTGGTAAAAATGTCATTGCATGGTAATGTTCTTTTTTTGAAATTCATAATATCACTCATTTGGATGATATAATGATCATAATATCATTGAGTGTTTTAATGTTGGCAATAAGCTAATTGTATAGTATAGGTTCTTTTATAGAGGATTAATAGCATGATAGAAGATAAACATTTAAAAGAAAATGTTTTAGTGTTTTTATATAATACACTTATATAAAATAGGCAACTGTGATATCATAACGCTGTGTATTTTAGTATGAAGCTATTATAAGTGATCTGCAACACCACAAAAATGTCGCTGAATCCTCAAAATTATTACTGCTACAATATTTCTTAGCCTAATAGTATACTCTTGATATATATAGATTTAAAAAAAACGATATCTATGATAAAAATATTGTATCAGCAAGAAATTTAAATCTGTCAGTGCATAAACCATGGATTCTAAGTTATTTTCAATGTCTGTTCCTGCCCATAGGTGTTTTCCATCCTCGGCAATAACCAATTCTTATACATCGACTTGGTGCTGACCACTCTACTCGCGCTATCGATGGGCCGCGCTGGTCCGGGACCGGTCTTAACGAAGCATTCTCCTCCAGTGTCGTTGGTGGCGGTGGAAAGCATTCTGCCACTCATACTGCAAGTCACTCTTGTCCTGCTCATACAGCTCGCTGCCCTTCATCTCCTGTATGCGCAGCCTTGGTAAGTGTATAAATAAAAATAATAAAATAATATAGCTTTATTGATTCCAAACTTATTAGTATAGAAAAAAAAGGACAAAGACAAAAAGGAACAGTATTTAATTGTTAGTAATGTGTAGTTTTCCTTAGTCTATGTTAGTATTACATTAATATATTTAAAGTTTGGATCCCATCTGGGTGAAAGCCTCCTCCATTCTTTTCCATTTTGTTCTATCTCTTGCTGTGGTCGTCCAGCTTCTGCCCGCCACTTTGACTATGTCGTTTACCCATCTTTTTTTGGGTCGGCCTATATTTCTCCTTCCAAGAGGACCAGTTAGTAGTTTGCACAGTCCATCTTTTGTCAAGGTATCGACAGATATGTCCTGCCCATTGCCATTTAAGTTTCAAGGCGTGCTTAAGAGCATCTGTCAAATTAGTTTCTTGTTGTATGTCTATATTTTTTTATTTTTTGTATAGTCTTAATGTTTAAAATGCTCCTATCCATGGCACGTTGTGTTGTGATCAGTCTGTTCCTCACTTTGTTAGTAAATACCCATGTTTGGCTAGCATATGTTAGGCAGGGTAAAATATCTGTGTCCATTACTATTTTTTTTTGCTTTTGTGCTATAGGTTCCTTTGAGTATTTCTTTATGTGACCAAAAACTTTTCCATGAGTTTTTGATTCTTCGTTCTACCTCATCATCATTGCTGCTTATTTCAAATGATATCAGTGTATTAAATCATTATTGGTATTGGTAAGTCTATTTAATTAAAGGCCTATACTGGATTAAAGAGAGAAGCTGGCTAGATGCCAAAGAGCAATGGAGCGAAGCTTTCCAGGATGTAAACGAAATTACAGAGTTAGAAATACTGATCTCCGAAAGTAAACTATGCTTACCGACATCCTAGTCAAAATAGATAGGCAGAAGTGGAGATGGACAGGCCACATGATGCGTGATACTCAGGGAAAATGGAGTAGGGCGGTAACCGAATGGTATCCAAGAGATGGTAGTAGAAGTCGTGGAAGACAAAAATCTAGATGGACCGCTGGACCTTTATGGACCAAAGTGGCACAGGATAAAGCGCAAAGTCACTGGAGGAGGCCTATGCCAAGAGGCACACCGAGTTACAAGATATACTCTAAACTAATTCATTTGCATTGCAAGTTTTTTGTAATTACTCGGAATAAAAGCCTTTATTATTATTATACTGGATTTTAAACCAGAACAAATTTCGATACAGTCAATGGAATTAAAACCAGCGTACACTTGTGAAGAAATTCAAAAGGTGTATGTGATGTTGACCAACCCGCACTAAGTCAGCATGAGTTGACTTAGGCCAATGGCCGCAATTCGATTCACTGCTGTTATGCCACGAAAATAAGTAAAATTGAGTTATCAAACTCTATCTTACTTACTCTATCATACCATAATTGGTATCTTTCGTTTTAGGTTTGTTCCAGTGCATGGTGGTCCTGATGTTGAGCAAGTTGAATGCTGGGAGAACACAGTCGTCTTCATTATAACATCCTTCCAATATTTGATTATGGCTTGTGTGTATGCTAAAGGATGGCCCTTCCGATCTCTTTTCTGTTCTAACTGTGAGTATGATTCTATAAAACAATATAAAGATGATACCACTTTGAAATGTATAATTTTATTTATCTACTATCATGCTATTAATACTCTATAACATTTAGCTTATTGCCAACATTAAAACACTTGATGATAGTATGATCATTATATCATCCAAACGCGTGATATTATGAATTTCAAAAAAAGAACATTCTCATGCAATGACATTATCGTGTTATTTCCCGCCATTTTTTCACTCGAATATTTGAAATCGCAAACAAACGATTACTGTGTGCGTTGTTTACAAAAATGATAAACCCACATTCGTGTTTTAATACCCCTGATTATACAACAGTTGCATAAATAAATAACTATTGTTATTACTGTTAATACTGTACGTACAGTACGTATATAATAGATCCAAACGAGGACAGTTTAAAAAAGGCACGGACTAAGAGTCCGTGGAGTAGACATATATAAAATAAAAAAATAACTATTGTTTTTCGCAGACCGTGTTGTTTTTACCATTCAATCACTGAACACTATAGATTTCAATCGAAAATTTCAACTATATTCTTCACCTTTCTACTTTGTTACGCCAAATTAGACTTTATTCACTGTTAATAAGTACATATCAACATCCACTATAGAAATTTGATTTCTAGAAAATAAGAATAAACAAGACCAAGCGTCGCATATAACTACTCTTAAATGACTTTCTAGGAAATTTATAGAACAATAGTTATGTGAATGAGCTAACGTTACAAGAATTAGGTAGGTTAGGTTAGGAAGTAAGCATTAGGTAGGTAGACCATTAGGTATTTATTTTAGAATAGCACATCTAAAACACTACAGTAGGGCCTCGGTAATCCGGACTCCCGCTTGTTCGGTGATCGCTGTAATCCGGCCGCGCAGTAGGATTCGCGGGGGAGGCCGGGTGTAGGAACTAGTAGCAGTAGTAGTAGTAGTGGGACTATGAGCAAAATGAGGATAATAGCGTTCAAGTTTTCGCCTTCACAAAAGTTGGTAATTCAGATGCTAGAGTAGGAGCTTTAAAATGGGCTAAAGATAACGAATTTGATAGCCACGAAGTTATGTTTCTCTGTCGACTTTGAAACCGGGCTTTCGAAATGAAGTGCGATAATTAAGTGCGATAAATAAAAACAGAAGAGTAATACAGACTTTTTCAAAAGAAGCAATAAATGTTTTAATTTTGAACATATATATTTTGTCTTGATACTATAATTTAAAAATTGATTAAAGAAACTAAGGTTAAACATGTTTTATTAACAATAAATATGGCATACTGTAATCCGGACACCTGGATAATCCGAAAAGGGACTTGTTTTTGCCTCTCCGGACTAACGAGGCCTTACTGTATATAATATATACGTATAATTCCAGTGGCCATGGTGCTGACGCTGCTCAGCCAAGTCGTGCTGGTAGTGACTATGTGGCTGTGTCCATGGAAGTGGATGGCGGAGTTCATGGAGCTGGTTGTGATGGATCTAACCAAACACGAAGAGTCTGCATTTCGCTTATACCTGCTGCTCCTGCCCCTCATACATATTATACTCGCTCTCGGGATAGAGGTACATATAATATTACGACACTCAGTAATCATCTTAATAGGAGAATTAATGTTTCGGGATCGCAAAATTCATTAATCTCATTAACTGGGTTGTTACATAGCTGAAGCATTAAGTGTAAGCTTGCAAAGTGCCTAATTTCTCCATGCAGTTTTGAACATTGATTGCAATTAAGGTTTAAGATATAGATAACTAGCTTCCGCCCGCGGCTTCGCCTGCGTGAAATTAGTTTTTGTCAATCCTGGTCCCTTATGTCTAAGGTACCAAGATTCATGGTCTTATCTTCAATTCAACCCCTATCTCACCCCCACACTGGTAAACATTTCAAAATACTAGAACAAACGATTTTTTGTTTCTTATGACGTGAAATTTAACGAATTTGCATACTAACTTTCAACCCTTATTTCCCCCTAGCTGTTCGAAATTTCAAAAATGCTAGAACAAATGTTTAATGATTTCTTATTAAGTGCTTAAATATAAAGTTTCATTGTGTTTACTTTAAAAATTAAGAAATCCCATATAACTTTCAACTCCTTCATCCCTTTTTTTTTCGAAATAAAAAATAGCCTATGTTCTGTCTCAGGGTCTAAAGATTGTCTGTACCAAATTTCATCAAAATCGTTTGCGAGGTTTAAGAGGGAAAGCGTAACAGACAGACAGACAGAGTTACTTTCGCATTTATAATATTAGTTGGGATAATGGAAGAAATTGATTTTTTTTTTCTTATTTCACATGTTGTTTCTGTTATACAAACTACTCATATTAATATAATTTTCAAAGGTAAGTAAGTTTTACATTTGATCTGAAAACAGCCACTATGCCAGCAAAATAAGAGCTATCTCAAACTATCTATAATTGAATATGTGAAATCTGACGTGTTGCTGTGTGTACTATCACAGAATTTCCACCTGAATACTGAAAAATGTCCGCCATAGTGTAAAGTAAACGGGAGTACCTTTATAGACTGAATATTCTTGGTTATTTGTAAATTTTTGAGGGGTATTACTGACTTGATAATTGATGTCAAAGAGAGATATTGACGTATTGAAAATTGAAATTAAGAACAGTATGTTTCCCATAAATATTATTTTAATTGCCGCAAATGAAAAACCTGCACACCCTCATCCAAGGACCGCTACGCCACGTAGCGCCCATTATAACTACAAATTTTTATTAAGATTTTTCAAAATTATTAAGAGATTTCTTTTTAATAAGATTTATAAGGTACTGTTTTATTTATAATATCCCAATCATGTATAGAATTACGAGGTCTTTGTTTTCAGTTATGTTTTTTTATACTGCATGTATTTAGGCAAAATCCGGAACAACGGATCCGGTAATCCGGCGGATCCGGCATAATTTAATGGTTACCGGATCCGAAGACCGGATCCGCTGCCAGTAATCATGATGGCATCTGTCATAATCATAAATACCTATAAGACTTGTTTGTTAGCATGCTCAAATACTTTAATAATGTTTTTGATTTCATTTCAGTTAATTACGTAAGGTAAATTGTATCTATTAGATATTTAAAATTGTTACTTATAAATAGATCTATCTGTGAAAGTGAAATCTAGAAAGACTGAGCTACTCGTTACGTCGTAAAATTATTACTGATTACCACCTACACTACTAAATTTTAATTGTTTTCTTATTGTATATTTGTCTTAACATTAGTTAGGAAATAAAGTCGATTTTATATATTTGTGATTTATTTTTTAAAAGCTACCTACATATAAGTGCAGTGACACTTGATTAACTCACTTATTTTGTACTATAAAGCGAAAATCATCTTGTTTTAATCAATCTGACCGGAACCGGCCGGATTGATGGGTATCCAGTCGTATCCGGTCGGACTGAAAATGACGCCGGATTGCAATCACTACATGTACGATTTTAGGGTACATAAAAACACATCGTAACTTATCTAAAAAGTATTAATAGTGGCCTTTTTTCTGTTCATCCAGGCTACATTTTCTAACTCTGACAAACTGAACAACTTAATAACGATGTTCCGGCGGCCAAAGAAGAACGAAGAGTCTCCGGCGGACGCGGCCAGTCCGCTGTGGCCCGAACACTCGGTCGCGCAAGTTTGCTGACGCCCGTATTGTGATGTCCAATTTAACCTTAAGATAAGTAACATCCGACGTATTTATTGTATTATAAGCTCTTTTAGAACATCTTTGTGACATTTAATGTCAGTTTGAGGAAATCGTACGTGCGCAACAGTGGCGCCCTCATACACATTTGTTTGAATCGTCTGAAAGAACTGTACAGCGAAATTAAGATTTATTTATTTATTCAGAATGCGATTTTAAAGCTGTACTCGGATTATGGAAGAAATTCAGAACTTTCTCGGTTAAATTGACTGTGTCGATAACACAGCCTATTGGCAAGTCTTATACCACTGCATTTTGTACCTCTATGTTTTATATAAATATTTGTTACTATAAAAATAAATAAAAAATGTTGGGGAAAAAATATATTAATAATGGGATAATGGAGCAAAAGAAAATCCCAATCATGCGTCTGATATAAATAATTTATTTTAGTTTTAATTGGTGTTATTTTAAACCCCATAACACCCTTAACGAATCATACAAATTTATTTTCATCTGTAGTTTTCAATATCTTATGTAAGGTTAGAGTAAACCGGTGCCCTTTATCTAAGGTATCTAAGAAATATTAGTAAATACTAATATTAATTTTACTAACTCTCTAATATTGCTAAGAGGTAATTGGTTGTGTTGACTAATAAATCAAATTTATACAGATGAGTTACTAATTAATGTTAACTCTTATAACCGGGACTTTCTTCCTTAGGTCTATGATGACGAGTCTTTATATAATTATATTTACTATAGAAATAAATTAAATTTTAATGAAAACCAATATAGAAGAAACTTCTTATCCTTCGCTTTTATTGTGATTTGTGAATGACCAACTGCCGGTACTTTCTTGACAAAATGTTTGTACTAAAATGGTAATTGAATATAAAAATATGTTGTCAGTTGAGTGTGCCACTGTCCTGCGTAGACTCATTTGAATTACGTCATAATATATGGTGTAATAAATTGTTAAGCAATATCTAATTAAGATTTAAGGTCTATCTATACAATCTGTATCTCTCTCTCTCCATGTGACTAATATCGAATAATGTTATTTGTTCACAAACCTTCAACTAGAAGTATGTTAATATTCCTTGAAATATTTTAAATTAAACAACACAAACTTGTGATCTAATTAACTATAGTTGTTTAGATCAGGTGTTAGGCATACATAAAAATACAGCTTGTTGATGATAAAAGCAGCACTTGTTTATTTATTGCTTTACGTATGCCAACCCTACAAACTACCACATATTATATTTATTTATTGAACTGTGCAGTTGACATATACTTGAGAATCTGTTAAAGAAACACACATTTGGATACATTGATATACCACATTGTATGCAACTTGATATTTGAAAGCAACTGAGAGTCATGTTTAAGGCTACAACAATTCTGACTTCTAGTTTGACATTTCAGCAGCTTCATGTCACTTGTAATTGGTTTGGTTTTAGTTAAAGTTTAAGCAAGTGTACTTCACTAAATACTCACATTTTTATCATAAAAATCCATAATCCTATCATACTTAATTAGTAAATTGTATTCGATATTGGTCTCATGGAATCGCTATTACATTGTATCATTAGAAGATTATTAACACTTCATATAAATTAAGGATATACACTGTATACAATCTCTTTCATAATAGGAATGCCAAATATTAATCAATTTACCGTGGAATCAAACTTTTACTTAATAATTTTACTTAAATCATAGTGAGTGTGGAGTTACTTAAAACTTTATTATAGATACTATATTTATTTGCAGTATTTTTAACAGTGCAATTTTCTAGATTAGAATTATGTTAGCCAATATCGCTGTGTTGTGTAAAAGACTATTATATATAATAATTGCCGTTGCCTTGTGATGTGACGCTAATGGGATTAAACTGTACGTATCATGGCTGTGATTTAAAAAATATACCAAATTATCTACAACTTACTAATTATTGATCATTGTATCAATCTATATAGAGGCAACCAATTTGTTGATATGGCACACAATTTTTTTTCCAATATTATTCCTACCTCATAAGAGCACATAAAGTGGCACTTATTATGTAAGACAATGCTTTATATACTGAATATATATCATTTGTCAATCCGCCTAAAACGGAAATATAGGTATTTTACATGTTGCTTGTTTTTAGCAGCGATTCAAACTCAATGTAATCGCTTACCGTCATCCTTCACACACATGTGCTGCAATTTGTAATGACAATCCCGATGCAAACGTATTGGTATAAATACCGACAATGGTGATGTAAACATTACATAATTCGATACAAACAGGACACTACTTGTGCTATAATTTGTAGCGATACAATGGCGCTGCAAACGTATCGACACAGTATTTGTTCAATATGTGAACATTACATTATAAGAAACTGGCCTAATAGACCGCACCTACTCGTGTGTAACGTGACAAACATGCGTGTGCGTATCATAAGCGATCATTTCTATAAGACCCGCGACTTAATTAAAACCTTAGTCAATTAGCCGCAACATGCTGGCGCATACCTACACTCAGTACACCACGCCTATTTCTGTTTGGGAATGACTTAAGTCGCATGTCCGAAATAAAGTAGTAATATAATTCAACTTCTATTAGCTTATTACACCATGATTTGAAATTATAATTGATATATGTGGTTGAAAAGAGATCGGATAATCGGATGCATATTTACCTAAAGTTAATTTTTGGCTCACAAATTATGGAAGCGGCTTTTTAAAATACATTTTGTTAAATAAAAATCCCGGGACAATACGGGACTGCAAATTTAACGTAAAACTTTAAATTAGCATGTGGTATTTATTTTCAAAAGACCGAGAGCTCATATTATCGACTAGTTTTGCATTACCAAAATGTTCTACAGTACCGGAATCCCGAGATTTTTATTTATGGAAATAAAATAAAAAGACAGTTCCATACTTTGTCAAAAACTAAATTAGGTAAATAAATTAACATCCGGCTATCCAATTCCGCAATCCCGGGATTTTTATTTAACAAAACAATAAAAAGCCGTTTCCATACTTTGTCTTAAACTAACTTTAGGTAAATATGCATCTGATTATACGATCTCTAATGATAACACTCGAATATACATAGGTAGTTTGTATATTATCATTTTATTTAATTAGAGGGAAACCTAGAGGTTTCATACTCTTGTATTGTCTAAGCAATAATTTCAAGTCATATCAATGAATCAAGTTTAGATTAAAAAATTGAATGTATTGTGACTTAATTTAATTAAAAATCAATTTAATCAGTGAAAGAGAAATAGAGATGAGATTTTTTTTATTTATATAAACAAATATTTTTGATAATGTATGCATGATTACTTACTTTTTATTGATTTTTATTGTTTGTATGCAAACTCTGTTATCAAATACTAGCAATTACTAATGCACATTAAATCGAAACACCCTTAAGTTACAACCATGTATAAACTGTACTACATTATTATAACGCAGTGGTCCTCACTCCCTTAATAATAATCCCCAATAATAAGTCCCAAATATATTTACATATATAGTATATAATTTATTAAAACATAACTTTTAATGAATTATATACAATTACTTTATAAACAAGTGATAAAAATAAATAATGGTATACACACATGAAATTTACAGTTTGCCGAAGTTTATTAATCCAGTTATTATTTAATGAGTACTTATTATATAGTTTTAGATTTTAGGTGTTTATAAGTTATGTCCTATTATATTATACATTTAGTTAAGTCATATAATGGGTTGTATGATTTCGAATTATTAATGAGAAAAATCATTAATTTAACTCGCCGGGAGTGTGGGCTATGTCATATCGCAGCAATTTTTATATTGTTATTATTCGAAGCAACGGCTTAGCCATTTCTTATACATGGAGTTGAGGTGATGAAATAGTATTATAATGTCATAATTGTGTCAGCCGGCGTACAAAATACACGAGCACACACGTATATTAGGTGACACGCTTCCTACTTTTTCCAGAAAAATTATGTTATAAAAATTAATAATGCCCTATTTAATTAATTATATATAAAATTATTACTAATAACTTTTTATATACACGAAACTTCTGTTAATTTGCAAGCATTGTTTTCAGCTATGCCATACTGTGCAACATAATTGACCTAATATTTTGTTACCACACTCCCGACATGTTAAAAGCATGTTTGGTTATTACTTCATACTTATTTATATACTCATATGCTAATCAGTAAAGTGCGAGAAGTTTTTGTATGATGTGTGAAAATATGAGATGTGTGTTTCAATAGCGTTTGTTAATAGTACCTAACAAAAATGTGCACAAAATGAGATTTTATTTATTTATTATCATGACATTATGTAGTTAGTCCCAAGTGTCTTTCGTGCATACTATATAGCTAGTAATATTTAGACCTGGTTACTACAACACTACAAAAGCTACTAATACTGGACTAGCGAACATCAGTGAATGTCATTGGTTAATGCAAAGCCTAGTCAAACAAAATACTTTACAAAAAAAATCAATTATTCTGAAATGTCATTTTTATCGTTTCCCTGAAAGGGTACGAGAATAAATATTAACATACGTAGTGAATGTAAGTAAGACTATGTATTATTTAATTTATAAATTTGGCAAAGCCGTTACTTAAATCATAATTCTTTGTCACTAACAAATTAGGTATGTATTTAAAACTTTTGAAAAATGTACTTGTAGACCACAAGGAGACAGACACTTTAAAGTTCCTTTCACTTTTGATAATACTTAAGTGCATTTGTATTTTAAGTTACCAAAGTTCTTTATAATATTATATTTTGCAATTAATTTTTAAACAAATATAGTATGTACTTAATTTAATAATTTGGTATTTAAAAGAGTTACGAAAAGCATCTTTACTACTTTCTGTTATGTAAAAGATCAAACGAGATATCATTATTTGGTGTCATAACATGCTACATATACTAGATGTCCTTATTATACAAGCTTTGTCAGGCTCAATTAAATAAGATGTTAATTCAACCGAACCGAATCTTAGCGCTTATGAATATTTTTTTGGTCTTAAGTATCAAAATCACTTTCAAAGTAGTCCTCGTACGCAACGAGGAACACTGTGCAACAATGTATTAAGCGGCATTGCATCTACAGCTAACTAACTAGCGTTTATTTTTCATTAATAACTAACAAGGCGAGTCGTTTGAAAACATATTACTTTAAGTTAATAAGGCACAAACTAATAGTATCATAGAAGTTACGAGCAATAATGGTGTTGAAATACATAACATAATTAAAACGAAAGCTAAAGGCTCTTATCACCCTTCGACAAAAATTTTTGAATTAATAATACTATGTAGATCTTATATATTTAATTGCAAATAAATAACATTTTAAATGTTTGCAATACTCTTGTATAAAAACACACAATTGTGTTGTTCCTTAGACGCGTGCATTGTGAGGCATAAAATACAGAAGATTAATATTTCAATGATCTTTATATTTCAAATAAATATAAGCGTATTGACTAATCTATATGTATATAACTTATTTAACATTCATAATACAATAATAATAATATACAGCGATAATTCAAAATACTTGTAGTAAAAATATCATATTCCATTCCCTTATTAATATATGTAGTAGTTTGTGGTGCTTTTTTGTTTAGATTTTTTAAAATAAAATCGCGCGTAGAATGTTTTGAAAATTTGTACTCTCTTTTTGAACTTGTCAATTGAACTGCATTATTGTGGAACTTGGAGACTTGTGATTGTCTGTGTTTATACTTCTCCAATATTTGGAACTTTTTGACTGGTTCGTGTCTATTTCGTGCACAATAATGTAGTTCGATCAAAAGTATTTATTAATACTGTAACTTTTGTAGATTGATGTGACCATAGGAAATAAATGGTTCTAAACAAAGTTGCGTCTCATTATTTATTTTGTCTATGTGTAAGAATTCTGTTAGATCATTAATTGGCAGGGTCGTCGTCCTATAATTGAGTTGACTACAAATAAAAAGAATACATTTAGTGGCTATAGTAAATATTGAGAATTAATTTTTAATTCGTTTAAAATTACTTCTATACCATACGTATGTATTACTATAATTTTTAGATAAAATGTGAAGTTTCCAGAAGAGCGTATATAGATTAAGCTGAAGATGGTTTTAAATACCTATACTATTCCGTATTACATGCATAGTGGGCCAAAGAGGGGTGACAGTGAACCTCAAAGCTCTATAGAAATTTTCCGATTAGTCCATAGAATACTACCTGAAAGAATGACTGAGGCTTATTTTTGAGAAAGTATCAAAACATCGGCACAAGTTCTCAAAATACCATTGTTGCGGACGTGATTAGTTCCCTTAACAACACCATGTTTCATAAATAGAGTGGTCTTTCAGCAAGACTTCCAGAAACGAACGTTACGGATTTCATCTATACTCTTATCTATCATGAAGACTAGCCGTCATTCTATCATATATCTATTCCTTTTACCTATTCCTTTGAAGAAAGTACGTGCTATTATATAATAACTGACCTTAGCGTTTAAACGACTGTATTGCCGTTTATAAAATAATTTCGCATAATCTTCACAATTTTAGTGTATATCAAAAGTGATAATCTTATATCGAATAGATATAAGATTTTCCGTGTAAAAATATTTATGCCAACTAACTAAGTACCTAACTAAAGTTTTCATGTGATTTAGGAAACAGTACACATTCCTAATTTGTGACTTAAGATATACAGTCACAGTACCCAGTAATTGCACTGTCATACCTTTTATCCTTGAAATTACAACAAAAAAAAGTAAAGCCGTCACAGTTAAGGGTTTCTGCTCGTCATTTGTGCCCATCACATCTGGAGTCCCTCAGGGTTCGCATCTTGGTCCTTTACTGTTCAATTTGTTAATCAGTGATATTACTTCCGTGTTCAAACATTCAAACGTGCTTCTTTATTCTGATGATATGAAGATTTTTGGAATAGTAAAAGATCCTATTGAAGCCATTCTTTTGCAAAACGATCTCGATAAACTGTCTTTATACTGTAATAGTACTTAATATACTGTAGTAGTAATAACATTTTGTAATGTAATAATATTCTTACTCACCAACTAGACTTATAAAGGAAACACAAATAATACAAAATAACAAAGTGACTGATTTAATTATCAACTTTAACACTATAAAGGTATATTTAAAACTTTAACACTATAAATGTATATTTTTTTGCAACAACTAAATTAAAAATTACCAATTAAAATAAATAACTTTATTATGTACTTACAATAAAATAACAAATTTTAATGAGTAGACACAAGGGCAGGTTGGTTCTGGTGCTGTTTGATCAATCTCGGCAAGGATATTTAACAACAATAGTTGATCAGGGTATTGAAATAAACTATTTATTATGGTAATTCTAAAACATGAATTCTTAAGCTAGATTCCCATCCCCGGTGGTTAGTACTGAATATAAAATTATAATGATTGTACGCTTCCTTCTTTGATATCGTTGGACAGTCGACGTACGGAAAGGGATTTATTATTCTTATTTGAATTAATAAACAATTATTTGGATTCTCCATTTTTGCTAAGTCAAATTTCATTTAGATGCCCTCGACTAAATTCTAGGAGTATCTCGTTGTTTCACCTCCCACTCAGACGAACAAATTATTGTAAAAACACTGTTTTCGATCGCTCATGTTCTTTTTATAACAATAATTTTGGGTCTGTCGATCTCTTTTTGTTAAATATTAATAAGTTTAAGAGCAGTATTCGTGCCATTATCCATGACATAGCGCTCCATGTTTGTTGTTTTGAATACGACGAATTAAGTGGAATCTTCACTGGTGTATGATAATTAATAAGTATAATATTTACTGTTTGTTTCCCAAATATAAATAAAAAAATAAAATAAAGAAATAGGTAAAACGACGAAGGTACTCCAGCAGGCGAATATAGTTTCCCAGCGGCAAAGTACTATGCCTAACCATAATCCGATTTATGGATCTAAGTAAGTAGTAAACACGTTCGACAAATGTCTGGGTCAGTCGAAAGGTAATTCGAAATAAAATGAGTGAAACATAATAAAACAAGGTATCGAAATTGTGACGTAAGTTTATTTAGATAATATTTATGGTAAGTAAGTCTTATAACCAGGCGGCGGTGAATACTGCGGCGGCTGCTCCTTGGAACGCACTACCAGAAGACGTGCACTGCGTGGCTGCGGTGGTTGTTTCCACCTACGGCCAAAATATTTACAATATAAATATATAAAACGGTAGTCAACACACACAGGCAACCTGCCTTTTATTATTGACGAGGGGAAATGCGACCTTATGCACCTTGACACCGCGCTGGCTAGGTGCGGCCGTGTGTGGGGCTCTCCGGACAAGAGGAGTTCTCTCGTGCCCATAGCGGGGAGCCACAGCGCCCACGTAAATGGTCGAGCTATCGCCAAGGGAGGGATTGTCCGGAACACCGAGACAATCCCCCAGACAGAGAGACATCTTGTCTGCGTACACGGTAGCCGGCCGTGCACGCTGCCTTCACGGCAGGGTCATTAGACGGACACCAAGTGCCCGCCTTCGCTTGCACAGGCAATCTGCCTGCGGCCAGGCCAACCTGGTCGGAATATCGGCCAATAAAATACCTATTTAAATACGTGGGAGTAGTATTAATTCCCATTTCATGTATTGATTTTCAACATGAACGTGGCAGTGGTAAAGTATATTATTGATCTTCGGTCTCAAATTATATTTAATTCAAATTCAAAATCATTTATTCAGTCTAGGCTGTTACAAACACTTGTGAAAGTCGAAAAGCGAATATAATGAGGGTCTTGTTGTGAAAGTGTAGTCATAATACAAAGTGTAGCCATTAAACACCACTGTTTCATGAAATAAGTTTATTATCCATTATATTAGGTATGCCATTCTCTAGACATGTCTCAGTGTATGACCCCGAAAATTCAACTCGAACATAATCTTGACACAATTAACAGATCAACATTTTTATGTAAATTCTAATACTTTTACTACTCTTTGGACACGAAATTAAAAATTTGCATATACCTATGTACCAAAAATACGTATTTAATGAAACAATTTTTCGAAAGCACTTAATAAATTAACTAAAGTGGATGATACTGTTTAAATGGCCAAGTGGTTTTCGTTTCGGATATGTTGTTCTCCTGGTCGAGCTGAACAAAAAATGTAATGGTCGCAAAAAAAGTTAACGACCCATTTTCTCGCTAGGGGACTCTAAGTCTAAATTAGAAAATCCTGGAAAAAATAAATCAAAATAGGTTGATATATCATGCCTATATTTGATGTCTACGTATATTACCATTAGACTTTTGCTAAACTATTATAGGTCAAAAAGTATATCTACATATCGTGCTTTAGAATACAATGACCTAGCAGATGTGTTCGGGGGTATTTAACAGTTGTTATCAAGTGTGGGGAGCAAAAACATTCCACCTCTAAAAAAAAAATTGGTATTTTGTCCGGAGTGAAAACATTGTATTCAACCGATTTTCACGTACCAAGGAATAAGACTTAGGTCGTACGGTGGCTTCGGACGTGCGAGGCGTTCAGCTCGTTCCCGCCTCAAGACATCTGCGTCGCGCACGGCAGCGCACCACGCACGCAACGTGAAGTAGTAAATCAACTCGACGCCCGACAACAGCGAAAATCCGAGAAACAAACCAGCTATTCCACCGAATGAAACTGAAATTTAAAAAATAATCTCTATTAGTTAGGTTCTATACAAACTAACCAGTGCCCGCAAATTCCTATTGTCATTATTCTAATGTGTATTGTCTATATAATTTTACTGTTACAAAAATTAAAAATATTATAATAAATAAATATCTAAATTCTAATTAAATCTATACATGCAAATAAAATTCGTACAAAGGCCGCTCTTGCCGAATGACATAGGAATCGTCCAAGAGGTAAGAGTCGGCGATAAGCTTCGATCATATATTTCTGTAGATACACAATTCCATAGAAAATCAAACAAAATATCGACCCCGTGTCTATACATAGAAGAATAGATGTATATTATAGTACCAATTTTGAAAAAAGTTCTAAAGTGTCATATAATTTAAGCCAATTTAAATCTTAAGTAACGTAATGAAGTATGAAAATAAATCCTTGTTAAGGTCGTTACATATTATCTTCTGGTTTCGATGATATAATGATGCCGTGAAATCAGAAATGAACAATACATATTTGAAAACAAATATATTGGATAATAAGCCCTTAGTCCGTTGCAATTAAGCACAAATTCATTTCATATAATAATGCTCCTACGTTCCATTTGACTCCGAATATTGTGCTCGCGTCTTATCGCATCCTACTTGAACATAGACAGCAGTGGAGATGCTTAGTTTTTTTTTTACACTTATCTTAACAGTACGGAAACTTTTTAAATTTTAAACATAAACCAAGAAGTATGTAGAATTAGGTGCTAAGGAAAGTACAGACTTTATTAAGACAGGGTTTCTCAACCTTTATTTTGCCGAGCCTTACAAACAAAGAAAGCGGAAAACTAAAAAAAAAAGAAAGAAAATCACAAAAAATGGTATAGGCGACTCCATCATTCCACTGACCTTTTTCTGAAACATTAGCTCTGTGCTATTTTTTCCTATGAGTGAGCCACTCGAGACAGAAAGTGTTGTAAGTGGCAACACTTTATATTATCTATAAAGAAATATATATAATCTACACATATAAGGATGATTGTACTTTTGTAATAAGTTAAGTTTTATAAATATAAATCTTGAGAACAGTCAGTCTTTGTATTACTAAATATCAAATATAAAATTATAAAACATGGCGCAGTCTCCGCAACCAAGTCTAGAAAGAACACAAAATGTACAGGTAAAATTGCCTCCAAATCTAAATATTTCCGGAACGGACGCTTGTGTAGAATGGCGATTTTGGTTTTCTTTGTTCGAAGATTATTTGAGTGTCACAAACAATATGGATGCTCCGGATAGCATAAAATTATCATTGCTAAGAAATATGATGGGTCCGGATGCTTTGCGAATCGTTTCGACACTTCCACTCAGTGATGAAAAGTTTAAAATATATCACGAGGTTATAGCCGCCATTACAAAACATGTGAACCCTAGGACAAATGTGGTGTTTGAAAGATTTAAATTTCGAGAATACAAACAAAAAGAGGGTCAACCTTTCGACATATTTTTGACCGAATGTAGACAATTGATCAAAACGTGCAATTATAAAGAAGAAGATGAAATGATGCTAGATCACATTGTTTGTTCGATTTGTGATAAAAACACGCAAGAAGCACTTTTAAGATTGGACGACTTAACTTTAGACAAAGTCATTCGATTCTGTCAGACTAAAGAGCATGCATCACATCAAGTGTCTCAGATGAATACTGCATCAACAAGTTCGGTGTGTGCAATATCAAAAAATAGTCGCCAAAAAACCAAGTCGCAGCCCACGCCTAAGACAGAAAAATTTAAGTGCAGGCGATGTCAAAATGTACATGGGCCAAGAGAATGTCCAGCGTTTGGTAAAGTTTGTAAGAAATGTGGACTAAAAAATCATTTTGCTGTAAGCTGTATGGTGAAGACTAACAAAAGAATTAAGGAAGTACAGCAGCGTGTCTCCAGCTCAGACAGTGAATGTAGTTTCAGTTGTGAAGAAGTGTCATCTAAATATAAAAATAAAAATGTGTGGTTGAGTATATAACAATTGAAAATTTATCTGTAAAATGTAAATTAGACACAGGTGCAGATGTAAGTATTATGCCCATAGAATTGTTTAACAAAATAAATGAGAAACAAAATTTAAAATTATTAAAAACAAATATTAAATTAGAATCTTTTCAAGGAAATAAAGTACAACCAATTGGTATGATAAATCTTTCATGTAAATTTAAAGATAGACAATGTTTTGAAAATTTTGTGGTAGTTAATTGTAAGTCTATGCTGTTAGGTCTACCAGGTTGTGTTTCTTTAAATTTAATTCAGAGAATTCATTCGGTTACATCAAATAATAATAGCTCTGAAAAACAGCAGTTCATTCAACAAAATATAGACGTATTTAAAGGTACAGGTAAAGTTCCTGGTACATTTGATATTGTGACTAGAAATATTGAAACTCAAATTTGTCATCCCTCGCCCAGAATACCTAATAAGCTGTTAAATTCTTTAAAATGTGAGTTAGAAAGATTAGTGTCTAGAAAAGCAATTATTAAAGTAGAAAACATTAGAAGTAATGCTTGTATTAACAAGTTTGTAATAGTTGAACGACCAAACGGTAAGGTTAGATTATGTCTTGATCCAGCTGATTTAAATAAATATATTGTTAAAAAGCCTAAAGTTTTGCCTACTTTAGATGAACTGAGTTGTAAACTACAAGGTAATAAGTATTTTTCAGTGTTAGATTTAAGTGAAGGCTTTCATCATCTTAAACTTAATGAGGCGTCTTCATGGAAATGTTGCTTTGCTACACCGTATGGAGTATACAGGTACTTAGTTTTACCATATGGTCTCATGCATGCACCTGAACTCTTTCAGGAAGTCCTTGAATCTCATTTTAATTCGATTCCAAATGTAGTTTGTTGGGCTGATGATATTTTGATTATGGGAACCTGCAAAGAAAATCATGATAAAGCTTTAAAAAGTGTAATTGATAAAGCTCGTCAGTTAGGCATGGTCTTTAACAAAGAAAAATTTCAGTACAGACAGAATGAGGTTAAGTATGTTGGTCAAATTTTTAACGAACAGGGTATGTCCATAGATAAAAATAGAGCAGAGTCCTTAATTAAGTTAAAAGCTCCAAAATCAAAAGAACAGCTAAAAAGTATGATTGGTTCTTTTAGTTACATAAGAAGGTATGTGCCTGATATGGGTGAGCTTATGGCTCCATTATGTAAATTATTGCGTAAGGATGTAGAATTTACATGGTTACCTATACATAATAATGCTTTTGAAAAACTAAAAAGTAGAGTTTCAAATGCACCAGCACTTGCCCCATATGATCCGAATAAAAAAGTAATTCTGCAGTGCGATGCTTCAAAATATGGTCTTGGATGTTGTATGTTTCAAAGAGATACAAAAAATATATTGAATTTAATAGCTTGTGTATCACGTACAATGAATGACACAGAGTTGAATTATGGTCAAACTGAAAAAGAACTTTTAGCAATTTACTTTGGGTGCAAAAAATTTCATAAGTATATTTATGGTACTGAAGTTGATGTTCAGTCTGATCATAAGCCAATTATATCTATTATGACTAAACATGTAAGTAAATTAGGTTCACCGCGTTTAAAGAGATTAAGATTAAAATTACTAATATATAACTTAAACGTTTATTATGTACCGGGTAAGTTAATTCATTTCGCTGATATGTTATCAAGAAACAGTTTAAATGTAACAGAGCATGACAATGAAATGTTGCAAATGGTACATTCTGTTTCAAAATACTTGCCCATGTCTTCAGAAAGAAAATTAATTTTCAGAAATGCCACATCTAATGACAAAACTTTAAGTCAAATCTGTAATTTTTATTATCATGGCTGGCCAAAAATAGTGCCAAAAGAATGTGAACATTTCGAAAAATTTAAAAATATGATTTACATGCAAGATGGTTTGTTATTTATTGAAAACAGAATTATAGTTCCTGAATCTTTAAAATGTTATGTGTTGAAAGAAATACATAAAGGTCACTTTGGTGTATCAAAAACATTTTCGCGTGCAAAACAATTCTTCTATTGGAAGAACATAAAATCTGATATTGTTAAATATATAAAACAATGTAGAACTTGTGAAAAATACAGTAGTAATGTTTCTAAACAACCGTTATTGCCACATGACATTCCAAAAGAGAGATTTTTGAAAATTGGTACAGATATTTTAGATTTTAATGCTAAATGTTACTTAGTATGTATTGATTATTTTTCACACTGGATTGAATTAATGCCTTTAAAAAATAAGACAGCAAAGTCGGTTATACATGCCATGCAAATAGTTTTCACTAGATTTGGATATCCTCTAGAAATTATTGCAGATAATGTTCCTTTTATTCCTATGAATGTAAACAGTATTTTAAATCTAAAGACATTTGTTTGATAACTTCCACTCCTAGATATCCACAGAGCAACGGAATGGCTGAGAAAGCAGTCCATATCTGTAAGATGATTTTAAAGAAGTGTAATGAAGAAAATGTTGATTACTTAGAAGGTGTAATGGAATATAATAATACCCCACTTACTAATTTAAATATTACTCCATCACAAATATTGAATAGTCGTAATGTAAGAATAACTCCATGTAATTTAAATATTTTAAAGCCTCAAATTCAAGAAAATATTTATAATCAACTTTTACTAAAGCAGTCTATAACTAAGAATAATTATGATAAGAAAGCAAAGAGGAAAAATATAAGTTTAAAACCTGGAGATAATGTAGTGTATAGAGAGAATAATAAATGGCATAAAGCTTGTATCAAATCTAATTGTAAACAGCCTAGATCTTTCATAATACTGAAGGAGGGAGGAGGTATATTAAGGAGAAATAGTTCTCAGTTGAAAAAGTCATATACTAAATCTAATGTTAAAGATATGTTTAATTATAGTGATTCACTTTCTCCAGAATATTTTGAACCTACTACCCAGCCACAAAGAAATAATGTTAGATTTGAGCAAAGTTCAGTTGGTGATTGTATTCCTAATAGTAATAGTACCAATAATAATTGTAATATTGAGTCAGAACAAAATAATGTAATTGAAATTGCTCCTCAGTATAACCAACCTCAAAAAGTCTCTTCAAGTGGTAGAATTATTAAACCTGTAATTAAATTAGATTTGTAAGGAGGATAATATCTATAGGAGGGAGGTGTTGTAAGTGGCAACACTTTATATTATCTATAAAGAAATATATATAATCTACACATATAAGGATGATTGTACTATTTGTAATAAGTTAAGTTTTATAAATATAAATCTTGAGAACAGTCAGTCTTTGTATTACTAAATATCAAATATAAAATTATAAAACAGAAAGAGATAGATGCGATGCCTTACGCATGGTACGCAAGCGTTTTAAATTGATATTTTAGTAATACATAATATGAATAAAAGTGTTTTACTCATAAAAAATGCGCTAATAAATTAAGATAAAGATATACTTATTGGAAGTATGACATTCCATCCTTCTTTTGCACTTTACGTGTGTCATTTTTACAAGTATAAACTACGCATTTCGGCATCGCTGACGTTATCAATCGCGCGCGGCCACCGAATGAATGAGAGCGAAACAAGGCACATTTACTGTTTGTGCCTTGTTTCGCCGGTGCCACTTTTTAGACGGTAACTGTGTATCTACAGAAATAGAAATATATGATCGAAGGCGATAAGACTTTACTTTTATTATCGAACCGAAGCGCCGCAAAAAATTTAACCAACATTTTAAATTAATCTAATCGTTAATAATTATTTCAAATATATATATATATATATATATAATCAATTTTATATATATATATATATATATATATATATATATATATATATATATATATATATATATATATATATATATATATTAGTGATGAAACGGATATCCGGTAACTATCCGGTATCCGGCCTATCCGGCTTATTTTCACTATCCGGCCGGATACCGGATAGTAGGGCACTATCCGGCCGAATACCGAATACTAGATGTTTCCCGCGATACCGTTCGCGCTGAGTGCTTTACGCCCTAAACTCGTCTATATCGCGCTTTTCTGTGGGAATACAAAAGTTTTTAAGCCTATCTATGTTGTTTCTCGTTGTCTAATCTATCTCTGTATCAAATTTCAGCAAAATCAGTTCTTTAGTTTAGGCGTGAGAGAGTAGCAGACAAACAGACTGAATTTATAATATTAGTAACGGATTATTTTGCACATACACACACATATATGAAACGCGATAAGCGGCCGAATATCCGGTGGCCGGATATCCGGCGCTCCGGCCTCGTAGTTAGCCGAATATCCGGTATCCGGTATCCGGCCAAATCACTATCCGTTTCATCTCTAATATATATATATATATATATATATATATATATATATATATATAGAATAAAAAGCTAGCTTAATTTCCGAAACGGGGAATAACATCACAACCAAGTTTAAAAAGTGATATAATTGGTTGATGACACGGAATAAAACATGGGATGAGACTACCTCGCTCGTGAAACTAGCGATAATATATGAATAGAGTCGTTACAATTTATATAAGTAACAGTTATAAATTAATATACGTACGTAAACAGCAAATTATTGTTCTTCTTTATAGGTAAAATAAATTACCTACCTAATAAGTCTACCCAACCGAAGAGCACCTCTCGTTTGTATCGCACCATAGGCCAGGAGACGAACTCCGTCTCTAGTGATGTCGTGGAGCCAACTGCCTTCATCGATCTACACAGAGATGTTATTATGTTTTGCCAAATCGTTTGCGTGGGTGCTCACTTCTTTAAGTTAGACGCCTGATTCTATTCATATTAATATTTGATGTCACAATTATAGTAACAGACATACATATATTGAGAAATGGACATTGTTCAGTGACAGTCAAAAAATCATAGGTACGGTCGGCCAAGAAAGTGGTCTACCAGTTTTGACAAAATTTCATATGTGAGTAAAATAGCGATAAGGTTGAACTCCTGTACTTATTACCTTTTTAAGATTATGCAGAGTGATGACATTTAAACTTAAAATAATCTGACAGCTATTAATCTGTCAATTTTGTCAGAATATTTTTGCACGGGAAAATCAACTCTGTTACTTTATAGCGCGCGAATGATTTTCAACCTTAGGGTGGTAGACCACTTTCTTGGCCGACCGTACCTACAGTACGCGACAAGTCGACATGGCAATCGGGATGCGAGGTGTGGCGCGGGGAAACAGGCATCTAGCATACCGCACGTCACCCGGGCACTCCTTAGTCAAGGTGTTCGTTATAACATATAACTAATAAATTGTAACGTTATAAAAATTAAATGATAACACCTAATATAAAATTATAACTTTTACTGCTACTGTTAAATATCCAGTAATAAATAAAACCAAATGCTAGACTTAGCGACATCTAGTGTAGTTGAGAAGAACTGCCAAATCACACCAAATCCAGCGTGGACTGACAAGATGGCGCTACAACGGTCATTCAAAATTGAACTCTATTTTCATTAATTACGTGTGTCAAAACTTTATTTGGGTAGACTTTACTGAGTTGTCAATAATGACTAGATTATAATAAGCAAATCAGGTTATAACTTATAACATTTAATTTAAATGAAGATGTTATTTTTCTGCTATATTTTAATTTAAGCCCCAGTAATGTGCGAGATTCGATCGCGAGGACTGACGTTCGGAGTTTCATGCGCTCGGGATTGTGCATTTCATTTGTAAATTGACCAGTTTAATGTTGTAAATATACAATTTAGATTGGTATTAAAATTAAATAGCAAATATAGTATAAAGTAAGTGTTCTAATTATAGCAGAAAAAATAACTAAAATTTAAATGTAGCATAACGTTATGCTACATTATATAACTTAAGCAGATTAACACACCTCTACTCCTTAGTATGAGTACTGCACGAGTCCACACTGCGTTTATCGATTTCAATCTCGCTCACGTTGTTGTTTTTTAAAATTACCGGTTTAAAATTAAAGCACAACACAAACTTGTTGATATCTATTATAAAACTGACAATATTATTACAGGACACGGCCATGATATTATAAGACTACCTCCTTATATGTTCGATTTAAACCTTATTTAATTATCTTGGGCAGCCGTTAAAAGCTTTGTAAGAGAATACAACATAAAGAGCGATTTGTGTTTGACAAAACTGAAATAAGTCACAATGAATGAAATTTCATCAGTACCTAATGAAAGAAAATTGGCTTAATTTCGAGAAATATGTTCAGAAACTGCAGAATGAATACTGAGATAAGGATATAGGAATTAAACATTTAATGGAAGATTTTATCATGTGACGAAGAGTCACTAAGAGGTTGTAGTGATGAAACCATAAAATCTTTTGATATTGATTGTGATGAATAAAATATTTCTATCCATAAAGGTCTATAATAACATAGTTGTGAATTTTCTTACTAGCCCATTCCTTATTTATTGTCATTTTTTTAAATTTTACTTGTCAGGCTATCAGCTATGTCAATTATAGTGTAGGTCGTCAGAAGTGCTTGTACCACAATAGCCTAAACGGAATAGATCTGTTTCATTTTCATTTCACATATAGTAAACCTTATTTAATGTAAGAGTTACATTTTGCTGCGCTGCCAAAAAAATATCGATATAAACTACCTACCTTGTTCTTCATTCACATCACTAGAAAATTGCTGTCAACCTATCGCGTACCTTGCTATTGTATGTAGATCACCTATTATACCTTTACTGTATGAGCTAATTAAGACATATATTTTTTAGTTTTTCATTATAGTACCTACGTATTAAAGTATTTGTATACATAGGTATACCGGTATGAAATGAGCGTTTTTTGTGAAAATAAAACACTAATTATTAATGGGAAAGTATAAAACATTTTATTCAAAGTATTGGCCATTGTTTTCTACACATTTTGACCACCTTTCTGGCAATTTGTGGATACCACGCCAATAAAATTGTTCGTTTTTTAAAGCAAACCAACCAGACACCCAATTTTCGACCTCCTCGTAGGAATCAAAGTGCTGCTCAGCCAATGCGTGTCCCATCAATGAAAACAAATGGTAGTCGGAAGGAGCCAAGTCTGGTGAATACGGCGGGTGGGGTAGCAGCTCCCAGCCAAGTGTTTTGATTGTATCCTGAACCGGTTTTGCTTTGTGTGCAGGTGCATTGTCATGGAGCAAAATTACCTTGCCGTGTCTTCTGGCCCATTCTGGTCGTTTCTCGATCAATGCATGGTTCAAATTGATCATTTGTTGTCGGTAGCGATCAGTATTGACGGTTTCACCAGGTTTTAGGAGCTCGTGGTACACCACACCTTTCTGGTCCCACCAAACACACAGCGTTGTCTTCTTGCCGAATCGATCTGGTTTTGCAGTCGATGTTGATGGTTGTCCCGGATTAACCCATGATTTTTTCCGTTTAGGATTCTTAAAATAAATCCATTTTTCATCGCCAGTAACAATCCGATGCAAAACCGATTTTCTTTCGTGTCTTCGAAGCAAAATTTCACAAGTGTTTTTTCGGTTTTCCATCTGTCTTTCATTCAATTCATGTGGCACCCATTTTCCACACTTTTGGATTTTTCCCATAGCTTCTAAACGGTCAGAAATTGTTTGTTGTGCAACATTTAACATTTCTGCCATTTGCTTTTGACTCAAAGTGTCATCTCCATCCAATATCGTTTGCAATTCGGCGTCTTCAAACTTTTTTGGTGGTCTTCCACGTTCTTCATTTCTCACATCAAAATCATTATTTCTGAACCGTTGAAACCATCTTTTGCATGTTGCTTCTGATAGAGCATGATCACCATATGCCTCGACAAGCATTCGATGCGACTCTGCAGCACTTTTCTTCAAATGAAAACAAAAAATTAATGCTTTCGGCAAATCATCACTTTCCGGTACAAAATTCGACATTTTTAACACAATGAAAAAATATGATGTTGTCTGTTCAATGACTTGATGTATACTAAATATGTTTCACAGATGTCATAGCAAACAAACAAAAAAAAAATAAAGGCTCGTTCACAACAAATGTTCCCTATCGAGACATTTGTATCTTGACGCTCACTTCATACCGGTATACCTGGTACATGCATCAACCTAATAAAACAGCGGATTGTGATCTCAGTGTAACTGGTAATGTGCTTATATAGCTGCTGTTTGCTTTATTAAAACTTATACATTCACGTCATTTTACAACAAACAACTTTTCAGACGAGTAAGTGAAGTTTGAAGCTACTGGCTACATGGGCTTTCCGACCCTAACGACCCCGGAACGGTCGCCGGTGTCGTTAGTCGGCTTGAGTCGAACCTTCTGTTCGTGAGCCTTCCACAAACACACTCATTGCAAAGCTGAACATAGCCATCTGCGGCTTCAGCATAGGTCCGTCCAAAAAAAAGCTACACGGGTTATGAGGTTGGTAACAACGGATAACTAGCGTCCATGGGCTGTGGTGATCGCTTGCAATATGCAAATCTGGCATCTTTGTTGTATAAAAATATTTATAGTTTAATAAATAAAAAACACACTTATAACTTATATTAATAGTTCATTTTTAAAGTTGCTTTGATTTTGAACAACTATCGTGAAGGCAACATGTTTATTTTAGTTATTTTTTTTAATATTTGTTACACTTACACCAATTAGCCTAGCACATACTCTACTCTTACACATACTCTGTAAGGTTTGTGCTATGGAATCTAGGGTAACGGATAGACATACATATATTATACATATATAAATAATTTTAATAGAAATATATATCAACAACCATGACTAAGGTACAAATGCTCGCATTCATCACACAAGCATCTGCCCCCACCGGGATTCGAACCCGGGACCTCAGAGATGGCGACACGTTGAAACCGGTGTACTATCCACTCGACTATGGAGGTCGTCATATAAAAGTCAGATAAAATCGTGTTAAACATAAAGGTGGCCGATAAAATAATGAAATATACACGTACTCAATTTCTGTCAATTTCTCAACCTCGTAAACGGTGTGAGTGCAACCAAGTTCGCAGGTACATCGAGTCACGTCCGTTATAGCTTCAGCGTGCTTCGCAATGCACTCCAATTCTTGCACCGTGCATTGCCGGTAGCCCTCTGAGTATAATATAATTACTACATTATTACAATTATATAAATATAATTTAGTTGAGTATATATTCGATAGACAAGTAATACAAGTTTGTTAGTAGATGGCACTAGGTGTTGTCAACTTACGACTAATCTCTAACCACAATTTATTGATTAAAACATTTACTTGCGAGTGAAACATGTTTTAAAAACGTTATTTATACAAAAAGTATTTAGTGACAAATCTAAACATCTTTAAGCGTCTTATAACGTATAACTTTATGTGTGCTTGGTGAATCCTATAATGCGTTGTCAACTAACAACCGCTGAAATAAATAGCGTCGAAGTTGTAGTTTGTTTGTAGATGCGTACTATAATAATCATCATTTTTATTTCGGAAATTAGATCCGTATAGAATTCTCATTACATGTCATGTACTACAATACACTAGTGATAAATTAAACAACTTTCAACTTATAAAAATGCTAAATAAATCACGAATATAAAATGTTGTTTTAAGTTTTTTCATATTTATTGTATCTATTACCGTTTACAAATAGACAGCATTTCCTTTCATATTCTATGGGGCAAATCAATCTTCAGGCTGTAAGAATTTATGTGGGTTGTGGTATAAAGTAAAACCTGTCACCAGTATGTATACGAACTGTTGGTCGTACAGTTAATACATTTAGTATTCATACCGTAAGGCTACATTCGCAACGCTTCTTCGTTTTCACTGTTCTCGGGTAGTAGTTTGTACACCATAAACTTATTTATAAGTTATTGTCCATAAATCAGTTCGTTTATTCAATGCCCACTACTAGTAATCCAAAACTGGTATTTTATTAAATTATTGTTTTTCTTCTTTTCCATGATTTTCTAATATTTGATTAGTTATTGTTCTATTTTTAACAGAGACGAATCCAACAAAAAGGTGATCATAAGGTTCAGTCGTTCGTCATAATAAGTGATGAAACTAACACGACCTTAATGTTTAAATACTAGTTGTGATTAAACCTTCACATGAAACTTGTGCCCGATAAGAATATGGCTCACGCGTACTCGACTCACCATTACTCTCACGCTTAATTGAACTCAAGCTTCTTAATTGAATAGCACCAAACTTACTTGTGGTTGGATAGAAATGTGGCACACATTTACAGTAAGCCCTACACCTTCGCATGCGGCACTGCCTCATGCACGTCGAGTATGTGTAAATACTGGACGTCTCCAACGTCTGCTCATCGGCGAAAATGCATCGCCTTTGTTTTATAGACAGCTGTCGAGCGTCCTCCGTCGTGTACGTGTGTTTTACCGAAAAGGACACCTTCTCAACTCTGCGATCCCAAGAATGCTGTGCGCTTTGTTCTAACCCAGCTGTCTCTTCCGTTGAATGTATATATATCTGCATAAAAGAATATTATATAATTGAGCACAAAACTTAACGTGACTTTAATGGCAGTTATAATTACATCGATAGTTGTGTCATTCCGATAAGAGTTAAACAAAAACGACCACTTAGCGTCAGTTTCGTGGATAAACGCTTCGGTGAATTGTTCTGGAAGCGCTTGCGCTTGCCTGTAACAGAAAATATTAGTTTTCCAACTTTTGATATTAGCTACACAAATTAATGATACCTAATATCATTTTTCAACATACCACGGCCAAGTTTTTTCGGCGTGTCGGGAATTAAAAGCATAACAAAATCCCATCTCTGTGAACACTGGTACGAGCAGATCACAACATTCTTCCGAATCACCTTTGAGCTCGCAGTCGTAAAAAAGAGCATCACAGCGTCGCACCACCTTTACAAATATATACGACAATTGCAAATTAAGTGACCCCATTTTGTTAAAATTAAAAACATTTCCAGCGGATATATCAGCGTTCTCAAAATAAATACTTACTCATACATAATAATGTATACATATAATCACTTCATGTGAATGACAAGGGAGTTTATCGCAATTATATCTCTGCTATATGAAGAACAAATCAAAATTAAATTGATTAAAAATGCACATTTTACTTAATTTACAAGCACTTATTATGGAGACTTCCTCGACTACGCTGCTAATCAAGCAATCCAAAGAAACGGAAATTTTAGCAATATATTTAACATTTCGCAGGGGAATCGAAATTTATAGGATACTTTCCACAGACTTATTATTATATCCATAGTAAAAAATATCTGATAGTAGGCTATTTATTATACCATTAGAAAAATGATATATATTTTTTTGCTATAACTAGTAGTTGTTTTCATTCGAGTGCATGAGTCTATATCGCATTTGGCCTTTTTTTTAAGTTATCACCTAATACCAAATTACAGAGCTCGTGAAGCTCTTTCTGTACCATTTATCAAAGACCCAACACCGAGATACAAAGTATCTTCCGAATTTTTTCGTTATATATATATATATATATATATATATATATATTGTGATTGCGCGTATGTCCTTAAATGAGGAAAAATTATATTGATTTGTTACGGTACAATCATTTTATAAACCTGTTTAATAATTTAATGCATACATTTTATTCGCAAGCAATGCCTTTGTAATCTGTAGAATAAACTTTAAAATAATTTAATATATTTGTATTGTACATAATCAATGATAATTTATAAACACTTTATGCAATGTAGTTGGAATTTAAGTCCGCACACGCCATTTATAAACAAGCTTGAAATAGTCGTTAAGCTATCTCTCGGAAAATCCCTCACAATTGACGCGGTATAGAATCACCACACAGTTCGTTCCAAGTATAATAATATAACTTGTTGATTATTAATGTATGTTAATTATGGTATGGTAAGTATATCATATCATAATTAACATGAAACAAACAGAATTGTAAAAGCAGTCACTACGTACGCTAAAAACAGCATCCTTAGGATTAAGTAATGGTGCTGGCGGCTCCGTCTTTCCTTGATCCATCAACGATAAATCAGAGACGAACTGGCTGGCCTGTTCAGCGATGGACTGGTAGCTAAGCGTGGCGAGCCATCGTAGCATGGCTTCTGCACGCTCAGGGGGGTCGGTGCCCCAAACACTAAAATATAATATAAGTACTTGCATATTTACAAGGACCTATAATAGTTTCGGCGTGCTACCTAAATGTGAAATTGAGCGATATTTACTTGAATTACTCTTAGGAATGAATTGGGACAAGAACAACCGCTT
Organism: Scirpophaga incertulas; assembly: GCA_036419045.1. Classification (NCBI taxonomy): domain Eukaryota; kingdom Metazoa; phylum Arthropoda; class Insecta; order Lepidoptera; family Crambidae; genus Scirpophaga; species Scirpophaga incertulas. The sequence goes on along the minus strand of CM071639.1, from coordinate 14,917,662 downwards.
TTTTTATGCTCCAAGTGAAGAGATACGAGAGAAAGCGAGATTGAAGAGTGTGATATTGAATATCATATAAAATTTAGTACCCAATATCTTAATTATTATTTATATTAATAAACTCATATTTTACAATATCAGCGTATTTATATTAATAAACTCATATTTTACAATATCAGCGTAATAAGATTTGTGAATAAGAATTGTGCTTCCACTTGCTTTATAAATTAATTTACAATTAACCTTATATGACATGAAAGGCGATAATCATAATTATCCTATGAAAATATTATTTGATATTTGTTTTACGAATTACAAGACGCTACATCTAGTGACAAAATATTTATGAAAACCCATCAAAACACATACGATTCAATGTATGACTCCAAAAGCTCTTCATCTACTGGATTCAAGTCACACATTGTCACAGCGGGGAACGGCACATCCCAATTGTGAAAATCTGTATCCAGACCTAGAAAAGAGCAAAGGTCCCATATCTTTATTAGTTATGCTATCCACTCCACGAAAGCTAATTAAATATTAAGTAGGTAACTATTATAATATATATTTCCAAGATAACTCCTTGAACCCCTGCTAACTATTCTAACTTAAATGTTCTCTAATTATTAACAATATTGTATCATTCATCATTTATTTACGATAAATTCTTAAAAAAAATTGTATAACTAGTAGATTGGTATAGACCAGCTAACCCTATATAAGGTATTAACTTGACAAGCAACGAAAACAACAACAAAAACAGATTAACAATACGTACCAGTTATTGTAGGATTAGTCTGGAACTTTTCCCACAAACTTACGATTATAATACATGTGGTTACAGCACCCACTGCGGTAAAACTAAACCACATAAATCTACAAAAGAAACACACTTATTGGAAATTGTAACAAAATATTCGAACATTATCATCTATGAATAATACAAAGTTATTTTAAATTTGAATAGAAAGAAACTGCATATCTTACTTTTCGCAGAAAGGCCTCTCTTTCTCTGCAATATAGCGCACGCCATGCAATGTGGAGTTATTAAAAAACTCTGTAGTTTGATGGCGCAAACTTGTTGCCATCAATGACAGAGTACCACCATCTTCAAACTTACTTTTTAGTCCCTTTATACCAGTTCTATGGCGAAGCTGCTTGTTCAAAGGATGGACTTTCATATTTCATTGGTTTTTACATGAGTCAAATGTAATTTGGTTGTTTACTGCCTCAGAACCACATATATAGACAACGATACCACACAATATCGATTACTTGCCCGCGATTGCGTGACAGATTTAAGTGGGGACATTATTTTAATTCATTTAGGGCGGTCGTAGTCCAAATCAGTGTATGTGATCTACTACTAGCTTTTGCCCGCGACTTCGTCCGCGTGGAATAGTGACTTCCGGCAGATTTTTGGTTAACCAACAACATATTTATATTTGAATAAAGATTAATATTATTATGTTGATACAACTTAAACAAATTATTTCGACCAAATTTGGTACCATAAAAACGGTCATTGTGACTAAACCTTAAAAGATAGACATATGCCGTCGCGGACTTTTTTTTAGATCATGTATAGAGGAATAATTCTTTCATACATATTTTTTGTGTATCTTGAACCGTTTTCGCAGCGCACGCAAAGAAAGCCTTCAAAAATGAATAATTTTCCCCGTTTTTTACACATTTACCGCTCTGTCTTTGCTCCTATTGGTCATAGCGTAATGTTATTTAGCCTATAGCCTTCCTCGATAAATGGACTATCCAACAAAAAAAGAATTATTCAAATCGCACCAGTAGTTTCGGAGATTAGCGCGTTCAAACAAACAAACAAACAAACTCTTCAGCTTTATATATTAAGTATAGATTATCGATTTTTAATGTACTTTCCGCTCTCGACTTCACCCGCAAAAAGGAAAATCATATACCCGCCCCATACCAATTTGCAATAGAACTGATTTTACCAGATTTTCCAACAGGAACAATATATTTTACCGTGGTAAAAATCCTTCACCGGGTCTTAAACTATCCCTACATTAACATTCATCTTAATCGAATCAATTGTTTCCGAGTAGATATATACTTTAAAAAAAGTTGCATCTAGGTACTATTGATTTATATTATAGTTTAAAAATATTTTTCAAGCTTCTAGCTTTAAAATTGTCGTACTTTCCATACAAACCTTCATCTCCTATTTGAACCGTTCACAGTTCGTTTTTCGCATTAACAAGTTATAGTTCTTTCCCAGACTCTACACTATTTGTGTGGCAAATTTCATTTAAATCAGTTCAGTAATTTTAGCGTGAAAACACGACAGACAGAGCAACAGCTACTTTCGCATTTATAAGTCAGTAGTAATCAATGTATGAATCATATAATAGACATACTTAAATGTCTATTTTTCTCTCAACTACTCTTCCGCTTCAAAAACTGTATAAAGTATACTTAGACTAGCCGTGAATTCTGTTACAATTGAACATGAATAAAATATTATACTTTAATTTGAAATAAACCTTGATCTACACAAACTGTGTCACAAATGTAGGTTCCGCACTTCTTCAAACCTGAATGCCTTCATCTAATGTCGATCTTATTCCATTGGATTGATGCATAAACATGATTTACGCAAAACTTTATTACATTATGCATCCACAAACTTAAAGGACTGTATTGCAGCCAATAGAAATCATTTCGAATAAGCTAAACTTAAACCACAAATATAATATGCAAATGTTATCAATTCCGTCCGTATCAAACAGAATATAGCCGAGTGTGTTGGCACAGATGCCATCCCTAGCGTGCCTATTGTGGGAACCTCATTCTAATCTAACTATTAAATGCTTTTAAAAAATGAAGCCTCAAAAACAGTTCATAATAACCTTTAAAAGTTAATAATCCTTAAGGTCATCCAAGATTTTAGTAACCATAATTTCTTAAATATATTTTAAACCCAACCAATTAGGATCAAAAGGATCAAAGTACTTCGCAGATAAGCTTTCGTGAGCCATATTCTACTCAGAATGTAGTAAAAATAACAAGTATCAGAAATTATCATAATAAAAAATATGTATAAATCATATTTATTTTCCAAATATCTGTCGCATTATAGTGCACTCATAAGACATATTTTTTTCTTCGATGATTCAGCTTTAGAAATTTCTGCTTCAGCTGTACCAAGAGGATCAATTTTAATGTCCAAGTCCTTTAAAGCGTCGTCCAATATCTTAATCCTTCCTAGCAGCTTTTCTGCTTGTAGATTGAAACCAGGTTCAAGCATTTTACCCGTCGGATTCAATTTGAAAAGGTATTCTGCCTAAAAATTTAACATTTACATAGATTAAACAATAGTTTTACATTTCACAATCAGGCGATAAATGCCTTTTTTAAATATCAGTTATAGCTTACTGGCAAAACTAATAAATTAAGCAAATTCTAAAAATCGTTAAATATTTAAATTTTTTATGTACACACCAAAAAATCGATTGGATCATCGGGGCGAAGTTTGGCCACCTCAAGTAACGCTGGAGTAAGGGTTGGGAAAATATTGTTCATTAAATAGTTACGCATTGGTTCTCCTGCTGCAGCTAAAGCAGCTTCTTCCTCTTCCCGCATTATTGAGTATAATTCAGTCTGTGGAAAAATACATATTTTTTATACGTTAGTTATCTGTTATATCATTTACGCTTAAAAGCGAAACCAGTGTATAATATTTCCATTTATGTAAAGTTATTGGCACACACAAATAAAAAAAAATAATTGTATCAGATCATAATCAACACATATCGTAAATTTGTTGCGACTCTTACAACTCTGTTTCATTACCATAGCGGTAATGAGACAGAGTTGTAAGAAAAAACCAAAATATTTATTATTTAGTTTCGGACAAAATCAAGTATACATATTTTGTGAATTATTGTTTGCTTTTTATTATATCTTTTCTGTATCTTACCCAATACTCCATTCGTTCCTCACGTTGTTTTTTCAACTTGCGCTCGTTTTCAATCATAGCCTTATCTTCCTTTGCACGTAAAGCTTCAAGTTCCTCTTTTTCTCTTTTTTCAGCAGCTTCTATCAACGCTATTTAAAATATAATCTCTTTATTTTTACGTTGAACTGGTTTGATATTATGTGATATTGAGGTAAATGTAATATTTTTAAATACCTAAGAGTTTTGGATATCGGCATGGGCGGCCCATACGTAAATTGACAGCTGCGTTTGGAGCTTTCATGGAGTAGTCGTCGTGATCCTTTACAGATACAACCAGTGGATGAATTTCTAATTCATCAAAGAAATTCAGTGGCGACACATCAATAGCATTTCCAGTTCTAAATTCACTTAAACGTTTTAATATAACTTCCTCGTCTAATCTTAAATTATCTTCTGGTAGACTCATTGCTTTTTCACAAATATAATCGTCCGTTGCATCCAAGAACACAACAATATCTAAAATCACACACTACATTAGTATCATTATTCAAATTGACATTATGTTTTATTAAGCTTAAGTAGAATTTTGAAATGATTAGGAATGTTTCAACAATACTTCATAAGTACTTACGTAAATGGATTGTGGTACGTCTTCTGGTCCAGCCCGCCTACTTATACCCGATTCGCCTAAGCTGTACATTATAGCATTTGTGTCTCGTATGTAAAGATATGAGAGCTAATTCCTCGATAGTTCAAGACTCCAATTAAAGATTGCTTTAATCATCGGCCTTCTTATCACTTACTTTACCATCAAGTAAGATAGAATTTCATGAGCTTTCTTATTTCGTGTATGATAAATACCTGGTAATATTTTTTTAAGAACATTCTTATATAAATCCACATCTTCGTCAAACGGCTCATCATTTACCTCGTCGCTATCAGAATCATGTTCTTCGCCCTTTTGAAAAACTGCAAAATTACTTTGATACATATATTCTTAATCATCATTAATGCCTTATTTCTGTAAGCTGTATCTAATTGACTTTTACAGCGACACTTAGAATTATTTGGGGAAAGGTGAGAATTGTAATTGTTCAAGCGAATAATCTTGATAGATTTCAATTATTCAAGTATTACCGAAAAGATGTCTTCATGATCAAATAAACGAGTTCAAGCTATCGATTATTTTCTTACTACGTAACATGCAAACACTAAAATTTAAATCTGATTTGTTATTTGAATCTTGGAATACCTTATTTTGAAAATAAAAATAAAATAGTATTAAATATTTAATAATATACCTACTTACGCATATCACATTCAGCTATGGATGTGGGAAAACCATCGAGCACCCAACCTCGATTCATTGATTCATGACACAATAGCCTCTTGCGTAAATACCTGCGCCAAATAATTAATTGTATTTTTTATTACAAACATCTATTTATTTTAGATAGGGAATTAGCTAAGAAATTATATAGCATGATACTTATTTAATCTTGCCTTTTAAGCATAATTCTTTCATTAAGGGTTCACCGAGGTGTAAAGTTACCCTCCACTACAGAGTTTATTCACAAGCTTATGTATGGTGCATTAGGATGTTGCCTTTTCAACGTAAAAACATTATATTTCAAAATATAATACATTGTTTACAGGACAAAGACTGTTGGGTTGGCAAGTGTACATATAAAATATGAAAAAGCCAATGCCAAGACCACCACCAACATATTTATTGAATGTATAATACCTACATTAGAAATTTCCTAACAAATAAATAAATTTATAAAACCTACTCCAGAATTTCGTCTTCAGAGAGTTCTCTACCAGAGCGCAGTAGTGCTAATGCGCGTTTGTCTGCTTCAAGCGCGCCTTCTGCATTTTCTGCATCTGCATCATCATCAGTGCCGATATCATCTTCTTCCCCTGTCTGCAGTCCTAAGCCAGCTATTTCGCCTTCTTCTCGATAATTTATACGCCATGTCTAATTAATTTAAATTCTAAATACGTTTTTCAAACTGAATACATCAAAATATTTAATATACATTAAATATACAGTATGTCTAGAGTTGTAAATTAATCGTCTTACGATTAATTTTATCGCCAATTCCCTCTTCATAAGAAGTATTGTACCTAAAAATATTGATGGTAGCCATAAACAATATACGGTTTAAGAAGTCTGAACGTATAACATCATATTGATATACTAGCGACCCGCCCCGACTTCGCACGGGTACAATGCAGATACTAAATACACTGCAAAAAACCTGTAAACGTTTTATAATATTAAGATTTATCATAGCAGCGCCATCTATTGATTACTTACTCAACCCAGTCGAAAGGTATCGACATCTGTTAGAATCATTTGGAGTTAACAGATAATTGTGACTGTCAAATAATAACAGCAAAATAATTAGCAATAAATTAAAATTGCAACGATAATTTGAGATTTAAACTATCCTATCTCTCAAGTTGGATCGAACTGCACATGGTGTGCGAATTTTATTATAATCGGTTAAGTAGTTTAGGAGTTCATTGAGCACAAACATTGTGACATGAGATTTATATATATTAGATGATCCAGCGTAAATTTGCTACAAACGCGAAAAATGTACCGTATGGTAGCTCATTTTATCTAAGTATTGAAAGTTCAATAAAAAATTTAATAATAAATATATTTACGTCTACATATGGTTTAACGGAGGAGCAGCTTCGAATCTTGTCGTTAGTTTTGAACACATAAATCAAATCTGTATTCAAAGTTATTGTCTAATAATAATAAAATAACATTAAATATACATTGTGACAATGTACCAGATTGTAACCCTAATCTATTTTTTAATATCTGCGATTATAAGGTGCAACTGCACAACACTGCAACTGACAAAAAATGTTTTGCTCACATTTTGAACATATGATGACTGTGCCACGCGTGGGTTAAAAATATATCAGTGTCAATGTAATCGTCATTTAGTATTAAATTGTCATAATCTAAACCCGTTTTGATAGATGTCATCGTCATAGTTTATCTGTCAAAACTATGACATTTTAGCAGATAAATTATGGGATAACACCCACACAAAATAGACTTAGTTTGTGAAGACCAATTGCTGACAGGATTGATGATAGGTAGATTGCAAGTATTATACTGTAATGTTAACATAAGTTGTCCAGTTTTAATAATTCACAGGCAATAATACTTTAAGCAGCAATTTTTTAAGTTAGCTCTTTTTGCTCTACCAATTAATTTGGCACTTGTTTGCGATTGTATGAATACAAATTTCTAGTTTACTGACCTGCTTCCTGCTTTGTATTGATTTGCAAGCAAGCAGGCAGTCTGTTTATATGCCTTATGTCAAAACGGGCAACAGACAAAGTTGAAACCATGTTAAGAATCTATTGCATTTCTACGGTATTCGTACGTGGCATCTATGAAGTATACTACATGGTGGGCGCACCTAAGAATATCTTCGGAGGCTATTTTAAGTTCGAGTGAAATACTTTGAATTCCTTGCTGGGCTCAGGATTCTACTATAGTATCTACCTAGAATCCAAAAAATAGGTACTTACGTTTCAAAATAGTTCATTGCTCCTTTGGTTTTTTATTATAGTAGTAGTTAGTATTTTGAAATAGTTTTACCAGCATGTAGACTACGTTGAATTTTTAATTACATACAGCCTAGATTAGATGTGCAAATGGATTTGCCAACCTTTTTTTTTTTTTTTTTTTTGTTTCCCTGAGGAAAATGCATTAAATTGCATACCCCGGCTGTGGCGAGCCGGGGTTATGTGGGGCTCTCCTCCCCAGAAGGGGGAGGCCTACCTAACTAAATATTACAAGCCTTGCAATCCTTTACTGTAATCAGTACAGTCATTTGCTATATTGCTTGATGTGCTGGCGAAATGAGCGAAAAAAAACTAACCGATCAGTTTTTTATCGCTCAGCAAGATTTGGGGTTTAAGGGGTGCCGCATTACCTCACCCACTCGCGGTGCACCCTACTAAATAACAAACTACCGCGATCAAATGCTAGCCGATTACATGGCGAGAGAGAAAGGGCCTCTTATATGATGAATTCTTTCTTCATAAATCGGCCGCATCGACAATGGAACTGGAAAAGTCCGGATGGCGAAAAAAAAGAGAATAACCATGACGCATAATAAACAGTCAGTTATTCAGTTTGTCTGAGTGATGATTCGCTGAATATAGGCAACGATCACCGATTAGTAAGAGACACATTGAGCCTCAAAGTAAAAAGTCGATCGGTATCGACCGCAGTGCCTCAAGAATAAAATCTTTGATTCGTGCGTGTTGCCAGTAATGACACATGGAACTGAAACATAGCCACTCATAATGTGCCTTATAAGGAGGCTCCAAGTCAGCCAAAAGGGCAATGGAAAGAGCTACGCTCGGAGTTTCTCTGCGTGATCGCATCATAAATTTAGTAATTAAAAGTGAGAAGAAGAAGAAGAAAACCAGTGTCCCCGACATAGCCCGAAGAAATACAAATCTTAAGTGGCAGTAGGCAGGGCACATAGCTCGCAGGAGTGACCACCGGAGCGGAAAGGCCCTCGCGTAGCTTATATGCATATATCCGCACACCGCACCACCACAGCGTTGGTAGGCCGCCCTCTAGATGTGTAGAAGATTTAGTAACGATCACAGGAAAGCACTGGACGCTAACAGCGCAGGGGCAATCCTTGAGGGAGGCCTATTTCCAGCAGTAGACGTCCACTGGCTGAAATGATGATGAATGATGAGATTTTTTTTTTAATATTAGAGCAGGCAAACGAGCCAACGGGTCACCTGATGGTAAGTGATCACCGCCGCCCATAGCACAAACAACACCAGAGGTATCATCAGCGCGTTGCCGGCCTTAAAGATAGATTTAAACCATGATTAAGTGGTACTAACTACTTTCTGTTATATACCTACTACTGCTGTCTAGTTATCTCCATATAACGACTACGTATATTAAATATGAAATAAAAAGTTGCCAATACTCACTAATTCATCTATGACATCTTGTATCACAGTTTCCTTGGAAATGTAGACGAGTCCGTAAGTTTCACAAATCATCTTTGACAAGGTCGTCTTACCCACGATAGGAGGCCCGTATACAATTACCTATGTCAAAATTTACTAAAAGCTGGCAAAAAAACGTTTAACGTACAATATGTAATAATAGTCATACTGATTAATGCAGATTTTTGACAAATTATTAGGTTCTAAACTTTTCTTCACATAGGTACTGAACCTAATAAAATTTCAAACTTCACTTAGCACTGCATTACATTATAATTTATTATTTGTGGAAGTCCTACAAGTAAGCTATTGTTAGACTATACCTTAAAAGGTTTCAGTCCTCTTTGCTTCCGGAATTGCTTCATTAAAGCTGGTACATTTTCTGCAAAGGTCAGTTCGGACGTCCACTGCAAGCCCATAGTTTCGACTATAAATGTCGGTTCCATATTTAAATTCAACGTCATTAAATCGTATGTTCTTTGCTGAAATGTATTAATTATTGAAATAAAAGCAATTAGTTAAACAGAATATAGGTTGCTTACAATATATAGTTATTTATTTTTTAATTGGACAGACTAAACAGCAAATGAAGCTGTAAATAGGTTATTAATAAACAACAGTCACCGTAATTTAATGTTAGAAAGACCACTAACCAGGGAAAAAAAACAGAATTACATATTAAAAAAATCTCTTCAACATAAGTCTTTAAAGATTTTACAGAACACCGACGTAAAACAGTTGTACTTTAGTATGGTTGTGTTTCGCTCGGTAAGTGGGAGTGCCGGTAGCCCAATAATCCCTTCATCCCACCTTTCCTTCGTCCCTTTTCCCTTCCATATGTGTCGTGAATCAACTGATTTGCCCTGGGGCAGCGAGACGCAAGTCGTGTTTGACCTGTAGAGCGTGAGGGGCTGAGGCGGGATACAGGGAGACCCGGTGGGAATGGTTCCGCCGGCCACCTGCCAGTCAGTAGGAGACCCGAACCTGAGCCTATCCTACTCGGGAGGCTGTCTCGCCAATCGGCGAAAATACCGTCTTGTGGTCGTCGTGCCGGAGTGGGAGACCGGAGTGGATCCCGATGGTCACAGGCGGGGAGCCCTTCCGTACTTCGTATCAGCTCCTCACAAAACTTGCTGAGTTCAGTTTTGGATTCATGACACATAATTCTCTTTCGTCTCTCTAAATATCACATGAAGGTTACAAAAAGACGTAGGATTTGCTCGGCGGACACCCCATCCACAATTTCTGTGGACTTCTGCAATATTAGGGGTCTAAATAGTAATCTCGATGCCGTCCATCGCCATCTAGAGACGGCACGGCCTTGCCTGCTCTTTTTAACGGAGACGCAGATTGGCGCTCCAGACAATATATCGTACCTGAAATACCCAGGCTACGAACTGGAGGACTCTTTCTGGCGTAAAGCCGGGGTGTGCGTTTTTGTCCGGAGCGATGTCTGTTGTCGCCGCCTTCGGGGTCTCGAGCATCGGGATCTGTCAATTTTATGGCTCCGCGTAGATCATGGGGGTCTAACCCGATTCTACGCATGCCTCTACAGGTCCCATACCAGTGATGCAGAGTCAACTCAATTATTCGAGAGCGTCCAAAATGGGATTGATCAAAAATATTGGAGCAGTGTCCATTTGCGGAGGTGGTGGTCCTTGGAGATTTTAACGCTCATCACAAAGAGTGGTTGGAATCCCGGACCACTGACCTCCCGGGTCGCACACTGTACAATATGGCTACGGCTTAGGGACTCTCGCAACTGGTGATACAACCCACACGTATCCCAGATATTGAGTGCCATAAATCTTCCTTGCTGGATCTTCTGCTGACTACAAGCTCATGCGGATATACTGTGGTGGTAAACGCCCCTCTTGGGTCTTCTGACCACTGCCTTATCCGATCAACAGCCCCCGTTGAGCGACCAAACCGCTCAAAAGCGTCTGGTTCCCGCAGAGTCTGGCAATTCAAGTCAGTCAGAGTCAAGGCAGATTGGGATGGATTGCGGGAGTTCTACGCATCCTACCCTTGGAGGCGGCTCTGTTTCTCCTCAGGGAATCCTGGCACTTGTGCCGACTGCGTTACGGAAACGGTACTATTGGGAATGGATCTTTTCATTCCCAACGCCAAAATACCTGTTGGCGGTCGTAGTCGCCCCTGGTATAGCAACGCCAGTGGGGAGGCTGCACGCCGTAAGCAGTTGGCATACAGGGCCTGGAATAATGCCAGAAAGTGTCAGGATCCGGTGGTGAAGGCGAAGAAGCGGAAGTTCAATGCTGCTTCCAGATTCAGCAAAAAGGCGATTGCCGCGGCCAAGGCGGAACACGTTGCCAGAATTGGTGAGCGTCTTAAGGGACATCCTTCTGAGAGTCGCGCCTTTTGGTCGCTCGCCAAGGCTGCTCAAGGCAATTTCTGCCAGAACAATCTCCCACCACTGCGGAAACCTGATGACAGCCTGGCCCACAGTGCTAAAGATAAGGCTAATGTCCTAGCCGATCTTTTTGCCTCGAACTCGACCTTGGGCGACAATGGAGCCACACCGCCTATCATACCGCGGTGTGAGAGTTCAATGCCTGAAATCCGCATTACGCAACGCGCGGTCAGGCGAGACTCAACCTCCTAGACGCCCATGAGTCGAGTGAACTGGATGGCGTCCCCGCAGTGGTGCTAAAGACGTGCGCCCCTGAGTTGACATATGTGTTGATGCGCCTCTACCGTCTTTCCTATGCGTTTAATAGGGTTTTATCTTCTTGGAAGGTAGCAAATGTTCACCCTATCCCCAAAAAGGGTGACCGGTCAGACCCATCAGACTACAGGCCGATAGCGGCGACGTCTTTGCTTTGCAGGGTGAGACCTTGAGGATCACCGGCTGCTTAATGACCGTCAGTACGGTTTCCGACACGGTCGTTCGGCTGGTAATCTTCTAGCGTTCCTGTCGCACCACTGGGCCGAGGCCTTGGAAGGCAATGGTGAGACTCTTGCTGTCAGCCTTGACATCGCCAAGACGTTTGATAGGGTCTGGCACAAAGGCCTTCTATCGAAGTTACCATCTTATGAGTACCCCGAGGGATTCTGCAAGTGGATCGCTAGTTTTTTGGAGGGTCGGAGCATTCAGGTCGTTGTGGACGGTTCCTGCTCCGATACCAAAACCATTAATGCTGGTGTTCCGCAAGGCTCGGTGCTCTCCCCAACACTGCATTGCATGCATGCATTGCTATGCAGATGACAGTACTGGTGACGCGCAATATACGCCTCCAAAGGGTCTCTCGGAATACTATACAAGAAAGACGGTTGCAACATGTGTCTGAAGTCGAGGACTCTCTTGGGCGGGCCTTGGAATGGGGAGAAAGGAACTTGGTTTGTTTCAACCCTACAAAGACATAAGTTTGCGCGTTCACTGCCAAGAGGGACCCCTTTGTCATAGCGCCTCAGTTCCAAGGTGTACCCCTTCGTATCTCCGATAGTATTGGGATCCTTGGAGTCGACATTAGCAGCAAGGTCCAATTTGGGAGTCACTTGGTTGACAAAGCCAAACTGGCGAGCAAAAAGTTGGGCGTTTTGAACAGAGCCAAGCGTTATTTCACGCCTGGTCAACGACTTGTACTTTACAAAGCGCAGGTTCGACCACACGTGGAGTACTGCTCGCATCTATGGGCAGGCGCTCCCAAATACCAGCTCGACCCACTTGACTCCCTTCAGAGACGGGCTGTGAAAATCGTCGATAATCCCAATCTCACGGATAAATTGGAGTCGCTGGAGCAGCGGAGGGACTTTGGAGCCCTTTGCGTGTTCTATCGGCTCTTCAATGGGGAGTGCTCCGAGGAATTGTTTGACTTGGTACCAGCGGCACCATTCTAGCACCGTACCACTCGACGCCGCAATAGACTTCACCCTTTCTACCTGGATCCGTTCCCGTCTAATACGGTTCGTTTCCAGCGATCATTTCTTCCACGGACATGTAAGCTGTGAAATGATCTTCCTATTGCGGTGTTTCCCCCGTGCTTTGACTTGTCCCTCTTCAAACGAGGCTGAAAGAGAGTATTCTCATCACGGTAGGCAGCGGCTTAGCTGTTTCCACTCCTGGAATTGCTTAAGTCCATGAGCAGCGGTTAACGCTTCACATCAGGCTCATCAATGCTGCTACTCGTCTGCCACGTACGGCAATAAAAAAAAGAGATTCTTATTGACGTCAAAATAAATGTATGTATAAAATGACATAAAACGTATACATAAATATACGAAATGAACAAGGGAAAAATTAGTGTACTCTACGTTCTATTTAAACATTAATAATCATTCTCACATCAACTTCAGGTATTAAAAACGCATCTTCTGGGGGTATACATTTGAATATTCCAGACCCAATAAGGCGACCAAGTGGTTTTATTAACTGAAAATCATGAACACACAAATATAACTTTGCTAACATAGCTGCATAAACACTCACTAATTAAGTAAAGAAACCCACCTCTCTTTGTTTAATTACATTTTGCTCGACTGCTAGGATATATAACTTCTTGGGAAAATCAATCACTAAGTTATAAATTATTCTGAAATAAATTTGTCCACTACGATAAAGATGTTACTTCTTGTACTTCAACTATTAAACATATAAATCAATAAATACTGACGATGCAAGATCCGCCACGTTAATCATAGGTACAGCATTTTGCCCACGTCCAAGTATGGGTAACAGTTTTTCACATTCCCAAGCTTTTTGAAACCAATAATAAAGAACATCTTCACGTCCTCCGTATGTCATACCACAACAGACGACCAAAGCTCTATAATCGGAAGGAAATATTGTAAAAATCGTGAATTAGTATATTGAGAGAGATCAGTAATTTTCATTGAAAACGAATCTCACAAATCTCGTGAAATACATAATTCCATCTTAAACATAAATGTGAATCAAGATCAATATTATGATATATGACTTAGTTGTTAACTCCAACGACAAAAAAAGAGATCTAAATGGATAACAAGTTCAATGAAATTGAATGCAACTTCTAAATGCAATTGTTCGCTAGTTTAAGCTGATTAAGTGCATTTGAGTGATTTTGAAGCGGAAGATTCACTGATCACTTGTGGGTTTGACCTACAAAGCTTTTTTCTCTACAAAATGATATGTTTTTACAAGCTTTTATTTACTTTTTTTGCATATACAGTCTATGAGGCAATCAATAACGTCTCCCTACCGACTATTTCTAAATTTATACTAGCAGGCCCGGCAAACGTTGTTTTGCCATATAAATAATTTTTAAGTAATTTCTAGAGAAAATGTTAAGAGTGGACAACCCTTATTACTAAGTTAAGTATGAAAAATAGATGTTGGCCGATTCTCAGACCTACTCAATATGCTCACAAAATTTCATGAGAATCAATCAGTCAAGCCATTTCGGAGGAGTACGGGAACAAACATTGTGACACGAGAATTTTATATATGATTTTAGTACTTAGCTACACAATTTTTTTTCAACTACAAGCATGATACAAAATATACCTATAGTTTTTAATCCTTGTAGATTTATAATTTTATTACTAGTAGTACTGTAGTAGGCTTTTGTAAGGATATTGATTCGGTTCATTTACCAATCTTTCTATTAAACATATTTTACAGGTCTAATCTATACAAATAAATAAAATTGGAGTGTCTGTTTGTAATATTAAAATAACCGCTTTCTACTACATGCATATGAATGTATATACGGTACACATATCAAAATACATATTTTTAAAATTTTTGTCTGTCTGTCTGTTTGTTCCGGCTAATCTCCAGAACGGCTGGACAGATTTGGACGTGACTTTCACTGGCAGATTGCTTATGTAACAAGGAGTAACTTAGGCTACTTTTTTTCACATTCCACGCGGACGAAGTCGCGGGCACAGCTAGTCGATAAATAAAATAAAAGTATGAAACTGTGTTACGATAGGTCGAACTGCGTACGTGTGCAGTGCCGAATATTATACACGTTATCAGTATCATATTTTACATATTTGATATGTATTTATTCGAGATGCGAATACAAAAATCGTTATAATATTATATACAATAACGAAAAAAAAAATATTATATTGATATATTGTATACAGTCACTAGATTTATATAGATGAAATTAACAACTTTCGTTAAATTTTAACATGTAGCTATACTTAACGCTTACGTACCCTATATATGATTTGTATTTTCTAGCTATTCCAATAACATCATTTTCAATATTAAGATGTTCTTTGTAATTGGGATGAGGTTTCCTTTTACGGAAATCAGTTTCAACAAATGGCAAATCTGGAGTATCCTGTTAATAAAAAAAAAGTATCACTAGACAATGCAATGAAAAACTTTTCCTTCGAAGAATAATTTGTTTCGTACTTATTAGGTATTAAAGGTGTTTACCGGATCTAAAGGCTTAGTGTTTGCCCAGGTCATTACAGTTGATATCAGTATCAAATATCGTTGTTTAGATACACTTCTACCCTCATCGCCGCTTTCATCATGATCGCCATTTAATGTTGATTCCTTTTCCATGAAATCCTTTAAAACTGTCAAGAAAGATATACTGTAAACTGACTTTTTTATCTTCAAAAAAACAGAAACGAACCTTATAAAATTATGACATAAATGTTTTTGTCAGGTAATCGTTTATGTAACTCATTAACATATATTCTACAATTGACTTCCAATTTATAAGATTAGATAATCTAATGTTAATATAAGATGAGGGACATACGTTTAATATAATCTTTAGCGATTTGAAGTTCTTCTGTATTACAACTAATATCTAAAATAACCGTGCTGCATGTCAACATTTGCGATAAACATTCCTTTCGAGAAACGATTCTTGTTACGTTATCGATACTTTTAATATTTGGGTTTGACACCGTACCTATAAATAAATCCGATATTAGTATTTTTCACACCGACTAAACATTTTTTTTTTTGTTACGACTATGAGATAAAATGGACTTTCAAACACAACCAGTTAATATATTTACTTCTTGATACACATGGCTTTTATTAATAAATTACTAAAGAACGTATACTTAAGCTGGTTAACAACACTGCTTCGCGAGAAACGCCTAACGAGACAGCTTGTGCTAGCAGTGGAAACATGTTTGCCTCGTCAGGGTTGCGTTCATTTCATTCTTGTCATTACTCGATCGACACCACAGATGGTATGGTTTGAAATCAATATTTCAAACAGACTATTAGTGATATCTTTCGAAATACACAATAGCAAAGATACTCATTAAAAAAATGTATTTAAGACATAATTATGTAACATACCAATTATTTCATAAGATGGTAGAACTTCTGCCGAACGTCGCGGCTCTGCATCTTCTGCCATAATCATTTGTAAGGATTGGTCTGTATTTACTATTGAATTCTTCTCAAGGATCTTACATAATTCCTTTAATATACACTCACCATGATAAGAGTTCAAATTGTTCATAAAATAACGTCTTGACGAGAATATGTTAGTATGTTCTGTTGTTGACGTATTCGACGACATTCTTTTTGCTTAGATAAAAATATGTTAAAATTCGGGAACGAATTAGATATTTTTGTTTAGGATAAATGGGCTTGTTTTAACCTGTTATCACAGACTAGATGCGTAATAATGCACTATTTTAATATGTATGGTGTCTGTCATACTTCATGGCAATATTAATGACATAAAATGAATGAGGCTATATACCTGCCCAAAAAGAATATAGTGAAATCCTAAGTGATTTTTTTACAAAGTACACTGATAGATAACGAATGTCGCTTTCGTTTTTAAAGCAATTTTCTACGCGTAATACAATTGCTAACTAACTGTCGAACTACAATAAACCTTTTCCTTTTGTAACCCTTTTCCAAATATCGATATGTTTAACAATAATTTATGGATAAACTAAACTAGATTCCTAGATATTTAACGTGCCCACAGAAATCCGTTTTGCTTTAAACCTTATAGGTATTCCACTTGCTGTACACTTAAACTGGATTATTGTCAAAACACTATATTTTAATACAATTGTATTAATTAGGTGACGCAATGACACGATTACTACAACTTGCCCAACAGGTACAAAATTAGCTAGGCGATAATTTATTTCCCAATCGTCCTACATATATAATAAAATAAATAAATAATTAATTGTTTACCCATTGCTGTTATTTGCTTACAGAAAAATAATAACAATTTGGTTCAAATCTACCTATAACTTACGAAAAATTTGCTTCAAAGGCTTACATAAAACAAAGGTAGGTACTAATATATTACGCATTTATATAATACATAAGTATTCAGAATCATACATAACATGAGATTCCCGCACTCGCAAAACTCGCAAGCTGATAACATAAAAATACGTTTGACCATCAATAAACGCCGACACACGATCTCTGACATATTAAGATTCCCGCGAACCGAACGACTTCAACACGTACACATGGACATAGTTGGACCCCTGTTTGTAACTCGACAAAGACATCGTTACGAGGGCTGCTACTTAAGTATCCGGAATCTGGGATTTCAACATTTTTAAACGCAATATATATGTATATGGTAAAATTCGATCTTTTTTTAAAATACTAGCCGCTATTTTTTTTCCTTATGTACGCTAGTGTTTTGTTTCTGATGGGTTTAAAATGTCATATCGCTGAAATGACGGAACTCACACGTGAAAATATTCGTACTATGATTTATCACAATTTTCGCCGTGGTTTAACGCAACAAAAGTGCGTAGATCAATTAACTTCAACTTTTGGTGTTAAAGCTCCATCAAAAACCACTGTGTATCACTGGTTTAGTGAGTTCAATCGTGGACGGAGTAAGCTCACGGACGAAGTTAAGGAAGGTCGCCCGAAATCAGTCGTTGTGCCACAAAACATTGAAGCTGTACGAAAACTAATTATGCAAGACCTATTAGTATATGGAAATTTTGGTGATCTATGGTTTTGATAGTCATAATTTAAATAGGGAATCAAAGAGATGGTTTTTGAAGTTGGAAGTTGTAAAAATAGATAGTAAAAAATGTTGAAGTAATGTTTGGGGCATTTATAATTATTTTATAATGAGTTTTTTTATCTAGTGATGTTTACAATTGAACTGATGGCAAGATGATTTGTAAAATAAAAAGTGAATATATAGAGATTGAAAACTGAGTAAGTAAATATTTTATTTGGATCCCATATGAATATTCCCATTTAAAGGTTATGGGCCTATCATAGCATTTAGATGTTTGATTTTAAATAGAGTAATATGTGTATCCGAGGTTAATTATGAGTATATAAAGTACAGAGTTCAGTTTTCAACATAGAGTCTCAAAATGTCTGACGAATTTTCAAATAATGATATGAACACATCAAAATTAAATAATGAGGAAGATTATAATATGTGGAAAAAGAAAATAAAATTATTATTATCGGCTAAAAATCTAAATTCAGTTTTGGCAACAGACGAAAAAGGAAAAGATTTTGAACAAAAAGATGCGAAGGCGAAATATATAATTATATGTTCTGTCGGAGATAAATATGTAAACCACATTATAAATTGCAACACGGCAAAAGAAATGTTTGACAAATTTGACAAAATTTTTTTGGGCAATGAAGACACACAAACATGTCAATTATTAGAAGACTTTTATAACTACAAATTTTTAAATTCAGATATTATGCAAGATGTTAGCAAATTAGAAAGCATAGTGACGAGAATTAGATCTCTTGGATATGAAATTCAAGACAATCAGCTTTTATCAAAAATTTTATGCAGTTTACCAGAAAATTATTCAAACTTAAGAACTGCGTGGGAATCAACAAGTAAAGAGGAAAAGACAGTCTCAAATTTAATAAATAGAATCACCTTAGAAAATAAAATAAAATCAAAATTCACGGAAGATAAAACAAAAGAAATTGTCAAAGTGACAGATGAAATGACGCTGACGAATAATGAAAATGCTTTCGTAACTATAAAGAAATGCTATAGCTGCGGGAAAAGTGGTCACATCGCAAAATTTTTGTCAGAATAGGAAAATTAATTTTGGGAAAAATATACAATGCTTCAAGTGTATTAACTTTGGACATAAACACACGGAGTGTAAAGGAAACTTTAACTGCAAATTTTGCAAAAGTAACACTCATTATAGTAAATTCTGTTTTGATTAGAGGAAATAATTCGGTAAGCAATTTTAAACATTTTGAAAATGAAGAACAAATTGAATTTATTCTGGATTCTGGAGCTACATGTCACACTATATAATTGTTCACATTTATTTAAAAATTTTGAAAAATGTAATTATAAATTTATGACAGCTGATGGTAATGTGCATGCCATTGACACAATTGGAGATATTTATTGCAAATCCGAAAATATTACACTAAAAAATGCGTGCTGGGCCCATAACCTTTAAATGGGAATATTCATATGGGATCCAAATAAAATATTTACTTACTCAGTTTTCAATCTCTATATATTCACTTTTTATTTTACAAATCATCTTGCCATCAGTTCAATTGTAAACATCACTAGATAAAAAAACTCATTATAAAATAATTATAAATGCCCCAAACATTACTTCAACATTTTTTACTATCTATTTTTACAACTTCCAACTTCAAAAACCATCTCTTTGATTCCCTATTTAAATTATGACTATCAAAACCATAGATCACAAAATTTCCATATACTAATATCCCCTCTAAATTTTGTCTTTATATCTTTATACATAATCAAATAAAACCCAAAACAATTATTACCACAGTAGAACACAATAACACACAAAACTGAAACATTATTCTAACTACACACTATTTAAATAACAATCTTTTTTTACATCTTACTCAAAATATAAACTAAAATAAAACTTTTGAATGAAAACTCGAAACAATTAAAACTAAACAAAATAACTACCTACCTAACTACGAAGAGTTCACAGTTTAATCACCGATCACTCACAATACACTTTCTTAAGCGCAAAAACTTAGTTCTGTCCAATCCTTTAGTCAATATATCTGCAATGTTGTTGTTTGTTTGACAATAAAATATTTCAATTAAATTTTGTTCTATTTTTTCTTTAATAAAATGAAATTTCACATCAATGTGTTTGCTTCTCCTGTTTAATATTCCATTTTTAATAAGCACTATAGCTGATTGGTTATCTACAAATAATTCTGTTTTTGGAACTGTACCAGTAATCTCTTTTAATAGACTCTGTACGTAAAGCAGATCCTTAATGCATTCAGCAGCTGAGATGTATTCTGCCTCTGTACTGGACAATGCAGTGACGGATTGCTTTCGCGAACACCAATGAATCGGTCCACCACCATACATAATAACAAAGCCAGTCGTGCTTTTCCTACAGTCAGGATCACCTGCGAAATCTGCATCACAATATGCTCTCAAAACTTTGTCATTACTCCGAGAATACTGAATACCTGAACTTACTGAACATTTTAAATACCGAAAAATATTTTTAATATTGTTAAAATCATTAATATTGGGACATTCCTGATGTCTACTACAGTACCCAACATGAAAAGAAACATCTAACCTTGTTTTATTTACCAAGAACAATAATGAGCCAATCAACTGTCTATAACGATGTACATCATTACTATTACCTTTCCCCTCTTGATGTACATCAACCAAAATATCTGGATATACACATTCTTTTATATTATTATATCCTAATTTTTCTAACATTTGTTCAATATATGACTTTTGGTATATTTTTATGTAATTATCTTGAACCAAAACATCAAATCCAATAAATTTTCCTATTTTATCAAATTTTCTCATTTCAAACTCTTTTTCTAAATTTAAAATTATTGAATTTAACTCTGATTCATTATTTCCTATCAATAATCCATCATCCACATATATAGCTAAATAAATATCTTTACCTTTACACTTAAACAAACATGGATCTAACTTTAATTGTTCAAAGCCTAACTTTTTAAGAAAATCTGTTAATTTTATGTTCCACATTAAAGGTGCCTGTTTCAATCCATATAAACTCTTTACTAATTTGCATATTTTATTCTTTTCTGCTTTATAACCCATCGGAATTTCCATATAGACATCCTCTTTCAGATCACCATACAAAAATGCTGTTTTCACATCAAACTGCTTAATTTTATATCCTTTTTGCCCAGCAATCGACAATAAAATTCTCACACTAGTAATGTTAACAACAGGACTATATGTTTCTTTATAATCAATATTATATTTCTGAAGAAAACCCCTAGCTACTAATCTCGCTTTATACCTACCACCAGGTTTTATAGTAAAAATCCATTTACTAGAGATAACTTTTCTACCTTTAGCTTCAGCCCGATCTACTAACACCCATGTTTTATTTTTCTCTAACGAATCTTTCTCCTCTTTAATGGCTTGTTTCCATTTCTCTTTTTCATCACTTTCTAAGACCTCATTATAAGTTAAAAATGACATATCTAAATCATAGTCCTCAAACTTTTGCGGTAAACGTCTATTCCTCTCAGGCATAACTCTCCTTTGTAAATTCTCCTCAAACTCATTCATAACATTTTCATCATTTCTACCATCACCTATAATCTCACTGATTTCATTACTATTTCTAGCAACACTATCATCTCTACAACCAGTTTCATTTCCAACCAACAATTCTTCACAACAATCCATAAAAATATCATCACCTTCATCATTGACCCTTTCTTCATCAACTACCCTATCTTCATCACAAACACCATCTATATCAAAATTATTCTCTTCATCACCAATCATATCTTCATCAACAACTATATCTGTATCTTCCTCTAAAGTGTTCCCCTTTTCTCTCATTTCACTGCTTCTATCTATATTTCTGTTACCAAAATGAACATGTCCCCTCTCAAATTCAACATTTTCTGTAGTTGATTCTCTCCTGACACAATCTTCCCTTTCCTGCTCTAACCTGTCAAAATCTTTAAATAAATCCATCAAATCATTTCTTTTTGTTTGTTTCCTACACTGTTTTTAAAATATTTCAATCTTATTTCTATCATCAATAAACTTCACATCTCTCGAATAATGAATCTTGCAACTAACCGGATCCCATATTTTATAACCATTATTTGTGTATCCAACCAAGAGTCCTTTGTTACATCTAGAGTCTAATTTTCCAATTTTATAGTTCCTTTTAAAATAAGCCAAAGATCCAAATATATTCAAATGTTTTAAATTTGGAACCCTACCATACCATAATTCTGCTGGAGTTTTATCATTAATTGTATTAAATGACCTATTTAATAAGTATGCTGATACCATCACAGCTTCACCCCATAATTCTTTAGGCAAGACATTGTCAAATAAAAGTGCTCTAGTTCGTTCCATAATAGAACGATTCAAGCGCTCCGCTTTGCCATTTTGTTGTGGGCTATAAGGTATTGAATAGTCTATGAAAATTCCTTTATCCAAACAATATTTTTTAAACATATTACTAGAATATTCGCCTCCATTATCGCATCGAAAATTTTTAACTTTCTTTCCAAAATGATTTTCTGCCAAAGTTATATAATTTTTAATTTTAGAGAATGCCTCATCTTTTGTTCTTAGTAAATAAACCCTGGTAAAATGTGTAAAATCATCCAAAAACGTAATAAAATATTTATAGCCATCCCAAGTTTCTATGCCAACTGGACCACAAATGTCACTATGAATAATTTCAAGAGGATTTTTGGCTCTATATCTAATTGTATTAAAAGGTTTCCTACATAATTTAGATTGGATGCAGATTTCACAGTTATCCACCTCTTTTTTGATTTCTGTATTGATTCCAGATACTATATTTTTTGTTTTAAGTATTGAATCATGACCAAGAGCTCTATGCCAAAATGTTGCATTTTTAACAAAATGTACGGAATTTTCGACTGACCTTGTAATTGGTAGATTGTACCTTTCAACCCGAAGTCTTACGGAAAACAATCCATCACCGTCACGGGTAGCAGTAAGAAGGCATCCTCCACTCAATGCATCAAACACTTTACATGTCTTTCTGAAAAAGTTAATTTCACAATTATTCTCAACTAATTTCGGTATAGAGATCAAATTCTTTTTTAAGTGTGGTACAAAATAAACATTTTTTAGTGTAATATTTTCGGATTTGCAATAAATATCTCCAATTGTGTCAATGGCATGCACATTACCATCAGCTGTCATAATTTTATAATTACATTTTTCAAAATTTTTAAATAAATGTGAACAATTTATAGTGTGACATGTAGCTCCAGAATCCAGAATAAATTCAATTTGTTCTTCATTTTCAAAATGTTTAAAATTGCTTACCGAATTATTTCCTCTAATCAAACAGAATTTACTATAATGAGTGTTACTTTTGCAAAATTTGCAGTTAAAGTTTCCTTTACACTCCGTGTGTTTATGTCCAAAGTTAATACACTTGAAGCATTGTATATTTTTCCCAAAATTAATTTTCCTATTCTGACAAAATTTTGCGATGTGACCACTTTTCCCGCAGCTATAGCATTTCTTTATAGTTACGAAAGCATTTTCATTATTCGTCAGCGTCATTTCATCTGTCACTTTGACAATTTCTTTTGTTTTATCTTCCGTGAATTTTGATTTTATTTTATTTTCTAAGGTGATTCTATTTATTAAATTTGAGACTGTCTTTTCCTCTTTACTTGTTGATTCCCACGCAGTTCTTAAGTTTGAATAATTTTCTGGTAAACTGCATAAAATTTTTGATAAAAGCTGATTGTCTTGAATTTCATATCCAAGAGATCTAATTCTCGTCACTATGCTTTCTAATTTGCTAACATCTTGCATAATATCTGAATTTAAAAATTTGTAGTTATAAAAGTCTTCTAATAATTGACATGTTTGTGTGTCTTCATTGCCCAAAAAAATTTTGTCAAATTTGTCAAACATTTCTTTTGCCGTGTTGCAATTTATAATGTGGTTTACATATTTATCTCCGACAGAGCATATAATTATATATTTCGCCTTCGCATCTTTTTGTTCAAAATCTTTTCCTTTTTCGTCTGTTGCCAAAACTGAATTTAGATTTTTAGCCGATAATAATAATTTTATTTTCTTTTTCCACATATTATAATCTTCCTCATTATTTAATTTTGATGTGTTCATATCATTATTTGAAAATTCGTCAGACATTTTGAGACTCTATGTTGAAAACTGAACTCTGTACTTTATATACTCATAATTAACCTCGGATACACATATTACTCTATTTAAAATCAAACATCTAAATGCTATGATAGGCCCATAACTTTCTTTAAGAAATATTATATGTTAAAAATAAAATATTTACTCACTAGTCCTCAAACTTTTATATTAAACGTCTTATTCCTCTCAGGCAATAACTCTCCTTTGTAAATTCTCCTCAACTCATTCAATAACATTTTCATCATTTCTACCATCACCTATAATCTCACTGATTTATTAAACTATTTCTAACAACACTATCATCTCTACAACCAGTTTCATTTCCAACCAACAATTCTTCACAACAATCCATAAAAAATAATCATAACCTTCATCATTGACCCTTTCTTCATCACTACCCTATCTTCATCACAACACCATCTATATCAAAATTATTCTCTTCATCACCAATCTTCTTCATCAAACTATATTGTATCTTCCTCTAAAGTGTTCCCCTTTTCTCTCATTTCACTGCTTCTATCTATATTTCTGTTCAATGAACATGTCCTCTGAATTTTGTGTTTCATACTTATTCAACACATTAACTAGAACACTGAATTACCTACTCCCAACAGAACACATAATATTAACCATATACAAAACACCTCTTTAATAAAACTTGTTCAACACTATCTTAAAATTATCTTCTTCTATTACTCTTCTTCACAACGATGTACAAAATTCTCTTGGTTGGATACACAATAATGGTTATAAAATATGGGATCCGGTTAGTTGCAAGATTCATTATTCGAGAGATGTGAAGTTTAATTGATGATAGAAATAAGATTGAAATATTTTTAAAACAGTGTAGGAAACAAACAAAAAGAAATGATTTGATGGATTTATTTAAAGATTTTGACAGGTTAGAGCAGGAAAGGGAAGATTGTGTCAGGAGAGAATCAACTGTCTATAACGATGTACATCATTACTATTACCTTTCCCCTCTTGATGTACATCAACCAAAATATCTGGATATACACATTCTTTTTTATATTATTATATCCTAATTTTTCTAACATTTGTTCAATATATGACTTTTGGTATATTTTTTGTAATTATCTTGAACCAAAACATCAAATCCAATAAATTTTCCTATTTTATCAAATTTTCTCATTTCAAACTCTTTTTCTAAATTTAAAATTATTGAATTTAACTCTGATTCATTATTTCCTATCAATAATCCATCATCCACATATATAGCTAAATAAATATCTTTACCTTTACACTTAACAAACATGGATCTAACTTTAATTGTTCAAAGAGCCTAACTTTTTAAGAAAATCTGTTAATTTTATGTTCCACATTAAAGGTGCCTGTTTCAATCCATATAAACTCTTTACTAATTTGCATATTTTATTCTTTTCTGCTTTATAACCCATCGGAATTTCCATATAGACATCCTCTTTCAGATCACCATACAAAAATGCTGTTTTCACATCAAACTGCTTAATTTTATATCCTTTTTGCCCAGCAATCGACAATAAAATTCTCACACTAGTAATGTTAACAACAGGACTATATGTTTCTTTATAATCAATATTATATTTCTGAAGAAAACCCTTAGCTACTAATCTCGCTTTATACCTACACCAGGTTTTATAGTAAAAATCCATTTACTAGAGATAACTTTTCTACTTTAGCTTCAGCCCGATCTACTAACACCCATGTTTTATTTTTCTCTACGAATCTTTCTCCTCTTTAATGGCTTGTTTCCATTTCTCTCTTTTTCATCACTTTCTAAAAACTCATTATAAAATAATTATAAATGCCCCAAACATTACTTCAACATTTTTTACTATCTATTTTTACAACTTCCAACTTCAAAAACCATCTCTTTGATTCCCTATTTAAATTATGACTGTCAAAACCATAGATCACAAAATTTCATATACTAATATCCCCTCTAAATTTTGTCTTTATATCTTTATACATAATCAAATATAAACCAAAACAATTATTACCACAGTAGAACACAATAACAACAAAACTGAAACATTATTCTAACTACACACTATTTAAATAACAATCCTTTTTTCACATCTTACTCAAAATATAAACTAAAATAAAACTTTTGAATGAAAACTCGAAACAATTAAACTAAACAAAATAACTACCTACCTAACTACGAAGAGTTCACAGTTTATCACCGATCACTCACAATACACTTTCTTAAGCGCAAAAACTTAGTTCTGTCCAATCCTTTAGTCAATATACTCGCAATGTTGTTGTTTGTTTGACAATAAAATATTTCAATTAAATTTTGTTCTATTTTTTCTTAATAAAATGAAATTTCACATCAATGTGTTTGCTTCTCCTGTTTTAATATTCCATTTTTAATAAGCACTATAGCTGATTGGTTATCTACAAATAATTCTGTTTTTGGAACTGTACCAGTAATCTCTTTTAATAGACTCTGTACGTAAAGCAGATCCTTAATGCATTCAGCAGCGTGAGATGTATTCTGCCTCTGTACTGGACAATGCAGTGACGGATTGCTTTCGCGAACACCAATGAATCGGTCCACCACCATACATAATAAACAAAGCCAGTCGTGCTTTTCCTACAGTCAGGATCACCTGCGAAATCTGCATCACAATATGCTCTCAAAACTTTGTCATTACTCCGAGAATACTGAATACCTGAACTTACTGAACATTTAAATACGAAAAATAATTTTTAATATTGTTAAAATCATTAATATTGGGACATTCCTGATGTCTAATACAGTACCCAACATGAAAAGAAACATCTAACCTTGTTTTTTATTTACCAAGAACAATAATGAGCCAATCAACTGTCTATTAACGATGTAACTCATTACTATTCCTTTTCCCCTCTTGGATGTTTACATCAACCAATAATATCTGGATATACACATTCTTTTTATATTATTATATCCTATTTTTCTAACATTTGTTCAATAATAGTGAAATTTTGGTATATTTTTATGGTATTATCTTGAATCAAAACATCAAATCCAATAAAATTTTTCCTATTTTTTATTCAAATTTTCTCATTTATAATTATTTTATAAATTTAAAATTATTGATGTTAACTCTGATTTGCATTATTTGTATCAATAAAAAATGAATATATAGAGATTGAAAACTGAGTAAGTAAATTTTTATTTGGATCCCATATGAATATTCCCATTTAAAGGTTATGGGCCTATCACAGCATTTAGATGTTTGATTTTAAATAGTGTAATATGTGTATCCGAGGTTAATTATGAGTATATAAAGTACAGAGTTCAGTTTTCAACATAGAGTCTCAAAATGTCTGACGAATTTTCAAATAATGATATGAATACATCAAAATTAAATAATGAGGAAGATTATAATATGTGGAAAAAGAAAATAAAATTATTATTATCGGCTAAAAATCTAAATTCAGTTTTGGCAACAGACGAAAAAGGAAAAGATTTTGAACAAAAAGATGCGAAGGCGAAATATATATATTATATGCTCTGTCGGAGATAAATATGTAAACCACATTATAAATTGCAACACGGCAAAAGAAATGTTTGACAAATTTGACAAAATTTTTTTGGGCAATGAAGACACACAAACATGTCAATTATTAGAAGACTTTTATAACTACAAATTTTTAAATTCAGATATTATGCAAGATGTTAGCAAATTAGAAAGCATAGTGACGAGAATTAGATCTCTTGGATATGAAATTCAAGACAATCAGCTTTTATCAAAAATTTTATGCAGTTTACCAGAAAATTATTCAAACTTAAGAACTGCGTGGGAATCAACAAATAAAGAGGAAAAGACAGTCTCAAATTTAATAAATAGAATCACCTTAGAAAATAAAATAAAATCAAAATTCACGGAAGATAAAACAAAAGAAATTGTCAAAGTGACAGATGAAATGACGCTGACGAATAATGAAAATGCTTTCGTAACTATAAAGAAATGCTATAGCTGCGGGAAAAGTGGTCACATCGCAAAATTTTGTCAGAATAGGAAAATTAATTTTGGGAAAAATATACAATGCTTCAAGTGTATTAACTTTGGACATAAACACACGGAGTGTAAAGGAAACTTTAACTGCAAATTTTGCAAAAGTAACACTCATTATAGTAAATTCTGTTTGATTAGAGGAAATAATTCGGTAAGCAATTTTAAACATTTTGAAAATGAAGAACAAATTGAATTTATTCTGGATTCTGGAGCTACATGTCACACTATAAATTGTTCACATTTATTTAAAAATTTTGAAAATGTAATATAAATTATGACAGCTGATGGTAATGTGCATGCCATTGACACAATTGGAGATATTTATTGCAAATCCGAAAAATATTACACTAAAAAATGTTTATTTTGTACCACACTTAAAAAAGAATTTGATCTCTATACCGAAATTAGTTGAGAATAATTGTGAAATTAACTTTTTCAGAAAGACATGTAAAGTGTTTGATGCATTGAGTGGAGGATGCCTTCTTACTGCTACCCGTGACGGTGATGGATTGTTTTCCGTAAGACTTCGGGTTGAAAGGTACAATCTACCAATTACAAGGTCAGTCGAAAATTCCGTACATTTTGTTAAAAATGCAACATTTTGGCATAGAGCTCTTGGTCATGATTCAATACTTAAAACAAAAAATATAGTATCTGGAATCAATACAGAAATCAAAAAAGAGGTGGATAACTGTGAAATCTGCATCCAATCTAAATTATGTAGGAAACCTTTTAATACAATTAGATATAGAGCCAAAAATCCTCTTGAAATTATTCATAGTGACATTTGTGGTCCAGTTGGCATAGAAACTTGGGATGGCTATAAATATTTTATTACGTTTTTGGATGATTTTACACATTTTACCAGGGTTTATTTACTAAGAACAAAAGATGAGGCATTCTCTAAAATTAAAAATTATATAACTTTGGCAGAAAATCATTTTGGAAAGAAAGTTAAAAATTTTCGATGCGATAATGGAGGCGAATATTCTAGTAATATGTTTAAAAAATATTGTTTGGATAAAGGAATTTTCATAGACTATTCAATACCTTATAGCCCACAACAAAATGGCAAAGCGGAGCGCTTGAATCGTTCTATTATGGAACGAACTAGAGCACTTTTATTTGACAATGTCTTGCCTAAAGAATTATGGGGTGAAGCTGTGATGGTATCAGCATACTTATTAAATAGGTCATTTAATACAATTAATGATAAAACTCCAGCAGAATTATGGTATGGTAGGGTTCCAAATTTAAAACATTTGAATATATTTGGATCTTTGGCTTATTTTAAAAGGAACTATAAAATTGGAAAATTAGACTCTAGATGTAACAAAGGACTCTTGGTTGGATACACAAATAATGGTTATAAAATATGGGATCCGGTTAGTTGCAAGATTCATTATTCGAGAGATGTGAAGTTTATTGATGATAGAAATAAGATTGAAATATTTTTAAAACAGTGTAGGAAACAAACAAAAAGAAATGATTTGATGGATTTATTTAAAGATTTTGACAGGTTAGAGCAGGAAAGGGAAGATTGTGTCAGGAGAGAATCAACTACAGAAAATGTTGAATTTGAGAGGGGACATGTTCATTTTGGTAACAGAAATATAGATAGAAGCAGTGAAATGAGAGAAAAGGGGAACACTTTAGAGGAAGATACAGATATAGTTGTTGATGAAGATATGATTGGTGATGAAGAGAATAATTTTGATATAGATGGTGTTTGTGATGAAGATAGGGTAGTTGATGAAGAAAGGGTCAATGATGAAGGTGATGATATTTTTATGGATTGTTGTGAAGAATTGTTGGTTGGAAATGAAACTGGTTGTAGAGATGATAGTGTTGCTAGAAATAGTAATGAAATCAGTGAGATTATAGGTGATGGTAGAAATGATGAAAATGTTATGAATGAGTTTGAGGAGAATTTACAAAGGAGAGTTATGCCTGAGAGGAATAGACGTTTACCGCAAAAGTTTGAGGACTATGATTTAGATATGTCATTTTTAACTTATAATGAGGTCTTAGAAAGTGATGAAAAAGAGAAATGGAAACAAGCCATTAAAGAGGAGAAAGATTCGTTAGAGAAAAATAAAACATGGGTGTTAGTAGATCGGGCTGAAGCTAAAGGTAGAAAAGTTATCTCTAGTAAATGGATTTTTACTATAAAACCTGGTGGTAGGTATAAAAAGCGAGATTAGTAGCTAGGGGTTTTCTTCAGAAATATAATATTGATTATAAAGAAACATATAGTCCTGTTGTTAACATTACTAGTGTGAGAATTTTATTGTCGATTGCTGGGCAAAAAGGATATAAAATTAAGCAGTTTGATGTGAAAACAGCATTTTTGTATGGTGATCTGAAAGAGGATGTCTATATGGAAATTCCGATGGGTTATAAAGCAGAAAAGAATAAAATATGCAAATTAGTAAAGAGTTTATATGGATTGAAACAGGCACCTTTAATGTGGAACATAAAATTAACAGATTTTCTTAAAAAGTTAGGCTTTGAACAATTAAAGTTAGATCCATGTTTGTTTAAGTGTAAAGGTAAAGATATTTATTTAGCTATATATGTGGATGATGGATTATTGATAGGAAATAATGAATCAGAGTTAAATTCAATAATTTTAAATTTAGAAAAAGAGTTTGAAATGAGAAAATTTGATAAAATAGGAAAATTTATTGGATTTGATGTTTTGGTTCAAGATAATTACATAAAAATATACCAAAAGTCATATATTGAACAAATGTTAGAAAAATTAGGATATAATAATATAAAAGAATGTGTATATCCAGATATTTTGGTTGATGTACATCAAGAGGGGAAAGGTAATAGTAATGATGTACATCGTTATAGACAGTTGATTGGCTCATTATTGTTCTTGGTAAATAAAACAAGGTTAGATGTTTCTTTTCATGTTGGGTACTGTAGTAGACATCAGGAATGTCCCAATATTAATGATTTTAACAATATTAAAAATATTTTTCGGTATTTAAAATGTTCAGTAAGTTCAGGTATTCAGTATTCTCGGAGTAATGACAAAGTTTTGAGAGCATATTGTGATGCAGATTTCGCAGGTGATCCTGACTGTAGGAAAAGCACGACTGGCTTTGTTATTATGTATGGTGGTGGACCGATTCATTGGTGTTCGCGAAAGCAATCCGTCACTGCATTGTCCAGTACAGAGGCAGAATACATCTCAGCTGCTGAATGCATTAAGGATCTGCTTTACGTACAGAGTCTATTAAAAGAGATTACTGGTACAGTTCCAAAAACAGAATTATTTGTAGATAACCAATCAGCTATAGTGCTTATTAAAAATGGAATATTAAACAGGAGAAGCAAACACATTGATGTGAAATTTCATTTTATTAAAGAAAAAATAGAACAAAATTCAATTGAAATATTTTATTGTCAAACAAACAACAACATTGCAGATATATTGACTAAAGGATTGGACAGAACTAAGTTTTTGCGCTTAAGAAAGTGTATTGTGAGTGATCGGTGATTAAACTGTGAACTCTTCGTAGTTAGGTAGGTAGTTATTTTGTTTAGTTTTAATTGTTTCGAGTTTTCATTCAAAAGTTTTATTTTAGTTTATATTTTGAGTAAGATGTGAAAAAAAGGATTGTTATTTAAATAGTGTGTAGTTAGAATAATGTTTCAGTTTTGTGTGTTATTGTGTTCTACTGTGGTAATAATTGTTTTGGGTTTTATTTGATTATGTATAAAGATATAAAGACAAAATTTAGAGGGGATATTAGTATATGGAAATTTTGTGATCTATGGTTTTGATTGTCATAATTTAAATAGGGAATCAAAGAGATGGTTTTTGAAGTTGGAAGTTGGAAAAATAGATAGTAAAAAATGTTGAAGTAATGTTTGGGGCATTTATAATTATTTTATAATGAGTTTTTTTATCTAGTGATGTTTACAATTGAACTGATGGCAAGATGATTTGTAAAATAAAAAGTGAATATATAGAGATTGAAAACTGAGTAAGTAAATATTTTATTTGGATCCCATATGAATATGGAATATTCATATGGGATTCAAATAGTTGCAAGATTCATTATTCGAGAGATGTGAAGTTTATTGATGATAGATAAGATTGAAATATTTTTTAAAACAGTGTAGGAAACAAACAAAAAGAAATGATTTGATGGATTTATTTAAAGATTTTGACAGGTTAGAGCAGGAAAGGGAAGATTGTGTCAGGAGAGAATCAACTACAGAAAATGTTGAATTTGAGAGGGGACATGTTCATTTGGTAACAGAAATATAGATAGAAGCAGTGAAATGAGAGAAAAGGGGAACACTTTAGAGGAAGATACAGATATAGTTGTTGATGAAGATATGATTGGTGATGAAGAGAATAATTTTGATATAGATGGTGTTTGTGATGAAGATAGGGTAGTTGATGAAGAAAGGGTCAATGATGAAGGTGATGATATTTTTATGGATTGTTGTGAAGAATTGTTGGTTGGAAATGAAACTGGTTGTAGAGATGAATAGTGTTGCTAGAAATAGTAATGAAATCAGTGAGATTATAGGTGATGGTAGAAATGATGAAAATGTTATGAATGAGTTTGAGGAGAATTTACAAAGGAGAGTTATGCCTGAGAGGAATAGACGTTTACCGCAAAAGTTTGAGGACTATGATTTAGATATGTCATTTTTAACTTATAATGAGGTCTTAGAAAGTGATGAAAAAGAGAAATGGAAACAAGCCATTAAAGAGGAGAAAGATTCGTTAGAGAAAAATAAAACATGGGTGTTAGTAGATCGGGCTGAAGCTAAAGGTAGAAAAGTTATCTCTAGTAAATGGATTTTTACTATAAAACCTGGTGGTAGGTATAAAGCGAGATTAGTAGCTAGGGGTTTTCTTCAGAAATATAATATTGATTATAAAGAAACATATAGTCCTGTTGTTAACATTACTAGTGTGAGAATTTTATTGTCGATTGCTGGGCAAAAAGGATATAAAATTAAGCAGTTTGATGTGAAAACAGCATTTTTGTATGGTGATCTGAAAGAGGATGTCTATATGGAAATTCCGATGGGTTATAAAGCAGAAAAGAATAAAATATGCAAATTAGTAAAGAGTTTATATGGATTGAAACAGGCACCTTTAATGTGGAACATAAAATTAACAGATTTTCTTAAAAAGTTAGGCTTTGAACAATTAAAGTTAGATCCATGTTTGTTTAAGTGTAAAGGTAAAGATATTTATTTAGCTATATATGTGGATGATGGATTATTGATAGGAAATAATGAATCAGAGTTAAATTCAATAATTTTAAATTTAGAAAAAGAGTTTGAAATGAGAAAATTTGATAAAATAGGAAAATTTATTGGATTTGATGTTTTGGTTCAAGATAATTACATAAAAATATACCAAAAGTCATATATTGAACAAATGTTAGAAAAATTAGGATATAATAATATAAAAGAATGTGTATATCCAGATATTTTGGTTGATGTACATCAAGAGGGGAAAGGTAATAGTAATGATGTACATCGTTATAGACAGTTGATTGGCTCATTATTGTTCTTGGTAAATAAAACAAGGTTAGATGTTTCTTTTCATGTTGGGTACTGTAGTAGACATCAGGAATGTCCCAATATTAATGATTTTAACAATATTAAAAATATTTTTCGGTATTTAAAATGTTCAGTAAGTTCAGGTATTCAGTATTCTCGGAGTAATGACAAAGTTTTGAGAGCATATTGTGATGCAGATTTCGCAGGTGATCCTGACTGTAGGAAAAGCACGACTGGCTTTGTTATTATGTATGGTGGTGGACCGATTCATTGGTGTTCGCGAAAGCAATCCGTCACTGCATTGTCCAGTACAGAGGCAGAATACATCTCAGCTGCTGAATGCATTAAGGATCTGCTTTACGTACAGAGTCTATTAAAAGAGATTACTGGTACAGTTCCAAAAACAGAATTATTTGTAGATAACCAATCAGCTATAGTGCTTATTAAAAATGGAATATTAAACAGGAGAAGCAAACACATTGATGTGAAATTTCATTTTATTAAAGAAAAAATAGAACAAAATTTAATTGAAATATTTTATTGTCAAACAAACAACAACATTGCAGATATATTGACTAAAGGATTGGACAGAACTAAGTTTTTGCGCTTAAGAAAGTGTATTGTGAGTGATCGGTGATTAAACTGTGAACTCTTCGTAGTTAGGTAGAGTAGTTTTTTGTTTAGTTTTAATTGTTTCGAGTTTTCATTCAAAAGTTTTATTTTAGTTTATATTTTGAGTAAGATGTGAAAAAAGGATTGTTATTTAAATAGTGTGTAGTTAGAATAATGTTTCAGTTTTGTGTGTTATTGTGTTCTACTGTGGTAATAATTGTTTTGGGTTTTATTTGATTATGTATAAAGATATAAAGACAAAATTTAGAGGGGATATTAGTATATGGAAATTTTGTGATCTATGGTTTTGATAGTCATAATTTAAATAGGGAATCAAAGAGATGGTTTTTGAAGTTGGAGGTTGTAAAAATAGATAGTAAAAAATGTTGAAGTAATGTTTGGGGCATTTATAATTATTTTATAATGAGTTTTTTTATCTAGTGATGTTTACAATTGAACTGATGGCAAGATGATTTGTAAAATAAAAAGTGAATATATAGAGATTGAAAACTGAGTAAGTAAATATTTTATTTGGATCCCATATGAATATTCCCATTTAAAAGACCGCCATGTTACGTATCGCGAGATAGAGGCTACTCTGAGCATATGTATGACAAGCATTAATAAAATATTACATGAACATTTGTTCGTAAAAAAAATTTGTTCGCGTTGGATACCGCACAACTTAACTCAGCATCAAAAAGAAGCTCGAGTCGAATGGTGCAAGAATATGTTTGAAAAATTTAACGGAGGTGACTCAAAATCTGTTTATAACATCTACACAGGTGATGAATCTTGGATCTATGCGTACGATCCAGAAACTAAGCAACAATCTACAGTTTGGGTGTTTCAAAATGAGCCTTAACCCTACGAAAGTGACTCGTGCAAAAAGCACTTTAAAGCAAATGGTGGCCTGCTTTTTTGGTAGTAATGGTCATTTGGCTACAATACCACTGGAGAATCGTAAAACGGTCAATTCGGAATGGTACACCATTTGTTTGCCGGAAGTATTTGAAGAAATACGTAAAAACAACAAGCGACGCAGAATCATTCTACACCACGACAATGCCAACTGTCACACATCACGCGAAACAAATACATTTTTGGAGTGTCAAAAAATAGAATTGATGGGTCATCCACCGTGTAGCCCAGATTTGGCACCTAATGATTTCTATTTATTCCCATATGAAAAGAATAAATTACGTGGTCAACGATTTTCTACCCGTGAAGATGCCGTCGACGCAGTGGCGGCGCAAGACCTAAAGTTAATGTGGGCATGGTACATTTTGCGAGGCCCTCTGTTGGTGCAAGAAGGGAATATAAAATAAGATTTTCCATACTTTTTGAAATATATTTTCGGCTGTGAGGCGCGAGGCCTTTTGCACCGCGAGGCCGTGGGCGGTGGCCCACACCGCCCACGCCTTACGCCGCCTCTGCGTCGACGCCTTCAAACAGCACGTTTCAGAGATACCGCAACCAGAGTGGAAAAAAAGCTATAAAAATTGGTTTCAACGTATGCAAAAGTGTATCGATCATCGCGGAGAATACTTTGAAAAACAATAAACCCATTTTTAGTCATATACGTTTGTTTAATTTTTCTATTCCGGATACATAAGTAGCAGCCCTCGTATCTTGTCACTATGATCGACAGAATGGCCTATATACCGATAACTAAGCGGCGAGACAATAACCAACATCGCATTTACCCGTTGGATAACGCGTTTCGGCTGTGATCAAGGAAGACAATTTGAGAGCCTCTATTTGTTAACCTTATGAAAATATTAGTTAGGCATAAAGAGGAAACGCACTACTCCATATCACCCGCAACGCAGTGGAATCATCGATCGTTGACATAATTCTTTGAAGACAGCCCTCAATTACTCGGATTACACGCCGCACTACGCACTGATGCCGCAGTTAGCGCAGCCGAACTTACTTAGGGCTACAACCTACGACTCCCGGGCGAATTTGTCGACAACACTTCAATGCCTACAATAAAGGACTAAACTAACGTCGAGAAACTATGATATGCTATCAAACTTAGCAAGCTGAAATATCCCACTGCACATCGCAATAATAAACACATCTTCGTGCGTAAATATTAACACAATTGTAGTCACGCGTTTTTCAAAATCGGCGCAGTGAGGAAATCACTACAACCACCCTATGAAGGCCCTTTCAAAGTTATCAAGTGAAGAGATAAGGTGAATATAGTTACATAGTAGACAAGCATTTCTATATACAGATGGAAGCCAGCATATTTACTAGATGAAGCAATTCCCTTACAAAACGGAAGCGAAATCACCGTTCACAACACAAGAATTACCTGTACAAGAATTGTTCACACGTACCAGAATTACCCGTACCTCAAAACTAAGTTACCTCTAAACTTGCTCTTTAAAAATACATAAATGAAATGTTCGACTAAATATCAATAATCATCTTTTTGTAAGAAGTTGGTTTCATAATTATGTCTCCTGTTAAAATGTCAATCTCTAAACGATTTTTGACGTGAAACGTCTTTAAAATCGCGCCGAAACATACGGGTACCAGTAGTGCAATTCTCCTAAATAAAGTCGCAGCGAGTTAGCAACGATTTAGTCTAAAAACACGTTTTTGTATTCACGTCTTTCAATCGAACTTTGATCGGACTTGAACTAGCTCGATCCAAACGTAGCGCTAAATCATAATCGTTACACTGTATTCTCCTATTTTATCGAAGTTAAACTGCACTCTAACCGCAACAGAATCGGTATTCTACTAAAGTTTAGATAAACCTGTCGATCGAGGTTGAGCTACCAAACGTCAAATTCCACGATTGAAATGCAGTTGTCATTAAATATTTATACATCTTTGGACTTTTATGCCAATTAAATAATGATTTTATA
The DNA here is from genome assembly GCA_036419045.1 of Scirpophaga incertulas. Classification (NCBI taxonomy): domain Eukaryota; kingdom Metazoa; phylum Arthropoda; class Insecta; order Lepidoptera; family Crambidae; genus Scirpophaga; species Scirpophaga incertulas. Next base: position 14,880,509 of record CM071639.1, on the reverse strand, counting down.
CTCTAAAATCTAAAGTATCGTTTATTTTTCGATATATTTATTTTTTTAAATTCAGTGGATTTTGTCTTGATTCAGTTGGCAACATTCCCACCTCGCAATCTAAAGTTCGCTGAAATTAAGTTTTAGTTTCAATTTAGTTTTGGTTTTGTTCGGAAATGTGATACGTGAATACCGATTTTGGGTGGGACTAAGATCGAGCGATTGCTAAACTTCAACTAAATTGCGATTGTAAAAAAATACGAGAATTGCACTACAGGTTTAAAAAGTAGACCGTAACGAAAAGGTTTATATCATCGTACCTTAATAATTAAATAGCTATTAGTCTTAGAAACAAAAATGTGGTGTGAATATTTCACTTATATAGTCAGCTCGCTGTTGTGACATTGAGTTTTTTTTTGGCCGATCGTTTAGAGATTGATTGAGGCCGTGAGTTAATAATCATTGAATACGGTAAAGAGAATCAAATCAATGTTTTACTATATGTATAGAATAAAAGTGTTTTATTGGGAAGCTTTATTAGTAATTATAAACATAAAACATGTATAAATACATTCCATTGACAAATAATAATGTGAATTAATACATTATAAAATATATTTTTATATGAATTAAAAATTAAGTAACAGGTAGACTACTTATGATTAAAAATAGTAGTCTAGATAAACATAAAAAGAATAATCGACAATTATACAAGTCATTTCATTTTATTCGATAGAAATTCGAGACACGATTCACCTTAATTAAAATCATTCATTACTTAAATATACTTATTCAGTATACCTACAATCATTACATAGTATCAATAAAATATAATGGAAAATATAGTAACTATAATATATTCTACAGAGCAATAAACTCTATAAATATCAATTATTTCTTAAGTAAATATATTTAGACTAATTTTAAGTACCTATTAGTGAATAAGTACAATGTCAATTACCAATATATTTTTTGTTTAATATAATTGTAATTAATAAGCGATATAATTTACTATGGATACGTTGTATACTCATTAATCGTAAATAGTAATTTGTTCCCATTTTACCCAAGCACCTTTAACATACATATTGTCTCAAATTTTACTCGACCAATATATTTAAAATGTAATTCTGTCAACGCGGTTACTTAAAATAATGTACATGTAAGTGTAGTAACAACATTATTTCTCATTTCATTGCCAATACCTACACTAGCTGCCACGTAGTAAAATTGCTCGCATCTGGCGGCTCGCCTCAGATGTTATTGGGACAGCAAATCTAGACTATATGTAAAAATAGGGTCGTTTTTAAATATTTGATGCGCATATCAAACATTGATTTAAATTAGATTTTCAATGCAAAATTGAATTCAATGAAAATTGTAAGACCACAAAAAATAATGAAAATTACTAAAAAATTATCCAGAACTGAGTTAAACAATAAGTGGCAATCAAACCCAATAGACGACCTAGCTGACAGAATATAAAAAATAACTAGAATAATCAACAAAAAATAGATATGTCAAGATTACCCTTAGCTTGGCACAAAAACTTATTAAATAAAAAAATGTTAAGTACCTCTTTGCACTTTGAAATTATCATAACTATATTTATGGCACCCCTTGTTCGTAAACTGTTAGTCTGTCATAATACTGGTTGAATCTTGTACTAAATAAAGTATTAAATTTAAAAATATTATGTTGATCTCTAGTAGTCACTAAAACATTCAGAAAATAAAAATAACATCAATTAAAACAAACCAGACTCTTTCGGAACGTATAGATTACGACATTTTGAAATACATTTATATAGTATTAGTCATATAGTTAGTTACATCAATTTAAAATTGGGGAACAAAGTAAGAAACAGAGTTCTACCTAGATAAATTACACAAAGTACTCTTGGAATGACAATGTAATTACATACAGTTATTCCAACAATAACGCAATAGTTGGAAATCTTAGAAACATTAACAAATATATATTCCATCTCTATATATTTAACTAAATTATTTACTTATGTCAGCGGCACAATTTTAACTATTATTAGAATATTCTTGTTATATTGCTAGGTATTCTTATAAGATAAAATCTCAAATTCTTATTTAATTAAAACAGTACATTTTTTCAATAAATTTCTAAGAAAGTATCAATAATTAATTTGTGTTATGTCATTTATTTAATTTTATTTATCATGGTAGAATTCTTTTATATATATTTATCACAATTTAATATGGTCTTAAAAGGACGGAATTATATACGTCGAAATTAATTTATAAATTAAGTACATAAAATATTCTAATCATTTTTTCTTTCTTGTCTTTTTTATAATATACAATAACATAATTCTTTAATAATAAGAATAAGTATAATTCTTAATTCGACACTAATCACTCTAATGGAATACATATTATCATATAAAAAGTTATCTTTCTACTTTTGGTTTCTTACAAAACAAAAAGCGAAGTCAGAATAATAAATCAAAAAACAAACAATATATAAGAATGAGAACAAGATACTGCTGAAATTATCTACAATAATTTCAGAGCAACTTTGATAAAAATTAAAAACATAAACATATCACAAATACATCAATAAGTGTAATATGTAATTATTTGTGAGAAATATTTGGAGTGTGGTGCTGCAAAAAAATACTATGCATACTTAATGCAATGCAAAACTTGGGTTGGCACATCATCAAATTTATATTCTGTGTTTTATAAAGCTTTGCTGTGTATTTGTACTTTTATAGATTAGGTTCTATGTTGCTGAATCAATTACGATCAAATTCCATTTATTTTATATTATTACAGATATTGTTACTTTTAATAGGTATTTATATGCTTATTCTTTTGAAAGTCAGTGGTGTAACAAACAAACAAACAAACAACAAAATAAATATAATAAATAATTTAATTTAGCATGTGATGAGAGCTGCTCTTAGCATTTTGTATACTTATTACTTCACATGTATCTTTGTGTTTTGTTTTCATATTACCCCGAGTATTTAGTTCTTCGCAAAATATACAGACAAGAAATTTTAATGTTGTAGTCAGCCATAATTTGCATTTCGTCGTAAAATACTGGTACAAGAATAAATTCGAATCTACAATATTTTTATAGTTCACATTATAAGACTAAATAAAAATATACATCAACCTATTAGACATTATATTTCTTGACTGTATTATCCCAAAAATGTTCACCTGACCACCACTATGTTCTCTTTCGTTTGCACTCTAATATTAGAAGCGATCTCTAGGCCTACCCCAATGTCATTAAATTGTTATAAATGACAGATCCATTGAAGGACGGACATTTCTCAGGCCACCGATCAAATTATATTGCGTCAATCATTGTAATCTAAGTTTAGCTTTAATATAAAGCAATAAAATGCATTTTGATTGTGATATAAATGATTGCATTACATAAAAAGTTATCAAATTTCTAATTGGCCTAAACATTAATACATGCGTAAGGGGGGCGTGACACAGTGCTTACACAGGATTATTGGAAAAAAATGTTAAGTTTTCAGGTGGAAAAAAGCCCCCGATAGTACATAGAAAACATAGTGATACAATATGAACCCGTAGCAGACTGGGTTACAGGACCTGTGTTAAAACTGTAAGACCACAGTAGCTCATACCAGGATAAAATAACGATATTATAATAATATATATTTAGAAACCATAAATAGCACGTTTTTACAGAAAACCTATGATATTTTCAGGTATATATTAATATAAATTCAGGTATATATTAATTTAAATGCCAAAATTTTATATTGTTCATATCACCAAATTTACATTAAGGCACTTATTAGGTTAATAATATCATACAATACATCATTCACTTGTATACATAATTTAAATGCGTTTAAGCTAATTAACGGTAGCAATAATGATTACATTCGTAATTATTTGTTTCACAGTTCACAACTATGTACTTTACTAACAATGTTTAGCTATTAACAGTTTTTCAATAAGAAAATTCAAAGTTGAGTTGTAATAACAGATTTACGATGGATAATTGTGATATCCTTTTCTCCAATCCCAGATGGAGAACTTGGTTCAGATGTTACGAGCCATGGAGACAAAGACGATATAGGTTGCGATTTTGGTAACATTTCTTCCTTCCGCTCCGACGGCTTAGGAGATGCTATCTTTGTTTGTGTCTGAGGCGGTTCTACAACAACTATAGACACATACTGAGAATTTGCTGCAGTAGATGTTTGAGGTTCGTTTAAAATTTTTGGTGATGGAAGAGAGGGCAAAGTTAAATTTATTTTTGGCGTTTCATTGATAATTTTAACCTCATTTTCGCGTGCTTTTAATATATTATTACATTTTAATTGACCAAGTGGTAACGCCTTCGTTGTAGACAAATATTTGGCTTGGTTGTTTGGCACTTCTTTTTCGTTTACAGATTCCAATTGATCTTTTTTAGTTTCGTTTTTCGAATCTTCATTGTTCAATTTTTCTTTTACCAAACTCATAAGAAGATCGTTTAATGGATTAGTTTCATTGATTGGCGAACAATTACATGCAGGCTTATTTAATACAAGTTGCGTCAAATTATTTTTTTTCTCCTCAATTGTTGATTTGCTAACTTTAAAGAGGACTTTGTTATTGATTGCTTCATCTTTCGATAGGTGAACTTCCTCATCTGGCATATCGTTAAGAAGATTCTTTGTGGAGCATTCTGTAGCGTCACAATGTTCATTTTCAAGAGTGGATTTTTGTGATTTTGCACTACTTTTTCTAGATAATGTTTGGGGATCTGATAAAAGTAAAACATTATCACTTGATGTGCTTGGTGCTTCTACAGCTGTCTCTGTAGATACTGCAGTGTCTGGTTTAGTTGTAGTATTATTTTGCTTTTCACGTTCCCGTAGTACATGACTCTGTCGACGCGCGAAGCGCTGACTTGGGCGTCGTTCAAACTGAACAGTGCGACGAGCACGATTTTGCTGAGTTGTTTGATATTCAGTTTTACCTGAATACTGAAATCTTGACCCCATTCGAAAGAAGTTTTGTCTAGCGGATGGTCCTTTTACTGGGGCTCTCAATCGGAAAAATGTGTGATGTTCAACGGCACACTTCCACAAATGTTTACAAGCTTTTTCATTGTGCAGTCTAAATACAAATGTATGTTCTTGTTCACGACCTTGATCGTCATCTTCAACAACAACTAGTGTCAATTTCTTTTTTTTAAAATCAAGCTTACTTATTTTGGGCCAGAAGAACAATCCGATTTTTTGTGGACCTTCAAACACTAATATACCTGTAGGAGTCAAACCCAAATGATATTCACATCCATCTTTTCCCAAAACAATATGCATATCAACACCATACATTTCAAGCCACTTGGCTTTATCAAGATAATTAACTTCAGCTTGAGCTGGTGTCAAACCTTTATATTTTTTATACTCCTCAAGAATTTCAATTTCCATTTCCTCAGTTTGGTTAGGCACAAATCTAAACTCTGACACCGTAGCTGGAGTATGAATAGCCTCATCAAAGTCCCCCAATTCAGACTGTAGAGCAAGAGCTGCCAACTCTACTGCAATTGAATGGGGGCATTCTAGCTTACTTTCTAAAATGTCTTTTTTCAACTGTAGAAAAAACTGATACCGAGTTAACTCTTCTCTTAGATTGTTGGGTTCGGAAGAGTAAAATTTCACTTTTAACCTCAATGTATATGGTGGACCTATTTTTACTTGTTTTTTTATAGTTTTTGTTGGATCAAGCCAATGTTTAACATTATTAGTATCAGTGAACTGAAGACCAAAATAATCTTTTTCTATCAAATCAAGAGAATAAAAAACTTGTTCGTAAAGATCTGCAGCACTAGCTTTTTTTGATAAATTAATAGACAAATCTGTTTCATCTAGCAGCATTACCTTACATTGTATGAAGTTTTTGTTGATTGATGTTTTGCTCCCCTGCTTATTTCGATTTTGACTTGAAGAACGACCCCTTCTACTCAGAAATCGCAACATATTGCAGTCTTAATATCTGTGAACAAAATAAAATATAAAGAATAAATTTGGAATCAATGACAATTAAAATTATACTTTGATATTGATTAAATTTTATATGCTTACCAGGTTCAATATGTAAGGAGAATAATAAACCTTAGACCAATACCTTAGACTTGACCAAATAGAAACAACTACCTTTGTTTTGTGACGAACAAAATTGTTACAAAATTTAATAATAAAAAAATAGCATCATGTAAGATGCTATTTTTTACAACCGGACAAAAACAGACCCTAAAATAAACTTCACCAATCACTTCTTACTAGTAGTATTTTACTCAAAAATACCAACCCTATGGACAACAATAAACTTTGTCACTTTATGCCTGAATAATTTTTGGTACTTAATTTGCTACTCATATAGTATTTATTAACTGACTTTAGAAAAAAAGGATCAATTCTCAATTCAACCAATTCGAAAAATGATCAATTCGACCCGTATGTATATATTTCCAGAACTGCCCAGTTTTCATATATGTTACTCTATATTAGCGTCCGAACAAATCTGCCAAATTTCAAAAGTGTATGTAAGTATGTTTTTATGTTTGTGTTAGCATATCTCCAGAAATACCACTCCGATCTAAGTAATTCTTTTTTGTTTTATTAGGTATTGTTCAACTTAGGGATACTGCAAGTTTCATCGAAATCGATTGCATGCTTTTTGAGATAGGGAATAAAAAAAAATAAACCGAATTAATTGTACCTTGCATAAGTTACGCGATGCACGGGGAGGGGTAACATGGTTGGTTAGATAAATATGTATGCTTTAATTTCATCACTCTTACTTTCCTATAATTTGGGCAGGAACCAACTTCAAAAAATACTTAGTTGGTATATCAAAATTAGGTTATTTATGTTAAGTTATCATATTTATTTTTTACTTTTTAGTTCTTTCATATATTTCCAAACATATGTAGGTAAGTTAGTGGCATACAATTTTGAAGTAGGTTTTTTTATAATATTTGTAGGTCTATTAATCTTTTCCTATTGCCAAATTATCATATTCCTCATACATTTTTTTTTTCTAACTATATGGTGTGCTTTGTCACAGCAGTTTCCTACCATACAGCTTTGGTAATCTACAATATAAAAATACTGCAGATAGAGATGCTGCTGGAAAGGAGAACCAAGCATGATTCGCTTTCATAAGAATGACAATTTGTTCCAAGATAGTGTCAAGTTAATTACCTAGAAATCTCACATGAACAGCTTTATACAGATTAGAACTGTGTGAAGTAAAATAGATTGTAAATGTACAAAAATTTCTAGGCAATACATGTTATATCATTGTCATGGGAGATTTCAATGTATTCAAATAATTAAACAGAGTAATGACAAGTTGAAAATTGGGCAACTTGGAGATGGAACTACTGTGGTCTAAAGGACAAGAGGGAGGGCATTGTTTACAATTTATCTATTTCATATACAGTTAAAACCTTGATTACAACTTTTACAGTTTATGGTTATTATTGCGATTTGTACATAAGGATATATACTTTTATGTTAGTATAAAGTGTCTTCTCCTGAGGTATACATATTGTCAATTGCTGTCCAACTATGCGTTGCAAGTGCAGATACTGACATTTTTAAACCTTTTTTTCAATCCCTTCATTCTAATTCAGAAATATTTTACATTAATGATATAAATATGGAAAATAATTCAATGTCTACTCGACATTACGTGTGTTTATCTACTCAAGATTCTTTGATTAAAATGACAGTGAAAATATGATTTCTTGCTTAACATGAGTGAAAAATTGCATTGGGTTCATAACATTATTTATACATTAATATAAACAATTGTACAATAAATAGTTAATAAAAATTACGGCTTTACAATTTATGTAGTTTGAAAAGCCTACTTACAAAAGTGAATAGGTACATAGCTGTAACAATTCACTTGAAATTACGAAAGGTGTTGAATACTCACAATATAATGAGATCAGGTATGCAGATATTAAATCTCCATTTAATATAAGTTTAACACCAAGTTTTACCCATGAGAGCACAAATGTAACATGAGCATAAAATTTTACCAATCAATCAATTCATCAAATCCACCATCCACCTCTAAACAGAAGATAATAGCACAGATTATAGTAAAAAATAGTTTATACTATTGTGAGATCTGTCGTGTAGAAAATTTGCATTTTGCATGTTATCGGTAGATGCATAGATGCTAATTCTGAGTAGGATATCGACATATCGAAATATTTTTTTTTTCTCAGGAGAGGAGGCTGAGAATCCATCATGGATACCAACGCAACAAGCAAGCAGGGATGCGTTGATTATGTCGAACTCCTGGTGAATCGAGGCGGCTCGACCCAACAAACCTACCGACTAAACTTTGGTCCGCCTTTGGTCCTAATGACCCTACTGGCTTGAAGTGATAGAGAGCCGCACATCAGGAGAGGTACGGATAGCGCTGCCTCATGGGGAAGGCATAAGCACTAGAAGAGGCGCGGTTCACCAAAGTGGGACCAGCCTGTATTGACAGGGAACCTACACGTGGCTAAGCAGAAGGCTGCCGATTAGGGGGAGACAAGGGGAGCGACGGCTCAGACGCCGCCGCTTGCAGGTCTAGAAGATCATGCGTGAGTTGATTGAGGGGGTCGCTAAGGACATTTCGCGGTCTACGTATCCTATGCCGATATTGACTATTGCCTAGTGATAGGCTCGCTGAAGGCGGTATTGACGGGCTCCAAATATTGGATAGTTGCCATGTGATATAGAAATAAATCGATATTTTGTTAAAGATTTTTTATTCCATGTATCGATATATTTATAAAAATATCGAATCGATTAAAAAAGCTAAAACTGACTAATAATGACAACGGAACCGAAGTAAATTATGACATTACTCAATGATTTCAGGTTTTATCAATTTCATTAACCGTAACCGGTAACATCTGTGTGCGGGCACAAACAGAACTATGCATTCCATATAGCCGATCCGATAGCCGATCAACATTTTCTTATCTATTCTTAAAATAGATTAAGTATTATATTCTTAATGTTGGCTACACTTATCGTCCGTGTACATAATCTATGGGTTTGTGGATTCACTTCACACCGACAACTCATAAGTTCCTTTGACCATCTTCCAGCTCTATCGCCAGACCCTGGTTACCTTATTACACTATTTGTATAACTATTTTACTCTGGTCTTGGATTATACTTTCACATATACGATACAAACAAGAACAAAGTGTCTGCTTTTGATAAGAAAAGGACAATATAATATTTTAGTAAATATAATCGATATTAAAAAAAAACTTCAATATTAACGTTGTGTTTAATTATAAGTACAAAAATACTATCATTTGTGAGGTAGAATAAAGGAACTTATAACTAACATGGAATGTGCACAGACTGCCGATTTGTGTGCCGAGGGAGATAGCTTCGAGAGAGCCCTCTGTCCCTTTCATTAGGGTGACCAAACAATATGACGTAGATGGATACTAATAGAATTGGATATAATATATACGTGTTAATTAAAAAACACAAAACCTCAGACTCCCCAACTTACTTTTATTATTAAAAAATTACATATATTATTAAAGGAGATGTCCCATATTGGTTTATAGTAACTAACTCGGGTAAATTTGATATATTTGGATAGAAGGCTCTAAAAGAAAGTAATCGCCGTAATGAAATGAAATATCTTCAATGCAATAATTACACATTGCTTAAAAAAAATATCAACAAGCCTTTTAAAAATCTAAATACATATATAATTGCTTTAAAGAACCGAATATTTCTAATTTTGAGAAGTTTTTAACTAACAAAATATAGGGACTGCTATGTTACTTAATGTATGTTATCTAGAGCTATTCTGTTAGCTAGAGAATAAAAAATATTAATAAAAAATCAACTGACATGTCAGACACCTGCTGTCAATGTCATAGTTTATTGTCATAGAGTAAGATACCGGTAGTCACACATTAATAAAAACATCATTAAGGTGTTGCCATATGAAATATTTCTTATAAATTTCTTATAAAAGGCAGTTGAAAAAATTTACCGCCCTCTCCATGGCCGTCGAGAATTGGCGTAACCCATTGGTGGTTAGTAATATGTTAGGAAGTATGGAAGCAAGGTGTTAGAAATGTTAGGGAAGAATTGTATATTATATATACAATTTTTATAATACACTCACAGGCACAATTAACCGCCCACCTCATTTTTCGTTGAATTTGCCGAAATTCAGGATTTTAGCCCAAATTTCATGGGATGATAAGTTGAAAACAATCATCAAGGTAAACTTAAAGACAAGAAGACTTAAATCACGTTGTTTATTCACGAGTACACAAAAGAAAGCGATTTTGAACGAAATTTTGTCAAAAATTGGTAATTTTAAATTTTGAAAAAAAAACATGGTTTAAATTTTTTAAATAAAATTTTAATAATGGGTGTTGCTGCCACGGGCTCTAATGACTTCTAGGCGCCGGTTTGGTAATCCATCCATAATGTCCTGGATGTCCGATTGGGAAATATTGTGCCACTCCTATATCGCAGCCGTCTTGAGCTCCCTCAAGGTCGTAGGTGCTGGTACTCTTGCTCTTATGCGTCTTTTTAGCTTGTCCCAAATGTGTTCAATTGGATTGAGGTCGGGACTGCGTGCAGGCCAAGGTAGCACTTGAATCCCGACCTCATTAAGATAATCAGTGATTGATATTGCCGTATGGCAACGTGCATTGTCATGCATTAGTCTGAAGTTGTGTCTAATAAATGGCGCGAAAGGTACGACATGTTCTTGAAGAACTTCCTCCACGTACCTTTGAGCGTTCACACTGCCTCTATCAAACACAACAAGATCGGTACGAGCCTCGTAAGAGATACCTCCCCAAACCATTATGGACCCTCCTTGGTAACCCACTGTTTCGGTTATAGCGCATGGAGCAAACCTTTCATTCTGGCGCCTGTAGACACGCTGACGTCCATCTGGACCTCTTAAGGCTATTCTACTCTCATCTGAAAACAGTACGTCCTTCCATTCCTCCATAGTCCAGTCAGCATGTTCTCTCGCAAAACCAAGTCTAGCTCTACGGTGCTGAGGGAGCAGTTCTGGCACTCGAGCTGGGCGAAAAGCTCTCAGATTTCTTTCTGCCAGTCTTCGTCTTATTGTACGTTCACTAACGGTCACATTTCTCACCTCTAAAAGCCACGTACCAGCTTCAGTAGCGGTGCAAAACCGATTTCTTAGGACATTACTGACAACGAACCTGTCATTTCGAGCTGAAGTGCAGCGATGTCGACCTTGACCTGGTCTCCGGGTGTACGAACCAGTCTCCCGAAATCGTCTGATAGCATCCCGTACCGTGGTTGACTGTACCTAGCGATGCGACGTTGACTATACCCAGTATCGGCCAAAGCCACTGCCCTGGCTGCACCAGTCGCATCCAGCGGCATTTTTTAGATTTAAAAACGATGAACAATCACTTTAAAGTCAAATTAAATAATATTGATCCACTACGACAAAAAGAAACAAGGATTGATTATTCTGTGTCGCAACGCTTCCATGGCTGGGGGGCGTCGTCGGAGGTGGAGATCGGAGGAGGTATTGTAGCCTCCCCCGAGAAGGGCTCACTTGTATAGGCAGGGGAGTGGAGGCTGGGGGTTCCTGGAAGTGCCTAGATAAGATACCTTTCGAAATCGTAATCGCATTGCTAACATACAAAATGTATGGTATTGACATAACCACTCGAAAAATCAAGTGATCGGTTATGTCAAAACCATACAGTATTTATTTTAGCGATGCGATTACAAAAATAGAAAGGCATCTTGTCTAGGCCCTCAGGATTTGATTCAGTGAGAGAATTAGGCGCTAAAACCCCAGGCTGTATATACGTATGTAAATGTTTGTTCTGTGATTTGATTGTGGACCGCACCCTCCATTTAAAACAAATAAGATATATCATCTGTGGTTTTCTCATGTCGCGGTGGCTGATTTCGTGCTGATTTCCTTACTTTTCTCTTTCCTTACTCTGTGTTTTCCATTTTTATAAGTTTTCTGTTTGGCCTATATTCTTGTATTTTGCGTGGTTATCAAATATAATAGATAGAAAATTATTATAATCGTTGGCAAATTACTCCACAATTGTAAGTTATCTAAAAAAATATTCCAAATATTTTTCGTGTTACTATATACATAATTTTTCTTTTATTCACATAACCTTCCAAAACTGAAACTGGTTCATAAATGTTAAGTTCATTTTCTTATATATCGTGTTACATATTTAGGATATGGGATTTTCTCATAATTAATTATCTACATCGCTGCAATTGTGGTATCTCTGATATTTATTTTTAATAGTCTATTAAGGTACCCTACCCATGTTTTATGGGCAGCCGCGTAAATTGCAATAATGTGGTGAATGCAAAAATGTTTAAATGAATTCACACTGCGAATAAAATTTTGTATGAATAAAATTCAGCATTAAGTCCCGCACACTGACTAATATTTGTACATTTTTCATGACAGAATCTGACTCAGTCGCGCAGTATACTTAATTCGTATATATCGTATTCGTGTTCAAAAAATAAATCAGAGTTAATGATTCTTAGTACTTTTGAAGTTAATTTTTGAAATCACAACTATGTTATTGATAATTTATATTTTATTGAAAATATAATTGCAAGTGTGTGGCTAGTCTTCGACCTCCTATATTATAGTAAAATTATAGTATTATATCATAATTGAATGCTCAATTGTGTTGAGCTTTCAATAATTTAACAATTTTTGCTTCTTTTTAAGATGCCTGTTGCTGATGATATCCAGTCTTCCTGGGCTGATGAAGTAGAAATAGACCTAGGTGCTTTGCCTCCACCATCAGAAGTTGTTGAAAATGGTTTAAAAGTTGTCACAGAATATAAATATGACAATGACAACAAGAAAGTGAAAATAGTGCGCACATATAAAATTGAAAAGAGAGTTGTTTCTAAGGTTATTTTCTATTATATATTGTATGCAATTTTCTGAGACAAGTTTGAAATAATCATATTTAGATATACATAGTATAAACATATGTTAGTAACTTTAAGTTAACTACCTCCTGAATTATGAGTATGGTTAACATACATATGTTTGTTTCCCTTTTATTTTCATTGTTGAGTTATAAACAAAGATAATAAGTTGGTACACAATAAGTACAACAGAGATATGCATATAGACCTGTTGTGCAATGATGCCTGCTTTGTGAGACCAAATGAGCTCAAGGCTCTTAAGCAGGGTGATTTTGTTATTACTGTAGTTGTTGCTCAAGAGACATACATATTCAGACCTCTTTCCTATGGAGGTAGGCATGTAGTTTTCCACTTGCTATGCTTACACTTCCTTAGCTTCCTTGAATTTCATTAATACTGTCATATATTCTAAATTTGGCAATTGAGAATATCTTTTATTTGGTCCCAAGTAAGTTAGTCTAGTTCTCCACCAACATGCCCATTCATATTTGCATTATAAATTTCATTCATCAGTCATCTTTTATTTATACTTTATTTGTGATCAAACCATCTAAATATTTCAGTTTAGATTTTTGTTTATTATTATTAATATTAGTAACTAATTTTGAAATGATGAATTAATTGTTTTGTCGAATACATCACTTAAGAATTGTTTCAATTATTTGCTTTACCATATCACTTACTTTCATCAAATACTGAGAACCCACTAAAAGTTAAATAAAACATTACGACTAGCATACAGCAGACTATAGGTTAGTAATACTGATTTATATTATAAGAGAATATTTTTGCATAAATGTTGACTACTTTATCAGAGTATTGCTAAACGTAAGACGTGGAGCAAGTTTGGTGATTCAGCTACTGATAAACCCGGCCCAAATCCAGCTACTACCAATGTGTCTGAAGATGTGTCCATGCAATTCATATCTAGTAAAGAAGAAAGCCAACGCCCTGACGATGGAGATCTTGATGGCTTGAAGGTATATAATATTTTTCACTCTCAGCTTTTAGTCATAATGTCAGTTCCAATAGAAATTTTCCAGCTCGCCCTAGAAATTTTAAATTTGATGTTATTTTATCTGGATACATATACTTGAGACTTACATAAATACAAAAAGGAAATTCTTGATTTGACCCTTTTCCTAAATCAATTAAAATTTAATAAAGTATTTATTAAAAAGAAAGAAAATCACAAATCAGGCAGGATATTTTCATTAGACAGTCTGGATACAAATACATAGTTCAATCAGTTTTCAATAATTGCCATTATCTTGCAATTATTATGCAATGACATTTAACATACATGAATGTATGTTAACAAATCTTCAATTGTAGTATTACAAAAATTTTGTGTGAAGTATGATGTATCAGTGTACCTTTCATTGTCAGCAAAATTTATAGTTTCCCAGTTGTCTCTTAAACTTTTTGAACAGTGGGATATTGGGGCTGCTTATGACTTGATGATTTTTGTTTCATATGCACAGTTTAAAACCAGTTTATAAATGTGAAGGTATTAATCAAACAAGGATTTTCCCTGTTTTGTTTCAGTTCCAAAATTACATAAATCCCTTTCAGTCTCCTTATATTAGATGCTGCTGTGTCACAGTGCATTATGTGTATTTTGTTATGAACATTCTAGTCATAAAGCATGTTCAACAAGGCTTCAATTCAATGCTGACCTGAAGAGCTCACCAGTTTGGTTACAGTCAGAAATTGGTACTTTTGTTCAAATGAAATAAAAAAAAGCAAGCATTCTTCTTCAAAACTTAACATACCAAGCCTAGGTAATAATTTTCACATGCAGGTGAATGGTCATGGTTTAAGGCATATTTTGAAAATCCGATTTTATGGATACCTCTCTATATTTTCGACTCTGTGTACTCATGGCTTGAATGGATGATTTTATTTTGTAGATGATGGAAAATCAGGCATATGATGTAGTGCTTAGCTTCAAGTGGACAAAATAACTGGAATTAATTTAGGTATGATAAAATATTCTCAAAATAGGGAATTTTGTAGTAGTTACAGAACTTAGTACTAAGTCAGTTTAACTTCGCGAATGTTAAAAAAAGTACTCAAAGAACTTGACGATTAAAAAGTAACTTTACACATGTTATTTGACAATTCACATCACCAACAAAGAAAATATTTTTTTATTCCTTTCTAAAGTCACTGCCTTTATTTAAACGTAAAACGATACGTCTTAGTCATGAGAATAATGGACAACAAATGACAAATTCTGAGAATACGCACCGCTACTGCCACGCCACAAATTGAATATACATAATTTGATACAAGTGGCATGGCTTAATGTACACCAAATAAGGTAGACATTTATTTCCTTTAATGAACAAAACTTCTATGACTTGTGCGTAAGATATTTTGTAAAATAAGGGTCAAATATATAGTCAAGTAAATAGTTTTTTTGCATTAATGAAAAATGCATTAAATTGCATACCCCGGCTGTGGCGAGCCCAGAAGGGGGAGGCCTACCCACTAAAAACCTCAGGGATGGCCTTCCTCGGGCATGTAGGGAGCCCCCGGGAGCACCAAGCTACTTCCGAGAACCCCCAGTCTCCTCGGGAGAGGCTACACTACCTCCCCCGGTAACCTCCGCTCCCCTGCCGATACAGGAGAACCCTCCTTGAGGGAGGCTACACTACCTGCCCGATCTCCTCCACCGACGACGCCCCCCGGCCACGGAAGGGGCGTGGTCCCCTCCCGTATCCGCGGGTGCGACTTCCTCGCGCCCGCCGGCGACCCGTGAAGCGTATGTGTACCTAGTAAGAGTAGCTATAAAAAAGACATGTATCATTGTGATTAGAACAATGATAGATTTAAAAAATGTGTCGTTTTTAATTTAAGTCACTTTGATTGATTACCTCTGTGATTGCTTTCTTGTTGGGCAGTTTGTTTGGTAGGTTTCTGTACTGACTGGCTACAGCAAATATTAAAATATCTTATGTTTTTAAAGTAAATGTGATTTAAAATTAAAAACTGCTTTAAAACAGGTTTATGGAAATAGTTCTATTGGCAACTAGTTTTATATTTGGTCTTATTCAGTTTATAATTAATAAGTACGGTTTTTTATGAGTATTTATATTTTTAGCCACCAACAAGCCGAGTGATCTTCAAATGTCGTACTTGTCAAGGAGAACATTGGACTTTAAGTTGTCCCTTCCAAAACTCTGAACTTGCACAGGCTAAAGCCAATGAAGCTGCTAAAGCTGCAGGTAAAATACTAGAATTATATAGATGTAAGGAGAGAAAATTTGATTAGTTAAAGTTTCTAATTTACTTTTAAATCCAGACTCATAGTCTGTTATGTATTAGAGCCAGTATATGTTGTACTGCATTATAATAGAATACTGTCTAAGTTGTAGGGTTCAGCTAGTATAGTTTAATGTGACGAATCATTAAAAAATCTAATCCGTGAATATGAATCTTAACTATCACAGTTTACTCCACTTTGCGAATAAATGCGTGTTTTTGTTTGATATTGTGCACCGAATAGAATTATCTTTTCTTTTAATAACAACGTCTCACTTCTTTTACCGTGGGAGAGGCATGCTTCATCTTGGTTACTTTGAGTTCGGCACGAATTGGGCCGGCTCGGCCGGAGTGATACCACGGCCTCACAGAAAACCGGGGTAAAATAGCGCTTGCGCTGTGTTTCGCCGAGTGAGTGAGGGTACCGTAGGCCCAACCCCCCCTTATTCCCTTTTAAAAGGCCGGCAACGCAGTGACTCCTCTGGTGTTGCGGGTGTCCATGGGCAACGGTTATCGCTTACCATCAGATGATCCATTTGCTTGTTTGCTGCTCTATCCTATAAAAAAAAATACATAGATATTTTATCCTGCATCGTGGGTGCAGTCGGGTTTTAGTAGGTTATACAGAACGTCTGTTCCATGCGAGAATTGAACCCGCTACTTTAGGCCCTTTGATAAAAAGTGATAAATTAAAAACTTGTGAATAAATGATGTGTTTCTGTATTACTTATAATTAAAATGTTATATATGTGATTAAATTTTAAAATTTGGCAAATATGTATATTTTTTTCTCTAGCAGATTACTATTAAAGAATTCTGCCTTGCCTGTAACAGTTTGCTGGACGTGTTGCTTTGAATAAAATTTTTAAAAAAGCTTAAAATAGGTAAAACCTTTAATCAATCAAAATCAAAAGCAACTTTATTTAAATATGACTTTATAGAAAGCTCTTTTGAATCGAAAACCTTGACCTTATGAAAAGGCAATTCAGCTACACTATGTGGAATCTTGTTATAAAAAGTGGGCGTCAATCATGTGCAGAGACGTAAGATATATCAATCGAAAGGTAATTTTATGTTCATCAATTTACAATTAATTATATTTTTTTAAATCCCCCGTTTTTCTCTAAATGATGTTTGAAAGTACCTAGATATTCAAGTAAACATATCCCAAAACGTGGTCAAAATGTTTTAATTAAGTATATAAAATGATAATTTATTTAAATCTTATTGAAAAATGGTTATATAGTTAACAAAAGCAATGTAATTTAGTAATTATAAATTCATGAAGTTCTAGACATGTTATGTAACTGAATACGTAAGCTGAATGTACATAGTCTGTGACCAATGATGACACTCGTTCGCTGTCAATGCGACTTTGACAGCATGTCTTGCGCAAATTAGTAAAAAGAAAAAAAAAGATACCATCAACTTGCTAGTGTTAAATAATTTAAATTATTAATTACAAAAAAACGGGAGATATTTAAAATCTAATCTTTATCCAGATGATCTACAATAATTTATACTTCTCTGGTAAAGTTTCGTCGCTGCACATTACTCAGGCCCACCTTCCATACAAATTTTGACCATCACCTTTATAATAATGATAATTTTGATTTTAACATTGTGATTTTTTCATTGTCGTATAGACAAAACGGTTTACAACTCAGTAGTTGTCGACTAGCGACAACCTCTGTTATTCTGTCGCAACCTTTCACAATTTATTGTTAAAAAGCTGTGTTAGAAGTACAAAACCAAATATAACCAAAAAAGAAAAATAAAAACTGAGTAAATACTAATCAGTCCATCTATGCTATATTACCAGGGATTGCCGCATAAGCAGCCATTCACGACATTTATTTCGGAAAGATTGTAGCGAAAATGAATCCATTCGAATGGGTGGTGGCAAGTTATTCCATATTCTGGCAGCAGCATACTTAAAGGAACCCCTGGTAGATAACAATTTTATGATGGGAAGGGACAATTGGCGACCTCTATCTCTGAGCATTGATGGACGAGACATAACTGTCAATTTATTACGCAAATATTCGCAGCAATTCGTGCAAGAAACATGCATACTTTAGTGACACATTATTTGATATATTTAATATCTTATACATGTGCCCATAAACGAGCCTCTGGTTTTATGTAGCCTGTACGTTGGAACAAAACGTTTACAAAACTATATAATGTTTTCAGATGCGAAAGCAGGAACAACGAATAAGTATGTGGCGCCGTTCCTTCGTGAAGGAGGCGCTGGCCGCGGCACTGGCCGAGAGCAGCCGGGTGCTCGCCGCGATGATGTCGCCGCCATTCGTATCTCTAACCTAAGTAACTTCGCAGTCGAGGCTGACCTGGAAGACCTTGTGAAATCTTTTGGCCCCGTTCAAAAACTCTATCTCGCAAAAGAAAAGGTTAGATAGATAACACTTTTCACTTATGCCTGGTTTCTGAATACCTTAGCTAAACTCTCCATAATTAATAATTCAACAAAGTTATCGAAAAGATAAACGTCTCAATTGTCGGTGAGTCATTGAGTTTTGAATGCGGGACCGTGCTTTCAACAGCTGTGAAACAGTTAAGTAGTTCTAAATTATGTCACAAGATGGGTCTGTTCACAAAATAAAAAATTGACGTTGCTATATTAATTCATCCATAATTACAATTTAAACATTTATTTTGTAATATTTCTTCATCCGCGATAATAATTTAATAATGATATAATTATTGTTTTTTTTTATTGAACTTGGAATGTTCCAGTTGCATAAAATCGCAAAGTAATGAAAATTTGTTCCAACACAGACAATGTGTATTTGCGATGCGTTGATGAGATCACTTATATAAATCACCGTGTTCTTGTTAAAGGGATATCTCGCAGTAAACTCTTCATCTGAAAACATTTCAAATGGATTTCTTCTTTCTCGTAAGTTTCTGGGTATAGATATTCTAGATATGAACCCCAGTACTTCTGTATCCGCCTATGAAGAACTACTCATATTTAATATTGTAGATTTCATTGTCTTTATTAATTATGATAATTTAAAATGTAGCTAACACTATTTTATTTCACATAAAATTACCACGTTATAACCTTAAGATTCTTGTTTGACACATAAACCACAGAGACAATCGTCAAATAAAGGTATGAGACCGATAAACGGCACTAACTGGTCAGTTGGTTAATCTAAGTTTAAACAAAGTTTATCTAATTCTACGGTGTTCAGAAACGATTTGTTGGGAGTTATCGACCTAATAGCGTTATTGAACAGATAAACCATTGACAAAATGTACTCAGAAACCGCACATTAGTCAAAAGGAAGTAAGTGATTTTCACATACTTTTCAGGAGCTTAAAAAAACTGTCCTATATTTTTATTATGAGGTCTAGAAAAAAGTTTCAAAGAGATAATCGCAGGTCACACAGTTGCCTTCAACTACAAGTGTTATTTAATTTAGGAACAGATTGATGATGTACTTCGAGATAATCTAAAAAAACACGGTTACTTCTTTATTCACGAAACACATAGCATATTTGCAGGTAACTACAATTATTGCTTTTTAGTGATGTATTTTGAAATATATGAACTAATTTAACTCTACTTACGACTTTGTACTCTCTTATATTTCATTATAATCTCGTTGTTATTTAACGGAAAATCCTTTTTTGTACATAAAGTAATTAGAATTACACATTGGTCCTAGATTGTAATATACAGGAACAAGTAATTATGTATATTTGCATTATAGATTTTCTGTAAATCTTGTTTTAAAGGACAATGCCCAAATTATAAAGAGCTGTGCCCCAGTCACATGCATATATATGCCCACTAATGAAATTTTTTTAATGTGTGCGAAATTAGCATAGATTTTTAAATGAATCAGAATATAAGTCAAAATCTCGTGCGAAAATAAAGATATTAGACAAATAAAATGAGCGCCTTTATAATATTTATTAGCAAAGTTATAAAACGACGATATGCATTTAGTTTGACATAAAATATTTTTTGATAAAAAGAAAGGTATGTATAATGTACTTAGTTGGAATCACAGTATTTCCTGTATTTTTAGCATTTTCGTGTATTTTTAGCAGTTTACACCATAGTGTAAAAAAGAGAACTTATTTTTACATAGCACATGTGCAATATAAAAAAATAAGTTTATTAATATACTTAATAAAATAAGGTAGCTTGTTTATTTAGTTTGAATTACAGTATTTTTAGCCTTTTCATTGATTTTAAGTAACTTACATTGTGTAAACTGCACATATATAGAATTTTAATTAATTTAATGCGTCGTTTTGAATTTTGGCCATATTAATCGACCATATTACTCGGTTTCGTACTTATGTAATATTGCCATTTCCGTTTCTAAGAAACACTTTATTTATTTGTGTTTTACTCCCGCACGCCTATTTGCGAAATAAATGGCACTAAAATTCGTAATTTTATTTTTATATTTATATGCATTTTGTTATAGCTTTGGGATCAGTGGGGCAAAATTTGGGCATTCTCCTTTATGTAAAACATAATTATGACTTTATCAGCGGGATAATTCTAAAACGAATAAATGTAAATATGCGTACCCCTATTTTATACAGAAATTTTATGTTTTTTGCAAAGTTCTGTATTTTTGCATTTATTCCTTCATTTTTGTAAATAGCTTCACGAGATTTTGTCAGGTGTAAACCATGATGCTCGCTTTATTTACGTAATAAAACATTTTCGACCCAAGTTTAGTTACGACTTTTTTACACGGGTAGAGCGAATTAAGAACTGCGTATTTGAAGCTGTCTTATTATTATTAAATACACCAATGTCATTTTACTTTATTTTTTGCAGAGTACTGGCCACTGCAAAGGATTTGCTTATGTTCACTTCAAGTTCCGCGCGGATGCTGCAAAGGCAATTCAACTCCTCAATGGTCATGGTTATGACCATTTGATTTTAAATGTTGAATGGTCTAAACCACCACAAAATAATTAAATTAGTTCCATGATTTGTATTGCACTGTATCAAAGAAAGGACTATATTAGGGTTGTTGTATGAGGAAAACGAAAATAAATATATCTGGTTTTGACAATCTTGTTTCAATAATGTTTGATATAGAGCAACACATTGGAGATGTTAACAACTAAGAAAAAAGGCGAGTATAGTATAAGTATAATACTAAATCCGTCGCTATTGCGAACAACTTATGAGTTGCTTCAAGGTTAATGTATGAAGTCTTTACGTATGTACGTGTACATTTATGTAATGCCTCTAAAGTGAATCAAAAATCGTGAGGTAAGCTACGAAACTTAAACTGGATTGATGTCGATTAATCCGCATTGGGCCCGTGTGGTTAACAAAGGTCTAATCACCACAAAGAAGTTGGGTACGTTTGAGCCCCTCGGTGTCAATGTATATGACGTACTCGGGCGTTTTTATCAATAGTTAACAATTTTTCAGATGTGCAGGTAGGCCAGACCGGGCAAATATCCTAAGTGATCACGTGAGGTTCGTTTAGAATCATGTAAAAAGTAATCGGTATCATTTGATTAAGTCGATGTTCCGACCAACAGTTAACTAGATACAAAACCTTCAAACTTAAAAAAACCCAAAATTTTTCAAAATCGCTTCAATTCTCTGGAGGACTGCTTGGATGTGACTTGTATAATGACAGGGTTGGGGAGCTGTCGTTAAACTACAAAGTTTCAGAGTTAAACTGTCACGGTAAGGGGCAACACAGCGAAATAAGACATCGGCCTCTTCAACAGAGTCAGCTGATGAACCTAAAGTCAAAGGCAGAGTCATCACATCCCTATCTGAACTTGACCAAGATCGAATGCGTCTATGTACAGCTTTACTCGATGTCGCAATCGCATTTTATTTAAATGGGCCCAGATCGTCGAGTCAAAATAGCTAAACTTTTCCAAAGACATCCCTGATAGTCTGTATGTCATTAGTGTAGCCTTTCAAACAGCTTAAGAACGACGAGGCACAGGGTGATGACGGGGTTATAACCGAGGTTCTGATGAAGAACACAACTGTTCACGTTACTGATAATCCGAAAACATCGTCAAAAATCTTGTGTAGAATTTTCGCTTTTAGGAAATCGATTATTTTGCATTGTGTTTAATGATAGTATATACAAAGAAAAGGTAGATGCGCATGCGTCGATACTAAATTTCGGGCAATAGGTGTATTTTCATTTGACGCATACCGTAAGTTTAGTATCGGAATGAGTAACGTCTTTACCTGACACGTTACTCATTCCGATACTATGTTTGGCTAACGGTACCTATATCTTTCCGTCTCTTAGATTCTGTATGATTTTTTAAAGGTCGCTTAGTATGAAGATGCGGCGTCTATAGTAAAACATTATTGCACATATAAACATAATAAAGCACAAGATTCAAATATATATAGTACCTGATTTCATAGTTCTGTATATTAATGGGCACAGTGGTGCGAGTGGACTACGATGGACATTGTAACTGTCCAAAAAAATTTTGAATTGTTGGCCCAGATTGACTAATTTAACACTAATAAATCGTATTTTTTTTGCCGTGAAATATAATATCTTATTATTTCTGAAACCCATTGTGTGTATTTTCACGAACAGACTGATGAGTTTTTACAAAGAGTCACCAAATGTCATCTGAACACTTTGAATTGTTCATTTGCATTGATATCAATTGCTAAAGGCAAAATTTTTCCAATGTCAACTAACAACATCACAGAATAAAGTTAGGGTCTAAGGAAGGAAAAAGGAATGTTTGGATATACGAGGCTTGCCTAATAGAATTGCATATTAAGAAGAGTTTTTGTCATACTAATGAACCGAACAGATGATACAGAACTCTGACATCAGAAAATTTTATAAATCATTAGTATTGAAGTATTAATGGTGAATTGTGAATCTAAATCACAATTATAATCCAGTTCAATTTCAAACAGATTTTTTATGTTAAGTAAGACTGGACGTTTTCGATGAAGTGTTGGGTTAATTTTATTGCGATATGAGTAAAGGCTAGAAAATCAGGTGTATTGAGGCTTTATGATCTTTAAAAGAATACAAGAAAACATTCAAATATCAATTATTAATTACTCTATAATATATAAAGTAAAAGGAAAGCAATAATAGAAATGAGTAACATATTAAGCAGTAAACCCTTTTTAATAATAACCAAAAACACTGGAAGTTCTAGGGATTTTAACCAGCTCAATGTTCTTTACTTACTCTTAGGACGAGATCAGTGTCACATATGTGAACATGTGGAAAAGAAATATATACCTATGTTAAGATTTATTTAGGATCATTTTTATGAATAAATAATGAAATAAAAAATAACAGAAAAATTATTGTTTTTATTGAAGCTTTTTGTGCAAGACTAGAAAATTTTTTTGCAATCCACTTTTACATACAGACATAATCTACACATAAACCAAACCATGCCTTTATAGGAAGTAATGGATAACAGTGTATTTACAATCAAGCAATTATTACTTATATATCAATATCATATTTTTCATCATCACTATTAGGTGTGAATGTTTCTTGGGGTAATTGCACTTCACCACAAAACATAAACTCCACATAATTAAAATAATCTAATGCAATATTTGTAAGCATAGCTCCTGTAGATATACCAAGAAATGTGCCTAATACAGGACGCTGTCCAACAGAACTACGTAAAATTGCCCATAAAAATATAGAACCTAAAGGCCAGAGGCAACCACCAAGAAATGCCCATGAAAATCTTCTTGCCGGAACTGCTGCTGCCATATGTGGTCGTGCCCATAACCATAACCCAGCTCCGCTGCCCGCAGATAGGAACAAAATGTCTGTTATATCCCTCTTAGGAAACAATCTGAAATTAAATAGTGGTTATTCTATATATAAATATATTCACTGATGTTTATAATACAAATTTAATTATTATGAATTATTTTTTGCTTATACTTAACAGAATGTTATGAAGCATATGTTTTAGAACATAATGATTCATGAATCTCAGTTATATCTCTGTTATATGAAAAAAAGTATGTATGATTATTATGTACCTACCTGACCATCAGGTGAGGGTTCATCACAGTGACAGATAAAGTTGTGTAGCTAACCAAACCTTGTATTGGTAGATAGTAATACAATACATTGTCTTTTGTAAATGCTGGTAATCTTGTCCGGCTTAAAGACTTATTTATAACGTCAACAGCTTTTGGAACATTCACTGGCAAGTTAATAATATGTCCTCTTATATTCTGGTAAATTTGTTCAAGCATTTCCATGTCGATTGAAAATTGATTTATCAATTAATTGAAATACTGCACTGTATTTGTGATTTGTGTAGGTACGAGCGTTACGACGCTACACATTATTTGGCAACAGTTTGGGCGTGTAATTATTTTGGTACCTTCATTTTGTCATTGAATGCATATATACTGCTCTATTATTAAATAAAATTTAGGGCATTGAAAAAAAAAGATGTCTAAAAGGCAACAAACGGACGAGTTTTTTTTTTTTTTTAATTAAAGTTTAATTAACGGCAACGGACGAGTTAATTTGACATTGACATTTTTTTTAAGGCTAAGGTCTTACCATGCTGCCTTGTCATTAGTACTTATTTTATTTTTAATTTTTATGTTTGATCGCTTGGGCTGCGTTCTTTTATGCACCTATAAAGATAATGTAATTTTTAACGATACCAGGTTTTGCTTGATTCATCGTCAGCTGCACGGTCGGGAAAATGTAATTTAGTGTATTTAGACCGTTTATAGTGATTTCACGTAAGTATTTTTTTTGTAATTATTGTAATTTAAAGATTGATCGTCTTTTGTTTATAATTTTATTTGATTACCTTACCATTTTTATGTTCTAATGGCGTTTACTTCTAGGGCCAAAGAACTCCCGGACATAGGCGCTAATGATAGAAGCGAAATGGAAATTAATCATGTCCCGACCCTAGTGGGTAATATTGTCGGAGAATAGGTTGTCATCGTCTAATTACATAGCCAGCCAAGGCCTAGTGGCGTATCATGATTTCACCTTAGCGCAGAGCATAAAACGTAAAGTATCTGCGAAACACAAGACCACCAGTCAAAGAAAGGGCAGATAACCTTTCTAGGTTGTGAAAATGCAGTGGATATAAGTAACTCCCAGTCATCATCTACAATTCCATTAGGACAAAGGGAAAAACAGTCTGTGCCCTCTGGAATAACAGACCAGACAAGTCTCCTCCACAGACCGTTTCACTTCCATTTCAAAGTCCATCTGGTAGACAGGTATATAAAGACTATAATAAAGGTCCTTACGATGTTCATACACAGAAGACAGATTTTGAGTCATCTGCTTCTTATCTTCACCCAATAAGTTTTGGTCGCTTTCTTGCCAAAAATAACTTCTCTCTTATCGTTAATGGCAGTGTTCAGAGCATCGATAGAAACATAGTGACCCTTACATTTTCTAGTGCAGACAAGCTAATGAATTCATTAATAAACAAATTATTAAATAAGGTTATAAAGCTTTTATTCCGTCATACAGTACTGTAAGGCTTGGGTTGGTGAAAGGCATTCCTATTGATTGGAGTGAGGAAGATACAATCAAAAATGTTAAGGTTCCTGAAGGTTGCGGCCCTGTGGTGAAGGTCAGGCGGTTAAGTTTTAAAGTAGTGACTAATGGTACAACAGTTTGGAAACCTTCTGAATCTTGTTTTTTGTCATTTGATGGACAGTTATACCTATGATATTTATATGTTATAGCTCTCTAGCTGTGGAAAAATATTACTACCTTAGTGACTTAATACTAGTGAAATACTTTTCAGTGTTCTGTTGTTTATTTTCTTCTTTCAGTTCCTGTGCTTCGTTTCAAAGGTAAAGAAAGCCTCCCAACGCCCCCTGGAAGCCAGATCTTCAGTAAAGACCTTAATACACTAACCTTAACACTAAAATAATGTTGTTTATTTATAACTTCAGCGTTAACATTGTTACAAAGTTCGTATAATAATGGTGATATGAAAAGTTTTTTAATAAAGACATGAAAAAAGAAATATATTAAATTATACCCTTCCATAAACTCGCAGCTAGTACGAAGTCTGTTTTCCATCTGTAATAAAATAAAACTGTCAAAACTTAGTCCAACAGGCATTAGAATCATTTTAATATATATATATTACCTCTAAAATAACTTATTTACTCTACTACCTCTAAAGTAATATCTCATTTAACAAAATTTAAAATCAATTTCAATTCAAAACCATTTTAAATTCAAACAAAAAAGTCATTAGAATTTGATATCATAAATTATTGTTTGACATCAGAAAAAACGCTATTCCCTAGACAATTAACGTTACATCCACACGGGTTCTTGAGAGGTCTTGCGGAATTTGCGTTAGCAATGCGTTATGCACATCGTTTATCGTTTTAGTCACGTTAACGTCATGCTAACGCAGTGGCGTTAACGTTTTTCACTATTCATAGAGCCATGTTTGGTAACAACATTATTTATAATATTGTATTATTTTTATATGTGTATGTAAACATACACACGACTGTAATCGTATTAGGTATGATTGCATCTTATATTATATTGTATTTTTATATTATATTATTATAATTATTAACATTGAAAAGAGGAGATAAAAAATAGACCTTCAGAGTTTCTTGCCTGTTCTTCTCGAGAAGGCTCTCCCAATTTCCGAACAGGTGTCGAGTCAATATTTTTTCTTTCCTTATTCGTACGTACGGACAAGGTTTTTGTTTTTTTTAAGCTTTTTTTTGTTTAGATTATTTTGATTTTGATTTGATTTGTTTGCGGAATAAATAGCGTGTGGCATTTGTCGAGGGGGGCTGATGGTTGGCCGCCGAGTGGGGTCGGGAGATGGCCGATCCCGCTCGAAGAAGGCGGCGCCAGGCTCGGTAGTACAGCCGCAGCGCCGCCGCGGGTCGCCGGCGGGGGCGGCACTCGCACCCGCGGATACGGCGACTGGGGAAATACCGCGCCCCTTCCATGGCCGAGGGGCGTCGTCGGTGTAGGAGATCGGGGGAGGTATTGTGGCCTCCCCCGAGGAGGGCTCCCCTGTATCGGCAGGGGTGCGGAGGCTGGGGGTTCCCGGAAGTCGCTTCGCGTTCCCGGGGGCTCCCTACATGCCTGTGGAAGGCCATTCCTGAGGTTTTTAGTGGGTAGGCATCCCCCTTCTGGGGAGGAGAGCCCCACATAACCGCCGGCTCGCCACAGCCGGACTATACAACTTAATGCATTTTCCTCAGGGGAACAAAAAAAAAGGGGGGGGGGGGCTGATGGTAAGCGATAACCGTTGCCCATATACACCAAGGAGACCACCAGAACACCAGAGGAGTCACAAGATGCGTTGCCGGCCTTTTAAATGGGAATATGCTCTTTTTTTGAAGGTTTCGATATCGCATGAGTTCGGAAATACTGCAGGCGACATTTCATTCCACAGTTTAGTAGTGGCATTGCAGGTCTAAACAAAGATGGTATAATTGTGGTAGTACTGATCATGTAGGAAATTCCTGTGGGATTGATGTTTCAAAGGCTCATTGTGTCTCTTCTTCTGGCTTACATTTTGCCATTGACAAATCCTGCCCAGAGTATCTAAGGTAAAAATCAATTAAAATAACAATGGCTAAAAAAATATATCATATGGTGAAGCTTCTAAGTTACATGGTCCTGTGGCAAAAAGTTACAGTGATGTAGTAAAAAGCTTAACAGTTGTACCTTCATAGAATTCAACAAACTTTTCATATAAAGAAACAGGGTTGACTGTAACTCCTAGGGTTGGATATGATAGGACTATGCATAATAATCTTGTAAGAGATCCGCAGCTTTCCACTACAAATGGAAATGTTTTTAAGCCAGATCCTTCCTTATTCTCATCCTCTTTGTCTCAAATTATTCAGGCTTTAACCAGCCTTCTGAACACATGTTATCTACCGTCGAATGCTGCTTTTATTCGTACCTCTTCACCTATACCATCGCAATGGCCCAGACAATTCAATGGAACTGCCAAAGTATTCAAGCGAAGAAAACTGATTTATTGATTTTATTAATTAATTATTCGCCATTTCGGAAACGAGACTTAAGCTAGGCTCTTTTTTTAGGGTTCTTGCTTATGAATGTTTTAGAGATAACAGCGCTGATGGGTATGGTAGCTCTGCTTTACGCATCAGTAGCTCGTTACCTTCATCCAAAATAAATCTAGTTTCTTCTCGACTTATCTATAGTTATAGGTGTAAAGGTCAAGAATATCATTTTTATTTATTAGTATATTGTCCAACCTTTTTTTTTTTTTTTTGTTCCCCTGATGAAAATGCATTAAATTGCATACCCCGGCTGTGGCGAGCCGGGGTTATGTGGGGCTCTCCTCCCCAGAAGGGGGAGGCCTACCCACTAAAAACCTCAGGGATGGCCTTCCTCAGGCATGTAGGGAGCCCCCGGGAACACAAAGGCCACTTCCGGGAACCCCCAGCCTCCGCTCCCATCTCTAGAGGGGAGCCCTCCTCGGGGGAAGCTACCACCTCCCCCGGTCCCCTCCACCGACGACTACCGAGCCCGGCGCCGCCTCCTTCGAGCGGGATCGGCCATCTCCCGACCCCGCTCGGCGGCCTCCTTCTGGAGCATTACTGTTTCACAGAAGGAGGCCACAGCCCTCCAACCTCCCTCGTAGACAGGCGGAGACAGATCTCGCCCGATCTCTGCGACCAAGACTCGGCGCTCGGAGGCCCACGCGGGGCACTCCGCCAGCGTGTGCTGGGCCGAGTCGAGGTCGGATGCGCAGTGGTGACAATGTGTCGATCCCTCCCGTCCTATTCGACACAGATACTCACCGAAGCAGCCGTGCCCGGTAGTATATTGTCCAACCTAGTATAGCAATTATATCTTATTTATCTAAAATACCATTAGATCTGAAGGGTCCTATTTTTATAATGGGTGATTTCAACATCCATCATTCTGTATGGGGTTGTGAAAAAAACGAGAAACTTGCAGACCAGATTTTTAATATGATGGATATATGCATAGTCTGTATTTGCTTAATGATAGTTGTCCCACACGCAGCACTAAACCTAATGAAAGGATTAGTGCAGTATAAGTATTTAATTTTTGTTTCTGTCAATCATGCTCCTAGTGCTGAATGGCAGGTTCTAAAAAGCTCATCTGGGAATGATCATTTCTCAATCTTTATTGATGTCCCTTTTTCAAAATTACTAAGCCTTCTATCTATTAAATATAAACTTGATGACAGGTGTAATTGGAATAAATTTTCTTGGTTCGTTGAGCCTTTTGTAAATCACTTCCTAAGCCTTTGATGGATAATTTAGATGATTGGCTTAAATACTTAATTGATGGTATTACTGCTGATAATATGACTTTTCCTCTAAAATCAATAACATCTAATAGAAAACCATCACCCCCATGGTGGGACAGTGAATGCTCTGATGCAATTAAAAACCGTAAACTGGTTGAACAATTTTATTGTAAGATTATGAGTGACGAAAATTTTGATTGCGGTATGTTATGAGTAAGACTAAAAATCTTCTACACTCAAAAAAACGAATGGGGGTGGCAAAGTTTTTGTGAATCAATGCTGATATATCAAACCCTGATACATGTCTTTCGTTTGTTTGGGAAAAAATAAAGTTATTTGGTGGTACATTTAACATCCCATCCCCACATTGTCGTACTGATCCAAATTTACAGGATCTACCCTGCTTGACCATTACAGATACTGACTCGCTTAATCTATTTACCTTGGATAAATTACGTATAATCCTCTCAAGTTTTCCCTCCCTTTTCATTTTTATTCCCTTATTCATTTTTGGTAAGATCCAGTGATATTTGCCTGGAATATTATTTGAAGCTTATGTTTCTTAACTTAGGAGACATTCCTGACAGCTTAAAGACTCAGATTGTCATTCCAATTCTAAAACCTGTAAGGATAAGGGTAAGGATTCTGAGACTATTAAGAGCCATATTAGGGGAAGTCCGGGCAAAGTGGACACCTTAACCTTTGACAGCCCATGTAAAGAAAATCTAAAGACATAGAATTAAAGGCAAAGGTGTTGGGAATCAGCATTTATTAAAGTTTCAAATAAAATCAAGAAAAACAGTGTAACATCAATACTTTACCAATAATTATCTATAATATTAAAAATAGTATCACAATCCACTATGCCCAACACACCGGGTAAAGTGGACAACACCGTAGGGCAAAGTGAACACATGGTTAATTAAGGGACAATTACCATAAAAAGAGACAAAAATCAAAACATTATAATAAAAATAATGAGAAATTATAGGAACTAGTCAGTTATCAGTGCAATGGTCGCAAGTAAACGTATTCGTTCCTTCAAAGGCCGTACATTTTTCGTGACTCCATTGCTTACAGGAAATACATTGGATCCAATCATCAAGTGGTTGCCCATTGACTTCAATATAGTCTTCTTCACAAAAGTTGCATGTGTATTTTTCAGTATTTTCGATATGTTTAGATTTCTTCCTAGTATTTTTGGTAGTTTCAATATCTTTGGTCGTTTTAGCATTTTTGGTCTTGCCAGTACTTTTTTTAAGCGTAGGTTTTGTTTTTGTATCTCTGTTAAAGTTCTGCAGTACTTTGGTGCTTGCTTTATCAAATTTTATCTAAGTATAAACTAATAAAAAAATGTGTAAAATAAACAATCAATAATGATCAAAATGTCTACCGGGTAAATCGAATACTACTGGGCAAAGTGGATACTATATTCACTTTACCCGTGTTCATTTTGCCCAATAGGTACATTTTGAACTCAACCTAAACTGAGATGAAAACAACAAACAATATCTCGTCAAAACTTGCTGTAATTCAACACAAGAACATGCACTTTACAGACATTATCACTTCAAAACGATAACGATATATTTAAATACATAATTAGGAAATTACTTACTTTGAAATATCGTAACAAATGACTACTTTTTGATTTTTTTTGTTTTATTCACAAACGACGCGTGACCTTCCGCTATCTCTCTTTGTTTACGACTGAGGGGTGGGGAGCGAAACTCCCAACAGGAGACGGACATGTTCATACGCGAAATTTTGGAATTATTCAGGGTATTCACTTTGCCTGAGCTATTCGCTATGCCCGGACTTCCATCTCGAATGCGATTTTTGCGTAAAATGGTCAATTTTGGCGTTCTCGATGACTTAATGAATAATGCACAATAGCTATTGACATAGTTCGTAGGGGCCTCGCTTTTTGTAAATTTTTCTTAACTTTTTAATAAAAAAAAGAGAAAGATTTTCATTAAATGCGCGAAACTTTTTGAGCTCTTGGATTGAATTATTAGTTTGAGCTCTTGGATTGAGTATTTATTGATAAAATTTATATCAGAATAAATGTCACTTTATGAGGAATAAATATGTTAAAATGTTTTTTAACCATGAATTTATTATATTACTTTAATAAAAACGATAAATCATACTGCAAAGTTACTACAGTCGGGTCAATTTAATAGGCCACATTTGACATTTCATTAAAATTCCTCAACTAACCTTGTAATGGCGGACATAAAATATTCAATATTTTTTTAGTTTGGAAATGCACAAATGACCGTTGTTACAATGTTGCGTTCAGTGAAGTCTAAACGTAAGTGATGCCCCTCAATAAATCGGATGAATGCAATGATTACTTGTGAATTATTCACCATGAATTAATAGTCAGTCAGTTAGTTTATTTTATTATTTTTGTATGTAAACATACATACGACTGTAATCGTATTAGGTATGATTGTATCTTACACTATATTGTATTATATTATTGTAATTATTAACATTGTAAAGAGGAGATAAAAAATAGACCTTCAGAGTTTCTTGCCTGTTCTTCTCGAGAAGGCTCTCCCAATTTCCGAACAGGGGCACGATTCTCATGCAATCGAATTTTTTCCATATTAAAATTCGTATACGAATTTCTCCGCTCTACTGAAAAGTTCGAATGTTTCATTTATCTCGTATTCTGAGCACCCATAGAACGATTACTATTCGAAATAGTACGTCGGGTATAAATTAAATAATAAATTACGTAATTATTAAGCGTTTATAAAAACGCTGTTACTGCTTCATCTACTAATAGATTTTATACGTAAATATTACTTTTAAAAATATATTATTTTATTAATATGACACTTGAATTTTAAAACTCTTAAGTTTTTTAGTAAACAACTTTCAAACGATAAAATTAAAAATTAGTTATTTCCGATATTTTCTACACATATATATATATATAATAAAATATATATGTATATATATATTCTACACATATATATATATATATATATATATATATATATATATATATATATATATAATATATATATATATATACATATATATATATATTTTTTTTTTTTGCCTACCTTTGTTTTTAATAAGTCAATGCGTGATCGCTGTTGAATCACTGGCTGAAACATTTGGATGAGTTCTAATGTAAGGTTCTTATTTAATCGAAAATGTTTAATAAACTCGCTGCCTCTAACTCTTGAACTAATAAAATCTACAATAAATTCGTCCATTTCCTATGTAAAGTCAAATCAATACAAACAAAAAGTATATCCAATCAAACTTTGATTTAAATTCGTATTCGAATGTCCACTTCTACTGGTCCGTATCACTCGTTTTGTTCGAATGACGTTCATGCGAACTAGTTCGATTGTGAACT
The DNA here is from genome assembly GCA_036419045.1 of Scirpophaga incertulas. Taxonomy (NCBI): domain Eukaryota; kingdom Metazoa; phylum Arthropoda; class Insecta; order Lepidoptera; family Crambidae; genus Scirpophaga; species Scirpophaga incertulas. Next base: position 14,847,573 of record CM071639.1, on the reverse strand, counting down.
TCTGAGAATAGACTAACTGTGTTACATTCGAAAAAAATTCGAACTTCGAACTTTTTTACGAATGTGAACTTTTTTCTATTGCATGAGAATCGTGCCCCAGGTGTCGAGTCAATTTTTTTATTTTTTTTCCTTATTCGTACGTACGGACAAGGTTTTTGCTTTCTTTTTTTAAGCTTTGTTTTTTTGTTTTGTCTGTTGACGTCAATAAGTGCCTGTAAAGGTCTATGTTGAATAAAGATTATTTTGATTTTGATTTTTTTTGAGTCAAATTTTTATTAAAATAAAACATGTTATTCTTGTTTTATAATAAAAACAATAATAACTTCATTAACAGAGAAATAATTGGTATTAAAAAATTTTAAGGCAATTAAACTCGTAAAATATATTAATACAGTACCTATAAAAAAGAGCGTATTCCCATTTAAAAGGCCGGCAACACATCTGTTGTGCGGGCAGCGATAATCACTTACCATCAAGTAATCCATTTGCTCGTTGCCTATTACAGTGTGGAAAAGTACTTTTTTATAAGATAGGGATCTTATAAAAAAAGTACTTTTCCATAATAACTGTATTCGATTCACATATGTTTGAAGTAAATATCGATTTTTTCACCATAATCGGAGTGTTTAAGCAGGTCACCTCACTATGAACAAATGTCAAATGTGGCCTATTAAATTGACCCGACTTTACAAAATGCGATGCACAGGCCGCCCGATTTCATTATAGCTTGAGCGCACCTCAGAGTCGGACCTATGTATGTCGAATTTCTTCGCGCCAATATCAATAGAACCCGAGTGATCGTGCCGTTTAGCGTCAGTGTATAGTGCGATTATCAGTTTTGATCACGTAACTAAAATATATTTTTTGCGACTTTTAAACTATTATTATTTTGAATTTCATATTTTTTCTCAAAATCAAATCAAAATCAAAATAATATTTATTCAACATAGACCTTTACAGGCACTTATTGACGTCAACAAACAAAACAAAAAAAGCTTAAAAATAATAAAAAAAAAAAAAAAAAAAAACAAAAACCTTGTCCGTACGTACGAATAAGGAAAAAAAAAAGAAAAAATATATTGACTCGACACCTGTTCGGAAATTGGGAGAGCCTTCTCGAGAAGAACAGGCAAGAAACTCTGAAGGTCTATTTTTTATCTCCTCTTTTCAATGTTAATAATTATAATAATATAATACAAAAATACAATATAGTATAAGATACAATCATACCTAATACGATTACAGTCGTATGTATGTTTACATACACATATAAAATAATACAATATTATAAATAATGTTACCAAACATGGCTCTATGAATAGTGTCCCTATTCCCAAATACTGTGATCATTTAGATAGTCACTTACTTTATAATAACCTTTACTCATGAGTGTATTTTTGATATGGATTTTAAATTTATATAAAGGTAAATCAATGACACTTTGCGGAAGCTTGTTAAACATAGATATACATTTCCCCAAGAACGAACAGCTAGTTTTATGGAGTCTGAACATTGGAACGGCAAGTTTATTTTTGTTTCTAGTATTCACATTATGTAGATCACTGTTTTTATTGAATTTATTATAGTTTCTATATACAAAAACTAAATTATCATATATATATTGACTAGCTAAAGTTAAAATATTAATTTCTTTGAACAATTCTTTTAGGGATTCTCTAGCCCGTAAACAGTAAATAGCACGAATCGCTCTTTTTTGTAAAAGGAAAATACTTTCAATGTTAGCCGCTGATCCCCATAGCAGCAGTCCATAGGACATAACACTATGAAAGTAGCTGAAATAAACAATTCTTGCCGTTTCAACATTAGTTAAAAGTCTAATCTTTTTTACTGCGTACGCCGCTGAACTAAGTTTGATTGCCAAAGTTTCAATATGTGGATCCCACTGTAGTCGTGAATCTAACGTAATGCCTAAGAATTTAGTATTATTTACCAAGTCAATGACATCACCATTCATATTTAAACTAGTATCAACCTGCCTTACATTGGGCAAAGAGAATTTGATACATTTTGTTTTCTTAGAATTTAAAGACAAATTATTAGTTGTGAACCAATACAGAACTCTCGAGAGAGCACTATTTACATCGTCATAACATTCCTTTTGTCTATCAACTTTGAATAGTAAAGAAGTATCATCTGCAAACAATACTGTCTCACACGATTCTGTAATGTAGTAAGGAAGGTCATTTATATATATTAGAAACAGTAGAGGACCCAATATTGATCCCTGGGGAACCCCCATAGTTATAGGCGAGCTAGCAGATTCTGATCTATTAATAACGACTTTCTGCAATCTGTCTGATAAATAAGATTTTAAAAGGCTAACAGCTCCATCCGAGACACCATAATGTCTAAGTTTACTTAAAAGCGTTTCATGACTCACACAGTCAAACGCTTTGGAAAGGTCGCAAAACACTCCAATTACATCCCGCTTGCCCTCCCATGCGTCAAAAATATGTTTCATAAGTGCAGTTCCGGCATCGGTAGTGGATCTACCTTTGGTAAAGCCGAATTGGCTTTCATGCATGAATCTGTTTGTTCTCAAGTGACCTATTAGTTGATTGTAAATAACTTTCTCGAAGATTTTGCTGAAAGTAGGTAATATGGATATAGGTCTAAAATTTGAGGGATCTTTTTTGTTACCCGATTTGAAAAGTGGTATTAATTTACTATATTTCATTAGATCAGGAAAGATACCCTCATCAATACAAGAATTAAAAATTTGTGCTAACAATGGGGCTAATTCATCGATGACAGATTGAATTATGTGAGTTGATATACCCCAGAGATCTTCAGTTTTCTTCTTGTTAAGTAAACGGAATGTTTTCTTAATTGAAGAAGCATCAATATGGCTAAATTTGAATGATTCACTGCACCTATTCACACTTGACTCCAGGAGGGTGACGGCTAAACTAGGAGATGAGTTAAGATTACTGGTAGTTATAGCAGGAATTTGAGAAAAATAATCAACAAATGCATTCGCAACTGCATCGTCCGACTTGATAGTCTTATTATTAATTTCTAAAGAGAAAGAGTTCCCAGAGCTTCTACTTTTTCCCGTTTCCTGATTTATTATAGTCCATGTAGTCTTAACTTTGTTCTTTGACATATTTATTTTATTTGATATGTATAAAGATTTAGCACATAAACAAACATTTTTAAAAGTCTTTGAGTATTTTTTTACATAATCTAAAAAGGCAGGGTCGACAGAAGTAGTTTTTAAAGCATATAATTCAAAAAGTGTTCTCCTGCTTTTATATATGCCTGGAGTAGCCCAGTCACTAAATTTCTTTTTGTTGTTTAATTTTACAACCTTTTGTGGGAACATATTGTTGCTTTCCATTCTTACTAAATTAAATAAATTATTATATAAATTATTAGCATCTCCACCAACAGTAGGCAAAGATGTAATTTGAGATGTTATTTTTTTTTTAAATTTACATAACCTTCCCTGGGATATAGGTCTACAAATCAATTCCGTTTTAGGGCTAACATGATGGTGCTCAATACAGGCTAGTTGTCCACTATGATCAGAGTTAATGTAGTTTATTACAACAGATTCAATTACTTTACAGTTACAAAAAATATTATCTAAGCAGGTAGCTGATGTGGGTGTTATTCTAGTTGGCTCGTTAAATACGTGATGCAGATCAAATGATTTATATAAATTAATAAACCTTTGGGACAGAGGTGATATATCTAGAATATTAATGTTAAAATCTCCACATACAATTACATTCTTATTTTTCCTGCACACTAATTGCAAAACATCCTCCATGGTGGATTCAAACTCTATATAGCTTCCAGATGGGGGCCTATAGATACACACTATAATAAGATTGTTAAGCTCCACACAAGATATTTCAATAACTCTTTCAATGGAAAGTGATACAACATCTTTGCCTTCTAAAGTTTGAATTCATATTTGAATTTCATATTTTTTCTTTTTCACACCAAAACCATTGGATCGATTTGATGAAAATTCGACAAATAGGTGATTCTGTTTTATGATGATTTATACTCCTATATAATTGGTAACTAGTTTTTTTCTAATCTAAGCTATTTTTAATTTAAAACTAAAACCGTCTTTTGCTAAATAATATACTAGAACATTATTTTTAACAATATCATCTGTCCTATTTATAATATCATCTTCATATAATGCCTTTCTTCATATACGATATATATAGTAATAACGAATTATTCCATAAAAATTTTGGGAAAAGCATCAAAATCGCTTAATCGTAGCGTCAACGCATACTGCGTTTGGACGTGTGACCTTCAATGAGTTGTCGGGACGCTTCGAAATACCTAATCTCATAGAATGAAGAATTGTAATAGGCCTCTTAATAATGGGTGTTTTTTTTGACAAACAACGATAGATTATTCGATTGACAAGATTTTTTTAATTCGAAAGATAATCTTGTGGCATTACATTTTAAATATGATTTCTGGAATATGACCGCCATGGCTTGCTCGGATGTAATCCAATCTGGACGTCCAATTTTCGATGACTTTTTCCAACATTTGTGGCAGTATGTACATCGGCAATAACACGGCGAATGTTGTCTTCCAAATGGTCAAGCGTTTATGGCATAGACCAATGACTTTACATAGCCTCACAGAAAGTAGTCTAGCGGTGTTAAGTCACAAGATCTTGGAGGCCAATTCACAGGTCCAAAACGTGAAATTAGGCGGTTACCAAACGTCTCTTCCAATAAATCGATTGTGGCACAAGCTGTGTGACATGTTGCGCCGTCTTGTTGAAACCACAGCTCCTGGACATCATGGTTGTTCAATTCAGGAATGAAAAAGTTAGTAATCATGGCTCTATACCGATCACCATTGACTGTAACGTTCTGGCCATCATCGTTTTTGAAGAAGTACGGACCTATGATTCCATCAGCCCATAAAACGTACCAGTCAGTTTTTCTGGATGTAACGGTGTTTTGACATACACTAGAGGATTATCTTCACTCCAAATGCGCCTGTTTTGTTTGTTGACGTAGCCATTCAACCAGAAGTGCGCTTCATCGCTAAACAAAATTCGCTTATGAAAATCGGGAACAATGGCAATCTCGTTTTGGGCCCATTCGACGAATCTACGCCTTGCTTGATGATCGTTTGGCTTCAATTCTTCCACGAGTTGGATTTTGTAAGCACACAAACCAAGATCCTTCCGCAAAATCTTCCGTAAAGTGGATGGACACAGATCCAATTCCTGTGCTCGATGGCGGATGGACTCATTCGGGTCTTCCTCAATGCTACGCTCTACAGTAGCAATAGCTTCTTCTATACGCACCGTACGGCATCTCTGGGGATGCGAGTTATCAATAAGAGTAAACGTGGTGCGAAAAGGTTCCATGGTTGGTTGCTTTACTTATCACAGACACACTGCGTGCATTTTCAAGAAATGACTTTAATGTTGCTGCGTTTGTTGATATATCTTCACCTTATAATAGAGTTTGTTAACCTATTTTAAAAGCAAAGCTATTTCAATTAGGTGTGCCAAACAAGCTTATTAACTTTATTTTTAACCTCATGTCAAGGCGTTCTGTTCATCTGAAGATAGATGGTGAGACTATTGGGTCTAGGACACCTTTCAAAGGTCTCCCACAAGGATCTGTTCTGAGTACACTTTTATTTAATTTGTATACTTTTGATATTTATATTATGTTACTCCTTTTTGTAGATTACTACAATATGCAGATGATATAGTCCTTTACTTCAATTATAATATTCACACGAAAACTTCTAAGACTTCGAATTGATATTGTGATCGATGGAGCCAGAATCCCAGTTAGAAATGAATGCAAGTTTTTAGGTGTAATATAAGATTCAACCAAAAACATTCTGTAAAAAACTAGCCAAGTCTCGATGGAGCTGCTAGTTTATCTCTAAAAAGTACCTAATGAAATATAACGCTAACGCTAACGCTTACGTTCTCACTTACTTGCAATACAGAGATTAGGTCTTCCGACTTGGTGGTAGTATGAATCCCGGTGCGGTGGTGGTCTGAGTCTTCGTCTGTTTATTTTATTATTACTATTTATTTTTATTATTACTATTAATATATTCTTATTTTTATTCACTTACTTGTTATATATATTAAATTTCCTTAAAGAACAACTATAGCTTGAACACTGTTAATGCACAAATATTTAAGATATATACATATGTAACAAGATTGCTCAACTATCTCTCTCTCTCCCTATTACACACACACACATATATTATTCTATTCCTAGTCTATAGAGCGCAGTTACTGGTGCCCGCGTTCTACCTCTGGGTGACGGCTGAAAATCGGTGCTTTTGTCGTCAGGCATCACACACCGAGCCTAGACCCATGTTGCTGCTGCACACACGTTCATTACTAACATTTTCTCATGTCTGATCGTTGTACTTTGTACCTACTCAATGTAATTTGTATAAATGTGTGTGTTGCAACAAATAAACTTCTTATCTATCTATCTATCTATAACAAAGTCGTGCCAAGTCTAAGGTTCCTAATTGCGATTTCGTTATTATTATAGGTAATGATTATTAAATAAATATACAGTATAAGTAGCGTTATGTTGCGCATCTTATTGTATTTAGTAGGTAGTAACAGTATTTTTCCTTTGTTTCAGGTTCAGATTGCCCATTTTTTATTGACTGCTTTCATTTGGTATTTTCGTATTAATTATTGTAAATAGCTGACGTGACGCTGGCAAAATGATTTTTGTTAAAAAGCCATTACTTTACTTAACGATACCATTACAACCAAGTGTCACGGTGATAATGTCTGACACTAAACCAATCAAGGGGCTCATTGATGTTTAATAAGTGTTGTTGCGATTATTTGTCTGTATTTACATCTACAATATTGTTTTTTCTTTCAGGAGAGGGACTGAGTGATTATGTCGGACTCCATGCCGGCCAGAGCGGTTTGACCAGCGTGACCTACTGACTAAACTTAGCCTTAGCCGCGACCATAAGGGCCCTACGGCTTGAATTGACGAGGGGGGACCGCAACCTTAGAAGGCACGGTCAGTGCTGCCCTACAAAGAAAAGATACACTTGAATAAGGCACGCTACACCAAAGTGGCTCCGGTCTGTATGGAGATCTACAATACTAACAACAACACTTGGCGGTGATGGATACTGTTTTGTTCTCTTTTAGATGCTATAGCAATGATTGGTAATTTTGATTATGGAATCTTTGCAGTCAAAAAATAATGTTTCTTCCTATCTAGTTAGTATATGTAATATATGTATTTCTGTGCAATAGTATGCAATACAAAGCAAGCATAATCTTATTTGTAGTACCCTCACTGCACAAATCTCAACTCGCATTTGGTAGTATTTTTATTATCATGACTACAAATTAGAAAAAACAAAAAAAATCAGATATTTATGATATTAAAAACAGAACAAATCTAGCAATGTGGTACTAGGAAATAACTCATGAATCAAGTCAATGTTATAGCTAGCTGTGACTTAGCTGTGATGTTAAACATTTGAATAGCTTAATAAACCTATTAAAGTTTATTAAGTTATTTATTAAGTTACATGTGATTGAATAGTATTTTTAAGTAAAAAGGGCTAGCTGATAAATTATAATTTATTTCAGCTGGTTGACTACGAAATGGATACACTGTCAATTGTGTATAATTTAAGAGTTGTAAAACGGTACACTTTACAGTCGTGCAACCATTGTGCAATAAGATCCTGTTGTGAAAGTGATTGATAAGGAGGTTTTACATTTTACTGACTCCTGCAATCATACATATGCATCAAATCAACATAGGATAGTAATCTTTAGGTCAATTACGAAAATGTTAGATCGGGTATTTTCTCAGTGACATCAATGAGTGTTTAGGCACTTGATATTTAAATAAGTATGATCAGTTATTTCATACAAAAATATAATTTGATTTGAATATGTAACACAGTTATTGAAAATTATATAATGTATTTTTTTGTAATTATAGTAGATTGATAAATTTCAAATACTTTCAAATTTTGAAATCATATGTTATAAAAATGAAAATTAATTTACATATTTATTTTTATTCTTTTTGAAGAAAATTGTAATTTTTTCACTAATGGAATTAGATTTTCTCCTATTGGCTTCACTGCATTTATATCAAGAAACTCATATCTAGTTACTATATCAATATTTTTTTGCCATTTTTCTAAACCATTCCAAGCAATCATAACACCATTGTCAGTACACAAATTAGGGGCAGGTCTAAAAATATTATAATTTAATTCTTCACATAAAAGAGTAAATTTTTGAAATATGTAATTGTTACAAGCTACACCTCCTGATATAACCAATTGTTTATTATTTTCAGGAATCAAATTATTAATGTAACAAAATTCCATGGCTCTTTGGGTTCGATGAAGTAAATGCCTTGTTGTAGCCATTAGGGTAGCAGCACATAAATCATTTACCTCAGGTATTAAATTATGAGATGTTACTTGATGTTCCTTTTCTTTTCGATCAATATTATATAGCACAGATGTCTTTAAGCCGTTAAAGCTAAAATTGCAATCCTTATAATTAGAGAGGGGTAATGGAAGTTGAAATTGATTAGGGTTGGATGCCTTTAATGCTGCTAATTCAATAGCAAGTCCACCTGAAATTTTAGAATACTCAGGTAAATTTCTCAACTTCATTTTTCTGGCAATTTTGTCTAACATTTCACCAGGTGCAATATCTATACTTTCACCAATAAGTTTGAAATCATTCACATCTTGCACTACTGCTAACAGACAGTGACCTCCAGATATTAATAATGTTAAATATGGGAATTTGATATTATTATGCATTCTTGCAGCTAGGGCATGGGCTTGCATGTGATGAATAGGAATAATAGGTTTACTATATCGACGAGCTAAATGTTTAGCGTATTTCATGCCTACAGCTAGGCTAAGCGGAAGTCCAGGTTCTGTGGTAACTGCTATTGCTGAAATAGAATCCATGGTCAATTTTGATTTCTGTAAAGTTTTTAAAACGACAGGCTCCAAGTAAGCTCGATGTAAGTCTTGTGCCAAATCTGGAATGATTCCTCCATTTCTAAGATGTGTTAAAGCTTGTGAATACAAATGCTGTGAAAGTAGTTCGCCCCTCGAATTTATTATGGCACAACCTGTATCATCACAAGATGTTTCAATTCCCAGCACAATATCGTTTGAATAATGCTTCTTTGCTCCATATATTAGTGAAGAAACATATACAATTTGTTTTGATCTAAAAAACATAACACAACCACGCGAGAGCATTGTAATTATGTTTCGTCAAAAGTGATTTATTAAGGTTAATTTGATAATGAATAATAGATATTAAGATATTCAGTTCTGATAAAATAGAATGTTTTAACTTAACAGTTAAAGTTGACATTTATATTACTGAATAATGGGTGCGATCTATAGATGATCTATAGTCTATAAAATCTAGCTTGATCTCTGTGACATTAATAAAATGTATACGACTGAAGGACTCTGTATCCAAGGTATTAAAGAATATAAAAATATTAAAAAAAAATCTCTGTGACATATTATGTCAAACAGACTCCTAGGGTTGTAAGGATAAAAAAAAATCGATAAGAATTATCGATGTTTCTTACTATAATTGATGGTAATGTACCATAATTATAATATCAAAGGGTTTGATTAAATTACATACGATAAGAGTGTCACTGGCGCTGTGATCTCGGCACTGGTTTGTGCGCCGCATAGAATCGGGAGGCCCGCGATCTAATCCCCACCGTGTACCAATGTGTTTTTCGTTTCGAATTTCATATGTACATTTATCCGACGCTCCTACGGTGAAGGAAAACATCGTGAGGAAACCTGCGTACATCTGCGAAGCAAAGGTGTACGTAGTCAACCAACCCGCACTGGGCTAGTGTGGTTGACTAAGGCCTAATCGCCCTAACGTAGTTAGGGTAGGCTCGAGCCCCTCGGTGCGGACATATATTAGCTGTGATGATGACATACGATACTAAATGAAACGAATTATTTTTATAAAATCCATTTATTCTCTGAAAGGAGTACACCCTAAATCCACATCGGATCCACATCCACACTTGAACAATCTTGTAAATGTATGATTAAATCGTTTTCACTAACATTATCAAATCGAACGTCTCGTTCCCAATCGTCGTCCATTAATTTTCTGTATTTATTTATCACCTTTTTCCAGTCTTCAGTAGATACATTGTCTACCGGACTTTTTAGTAGTTGCAACATTTTATTTGCTGTGAACGGTGATGTTGTGTTGTGTTTGGCAGCGTAACCTTCGACTTGGACCCAGATTAGCTCAATTGGATTATAATGGCAGTGGTACGGGGGTAGTCATATGACGGTGTGACCATTTGCGTGGGCTATACCATCTAAAATATAGATTGGAGTATTTGGTTTGTGTAGTCCAACAAGTCTTAACAATTCGTTTTTGAGCATTGTTTCGTTGGCTTCTATTCCCTTTTCTTGCAGCCATCCAATAATTTTTAACTTTCTGTTTGCTGAAGTTGGTGGTTTTTGCCTTTGGACCGAGTGATATGCAGCGTTATCCATAATAATATAATGTGGCTCCTTTAAATTACCAAACAAATTTAAAAACTGATACAATAAAGACAATACCAATAGTAACTTGGCTTTATTCAGCCTTTAAAATATAATACAATTGTTTGACATGTTATCTCTATAGTACGATAATCATGGAGTAATATAGTACCTACACTACAAAAACCACTCCTCAAACTTTTCCAAATTCATCTCCTCGTGATATCCAGACGTTTTTTTATAGATTTCAAAGCCAACAAGCAATTAGGCACAAAACCAAATGAAGTTCCAGCATGAGTAATAAACAATCTTTGACCTTTGCCTTCGGATACTTTTGTGCAAAGAGTAGTGTTTGTATTAGGTATATCGTATACAGGCATGACGACAGAAAACACCGTAGTTAATTATGTAAGGATATATTTAACCTTGAAAGTATTTAAATGATATTTACAAAGAACATATAGTTAATTCATTTCCTAATATCATAATAACAGCGCCTAGCAACGCTGTAACACCATGGACAAACTAACATTAGTCATGTGTAAACTTATTGCTTTCAGTTTGTATAGTTTGTGGTTGATTTTTCAGTATGATCGGTCCACGTTTTAAATACGGTATGATTGGCGTTCATGTCTCGTCAAGAAAGACTTTATCTCAATTTGATATTACTTTAACTTTTCGCAGAAAATTCAATAGACCAAGGGCAATATCGGTTCATTCCATAATGATTTTTCTTTTGTTACTTTTTTATATGTAAATCCAATATTTTTCAGTATCTTCGATATTGATGGCAAGCTTCCTTTGAATAACTCTGCGTCTTTGAGGGACGCGGCAAGTTTTTAAAGGTAGGCAAAAGGCAATTTTTTATATTTATAAAATATATAAAATGGTTGTAGAAAATATATAGAATGTATTTGGCAAAAGGTTCTAAAAAAAAGAATTCCATTATTAAAATGCTTACTTAATTTACTTTATACTTGTGACTATTATGCTTTTTCTATTAGGATTTTTATTATAGTATTTCCTGCTAATTTCCTCTCTCTTCGTCTTAATAAATAGTGCTTAGTTTTCTAATTTCGACGTTTAGTTTCGACGTTTACGTTTAATTTCTTCCAATATAATTATGTCAAGAAGTCCGTTGTGTTACGATGAGCATAGTTCTATATAGTTTCTTGCAAAAATTACTTCACTGCACTCCTTAAAATACAATTTGGTATGATACAATGGGTATGATATTTCTTTTAGTTCTACAGTAAAAAAAACTGGGAGTAATAATGGACACTACCTTGTGTTGGAATAATTCATAAAATTTACGTGGTTCCAAACGCGTGGTTGTTGGGAAGAAATCGCTCTTAGCGATAAGACCGCTCATTATATAAATTGTTGTATTTGTCATCTCCTGTATGTTATAATAAAGAGTTATTTACTTACCAAATTTCATATTTATTACATTAATAAAATGATGTCAGACAGGGTGATGTGATTTCGCCGAAATTATTCACAGCTACGCTGGAGGATGTGTTTAAGCTTTTGGACTGGAGAGGACTGGGCAATAACATCAACGGCGAGAACATGACGCACCTTCGTTTTGCTGATGATATCGTAGGCATGGCCGACACCATGGAAGACTTGGGCATAATGCTCGAAGACCTCAGTAGAGTTTCACAACAAGTGGGTCATAAAATGAACATGGACAAGACGAAAATCATGTCGAATCACCATGTAGCACCCACTCCTGTGAAGGTTGAAGGCTCTACACTGGAAATTGTTGACGAGTACGTTTACCTGGGACAAATAATCCAATTAGGTAAGTTCAATTTCCAGAAAGAGGTAAATCGGCGGATCCGACTCGGCTGGGCAGCGTTTGGGAAGCTACGCGGCATATTCTCGGCCCATCTACCGCAGTGCCTCAAGACGAAAGTCTTCGATTCGTGCGTGTTGCCAGTGATGACATACGGAACAGAAACCTGGCCACTCACTGGGCCTTATAAGGCGGCTCAAAGTCACCCAGAGGGCAATGGAGAGGGCTATGCTCGGAGTTTCTCTGCGTGATCGAATCAGAAATGATGAAATCCGCAGAAAAACCAGGGTCACCGACATAGCCCGAAGAATTGCGAACCTTAAGTGGCAATGGGCGGGGCACATTGCTCGCAGGACTGACGGCCGTTGGGGCGGAAAGGTCCTGGAGTGGCAGGCATATGCTGGACACCGCAACGTTGGTAGGCCTCCCACAAGGTGGACCGACGATTTGATGAAGATCGCGGGAAGGCGCTGGACGGTTGCAGCGCAGGACCGATCTGCGTGGAGATCCTTGGGGGAGGCCTATGTCCAACAGTGGGCGTCTATTGGCTGAAATGAATAAAATGATAGTTGACAATGAAAGGGCATCCGTATATGGCTACTGAACGTCCGTATACAGCTATTAGACTATATATAGTATAGATATTAGGACTCCGTATAGCTCTTGGACGTACATATACCTATGGTTATTGAATGTCCGTATACAGCTATTAGGCGTCCGTATATGATATGGTTATCTCGGCTCGGCGACTCGGCGACCATATATGGCAATCGAACGTCTGTATATAGCAATTGAACATTCCTATGTGCCTATTGAACGTCCATGTATAGGTATTGGACGTCCGTATATGATATGGCTCTTGAAATTCTATACACAACTATTGGGCGTAATGTGTAAAGCTATACGATCAGTTTGTTGGTGCCAAATAACAATTACCAATACTGATACTACTATAATTAAAAGAAGAAAATAAGACGTAATTTTTAATAAGACGTTAATGGTATTCCACATTCCATTGAAATATATATATATATATATATATATATATATATATATATATATATATATATATAATACATACACCAGACCACTATGCACTATGCCGTTGCATTAAAACCGTGTGTGTCAGCTCCAACTGCCGTGACCCTCCCAAATGTGATAGCTGTTTTCGAAAAGGAAGATGTATTTATTTACCTTTCATACATACATCACATAGCTCATCTGCATCAAAAGACTCATTGAATGTTATATCAGTATTATTGTTGACTAATTTCATATAACCTTTGTTGATATGGCCTAGCCTTTAGCCAGATTGCAGCACTTATAGTTGTAAAAGCTCTGGGGCAGATTTGAACTTTATAAGCTCCGCCTAATTCTACAATATTTAAAGACTCGCCATGTTCACCACTAATTGTATAACTATTACTTTTAAAAATAATATTAAACTCGTTTCTAGCTATTTTAGGCACAGATATTAAATTAAAGGATAATTGAGGTATATCCATCACAAAAGGCATACATTACATCCTTCAGTTCCAATAGATTTGATAACATTATGATACCTATACCTGTAGATTTAAGTAGGTATCTGTCCATTAGCAATAGTTTCATGGCTATCCTGTCTGATAAAATTTTCGAGCAGCTCGCGTTGATCGGTCATGTGGTTTGTTGCACCGGAATCTATATAAGAATGACAATCATTTGCTTGAAAACAGAAAGCTGATAAAACACTGTCTTCAGTAGAAAAGTTAGCGTGATATTTTTTTTTATTTGTACAGTCCTTTGTCCAATGAGTTTTCTCTCGGCACTTAAAGTACCAAGGTTTCTTTTTTGTTTCCATAGAATTATCGCTTGGCTTATTCTTGGGTTTGGCAGTACCATCATAACTAGTGGATATACGTTGAAAGGACACCATTCACCTTTGGGCCCAACATGAACAGTAAAATTTTCACTCGTATTTTATTTAATTTTGTATATCAAAGGTTATAGAAGCATTCTACATGTGTTTTTTAGTATCCAGATGCACCAAAAGAGAAAAAACCGATGTAGCACTTACCCGTTTTCGACGCCGTCAACACATTTTTATTACTGTTATTATCATTTAATCATTCATTAAATGAATAGAATTATAGGTTATAATAAAAATAAGTTGTTTTTATTTATAGCATTTATTCAGATTCGTATGTTAATAATACATTATCAATTATCAATTTCGGTCAATCTTTAATATCGATAAATCTGGCAAATATATCACTCGACGATCGAACGCCCCCGCTAATTGCAATTAATAACAAACTGTATTTAAATGAACAATTGCAACAAAAATATAAGTTAATATAATTAAGTTTTTATTTTTATTGATAAAATAGTTTGAGTACTGAAAAAATGGGCTTAGTTGACTACTGTACGAGTACAATACACAAGAATGTGTTGATTAATCTATTTGCCTTTCATCAAACATAAATAAATGAAAAGTATTGATTTATATCTTGTGGAAAACGTCGTAACTGCCGCTTACTTATGACGTTTTGCCGAGCGCAGTGAAACATGACGTTAAAGCGCTTTGTATCAAAGAGTTTTCACCGCAGAAGCGATACCAAAGGAGATGGCAAAGTACAGTATGGACAATTGCCCTTGCAATGTATAAATACTGGATGTAGTTGCATCTAATGTATAACAGTCCATATTGGCAGAGGACAAGCAGACCGCGACATGTCTTAAGCGACCTCCCTAATCAATTAACGCAGGACCTTCTAGACCTGCGAGCGGCGGCGTCTGAGCCGTCGCCTCCCTTGTCTCCCCTTATTCGGCAGCCTTCTGCTTCGCCACGAGTAGGTTCCCAGTCAATACAGGCCGGTCCCACTTTGGAGAATAGCGCTTCTTCTAGTGCTTGTGCCCTCTCCATGGGGCAACGCTAACCGTACCTCTCCTGAGGTGCGGCCCCTTTCCATATAAGCCAGTAGGGTCATTAGGACCAAAGGCTCAGGCTGAGTTTAGTCGGTAGGTCTGTTGGATCGAGCCGCCTCGATTCACCAGTAGTCCGACATAATCAACGCATCCCTGCTTGCCTGTTGCGTTGGTATCCATGAGGATTCTCAGCCTCCTCTCCTGAGGGAAAAAAAACATCTAATGTTGGGTACCTGAAAGTTAATATGTGATATCAAAAAAGTTCCATGAACTTTTCATATTATTACAATCTTGAAAAACATATCATAAAAACTCCTACGATATGGTCGCAAAACTACAACTAGAGAATTTGCTATGAACTTTAGGTAGGCATTTTAGTACAGATAAAATAACTGGGTAATATATTACTATTGTTGTGAACGATGGATACCTATATATTGAAAAATGTCGACATTCAAGTCCGGAAAATAGGAAAACAAGTTTAAAACTTTTTATTTAATTATTTTTTCACGAAAGTTCTAGGAAAATAATAATCATGTAACAATTCATTAATGAATATATAAAAATTACGAGGCAGTGTGATATATTTATACATGTTAAGGGCAGCCATTTAGCCATCTCCTTTAATAAGCACATTGTACCGCATACACTTATTATGTTTTATAATAGAAGAAATGGCAACATAAAAGAAAACAAAATATTAGGACTTTATTTAATTATTACTACTATATAAATTTGTACTAAACAATAAAAAAATTACGAACTAAACATTTTATAATCATCCCGTCTATACATATATTAACCTAAAATCGCCGCGTACGCTTAGGAATGGAGGAACATCTGTATGGCTTTACTCTATGATTTTAGCAAGCACGTGACAGCGCGGAGTCAATAAATACAAAATATTGTTTATGTTGTATAATTATAATATTATTATCCTTATTTCCACTTAAACAACTAGATATTTTACTCACTTAAATTTTCAATAATTATTTTTGTTCAGGTTTACTATTTAATCACTGTTTTAATTATGTTTATTGTCGGCCTATGAGCGATGCACACTGCGCGAATGGCGACGACTCACCACAGAACATTATTACTCCTAGCGGAGCGAGGTGCAGAGTGTACCCTGCACTTCACTTGAACGTAGTGAGTGTTCGGGCGGGCGAATCTAGTACGTAGTACATATACACTCGGCGTCAAAAAAATCGCACCTTTTAAAAATCTTATTCAAAAATTCCTAAGCCTTATGTACAGGATAGTGTTAGGTATCATTAGAAAGGTAACAAAAAGGAGTATCAAAACACAATTAAGTTTAATCTTTTTTTTTATTAAAATTATACAAAAATCATTAAAATTTGAAAAATTATAAAAATTCTTAATTAAGTCCTAATTAACAATCGATAATTTACAAAAAAAAAGTACAAAAAGTGTCTTAAAATTAATTTAAAATCTAATGTTACCCCTCTTGCCCTGATGAAGGCTTCCATACGGTCCCTCATAGACCTCACCAACTTCAGGAACTCTTCTTGAGGGATAAGACTCCATTCTTCAATCACCGCGGTTTGGAGATGCTGTAGAGTCGAAGGAGCCGGATCCCGAGATCGAACCTTACGCTTAAGGTGGTCCCAGAGATGCTCTATCGGATTCAGATCAGGACTTCTCGCTGGCCACTGCATCACAGAAATTTGGGACCTCCGCAGGAAGT
Organism: Scirpophaga incertulas; assembly: GCA_036419045.1. Lineage (NCBI taxonomy): Eukaryota > Metazoa > Arthropoda > Insecta > Lepidoptera > Crambidae > Scirpophaga > Scirpophaga incertulas. Next base: position 14,830,588 of record CM071639.1, on the reverse strand, counting down.
CACTCACGATGGCTGCAGTGTGAGCGCGAGCGTTGTCGTGCATTAATGTGAACCCCTCGCCAAAAGATTCGGCAAAAGGGACCACATGCAAATCCAGGATCTCTGTGATATAGCGGCGAGCAGTCAGCGACCCTTGTCCGCGAGCACCTCCGGCCCGGGAGACGCAGACAAGGTCGATTTTGCCGGCAGCCGACATACCGCCCCAGAACATGGAGGATCCGCCTCCATATTCCACCGTCTCCTGGATGCAGGCCTGGGCGAAACGTTCACCATGCCTCCGGTATACTCTTCTCCGTCGGTCATTGCAAAAAAGACACACTCGTGTCTCGTCTGAGAAGAGAACAGCTCCCCACTGCTCAATGGTCCAAGAAGGGTATTGAAGGAGGAGGGTATTGAATCCTCATAGGGGGCGCGCCACCACAGTGGTCGCTATTGACAACCCCCTGGTGCTCGGACGACCTCGCACCGGATACCACCCGCAACCGGTCTACGGCGGATGGTTATGTTGGAGCAGAAGGCCAGCCTACCAACTAAACACTACCTACAGCCTTTGGTCGGGCGGAAGGCCTGGGACCCTATCGGCTTGAACTAACGCTCCCGCCCTCCAGAACGGGGCGGTGCACAGCGTAGCCTCAGGAGAGTGCGTACGCTCTGAAATGGGTTTGGTTGCCAGAGTGGTCCGAATGGTATAATATGTGCGCTGATGCACTTGAATTCCAAGCTAAGCTAACTACACAGTTGTTGGTGTGTGGTTTGCTACTTACGTGCTCGTGGAGTTCGGCGATGCGGAAGCCGCCTCAAGTAGCCTGTTGAGCTTAGTGGAAACCCCACATTGACCCCGTGTTGACCCTTTTATACCCACAAAGGTAGCGCAACTGGCGACTCTCCCGACCATCAAAATTTCCTTAGAATTTTTGTGGCACTTTATTTGTTACATTAGGTTTTATTTGATAATGAAAAATAATGTTTTTTATTAAGCTAATTAAATAACCTTTAAATTAAATTATAATTAATACGACTGCATGTGCATATCAAGAGTTAACGACATTTGAACGTGACTTTCTCGGAGGTGCGATTTTTTTGACGCCGAGTGTATATCGATGTTTAATTTACGTATCCTTCCATATCAGAGAAATCTTCTAACTTAATGGAACACAAGTTTCGCAATAACCGTAAACGACTTTTGACTTTTGACGAAACGCATCTTTGGAAGTTTTTGCGATCATCAAATGTGTAAAACATTACGACTCACACTTAAACAAACATTGCTAGGTATATTTCAACGATGTACCTAATAATGTATCTACATGTTACTAAGAAAACACGAAGGACAGCGAAACTACAAAATTAAGTCTCGGTCTTGGTTCGGTCAATTAATTCTAAAGCTCTCAGGTCAGAGCAGGTAAATAGAAACAAATTCGCTCCGAACGGTTTTTTTGTTAACTTTATTTATGTTATGTGCATAATTTACTAACATTGTTCGCTGCATCTTGTAACTCGAGTGTAGTCTCGGGTATCATTTCGACTGCTTTGTTCGATCAAGCTGTGCACCTTTTTTGCAATGTATTTTATTAAGAGCAATACAAAGTTTTTATTAAGAAAACACAGTATTATGTTGAGTGTACAACGCACAAATGTGACTCATATAAAAAAGAGAGAAGAGAGGGATAATTTACTAAGTTTTGATAATATTCCTGGACCAAAGTGCTTACCAGTCATCGGAACATTACACCAGTATTTGCCTTTTATTGGTAAGATAAAAAATATTATGTTACCTACAAATAAAGACGTTATTTCAATCAGTCAAATACATTAACGCTAAAAAATGTTACTCAATTGATAAGATCTCAAGTTGGATCATTTGTATTTACTGTGACATTTTTAAAAAAGATTTTGTAACAATTTTTTAATTCAACAAAGCGGAGATGGGTACAGTCAAAACTTAATTTTTAACCAATGTTCTAGTTAAAGAAATTTACTGCGTAGTATAGCACATGTACGGATGGTTTCGTAAACCATAAAGGAACTACACGGAATGTGGCCATTTATATTCATTCTTAAATATCATATCTACAAAAGTAGCTTTTCTAGATTTGATTATTTCTATTTTATGAATCTATATTGACAAACTAGCAGATTGTCACCTGATGGTAAGTGGTGACAATCGCTATATAACACATGCGGTTTCTGTGTGATTTGCAGCGAATGTAAAATCTGTCCAGATTTACAGTTTCCTTTGCCTGCTTGTGACGGAAGCTGTAGCTCTTCAAAACAGAACACAGCAATGTGAATAGCAATGTGCTTTGCGAGCGAAATAAGTAAGATGGAAGTACTCAAAGTATCCAAGCAGATCCTAGTATAAGAGCTTCCCTCTTGTGAAGACGAGGTCAGGATAAAAAATTAAACTATCAATATATAATTGCGATAAGATAGTGAATTGGTTGGGTATTATTTAACTTTCTTTAAGTGGTTTTGGGCAAGTGGTGGTGGGCAAAGTGAGGACAGAAACACGTTATGCTTTTGCAAATTTGTACTACGAAAACTAACCCTATTAGAAGCGATATAAGAGTTGTTACAAGAAATACGTGAAGTCAGATACGTTGTTGTATGAACATAGACCACTAAGTTCGTACAATAACCATCTTGTGTCTTTAAAGGTGATAGGCTGTAACGTACATTACATTCAGATATAACAATACATATTGAAATAAACACTGTTAGCCTTCGTGCTGAAACTTATATCCTTTAAGCATAAGTTCAGTTGTCACTACCGCTAAACTAATTGTTGGTATCATAAAGATTTGAATAATTTATGTGGAGGACAATACTCGCAGTTTACATTATGTTCTCTAGCGTTTAACTTTACGCAGTAGAAGGGCGGATCCAGTTTTTTTGGGGCGTCACATAGGCGTGGTCAAGACAAGAATTTAATTTTGATAACAATAGATACAAATAAAAAGTATTTATTTTATTAATGTACTTAAAAATATTTATTCTTTATAGTACACGTAAACAACTTAACACATAATTACTTGTACATATACACGTACATACTCGTATTGCCATCTTCTCTTGAAGACATCCAGAGAAGCACTATTACGCACGGAATAAGGCAGCCTATTTATATATGGGATATAAATAGGCTGCCGTGGTGAATGATTTGTCATAACAGCTAGAGGTATGTCGAGAGGTATGACGTGAGTTACATTAAAGCTGTATGATGACAAAATATATAAATAAAATTATTATGTTCAATTAGTGCTCCACCTAAGTCCTAGATATATGTATAGCTACTCTATCTTTAGTTTCAATCAAATTTGATAGTAATAGAGTTGTATAATCAGGAAGTTGATTTGTGCTGTACGATGCATGGGTGACTGAAGTCAGTTAGGATCATAACTGATTTGTGTAAGTATGATGCATGAGTGACTGAAATCAGTTAGCATCATAGTTACTAATAGCTATAATTTTGGAGATAAAATAAATAAGTTGAAATAAAACCATTAAACTAATAGGATACCGATCCTTGTATCACCGAAACATGGAAGTTAATTTTCAATACAAATGTTAAAGGTAACTATAATACAGAAGCTCTCGACAAAAATGCATGGTTTAATTATCGTCAATACGGATCCTTGGTGCGGGAGCACCCGGGTGTGCCTCTACTGCATATTTACGACCCTGAAGATATAGAAGTCCTGTTTCGGCAGGATGACCGGCACCCAGCCAGAAGAAGCCACGTTGCTATGAACCATTATCGTTTGAGCAAGCCAAGTGTATACAACAGCGGCGGACTTCTTGCCACGTAAGTATAATTTACGTGTGTTTCTTGTTTTTACTTATTACGTACGTGTATTTATTCATTTGTGTTGTTATTTCTTATGAAAAATTAAATTATTTTTCAGGAATGGGACAGTCTGGTGGAAGTTACGAAGTGTATTCCAGAAAAACTTTACTAGCCCACAAAATGTTAAAATTCATGTTGAAACTACAGATGTAGTTGTTAAGAATCTCGTTCAATTCATTAAGCAGCATTATACTGATGGTGACGATTTTATACATTGTTTAAATAGACTGAGCTTAGAAGGTAATTTTATTGTTTTTAAATTCATAAACATTAAGGCATTTAGAAAATTGTGAAGTATTCCTAACTCGATTATTCCTAATTTATATCGTTTTAAATCATGAAGGTTTTGTGATAATACAACATAAAATACTTAATTTTTTTTTAGTCAGGAAACTTCATGTTTTAATATTTTAGAAACTTATGTTAGTATGAATCTGAGAAATGTGTTGTTATTTGTTAATGCAGTTTAATGTAATACGCGATATTGACTACTAAAATATATTTGATGAAGTTTTGAAGAGAACAATATATTTAATTTGATAATTTAGTTATTATAATAGCGATATATCTTTAAAAGATAGAAACTTATAGACTTAATTTTATCTTATGTCAACATTTTGAACAATTTTGAATACTTATTGGACCTTATTTAGGACGGGAACTTGTTATCGCTCAAAAGTATACCCACAGCTTCGTAATTCGGAAATATTTGGTTTTCATATTTTATAATATCTTTTTTATATGTTTTAGTAATTGGATTAGTGGCATTCAACGAAACGTTCCATAGCTTTTCTTTAGCTGAGCAAAATCCGGAATCTCGTACAAATAAAATAATAAAGGCAGCTTTTGGTTCTAACAGTGGTATTATGAAACTTGATTCTGGCTTTTTATGGAGATACATTTCAACGCCTCTATATAGAAAGCTCGCCAAGTCACAGGAGATTTTGGAAAAGTGCGTATTATTAATATTGGTTGTATAATTGTTTATACACAATAGGTTTTTATCTATAAACATGCAGTTTTACAGCAAGGTAAGAATATTGGTGGGTACAAGCTAGCACACGAGGGCGATTTCTATCACTCCGGCATCACTACGAGGGACGGTCACCGGAATGTAGAGTCACCATGTGGTTCACTATGAGTTAAACGGGGACAACGTAACTTTAACGCGCCGCTTAGAGGCTCGGACGCTTAAGTCCGTTGGGTAATGGAGGGGTTCAGGGTGCATCTAGGCGCCAAACGACGTTTGGTATGGACACAAAGAGTGTGAAACGGGTTTTCGCACACTTGTTAAACAAGTGCGGTATCTGGATACTCTTCTAGTAGTGGAAGACCTGTCGGTGGGTAGGCAAGTGTTAGGGGATCGGCAAGGTCAAGGAGTTTCGTGGTGCATGTTTTGCAAAATTTGGATTTGGGTAAATGGAGGCGTATAGTGTTTAAAGATTTATCTTTTATATGTCTGGATAGATGGTAGGTTGATATCATGCTGAAGAAGGTAATTGAAATTACACCAACTGTCCGAGTTCGAACACCTCAGTTGCGACACGCTAGTGCAATATTTATCTCTTGTTGCCTTTATTTTTGACTATTTAACATTAACATTTTACTTAATAATATATTGTACGTATTATTCTTCCAGTGTAGTCCGGGGTATATTATTAAAACGCGTGTGTTTTTATACGCCTGAGAGGGAAGTAAATGATAATTCATTGCTATCATCATTTCTTCAGCAACCGAATATTGACTTGAAGGATGTTACAGGAATGATGGTCGATATCCTGATGGCTTCTATTGATACGGTAATTCTTTTTAGTAATGCTTATACATTATAATTAATTTCAAGAAATGTGAACGGAGATATAACTTTATAGTTTTTATATATATGTACATCAAATGCAGGCGTGCCGTCATAGTAATAGATCTAAATAATACCAAAAATAATACAGGTTAGTTATAACCAGTTGTAATTACTTATTCCATTGGAATGCAACATTCACCCAACAAGTATATTAGCGTTATCATTAGGTTTTTCATTGTCATATTAATTTTTAATTCTAGAGGGGTCAATTGTGTAGTTTCCTAGAAATGCATATGGATATTCTTATTATATATAACACAATTATCAACTAATCTTGATCTCATAAATGTATGTTAAAAAACAATTGCGGTTTATTTTTTTGTATAAAATGATTTCTTATTTATATAAATTGAGCTAATTTAATATAATTCAATTAAAATGAATTTTTAAATCTTTCTTACATGAAATGTAACATTTTTAAATATATGTAGTATACATATAAGTTAGTTGTAGTTAGTTTTGTTTATACGTTCATACAAATTAGGCGACTTTACTAAATTATGACGTCCCACGCTGTGTATTTTAGTATGGACAGTTATTGTGCGATCTGCGACAACGCCGCAAACATTTTGCTGTATTTTTAAGGCCTGCATTACCGAATGAGACTTAAACTTAAATCTCTTCTTGAGTGTAGTTGCAAAGGGATTGCGCTATGTGGCGTCGATAGGGATCTCTTTCTAACTGTGAGCAGAGAATTGAGTTCGAGTCTCGTTCTATAATACGGGCTTTAGTTTCTACCAAGTCTTCTTTAATTGACTACTTGAAATTACTAAATAATGCATCTATAATTTTAAGCAGTCAGAGAAAGTATGAAATTATCTTATTCATGAAAATTATCACATTTTTATATATTAAAATCCATCATTATCAAATCTCAAAAACTCTTCACAATAATATGTATTACAAATATTAATTCCGATTTCTATACAATTAAAAAACAAAGTAAATATTCTTTTTTAAATTAACACACAAAATTTCTTCCTTCGACAATCTTAATTTTTAATCTACACTGCTCTTATATAGAGAAATGATTTGGTTGTTTTTTGCATTGAATAGGGCTCCGAAACGACAAAAAAATTTTTCACTGTTGAAATTCAATATTTTCTCCGGAAAAGTTGGGATTTATACTAAAACTCCAATAATGTAACTCAAGGTGTGAAAAATTTACCAAAAAACTTTCTTATATAGCTTGCGCTACGGAAACTATTGATTATAGAACAAAATAATGTACTACGTCTCATATAATCAGAACATATTAATTATCTATAAAAAATATTGTGACAGCATATGTTTAACTATTATAGTTGTCACAATAAGTGATTTTAATAAATAAAAAAGCTACCACTGTAAAAGCTCTTTTACTTATGCATACTTGGAATTAATCCGTATCAAAATAAATGACTTCATATAATCTTGGGTTATTAAATTTGGACATTCGATTCGAAAGATCACAAGATCACAAGTTTAAAAATTTTACATCCTTATTTTATAAAGTTATTGTAACAGATGACCATTTTGTTTGTTTGCTCATATATTTATAAAAGTACTTATTTGTCGTTTTTATTTCCAGACCTCATTTAGTACAAGCTTTGCATTATATCATTTATCAAGAAACAAATATAGTTTAGATAAATTATTGGACGAAGCACTGAAATTGCTGCCATCAAGAGATGTGACGGTTTCTTCTGAAATTTTGTCAAAAGCAAATTATTTACGATGTTGTGTCAAGGAAAGTTTGAGGTTAAATCCTGTTTCTATTGGTACAGGACGACTGTTACAGAAAGATATAGTGTTGAAGGGCTATTTGATTCCAAAAGGGGTAAGGAGTTTTTCTTGTGATGGTCTATGTAACTTAATCATTTATTACGCTTACAGTTATAATTTAGTTTACAGATAAAATTAATCATCTTTTCGTAAAACACTACCATTATAATTAAAAACAAAATCTCTTTTGCTTTAATTAATAAGTGTAACATATGAACACGATAACCTTATAATAAGTATTATTCTTTTGGGTTCTTTTTCTGTAGCATTATTAATACGCACCTATGTATTTTTTAGACAGTTGTAATTACACAGAATATGGTAGCTTCAAGACTCCCGCAATATGTTCGAGATCCTTTGAAATTCAAGCCTGAACGTTGGTTGAGGGATTCACCAGATTACGAGAATTTACACCCCTTTTTAAGCTTGCCTTTTGGATTTGGTCCTCGTTCATGTATTGCTAGAAGACTGGCGGAGCAAAATATGTGTATTACAATATTGCGGGTATATTTTTTATGTTTTCACATTGATTTATATTGTTGATAAAAGTATCTGTTTTATGGTTAATTTTTCTGTCTATTTTTCAGTTAATTCGTGAATTTGATATAAAATGGGTCGGCGAACAGCTAGATATAAAAACGTATCTAATAAATAAGCCCGATAAAGCTGTAGCTTTGTCGTTCTTACCCAGAAATATATAAATAAATGTATTAAATATATAATTTATAAAAACAGCATTGTTCTATCAAGATACGTTTATTTACTGAGAGTAATCGTTTACTTACAAAAATTTGTAACACATTTTTCAGAAAATTCTGAATTCATAAAAATGACAATAAATATTTTTAATAAATACGTCTCTATTTATTGTGTATCAACATAATGGTACCATGTTGATATACTTTTATACCGTACATACTGATTTGTTCGATTTGCGCTCAAAAAGATTAGAACCTCATTGTAATTACAACAAAGAAAAGCTTGTTTTTCAATACCAATGAAGTTGAGTATCGGTTAAAGGAGAAATCAGGTTATGATGCTTCTCCACTCGTGTCGTATGCATATGATTAAAATGTTCCTTTGTGTGAAACTTTGACATTAGTACGGGATGTGAATCTATAATAACAGGGTGAGGGATGTTTGGCATTGTGGAAACTTGTTCAACATGTAATGGTGCTTTTGCCAATTTGTGTAAATGATGGTGTTGTCGCATCAGAATGGGCTTTGGTATAGAATGCACAATCGGCGCAGGAGAGAATACGTGATGTTTCGATTTTTCGACCTCGACAATAACATGTTTGTGTGATTCTGGAATAATAATAGGTTTAAATTCGCTGACAACGCTCGGTGGACATGGTATCTCTGGTAATATATGAGATTCCTCGACTATAACTGGTAGTTCTGGTACTTTCATTGGTGGGAGTAATGGTGCAGGGGGAATAATTATAGGTTTTACTGGTTCTTCAACTGTTATAGCTTCTGGTTCACATGGTAAATCATGTTCTACGTGAGCTTCTTCAATCAAGATAGGCAAATGTGGTATTTCCATTGGGGGGAGTACTGGAGCAGGCGGTACAACAATAGGTATTATTGGTTCTTTCACTTCTACAAGTATTGGCTCAGGAATAATAGGCTTAATTTCTTCGACGATTAATCCCGGTGGATCGCATGGGGTATCGTTATCTATATGAGTTTCCTCTACTATTACTGGCAGCGAAGGCATCTCCATTGGTGGAAGCACTGGAGCTGGAGGTATAACAACAGGTTTCTTCGGTTCTTCCAATTCTATTACGTGATGTGGTGTACTTGGTATTACTATGTGTTCCACTATCGGTGGCTTTTCAACAATTTCGTGTTCAATAACATGTAGAGGTTCATCAAGTAAGAGATGTTGATGTGCAGGTGTTTCACAGTCCTTATTTATAATCGTACCAATAATACGTTGAACTTGTGATGGCAAATTTGCTGATGATATACCGAACTGTGGCTTATAGAATACATTTGTACCTTTTTGAATGAAATTTGATATGAACGCGTGTTGTTCTGAAGGAGGTAAATGTTCCACATCACTGAAACCATGCCTGTGTTTACTTATTATAATGTCGGTCGGTTGAGGTGAAATTATAGGCCCTGCCATTACTGATGTCCCGAAGAGAAACACTAGAATTGTTTTAAACATCTGAAAAAAAATGTTGAGTAAGCATTAATATCGATATAATAAAATAAAGTCGTGTTAACTCATATAATTAAATCATGTAATTATAACTCAAAAACAATTGAATTGATTTTAGTGACTTATTTGTTGAATTTGTCTCTGTCAATAATAGAAGAATATTTTTTTTTTACAAAACGTTCAATACAAAAAGCGGGGAAACGAAATTATGACGAAAACTATTTATTTGTGTAACATTAGTTTTGGATTTCCACCATCTTTTGCAGTTGGAGGCTCATGTTTATGCATATATTTTGTTAGGTGGTACAAAGTTAACCAGGTTAACAATTTCTAAAATTAAAAAGCTCGAATATTGTTTGATAAGCTATAACTATTTCGTTAGTATATGTTTCACAAAAATCTCGTATTATTTTATAAGAAACCATTTTTTACACCATTTTTTTTCTCCAGGTGTAATGCTTTTCCCCTATATACCTGATAATGGTTAGTCATCAGGCGTGTGCGGGACTCTCCCTGTACATACCCACTTAAACACTTTCCCCAACTTCTCCGGATCGGCTTAGGACGACCCGACTAGACGGGTCTAAGCCCTATGTGGGATTATTGTGGATAATAATCTCGGGACAGGGGTAGCTGTATTACCTAGATATGTTCATGGTGTTTGCGTTTGTCAAGAAATATTTTTAATCAACCAAGTAGTTGTAATATGACACAAACTAGCCACAATAATATACTGAACATTAGAAATGTTATTTTGTTTAGCAGTGAATATAAGACTGAACAGTTAATAGTTTTACTTACCATTTTATCAGCTTAATAGACTCGGACTGAATGATGCAAAGATAAAAAAATATAGTCTATTTATACTAATACGTTTTCAATATTTGAACGTCTTGTTTATGTTGATTTAATAAGCAAGTTTAATTAATAATTTAATTCCAGTCGTCAAACATATTTTAACAACACTTATTATTTACAGTTAATAAATTTTCTAAGTAGCAAATTACTATTTGATTATCATTAAATGATTTACGAATTAACAGTAAGTGTACTATAACTGTATTGTTTTACCGGATTGAAATATAACGAAGTGCTGATTGCGCAATTTCATCAGTACTGGCATTTGTAATAACTATTTATAGTGATATAATCGCTGGACATGTATCATTCGAACTTAACTTTAAATTCTTCGAACATCGCTACGATGCATAAGGTAAGTAATTAATATCATTTATTTACGAGTAAACGTCATATTTTAAAAGTAAATACATGTCTCAGAACTTTAACATCAAATATTTCTGTTTTAATGCAGATTGTAACATTGTTCGTCTTCTTGGCCGTAACCTATACGTTGGCAGCGCCAGCATCTCCAGCAGCGGTAGCGCGTCGCCGATTACTTCCAGCTCTCCATCATGATGAAGTACGTGATGACTTTGGTCAGTATGCCCTAAGATACATTACAGCTGAAGGGATATTTATATCAGAACGAGGACGACTTATTCCTACCCCGGATGGACGTGATCATGTTATGGCCGTTGAAGGAGAAATGTCTTATTTTGGAGAAGATGGCAAGAAATACTCCAAAAAGTATACTGCTGGCTTAGATGGATATAATGTTGAGGGAGATTACTTGCCTCTGGCAGTATAATCATTGCAGATGTCTCTAGTTTAACTTTATTTTAATTAAATTAATTTATTTGTTAATAATTGTTGATTAATTTCATGTACTCTATATAATTTTTAATTTCTCATGGTTTATAATTACGACAGCATCATGCACTAACTCGACCATTCAACCAAATTTATAACTTTTTATCGCACTCAAAGTAAAAGTGTAGCTGGCATCATCTTGTCTTGAGTTTTCTCTTTAATATCACAATTTTAGTATCATTAAGTGAAATCTCATCACTTAATATTCACGTAGGTACATATATCTGATTTTTTCAAATTATTTGTAAGGTTTCAACTTGAATATGCATCTAACGTTTGGAATCCATAGTAGACAGTATAGTATATCACACTGTTAACAAAGTGTAAATAGATAACTTTCTAGATCGTAAACATTAAAATGGCTGAAAGACTACAATACTGAACTAACACAGTATTTGGTAATGATGTAAATTGGATTAAGATACTATTTTTAATTCAGGTGAAGCTGGTTTTTCAATAACAGATACGTTTTAGACATATACTTATTTACAAAAATGTTGCCAATGCGTGTTGGGTTCGAGTACCAAGGGTTCCGACATAAGTTTATATTACAGTGTAAAAAGTATTGTAATTAGTGACGTACTACAAATTTACGGTATTCTGGTTCTTTCATAAGGTTTCCGTTCTTAGTACGGAACTTTAAGTTCCGAATGTCAGCTCGAACTTGTCCCACATACTCTTCACCATCACCCCACTTGCGTAGCCTAGTATTTAAGTTTCATGCTGACACGTGGGACGAACTTCTTGCCGTCGCTCAATCAGGATTCAATACAGTATGTCACTGGTTGGCTTCAAACTCATTAACACTAAATGCCGATAAAACTAAATATATTGTATACACAATCCAAAACCGAACCATACCTAAGATATCCCTTGTTGCACACAGATGCTCTTTTCCTCCACTGGTCGGCTGTGTGTGTTCACCTATCAGTGAAACTAGAGATATAAAGTATCTAGGGGTGCTGTTGGATAAACATTTAAGCTTCGACCAACATATTCATCTTGTCTCAACAAGAATCAGAAAACTAACCTATATATTTAAACAGTTGCGTCATATTGCGGACAGATCATTGTTAATAAATATTTATCTTGCACTTGTACATTCAATTATATCATACTGTATCACATCATGGGGCGGTACAACTAAATCAAGACTTCTTGAGATAGAACGAGCACAAAGAATGATACTTAAAGTAATGTTTCTCAAACCATGGTTATATCCTACCCATAAACTGTACACTGATAGTAAATTGTTAACTGTTAGACAGACGTACATACTCTTGGCTATTCTTCGCCAGCATAGGTTAATACCTTATGATAAATATGTAGAATCATCTTCAGCCAGGAGATACTATACTGTCTGTAAAAGCATCAGAACAAGAACAGCATTTGCACAACGATTTTTAAATTTTCGGGGAGGAAGATTGTATAATGCTGCAAACAAAACGCTTAACATTGTTAATACGTGTAGAAAAGAAATGAAATATAAGGTTGTTACCTGGTTGAGCAATCTTAATTATGATGAAACAGAAAAGTTATTGTATATAGTCAAATAAAGATAAAGACCGTATTGAGTATAGGACTAGTTTATGTGTATATGCGTATATATATGTTGATGTCTTGTGTACATTTATAAATTATTATAAAACTAGCGACCCGCCCCGGCTTCGCACGGGTGCAGTGAAAAAATGGTTATGGTGGGTTATCCCTAAGAGATAGACATATACCATCGCGGACTTTTTTGTGGATTTTTGTAAGTTGTACAATACTGTAGTACATTATTTTGGTCTATCTCGTAGGGTTCAGTCAGCGTTTGCAATATAAGCGCAAAAAAACGTGCTTATTTACGACATCACATTAGAAACCTTTAAATTTATCAGTGTTTCTCTACTATATTATGCATTTATTATACATACAAACCTTTCTTAAGAATCACTCTATCTATTAAAAAAAACCGCGTCAAAATCCGTTGCGTAGTTTTAAAGATCTAAGCATACATACGGACATACAGCGAAAGCGACTTTGTTTTATACTATGTATTGATTGATTGATAAAAGTATATTTTATGTATTATATTGTGTATATATATGTATGTATGTATGTATATATGTATGTATGTATCTCTGTATTCATAAGTATGTAGGTGCGCACAACCCAGGCTGACAATTATTGTTATAGGTTAATCATTGTTGGTTAAGTTCTTCAGATCATCTCACAACAGTTCTATTTTTATTTAGCATTTATATTTAGCACTAGTGTAACTAGCATAGATTGTAACCTAAGCGAGGGGACCTGGAGACCTAAGTCACAGGCGAAAGCCTAGTTTAGGATCCAGTCTCTCATAATATTATATCTATTAAGAGTTGCAATGTCCGAAGATTATAAAATGTTATGTTGTGAGAGAGAAAAAAAATAAACTATTTAAGGGTATAATGAGTTGAAGAAGTATGTATTTTACTGTAAGTTTACTAGAACATGTATCCCCGTACATGTATGCATGCACAAGTTAATACTCATCCCTAAACCTGGAAATTTTAACACCCCGAGCGATCACTAGCCAATCAGGCTATTGAACGCTATGGGTAGAGTGTACAATAGGCTTACTTTTACACTCTTAAGAGTATTCTTAGGGAGGGAACGATACATATGCGCTTGAAGCGTGGCAGGAAATAGCAAAAATAGATTACAATTGGGTAGGGAATTTGTGTTATAAGGTGAAGAGTTGCCAAGTACGGTGCAAGTATATCGAGACATAGATTGGTCATGATATCTTGAAGTCTAGCTTCGTTTATAAAAGTGTAATGACCAGACGATATGTTTGTCGCTATATTACCTACGATGACAATATTACGAACCAAAGGCAATCATTTCACACAATTTCTAAATGACATATCTTGAGATATTGCATAATATTAGACTTTTCAACTAGAGTTGCGCAAAATACTTCACTGAAGTGTAAAGAATGATATACTTCAACTGAATTATATGAAGTATATCACTCATTTAGTTCACTTAGTCCTTTTAGTTCACATGGCTCAGTACTACAGTAGTCCATTTGAGTTACCTAATTGCTTAGTTCATTCACGTCACTTCATTCGTATAGTCCAATTAGTCCATCTGTATAGTAGTTCTTTTAAGTAGATATGAGACGTTACGTCAATTTGACTACATAACTAAACACATGTATGATACATAATGCAGGAGTAATTAAAAGTTACTAAAAACTATTGAAATGATTACACAATTTTTCAGATATTACATACGAATTTAGATTAGTATACGCCACACTCGTATATATTATGCACATGCAGACTAGAAGTTAAGCAAAGAATATGAACTTATTCATAAATAAATTATTCCTTCAACTAATTATTCAAGTAAAATTAAACATAATGTTTGCGCCATAAGACATGAAATTGTGTGCGGGCAGACTCCGACCGGCCGGTGATTCTAGTTCCTGTATTCTACAAACAAATCACAGCCGGACTGTTACTTTTAACCAATAGAATCACATAGATTGTTAGATGACGTGATATTCTAGCGTTTGGATTGGATAAGCGGCATGGTTCGGTTCATTTTGTTAGTGGAATTGACCCACAGGATGCCAAGCCAATCAACTGTCTCGCTCTCGCACGCTATGTTTGTAATCTATCCGTTCGCTTTAATCTCCTTCAGTGAAAGAAGTGTTTTGGGAACTAAATGAAGTACTGAGCTAGTTGGGACCAGAATGAATGAGTGAAGGAGATATAATTGCGAAGTGGACTAGTTCAATTGAAGCATTTATTCACGAACGACTCAACTCTATTTTCAACACATCCTTTATGACCCATTCAATAAAATCAGGCAAGAATTTTGGTAGTTGCGCCATGGGTGCCATCACACACCGTTTAACCCAACTTATAACTAATATCTATTAGTTATAACGTATAACTTTCGGTTCCCTATGAAGGTTGTACATAGATCTGGCTGGAATTACTTTAGTCTCTTCAAATGCATATGATCCGCTTTATGGGGCAGTACTATATTGTTGGATCTTCTAACGCAGAGTTTAGTCGGAAGGTGTGACCCTGAGTCCTACATAATTAATAACAAGTGACCATATGCGAATGGTATTTACAAGACTTCTCTGTCTTCGCAAATCTACTCAAATATTCACAAATTATTTCGAAGAATTATTGTTTTAAAGAAATAAGGTTATAATAGTGATTTTATGCCAGGAGATCGACGTGGGATGCCGAAGGGATAGACGGATGGATCTTGGGTCAATTTTATACCATAAGATAAAACTGGATGAATATGGGAACTTGTATGATGTAAATAAAAGTAGTTTTGTCAATAATTTAATAATATTTATTTCTTATCTATCTATAATTATGTAATAAGAACTAACACTCGAAAGTAAGGAATAGGGTGCAAGTTAATATGGATTTATATATGGTAATGGTAATGTTGGAACAGAGTAAACTTTGAAACTGTTTTCTAGTCTTGGTAAGACACGTTCTACAACTATATCATCAACACAATCCTTATCTTTGTGTACGTCTGAAGTAGAATGTACAATTATGGGATTGAAATCTTGAACTTGTTCTATGTAAACGGGTACTTTTGGCGACTTGTAGATGTGGTGTGTTTCATCTACTATCACTGGCATTTCAACAGAATGTACTAAAGAAGTGGGAGGTAAAACTATCGGATATTTTTTATCAACAAAAATGTGTTGCTCCTGGTTAGATATTATAACAGGATTGGTTTCATGTACTACTTCGTGAACAAGTGTAGGTGGGCACGGTATCTCAGAAACAACTAGGGGTTCTTCTACTGCTACAGGTAGTTTTGGGAATTCCACCGGAGGCAGTAATGGGGCTGGTGGAATCATAACAGGTATTTTTGGTTCCTCAACTTCCAAAACAACGGGTTCTGAAACTTCAACAACTGGCACTACCGGTTTGATTTGTTCAATAACTGTAGGAGACTCACATGGTTTATCGTGGTCCTCAATCAGTACAGGTAATTCTGGCATTTCCATTGGGGGAAGAATAGGAGCAGGAGGAATGATGACTGGTTCACGTACTTCTTCTACTTCTAGGACAGCTTCTTCTAATGGTTTAGTAATAATAACTGGCTCTATTTCTTCAATCACTAATGCTGCCGGTTCACACGGTACATCCGGCGATTCGTCAATAATTGCAGGTAGTTCAGGCATTTCAAACGGAGGTAATACTGGAGCTGGAGGAACTATAATTGGTTCTTTTGGTTCCTCATACTCTAAGATAACCTGTGATGGTGGTTCTGTGATAACAACTGGCTTTATTTCTTCAATTACCAATGCCGGAGTGTTGCAAGGTACGTCCTGTTGAAAATGTGTTTCATCAATAATTACAGGCAGTTCTGGTATTTCAAACGGAGGCAACACTGGAGCTGGAGGTACTATAATAGACGTTTTTGGCTCTTCAAATTCTGCAATAACGTGCTGTGGTGATTCTGCAATAGCTATTGGTTTAATTATATTGCTGATCGTCGGAACCGGATGAGGCACATTTTCAATTTGCATTATATGTTCAAGTTTATATGGCTCTGCAACTATTTCTTCCTCTACAATATGCAGAGGCTTATCAATTACTATATGATGATGCTCACAATCATCTTTTGCAATAGTACCAACTACATTTTGCATTTGTGGTGGCAAATGTCCAGAGGACATCATAAACTGTGGCTTAAAGAATACATTAGTACCTTTCTGAACAAAATTCGATATGAATGGATGTGGCCCAGAGGGCGGTAAATATTCAACTTCATTCAAGGCATGTTTATGTTTGCTAATGATTACCTCTGTTGGGTGAGAAGGAATTAAAGGACCAGCTGAAACAGTAGTTTCGAAAAGGAACAGCAACGTCACTGCAACAATCTGGAACAGTAAATTACACATTAACGAATTTAATTCGTACTTAACGAGATATTACATAGATAGATAAAACATTGCTTAATATATGTATAATCAATACATAGTATAAAACAAAGTCGCTTTCGCTGTATGTCCGTATGTATGCTTAGATCTTTAAAACTACGCAACGGATTTTGACGCGGTTTTTTTTAACAGATAGAGTGATTCTTAAGGAAAGTTTGTATGTATAATAAATGCATAATATAGTAGAGAAACACTGATAAATTTAAAGGTTTCTAATGTGATGTCGTAAATAAGCACGTTTTTTTGCGCTTATATTGCAAACGCTGGCTGAACCCTACGAGATAGACCAAAATAATGTACTACAGTATTGTACAACTTACAAAAATCCACAAAAAAGTCCGCGATGGTATATGTCTATCTCCTAGGGATAACCCACCATAACCATTTTTTCACTGCACCCGTGAGAAGCCGGGGCGGGTCGCTAGTATCTCATAAAGTACGAATATAGCAGAAATATAATACATACATACATACATATATGTCATGCCTTGTTCCCAATGGGGTAGGCAGAGACCACCTCTCTCCACTTGCTACGATCCTGGCACACTTCTCATGCTTCTTGAAATCTAATACGTAAGGCGATTTATACATAACAATTAAATAACCGCCACACATAATTGTGTTATAAAATGTTGCATGACATTAAATTTAAGCATTCTAGCTAATGCTAGTATCAATTCGAAAAGTATTAAGAATATTAAAAAAATACAGGATTCATAATTGGGAGGACATAAAGTTTGTGTTTACAATACCTAAAAGTAGTTTTTTCAGATTCATTAACCAATTGAATTTAGTAATTTAAATCATGATTTAGGGCAAAAGGCCCTAAATTTAAGTAATTTAGAACTTTTTTAAATCTAAAATTGCCGAAATTTGGAAAAACACTAGATAAAATTACTGGCTAGGTACTGGCCAAGACAAAACTAATAATTTTGCTAATAACATATGTACTTACATAATTTTTCATAGTATGAATGAAAATATTATACCTGGTTGCATTTTGATCGTTTTAGATCCAAGAAAAATACATTAACAATCGATTAAAATTAATAATTTGTTAAAATCTCATAAATCCGATACCGTCTAAATGAAACAAATTCGGTCGCCCTCACGATTTGCCTATATGGTTTTAGAACCTGGGCCAGGCTGAGTTTAAAATTAAAAAAAAGAAATAAATTATGACAAATATTAAGAATAAATTGTCAACAGAGAGGTAAATACCTAACATTCAAAGAGGCTTACACCATATTATACACAATATTTGAGGATTCTTTTCATATAACCCTACAAAAAGAATTATACATTACAAGTTCCATAGTATAATATTTAAATATTTGTTCTTGTTATTTTATATACTCGTACATACTGAACATAAAACATTTAGCATTACCTTACATTGAACATTTTATGTACTGTGTATAACTATTCGGATTAATATGTGACAAGATAAAATGCAAATTTTTAAATTATACAGTTATAATTTTGGCAATATAGTCACTATATATATAGCCCTATATCGAAAATTCTTAACGTCATCTATAGATAACAATGAAACACATTTCTAAAAGAAACAAAACCGTTTTTACGGTTTATTTTATGTATATTAATCTGAAAAATATTTTCTCTACCGTATAATTAAACTAGATAAAATCAGAAAAATAATACCTAAACTGATATAGCTTAAATTACTAGAATCTTCAGAATCAAATTACTCTTTTAAACATGTATAATTAAAGTAAAGGAAATTTAAAAGGACATTATAAACCACTGTTACTCAAGGGTCCAATTAATACCTGTATACACGTTCACATAACAGATCTATTTTTAAAATTGGTACAAAATGAATTTCAAAATGGTTATTGTTTTCATAATGATTGGTTATTTGACAGAGATGTTTAAGCTTTATGATGGACTGTACCAATTGATTCCATAACCACAATGGTATTTTTTACGGATTTTTGCCTTGTTTCTCGTGTCTAGTGCTTGGTAATTCTGAAATCGGATTTGCTTCTGTTTAAATCTTAATCTGTTTAAATTAAGGGATATTTCATACTAATAAATTTTTTTTCATTATTTAAAGTAATTTTCCCCTAGATGGCGTTTACATTCGGTATAATTCGATACTTTTTACAGTAAAGTAAATAAAATATATTAATTAATAATAACTAAAATGGGCCCTAATTGTGCATCTACCTTTAAAGGATTTCACTAACATATTATCGATACCTTTACAGCATTTAATTACATATGGAAAATATTTAATTAAGAAATAACAAGAGTACTTACCATCTTGTAAATTTGAAAGCCTAAATTAGAATGATAGTGAGCATAGGGTAGCTAGTTAATATATCTACGAATTTAAAAAATATTTTAAACTGGTCTACTACTCATTAATTAATTATATGATTTAATAAATTATTTTCCAGTACGTCTATATAAAAGAAATGTAGTGGTACTAGTATCAGTTTATGTGAGATCATTATCAATCAATTATCTCTTAATGCAAAATTTAATATTATTGACAAGCACGTTATATGGGAGTCTAATTCTTTCCTCAAAATTATCATATTTAAAGCCATACAAACAAAATTATGATCATTATTGTTAGTATCAAGTTGCAAGTAACAGAAAAAATGAACAAGGTATATTTTGTATGAACTTCGAAATTAGTTTAATTAATTTGTTAATTTGGAATATTTCTCTTAGTTCTGTATCATTAATAGTCAGCGCAATTATGTAATTATTATTGTATTGCATAATTTCTTATAGGTATTTTGATTTCTATTCAGTTTGTTTTTCTACGTCTACGTCTATATGTCTACGTCTACGTCTATATGTCCAAATTGTGAATTAGTTATATTATGTATTTATTATAATAATTATATTAAGTTTTTTAAATTTTCTATAGTTACTTTGTACATACTTTATTATTTTCTATTACTGTGTTCGTTGAGTTAGCATTCAATGATCAGTTTCTTGTAACTTTTGTTTCTTAATTTTCTATTATAATATGTAAGTATTGTCAGCAACACAACGAGTTCTATATTTGCACTATGTAAACAACCGCTATTACGAGCATTATAAAAGTTGCTTTAAGGTTAAAATATGAAGTCTGAGGCGCTGCTTATTTTTTATTGCAGCTTGTGGTGTTCTTTGTTGTTGTGGCATTGGCTTATTCAATGGCAGCGCCAGTATCTGATGAAGCAATAGCCCGTCGCCGAAATCTACCAGCTCTGCATCAAGAAGAGCACCGTGATGACTTTGGCCAGTATGCACTTCGATACATCACGGCCGAAGGAATTTTCTTCTCGGAAAGAGGACGTCTTATTCCCACTCCTGACGGGAAAGATCATGTAATGGCCGTTGAAGGGGAATTTTCTTATATCGGTAAAGATGGCAAGAAGTATCACAAAAAATATACGGGGGATTTCGAAGGTTTTCAAATAAGTGAAGAAATCTGATTATCTGGTTGTTGCGTTGGTTTGTTTGAAGTTTAAGTTTTATATTTATTTGTAAATAACATTGAAGGTGTTGTGTAGAAAGAAATGTGTTTTTTTTCATTATTATTTATTACAAAAGTAGATGTACAGTAAAGATGAAGAATCTTTAAGATATAAACTTGTGTGCACCTTTTCATCGACACAAACAATAAAACTAAGTCAATAAATCCTCATAGTGTTTGACATAGATTGAAAATAATATCTACAAATTTAAAAATAAACGGGGCAGGGGTACATTACAAAAATAAATAGAAGCAATTTGACTATAGTATTTTAGACTGAAACATATGCTGTCATAGTTTGTGTTTTGGAGAAACTAAGTAAAGGTCTAAATATCTAGATTCTGAGTGAAGATTAAGCCGTACCTAAAGTGCTACTGAGCTGTAACGTGGAATTCAAACTGTGAAGTAACATTAAGCAAACGGGGAAAACTCAATACATTCTACCTAATTTGGATATCAGGTCATTAAGGTCACTGGATCGAAAAATCTGATTTTT
This sequence comes from Scirpophaga incertulas, assembly GCA_036419045.1. Taxonomy (NCBI): domain Eukaryota; kingdom Metazoa; phylum Arthropoda; class Insecta; order Lepidoptera; family Crambidae; genus Scirpophaga; species Scirpophaga incertulas. The sequence continues at coordinate 14,809,273 of CM071639.1, read as the reverse complement.
TGGATAGGTTACGATCGGTTACCCCTGTGCTGAGAATGGAATCATTTGTTGGAATAATATATAAAAAAAATTGTTGGAATAATATATAAAATATATAAGCCAAGTTCTAAGAGCTGGAAAATTTGTTGAAATTGACTTCTAGTTTCACCAGACGTAGGAACCACTAAACGATAGGAGTATTAAGCGGCCATTTTGGCACTAGGGTTATGTTGCACAGGGTAGGCTATGCCAAATTTAAATTATTCTGTGAAGGAAGAAGCACAGACTACTAAAATTACCAAAAAAATGTCAACTCTGTGAAATAAAATAAACATTTTAGATTATCCTAATAAGTTACAATAATGCGGCGAGTTTCAGCTGGAGTTCTTAACAATTGAGGGACTCTTACGTAACCTCAAAATGACGACAACTATTAATTTTTCAGACGTAAAAATAAAATGTGTGATATAACATTAAAAAAATTACCAACACAGACATTGTTGTAATAAACTTTAAAATGTAACCAAATGTGGTCGTAATTTTTACTATTACACATATAATATTGTCTTATTTTCATCCAAAATTAAGTTTGTCCGGAACTTAGCGAAAACACTTGTTCTTTTCCTAGTTAGTAATTGTAAAAATCTTTCAGAACGTGACAGCGCATAAAACTTCTGTAACGCCATTTTAGATGTTTAACATCAATTAGTCACCGTATAGTTATCGATTTGAATTCCATTAATTTATTATTCATTTTATTAAAATTAATTTATCACGACGTGTTAAGAGGATAAACAAGCGGAATCTTAAGAACCATATCTATCTTATTCATTAGTGATATGTCATTTTAATATAGTTTAAAGTATTTTTTAATTATTAAGATTGATATGGTTCGCTATATATAGGTTTCTTTTATGTCCAGTATGTGTTATTCATATTACGATCAAACAGCTAGCAAGGTAAGTTTATTATTTATTTTATAACTTATAACGTAAGATTTTTAACAACAAAAATGCGGATGATGACAATTTTTTTGAAATTATACTTTACCGGAGAGTGAGTCTATACCAGCGCCGTCTACTTAAGTACCTACCACCTTTTTACTTCTTTCTATCAAAAAACAGACTGCTGTTTCGCATTGCTGTGTTTTGGTGTGAAAGGGCAGTGAAATTGTTGTATATTATAACTTTACATCTTATGTCACAATTTGGTACACTATGTTTTAGGGAAACTTGCAGATTTGCTGCGAATTTCACATGAATGTATGTATTATTAGCGACTATGACCTTTTAATGTACAGTTTGCTTCTTTGTCAATATAGAGTCTAACGACAAGCTTGAATATTTTTTATCCACATAAATCCATTACAAAATTATATTGATGATATAATTATCAAAAATAATTGTTTCTTATGCCTATGATTAAGCAAAATATTTTTTTAAATCATAGATGTTGCTGCTCGGCGTGATTTGTCTGACGGTCAGTGCATTAGCCAATCCCTCAATATACGTGGTTAGATCAGATTTCGAACCGATTAATTACTACGAAAAGTTTTCTTTTATAAAAGAGGCACCTAAATTAGATTCCATGCCGATGTCTGAAGAAGTTATCGTTAAAGATGGTGTCAAAACTCAAGAGGGTAAATTTATGTCAGAGGAAATCAGTAAGCCATTGTTGGTGGAAATAAAAACTCGATCTTCACTAGCTGATTTTTTTGGCTATGTACCGGTACCCAATTTTAATTTTCCAGTGTTAAACTGGCCCATGGTTATTCCTTGGCCCAACTTTTCGCCTAAACCCAATAAGCCAGTAGTCGTAGAACCACCACCAGCTCCAGCAGAACCGACAGGCGTGGAACCTGAACCAGCACCGATAATCGTGGTACCTGAACCAGAGAGTCCAACAGTCGTGATATCTGAGCCAGTACAGAGCGTCGTAGAACCAGAATCATAGTCAAGTCAATATTTGACATACAATAAAAATTTGAAACAAAAAGTATATAAATACAGATAAAAATGCTAAAACAATGTTGTTTTTATTTACTTGTAACTTTGTATGGAGGATATTATATGACGTATGTGCTGACTAAGCTACGTCTTTTCTATAAAATTTATGTGTATAAATCAGTTTTCAATCCTACCATCAGTAGGATTGAAAGAATGATAAAGTTTGTAGGTAAAAATATGCCATATAGTTTATTATACGGTATAAAATCATTATGCGGTAACTAAGTGGATCAACAGTTACTGGTAATGTATTTTTTAGTTTAATTGCCAAGTTTCTCCGAGTGTAGATTTGTGGAGCTAGAGTACCTTAACACTTAATAATTGAGAAAATTTGTTTTTTTAAGATATTGTATTCAGAGTTGTTTATGTGTAGACTGCGATTGGAGTATTACAAAGATAATTACACAAATGAGGGCGGCTTCCTTAAAATTTATTGTTATTTATGTATGTATAATTTGGGTGATGTGTTTATAAACTTTATACCAGGTTGTATATTAATTTAAAACTATATGCGCTATATAATACGTCGTTTCGTTTAGTTCTGTGGACTCAAAGCGATGAGTCAGTTGTTGTATGATCCAGCCCCTTACCTATTAACAGATTTGGCCTGATACTGAGACGTCATCACGAAAGTTGGGATATGAGAACACCCTAATAACTAATATTATGTTTCCAGACAACACGTAACGAACCTTTTAGTTAGGAGACATTGCTACAACAATTATTTTATACCTATTCAGAAACACCAGTGGTCAAGCTAAATGAAATGCATCTTGTATACCTATTCTATTTTGTTATCGGATCCAGCACCATTACACTGAAAAGTAAAGAATTTCTGTGTCGAAAAAGCTGTTCTTAAATTTCATTACCTAGAGCTTGTTAATTAATGAGAGTTCATATTGAATTTGTATTTATTGTAATTAGACATGTCTTGTAAGGAATACTTTTACACATTATCGACATTAATTATCTATTTTCACATAAGTTATTGTACTGTCCTTAAGCACTTAAATTAGAATATATGTCACCTCTTCTATTTACACCTGAATTTCGTACTAAGAGTTGTTACAAAAACTATATAAGCGCGGTCAAGTAGTTTAATACTTCATTGTCCGAGACTTCAACCAAGTAATAGTACGTATACGAATTGAGATGAGGTTACGAGACTACTTTCTTACTATTGTGGAACAAATAATTCAAAATTGGTCATCAATAGGCATTTGTTTATTTTGTATCTTATTTTCATTTACCGAAACCGTCTTTCCATGGTGATAAAGTAGGCACAGAAGGTGGAGGCCGACGGTTCATTACTGGCATAGGTATTGGTGCGGCTGAAGTGGTAGTGATGTCTTCCCAACTAAATCTATGATTTCCTCTCACAGGTTGCCTATTTTCACTATGCTGTTGATGTGGCGCTATATTTTGAGGCACGTATCGTGAGGCTAAAGGATGAGGCGTTGACAGAAAATCATTTTTTTGTTTGTAGTTGTATTCGTTGACGTTGTACGGTATTGGTTGTTGATATCCTTGTTGCCGAATACTTTGATCAGATAAATCCATCCATGTAAGCATATCTGGTGGCGGAGGGAGCGAGGCTGGTAAGTGCGTTGCCATTGGTCCTTCCACAACGGGCTCGCGGTATTTTGATGTTGTTGGATTTATCTGAGGAACATATTGTTCCATTTGTTGAAAATTAGGTACAAAAGATGCTTGCCTCAAAGATGCAGGAGCAGGTGTTGTCGTCATTGGCTTAGGACGACCCATATACTGTCGTAAATTTTCATTTCTCATTTCCACAATCGGTGGCTGGTCAAGACGTCTGTGTTCAAAGTTGAAAATAAGATTTTCTGGTGGTGCTTGTATCTGTGCTTGGTGGTTATATGACTGCGCCAAGGAAGTTGCAAACAGTAAACATATCGCTAAATGATACATTTTCTATAAACATATAAATGCGTAATAATTAAAAATTCCTTGGTTTGTAATAAGAATTCACTAACAAAATAACGAATGACACCTTGTCGAGTCTCAAATATAACTAGATAGTTTTGTGCATTAGCTTGTTTAAATACTACTTCATGAAAAAATCTAGAAATACAAGGTAATTAAAGTTCATAATCACAAAATAAACGATGTTTGATAGTTTGCAATGTCATTAATAAAACACAATTTTAGAAACAATTTTATTGATGTAAGATATTTTGCTGTTTAATTTGGAAATAATTAACTTTAGTATTGTGCAATCTTAAAAACTACAAGCAAATATGATTTGTGAAATAAGTTATTCACATTTTTTAATTAATTTAATTAGTTTATATTTTTTATTACCCTTATCAGTCACTGCAACAAGTTGACATTAAAGGAAAATCCAAAATAATGACAAGTTATTCGCAGTAACAGATCATCTTGACGCACACCTTGTACTCGTATATAAAAGTTACGAAGAAATTTATTTTACAAATTAAATAAAACGTAATAACTCCTACTTTAAACCATAAAATTACATTAATGACAATTTTGTAGCACTCATAAGTGGAACTTTAGGAGAATGAAAATTATTATAAATCAAAATTTTTTGCGACTGTTACATAAAATTTTCTGTCCCGTTTGAATTGGATAATAAGTAAATTGCATAATATTTGTAAAGCTAGAGTTACTGTATGATTAAAGTTTTCAGACATTCTATATAATGGACGCGTTTAACATAGTCTTATCATTAAAATAATATACAAATTATCTTAAATTAAGAAAATATACAAAACACATAGTGTCCCAAAATTTGTAAAGTTAACAAAATTATCACTCACGCATCACCGTTCGGGAGATCATTTGTGATATTCTTAATAATAAGTTCAATGGCCGTGGATTTTATGAAACCAGTTTACAAATATTGCTAATTATTCTATAATGAACTAACGGTATTTACGTACCTATTTATTTTGATTAATTATCTACGAATTTAGATGCTCAGCAAGATTAGATCGTTTAGGTTTTACAAATGATAGCAAATAACTTTTAAAGCCCTACATAAAAATTTTACCTTCGAATCTATATTTAATTGATAAATATATTTCTCAAAAGCATGTAACAGTAAAATTATATAAAAAAACTTTATCCAGACTCAGATATAACTTCCAAAAATATGTCAGTGATTATAGTGATATATTTCATGTCTGATTTTTACAAAGTTTTTATACAAAGGAAACTCTATCATGAAAATGTATTGGCAATTCAAAATCGTTAGAAAATTACAAAATTTAAAACAAATTTTTAGTTCCATATATTTTTAGTTGCATATATTCAAAGATCCTACTTTTCTAGTTAATTGCTTATATCACTGCATCAAGTTACTTATTAGTTTATCTACTGCTCGTACACGAATTCAATTACAATTTAATCGTAGAGCATTTATTAATGTTTAAATGGTTTAGTTATTATAAATTTAATGATTAATAAATGTCAGTTATAGTTATAGATTGTAAGTTACGATTAGATAATTGATTCTAAATTTTATTTACGACGTAAACGTAACGCTATTATTCTGCACAATGGCACTGAAGTTTATGAAATAACAAGTTTAAGTAATACTTACTTCCTACACAACTATTAAATATAAAGTTCATACTGTCCAATACAAGACTATTACTTATTCACTTTTTACTCACTTAGGGTCAAAATGGCTAAGAAGTTCGCTTCGTTCGATTAGAAGTCGTTTCGTCTCCTTTATGTTAAACTAGTTTAAATACTGATCAATAAATAGGTAACTTTAGTTACATGGTTTTAATTCAGACTTGTTAATTTACAGGCCGTGGATCGTACGGTGTAGCATCGTGACCTACGTATCTATTATTTTTGCGAATTTGAAAACCTCCTCCAGGTGCTGTATTATAATATATTACTCTTCGTATGCCAAATGGGTCAATATATCCAAAGCTGCCAGTTCTTTCGCTTTGAGACCCAGTTTCTTCTTCGTGGTATTGTTTCGGTAGGTAATAACGAAAGCCGTTTCGCCTGAATGCTACACCATCATATCCTGGAAATTGCGGGGTATAACCGTCACCGATGCGGGGAGAAGGTCTCTGTCGTTGAAGCCAGGCATCGGCATGCCTATACGAGTTGGGATTGTAAACATCATATCGTGTACTATCGCTGCCATAGTATGCATCGTCTACTGTATTGGTATTGGTTGAATCGAAGTCATAAGGACTACCAGTAGGAGCTGCTTCATTGACAGTAATCGGAGTCACAGTGGGACTAAAGTCGTAGCCGGGGGTAGATGTGTCTATAGAGTTAGGTGATATATGTACATTTGGAGTAGAAATGCTTGAATAGGTTCTCGGTGGAGGTGTGATGGATACTTCTGAAGGGTAAGAGTGCGGTGGAGCGAGCGTTGAAGTAGGCTGATACGGTGGTGGTGTAGATGAGCCGTATCGTGATGGTCCACGTGAGCGTTGTACTGCTGGCGCTGGAGCAGGTGTAACACCGAAGCCAGAGTCAGTTGGTGCAGTTTTGGCAATTTTAATCGACTCCTGAAAATAGTATGTCAAGAAATTAATAAGCAGAGTTCCAAACAAAAAAAAATATGTATCTATGTATAACAATCGCAAAATAGGGTCTCAATACAAGTCTTTGATTCGTGCAGTTTTCCTGGGATGACATTACGGTGCAAAACCTTACCGCTTACAATGACCTTTATAAGAAGTTTCAAAGCTACCCAAAAAACGATGGAGAGAGCTAACCTTGGAATTCCAATTATATAATGACGTCTTGTATATTAATAGCCTAGACTACAACATAAATGCTACACCTGCCCTCATCAGGACTCGAATCCGGAACCTCAGAGATGGCGACACTTTCCAACTGGTACAAAGTAGTAGGTCGCAGGGCTTACGGCCAATAGATCGGAAATGTTTTCGAGTGCAGGCCGGAGAGTCCTCGGAGCTTGACCAATCGGTGTGGAGATCCTTGGGGATATGCGATAATTTCTTACGATAGCAACAAATAAAACAATTATATTTGAAAAATTATAGTATTGAGCTTATAGCATAAATATGTTTTCCATTATCTAACTCTAACTCTAGCTCAGATTTGCCGATAGCTTCATAACGTCACTCGCCGATGGTAACTCTACTGGTTACCTTTATTTTTTTTTTCTGTGATGCCGTCCTCAGGCATTGTAGGGGGTCCTCAGGATCGAGTGTCCAGGATCGAGAATCCAAAATTAAACTAATTTATGTTTATCATTGTTGTGCAGTTAATAATTATGATTTGGGGATTTCATTTCATAGCCTGACAACTGTTTGCTATAATACTACGAATATACCGAATATACTTTTTGCGCACGGCTAGTATGTAAGTGTTTGTTGCAGTGTTATATTTACCCCTATAGGTCGGTTTTGTCCTACGTAAACTGTTTTTGACTTGTATATTCTGTAGCCTTCATTATCGGCGATATAGTCTTGAAGGCGTAGATATCCATCTGCACCAACCCACCCTGTCGTACCTGAAATTACAGAAATAAATAATAAGTACATATTAACGTTTTTGGATTTATTCGATTTCTTACTATACTATAAAGATAAGATTATGCAATAGTCATAATTTTAAATTGAAAGTTGTAAGATTATTTTTAATGGATATTTTTATATATGGTGGCTTCAAAGATTTACCTAGTATAATCGAAAGCTTATAATCAACAAAACTCTTCTAAAACTGAAGATGAATGTCAGTACCACTCGGATTCTTTTATCATAGAGCTTACTTGCTTTCATTTTTTGTTAACTCACTAATGTTTTTGTTGTGTTTCATTGATATGCTACAACTAAGAAACGACGATATAGTAAAGGATACAATCATTTACTAGGTGGACTCAGAATACTTAGAACTTCCTTAAATAGTTCAGTCCCAATATCAATGTTTTTATACGTTACTAGCTGACCCGCGCCCACTTCGTTGGGCATAATATTAATAATCCCCGAAGCGAGCACGAAAGCGAACTGAATTAAACCCGAAGCCATCGCGCGCCGTCCGCTGATGATGATGATGATGATGACACTCAACAATAATGTGGCTTTCTATTGGTGAAAGAATTTTTAAAATCGATGATGATGATGATGATGACACTTCGCAATAATGTAGCTTTCTATTGGTGAAAGAATTTTTAAAATCGGTTCAGTAGATCCCGAGATTACCCCTTACAATTTACAAACACACAAACTTTACTTCTTTATAATATTAGTATAGATTTATTATTAGCTTACCGACTACAGAGCCATCTTTTAGCCTTCTCTCTTTACGATACTGGCCGTTGTGAGTCTGGTAGAGAAAGTACCTCTCGTCGTCTTCATCAGTTTGGATGTGGAACTGGTCTGGGTCTTGTTGGGCACTATAACCATCTAATGCAGCCAGTGCGGTGCTTGTCCAGACCTGTAAATAATGTATATTCAGGGTCATTTGTTGTTATTTGGAGTAAATATTTGCTATTATGCTAGCATAAAGGTGCACATATTAAAGTAGTTGATTTAAGAGTCACCAAAATACTATAGACTTAGTTATCAATGTTCAAGCACATTATGTTCCCCAAATCTGGTGAATAAAACTTTGTAAGACTTGTGTCACGGGATCAGGAATAACAGATAACATACATATATTAATTACATTCATTATAAAAATATATTTTATTATAGGGGCAAATCTTGGGACCTTAGAGACAGCATCTTAAAATCGGCATACTACCCGCTTGGCTACGGAGGTCGTTATTTTTAGGATTGGTGAGTGAACACTTTTCCCAGTCATTTAAGATGGTTTTATAGTATGACAACATATCCTCTGCCCTCGGGTGATGAGGTTTTAGTTGACTTTTTAGATTCTTCGTAGGTATAGTTAGGTTGCTTATTGATAATGTCATACTCCGTAGGGACGCCGTATATATGAAATACACACAACGTTAAACATTTACATTTACATGGCACGTTTACAAGATCGGTGCCGAGACCATTTTGCCACCAACGCTTTTAAGGCCCATTATCATAGTGTTGCTAGGCAAATTTTGTTCCGCACACTGGTGGTTCTCAAATATAAAAGTGAAAAAATTTAAAGTGCGCTGACAATATTTCACTCAATACCTATATTTCCCAAAATCTTACAAAGTACGTGAGTCTGTTGTGGTTCCTATAAAGGAATGAAGAAAACAATTTATTATTAAATAGTAAGCCAGTACAAAACTAATACATAACTATAAATAAATTTTTTAAACCTTGGTTTACCAGTAGATTAATACATTATAAAAAAAATATGGTTTCAATTTAAGTATTTTAATTTTTTGTTAGTTGTTACTTGGTGTTAATTTTAGGTGTAAAGTTATTTTATATATTAAAGTAATTCTGTCTGTTGTTAAGTTTTCATGTCAAAGTCGCTATGCAGATTTTGATGAAGGCGAAGAAAATATTTATTTCCTTTGGTAAATCTAGTAATAAATATAAGATAAAAGTTAACATTAAATATACTATAACAGCCCAGCCAACAGTCTTAATAAAAAATGTACTTGTCTGAGTAATAATGAATTAATTTTTGTTTTGTCATATTAACAATTGATATATGACAGAATAATACAAAATACGGAATAAATAACCAGAGCATAATCTGGTGAATATTTTTGTTAAATAATATCTTAATGAAGTACCTACAGCTATAGGATTGGATATATCTAGTTTGACTGCTTACAACAAAAGCTGCTTTTAATAAATGAAGCTATTCATTAGGTCTAAAGTACTTGCACTTAATAAATAGTTTGTGTAGTCAAGTAGTACTTTAGATTCATAAATTGCATGTGAGACTAGTGTGGGAGTTGGATTGTTTGAGGCAACTGTTTATTTGCAGCTAGTGTCAAGGACTATAATGTTAATGAATCAGAAACATATTGTTACTAATTCAATTGTTTTTGATGTTAAAGCTTACAAATTTTACGAGAATTAATCGCCAAATTTACAGTTGAAAATTTTGTCTGTACCATAAGCATATGTCGTGTGCAATAAAGATGTAAAATCCTAAAAGATGCAAAAGTGCATTTCATTTAAGAGGTTTTGTTAGCACCCCTGCACGATTGTTGTAAATTCAAGTGTTCATTATAATAAAACATGTAACAGGGAGAGTAGCCAACGTGATTTCACAGGAACTATTTAAATCATAATAAAAATATTTCTGACACTTGCACTAATTTGCCTAGCCCAAACTAAACTCTGTAAGGCTTGTGTTATGGGATCTAGAGTAACGGATACATATACAGATACATATACATATATAAATAGTTTCCATAGAAATATATATTAACTAGCTTTCCGCCCGCGGCTTCGCCCGCGTTATATTCGAATTTCCCACAGGAAGGATATGTTTTAACAATACTGCCATACAACTTTCACCCCCTCCTTTCAACCCTTTACAACCTTTTTTGCATGAAAAAGTAGCCTGTCCTTTCTCAGGCTCCAGACTATCTGTGTACCAAATTTCATTTAAATCGGTTCAGTAGTTTTAACAATATTTCCATACACCAATAATCCCTCCTTTCAACCTTTTACAACCCTTTACAACCTTTTTTGCATGAAAAAGTAGCCTATGTCCTTTCTCAGGCTCCAGACTATCTGTGTACCAAATTCATTTAAATCGGTTCAGTAGTTTTGGTGTGAAAGCGGAACAGACAGACAGAGTTACTTTCGCATTTATAATATTAGTATGTATGTATGTATAGTATGGCACAAAACAATGAGCTTTTCCACAAATACTATTTTCACAGTACTTTTGATTAAAATTTCACCGTCTTCAATTTTCACAGATGACACTCCAGTTTTATTTATTTGAGTTCATTAAAATGACGATAACTTTTTTTTTAATGAACCGATTTTGATGAAACAAAGTTTAGATATTATTCTGAGTTAAAACAAAGCAAATAGTGAAAGTTTCAAGCAAATCGGTTCAGTACTTTCGGAGATAAACGTGAACATACATACAGACAGACAAAAAATTTCAAAAATTTTTTTTGCTTTTCTAATAATCTATTTAAGTGCCCCTCTATCCATTTCAGTCAAAATACAAATGTACAGACAAAATATTACTGTCTTATTATATGTATAGATAAACATAACTCCTGGTATAAATAAATCCTGGTTCTGGCAGAATAATCAGCGCCACAGCCAGCTGTGGCAAAATGCTGAGTCAGGACCGTTTCGCTTGCACAGTACACTACCAGCAGTCACTGATATGTGTGTTCTCTTGTTTTGTTAATAATTTTTACGACGATTGTATAAAAGTGTTGTATCTGTACTGTGTAGACGAATAAATGTTTTATCTATCTATCTAACTAAGGTGCAAATGCCCGCATTCATCACACAAACATTTGCCCCCATCGGGACTCGAACCCGGGACCTCAGAGCTGGTGATGAAATATCTATTATTTATTGTAAATCTATTATTTATAATCGACAGACCATCACTGATTTAATGAGAGAAATGCATTAATTACGATTATTTGTCTTCAATTATTTATTTTTGAATGAATAGACAAATAACGTCAATCGCAATAATATCTTTTTTGTACTAGTTTCATTTTGAATCCAGAGATTGACTTACCGCAATAATTCTGTTCCGTCAATGACACGGACCTTGATAAATTAAGGATTTAATTACAAATTAACATGATCAAGTAGTCATTGATTTGGGTACATCACATTGAAAAAATACTGATTCACGAATAAAATATTATTTGTTGACTATAAAAACAATATGCAGTTAATTACAAATATAACGAGAGATTACTTGAAGCGCTGATTATTTATAAGTACGAATGCCAGACTAAAGGGACTTGTACAATGGTTCGTGACTGCATTGGTTAATTGAAGGAAAATTTAAGCACACAGTCTTTTTTTTTGCATATTTAGGTGTTCCGGTGAATGCAGACTCAAACAATGATTGCATGATGTTATTGGACCCGCGTGTTTTCACGACGCTTTGCCTTGAACCTTCGTGTATGTCCATCATTAATTTGTCTATCGAACAGACGTTTTATTGAGATGTCAGCCTCTCCGTGTGCATTACCGTAAAATCGGGCACGAAACAATGGTTGTGGTACGAATTACTTGGGATCTGCAATTTTCTAAACAATGGACGCTAGTTGAACCCCGAAGGCCGTGATGTGGCAATAAAGAGTAGGTATGCACCCATAATTAAAAAACAGTTCTATTTTTAACCTTTTGTTTTAATTATCTGTTTAGATATGACTAATTTGCGTTTTAATTACACATTTAAATGATATTTTCGTGACATATATATGTTAATTTGTGTGTGTGATTATGGTGTGAAAATTACAAAATTTTGAAGGAATCCAATCTCAATATTTTCATTTTTAAAGATATTACCTAATAGGTAAGCTATAGGCTGCTATGGGATCACAGGTGGTGGATTAACTGCGATGATATTAAATAAATATTTCTCAATTAAGCTCAGGCGGAATAAAAAGGACTTATATAGTATGATATTCTCTGGATAAATACCCAATACTCCAAACACGTTTGCGTCACATGACAAGTCAATGGTGTCATCAAACGTGCCAATGTGATCTTTAATAAAATATGCTGAAGATAAGGAGGAAACTACCATATTGAAGATATTGAAACAAAGAGTAAATGTGGAGACGATTACTTCATCGACAAGAGATTTAACTGTTAGATATGAATAACTTACATTATTTTTATTCTATTACCTCTAATTTACTTATTGTGTGGAATAAAATCTGTGGTGATATTGTCATATTTCAATATTTTTATATTATCGTCACTTGGAAAACGAAAAACGCTAAATAATTTTGTCCGATATGAAAATTTATTTTATTTCCTATTTATTTCATTATATAATAATTTAGTCAAATAATTGAATAAGAAAACTCTGTGGCTATGTGTCCGTAGACGTTATCATCAGAAAATTATCTATAAATGGAGAGCATATTTAGGTTTGAGTAGTTGTTGCCTGCACATGGGGAATATTAAGTATTGGTACGGACTGTGCGGTCAGACCATGATGCTTATTTAACATAAAACCTTCGTTCTTAGGTAGACGTGGGTAGACTAGAATCAACACGGAAATAATGTACAAGAAACAATGGCGCGCTTGTTGAACAAAAACTGCAACTTGACAGATATATATAGAACAAAGTGGCTTATTTATCTACATTTTACAAAAGAAACGGGTCAAAAGAAATGATGGCTGATTTATAAACAATGATGTCTTGAGTTTGACGTCTTCAGTGGTTACATATTTGCATGCGAATAGTCATTGATGTTCCAAGTTTTCTATTTAAAGTACGTGAATAGCTTGCTGAATTTAGTGTTAGTCATCTGTTGTACTGGGAAAATACACTGCAGATGATTTACTGTTATTCAGTTATACCTAGTTTTTTAATGACGTCATCAACATTATCATCATCACAGCCCATATAGAGAAACGCAAGTTAGAGTAATCTATACTGTAACTTAGTTAAGGATGATTACATCCCCTAGCTACGCTATGAAATGAAGCGGATGGTAATAAATGAAACGTATTGAAGTAATTATTAGTAAGAGCTGGATGGAGTATAAAGCGATTCTTTTAAAATATTTTGTTTGGAAAATACTTTATCTTGTAAAATAAAACCTTGTTGGTGAATAGGTGTTTCTAAAATAAAAACGAATAATAGGAATCCCACTTTCGCTTATTCGTAAAACAAACAAATTAGACCATTGACCAATTAGATTGACTGATATGGTTGAATTCGGTGTAGAGGTTAAAGAAGAAAGTTGTGGCTGTAGAACTCTATCGCAAACTGAATTGTCCTGTGCTGTCTAGCGGCTTCCTTCGTAAGACCCTCACTAGATCGCTGGTCCACGTTATCGAGGCAGTCTCTGCGAGTACACTGCCAGTACCAAAATACCTTTTCAGTTTGAAGTCTGAGCACCCCAGTAATTCTTTCCTTACTTCATACTTACGCATTTGTATTTCTTTTCCTCTTTGTCATTGTACTTATATTACATCAATAGTAAATATAATTGCCTAATTTTAGTCGAATTGTTAAATATATATAATAGGTATTTGTCGCACAAAAGTATATAAGAATTTTCGGAATTAAATTTAATACATACATTAAAATAAGTTAAATATAAGGAAAAAAATATAATTTGGCTAATTAAAATTGTGAGCGATATAAGGAATTTGGCTCTAGTCCCCAATAAGACACATTGATAACTACGAGTAAATTGCCTTGTACATTTTTAAATCTATCTCAGGAATTTTGATGAAAATTTTTGTGTTTGACTCGTAATCTAAGCATAACATTCGAGCCATTATTTTAATTGCAACAGAAAACAAGAAATACGTAAATCTTAGTAAGATAAATTACATCATTAAGTGGTTAGTGCGCTGGTTTCAAGATGTTGAAATCTTCGGGTTCGAGTCCCGGTGGGGGCAGATGTTTGTGTGTTGAATTCGAGCATTTGGCAATCTGGACGACCTTCGAGAAGAAGCCGAAACGACAGGGCTTAAATCCAACATCGGGATGACTAAGAAAATGAGATGCGGGGTAACGAGTTCATTCCCGTTGGTCATCGGCACAGAGGGAGTGAAACGTGTCCACAAATTCACCTACCTCGGTAGTCGGTAGCTGCGTGTAGACGACTGGTAGAATAGAAGAGGACATTACTTCGCGAATAGCCAAGGCACGAACAACGAGAGTTAAGCTCACGATATTCCGGTCAAACGTGTAATCCGTATTACTGTACGGGTGTTAGACGTGAAAGGTCACAAAGGACATCTCGCACAGACTTCAGGTTTTCGTGAACCGATGTCTTCGCAGCGTCCTGGGTATTTACTGGCCAGAAAAACCCAACAAGCAGCTTTGGGAACGGTGTAATGAAGTCCGGATCGACCAGCAGATCAAACGCTGTCAATGGAGTTCGATAGGCTACATTTTCCGAAGGGATCCAAACCACATACCGGGGCAAGCCCTAGACTGGAATCCCCAAGGAAAGCTCAAACGTGGTGGCCTAAAACGACCTGGTGGCGGACTGTCATTGGCGAAGCGAAAGCTATTGGAAAAACCTGGAGCGAAATTAAAAATGAAGCTCATGACCGTGCGGGATGGAGACTTATTGTGGACCTTAATGATAATGATATGGCTGTTTATATATATTTCTTTATATAAAAATATTTATATTGTATGATTAATATATGTATATCGGTTAGCTTAGATCCCATACATGCTTTGGAATAATAGATTGGTGTGAGTGTAAGAAATATTTATTTATCGAGCTATGTCAAACAAGTACCTACAATGTAAGACGTAACAATACAAGTTTTAAAGATTAGGCCAATTTTTTATTAATGTTCATGCTGTATGAGGCTAAAATTAAACCTAGTTAATACTAAGAGCACAATAATTGAAATTCTTTACTGGTAACAGGTTTAAGATAACTCTGTTTTTAACGACTTTAGTGAAGTTAACATTAATAATCAGAACCAGTTTCCTACATTTATTGGGTGAAATCATATTTTGCATGGCTTATTTCCTTCACTGTGACATATCTTACAAGTGACTCAGTAGCTAATAGTTCATTAACATTTGTAAATTAATCGTAGTCCAAAATATTTACTATTAAGTAATTATAGTATCCCATATATAAATAAATCGTACTTAAAATAAAGTTATCATTTTTCGATTGGAATAGAGCAGAAAGTACCTACACTAAATACAATGAAACTGGTAATGAATATTTAAATACAAAAACAATAGTTAAGACATTTTACTGATCACAGAATATTAATATTTCTATTTAATAAGATAAATTACTGTATATTCTATGTTGCAGATTCTAGGTGTGGTCGCAATCAACCTATTTGCTGTTGTATTGACGGCACCAAGCAGAAATGCTGTGTCGGCAGTGCGTCGGGCGATGCCGGCAATCCATCATGAAGAAGTACACGACGAGCTGGGGCAGTATGCATTGAGATACATGACAGCTGAGGGGACGATTGTGTCTGAGAGAGGGCGCCTGGTGCCTACCCACGGGGGTCAGGCGTATGTGCTGGTAGTGGAAGGAGAGACTTCTTACATTGGTGATGACGGTAAAACTTACGTCACTAAATACAGTGCAGGCCTTGACGGCGCCCATGCAGAGGGTTCACATATTCCAACCACTTTAAATTAATCCTTATTTATTTCTAAGTTATATTAAATTATTGCGCTTTAAAATAATAATGTAAATTATTGTAAATTTTCTGCAGCTATTTTGGAACTTTATTATGGTAAACTAAATTATTTTAACAATTATTATGGATTTATAAATTTATTCATAAATATTGTCCGTAAAGTTAAATGATATTAAACACATGTGATATGTAATTACGATAGTTAATGATAACACATAAAGAAATATTGCAATTACATTAAGAATCTTAAATTTACGACTAAAAACTTTAAATAAATAAAATATTTAAAAATAAATTAGTAATTTGTATTTATTATAGTCATAAGGTATATTTAATTATTAATGGACTTGTAATATGCATGTATTCGATTGGGCCGGGATTGTGTTCACTAGATGAAATGTTAAGGAGTCAAGAGTTTCTTAAACAGTTGCAACGCTTTGTTGTAGACTCGGGTTGGAAAAATTATGTAATATTTTAAAATAAAATTATTTGCATTTCCTTTAAAATAAATAAACGAAATAAAATAAATTAAATAAAATAAGATAAACGATTTTTTTTAAATCAACAATACAACAGGTTAAATATAGTGACGAAATAGTTCCCTATTTATTTTCATTAATTTATATTTAATTATACTAATGTACCTTCCGATAGTAATGTGTTTGTGACTTAAGATTACGACTACATTAATAACAGTAATTTAATTATTGACGCATTGTGTGATTCATCAATACATCCTAATTGGCACGCGGAAATTATGTGTTGATACGATATTTAAGCTATGTTTAGCCCTAGCCGGTCCCTATTGTTGCATCCACTAACGTCATAAATCCATACGTAGTGCTTAAGAAAAATTTACATTGAATAAATGTATGAACTGTAACTATATTGTTTTTAAAATTAAATCTGCACGTATTGTGTTTAAGAGTGTGAGAGAGTTTTTATAACAAAAAGCGGCCTTACTGTACAGTCGACTATCGCGCCGTGCACCATCGTATCTTATGCGTAGACGAAAATTAATTTAGAAACACAATTCTCATTTACAATTCACATGCTCATAATTATATTTTGTAAATAAAACTGGGTTGCAATTTTTAACGCCTTTTAAATAAATACTATGCATAATCATTAATGTGTAAATTACGCATATATTTATTATCACGTATACATTTTTTAAAACGGAACTTTTTAACAAACCTATTTTTTGAAATTTGTTTAATAATTTACCAACTTTAATAATGTTCGACATACATTATTAAAAATATTAAAACGTATATGACAATATCATTACCTTTGTTAGTAATTTTTTGTTTTTATACGTTCTGTTGACAGTTTTGCGACGAATTGATTAACAAAAATCTGCAAGCATTGCTTCTGAACATTTCCCTTTGTAGCTAGTGCTTTTGAATATGCCTTGATGAAATCTTGTTCATCAGATACTGCTACAATTTGGTGAGAGAAAAGTAAACGAAGTTAAGTGAAAGAAATAATCAAAGGAGAAATAATGAATTTTAAGAGACATTTTACATTTTAGAGCTTTATAGAAAGAAAGACGTTATTGAATGTTCCTGAAGTTCCTGAAGTTTTCTTTTTTTTATATCCAAAACTTATGACGCGCTCTAGAAAGAGTGTTTGTAGGTCCTCAAATACATGAACTTAGAACGATACATTTTAAAATAAAGCTGAAAAAAGGGTGATGGTAGTTTTACTACAAGTACTGAAATTCTTTATCATATTTATATATACACATATATATATAATATACATATATTATATATAATATATATATTATACAGCTATATATATATATATATATATATATATATATATATATATATATTATATATATATATATATATATATATTACAGATAAAGATACAGTTTATACGAGTATGTATAATGCGTTCATATCGCAATTTTTTAATTTTTATACCTTCACACCGTTCCTGAGAAAAAAGGATTTTGATATAAAGACGTATAATAAAGGGTTTCTACCAAGGTTCCGTTTTCTTTTTATTTTGTTAAATATATCTGCTAAAGCCGTAATATGTATACTGTACCTTAAAAATGAAATTTTTTAACAGCAAGTAATGTTTTTTTATCTGAATTAAATATTAAGGAAAATAGAGTAAGACAGGATAAGGAAATAGAACAAATTTCAATCGAAGGTAACATTCTTTTATTTTTTATAACGGACCAAACTTTTATTTAGTATTTTTTCTGGTGGTCTGGTGATCTTGGCACTGGTTCATCGTGACGTAACCTGCATAATAGCTGCGAAGACATTTTAAAGTTTATGTCAAATTTAACAATCCGCACTGAGCCAGCGTAGAAGACTAGGCATAATAGCCTTAACATACTTAGGATAGACTCGTGTCCCTCGGTGGGGCAAGCCCTCTGAGTCTGGAAAGCTAATTTTTAAAAATCATAGACACATAATTATTCTACATTTACAAATATAAAATTGTTATTTTCATTATTTACAGAAGTTTCCCTCCAGGTCAAATTGAAAAATTGCAGCCTGTATAAGTTATAGTAGGCGCATTCATAGAGACATCTATATACCGTAAATGAAAATAAGGCTAACCGTATAAGTCAATTATGTATAGTTATTAACAATAACAACTATTCTACAGCATTTCATTGCTATGTTCCCAAACAAAATTTAAATAAATCTCAATAAGAATGTAGTAAACTTCAAATTAGTTACAGTTTAGAAACAATACACTTCCGCATAAAATACTATAATTTTTTATAGACATGTTTTTGCAATTTAATCAAGCTAATATAGGAGTAACTATTAAAATATCAATCTGTTGAATAATTATGATTGTGACAGGAATGCCGAGATATGAGATCAGCGTTCGTGTATTTGCGTGTGGGCGATGACTTAATTCATGGATAATTGAGAGTTGAAATTTGCAACGAAGTTGTCCGGGAGTGCAAACAGCAATGTTCTGTTTTATACTACTTCTGGCGTACTTCTCAGTACGCGTGGGCAACCTCGATGGGCGGACTCTGGGAGTTAGTCCGTAACTCCGCATTGCGCTCACTGTCCTTGTATGTCGCATTTTATCAACGCAATTTGATTACCTTAAAAGAGAGAGGCTCGCCCACGTATACGTTCTGAGTAACTTTTAGTCACAAACAGCAATCCTTAAAAGGACTATTTTTTTACTATGTGCTGTGAAAAAACACCAACACTTTTAATACTTAACACACAATGACATCATATTATTCTCACGATTATGCGTATTCAAAGGTCCCTGTTTTCTGTTTATCGCTACTTCCCTTCGTAGTGCTACCTGGTCCGGGTAGTATAAAGTCGAAAAGACGATATGATTAAGCTAATCGTATAGGTTACGGGAAACTGTCAGAACCAATGGTCAGAACAATATTTCAATAATTGTATTTCAGAGCAATATACGGATTTATGACATCATGTTAGCCCGGCCTGGATATATCTGGAACTGTTAAAGTGATTAGTTGTACGAAAATATTTACCAGGGCTATGCTGTATTTTAGAGTTTTCAAAGTCTTAGATAATAATAACTATTACATAGTATAAACCAGTCGCTTTCTCTGTCCTTATATCCCTATGTATGCTTAAATCTTTAAATCAACGCAACGGATTTTGATGCGGTTTTTTTTAAATAGACAGACTGCTTGAAGAGGAAGGCTTATATGTATAATAACATAACCTACATACAATAATAACATAAGCACCTAACGTGTTTTGTTCATTAATATCATTTTTTTAATTGATTACTACAGTTTTATTTTTAATTCAATCAATTTTAAAAGTGTGTTTTTTTATTCTATAATTTATTATATACAACGTTCACAGTTTTTCGCATTGCACTAGTGCGAAGCCGGGGCGGGTCGCTAGTCACTTATAAAATAGTCGTCCAGTTATTTTCCAGAGATATTTCCCAAATTATCTAATAGGTGTAATAATTTTTATCCTTGTTCGTATGCACTTACAAGGTTTTGTAGCTATTTAGCTATTTATGTTCTCTCATTTGTTTTGACGTTAATAAGTTTAAGTGAATGCTTATTTTGATAAAAGATGTTAGTTAATATATAGCGGGAACGTTGGGTTGAAATTGTTTAAATCTTAATTAATAGATTGGATTGACTTATTTACTATATTTCAAATATCTAATGAAAACGATAGAATCTTGCAGAGTTAAAAGCGTTCTTGATTATTATTCTAGTAAATATGTAGAGTAGAAATGATTGTTGTGTTATTGCTGCTTAAATAAGAAATCTAGGCCTACGCTTCCTGTGATTGAGGAATTCTTAACTCAATTTTACTAATGTTATCATCAGCTGAGATGAAGTTCAAGAGTTACTACATAACAGTAAAAACAACATATATTTTATGTTTGACTCGAGTAAGAAGCTGCTAATAGAGCAATGAACTTGCGTTTATGACGTAATAATGTAGGTTACTGGGTTTTCATTGAGAAATGTCGATTCATTGCATTAAATCAGCATTTTTGGCAGTATGATTACGTTAAGATTTATAATTAATAAATTGCTATTGTTATAAATAGATTCTGAATATTTAGTTGGGGAGAAAGAAATACAGAATTAATTAGTTTGATATACGACCCGTTGACATCATGTTCCAAATTATCAAAATTCTTAGTGTTTGCGAAACACTAAAAAGATCCAGGGAATCACTTAAACTTTCGTTTTACAGATTCCGTGATTTAGTAAGTATATGACCACTGGATTAATAGTTAGTTTAATGAAGAGTCATTAATTATGCGATAAAGTAACTGATTACGTGCTTGAAAAGGATTGACGATTTAAAACTACGTACAAAACCAAAACCGCTTTAACAATAAGTTTACATTCATCTTTAAAGAAAGACTAAATTGCATTTTAAGCTAAACGATTTTAGGCAGGGTTGCCGACATTCCTTTTTGATTTATTTTGTCCATAAATAGAATTTGTGATATTTTTATTTTATTTAGTTTTTTATTACATATAAAAATCAATATACTTTCAGTAACCCACTGAAAAGGAAGGAGTATGGTTTTTATTACTATGCTTATTTGAGTTTTCTCTGTTCTTTTGTTTGTCACCGTGCCTTGAAGCTCTACACTAATGTCCACTATCTACATAATCTGTCTTATTATACATTATTCGCAATTCCTTACTAATGACAATGATTGTAATAGCAAATGGTATTGTATATATTTATTTATTATTTTTTACACACACTATAACATAAGTATTATATTATCTTGATGCTAGATGTACACAAACAAAAAATTAAAATTAGTTGACAAAGTTTCCGTCATTGTTCTGACCGATCTTAGCCTCATCATGGATACCACGCGTCGCGACCTTTTGACACTGAGCCCGACACGAAAGAGTAGTGAGCGATACAAGCATGTCTACACGTAGTGATGTTGTAAGTGTAGCGCAATTACGTCGATAGTCGTCAGCTGTTTTACGTTATTGTGGCCACACTGCTATAAAAATACAAAGATGTGGTAAAATACGATCTAGTTGAAATATTTATTTGAAAAGTGTTATAAATTTATTACACTTTATCAATGACTTTTTTGGAGCTAAAAAAGATATTTTGTTTTAAATATAATAATAAAATTTGACGACACCGTTAGCGAAGTTTCAGTGATCGGCTCTTGCACACGGGACAATATTTTAACCTGGAGCAATTTTTACCCGTATGGGTGTCAGTGCATGTGAGATTTAAAGTTTCTAATTACACCTACGATACACGATAATATTTTAGCGAGAGGTGCACTGCAAATTTTGCAGCAGAAAAAAAAAACAAGCTGTTTCATCTCTGATAGCCCTAAGACCTCATTTCGTCCCATTAGCATTCTTCGCCATGTGTACCACTAATGTGTTTATTGTAACTGTTCATGAATGCAGTTTACGGGGACATGCCTACATAATGCACCTCGACCCGGCTGTAAGTCCACATGGAACGCAAATCAAGATCTTGGCAATTGTCAAGTCATAGCTCTGACTAATGTAGGCCACCACTGTAGCATGCATGGTTAGAATCAAAGTGCAAGATTGAATTTAGCTAAACTATATTTATACTTACAATAGTTGTAATTAAAGTTAGTAGACAAGACATCTTGGTTTTCGTATAATTCTTACTAAGTTAAAGCAAATAGTTGGCACCAACCTTATATAGACTTTTTTAAAATCAGGAACAATTTACAAACATTACACGATAATTTTCTGTTAAGTTTCTACTAATATCGATTCAAATTGAGATTCTACGAAGCTAGCAAGGATGAATAAAATATAAATAAAATTTAAAATTAAAATATAATCGAAGTGCTCATATGTGGGTACTTTTCTTTTGGGTGCTCTTGATCATGTCGGTGTAATATGCACACTCCATAAGAATAAATTGTAAATAAATAATTTAAATTAGACAAAATGACCCTTGATACCGTCTGGCCCTTCAGGAAGTTAGTGTCTGAAGACTCCTTTCGAAAAATACATTCTGTGTCAAGTTTGTATAGATTTTCAGCGGTTTTTATGGTTATCAGCTGGCGACAGACGTCTTACCTATTTCAACAGTAAAGATGCAGTGGTTGCATTTCTGTGTTCCGGTTAATATATGGCAGTAAAATAACCGGGTAGCGTGATTTAAAATTTTATGTCAAAGCAATGTATATTGTTCTTGCGCTGGGATGCAGCTTTGTGCAAATCTTATAAAAATAAGATATATCATCATACCATCAGGTGGGCAGTGTGCTTGTGTGTCAATATAGTTTTGTAGGAATGTGCATTTAGTCCTAAATTCCCCTCTGCCCAACGCTAATTTTTATTACTAACAACTGATTGGTGGTTTATGAATATATTAAAACTTTTGTTTATATTTTTACTCACATGTAAATGGGACGCGTTACGAAGCAACCGAAATCACAGCTATCGGACACAAGGCCAGCTCCGTTAGTTAAATATGTGATATTGTGTTATTGTATAAAATGTTAAATAGGTTTGAGTCGGCTCGTATTTGTGGAATAGACCCTGAGTAGCTCGATATGCTGCGTTGATCTTCCGCGTAACTGAGTTAATTGTACGCACTAGGTTATATTAAGGTGCGTCTACATGACTACCTTATTATTATATCACATGTGTCGTAATTTTGAAGTCATAAGTTATGCCCCGCTAGAGTTATGTACATACATGTATATAAAAATCAATAGGGAACATTATCATTTTATATTGAAACCACAATATTATATATCCATATTCCATCCTTTTATATGTAAGTACTATACAATACATTCATACATCTATATGTTTTGAATGGAAAATTTTCTGATGATTCTTCTTCTGATGAGGAGGCTTAGAGTCTAAATTATTCGGGAGCACTGTAATATAACATTTAAACTAAAAAAAATGTTTTATATTATTATCTTTTTTTTTTCAACTCAGCCTAAGCCTTTGGTCTTAGTGACCCTACTGGCTTATATTGACGGGAGCCGCACCTCAGGAGAGGTACGGTTAGCGCTGCCCCATGGGGAGGGCATAAGTGCAAGAAAAAGCGCGGTTCTCCAAAGTGGGACCAGCCTGTATTGACTGAGGTATTATTATCTTTGTCACCGTGGCATTTTATAGAAGGTTCGCACGTGTCAACACTGACACTGTGAATGCACCATTAACATTCTCCGTTAACAATGAAAGTGATGCGCGCGCGCATCCGTGCTATGCGCGATGGTTCTCACGCGACGAAAGTGTACAATGTGACGTAATGTAGGTCTATTCAATGGGATTAACTGACATAGCAAAGCTAACTAGCGTTCATATTCAGCTATTAAGGTTAATGTGTATATCTGCAAAAAAATGGTTAAAGCAAACATTGAAAATGAGTTTATAGAACTTTTATATTAATCTAGTAGACCTGTGCGAGAGATACTATATTTTATAAAACAACATAAGACTGTTAATAGATTAAAAACATGCGTTAATGAGTTGTTTGTCAATTTATATTGTTAAATTTAACAAATACAACTACAAATAGAAATTCCATTCAGAAAATTAGTGTTGACGTTTCGATTTCTGTGCGAATCTTTGTGCATGTAGTATAGAGTATTGACAACGATACAGCAGTTATGTTTATGTTATGTTTTGAATATAACATATTTTTATACTTCCTAGCTTTACAACAAACGCAAAATTTTCAAAATATTTGTATATATTGACATGTTCTACAAGAAAATAATTTCGTTGAAAAAATGGTGTTATAAGTTTCTATTTGTGGCAGATAGAGAGTATTTCAATCTTTTTCTAGTAATAAAAATAGTAAAACGTACATTGAAATGTGCACTGCAAATGTGTACTTATACTGCGTAACACTGCATTATTGGATTTTTATACCTGCGCAACTTATAACTTGAAAACGGTAAGTAATACGAAAAAATTGCTTATACAAAAGTTGTTGGCAATTATGTAAGGAACAACTTGTTTGTGTTAATAAATAAAAAGTGGAAAAAAAATTGTTTTGGTTGATAATGTAGCAGAATCTAGTCTTTGTTTATTACAAAAAATATAAACAAAAGTGGTGTTTGAGTAAATGTAAATTACATGCATCGTTTGAGCAAACTATCATACACGCCTTGGTTTGCAACGATCGGTCTGACCGCTACTCTATGAAGGTATCAAGCATAGCTTGGCTTCGATTTCAGTCGTCAATCTTGGTTATCACTGGAGCCCTGGCCGCGCCAGGAGTCCGCGTTATAAAGACCTTCGGTTGCGATCTTAATTTTAGTTTGTGCATCAATGGCTGTAGTGTTTTCTGTACAAATACATACCGCAGCAGTGATGATGTGACTGAAAACTTTATTTATGACTGATTATCATAGCTATCTGTTATCACCGAGTGACATGAACCTATCTTAATTATGTTAAAATAACGATTAGGCCTTAGCCAAACAAGCTGGCCTAGTGTATTATTCGACTTCACATACACATTTCAATTTCATCGCTGGTTTATGTAGGCTATCTTACGATATTTTTCCCCAACATAATTCATAAAACGAAATATACTAGTACATTGGTACACGAGAGGATCGCTCCCGGATCTCCAATTCTTCTAGTGCCAAGTGCCTAATTATGATTAGCAAAAGATTATTTCGTGACAAAATTACATAAGTTTAACTCATAAGAAACCACCTGTATTAATCCAATTTTTTATTGTATTTTGTCAGAATAATCTTCCATTAGTCATTATTAATGCCAACTAGAAAGTGCAATACATGTAATTCGGCACATGCCTATGTGTCGCAGTTTGCACCGTTGGTATTAAGTAATAGTTGTGTAACCCGATATGCTAATGTGTGGACTTCCGATGGGACGTGGCTAACCTGAACGCTTTGTTTCGGATTTGCACGGTCAAATTATCTGTAACGACGATTTATTTATACAAACTCTGTAATTGCGCGACATGTTTTGATGGTGTTAAACAGACCGTCATTAATTATAGTCAAATGTTCTCGATGCATTTAATTAGATAACAATTCAATAACAAGGCGATGATTTTGTGCATATACTATTTTGATAATTCAATACGATAGCATTTCGATAATTAAGTATTGTTTAATAACAGATATAGATATTTATTTATTTTGGACCTACAGGCATACAGAGACATACAGATACAAAAATAATTAGAGAAGAAGATATTGAAAAATAGGAACAGAGAAACAGGCCTGTCCGACATATGAAATTATTTATGCTGCAGCAGCACATATTTGCTAAAGAGCAAACCGCTGCTTTTTAGATTCAATCTCGAAACACAACCACTATGAAGCTGAGTGATTTACATTAAAGAGGAATAACAGTGCTATTTTGTCATTTTAAATTAATTATAAACGTTTAGTGTATATATAATTATTAACTGAATCGGCGAAATTTGTATCTTAAATATCTTTTTAAATTAGTGTTTATATAAATACTAGTTCATCTAGAGAAATGCATCTAGATGATGGAATCCGACAGAGACGAATGCAAGAAATTTACGATTATTTAAATTACTTTAGCTGTTTTTAACTAATGATTTTGTTTTAAGTACAAGTATTCCAAATATCCTTTTCAGTTACGTTCACCTTCTGTGCATATGCAAACAGTTTCAGAGGTGCAGAAGTAGGCTGTTTGGTAGCCCAGGCCTTGGAAATTATGTTGTGTTGAAACGGTTTACGGGAGTACAACGTGTGTGTCTTGTGCGCGAGTTTTACATGGACAATGATTCTGTCTTTATTTGTCACCATATTAAAGAAACCTCAATTTAGAAAAGGAAAGAATGCTATTTCGGGTATATAATTTAATTTTTTTGCTGGATGTTGACACACCTGTATATTACTTTCCCGATGCTCGGTTCACACTTTGTGCATAACATAATCAGGCCTATGATTGCACCTCCACCTCGTCCAATTATCCAACTGACTAAAACGTCCGAACCTCTAGCGACAAGTTTGAGTTGTGTTGTCTCTATTCTGCTCGAACCACTTGGTATAAAGTCAACTGTGGATGCTCCTTGGCGGTGATACCGGAGCGCTAGAAACTAGACTGAATTAGAAAATTCTTCTATTCTTGTGTGCCTTATTGTCAGAAAAAGGTTTGCATAAAGAAGTCTAATAAATTATGCAGAATTCGTTTAAATCTGTATATATTATTGATATTTTCGAATATTCCGTCATCTTTCGTAATTGACAGCTTATTATATTGATTGTGAATAAATCTATTTATTGATTTTATGTCAATATATCAAGCTAAAGTAACATACGATACAAAGTTTTGTAATAACAAAGGCCTAGCTAGAACCAAATGATCCAGGATATTTTGTCTAGTTTAATCTAGGAAGGAATTCTTGTCGCGTCTGCGGTGTACGGTCTGATTACGAAAACGAATCAAGAGTGCTTTGACGCCCCCAATAACTTGCGAGTAGCACACCGGCAAATTGCTTTCGGATTAAACAAGAACCTGCTTTGTCTGTTACGAAATCGCACTTTTGTCCAAATGCACGTAAGTAATTCGTAAATGCGTATCCAGAGGCGCCGTTCACGACGTTACATAAAAGAAGGCGCGGACCAGAAATCGGCAAATTGGAATCAACTGAACAAAAACAAACTGCTTCGTTAGCAGGTGCAATTGCCGGATGTAAGTTTCAAGTATTATGTACGTTTTGTTTAGCACATTACGGTAGCACTTTATGTATAACTAGTCATTAACAATATGTTATGTGGTGGTTTTTGATAGCCAATCTATGAAGAATAAATTACTGTTAATGATTTGATGTAGGTACCCTATGATCAACATAAAGCTGATTCCTTATCAACTATTTCTGAACAAAATCTACAGGCCATTCACTTTTACATTTTTATTATGAAATCCATGCGATTATTGAAATACCTAATATGGAAATAAAAATTATAAATATTTCTTTAAGCTGGCTTTTCACTATGGAATATAATAGATATTACATCCCAACATATATTTTTTAAAAGAAACGTCGTCCTACAGTGTATTCTGTATCGTGGTTTAGCTAGTGTCGAGGGTGTACTTATAAACATAGAATCTCACAAGCATATAGATCTAAGCCGGAACAAATTTTTGCAGTGTGTATAGAATATTTGTCCCGTGCGAAAATCGAACCCACGACTGATTGCGCATTACCAGTTCACTCGACCGCTGCGTGTCAACTTGTCGCTGTCGTCACATACCCGATGTTACAAAAAGATTCTGTACAGTTAAAGTAGTTTCATTGGTGCAATTATTTTTTTTATAGAATCAATCTCGATCAATTTTACTCCCGGAAGTATTGAATGAGACTTCGAGATACGATGTCTCGATTTCGGTGTTCGTGCCCTAGCCTTTATGTTCCATGGTAAAAAGAAAACTTTAAATTTAAAGCTTTTTCGTGGTTGACCTTTGCTCCCAATACAACAAGCATGAACGCAAAGAGCATATAGAACACGAGACAATTATGTCACTGGTATGTGTTTTGACGTTTTGAATAATATTACTGTTGCGTGACATGAAACTAATGATGACAGTTCAAGAGTTCAACCGCCGCTCTAATGTTCCAATAAATATTAATCAAATTGTAGAATGTTTCTTAATTTACATTAATTTTTGCAATTTAATAACTTGCAATTTAATTATTTGCTAGGAAAAGATAACTAGGAGACAGATAGTAATTCCTAAAATAAAGTAAATATGTGGAAGATTTCTGTTGTTTGTCAAAAAAGATTCCATTTTTTCAACCTAACATAGCTTTAATTTTACAACAAGTTGGTTTAGCCTAAGTCATTTTCTAATCTATTTCATATCGTTATCATTTCTCTTTTATGACCTAGCAAAGGGTTCTATATTCCAAATTAGAGTTCAGTGAATCGCAAAAAGAGTAAATGCGTTACCGTTTTTGTAATAATTTTATCTCAAATCCTTAGTCATTTCAATAAATATAATCTACTTCATAAGAAGCAATTCGGCTTCACTAAGGGCCGCTCAACTACTGATGCGGGCGCGACTTTAATTAAAAATATTTTTGATGCCTGGGAGGAGTCACAAGATGCGTATGGTGTGTTTTGTGACTTATCTAAGGCATTTGATTGTGTTAAACATGATACATTAGTCATGAAACTACGGCATTATGGTATAAATGGAGCCTCTCTGGATCTTATTACGTCTTACTTAAGTAACAGGATTCATAGTGTTGATGTAAACGGAAAACGTTCTACTGGAGCTCCAGTGAATATCGGGGTGCCTCAAGGATCCATTTTGGGACCTTTCTTGTTTCTTGTTTACATAAATGACTTACCGTATATTGTAGGAGATAAGCATGAAATAGTGTTGTTTGCAAACGACACTTCTTTATTATTTAAAGTCAAAAGACAACAAACTAATATTAGTGATGTAAACAAAGCTCTTTCTGAAATTGGGCACTGGTTTAGTGCAAATAATCTTTTACTTAATGGATCTAAAACCAAATGTGTAAAATTTGTCTTGCCAAATGTTAAGCAGGTTAAAACTCAAGTTAATATTAATAATGACAACATTGAAATTGTAAATAAGGTTGTCTTTCTAGGTATTACTTTAGATGATAAACTTCAATGGGGCCCTCACGTGGAATCCTTATCCAATAAACTTAGTTCTGCAGCTTACGCCATTAAAAAGATTCGGGAATACACTGACATAGAAACTGCCCGCCTTGTCTATTTCAGTTACTTTCACAGTATAATGTCCTACGGCCTTTTGCTTTGGGGCTGTGCTGCTAACATAGATACTATTTTTGTGCTTCAAAAGAGGGCTATAAGGGCAATCTATAAGATTAGCTGCAGGGAATCGCTAAGGGAGAAGTTTAAAGATATTAACATATTGACTGTTCACTCGCAATATATTTATGAAAATCTTTTGTATGTTCACAAGAATATAAATACATATAAAAGAAATCACAATATTCATAATTTAAATCTAAGAAATAAAAATGACCTTACTGTGCCCGGAAGTAGGCTCCATAAAATAAGCAAATCCTTTGGTTGCGCTGGCATTCGTTTTTACAATAAGCTACCAGGAGATATACGAGATTTGTCAATTAACAAATTTAAAAAATACATAAAATGTAAACTTATGAAAAAGGCGTACTATAACACTGCTTGTTACCTCGAAGATAAAAGCCCCTGGGCATAATTATCCTGGTCCCAGTTCTTGGTGATCCTAATTATATTTAGCTGTATTATTATTTTTTTGTTACTTGTATTGTAATATGTTATTTGTATCATAACTTTCCTTTTGTTTGTTTTAAGTAGCTGATAATATGTTTTTTTTTGTTTGTATATGACGATTGTAAGTGATCACGTGTGATTCTAAGCAATAAAAGTGTTTGACTTTGACTTTGACTTTGTGAAAAAAGCATGCAGCAAGCAAGCACTAAAACTAAGCAGATCTTAACATTCCTATAATGAAGATGGTTCGACAATGAATTATTGCATACAACAAAATAAAAATCGTATTTTTACATATCGACAGTACGAAGTTGTATGAAGTTCATGGATTACTTAATTTGATTGTTGAATAATTATTTTTGAAAATGTGTATGTTAAAAGTTGTATACTTACGTTTATTTTAGCCACTAGAAGGAAATTAAAAAACTGATTATTTTCTCGCAAGGGTTTGAAGAGGTCCCAAGGGAAGCATAAAAAATGTAAAGATAAAGAAAAATCCTCATCCTTATTGGGAAATTCTTTGCAACATTCTTTATATAAGATTAGATTATTAACATTAAATAAGACACAGATGGTTTAAGATACAATATGAAATGACAATATAAAAAGCAAAACATTGAATCAATTTTGGTGTAAAGTATTAGCAAGTAAAGTAAGTAAGTAAGTATACATATATTCATTAGCAGACTGACTTTGAAATTTTGGCTAGTTTCTTCGGTATATTGGTGACACGCCTTAGCGACGCGTCGTACTCGTATTTATATTAGTATAAATATTACGCATGCCTCGTTGCACCTAATAGATTTAATTCAAATTGTTAATTTGGCTATTTACGTTCGTGTCTCTCTGATAGTGTGACATATTAGTGAGTGCCCATTGCGGGCATAAGACTAACGCTTAATAAGAGTTCAAGTATGATATATGCTTTTTCTTCTCGCTGGATATCTGGACAAGAGCTCAGAAAATTGTTAACTTTTTCACGAAATGTTTTTACATTTTTCAAGATGGTAATCGCTTCGCATCCCTTAATCCTACACCACAACATATTAGGGAAACTTATAATTACTATAACACGACACTAAATTGCTTCAAAACGAAGGATCGATCCTCACATCATTATTGCAGATGGTGGTGAAGGATGGTGCATTAAGCGAGTCTGCTGTTCATTCACCCTTTTATCCTTTGTTTGAAGTTTTGCGTGTAACGTTGTTGTTTTAATAATAATAAACTGAGTCCCGAAACTTGCTTTCAGTTATTATCTATTCTGATCTCACCTATTTATACGAGTACGTATATATCTATATTTAAACGCGCTACCAAATTTACATTAGAAGGTTTATATGTGTTAAAATTAACTTGATGAACATCCATAATAACGACGGTGTATTGCGCAATAAGTATATAGTATGTAAAGCAATCGAAAGTGCAGCAATAAAGTCCCTACTACCTGTTTCCGATGTCGTCGTTGGTACCCAGCAAGACATGGGTGAAAGTGGGCACTTCTTCGCGTCCTAGGCTGGCATAGCCCGTTTGGGAAGCTTAACGGGCTTCACGTGAACGATGATACGTTGACATTTGACATTTTGTGGGTTTCGTTCCATTTTGCTTTCATAAGTATCGATAACGTACCCTTGTTTGTACATTATTAAAATGTGGAAAGGTATCGGGGATATGTATAGTATATTAGTGGTTTAAAAAATATTACAATGACTAGCTAATTGTTAGGATTCAAACAGCTTATTCTTGTATTGTTGTATATTTAATACTGCGAGATTAAATGTTTGCAGGTTAGGTTAGAATTTATCAATTAAATATAATTTTTTGGAAACTATGAGGCTGTAGTTTTATTTTAATGTCCATATTTATATATTATAAGAACTTTGAAATAGAGAACTTCTCTCCAGGTATGCAATGCTGATATCCAGCTGTGACCCTGACATCGTAGATATCCGTCTACTTACAACAATTCAAACTATGAAATATTTGAAAATGTTATAAAGATACAGAATGAGTTTAATTGTGAAAGTCTCAAATTATAATTTTAGTCTTGAAGGTTTTGATCCGAAACGAACGTCGTTATTTGATCCAATTAAAGCAATAATTATTTGATATTGTTGCGATTACAGTTTAGTAACTGCCTCTTATAACGTGTAACAGTTGTGTTGGTTAATAGATAGTATGGCAGATGGAGAAATTGATACGAATACCTATTGCGTGATTTATGCTAGGCACAACATAAATAATTTACTACACTGTTTCAAATTTACTAATATGATTATAAAGGCTGCTATATATCTAAATGTTTTATATTATGTCATAATTGTTTATTACGTTATAGATGCCGACCTAAAATTTTGTGTAACGCATTTTTTACTTTTAGATAAGTGTGGCGTAAAATATAATGACAAAAAATAAGAAGGGAATGCTTTGGCCTCACTCGCTTGTTTGGGCATGTAGAAAGGATTGACAGGAAACAACAAACAAATATATTATCTAAGCTTAATGTCAATTGGTAAACTCATAAAAGAACGAGAATCTAGACAAATTTACTTGGAACAGGAGATATATTCGAATGAAACGCCAGACTAGACTACCATTACTCGGCGAGTGTGAACATCCATTAATAAAATTTAAAGTCAACGACCCTGTAGTCTCTAGAACCGTATAATATCTAATTTAATATTATTTCTATCCGACTTGTTCGGCCTCGGGTAACTTTGTTTGGTCATGCGGTCACCCTCGTGGTTAGAATCGTTCGTCTGCAAGGTTGGATCTTTTTTCTTCCGCTGAGTAAAATGCATTGAATTGCATAGCCCGGCTGCGGAGAGCCGGCGGTTATGTGGGGCACTCCTCCCAAGAAGGGGGAGGCCTACCCACTAAAAACCTCAGCGATGGCCGTTCTCAGCCGTTATTGTAAAAGACATCTGCAACAGTATAGATTCATTAAAAACACAGTTTTTATGAAGACAATGTTGATCATGATAGTCATAAAAGACTCGAACCAGATCACAGTCACAAAACTACCAAGGTTGCTAATTGCATCTGCTTGACATTTTAGGGCAAAGATATACGGAGAATATCATTTACACTCTAACAGTAAAAAGATAAATTAGGTAAAATGGTAAATTATAAAAACAATCTTGAAAGTAACGCCAATTTTTCGTTCTAGGATTGTATGCTTTATTGGTTATAACTTAATGAAAACAATTTTTCTTGCTTTTTATTACATCATTACTTTATTCGAGGCCTATTGAGATGTAATGTACAAATATTATAAAGATTAGTTACTGGATTATTAAATAATTATGAAAAACGTGATACATTTGCATAGGTTTATTGTTAATTTATTAATAAATTAATCTAGTAATAGAGAAGTACGAAGAAATGAATCGCCCGCTCTACCTAGCGTTTATAGATTACGCCAAAGCGTTTGATTCCATATCTCACGCCAGTATATGGAAAACTCTACAAGAATGCGCTGTACCGATAGAAACCATAGAACTTATACAAGATATATACAGGAATAGTAAGAGTCGAGTAATGCTAGACAAGTCAGGGGCCGAAATAGATATACATAGAGGCGTTCGACAGGGAGACCCTTTGTCACCTAGAATCTTTATAAGCGTACTACAAAACATCATGAAGACTCAATGGGAAAAGACAGGCATACTCATAAACGGCAAATTTCTTAGCAATCTGAGGTTTGCTGATGATATAGTACTTTTTGCGGAAAGTGCATCTCAGTTAGGGACTATGGTAAATGAAATACATGCCGTTAGCTATGAAATTGGCTTGCAATTAAATAGAACTAAAACAAAAATTATGACAAACAATAAAAGGATCCCCATAAACGTTAGAAATACTCCGCTGGAATATGTCCAAGAGTATGTATACTTGGCAAGCAAATATCTTTCAATAAATCCAGACACGACAGATGACAGATGAGTTAAACAGACGGGTTAACACGGCATGGAATAAGTTTTGGAGTCTTAAGGAAATCCTTAAATCAAACGCCCCAGTGAGACTAAAGAAAAAAGTTCTTGACTCTTGTATTTTACCGTCTCTATCTTACGGATCACAAACATGGATAATCAATAAATATACTAGAAATAAGATATTAACAACTTAAAGAGCTATGGAAGAGCACTCTCAAGCTTAAACTAAAACACAAAAGGAAGAATAGTGATATACGGAATACAACACAAGTCATAGATGCTCTACAACACTGCAAAAAACTAAAGTGGAAATGGGCTGGCCATGTTGCACGAATGAACGACGAGAGATGGGCAAAGCGTATAACTATGTGGAAAGGCCCATTAGGCAAGAGAAGCAGAGGTAGACCAGTGGAAAGATGGCTTGACGAAGTAACTGAAATAGCGGGAAATAACTGGAAGGAAAAGGCAAATGATAGAAACATGTGGAGAAAAATGGAGGAGGCCTTTACTCTGTAGAGAGGTCCTTAGTAATAAAAGTTAAATAATATGAATGTAATTTAATAATATTATAATATGCATAATGTCAATCTAATGATCCTAACCAAATTCAAATTTAATTATAATGTAATAATATATTTGCATGCAATAGAAATAGGGAATTAATTTATTGTAATTAAATGTAAACTTGACTTTATTATTATATACATGTGACAAATTTTAATGACGAATTGTGATCTAAATTTTAATTGTAATATAATTTTATTATTTTTTAATGTTGAATCGAATATCATGCGAAAAATTGTATTTTACTAAGGATTAAATGAGGCTTTATTATTATTATTGTTAATTTAATGCAAGATTAAAATGTTTCGGGATGTCACGTTCGAACGTCCATATTTGACAGTATATTGTATAAATATCAATGCGTGATGATTAATTATTGACAAGAAGGCTTGATTACCTTATACGTGTAATCATAGCAAGTCTACAGACTTAGTATTGTTGATTGCTGACCTCTAACGTAACAGCAACTGCATTGTCTTGTCTCGATGAATTCTGTAATCTCTTTCCGGATTTTATGAACCCAAGGATTTTATTATTCAATTATTTATTCCCACACTCCTGAGAACGGGTATTGTTTTTATAAATAAATTAAATGTTAGTTCAATATTTTAATAGCATGTTTATCTTATTATTATCTCAGTGCCATTCGATCTCGTATATATGTTCTGCTTGCATATTTATTAGCTGTTTATTATGCCATGTGTTGGTAGGCGTATTGCGATCATGTTAATTTCATTTATTTACAACAAACATAAACACAATGCTGTTGTTCGTGTAGATATCAGTTACAATTTGTGTAAGAGTGTGCTGTTTTTATAATTGAATATTATCTAATAATTCTATTATGATTACTGTACACACAACAAAATGACAGACTTTACATGTTGACCTTGAGATTATTTTCATAGTGGAAATGTACAGCTTGACGTATTGTCGATGGTACTTGAATTTGTAGTGTCGCGTTAAAAATACCCCCATAATATATACTACTTACATATATCGTGATAAAGATCATACAGTAAAGTAACTTTCAAGTTAAAGTTGTTCAATATCTCATTTCTTTGTGTAAAACAAATATTACTCCAATTATGTCATGGGCATTAATTTTTAACTATAAAGGAATTTTAATGGGACTAGCTATGGTTGGGGTGTGGTTGGTTGAGTAAAATATATACTAGATAGCATGATCAAAGCCGATAAGGTCCCAGGCCTTCTGCCCGACCAAAGGCTGTAGGTAGTGTTTAGTTGGTAGACTGGCTTTCTGCTAGAGTGCAACATAACCATCCGCCGTAGACCGGTTGCGGGTGGTATCCAGTGCAAGGTCCTCCGAGCACCAGGGGGTTGTTAAGACGACCACTGTGGTGGCGCGCCCCCTATGAGGATTCACCACCGTCCCCCGTGGAAAAAAAATAGATAGCATGAAATGTGTTTTGATAAGAATGTTCACTATATGTAATGGACATGTGTAAGTCAGTTCGTCCACTAGTTTAGGAGTGTGTGTTTCAGAATATGAACATTACAAGGAAAGAAAATATAACTTAAAGTGGTATTACGACTCGAACCTACCCTTACTGAGAATATTTAGCCTTGGTCAACAACCTGAGCGGATTGGTTGACTACACCCATTGAGTTTGAGATTCCGGTTCTGTATATAAAAAATAATATGTATGTATGTCTGAAATATTTTCACTGGGCCGGCTGGTTAGAACATGATTATAGTAGATATTCGTGCGATACGCAAATTATAATTATCTTTGTTTAGTGTGTACGCGTCTGTAGGCGCAAGTAAATTGCATCTGTCATGACAAGCTGATTAAACCCAGCAGTTTTGGCGAAGACCTTGGATAAATAATCTATTGTGTATGATCCTTGCTTGCGCTTAGCACTATTTGCAAGAATATTTGTTATATTAAACTTACTTTGTTATTAATATTACTTTGCAATTTAGTTGAAATTGAATAGTGTATGGTTCTAATAACATGTAATCTTAGTAGTTGAGCTGTACAGATTAAAATATTTTCTTTAATTATAAAATCTAGAATTGTGCGTTAGCAATACATTTTCGAAAACCGCTGTCATTACCAGTATCATAAAAACTGTCTCAAGTCTATTTGTAAATTCTAATATGTAGCGATGTCTTTTTAAGTTGTGATAATTTTTTTCGGTTATGTAATTAATTTTGGATTTGCAAGACTTGACATGAATAATAAAACTAAAATTAATACACTGTATATATTTAAGTTCGAAATTAAAGGAGACGATATTGGTGTCAGTAAAAAAAGAAGTATATGTTACTCGGTTCTTTTGCTTTGCAGACCACACGCTCACTCACCAGTGATTTTAGAGTATTTAGCCTAATTTCTTCTTGTTATTTTTTAGTGACTGCTTTTATATTCCTATATCTGTAAATCGGTATCTAGAGAGTAAAACACATAAAATCAATTCCATCTGCAAATCTGAAAAAAACCTTTTAAATGTTTTGATATGCATTAACATATGGCATGTATATAGTTTAATTTATAAATGTAAGATGCTGTTCTTTGAAAAAAATACAGTATTTTACATAGTTTTTAAACTATTATTTTTTCATATAGATTTCAAATGAAAAAAATCTCTATTTCTAAGATTGCCAATATTAATACATTTTCAAAACAATTTAACTTCCCACTACTTTTGAATAATACTTTTTATATGTCACTTTAGTAATGGCGATCCGTGTGCTTTGTAAAATTTTCTATTATTTCGATATGTTAGCAAAAATATCTGGAAAAGACGTATAAGTTATAAATGTTAATTGCAGAGGATAATAACTACGGTTAATGTGTGTCAAGTCCATCACAATAATAACCCGTGAACATTCTTACATGTATAATCAAAGTAATAGATAATTATCGTCTTCACATTCAATAGGTTTTTTTTAAATAAACACTCGTGTTTCCACTGAAACCTCAATTTTCTCAGTACTTTTTGTTTAATTGGACGTCTGACTTTATTGTTTTAGCTTCAATATTTGAGTGTTTTTATTGCTAAGCCCTTGGACTACTTTTTCTATTTTATTTAGAACATTGGACTTATTTTAAAGTGACTATACTTCGTAATTTTATTTAATTGCAACTAAATCATACTTTTAACACGAACAGTTAAATTCATATGGCATTGCTAATGTCTATTTGACATTTATTATTTTAGTTGTTTACATAATTAATGATTGTGATTTATAAAATGTATTCTTTCAATGAAAAATATTCATTAATTTATCAATATATTTACCACAAAGGACTAAGCAGAAGCTTTACTAGATAAAACAAACAAGACAAATAATAGAAAATTATTATAAAATTATTATTAAATTAAGTTTTGATAAATAAGTAAAAGTGTAATATTGAAAGATAATTTATATGATCTCTATTTTCTATACTTTAAATGTCAAATATAAATTAAGTGGTAAGAGAAGACAATGAGTACATAGGTGACCAATTTTCTTTGCCTTTACAGCTGTCCCAATTGTATCACACGACAATGATCCCCGACTCGATTAGCTTTGATCGTCTATTGTCAAACTAAAGCAATGAAAACCGCATGTGCAGTGGAAGACCTTGTAGGCATTCTTTATAAGTCAGTAACTTGTCTAATTCGCATAAGTCAGTATTTAATACAAGACAGGTTTTGTTTGAACAGATAAAATTTGTAACGCAAGTGATCAAAACTTAGAGTTTTATAGTTGCTTAAATTTTTTGAAAATATTTTCTCTAAAATATATAGAATTAAATCTGCTTTTGCGTTTGATAAAGGTTACGTAAAATTACATTTTTAAGCTTCCATCTCGATAGCCATGATCAAGTTATATCGAAATCCCAATCTGATAACTTTATTTAACTGGCTTTTAACTTAATGTTGAACG
This sequence comes from Scirpophaga incertulas, assembly GCA_036419045.1. NCBI lineage: Eukaryota > Metazoa > Arthropoda > Insecta > Lepidoptera > Crambidae > Scirpophaga > Scirpophaga incertulas. Next base: position 14,770,934 of record CM071639.1, on the reverse strand, counting down.
CAGAGAGTTCAATGTACATTGGGAAAAATTACATATTGTGTGGGAGTTAGATGTGCTGGTGATTGTACAAGGTGAATACTGTTAATCAGACTTACGATATATTGTTGTCTTCATTGCCTCACATCATATTTCAATTTTACTATGTGCATGCAATTTAGGGTTGTTGGTGGCCCAGCTAAAAATACATACAGTATTAAACTTGCTACCATTCTATTGGGAGTGACGTAAACGTGTGCTGCGTTTGTTTGTATGTTTTTAATAAGATCTCAAAAAGTACTGAGTGAGCTCTAATATGGGATACCGAATCATTTAGTCATGTCTTACAGGGAAACGAAAATACTGAAGTTAATGCTACAGGTGGACAGGTAATAAAAACTCAAAATTTCATCACCATTGAATATAATAAGGTGAAACAACTTTAAAAAATATTTCACGATATTGTCACAGTACTTAGTCGGTTTGCAGGCTAACGTTATTGAGTTACAGCGGTGACTTCTGCTTTCACGCTTCAGTTAGTAACTTGCGCAGTGCTAGTGACCTAGACGTCAGCGTGACGGTCATCGCGTTTAATTATATATGGACACCAATTCACTCTCAAGTGCAAGTTTAGTATTGGGCAACTACTAAAATATACTGTTAATTCTGCATAAAGTAAGATGAATTAAGTTACTTTTCGTACTTCAGTATTGTAATGAATGCGAAATTGTGAACAAAATAGAAAGATTTGAAATCGAAAGTAAGAATAAAGGTACATCGATTAGTTTTGCTAATTAGTTTACCTTATTCTTCCTTAATTTAAATAAGGTACAATAATATTTAAATAAGGTACATTAAAAACCTTCTAATATTTACAATATAATACAGCCGAAAATAAACCAACAACCATAAATATATGAGATTTGAATAATTATAACAATCTCAAATAAAAAAATATATGTAATATACTTTTACAAGTAGTTCTAGTCTATACGCTGACGTTTTCACATATTAGTGTAGCGTTCGTTTCTTTTTATCGATGGCGAAAGAAGTACTCGAGAAGGTTACGTCAGATATGTATTTAATGCTCACTACACCTCTGCCTAATCCTTTGGGCGGAGTAGGTGCAATTAACTAAAACCTAGGTAAAAACACAGTAGTGTTTGCTGTAAAATTAATTACATTAAAATCTAATCACATTAATATAATTAAAGTTGTGATAAATCTTAAAATACAAATATAAATACCAACCTTAATCATTAATAAAATAAGCACGGCAAAAAAAGATTATGAGAGACTGTATTAATGTCCGAATAAGGAAATATTCAACAGTAATAAAAAAGAATTTAAATATGAGTAAATGTTAAGTTACTTAATATGTTACGGTTATAAAAGTACGACCTATAACTATAATTTCAGAAATACTGTTTTCATATCACTAGTAAGTATTATCATTTTATTTTATAATAATTCAATCTGATGTGGCTAGGTAGCTGAAGCAGTTTAGGTGGTTTTGTTTATTAAGAAAAATATAACATTATTAACACTGTGTTATTAATTATATAACATTTTTATAGACTTATTTTTGGCAGCGTATTTAATTAAAAGTTTCAATATGACATTCATATTTTAATAAAGCCTGTATCATATTGTTATATTTATAATTTAAAACTAGAAACTTTATACAGATGCACATAATGTTTGATTCCAGAAGCACATCGAAAATATTGTGTACTATGTTAGTAATGTGCAATAATCCTTATGTGGGCGTTTAGTGATGTGTATCAATTTGGGCTACATACAATTTTATTTAATACTAAGCTAATTAATATTCTTTCATTTCAATTACCTCACTTTCTATTTGATTGGAAAATCCACGTACTCTGAGTAATATAATCACTAGATATCTTCAGACTTCTTTCTAGAATAAGTCTCATTCTGATTATCATAGTAATAATCTATCTTCTAATATATATAAATCTCATGTCACAATGTTTGTGCTCAAATGAACTCCTAAACTACTTAACCGATTATAATAAAATTCGCACACCATGTGCAGTTCGATCCAACTTGAGAGATAGGATCATCATCATCATCATCATCGATTTTAAAAATTCTTTCACCAATAGAAACCCACATTATTGTTGAGTGTCATCATCATCATCATCATCATCATCATTCATCATCATCATCATATCATCATCATCATCATCATCAATCATCATCATCATCATCATCATCATCATCATCATCATCATCATCATCATCATCATCAGCGGATGGCGCGCGATGGCTTCGGGTTTAATTCAGTTCGCTTTCGTGCTCGCTTCGGGGATTATTAATATTATGCCCAACGAAGTGGGCGCGGGTCAGCTAGTAGCTTAATAAGAAATTTGTGAGTAATTATAATACTAAATGCCAACAGAATAATTTATATGATTCATAGATTTATTATACAAGAATGGTTCAGATTACCAAACTGTCTAAATATGTTAATCAATATCGATTCAAGTCAAAGAATAACAATGTATTGGTATTGCCATTGGTCATTTTTGTGTACTTAAGATTAGGATATGTAATTACTTAAAGGTTTTTTCCTACGAATTGGGTTTTTACAATATCCACGGATATGATGTGCATCGATAGTGCAAAAATAATATGTCGGTCATATAGAGTAAAGAAAAAAAATATCTTGTTTTAATTTTTTACATGGATTATTTTGCAAAGGTCTGTTGAAATTTTTTTTTTCAGTATAATAAAGAAGGCATGGAATTATATTTAGGAGTGAATAAGAGTCTATAACAGTGAATACTCTTTGCTCTACTTCTGGAAAGAGTAATTAATAGTATATTATAGTGTGTATATATAATGTAGTGTGTATATTATCTTTCAATTACTCAAACAATTACTGTATTTATGATTTTTTTCAGATTTAACTGCTTCTTCCTATTATCACGCAGCTTCGGTGAAATAAAGAATAATATGGTCAAATAATATGTATTTACTTTTATGATATTGTTGTTTTATATCATTTTTAAGAATATTTCTTCTTTCATACTGACTTTATGACTTTTTTTTTTATTTTATTGCCGTACGTGGCAGACGAGCAGCAGCACACCTGATGTGAAGCGTTAACCGCTGCTCATGGACTTAAGCAATTCCAGGAGTGGAAACAGCTAAGCCGCTGCCTACCGTGATGAGAATACTCTCTTTAAACCTCGTTTGAAGAGGGAGATGTCGTAGCGCGGGGGAAACACCGCAACAGGAAGATCATTCCACAGCATACATGTCCGTGGAAGAAATGATCGCTGAAAACGCACCGTACTAGACGGGAACGAATCCAGGTAGAAAGGGTGAAGTCTATTGCGGCGTCGAGTGGTACGGTGATAGAATGGTGCCGCTGGTACCAAGTCAAACAATGCCTCGGAGCACTCCCCATTGAAGAGCCGATAGAACACACAAAGGGCTCCAAAGTCCCTCCGCTGCTCCAGCGACTCCAATTTGTCCGTGAGATTGGGATCATCGACGATTTTCACAGCCCGTCTCTGAAGGGAGTCAAGTGGGTCGACCTGGTATTTGGGAGCGCCTGCCCAGAGATGCGAGCAGTACTCCACGTGTGGTCGAACCTGCGCTTTGTAAAGTACAAGTCGTTGACCAGCAGCGGCGGCCTTACTCATTGCGAGGCTGCGAGCGGCAAGTCTTTGCGAGGCCCTTTGTCCTTCGTTAAAAGTATGTTTTGTGAAAGTAAGTCTGATTGTTTGATTTAGGTAAATGTTATGTTTCAGGAGAAATGCAAAGTTATACAAAATAATAAAATTGGAATGTTAAAATATTTTGTATAGAAAGAATAACAAAATTAACAAATATAGCAAGAAAGCATCACATATATTGCTTAGTTCGTATTTAACGGCCTTCACCGAGGATACCCTGCACTCCCATCTAGTTTCAGAAAGTGGTTTCAGCGATAGCGAATTCACATGAGCTTTTAAAATAGCCCACCTCTGACTTGAGCCGGCAAACAGAGTGTACAACCTTTGTAGCAAACCAAAAAAAGATTTTGCTTAGATGCAGGACGATGCTGCATCTCCTAGGATGGATGGATTCCAGCTATGATACCCACAAGGTAAAAAATAAGCAAGTGGATTAATTCCAAGAATAATTTTTTGGACACCAATTTTTTCACCACGCATATTGGCACCATTATCATATCCTTGGCCTCTGCAGTTTGCAATAATATACCTAACTGTTCTAATTCTGTGATTATATAATGAGTTAAATTCTCAGCCGTGGTTTTTTCGATAGCTAGAAAACCTATAAAATGTTCTTCTATTTCGGCTGCATTTAAAAAACCTTATAACAATTGAAAGTTGCTCAATACGAGAAACGTCGCGAGTACAATCAAGAATAATCGAGTAGGTAATATTTATTATTTTTAACTTTTTCAACTATTTTTGTCTTCGCGTGATTTGCCATTAATTGTATAAGCTCATTTTGAATATTTTTGCCGATACAATGGTCATTTATCGTCTTATCCTTTACTTGTTTAAGATGAAGTCTCAGCACAGGATCAAATCGGGCTATTAACTTTACTAAATCTATAAAGTTGCCGCTTGTCTCACTCGAATCTAAGTCTGATGTTAACTTCTAACTTCTCTCTATGACCCCTGAAGGTCAAATTGTGAGATGCTAAGAAATTGACAATTGCGAGCAATCGTTCTAAAATATCTCTCCAAAGTTGCCTTTCTTGTTCAATTTGCGACTGCGCCAAAGAGTCAATAGTGGAACAGCTTTTTAAACTATTCTCTAAATTAATCCATTTTAACATAAAATCTTTGTGCTGTCGACTAGATTCATGAGACTTTAGGTAATCATCCAAATCCACTACCTACCTAACCTAACCTAACCCAATCACACACTCCTTCACTTGATCCAATCTTGGTATTTTGTAGTCCGAATATTCGATACGGAAAGCAGTAAACGGCATCCTTTGTTTGTGAATAAATCATAATGATAATAATCATAATCATAATGATATTCGCTGAATCGCCGTCCATTATCATTTATGGGAATAAATCAACTTTAGCCCGGATTGGACCTTTTAATACAATCTCAGTCCGGTCTACATTAGTAATTGTTATGGGCCACAAACCGGGGTCATTTTGAGGATTCAGATTTTCTATTTCAGCAGTCATGGATGTTAACATAGACTCGGGCTCAGATTCGTGATCTTGACTGGATAGCGTTGACGGCGGCACCAGTGACCTAAGAGGCAATGATGTAGTTACTTCAACATCACCCTCGCTGTTTTTACTTAATGACAGCGGCGCAGCGGCGGTACCCACGATGATGTGGAAGGAATGTTTTCGGCTGGATCGGGATTTAAGGAAGTTTCTTGATCATCAGTTTTTATATATTCATTCCTTCCGCGTACATGCAAACTCTGGAATGAGCTCCCAGCTGCGGTGTTTCCTGAGCGCTACGATATGTCTAACTTCAAACGAGGCTTAAAAAGAGTATTACTCTCCAGGTAGGCAGCGGCTCAGCTGTGCCCCTGGCACTGCAGATGTCCATGAGCGATGGTTACCACTTACCATCAGGTGGGCCATTTGCTCGTGTGTACGGAAAAAAAAAAATTATATAAAGATCCAAGTAAATTTTCTTCTACTTGCTTTTTTTTGATAGCTCGTTTTCTTTTTGAACTACCTGACTCAAATTTTCTACCGGCATCACGATCGCGTGAACTCATTTCTTAAATCTTGTTTTATTTCATACAAACAGTCAAGATTAATTTTTATACATTACAAAATCTGTTGTCTCTTTTCTAGCTTACTTAATACTTTGAACACTATAAGAATGCAATCTATACAAACAAATATTCAATAAATTGAAAGATATGTGCGGATATAGTAAGGATTTGGTAAGTCGTACAATAGTATACTAATCTGTGAGTCGTACATACTGTAAACAAAATAATTTCAAGGTGACAAGAGTTGACGAACGAAATGCAACAAGGGGATTCCCCGAGCAGCGATAGAGGAGAGGAGCAGAACATTAAGGTCCATTGACACTAGCGATTCTCATATGCGAGAAGTGTTTCAAGGCGCGATATTCAAATACTACATAATGAAATTTTCAATTATGTTTTGAATAATTGAATGAAACTAATTTTATTTTCATAATAAATAAGAATTAAAGTTGAACATTTTAATTTAGATTAGATACATACATATTTTTAATTTTTGTTAAAAATATTATGTAGCTTGGGTTGTTACGCGAGGCCCCCCCCAAGAGCGAGGCCCTGGGCGATTGCACAGTTCGCCACCCCCTAAGGCCGCCGCTGTTGACCAGGCGTGAAGTAACGCTTGGCTCTGTTCAAAACGCCCAACTTTTTGCTCGCCAGTTTGGCTTTATCAACCAAGTGACTCCCAAATTGGACCTTGCTGCTAATGTCGACGCCAAGGATCCCAATACTTTCGGAGATGCGAAGGGGTACACCTTGGAACTGAGGCGCTATGTCAAAGGGGTCCCACTTGGCAGTGAACGCGCTAACTTGTGTCTTTGTAGGGTTGAAACAAACCAAGTTCCTTTCTCCCCATTCCGAGGCCCGCCCAAGAGAGTCCTCGACTTCAGACACAAGTTGCAACCGTCTTTCTTGTATAGTATTCCGAGAGACCCTTTGGAGGCTCGTATGTTGCACTTCACCAGTACATAGCAATGCATGTTCTTAATTAATAACAGATCATTGACATGCAGAATGAACAGTGTTGGGGGAGAGCACCGAGCCTTGCGGAACACCAGCATTAATGGTTTTGGTATCGGAGCAAGAACAGTCCACAACGACCTTAATGCTCTGACCCTCCAAAAAACTAGCGATCCACTTGCAGAGTCCCTCGGGGATCCCATAAGATGGTAGCTTCGATAGAAGGGCTTTGTGTCAGACCCTATCAAACGCCTTGGCGATGTCAAGGCTGACGGCAAGAGCCTCACCATTGCCTTCCAAGGCCTCCGCCCAGCGGTGCGTCAGGAACGCTAGAAGATCACCAGCCGAACGACCGTGTCGGAAACCGTACTGACGGTCATTAAGCAGCTGGTAATCCTCAAGGTACTGGAGTAGTTGTTGGTTGACAACCCGCTTCATTACCCTGCAAAGCAAAGAGGTCACCGCTATCGGCCTGTAATTTGACTGGTCACCTTTTTTGGGGATAGGGTGAACATTAGCTACCTTCCAAGAAGATGGAACCCCATTAAACTGAAATTGCCCATTAAATGATTATTTATTTACTCAGCGAGAAAGCGAACTTACCGAAACTTTAACGTATATATCAATCAGTCTACGAATAACACAACTGTTATATCAAGAATATTATTTTTCGCTTTAGTACGTATAAAGTACAAAATTCTGATGAAAACGTAGGACTTACTATATCGAGATAATTTATTGTAATTTAAATAACAATGCTTAGTACAATAACAATCCATAATGCCATAAATTTATTGCGAAATTAAGTAACTTCATTAGCTTCTACAATATAAAACGGTCAATCGAACTATAGGATAAAAAAAAACGAATTTTACAGTCCAACCATCACATTACATTTAAAGGATAATGAAGCCTGGAAAAATACGAGTAATTAGAGACATTAGGTTTAAAGGTCTTCTGCCATATGAGGTTCGACAGTACAGGTTTTATTAAGAATTCTGCTAACGAGAACTATACGAAGATGGAATTTGAAAACATTGTTAATTAGTGTAGTTCTAGTTGATAGATTACTACACTGGGAAAAATAATTAAGTAATTTTATCTAAAGAGTTGACTCACGTAACATTTTTTAGCAAACTATTACGTTTCCTTATAGCATTATTAACATTTTTGATATTTATCATGCACTAGGCAGCAACCGATAAAAGATCAGACTGTTCTGTTTCTCACGGATACAATAATGAATTATAATTTAGCCATAGAGATAAACAGAGTGCTACAATAATAAGAATAATACAACACTCAATTTGATAACAACTTTGGTACGGAAAATAAAATCATTTACCTTTATTTAGCTAGTTAATAATACCAGAAATTAAAACACAAATCAAATGGTTTTATTTCTTGTCAATACAGTATGATAAGTAATTTTCTGTGATGTAACAAAGAAAACAGAAACAATAAGATACAAACTTAATTATTCAAAAATTATTGTTTGTTAATCTATATATTTTTTAACTTCATGGCTTATAATAACAAATCTATACATATAATAAGACAGTAAAAATATTTTGTCTGTACATTTAGTATTTTTGACTGAAATGGATAGAGGGGCACTTAAATAGATTATTAGAAAGCAAAAAAATTTTTTTGGAATTTTTTGTCTGTCTGTCTGTATGTAGTTCACGTTTACTTCTCCGAAAGTACTGAACCGATTTGCTTGAAACTTTCACTATTTGCTTTGTTTTAACTCAGAATAATATCTAAACTTTGTTTTCATCAAAATCGGTTCATTAAAAAAAAAGTTATCGTCATTTTAATGAACTCAAATAAATAAAACTGGAGTGTCATCTGTGAAAATTAAAGACGGTGAAATTTTAATCAAAAGTACTGTGAAAATAGTATTTGTGGAAAAGCTCATTGTTTTGTGCCATATTATACATACATACATACTAATATTATAAATGCGAAAGTAACTCTGTCTGTCTGTCTGTCTGTTCCGCTTTCACACCAAAACTACTGAACCGATTTAAATGAAATTTGGTACACAGATAGTCTGGAGCCTGAGAAAGGACATAGGCTACTTTTTCATGCAAAAAAGGTTGTAAAGGGTTGTAAAAGGTTGAAAGGAGGGATTATTGGTTGTATGGAAATATTGTTAAAACTACTGAACCGATTTAAATGAAATTTGGTACACAGATAGTCTGGAGCCTGAGAAAGGACATAGGCTACTTTTTCATGCAAAAAAGGTTGTAAAGGGTTGTAAAAGGTTGAAAGGAGGGATTATTGGTTGTATGGAAATATTGTTAAAACTACTGAACCGATTTAAATGAAATTTGGTACACAGATAGTCTAGAGGCTGAGAAAGGACAGAGGCTACCTTTCAAAGCAGAAAAGGGTTGTAAAAGGTTGAAAGGAGGGGGTGAAAGGTTGTATGGCAGTATTGTTAAAACATATCCTTCCTGTGGGAAATTCGAATATAACGCGGGCGAAGCCGCGGGCGGAAAGCTAGTTTATTAATAATATATGATAAAATTATGTCAAATCATAATATTGACGTATTAAGTGAATCGATGTTTTTCAAGTTATCAAATTTTTTTTCTCTCTAGGTTAGTACACATGATTTGTTGTTAACTTTGTAATCAATATACATAATTACTAAATAAGGATAGTGATAGCATTTTCAGAATGTGTTCACAACCTTACGCGGGTTACCTATTATTACGGATTTCATAAAAAAGTTGTGGCCATGAGAAAATTTGTCTGCTGTATTGCAACTAACGTTTCACTTAAGTCATTAGTTTTTGTATTGAGATTTCATACCATGAATAAAATGAGCGTTGACAGTTACAATCAACATAAAGGAAATGAAAGCGAGAGAAGGAAATAGCTTTAGTTCACACGTTAGTGACGTAGTCTTTAGTTGTGCTACTAAATTATCTGTGGTAATCAAATGTATATGCACTTTCTAAGATTGATCTCTTTGTATAGAAGGCTCTTGGAGTTGAGATTCCTAGTATTGTATGGAACAAACTGATGCTGATGGACCTTAATAAATTTGAAATTAACGTATTTTGTCAATAAGGATTAGAATGACAAAGAAATACACCCTTTCCTGTGTCTGTTTCTTCACGAATTTATCGCCGCTAGCTGATGGTATGGAGCAATATACCTTTTTATGATACTAGGTCATAAAAATGTCTATGTGTAGATGTTTAATTATGCTTCTATTTAACCCTGTTGACAAGAGGCGTGATTATATTATAGAAAAATAAAATCCCAAAAAATTAATTTCATTGTTTTAACAAAAACATAGTAGTTGTTGATCACAAACTAATTGATTTTTATTAACTGTTCTCTCTTATAATTTGTTATTTACATTCAAATAATTCAGGTTCCATACTATTCTAAGAAGAAGAGTATTCTAAGAAAATTACGATAAAAATATCAGTTCTCATTACCGAAGCGTAGACAGGAAGACCACATTCTGTTCTTGCTTTCTTCGATGGTATCAAGTTAAGAAACTACTTCACACGTCAGCTAGCTTCACCTTACTTTACAAGTTCTTTACTTTAAGTCTATATGTAGAAGTTTAGTTTAGTATATGTAGAACTATTTATTTTAAATACATATTACGTTCACTTATTTTAGGGAAACGATATTGAAAAAAGATCTTGTTAGCCGAATTCCACTTTATTTTAATCGTCGATTCAATTTTATATCTTCAAGAATGTGTGTATTTCGATAACATGATATAGCAATATCATCTTGATCACAAATGTAATTTAGTTTAGTAAGTGCTTTAGTGTACACGTGCTCTTCTCATATATAACATTTTAATAGTAGGTATGCATATAAGGTCTATCACACAGCCAAGTAATACTAAAATCATACCACAGATATCCAATTATGAAACGGCGAAATAGATACATTCTAACAGGTACTAGTTTATTTTAAATTAGTAGGTGTATCGTAATGGTCAACGTGGGACTAGTAAAGATCATAGGTTCACCCGCAGCCCATTGCCATTCTACATAGCTTAGGGCTGACAAGACCTATTCTACTAGTTTTAAAAACATTCAATTTGTATTTTAAGTATAGAGACTTGTTTGAAGTGGGTAAACTCTAATTCAAACTATTAATTACCACTTTTTTAACATACACTTTTTAATGGTAACTACAAGTAAAAAACTCCAAATCAATGCGCAAAATACTGCCGTAAGTATTTGATAATAAATTATATAATCTTTGTATGTAAATATACTGAGTAAGTATACTTTGACTTTTTAATTTGTACCATGACTCTCACCTTTATTTCGATCGATATGCAAGTGGTTCAAAGATAACACTAAAAATATAATTAATTAGATTCTATATATATACAACTAAAATAGAGTATGTTGACTCTACAATTATTCGGGAACATTTGCTTGTGAACCTTAATTAAAGTTTTGGAAGTCTTTATGTATGTAATAGTACAAAATAACGTATAAATACTACGTGACTATTCTACATATATTTATGAAAAATGTATTTTTATGTATGGCGTAAAGCATATGCGTTTATGTATATAAATATTAAATTGCAATATTTTTATTACATTATTCAAACATTTTATTTATGATGTGACATGTAAATGTTTTAATTCTTAATATAATTATTATAAAATGTTTTTTTATAGTATATGATATGACAACCCTAAAGATACGGTGGTTTATTGCGCAATTTTAACTAGGAGGTTGGTAACTTGCTCCACATTTCTTCAGAGGTCTCTTTGTCTTTGGTGATCGTGGTCAGACGGTAGCTTTATTCGTCTTATCTAATTCGGGGCAATTTATTTTTCCTAGTTAATTTTAGTTCATATAAATGAAGTAAGGTTTAATTATGTACTGTGTTAAAAATAGCATATTATAAATATCTGGGAGAAAAGTTAGGATATCCTTTTATGTCGCCCCCTCATTTTAGTGGGTAAAGTTATTACAACCTGCAGCCTATACTACGTTTATTTAAGGAAACGAATAAATGTAAACAAACCAGTTTTAGGGTTATCACAACTCAATTCAAAAAAACGTCAATTATCTTGTCGTTATCTTGTATTTGTAAAATGTTTTCATGATCCATTATAATATTTTTTTTCTAAAACATACTACTACAAACACTTAAGAAACTTCCACATAAATAAATTTATAAAATAAAAACATAATTAATTTTACTTGATAACCCTATAATCATGATGACATAAGTGAAATTCAGATGTAATAAACATTTTCGGTTATAGTCGGCACTTTTATACTAATCTATCAACTGAAATAGACCACATTTTTTTACGTATTCGCTTCAACTTAGCCACCTTTTTAAATCAGTAGCATATATTTGCATTTTAATCCGACCATGATCGAAAATTCTATGTTCCGTTTGTTGCAAATCATAAATACAAATCTTTTTTTATTTTCACTTTTTTACTAATGTTTCTGTGGCAACTATATAATTGATATTTATTTATGTTATTAAGTAAAAATCACTAGTTTAAATTATTACTATATTATTTAAATAAAATTATTATAATTATATCTCACTTTATAAAGGAATGAATTACTGAACGGAGTAACGGAACGTAGAAACACTATTTGGTCGTATTATGTTTGCAATATGGCCGTCATAATTAGTGGTCATAACCTACCTGCTTTCAAGTACTGTCGTGTTATTCCCTGTGTTTTCTCAAGTTTCGTTTTATTATTGTTACTTATTATTTTTTTGGTTAGTAAATTTTCCTTGTACACCAAGATTTATATGTTCAAATTATAAATGCATCCTTATAAATCAAATTCTGTTCAAATTATAATATTACCAAGATGAATATGTTCAAATTATAAATGCATCCTACGGGGTAAGAACCGTCAAATCCCTCTAGCCTGGTGAGACCTGACCTTATTCCTAAAGCTTGTGGTGGCCCAGGCAGGCTTCCTGAACTAGTGGTTGTGTGGTTGTGTGGTACTAGTGGTTTGCACCATCTTCGCAACGGTGGACATGTTGTTTTCCCGTGGTAAAAATCATATTATATTGTAATGTTCTTAAATGACATTATTGTATCTGGCCGCAATACATATGAACATATTAATAACAAAGTCTCCCATAGGAAAGAAATATTTTCCCGCGGTAAAATTTTAATCTAGTGTATATTACCCAGCTTGAATGTATCTTTCCATTGGTGAAAGAATTTTTGAAATCGACTTAGTAGTTTTTGAGTTTATTGATTACAAAAATACAAATATTTCCTCGTTATAATTTTAGTGTAGATATACTAGCTTTCCACCCGCGGCTGCGCCAGTGTTATATTCAATTTTCCCATGGTAAAAAGTAGAATGTCTTTTCCCAGGTCTCACAATACGTACCTCTGAACCAAATTTCATCCAAATTGGTTCAGCGTGAAAAGGTAACAGACAGAAAAACAGACTTTCGCATTCATAATTTTATTAGGGATTATTAAACAGTCTGACTGCGACAGTCAGTCGGAAATAAATTGTAAAATATTACTACGCTATAATATTAAACAGGTATCACAAATTCGAAAGCAATAAAACTGTATTATAATAGAAAAAGGTTATTAATATATGCCTGTCAGTGGTTGCTAGGCAACACTTTGTTGGTAAACATTCGTTCTCTTATTTGGCTCAACTATAGTTAATCATGCTCAGGAGCTTGATGATGTTTTGCAGTGGCATGACCCTATAGTTTTCCTCTCTTAGATATTCAATCTCTGTCACAATAAGTGTTCCATGATTTTCTTTTATTTCTTACAGGTTCTACAGATCATGTTGCTGGCACGTCCCATCCTTGTTTGCATGATCCTAATGCCAAAATAACCGGTTAAAGAATCAGCCCACCTAATGGCACCTTTGGTTTCTGTTTCAGCTCTGTCCAAATTTGAGTCAGATGTTCATCCACACGAAGAGCTTGGTGTGTATGATCCCTTTTTGAATAAACTATTATAACGGGTGCCTTCTTACTGATTATTTGCTCTGTACTACCTGTTTAATAAGCGGATGTTTGAAACAGTAAAAAAATAAATAATTAAGTAAAAGGTTTCCGTCACGTATTGTATATTCACGTAAAGCAGGAAAATCCTAATGTTTAAATAAACTTTATAGGAATGGATGTATGCGGAACAAAATTAACTAGCTATCATATTGTCATTTCGTATTTTATTATGTTAACAATTTTCTTAGCGATCCTACAGGTTACTTAATGAGCTATTGTGACCGACGATGTAATCGTAAAGTCTTGCAGATGTAAGTACACACGAGTGAAATCGATTAAATCCTGTCTCGTTTGGTTCATGGTGGGTCACGTAACAATTGATTGGTGAAACATATGTTTAACATTCCGATTATCTAATTCCAGGCCTCGCAATAAATCTAGTGACAATGAGAACAAAAGTATAACGTCTTTGATTAGATACTCAGTATTTAGAGAGAGAATTTAGCGCCAGTGTGACACTTGGTTGTGCAGGAGGTGACTCGGGTTGTTAAAAGAAAGGCACCAATAGTCACTTAATATGTATATTTAGGATAATAGGTATAAATTAAAGGCACAATAAGTGCCTTCGTAACGTTTTTTATTATTACTTATTATTATTACTGTATTATTACTCTGATATTATGTGTATTATTAATATTTATTTGTACATTGGTTCAAATTCATATCATATGCTCAGCAAATAATAGCACTTAGAAAGATATTTTGGAACATAATGAAGAAGTTCTTGGCCTATTTTGCAGCGGATTGTAACGATAAGGCTGAAAATGGAAGGGAATTTTACTCGCATATGCCGACTGAGGGACAAATTTCTATTTGAATGCAAAATACTATCATTAAAAAAAGTACGTACTATAACATGCTATAAATGTTAAATCTATTGAAAATAAATTATATTATTGGAACTCAACAATTTCAATAATATCATTTCAATGTACTAACAAACTAATGACACTAATTACAAATTAACATATATAAACATTTAATGTTATTAAATAGGTTATATTCTATTATTGAAGTAATTAAAATATTTTTCTACAAAAATATTAATGTATTGAATAATCCCACACACCACACATATCCCAATTTTAGCTTATGGTCAAAATTATTTAATTTTGGAAGTTACGAGGCATATTCTCGGTTCATCTATCACAAGCTTTGAACAACTCACCATATACTCTACTCACTCACAAAATATGTATATCCGGTATAAAAAAGTGTTGGTATAATTACCAACATATGTAGTAAAATGAACGTAACTACTGACACTTCTGGCGTAATACGTAGTGCTAACAATTTGACAAGGATAGCATTGTTAGCCTACAGTTGTATTCGTGGACTTCCTAATCGTTAGGTAACTGAAGCTAATATGAGACACATTGTGATTCGTGTGTATTAGTTGATTCCAACAACTGACGAATAAACCAGTCTTTGCTTTGCTTTTGGTTTAGTCACCTTATTATGAAGAAGTTTGCGGAATTGATAACAGTTACTACGTAATAAACAGAAGAATATTTAACGAGTGACATGCGAGCTCTAATGATTTGAACCATGGAAAAATGAAAACAATTCAAGCCAATTAGAAGACACAGAATAAATATATTTTTGCGCGGATATTTATACAAATATGCAAGGAAATATTGAAATTACAATCGGATATTGTATTTAACGTTCTGGACTAACGTCGCGGTAATGTTTACACTCTTGCTATCGATATATTTATATAAGCAGAAGGAAGGAAAATGAAATTGAGGCCATGGTTTTGAAATTAAAGCACTATAATTTTTTTACAATTGCTACCTTTAATTGATAAAATAGCAAATGACACGTGGCTGCGACCAGAAGAAGACGGACATGCGCCTGTTGCACCTGGATGCCGATTGCGCCACACGCCGTAGCTTGGTAATATGTGCTCAGGTCGTGGTGGGGGTGTGGACTTTTACGTTAAGCATCCTATTTAACGTAAGGTATTGGAAAATGCCTGATAGCAGTAGATATTACCTCTAATTCATTATTACTTTTCAGAGCGCAAGCAATCTCCTGAGGCTGCGCTGCGCACCGCCCCCGTTCTGGAGGGCGGGAGCTTTAGTTCAATGCCGATAAGGTTCCAGGCCTTCTGGCCGACCAAAGGCTGCAGGTAGTGTTTAGTTGGTAGCCTGGCCTTCTGCTAGAGTCCAACATAACCATCCGCCGTAGACCGGTTGCGGGTGGTATCCGGTGCAAGGTCGTCCGAGCACCTTGGGGGTTGTTAAGACGACCACTGTGGTGGCGCGCCCCATATGTGGATTCACTACCGTCCCCCGTGGGAAAAAAAAACATTATTACCTCTGCCGTTGCTTTGGGTATTTTAGACTACTGTGTCTTAATCGGCGATTTTAATATCAATCTTTTATTAGTAAACATAAAGTCGAAAAAAAGTAATGAAACTTGAGTTTGGGTATTGAACAATTAGTCACTTCTCATACCCACTTCACTAGTGCAAGTGCGACTTTAAATTGAAATCGTATACTCCGATCCACAACTAAATCCTTCTTATAAATCATTAACGGAAGTATAATGAAAAAACTAAAAAATACCCTCCCTTTTTACTATGGAATATAATTGGCGTATCACAGCGTAAGCGTGATGGTAGAGGGGATAGTAAGAATGCAATTAAACTTTATACTGTTGGATATATTATTAATTTACCAACATTTCATAGTTTGGCGGTGCCCAAGTTTCAATGTATCACATAGTGTGAAGCATAATCATGAGCTTAATTAGCGTATTATCAAGAGCTCAAATAGTTGGCATTGTATAAAAAGGAATGGAGGCTACACAGACAATAGCATAACTCGAGTTAAAAAAGAATTAGCGTGGATGACACATGTCATCCACACTACTCATTTGATTCTCGGATTTCAACAGATTAAAAACTACTTTGAAGATTATAAATGTTTAAAGACATTTAGGAAACACGTCACACGCTTGTCATTTACATCGACAGTTACATAATAATATGTAACTTTTCAATTATTTACATTGATCTGCAGTTTACTTTTATTCAATGATAAATAATATAAAGAAATAATATAAATAATATAAAACCTTGCGATCAAATTCATCTACGGCTTGCGGAAGTATGACCATGTATCGGAATATAGGGCACGACTTGGATGGCTCCCAATAAGGCAAAGACATGACTTGCACATACTCACATTTCTATACAAAGTGCTCAATAACCCAAAATTTCCCGATTACCTTCGCTCACGTTTCTTTTCCTTGCCCGAAAGACCATATCCTAGACGCACATGTGTCACCCAAACCTTGGAGCAGCGAACTTCCAATTCAATTTTTTTCTTTAAATCGTTTACTATTACTGCGGCACGCCTGTGGAATAAGTTGCCTGAGAGCATTCGTGATAGTTGATCTGTGGAAACCTTCAAAGTTAGACTGAAAGGGCATTTTTTATCGCAACTTGAGTCGAACAATTAATTAGTCATGTTTATATTGTAGGTATGTTAATATGTATATATATTTATAGATATATGTGTGTGTATATATATATATATTATATGATTATTAATATATATTATTGTTATATATACTGTTATTTATGTATTTATAGTAATAGATGTAGTTAGTATTTGTTTAAGTAATTAGTTTTGCTTTGTTTTGTGTAGTGTAAATTTTCTATACTTTGTTGGTATCCGCAATTTTATGACTAAATCCCCAGTTAGGTTGGCTGGAAGAAATCACTATTAGGGATAAGCCCACCTATGTACATATTTTATATTTAATGTTATTTCCTGTGACATTTATATGTGCAATAAAGAGTTATATATAAAGACTTATTGAAAGTGAGATCAAAAAAATGTGTGCTTACAAATTATACATTAATTTACGCATAATACAAATAATAGAAAAAATATTACACATTTTGATTAGGGCCACGGCGCAGCCACTTAGCGCTTAGCCGGTGGCACTACTACTCGTAACAACAATTACAAGAATGTGTTATGTTTAAACTGTCAATATCACGTTCATAAACTTTAGGAACAATATATCGAATTCTGAAATATAACTACATGGTACTATAATTACTTTTTTATAAGGTACTAGCTTTCTGCCCGCGGCTTCGCCCGCGTGGATTTCGGGATTGGGTGTATAGAGGGTTAAGGGTCATAGCTTTTGCCCACGGCTACATATACGCGGAAGTCGGTTTATGGTGCGAAGATTTTATCGCGCTTCCCGTGGGACTATCCGTTTTTCCGAGATAAAAAATGCCGCAAAACTCCTCAAGAATCACTCTATCTATTGATGAAAACCGCATAAAAATCTGTGCAGTAGTTTTTGAGCGAAGCCTTTATTGCGCATCCCGTGGGATCTGTCGATTTTTCCGGGATAAAAAGTAGCCTATGTTACTCGGGGAGAATGTAGCTTTCCAAAGGTGAAAGAATTTTTGAAATCGGTCCAGTAGTTTAAGCGTGAAGAGGTAACAAACAAACAAACAAATGAACCAACAAACAAACAAACACACTTTCGCATTTATAATATTAGTTGGGATAATTGATAGATTTAAAGAATTAAAGAAGATTAAAGATTTAAAGAATTAATTTGGTTAATACTTTGTAATTTGGTATCACATGACTTTGCCCTTTGCCATTGCGGCCCAACAACAACTCATAGCAACCTATTCAACTAAGATTTTAAAATATTTCACTTCACCAAAAATTCCACAGGAGAAAATAATAAATAGACAAGTACGTCCAGATCCGCAGTTACAGTATTATTAGGTATTTATGTTTATTCAGTCACACGTGGCTCATAGTTCACAAGTAATATACGATGTGGTAAGTTTCTTCAGAGGTTAGTAAATTTAATTAAGGTCTGTTTTGCGTCATATCAGTTTCGATCATTGTCCGTTTCCGAAATCATCGAAAAAATAACTATACATTATTAGAGATTTAAATCAAACTATAGATTATGCTAGCATTTACTTTGCACTTCGCTAGTGGGGCGACGTTTTTAAAAACAATACTCTCTTATAAAAAAATGTATGTTCGTGTTGTATGTTAGTTTAAACATTGATAAATTTTTAAATTAATTGTGTACGTTTTTTTACGTTATTCAATCAATTACGAAAACTACAACCTATCTTATTTCAGATAATTGTAAATTACGGTTTTCGTAGAGTAAATGTCAAGTTTCATGTGCTGCGGACTGTACATCAAGCAATTATATGAATTTATATATATGAATTTGATATTGAGGTCTATGTGATCGTTGTTGAGTTGAAAATCAGCAAATGAAAATTAAAATATTGGGAGAGCTTGATTAGATATTGTATGAATCTACTGTTTACTTGTTATATGTTATAAAAGTTTTATTGTTACCATATTTCCTATACGTACCTATGTGCGATTTATGAACGTAATATAAAAAGTAGTAAGAGACTTAATTTTTTTTTGGATCAAGTATTGTTTAATCAATGAACAAGGGAGACTAATTGGATCCAATCACAGCAAATATTGTCCAAACAGACACGCGCTAGAGGACGAGGTCATAGAAGTGAATTTGAGGAGTGGTAAAATGTTTGTTGATTTAATCATTACTATGACAAGAAATTTTCATGTTTTATGTTATTTCATGTTCTTTGGCTTAAATCTACAGCTTTATAATTTTAATTGTAGGGCGTACATTTAATTTCAGTATGTTTATATAAATTCATATCATATATAGGCATCTTGTTAGGATACATTATATATAAAAAAAATATATATTTGTAATACTTTACACCAATTAGCCTTGCTCAAACTAAGCTCTATAAGCCTTGTGCTATGGGTATCTAGAGTAACGGATAGACATACATATATAAATATTTTTTATACAAATATATATCAACAACCATGACTAAGGTACAAATGCTCGCATTCATCACACAAACATCTGCCCCCACCGGGATTCGAACCCGGGACCTGAGAGATGGCGACACCTTGAAATCGCATAAATCGTGATATTTGACGGTCTTTGCAATTTCTATTGAAAAGAGGCCTGTTTTGAACAATTAACTTGTGGTTTAGTTTTATTTTGTATATAATTTGATATAATAATAAAAGTTGTGTGACAATAAATGTTAGTCAATTTTGAAATTTGTGAGCGACTTGAATGGTCACCATCATTTTTTAATTTTATTGCTTTAGTTTCATAAAAATTAAATATATTTAATAACTCTCTCAATATAGTATCACTATAGTATATAATGTAGAGTCGAGTCTTCAATTTCAATAAAATTATAAAAAACAACCTTAAAAGTCTCTGCGGCGGAAATTTATTTTTGTCTTCAATTTTATGAAGACATTATGGTATACATGGGTTCATAAACCTAACAATGACCTTAAGTATATAAAGTACCTTATGGTGTAAGGTTTTGAATTATAGGTATTAAATAACCTCTAAATATTATTATTGCAGTATTGATCATAATCTCATCCTACGAACTCCCACTATTGAATACAACTAACCTTAACACTAATTTGCTGATGTTAGATTTTATTTTCATATTTTCACGGATTAAACGTGACTTAAAATTGATAGGACTTATGAATTAATATTCAAAGATATAATATAGAAACATAATAATGAGTTATAAAGAATTTAAACGAAAATACAATACATAAAGAACGTTACTCTTCTCTTCAAATTATTAAACAGAATTAACATTCCTCTCACCTTTTAACTTTTACAGCGAATACTGTACTATTTAGTTGTACGAATAATCCAATACCCAAGTATTTTATTATATATACAAAAAAAAATATCAATGAAATCGAATAAACTATTATTTATTTACTTAAAAAATAATCGGATATGGAATATAAATGATTGCATCATCAGATTTTAATATTAAGATAACAAGACTGAACTGATATTTATATATAAAGTTATTATTAATCGTTTATTGATTTCAGGCGAGAGACCCACCACTGCTAGACAACGATTTTTCCAAAGATTCCACACTGATAGGTCCTGCGCAGCAGATAGCAGTTTCCAGCGATCTTCACTAAATCTTTAATCCACCTTATACTCGTAACTTTACTTTTACTGTTCGATGTGTTTATGGATAATACATAAACTAAGAAGAACAAAAGAAAGAACACAAAAGTACATAATAACACTACAAGTTTTGGTATAAGAAAATCGAATTAATCAATTTTGCTTAACTACGTTAAAAAATAATTTCACACATTAAAACTCAAATTTACATACCAAATTTCGGACAACGTTTGCGAAATGTGTTACTTTACAAAACGATCTGACTTAAATCTCATCAATACATATATGGAATTCATTATGAGGTCTATAAAACTCGTTGTTATGTAATTGACCGTTAATGATACATGTTACATCTACGATGTAGTAAATAATCGAAATTGGCCGAGTGCCTTTGACCGTGCGATCTCATTTGTGATTAAATGCCAGCACAATGAGCTTATCTAAAATGCATCAGCGTTATGTAAGCCTAATGTGTTGCAGTCATTTTCTGTGAGATCACTTACGAATGTAATGTTAGAAACCATACTTTCTGTGTTAATACTTTTATGTGCTCTTTTAACTTATTCGTTGAAGGTAAGTTTGAATATTACATTGCTGGTGTCGGTTGTCGACAACGCAGATTCGAGCAGGCCCAGGTCGATCCTGGCATATATCAATGTGTGTTTGGTTTCCGAACTCCGTGTGTCTATTTTCTGACGCTTCTATAGTGAAGTAAAACACTGTGAGGCAATTTGAATACACTTGCGAAGAAATTACAAGGTGAGGTTCTGACCTGTGGTTGACTAAGGCCTTAGAGGTCTATGATATTTTATGTAATAGATTAGCTTTTACCCATGTTCAAATGCCTGCTTGTTTCTAAATGCACGCCAAATTTCTAATAGAATATAAACAACCTATCTATTAAATGTAATAAATTCCTTTAAGTTATACAATGATTAAGTTTCAATTTCAAAATATCATAAAATCTTAATTTTTATTTGTTAATTTTTACTATTATTACCAGATGAATAGGAACAATATGGCAAATGTGGGCAGCAAGACTTACCTAACTTTTCATAGGAAAGCTTTCAATTAAGTTTTATTTTCCTAAATCAATACAAAGTATATATAAACTTAGAAATTATACGCATTCTGGTATAATTTCTAAGTTTATATATATTTTGTATTTTATGCATTCTGGTATCGAGAGACCACCATCACCATTACCATGGAGTATCCAGTCATTTGGGCCGTACGACACTGTCAGTCACTCAGATGTTTTGCTTTATAAGCTACAATTAAATAGGTACATACCTTATTTCTACTTATTGTAATATCACAAAACAAGTAGGTAACTCATTAGACACCTATGACAGTTAAACACTTTTGATAAACTGTAAGTGTTTTTTATTATTTCTTAGAGTTTCGCATTCCTTAACAGTAAACGGAAACTGTAAAGTACCACTTTGTTGTCCGCCTGGTAACATTCTTTTTCTCAGGAACATGTGGTATTGAATATGTATCAAATTTTAAACTAATGTGAAATATTTAAGTCAGTAGCTTAGCACGATCGCTTAAAATAGGACTAAAAGCGCAGTGCAAACGAGATGGCGCTATACATTACAAGACCAGTGTCTCTGTTTCAATATTATTTTAACCTAAATTAAAGCGGTCTTAGTTAGCCCTCTGATGTCCCTTATAATATAGAAAAATCAAATTCTGAGTCAATCGAATACGGCCTTTTACGGCGTTTGACTCGACAAATCCACTAGGATTGCTCACTTGTGAGGTTTGAGGCCACTCCATAGTTCTCGCCTTCTCCAAACTAAGCCAAGGCGAAGACTGTAACTGCTATCTAAGGTCCATAAAATATGAATATACCGACAATAATATAACCATAACGCGTACAAGGTATACGTGGATACGAAGAAATGAAGAATGATAGAACTCAATGGAAGCAGAAAATACGTCGCGACGACTTTAATCACTAAGATAGAAAGATGGTCATAATTTGTTATCACTATTTGATTGTCTCTTCAAATGGCTCTTCGCTGACCATAGAACTATAAATATAAAAGAGACTATTCAGGACAAATCGTACCTTTTGTGCCGACGTCAACAATGCGAAACTATAGACTATTTCAAACTAACAATAAATGAATTCGCCTTATAATTGTGAGAGACTTGTTATATAAAACTGGGTATAGCGATGTCAAAATACGATTTTATTACTCAAAGCATGGTCCTGCACGTAATTGTGTATATTGGATACTTACGGCACTTTCACTGGTCAGGAAGTTGAATCAAGTCGTTAGAGTACGGGGAAACTACTATACCTACTATTCCTCAGTTACTCACTATCATATATGAAACTTATTACGTTTTTTGTCTAATATTAATTTATTATTACTTGTTTGTAAACATGTGTATACATTTAATTTATGTAACAACAACTCCACGTGATTGAGTGCTACTAATTATTATAAGGCCGCCATGAAGCAAAATTGGAGAGAACAAAATAAACCTGGCTTTTCACTAAGGGATATAACCGTAAATAGTATATCTCTATCGTTCGCAATATCTTTAAGTCAGTTTGGTTGTCGGCACCGCTTCATTATAACATGTCAGTTAACTAAAGCTATACCGTGTGAAGGATTATTATTGTATTATTTTCTCTATAGCAGTTATCTATCAGACTATAATGTCATTACAGGTGATGTTTGTACATGTTATGGATATAATAATTAAATTTTATAGTTTTTTTTAATCATATTATGTATCATTGACAATTTACTTCGATGAAAATTAAAAATCGCTGTAATAGTATTTCATTTAAAATTAATATAGATAAATTTAAGGAATCTAAAATGAATTAATAATTGTAATCGATTTTTCTTTATATCTTATGAATCCATTATTCTTTTAAGTTATACTTAAATACAAACAGATAACCAACATAATATTATTATTATGTGATACATATATTATGCATAACTAGTTTTAACTGAAACTATTACGGCCATCATAAGCAAGTCTGTCATCATACAGCGGCAGGCAGATTTGTTGTTTGTATGCATAATAGCAGTTATAAGTTTTTCCACCTGGCGGCAGGTAGCTATTGGATGCCCTTCTCGTATTATTTAAAATCCCACTATATCCACACCAATCATCAATACAGTTTTTAGTTAAAGTGACAAAGTAATTCCCTGTTTTCAAAAGAATGTCGTCTTTGATATCCATCGTGTCTTTTATTTTGATACCAGTATTGTACGGTACGAACACACTGGGATCACAATGAATAACGCCCGAGTCGTTTTGTTCGCACAAAAATTCATCTTGAGAAAGGACATTTTCTTCGTTTGGCCTTACTATCGTACCCGTATCAACTAATTTAATGTGTGAATCAGCATCGTCCTTCTTATGACAAACGCGCCCACGGTCTGAGTAAACCAGGCAATCGACCAAGTAAAACATTTTGTCCCTTACATTGTTCGTTAAAAACAATAACTTGTCTATACTTTTGAAGTGGTTATATCTTATTGTTTCACAGAAGTATGTTTCCACTTGCTGGTAGCATGATTTGAGTTGGAGCTCGGGTGAGGTAACTTGGGTCATAGAGTGTAGCGTTATTGTTGCACATTCTGTTGACGAACAGTTGTAGAAAATTGGATTTGCCCTTGGAATGTATGGGTCGTGGGATGGTATGTTATTGTTTTCCAAATCTATGCCTCGACGTGTTTTTGGTGATATGTGGCAAATTGGTTCTTTATTCTGCAATAATTAGTAACGAAAATTAACATTGACAAGTTAAAATTAATAAATCCCTTTGCAACAAAAATATAAACGGGCCTTTAGTTTTCATGTGAATAATAAACTTTATTTTCTTGTACATAAAATATGTTTATAAGTGCATTTTGCAAGGTATAATATAAGTATAAGAAATTCATGGGATCTGGGGTCAATCCTGCCAAATATCAATGTGTGTTTCGTTTTATATATGTATATTTATCTGATGCTCCTACGGTGATGGAAAACATTGCTTGCATACTCCTGCAAATAGTTCAAAGGTATATGAAGCAGGTCTTCCAGATCGTATAATTGGATACAAAATATGTATCATTGGATAAGTATTTTATAAACTGTAATCTAAAGTATTTGTGGCCAAAATAAATCACATTCTTGGTATATTACAAAATTGGTCAGTTTTTTAATTGAGTTCCGAAAAGTTTACAACTTTAAATACACGTAATGTGACGAAATGTATGTACATATAAGTATCGTAAGTATTCTTGATATATATAAAAACAAAACATGAAAAATCTTTAAATTTTTCGCTTGGTAAAAAACAAAACAAATTAACGTACTTCAGCCATTGAATTAGAACGCAAACTTATTAAGCATTTACGTAAGCAATAATAGCCATTCTTCTCTGTTACGTTCAAACACCTAATTGATATATGATTAAATGTTATGAAGTAAATCACTTACGTGTCAATTCTGCGAATTCCGCAAAAACATTTTGTTTTTATACCAAATTAGGCTTTTATTGTTCACGATTAACTATGACGCAATAATTTTAAACATCTCTGACGACGGTATCGAGGAACAATTAACAAACCGTAAGGTGAATTAGTCATTGTATACTTTTTATACGAAATGTTAATTAAAGTTAACACCTACTTAAATTAAAGTAAACATTGTGAGGTTAATCGTCAATTCCTTATTTACCTTATCAATTATGCAAACAACGTCTTTGTTGTATTTCTGTAAGAAAGTAAAAGTATGAATGAACTGTGAATGTACTATGAATGAACTCCATATCTTTATTTTTATACAGAATTAAAAAACTATAGCAGCATCAACAGATGTTTTTGTTTGATACAAACAATAAAATAACTAAACAAAATGTTGTTATAGTTTGGAAATTTATTAAAGGCTGGGTTAAAATATTACTTACCGCTTTAATTTGGAGCAGTGTGAAAAGAAGGATCGCAAGACTTAATAAATATTGTTTCGGTACCATGTTAGATAATGTTGTGTGAAGGAATGTTATATTACGAGCGTTCGGTTGGTTGAAAGTTAAATGAACAGAAAATTGGAAGTTCAGGTTTATCGCTCAATATAATAGTAACTGGAACTAAATTTACAAGTAACTGTCGTTTCTATTGGTATAGTATAATGAACGCTGTCTCCAAAAATTGCGTAACTTGTTATTTTATATTTTCTTCATTCTTTTTCATTCAACTAATTTGATTACCTACCTTTAATACAGAAATATGATTCACTGTTTATATATTTTTTCTGTATTCATATATCGATCAAGAACGCTCTTGCCCTACCGTAGTAGCCGTAGTAACATTGAGTTTACATTCGTGTGGAGTAGATATCGATAGCGTAAAGAACAATGCTTAGTGACCATACATGCAAAAATCTGTCAAACATTTTTATTGCAATCTTGATGTAGGCAGTTGATAGTGTCTTAAAATAATTAATTATGAGGTAAGATTGATTGTATGTAAGAAAAATACAATTTGAACTTGCTTATCATTTTTTAAGCATGAATGGCTACCAAAAATCGATAAAAGTCAATATCAGCGCTTTCAGCAAGCTGCCGAGACGAATTTCGGGACACTTTCGTACAAACGAATCATCCGTTTTCGGGCTTACTTATAGTACTAACTGTGATTTTTAACAATATTTTATAACACAGCTAACAGAATGTAATATTTTTATTAAAGAGAGTGTTTGGGTTAAATAAAAGCTTCTCACAAAAGTATGAGAACCTTTAATAAAAAACAAATCATGTAATAAAATAATTTTGCAGATTTATTATTGCTTGTAACAGAATGTGATCGATACAAACTGCAGTGTTTCATGTTTCGAAGAGCTAACAACATGCAGCCAACATTGGTGTATTAGTAGCAGTAATGAAAATATTATAAATTTTTTCTTGATATAAGAATCATTTTTTACTTGAATATTTTAAATAACTTTAATGCAGATTTTTTAACCATAAATGATTCCAATACATACGTACGAACTGTCATATATTTTGACATGTCTTAAATGGGTATTCTTTTTTCTACGGTACGGCATCCCTTTCGGAATCGCAATGATCTAAATTTGTACTAATTTTATAAATAGATTGAGATGGGTAGTTTAGGTGAAATATCAAAAAGCTTGCTATTAGAGACTCATTTCAAAGCCACTGATGGTAAGTAAAAATAAAGTCGAGAGTAGAAGCAAAGTTCACCTGGATTCTGCAATAGCTGAGGAACAAGATATCTCACCTGTAGTTGTCATTGACCGTTGTTACACAAAAATGATCCAATGAACAAGGAGTAATCTTTTTTTTAAGGTCGAACATTCATTCCAACCTTGACGTCAAAGTAGAAGTTGGTGGTTATTTTTTAATTTAAAATATCTTTTTATTTTACATATAAATATCAATAAATTTCATTGTTCTGTTTTTGTGTGGAATAGATTTTTCTGCGTCTATCTGTCAGACCACTGTTAACAATGGTGTTATGGCGACGTTCTATAAGCTAAGAAGCTAAGCTAAGAAGTTAGGTAGGCGGACTTAGAAACTTTCCCATTTGGAATTAAATCTTGGACTATACTACGGAAACAGTTAAAATAGCTAACATTAAATAATGTTTATCAAAACGACATATTTTTTTTTTCAGACAATTAATAATATTTATTAAAAAAAACATATATTTTTGATAATTACTCTCTCATTGTGAGACAATTTTATCAGTGAGAAATTTTAAAAGTTGTTAGTTATTGGCAAATTAATTTTTTCAAACTTTAATCTGTCGAGCCCAAATTCGTTTTGTCATTTTATTGCCGAGTTCCTGTAGCCACCTTTTAGTATCAGTATCAAGTCCTTTTTATGATAAAATAGAATAGAATCAAAGTACTTGATTCTATTCTATTTTATCATAAAAATCCGAATCAATGGAGCCTGAAATTTGATGGGGCTATATAGTTTTATTGCGGATTTATTTTGGTCACATTCCAGCTGTAGCATTACATGTCATTATAATATTGCATTGTCACGCGATATACACATGCATGCAAAATTTTTGTTCAATCGAATACCGTGAAGTGGGTCAAATTTAGCTTGCAATTCATTACAGACACAGGGATATGTGAAACTACATAAAATCTTTATTCTTCTAGATATAGTGCGAATTTCTATTATGTTTACATTAATATATATATCGATATCAAATGAACTTACCAATAATAGTATTCCCTGCTTATACATTTTTCATCACACTAGCGATTTGCTGCAAGTAAAAAATAATAATATTAAGATAAAGTTAACGTATGTCTTATTAATTATCCAAGTAAACAAACTTTATTAAATTTTTACACACATACCAATAGACATAAAACTATAACATAATTTTGATTTCAAGAAAATTTGTTTTCTCGAAGCTACAGTCAATAAGGTGCAAATTTCTGGAGCTAATATAGTTGATTGGTTTTTTCAATTAAATAAATAAACTGTGAGTTTGTGTAGTAAAAAAGATGGCACTGTATGGTTAAAGTGTAATAACAAATAATAACAATTTGTAATTACACTTAATAATAACAAATTATTATTACACTTAATAATAAGAAATAATGCGAAAACAAATTCTATAAAGCTCTTAAATTAAAGAAGTTGCAAATTTTATTTAATTTAGATAAATTAAAATACAAGCAAAACATTAACTCAAGTCGAAAGCGTATCTGCCCACCGACCACGTCCACCTAATCAACACTTTGATAACATTGATCTGGTGTAGTGTCGAACATCTGTGGCCTATGAAAGGTGAATACTATGTAAGTTCTGTAAGATCGTAAGAAAGATCAGACTATGAAATGTAAATCGTTTTAATGTGAACAAGATTAGGGAAAATAGCACCAGTTAGTTCAGCTACGACGTTTGTACATTGTCATCATCGCATTCTTGATCAATGGCCGCATGTTTCATGCTCCAGTTCGACAAGGTTGCCGGTGGGCGTCGCGTGCTCACTTGCGCATGATTTTGTGACATTGAAATGTTACTTTCAATGGCGCTTTATGGTTGGGCAAAACAATTAATAGCATTTGGTACACAGTAGGAGTTGATGATGTATGGTATCATGTTATTTATTTACGTAGTATGATTTAGAAATCATGTAGGTACTAACTTCAATTTGTTAAATATTTATACTTATTAAAATACGTAAATTTATTGTAAACTTTAGGATTTAATATTAAAAGATGTTAGCAATATGAACAAAAGTTGGAAATCTAAACTGTTTTAAAATACTTTATAAAACATGATGATAAAAATTAGAGGCATGATGAGATTTTATTGACGTCTTTCATGTTTCCTACTGTCACGCAGTGTCATGATAATTGTAAAGTATAGGCCTTATACTCGTACAATATTCAGTAATTAAGATTTCACACAAATCGTAAAATAGTTAAATATTCCACTTACACAATTTTTTTTATCTTATTTTATGTTAGGAGTCAGGTGACTCTTTATGGGAGCCATTGCACTTCGACTCACAATGGATCTATCTATTGTGCTATCCTGGTTCCCGTCCTAGCCAATCGGTTGGCCCCCACCATCAGTTCAGCCTATTATACTCAAGAGCCTGATGATGTGCTATGATATGGTCATGTAGTCTGTCGCAATGACATAATAGATGTACCATGCTCTCCTCCTCTTCCTTGCATAGTTTAGTTCTGGCGTGATCCATTATGTAAGCATCACCCTAATGCCGAAGTGACCTATCAAGGCACGAGCTCAGTGTAAATTTGAGACCTTGTACCATGGCTTCAAAAAACTTGGCGTGTGTTAATTCTTTTTGATTGGCACATTCTTGCTGCGCTGATTGTAACTTCTCCTAAGGGTGCGGTCACTCTTTCATCCAAGCCGTAGACTCTTTAAGACCAAGGCTAAAGTTTAGTTGGTAGGTCATTTCGGTCGAGATGCTTCGATTGGTTTGGAGTACGACATAATCACCGTGGTTCTCGGTTATTGTGGTATTCATAAGGATTTTTAGCCTCTCCTCTCCAGAGAAGATTAATTTATAAATGGTCCATCCGCATTCCACAAGCGCATCAAGCTTTGTAGAGTGAGTAGAGTCTGTAGACTGCTTTTATAGCCATCCTTTTGTATATTATTATGCAGGCTAGTTCTAGGCTTAGGAACCATTATGACCCGTTACTTTCAAATTTTACTTATAGCTGAGTTAATTATAATACAGTATAATAATCTATTAAGCTAATATACATATCGAGGTTCATAATTTTTTCATGGAAATTGGAAATTCGCAATACTATTTTTATCTTCCATTACATTAGATTAAAAATATAATATTTATCTAATATTTTTAGTTCACTAAATAAACTCATCAATAAGTTTACTCAGTGATGTCAGTGCTGTTTCATATTCATTCATCCATATACAGAATTTGCACTTGGATCATAAAAATCTAAAGCTTATTATAAATCTGGGAAACCTTAATATGATTCCTTGTTCGTGACTACTTATTATGTTATTATGTGCAAACTGATAGCATAGCAAACAGTCGATGCTACATATAGAAAGTGTTAACACAATAGGACATTGAACGATAGTGAAAATGTATATGACTTTCGCATATCAATAGACTCGTCATCGACTTTACAAGTGACAGGACTAAATATTGATTCAAATTATTTTCAAATTAGGATATGTATGACTGTTGGCTATTGGCATAAATAAAAACATGATCTTTGTATTATTGGAATTAATTATTATGATATAACTGTGATGTCATTATTATTATAACGCGGGACATGTTGTGAATAAATAATGGCTAGAAAAAATGTACCTCTTGATATCGTATTAACCAACTTCCAGAGTAGTTAAATTTAGACTTCGTGTTTAAGCTGTATAGATAATATGTAATTTATTTGAACTAAATAAAAAAGCTAATTTCTTAATTAGTTTATGCCTTTCAAAAGGTTAATAGATTTAGACTTGTATTGCAGAGACTTAACCTCACGCAACCTCAAGAAAATATTTAAATTTGAGTCTCACTCTGTAATACGGGCTTAATACTTGTTACAAAAACCAACAACAAACAGTTCTTACTGCTAAATAAATACAAATAAGTAAGATTTTTGGTGCCAAATTTTTACTTTATTTTTATTTAATTGATCTTAAATAAATGCAGTCTTTGTATGGAAACCGCATTAAGTTTCTTTAATTTTGGATTTTACTTTGTAACATTATGTAGCGTTTATTATGTTTTAAGTCAATTATAATCTCAATGTCGTTTCTGTCGTTGTAGTGCATTAGTTTACGTTTAGCCAATTAGTTTACGTTTGAGAAGTAGGGTTATTATTATATTTTATTATTTATTTTATTTTACATTTCACGATAGAAGATACAGAATAACTTTGATTTAGAATTGTGACTTTGTGGTCTTAATTTGAATAAGCCGGACTTTCTATCGGGCTTATCCTATCCGGGTTTATCCTATCGCCTATAGGAAGAACTAGTTTAGCCTAGGCAAAACTGGTTTGTCCTGAAATCGGGTTTGGCTGATAACATATATCACAAAATATATAAATAAGGCTATAAAAAAAAATATGTTGCTGTCCAAATAATGGAATAGTTTTTAACCCCCGACGCAAAAACAACGGGGCGTTATAAGTTTGACGTGTCTGTGTGTGTGTTCGGATGATCCGATTTTAATGCGGTTTTTTTTGTAGACATTATTCGAGTATGATGAGGGAAAATGAATAGCGTAATTTATTTCATTACATCTTCGCTTTTGCGTTAGGGTCTTGTTACCAGTCGCCAGCTTTATAACATGATCAAATATAATATATGCCTAGTACAGTTAGTACGTAAAGGTCTTAGATAATACCAATTAAAAACATGAAAACATCCTGATGTATTTAATTGAGTAATTTGTAATTTCCTTAGTACTTTATAATAAAATATTATGTCAACAACTAAACGCTTATTTTAATGATATCGAAATTAGATGGCATAAAACGAGTTTTTTTTTTATATTTTTGTCAAGGATTTGTTGAATGTATTATAGTGAAGCACATAATTTTTGTCTCTTAATTTTGTCTTTTGTCTGTATCTTGTAAATAAAGTGTATTTATTTGTTGATAATTTCTACAAATTGTTAACAATAAAATCAGCCTACCTGTAAATAACAAAAAAACATCTAAAAATAAGTGCAATTGAAAGAAAAACAATCGGGTTATCTGTTAAGCATTCAAATAATTACGTATTTTAAAAAGTTCATTATAAATTAATCTTATCATAAATTAAGTCTGCACAGACTTGATTTCATTAAATAATTTCATTGGAATTAATGATATGATACAATTTTGATAATAATAACACATATTAATGTTGACTTAAAGTAATAATAAAAATATTGTTGCTTAAATTGACGTTCGAAATAAATTTTAAGTAAAGAAAGAAAAATATGAAATAAATAAAAAGCTATCGCTGTTAATATGATTAATATTTTGTAGTGGGAATCTTGACATAATGGAAGTTATACCTAAGAATAAAAAAATATATAAATATAAATAAATTTTAATCAACTATTTCAGATAAAGTCAATAATACTACAGGTATACGAACTTAGAAATACTTATTACATTATTTTAGCACGAGACCAAATAGAAGAGCGGTTTTACCTTTTTAGATCGAACGTAGATCAATGAACTTTGCATTTAAAGTATTATTTGGTCTAAAGAATTCATTTGCTATGTTGATGTAGAGTATTATTGTATTAAATGTATATTAATCACTTCTAAATCTGGGATATTTATTCGTGTTAGCTGTTTGTAATTGAAAATTGTATTTGGCCGATTTTCTCTCATCAGACATACTGTTGATATAGAAAACAAAAATTGTAAAATGTACGCTTAAATAAACTCTCTACTTACCACCAGAAAAAAGTTCCGATTATAAAAGTCCTGAGATGTATGTAATCTCTTTCTTTATAAAATGATTATGTGTATCCAACTAATATCTGTTACATAATTATGATGGATAAATAGCCCTGTTTCCGGTAACGCCACTGGATAGAATTACTTGGTTATAGATAGCTGCATGAAACGGAAGGATGGCTAGGCTATGACCTCGTTTTCCGCGTAAATAAACTCGAAGACCTAATACTCGACCAAACGCTACGGTATAGGTTTTCAGACTGACTGAACGTTACTAACTGCCAAAAACAATGGTATGTGTAAATAAAGGACAAAATATGTGCTGTTTATTACCATACATATGGATGTCTGTAGTTTGACCTTATTGCGTCTAGTTCACTGGTACTTTTGAATTCTCATTAAGTTCCTCTAGTAAATTTTTTTCTTATGTTTCATGTCCATACGTAAATACTTATCCGATGTAATTTTTGTACATTTTTACTCCAAATTCAAATGTATTCTTTATTTTTTTTAAGCAAGGTATAAAAATAAAATAAAAGAAGCTGCACACATAGCTTTTTTGTTTTATTTTTTTTTTAGAGGGGAAATGCACCTTATGCACCGTGTTACCGCGCTGGCTAGGCGCGTGTGTGGGGCTCTTCTCTGGCAGGACTGGCCTACCCACTAAAACCCCCCTCAGTTCTTTAGGCCCATGCGGGACACATGGCGGGGTGCGCTTTCGCGATTCTACTGCCATGGTATGTATGCAGCTGGAAAACTAATTGTTAAAATCGCTCTATAATAAAGATGTTTGTATGATGTTCAAGAATATCATATATACTGATGAAGGTAGTTCAGGATGGTATTAATGTTAATTATATGTATATGAAATTTCCAAAAAATCTTCTTTTTTCAATAAAATTTTACTTAAAATTATATTGATGTGAATATTTAATTTCAACTTTGATCTTGATTACTTTTGAGGGGATTGAAGATTTACCTCCGTAGCAACTGTCTCCAATAATTCACCTATTGACATAAAAAAAATTAACAAAGCTATCATCATCATCATCATTATCGTTATCATCGTCATCGTCATTATTATCTCCCAGCTCTTATTCCACTCTTAGGTGAGGTCGGCGCAATAGGTTTATTTTTTCTTTCTATTCCCCTGTATCATACATCATTTCCGCACTGACGTTCGCCGTATGCGTATATTTTTTATTTTCTCTTTCAAGGTCGTGCTAACCTTATTTTCATCTTACCCACAGTCATATTCATAACTCAAGTGACGTTCTTATCTGCACATGATTTTTTCCTTATATCTGTCTCCTTTGTCCTTCCAACATTTAGATACATACATATTGACAGGCCAATAATGTATTTATAGAACTTTGGAGGTAGACATTTGTCGATCACAGACAGCTCCTGTGACCTGTAGACATTTTATCCAATCTGTGCTTAACCGCTTTCTTATCCCAATCAATGTCACCATCATAATGAATAAGTGACACAAGATACGTGAAGTCTGATAAGGTTGGTGATATAAACTATATACTAGATTATAAACTAGATATAAACTAGTATATAAACTAGATGAGCAGCTACACTTATTAAACCTATGCTTAGTTCTGTTGATCTTCAGGCTAATACTCTTTAGTCTCTCTCGCTATTTTTCCAACCTACGGTAGAAACATTCAGAAGTGCTTTCATCCATTAGCACAATATATACTCGTATATTTATGTACTCACGCCTCTTTCCCATGGAGATAAGCAGATATATTTACAATTTTCTACTAGTACAATGTCGTCCACAAATAGCAAGGTAACCTCTGTATCTCCTGTTTATATAACGGTAATACACACTGTGTCAGGAGAATGGATATGAGGTTATCTTTGGTGTACCGAAGCCTGTCGCTACATTGGACTAGTCGTTAATTCTAGACTCTCACCGAATTTATACACCAGTGAATTTAAGATTCTCTGTCACTCTCTTACTTAACTTTAACGGGACTTAGCGGTTTATTCTATTTTAATGAATACCGTATGCAAGTTCTTGCATACACATTTGTAATTCTTTAAAAGTGTTGGTATATTTATTTCAAAATTTTTAGCACTAATGAATTCCGTAATATACGAAAGAAAAGATGTAATTGGGTTGTCACAAATTTCAGCAACCACATGTGCCATCTGATATTTTCATGACACAAAACTAGATAAATTCATTTATGCCGTTTATTATAAATTAAGTGACAGTGGTATTTTATTTAGTTTTCTACTCTAATATGTACATTTTATACACCTTACCTACACCATATGATATCCCAATATAAAAATGTTCTGGATATTTTTATGTTCATTACACTAAATTAGTATTGCGTGAATATAATTATAATGACAAATTAATTAAATAAAAGAATATATTAATTTGCGGTAATCAGCTGATTCTATTTATACATATATTGTCATTAAAATTATTAGTGGGTAATTACTGAAGAATTATGTTAATAATATAGTTGATGAGTAATTGGGGTAAGAATTATTATGATTTTAAGCAAAACTTGTTAAAACTTCTTTTAAAATGTGAAGGTTAATTAAATGCAATAGGTATTATTAAACGATGCTATGCTGCGCCTTAAATAAACAGGTTCAAATAATACAATAATGTCAAATACATATTATTAATAGCTCTGGTTAAGCAGTAGATTTATATTTTAAATATATGGACTATATAAGTCTTTGGGTTAGGGTTAGAAATCTTTCCGATCTCCACTTACTTCAATTTGTATAGATGTGTCAGTCCGTCATACAATATTCGGTTGGTGTATTTCAAATTTACATTCACAGGGGATTACGTGTAGAATTCAGGAAAGTAGAACTAACACACGTTTTGTTAAGCTACAAAGCATATTCACACCATGTTAAAAGGATTTGTTACTATGTAAAATGAGGTGTGCCCTCAATTCTTCCATCTAAACAAATTTAGAAACAAAAAGACTAGGAGACAAAACGTCGCGTTCGCGATCGCATCGGACTTGGTGATTTGAATGCAACTGACGCGTGGTGCGCACGCGCCGGTTCTGTTTCAACTGGTAAGGGTTTCTCGCCAGTTGCGGAGAGATAACTAGTATCTTTCGCAGCAGCAAAGTTTCATTCATAAATATAGAGCTTATGCAATAATAGCCTCGTTAAGTCTGTATTATTTCACCAGGCGTCACGATTTCTTGCAGTCTTTTATTCAGTTTCTGCTGTAACTGTAAAGTGGTATATGATAACAATTTGAAAATAATATTGTCAATATAATTGTACAACATTTAAAATGCACTTAATGTAGTTATTTATTGATCACAGTATATTTCAATTGTACACTTGTTCATTGAAACGAGTTTTAAATTTTATAATTCTTATCCACTGAATCTTTGTACTAAGTTATTGCGTCGGTTTTCTTTAAGCAGGAGATCTACAAACTACAAAAATAAAATGAGAGATTTACATCCATTAAACTTAATAAATGTTTCTAAATTGCGACTTATTGTTTCCCAAAGTTATTATTTTATCAAAATTCTGTTAAAAAAAAAAAGAATCGATATTTCCAATAATTATTTTATTATTACTATAATTAAAATATTCTTCGTATTTTTATATCACAATTCCCTCTAGAGGATTATAGGTCAACGAATGTCAAACGAGCTTTTCAATTCGAATCTGCTTAAAACTAATATCAGTGTGGCACAGCTGCGTAATTTACTAATTTATTGCATGTGTTAAATGTGGATTACAGATATTATCCCCGATGCTGCTGTGCACTTATTTCAAATTAATTAGGAGTATGAGTGAACGTTTAAAATGTTTATTTTGTAGCTTACATTGATTCCGTCTCTATGTCGCCATTCTGAACAGCACTATCTAACTAGATTTCTAAATATCGAAGAACGCTGCTTTTTGAGATTCGGTTTTTTCTGGAATTTGGAAATATGCGAATACCAAAATGTTGCCAATGGTTTGCAATTTCTGCAGTGGACGGTATTTATATAAATAATTAAAGTATTTTAAATGTGAAAATAGCGGACTTTTGTTAAATGAGGATTTTTAAGTGAAACGGGAATATATATCATTAAAAAAAGTTTGGGTGCGTGCTAATTATTTCTAAGAAAAAGGAACAAAATGCAGTGTATATATATATATATAGAGAATTTAATGGTGATAAATGCACAAGAATGGGACAAAGCATGTGCCCAAGCTTCATATAAATACATGTGAAATTCTATATAAGGTGACGCTAATTATGTAAATTAAGCACTGTAGGTTCTGAGCACTTGATTTTTAAGATCGCTGGATTTGACATAATAATAATATTGCTTCCTATAAAAGTCACTTTATGGTTCGAATAAGATACGAATTGAGTGAATGTTTAGTGATGATGTCAACAATTTGAAATAGGTTTATATTACGAATTTAGTAAGTATTATTAATATTAAACCCATTCTAGTTTAAAAGCTTGTGGTTTGCGTTTTAAAACATGACAATAATTACTACTTTAAAGGTGTAAATTATTGCAAAAATAAGCTTGCCGTTCCTACGTATAGGCTGCAAAAAACTAGAGGCTCCTTGATGAAGAAATGAATAAGATTTTTTAAACAAAATTCCACAATGATTTAAATTAATTGTCAAAAATAATCTTTTGCAAAAGTTTATTACACTGGTTAACAGGTTAGGGGCCGTTCATTAATCACGTGATCTTTTTTAGCATTTTTTAAGCTCCCCCTCCCCTTTGGTGATACGTAAGTCCCGTCATAGAAAATATTTCCGTCTTTTTTATCCGTCAAAAAATATTTATTTAAATAAATAGTACATAAGTATAGGAATAAATTAAGCTCGGTACGCGTGGAATACCTATTGCCGAAACAATGTTAAAAAAATTATTAAAAAAATGTTTTACGTCACCGTCATCGTCATCGCGGCAAGTCAAGATATAACACTGATTAAAAATCGCGCGTTTGACGAAAAAATAAATACACATGATATCTTACTACACCCCCCTTACCCCTTGTGTTATTTTCGTGATTTTTATCAAACCCCTCCCTCCCCCTTTCAAGCCTCACGTGATTAATGGACAAACCCTTACATTGTTAAGGATTTCTATATTGATATTATTATATTTATATTGGGCTTAATTTTAATGACTCGATTTACTATTTAGCTGTCGAATGTTTTGACTACAGTACATATTATATAATTTCATAGATATTAAGTGATGTTTTCAAACTTGTAAAGCAAGTTAGGTTCATATAATTTATCTGAGATCAGCTTCTAATTAGGACATTATAATAATACAGGCGAAAAAAAAAAGCCCTTGCTGGTTTGCTTGCTGGTTCTTTCCAGTACAAGGTCTCTGGTTGTAGAATTGTGAACCAATGGCTTAGTATCTTTGACGTGCAAACGCGATTGTGAAAATTCTTGTTTTTGTTTTGTTTTAAAGTATTTTTTATTTGACTATACCGCGCTTTCTCCTGAGGAACGGTCGTTCATTCCCAGCCATAAGTTCATTAGGACCAAGGCTGAGTTTAATTGGTAGGCAATGCTGGTTAAGCTGCCTTAGCCAGTGTTTTTGGTCCTCGCTTATTTTCTGAGTAGCTAATAAAACAGCACACCGCAAACTTGTTTAACGCCAATTTATTGTATCGCGAGTACCAAGCTGTGCCCGCGCATCTTAACAACGTTTGTCAATTAATATTAATCCTATGTATATACTCGTATCTCGGATTCTTCAGTGTCGTACACTACAACAGACGGCAGTGTTGAGTGTTATTCTAAGATTCTTGTGCAATTTCATTAAAATGTACTCTATTGTAGCAGGTGTTATTTTGCGGAAGTCCATTGTATTACAAAGGATATTGATTACGTTTGCTGAATATGTACATACATACGAATACGAATACGTACATATCCTGAAGATGTCTCGCTGAGAGACGAAACACGTGTCGACCTTGTCTGCTTGCTGGACAAGTCATCATCAACTGCGCGGAATCAGCAAACGTAATCAATATCCTTTGTAATTCATTAAAATGCTCATTCAAGCTTGGACTCTGCAGTACTGAAACTTCTGTTCAGTGGATGGA
Source organism: Scirpophaga incertulas (assembly GCA_036419045.1). NCBI lineage: Eukaryota > Metazoa > Arthropoda > Insecta > Lepidoptera > Crambidae > Scirpophaga > Scirpophaga incertulas. The sequence continues at coordinate 14,732,150 of CM071639.1, read as the reverse complement.
GTATTTCAAGAATATCGGTAAGTAATGTAGTGATCTCCAACTTTTTGTAATAGGTACTTCTTGCAGAAGTTTGAGTACAATCCCCGTTACAAGTGGTGGAGGCGCCGGGTAACGCATAAAAACGATATGGAGATGAACAAATTCAATGGGATGCAAGGCGATGTCAATGACTTCATCGCATAATTCGCTATTCATGCGTCTCTGTAAGGATGGGACGATGAACGAAAAAAGCTGACTATTGCTGGGTTTTTGGAAGGAGCGGCATACTATTTCTATTGTATGAAATTAGCGCGTCTTATATAGGGGCCCGTTCCAAATAGTTCGTCGTGTATCTAATGTGAATTATTTAGTTAAGAAATTAGGTAGTTTCATCTATACTATAATATATAAGAGGAAAGATTTGTTTGTTTGTAATGAATAGGCTCCGAAACTATTGGACCGATTACAAAAATTCTTGCACCTTTGAAAGCTACATTATCCCTGAGTAACATAGCACTTTTTATCCCGGAAAATCGCAGATCCACGGGATGCGCAATAAAGGCTTCGCTCAAAAACTACTGCACATTCTTGAGCAGGTTTTGCGGTATTTTTTATCTCGGAAAAGGATAGTCCCACGGGAAACGCGATAAAACCTTTGCGTCATAAACCGACTTCCGCGTATATGTAGCCGTAGGCAAAAGCTATGACCCTTAACCCTCTATAGACCCAATCCCGAAATTCACGCAGGTGAAGCCGCGGGCAGAAAGCTAGTCATTTATAAAGGTTTCATTTACGTGCAAACCAAAACTGAACCGATGCTTAGTAATGTTATTATTATATATAAGTATTTCGATATGTTAAAAATTGTTGATTTATGGATAAAAATTTTTGTTCGGTTCTACTTTGTGATAGGAAAATATTAAATTTGTTCCTGTATATATTTACGAAAAAATTTAGGTAAAAAATGTTTATGGGGCTGATTAACATTTTGTATGTGTCTCACAAAGTGAACATAGGTTTCCGGTGAGGTAGGTCGTTTTGATCTATATGCATGTATTAATAACTTGATGTTAACATCAAGTTATTAATAATAATGTAGGTGTCTAATGAAAAGAAGTAAAATGAATGTAGGTTATATATTTTGTCTGTTATAATTATTATTCAGTGAAAATAAAATTTTGTTATTTTTTTGACAAAATTTTATTTAATAAGGGGGGAAGAGTGTAGTGATCTCTAACTATTTGTAATTTCTTGCAGAAGTTTGAGTTTTGGTTATAAATAAGTTTTTAAGTTGTTTTAGACGGGGAGATGTCATTCCGCCTGACGGCGAGTTGTAAAATTATTTTTAACGTTTAAAATTGTATTTTTTTTTAATATCCAATACATATTTATTATTATCCAGTGGTTCCATTTTATTGCTACATACAATCCCCGTCACAGTAACCTATGAGATTGGCGAGAATTAAATATCATAAATTATACAGTCCATTAATAATAAAAAATATAAAATGTATCCAATAAGATTTAGTCAACCAGCATAGTTATAGTTGAAGTATTTTATACATAACTGTTAGCGTTTTTAATGCCCCGTAGTGAGGTTTTACAGCCTCTCTTCGCTAGCGAGGAATAAAAGTATTTATTTAATTTACTTACTGTTGAGAACTTTTTCTTATTTATTTGAAGATGAACTATGTATTTGCTTTTTATTTTGACATTTTATGAATTTTGACATTTCTGTTTTTTATATGTGTAGAATGTGAAGTTGAAGGAAAATATAGATTTGTTTTACACATTAAAGTCGTTTATATTTTTATATAATCTCTACATATAATTAATTGAAGTATAGGGCAAGGCGTAACGCGCCATATATTCGGCAAACACTTACCTTTGTTTACATTAGTAAAAATTAGAATGCTAATTTTACACTTGGTTTTTAACAATAAATTTATACATCTCAATTAATAACAACAGAAAAACTAAATTTTCATATAGCACCTATATTAGAACAGATTAAATAAACCTGGCTTAAAATATTTTTATGAAATAATTAAACTTAGAATTGTCGAGCTAAGTATATGTTATAAAAGTGATCTGTATTGATGATTAGTTGATTGATGATGTTTTAATTTCTAGTCAAATTACAATGAAACACTACTTTAATTCAAAAGGCAATGTCTCCGTTTTGCAATTTTGGTGAAATAATAATAGCAAATTTACAAATAATAAATACCAAGGCGCTTTTATTATACTTCGCTTTCTCTATAGACGAGTTTATATTGGCACAAAATTATGGAAATATTAAAAATAAAATATCGAAGAGTCATATCCTCTAAAACTGTCGGTAAATCATAATCGGTAAGTCTTAAGCTCTGATGAAGGTCAGAACGTTTCGTTTCCAATCAAGCATGGGTAGATGGAGCTTTACGACCCGGCTTTCAGTATTGCGATGTGAAGCCTCCACCGATGTGACGATCCTTGGGGGAGGTTCAGCAGTGGGCGTCTATTGACTGAAATTATGATCATGGTTGAGTCTTGCTGCAAGGACTATACTTGGTAATGGAACATAGTGTTGTTAAAGGGAAGGGAAGTGGAGTGAAGGACCACCTTCTGAAGAATTATATCTTACTACAATTGTGCCAATATTTTGACACTTTATTTACGAGAATAAGGCGACCGAGTCTTATTTTCAGGTGTTACTCCCTCCTAGCTGACACCCCACCAAACTGAAGTATGATAATGTCAATGTTGTCCACGTGTTTTGGCAATTCGAGAAGCTTCATTACAGTTTTGACCATAAACATGGGCATTCTACTCCTTAAAATATTGCTCAATTTCAAAAATTATCTAGTCTGTCTAAACTGAATTTTCTGTGACCTCCGCTTACCGTGTAAGTTGTTGTATTGTTTTTACCATCATAGCTGAACAAACTGCTCCCCCAAGGATCTTCACACCGATCGAAAATATCCAGCGCCTTCCTGCTATCTTCAGCAAATTGTGGATCCACGTCGTAGGGTATCTATCGTTCCCGTTTCGTTGCCAGCATATACCTGCTATTTAATAACCTCCCTATTCCAACAGCCGTTAGTCCTGTGAGGAGTGTTTCTTGCCCATTGCCTTATTCGGGTATATCAGTGACCCAAATTATTCTGCAGATTTTAACATTTCCGATTTGATCACGCAAATAAAATTCTGACAATGCCGTCCCTATTGCCCTGTGGGTAACTTACTTTACTTACTTTGGCACTGCGGGAAATAGTCCAAAAAACTTTCTGAACGAAGCTTAAATTAACTTTACTGGAAGCCCAATTACTTAACAGTATCAATATAATTTCATATATGTATTTTTTTAATTATAATATCATTTCTTGCTTTTATTTCTATAAAAAGTATGTTTGTGATTAGATATTACCTTTTCAATTATTTTACGAGTATTAATAGTAAAAAGTATTGTAATTGGGCGATAGTTATCATAAGCATCTTATTAACTTATGTATTGGTCGTAGAATGTGTTTAGTTGAGATTGATATTTTTGTCTGTTTTACACTAATATTGATAAAACGTGTTATATGTTTGGTGTATATGTTGCCATAATTTTTGTTGTTTATATCTCCTAACAGATACTATCCCTTTACTAGCCCACTGATGCAAGTAGTGTGTCAAGTTCTTTAATATATCAATGTTTACTATAGTGAGGCAGACGATACATACAAATCAGAACTGCAGAATAGTTTGCAGAAGTGGTCAATAATGCAATGAGGGTTAACTGTGTTGTTTTTTGCTACTGTCATTTGGAATTTATGTTCATTTTTTGTTGCGAGTACGGAGAGGTGGTCTATGTAGATAACCACATCTCCGTACTTGCAACAACCCGTGTTTTATCCACATGTATTTCAATATATTCTACATGAAATATATGTACATTTAATGTTTGTTTTGGAATATAATTTAATGACCAATTTATTAAACAATCGTGTTAGAAACACACCAGACGTTACAATTATTTTCTTGTAATTTTTACTGAATACACAGTCATTTGTTAATAATTAAAATGCCAGCAAAATAAAGATAAGAGAGAGAAGAAGTAATTTGTAAATATGGCTGGTAATTTGACTATTTAAATACTACGTTAATTCAAAAGGCAATGTCTCCTTTTTGTGAATTTGATCTAATAAAAAAAGCAAATTTACAAATAATAAATAACAAGGCGCTTTAATAAATAATTGCATTACTTAGTTTATTTTACGGAAAGCCTTTAATTGTTAGCCGCAACATTATGGCAGTATTAAAGATTTCGAAGAGCATTGGTTTTGCATTATGAGGTCAGCCCAGGAGCTCTACTATATGTTTGCTTATAGTATGTAGTAGAGAGCTAAGCACATCAATAGGTATTTGATGTGCTTAGATTGTAGTTAGTAGGAAAAATATAAGATACATTATAAGTATATGAAGCTTATTTGAAATTATCTTCTTTTCCTGCAACACAGGACTTTAGGAGGAAACCTACGACAATTAAAAATGGGGATATATAAAATCTGTTGCTGTCATGCTATGAACTAGCCCTTCTTCTTCCTGCCCTTTTCCCACCTTAAGTAGGGTCGGCACAACATGTTTTCTTCTTCCATTCTCCTCTGTCACTCGTCAGCTCAACATCGACTTCCTTTACTCTCATATCAGAATTCACACATTCAATCCATCGCTTTCTTGGTCTACCTCTCATCCTAGGTCCATCTATATTCATATCCATCATTCTTCTTGTTATATGGCTTTCATCCCTCCTCATTACATGCCCAAACCATGCTAACCTACTGCTCCTTACCTTCTCAGTCACTGGCGCTACTTTCAAACTTCCTCTTATATACTCATTCTTGATCTTGTCCATTCTTGTAACCCCACACATCCATCGCAACATTCGCATCTCTGAAGCGTGCAGTTTCCTTTCGTCCTTCGCTTTCGTTGCCCAACATTCAGATCCATACATAAGGACAGGTCTAACGACTGCTTTATAAACTTTCCCCTTAAGCTTAAGGGGCAGTCTTGGGTCGCATACAACTCCAGAGACCTGTCGCCATTTCATCCATCCCGCAGTTATTCTATTCCTTACAGCACGGTCAATATCGCCATCGTTTTGGAATAATGATCCAAGGTACCGGAAATCGGAACAAACCGGAAGAGTTTCGCCGCTTAAGGCAATGTTCGCGAAACTGGATGCCTCACCGAATGGGCAGAACAAGTGTTCGGTTTTCGTTCTGCTCACACGTAAACCGACATTTTCCAGCTTTCTCTGCCACTCCTCCAGCCTGCTCTGGACCTCGGATACATTTTCTCTGACAAGAACAATGTCATTGGCGAACAACATACACCAGGGTGCCTCTCCTTGTATGTCAGCTGTAAGAGCATCCATAACAAGGAGAAACAGATACGGGCTCAAAGCCGACCCCTGGTGCAAGCCGACGGCCACATTGAACTTTTCAGTTACTCCGGCTTCGGACTTGACTTGTGTACTCGCTCTTTCATACATACTTCTAACAAGCTCTACATACTTCCAAGGCACTCTTTTCACATTCAAAGCCCACCATAGAACCTCTCGGGATACTCTATCGTATGCCTTTTCTAGGTCAACGAACACCATATGCAGGTTTCGATTCGTACGACGATACTTTTCGCATAACTGCCGAAGTGCGAATATGGCGTCCGTTGTCCCTCGTCCGCGCATGAACCCAAATTGGTTCTGGCTTATCTCACTCTCTTCTCTTATTCTTCGCTCAATTACCCTTTCCCAAATTTTCATGCTGTGTGACATGAGCTTTATTCCCCTATAACTGTTGCAGTCCTGTACATCACCCTTATTTTTGAAGATTGGCACAAGTGTGCTATTGCACCATTCGTCAGGGATCGCCACTTCTTGCAGCAATTTATTGAAAAATAAAGCTAGCCACTTCCATCCATCTGCCTTTAATAACTTCCATACTTCCACTGGTATACAATCTGGGCCAACTGCTTTTCCATTCTTCATTCTTTGTATTGCCATTCTCACCTCATCCATACTTACATCTCTCACCATGTTCATATTTGGGTTGGCCTTTTCCAACTCTCCATTCCAATCGTTCTCTTCATTCATCAATTTTTCAAAGTACAACTTCCATCTTTCTTTTATTGCCTCTTCATCAGTTAAAATCTTTCCTCTTTCATCCTTTATACATTTGATATTCACAATGTCTCTTGCATTCTTCTCTCGCTCTCTTACTAATCTAAAGAGATCTTTTAAGCCATCTGAGCTGTCTAGTGCATTGTACAGCTCATTACATGCCCTTGCTCTTGCAATAGCAACTGCCTTTTTAGCTATCTTTTTGCATTTGACATAGTTTGCTTTTTTGATCTCTTTAGACGTCTCATTTCCATTTTCCACTTTTTTCCATTCTTTAAAAGCGTTCTTCTTTTCTTTCAGACTCTTTTGTACATCTACATTCCACCACCATGTCTCCTTTTCGATCGCTCTTTTCCCTTTGGATAAACCAAAAACATTCTTACCTGTTTCTCTTATGCAGTTCGCTAATTCATTCCAGCACTCATTTACGCCTATTTCCGCCATATCCTTCAAATCTATCATTTTTTCTATCACTTTCTCACGGAATACCTCTCCTAACTTCCTGTCACCAATCATATGCCATTTAATCCTTGGCGGGGGCTGGTCTTTCTTTCTAGGCTGCTTTACTGTGCTTTCAAACTCAAGGAGGAGAAGCCTATGCTGCGACACTACGCTTTCTCCTGGTAACACCTTGCAATCCTTTACCGACTTTAGCCTACTTCTTCTCAAAAGAAAATAGTCAATTTGAGTAGAGAGTGATTCCCGCTTTTATAGGTAGCAAGGTGCTGATCTTGTTTTTGGTAGTAGGTGTTGACTACCGCCAAGTCAAATGCTAGAGCAGTTTCTAGCAAGGATTCACCCTCACGATTTCGGGCACCATATCCCCACCCACCATGCACTCTCTCGTATCCTTCATTCGTTCGTCCCACATGTCCATTAAAGTCACCACCTACATAAATTTCCTCAGTCACGGGTATTCCCAATATCATTTCATCGAAATCCTCCCAAAATTTCTCTTTCAAAGACTCGTCACATCCAGTCTGTGGCGCATACACACTAATTACATTCATCACTAAATCGCAAAACAATACTTTTACAGCAATAATTCTATCACTCACTCTCTTCACATCTGTCACAAACCTTTTCAAATTTCTATCTAGCACAACTCCCACACCATTTCTCTTTCCATCACTCCCACAATAGTACATTTTATATCCCGCTCCAATCTCTCTTGCTTTCGTCCCCTTCCACTTCGTCTCTTGCAAACATGCTACATTTATCCGCCTCCTTTCAAATACATCTGCTAACTCTCTTCCTCTACCAGTCATTGTTCCTACATTCCAGCTTCCAAACCTCATTCGAACATCCTGGACTCGCCTCTTACGTTGCACCCGTCCTTGGTGCAACAACCCTAGTCCATTTCTCACACACGCCGGGTGCTGCGTCTGCGCGTCGCCTCCGGGGTACGCCCTAGCATGAGCGCACTCTCTGTCATTACTTTCCATGTTGCATTGGGGTTTGGCAATAATTTTCTGATCGGCCGCCTGCCTGACCCTCCTTGGGAATGCTGTTGTTATAAGTACAAGGATATAGGATTGAGATAAAACGAGGGAATAATTGTGGGATTTTGTGTGGGATAAGGTGCTATAGGATACTGTTGATAACGGAGTGGATAGGTGGGACATACCAACAGTAGCTGGGGAGACCGGGGTCGCATACCCGCATATTTACTTATCAACTACTGGATAGGTAGTTGGGTAAATACCCCCTGGATGCTATGAACTAGCCCGTAGAGTTAGATCCTTCCCAACAGCAGTTCAAACAAAAAATAAAAGAACGAAGACAAAATCAACAGATATTTTCTCTCAGAGAGGCTGAGAATCCTCACAAGGAGCACGAACCGTGCCCATGGATATCATCGCAACGGCAAGTGTCACGGTGTCGGACTCCACGCCGACCAGAGCATGAGCGGCTTTACCAGCGTGACCTATCGACTACACTCAGCCTTAGTCTTGCTCATTAGGGCCCTACGGCTTGAATTGAGAAATCAACAGTGCCTTTCGAAGAAGTTTCAGTAAGAAAGTGAGAAAGATAATTTTTAGCTATGTTCCTATGTTTTGCTTTTTGAATGTTCACTTGAAATTTTATATATATTTTTTTATTCATGCTGAAGATTAGATAATTTTGGTATCATCGGAAGATTTGTAAGGCATGGTTGGCCGATAAGAAAGATCGGGAATGAAAATCAAAATAAACAAAACGAAAGTCATAATCTATGAAAAAGACAAAAAAATTGTAAGGTTTTGATGTTACATCTGGATATGCATGGAGGCGTGTTAGACGCTTATTTATCGGAGTAAATGCTGATTGTGGCAAAATAAGAAGGTACGAGTATCATGAATGAACTGAAATTAACAGCGGAAGAGGAACATGGAAGAATTTCAAAAATGATATTATAACAAATAAATTGTGTTCTTGATAATTCCTTTTCTCTGCTTTAATATTCCGATAGTTATTTTGTTAATTTTTACACGGACGAATCCAATTAATAAGTGGTCATTTAAATTGAGTTAGCAATTATAGAGGTAAAAGTTTCTTGAGTTGAGATTTGACTGACACGATAATATTTTTTATATATAGAATATCAAAGTGGTATTTAAACTAGGTTATAGAAGACGTTAATTTCAGATCCTGTCTTACCTTTTTAAACTAGAAGGAATTTCGCAATGCAAATAATGTTGGTTTGCGGTTGCAATATGTATGGTAGAACGACTCTCTTTCCGTACATATTACGTATTTTGTTATATTTCATGTACCGTTATTAATTAATAATTATAAAGAAATAAAACCTGTGTTACAAAAATAAAAAACTTATTTATGTAATTGTATTTTTTTAGACGAGAAAAATTTGACTGTGTAATAAATAGAATCATTTTCGATAAAGTATACCATACTTAAGAACTAACAATATACAAATATTTATTTACAATATTTATAATGGCAGTAAACGAGTTTTTAATTGTAAATATGTAGGTAAATCTTATGTTTCTAGTTGTAATACTTTTAAAGCACATGTTTATTATCACACTAATATAAAATATTATCTACCGTAGGTAGAAAATTTTGTATATTTTTAGTATAATTTATTTGGATCGAAATCATTATAAAATTTATAATGATTTCGATCCAACGGGATAGTAGAGCCATTTAAATTCATAGCCTTTTAAACCATATTTTTCATCTTTTTCTGTTTCTGGTTTTGGAACGTCATCAGATAGCAGGTCTAATACTTCTTGTGTAATTTTTGGACGGAACCCATTTTCATCTGCTACATAGTCAACTCTCGTTCGTATACCGTTTCTGCCAGTGACATAGTAATAGCCTTGCTTAGCACCGTTTGTGTAGCCTTCTTCGAAATGCCCGTGGAATCCTACTGTATAATTAAATGTATATAACAACTGTAACATATCATCTTTTGTAAGGCCTTTGGGTAAACCATCTATTTCTCCTGGTCGCTTATGCTGAATATCGGTATTTTGATCGACTATCTGCATTTGCGCAGATATAAGGGTAGGCTTATTTAATAGTGGGATTTGAGAATTTTGAAGTCCTGGTGATCCTTGTGGTTCACTTATATCGCTAGGTTGAAATGATTGCTGGCGTCCACTTTGGTCCGAAAATCCAATTGATCCTTGTTGTGCATTTGAGCCTTGAGGCCTTTGTGAATCACGGTGTCCTACTGGTCCTTGGGAAACTTCTGTTTCTTGTGATCCTAACAATTCTGGAGAAAGTTCTTGCGATCCTTGTGGTCTTAGGGATGAATGTGGTTGTGATTCATATATCGTTGGATTATATCGGTCGTTACCAGATTCTTGTGATCTTTCTCCTCCAAATGAGTTTTGAGAAAGGTCAGTATATTGTTTTGGATTTCTTTCACCAGGACTATTTGCGAATGGGGCTTGTAGTGTTTTTTCAGGAGATTGAACGTTATTTTGTTGTGGAATTTGATTGTTTACATTGTTTTGTTGATGATTCTCTTCGAGTTTGTCACCAACTGGATGATATTCATCCGATTCTGGAATATTAAAACGTACTCCTATTTCAGGGATATTCCCGTTTATTATTCTATCTGGATTTTGTTGACCTCTGTCGAGATTGCTATTTTTATCTTGGTTACTTTGTTCGGGATTTTGGGGAGTGTTTTTAGAAAATTGTGATGCAGGTGTTCTAAGAGCAACAAAATTGTTGCTTGGGGGGTTGTTAGATACTACCGCATAATCCATTATTTGCGGTGTTTGCGTGGTCGTAGTAGTTGTTGGAAGGCTGCAATGAGAGCAAGATTTTGCCTTCGCTGGCTGAGCGGGCTTGGCAACATCAGATAACGGCTGCTGTAGTGTTGGGTTTTGTATTTTAGGTGGGTTTTGTAATGCAGTTGATCCTTGAGTATGAGGTGAAATTTGTGTTGCCGTTGGTCTTTGAGGTTGCGGTGGATTTTGTGACGGTGGAAACGGAAGTGAATGTCCAGTTCTTTCTGGCCCACTGGGATCTGAAATTCGAGAAATAATTTTTGTAGATCAAAAAATAATCAATGTATATAAACATATTTTATAATTGATATATAACTAGATAACAAAATTTATTGCTAAGCTGCATCTTCATTTTCTTCGTACAAGTGGTACAAATAATACTTTTTTGTAATCTTTTATAAGGCAGTTTATATTTTTGTCAAAATCTTAAATTTTTTAATACGTTGTGTGTTAGTTATTTTATGTAATCTATAAATAAGTTTAAGTACTAAAGCTAATATAATAATGCGATTATATACGAAGAAGTTGCTTTATTCGTAAATATATACAGTAGCTATGTCTATAAGAGAAAGGTAATAATCATACGCGACTGTAGCAATATTTGTAAATTGTATAGTCGCGAAAAAATAGAAATTAAAAATAATTATATTTTAAATATTATGTAAAAACTAAAAGCTTTGGTACTTACAAGGTTTAACTCTTATATTTTTCATTGACAATATTTTAAAATTTCCATTCTCATCAGTTGCGTAAACAGTGACATGATATACTCCATCTGCTGTGATAAACCCAAACTCACCCATGATGAGTCCATTTTCATCTGAAAGTCAAACGGTATTCCTATTTATTTTGAATTTCACAGTCTACAATCTTCTAATACACACATTTATTAACAGAGAAAAATTGCGTAGCCTTGTGGTAAACTTAAAACTATCGTTAGTTGTGACCATGGACAAAACAAACAAGTTGTATTGAAAGCAAGGTAAAGTCGAATGAAGATGAAAAGTAAAAAATAAGCTAATTATTTATTACTAGGAAGTAAATAAAATGACGGATTGGTAATATTTGTTTGTTAAGATTTGATGTATGTTTTCGGATATAGGAAATCGTTGTAGGAATATATAACTGAAGATGTAAAACCAATGTAATCTAATAAGAATGATGTCATTTAATTTAAGATTTAGACAGCAATGAATAGGTAGCCTTCACGTGGGAAAAATGTCATTATTATTTAAAATTATAAGATTTTCGAGTAGGTCTGTATGCCAAGTACGAATCGAGCACGTGACATGACTGATAATAAAAACTTGAGAGTAATCGTTTTAGTTTAATATAGCTATTTACTAATTTTAGATTTTAGATAGGTACTGATGAGTTTTATTGTTCTGCATTAGTTTTAGTTTTGAAAATTATGGCATAGATCCATTAATGTTAGTGAACCAAGTATATCGGACTACAATTGCAAAGGATAGAACACATTTGTCTATTTTCTACCCATTACTTGTATAAAAATAATCTGTATATATATTCGTGATATTCTTAAATAAACTTGTGACAGCATGTAATAAAGTATGGTGTTGTCGTAGACATTTATGTTTTTAAAAAGTAAGTGAAGGTGCCAAGGATAATGGAATGCATTAACATTAATACTCTTATCAATTATGTGATTTAACGAGTTGACTTTCTTCATTAAATTATATTCTGTGCTTCAGTGCTGCATCTGTCTCAGACTTGGTTTAGGTTGTGTTGTGTCGATGAGGAATTGTTGGTACAGGTCAACACGACAGGTGTATTGTGTTTGATATTAACTATTAACCAATAGAAAAATTTAAGCTATATATATTTTCTGTAAAATATTAATGTTTATTATGTATTATCTTTTAAAAGCGAAGGGATAAATGTCGAACTGTCTGTGAATATCAAGCCGACTAACAGGATTTAGGTTAAATGTGGCTCATATAAATTTCTGACCAGTGGGAATATTATCGTTATATATACCTATACCTATCCCAAAATATAGGGAGTTATTAAAATTGGGTGATTAGTGTGAGTATGAGTTTTTATATCACCTCGCCCAATATATTGAGGATAACAGTTGTAATTAAATATATATACACATATATGTATTTACGTCCAGTGGTATAATTTATTGAACGTGCAGCAAGATTTTTACTTTGAGATATTTAGAAAACTCTCGTAATTTGAACGAGATTTATATACATTCGTCATAATGTAATTGATGCAATCAATGGCACCTGCCATTAATTGCCGCTCTCATTACCTAATGAGAACGGCAGATGGCTTTAATATTAAATAATTAATATTTAGGTATATTGTATACTTATGTATATAAATATAAAAATCATATACAAATGTCACTTACTGTTACTAAAATTCGTCTCAGTAAAACCAAACATAACTTTAAAGGAGGAATAAAGCAATACTTCTACCTTTCTTGATGTAAACCTACATTAATAAAACATATTCCAAAAGTCACTTGGCAATATTTGACATGTATATGTAATAATGCTTTGTATCTGTGACTTTGCATTTTATTTAAACATGCTGAATAATTAAATATTAAATAAATGTAAGCAAAACTTTCGATTCGGATGAGAATTAAACCCGTCTTCAATAAATCGTGTTGTCACTTTAACCGGTCACCGAGCACTATCCGCACCAATCGAAAATTTGAACCAGTTGTACCAAGCAGTTGTGTCATGGGTCACAGGCAGTATATTCCTGCAATAACTAGTTACGATGATAATAAATCCTTGCATGCATAATCACAGTGCAGATTCATATCACAATCTGCTTATAATGAAGTATAATCAATTAACATAAACCAATAAAACTTAGTCAAATAAACGTTTATACTTTTCGCCAACATTTAAATAATGTAGTCGTTACCGACTATTCAACACATTGTTGGATATTTTAATTTATAAATAATTTATTCACTATATTGAAATACAGCGGTGTTCATTAAATTATATGATATGATTTTTTTTATTTTAAGTAACTGTCAGTCATAAAGTGTAGAATTTACTCAATCTACATAAATTAAATGAGCTCTAACAGGATCGTGAATATCTAAAGTTTATACTTTGAGATTAAAGTATGTATGAATACGTGTGATGAAGATGCGATTGGCCGTGAGAAAGAAGTGACAAGTACATACAACAACGCTTCAGACTTTAAATGTTTATCTTGAGTGAGCTCTTATGTGTTTTATTAGGGGCGGTTTTCGTAGTTCAACTGTAAAGCTTGACGTGTTGCTGCTGTACAGCTTTTATTTATTTAATTATAAATCTATACGGATTACTAGACTATAATTATTATTTTTTACTGGAGAGAGAATATACTAGGGTCTGTTTGACTATTTCCGTCTTACGTATTTCAGTATTCGATGTGAAGGGAATGTTAGGTAGTAAAATTATTGAGTACCGTGACTACTTCTTATGTCCGTAGTTTTTCGGGGCAGCAACCATCATCAGGTAGGCAGTCAAGTAGTTTGTTAATATATTGCGATAAATTACGAGCATATTAATATTTATCTCTGTACTAAGAAGCCTATCTAGAATATCTCTATCATGAAACGATCACGAAAGAATCAGAGTTTTTTATTAGGTGAAGAAAATTTAATTTACCTACTTCTGTTTTACAATGTTTGGTTTATTATTTCTGCTTGCAATCATTTATAAGCATTGATTATTATTTACGTGTATTAGACATACCTTTTTTTTCGTGTCTATGCTGTTCACCATCAATCTTAAAACCGAATTCGTAGGGTCGGTTTTCATCTGTGTATTTATCTGCACCATCAGCTTGAAGTATACATATGACGAATACTATAAATTGCCATTTATTTCTCAACATCTGAAAGTAGGAATAATATACAAATAATTTTTATATTCTTGAATAATAAGAAATTTATTTAGGATCACTTCATAAAACCACTGGAATAATCATGGCTACACGTTAGGTTCGTGTATTATATAATAATTTTATTGTCATAATGAACACGATTTTGATTGATTAAATATTATTGTTCAGATGAATGTTAAAATTATATTGATATGAATATTAAAATTCACAAATAAAACATATGTATATATGTATTTATTAAATTTGTGTTTGTATTAAATTTGAAAAAATAATATTACTTATAGTAAATTTATTACTGATACTTTGACACGAATTTTATTTCATGAATTTCTGAATGGATTTCAGAGCCTTGACACTGAGTATCACTCGGCTGACTTTTTTAACGACGATTTTTTAACGCGCGAAAGAGTTAATCCATCCAAAACCATCTCTCGGGCCCCTCGGCCCCCTTTATCGCCACCTACTAGTATTGGCCTTGAGGCAAGGCTTATATGAACCCTGACCTATCTCATCTTAACCTATCTCAATCTATAAAATTTCTTCCCTACAATTTTGCTGTTAGCATTTATTGTTAGCCGCATTTATAGTTCATGCGACAAAAAGTCAGATTAAATAAAGTATTTAGTTCGAAATAAATACAATTTCTGTCAATGTGTTTGCTAGAGGTGTTTTTTATATCAAATTGAATAAGTTAACGTAAAGGAAGATATTAAATTATCTATATTTATACGGTTAAATAAACAAGAATAAGATGTTTGGTATGATAATGCAAAAAAGCAAATTTAACATCAGTAATTAGCATGGAACATATACCATATTGATATAATAAACGCTCGATTTGTAAAAAATAAAGTGATAAGTAAACATACTGTGTCTTCCTGCTTCCCTTATTCGCGAAACTTGAAGTACATATCTGATGTCATCTTAAAATAATTTTTCGATAATGTTTATATATTTGATAAAAAAATTTACTAAAGTAATATTTGAAAAGCCTTCAATTTGTTTGGTTATTCGCTTTTAATGGGCCATATTATAAAGTCGTTACAGTCGCAATTGTAAAATAATCTCATCTTAAGTGTCAAGTAGTAAGCGTTTATGGAGTATTTACTCGTATGATTATCGGTGAACACAAAAAAGGAAAAAAATGTAAGCTGCTACTTTATAAATTGTTAGTTAACTTGAACATAAAAATCAATTAGAACATCAATATTTAGAACATTAAAGTTCGTCTTTTAAGCCCCAATAAATATTGTCAGTATGTAGGCAAGGAAAAAGCTAAAATTGTCTTCTACTTTAAATCTAAACACTGCTTTGTTATGAAAAATACTCAGAATGAATAAAAAGTACCACAAATAAATCACACGTAAATTATTATAATACACATTAATGATTTGGTTTTGTATAAATAATTGTTGTTTTGATGTTGTTAGGATATATATTGTGATAAGTTAAATACGAGCCTTTTTTATGTCGTACGGTTCAATGCTATTTTATCAATATACATAGCTGGTGTGTAGGTCAATTTAGATATAAAAATCCTGTTTAGGAAGTCATGGCAAATATTAAAATATTTGTAAATTATCTTTTAGATTAAGAATTTTGTTCTTCATATGCAGAAGTTTTAGACCTGATCAGAGATTTATTGGTTTATTTCATAAAGTAATTTAAAGATTTTTATGACCATAACATGCCCATAGGATATCAAAATAATAGTATATGTTTTTTACATAATTGTGTACACACACATAATATACATATATTAACCGATGTAAATTCCATATTATACATTTTTAAAATTCACAATATAATCGTTTGGATTGACTTAACGTTTCAGACTTGTATCACCAAAATCTGGCAAACAAAAAAAAGATTTTTTTAAATTAAACTATAAGATTCGTTGGTATTGTACAAAATCTAATGAAATATTAAATAGCATTCTAGTATTTTAGTAGACAAGTTTACAATTTTAGACCTGTGAAACAATTTCATATGCTAGGACTCAACATAAAGATTATTGCTAATCTAAATTAATCATTGTTCAAATGAATTTAGAGTAGTGAGCAAAGTTAATTACTTTTTCTAATTAAGCCAAGTTGTTTTTGGTATATGCAATTGAAAAATAAAATCTTCATTATACAATTTTGATTTCCACAATTCGTTTTTTTTTACTCTTCTCCATCTTGTAACATCGCAATGTCGCACTACCATAAATTCGGTAGCGACTACTTAGTATATTTGCTGATAATTTTATGTACACAATTACCTAATAATGATCTTTTTTATTATCACAAGAGGTGTTACGGTCATTTGTAAAAATAGATTTATCATACAAAATTTTTAGAATCCGGGGTATGACAAGACATCATTTTGGTATTTATTACATTATTTTTATTTTATTACTCGCTATTGTTGTAGTGAATTAGCAAAAACTAAATAAAACTCTGTTGTGGATGACTTTTTGGATGTCTGCTGATCATAGTCTAGGTAAAATAATATTAGTCATTCGGATTCGGAAATGCAAAGTTTTACGTAACGTGGCAACGGTATGCCATCCGTATTCATTTCCGTTTTAAGTGATTGCGAATGCGGGTTGTTATTTTTGTAAGGGTCTCTCAATATGTTAGATAGATACAATTTTCTGTAATTGTGAAATTTTATTAAGTGTAATTTTTATTAGTGATACTTGTAATTTTATTGTATTTAGATAAGTAAATATTTCCTTAATTTTTTTAATTATGTTTTTATAAAATGTATATTTAACGGTTTCAAGTGCTTGAAATATAATAAAGATTTTATATAATTATGTAATTATATATTGATGGAATTTCGGTCTGTAATGTATCGTATATAAATATATGCATAATTTTAATTAATGAAGACATCTTGATGGTTTTATTGCGAGATATAGAAAAACGATATGTAATCGTTTTTATTTGATCCAATGTTGGGTTTGCATTTGAGATCCAAGAGCTTCTAAGAAATAGAAGTAACTATCTACTTTTGTGCGATTTTGTTTGTTGTTGCTGTTGTACTTAGATAAACGAGTACAGTGACTGTACTATTCAATATTTTTTGTATTGTTACTTTTAACGATTAACTGTAAACACAACAAAATTGAATAAAATAATTAAATAAACTAAATGCCGTTAAAAATTTGCTACAAATTACTACAAAACAAATGTCAGATTTTCACCTTAAGCGGTGTCATTTAGCAGGCGTAAGTGAATGAAACTGTCCGGACATGCATATTATTTAATATTAAATATAACCCAGACCTCCAGCACCTCCACAGTATTGTTTAAATGTCAATATCGAACTATTTTGGTAGAATAAACTTTTAGTTTACCTCGAAAATCAATTAGCATTTTATTGTGAATTTTATACCTACGTACAACACAAGCCTAAATGCCATACAATAATGTTGTTTGATGTTTGCATACGAATTTTACTACTGTGGCCGCTATTATTGTATTAATTATAAAAATGTGTATTTAAGTTTCACGGAGGCGTTAATATTATTTTAAATCGGAAATTAAAACAAGTATCACATAAGCACTAGGCTTCAAGGCATATACAAGTCATTTGAAATCAAATGTGTATATAAACACGACATTGTTACCAAACAACTATAGATAAAAGGGTTTTTTCAGCGGTTATTTTTTTCATGAGCTTAAATAATTTACTCAGTATAATTAATTCGTTTCTGTTGAAGGCTACTTTATGTAAATACGCTACAAAATTTCCTATAGTAGTTTAAATTTCAAAGCTTTAAATCTAAATGTTTATGAATATCGCGACAAAAAAGGTTTCTATAGTGACAGAGATGGCCAATATTTGGAGCCTCGTTTTAAGTAATAAATGGCTGCCACGTGCGTGCGATATGATTTACGAGTGAATTAATTGATTGTAGATGGCAGCATTAACACCTGTTAGGCCGGTTTTATTAAGGTAGTCGGGAAAGTCAACTAACTACATATATTAATCGTACGTGAAACGAAAGAACATCAAATTGATTATGCCTTTATTAACATCATTATACACCATAATATTGCCATTATTATATCAAATATGAGACTTGCGATAAAAATTTTTTTACTCGAGACTCAAATCTTATTTTTAATTTGTTTAATCACATATTTGATTGTTTAAACAATTATTATTCAGGAACCACAGGCACCATTAGTATAAGTCACGGTGCAGTATATGTGTTATTTTATTTATATATATAAATATTTTTATTTATATACATATGTAAAAATGAACAAAATATGTCTAAATTAAAAAAATAATTAAATATAAAAATTCAACCAATATAATAAATTTAATTCGAGTAATAATATTATTTCTTTTTATAAAGGTGTTCATGGTGGCCACAGCCAATGAGAGTACAGAACATATGGACGAACGAACTAGAAGGAATTGAAAATTCTGCACTGATAAAAAGATATTATTGATAATAAACTGACATAATGCAGAGTTACACTACAATTTATTTTATATTTATTTGACTTAAGCGTCCACGTACGCTTCTTCGGGCTTGTTATATCCTATTTTATACCATTCTATATCTGTCAATTGTCATAAGTACACAGAATTGTTTCTCCGGGAATAATTAATGCAGTTATTTTTTAACTCATAACACTTTAACAGTATAACTTTGTAATGTTGAACTGAAATAACATGTGTAGCTTTTTTTACTTTCGGGTTATTACGCAGGCAGTTATCAAGGCAGTAGCTAAACGTATATTTAAAAAATGTTTCAAAGTTTGTATTGTAATTTAAATATTTTATTTATGCATAAAAAATAGTTTATAAATTTTGTATTTCTAAATTAATTATTTTAAATATACGCTTTATATTAAATAATGTTTATTTTGTAAAACATTGCAATGTTCATTTAGTGCGAAAGTAAAAAAATCGTACTTTTGATTTATTCTGTAACGGGTATTTGTTGATTTAAATTCATATGAAAAATAATTTTGTATCGATAACTTGACAATGAATTGAATTATTTTATGATTTTCTTACCTTAACTATTCTCGATATATTTGGGTGTGTTCAGCGGCCGCTTGGCGGCCTGTTGCGCAAGGGTTCGCACGCGACTGTGCCAATACTTTTGACTCCTCACGTAATTTATTAATATCTCAATCGTAGAACAAATGTGTACGTTGAATAGTAATCTGCGGAATCTCGTACTTGGACATAAATTGTCGTGCGTGCCTGACTTCGGAAGCTCGATCAAAAATTAACATTGTGCAGTTAAATCTCCTAGGACGAGATTGTATCGCATTGTAAATTACATTTATTTATATCTTAGCAGTTATATAAATAGTTATATTAGCTTGGCAGTTATATAATTAGTTATAATTGTTTAAAATGTCGTAGGTTAAAAGTTTAAAATGTAAGGTTTATTAATTTGAGGAAGCAATATCACTGACGATCCAAAATAAGTACCTACTAAGTTGCATAGTAAAATTATTTCCATATAATACAAGTTGAATTAAATACAATAATTGAGGCCACACTCTGCATCTTAAATTATTTTACAAGATGTTATAGATATTATCAAAAATTGTAATAATTAAAATTTTAATTATTTTTGTCATATGACAAATTTCGAAATATTATATAATAATAAGTATATTTATAAAATTCTGAATTGTTAAATAAATTTGCCAGTGACTAAATATTGGCATAACGGATCTATCTTATCTATTCCGTTCCACCCACTTAGAGCTCCAAGAAGTCTTCTTTCTTCATCTGAGTCCACTATTGAAGATACTTGAAGGTGCACTTGCATTAGTTGGCATCTCGTTGGTCGTTTGACGCACCCGCCTCCTGGGCCTGAAAGTGACTCTCGATAAACCGAGGGTCATGATGACACGCCTCTCTTCGAAGGCCACCGGGGCTTAGTGTTCGGATAAAGGTGGTCCGTGTATCGGTCGAGGCATACCTCGGCCTGAGTTTGGATCAAAGGAGTTTCGAGGGGCATTTCAAGCTCCTTTTTCCTTTAAGCAGCTGCACTCGGGCGGTTTCTTGCTAACCTGGGAGGACCCTAGTCCTACAAAAGACGGCCACGATACATAAGACGGCCTGCTGATCCTAATCAGCAGGCCGTCTTTTGTATCTCTAGGTCATACGGCCGTTAGCACTCTATGTCCGGGTATGGCTGGAGTGCCTTTCTTCCCGAACGGTGGTAATCCTGCTACGTTTTCAGAGAGTCAAAGTAGCGTGGACCGTGCGGACTTAGGTCAGCCAAGAGAGAGGGCCCGCACCGAAGCGAAAAAGGAGGCTCTGTGCCGTTGGGGTGAGGTACTCACTTTCCCAGCTGCTAGCCACCGGACGAAGATAAATATATTTATTGAACAGGCTTAAAAGTGAAATATTTTTTTCTAGTAAATTATTTATATTATTTTTATTCGTACTCGAAATAAAATGTACAGTTGTTATCTCTAGACTATCCCAATATATCCCCTCAAATTAAAAGTCACTTTCGTTGACGTTAGGTCAAACTACCACGGATATCCATTTTTCATCATACTGTACACGTTTTTTAATATAGGCTTATGGAGACAGACTAAATTAAAAGAAGTAAAAATAATTGAATATTTTATTTTTTACCAGGGGCAGAAATAAATTCAAACAGTCAGTATTTTTCTAGCTTTTGTCGTTAAAATAATATTTCATTATGTGAAAATATGTTTTTGTGTAGTTATCATGCCAGAGATTAAATACATTAATATTCAATCTTCAAATGGATGCACTAGAACATTATTTCGAAAATACAGAGTCAGACTATTAAATTTTCATCGGTGTGTCTATTTTTATAATATATTAGCTTAAGTATTATTATTCTTTTAAATACTCATTAGTATTTTCGTAAATACACTATTTGTAAAGATAATTATCATGTTTAATTTGAACGTGATTAGTTTTTTTATGTTCTCATTACTAAGAACGAATATTCATACTTCTATGTTTTACATAGATTTCAATCATCTGTCATAAAATAAACAAGTTTATAACATACGTAATAATGTTTTTATATTTATTACGTTACGATAAAAATATATGTGCTTTAATTATATTTGTTTGATAATTAAAGCACATATATTTTTATTATTCTTTTTTATACGATAAGTGATAATTTGAGAAGACAAATAAGAATGAATACTTCTAAATCAAAATTAACTTTATTCAAATATCACTTTATAGAAAGCTTTTTTTTATCGTCCATTTTTTTTCCTACCAACCATTCAGGACGGATTTTTAACTGATAAGAAGGCCCATTCTTCTTTCTTCTTATCAGCTAAAATACGTTAAACTTATCAGCTTTATCAAAAGTTAACAACATTTACAATAAAATATGCCGTTATCATACAACGTACATATGTGTTTACAATTTATACGGGAAAATAAATATTTACACTTTCGAATGTAATGTCTTCAAATTAACACTAAGCATTGGCAACATTTAAATACATTGATTTTGTAATAGCCCTTACTTATTAGCATCTTTTTAACATGTACCTTGAACTTATGAAAAGGAAATTCAGCTACACTATGTGGTATCTTGTTATAAAATTTTACACATTTGCCCATAAACGAACCTCTAGTTTTTTGTAGCCTGTACGTTGGAACGGCAAGTTTATTTTTATTTCTTGTGTTTAAATTATGCATTTCAAAATTAGTATGAAATGTGTTACAATTTTTATACACATAAATAAATATACTGGGCCAATACAGTCATTATATTAATCTCTTTAAATAAATCTCTAAGAAAATCCCTTGCTTGTAAATTATAAATAGTGTGGACTGCTCTTTTTTGAAGAATAAAAATACTTTCTATGCTAGTACCCGACCCCCATAATAGTAAACTATAGGACATAAACTGTGAAAATAACTAAAATAAATTATTCTTGCCGTTTCAACATCTCTAAGTTGTCTTGTTTTTTTACAGCATATGCTGCAGAACTTAGTCTATTTGATAGGGTCTCAATATGTGGATCCTATCGCAAAGTCAAATCCAAAGTAATACCCAAGAATTTAGTGAATTCAACAAATTCTACTATTTCATTATTCATTTTAACAATAGTATCTACTTTTCTTACATTTGGTAAAGAAAACTTGATACATTTAGTTTTATTGGGGTTTAAGATAAATTATTAATCGTGAAACAGTGCAATACTTTAAAAAGAGTACTATTTACAACGTCAATATTGCCGTTTCTTCTGTCAACCTTAAATACTAAAGAAGTATTATCTGTAAATAGTACAGTATTGCACAAAGTAACAGTGAAGTGGGAGATCATTAATATATATCAATAAAACAAAGGTCCCAATATCGATCCCTGGGGCACGCCCATAACAATAAGAGTACCTGAAGACTCAGTCCCATTAACAATAACTTTCTGGACTCTGCTGGATAAATAAGATTCGATTAGTGTAGACGCTGCATCAGAGACACCATAATGCTTCAGTTTAGTTAATAAGGTTTGGTGATCTACGCAGGCAAAAGCTTTCGACAAGTCACAAAAAATACCAATCGCATCCTGTTTACATTCCCAAGCGCCAAAAATGTGTTTGAGTAGTGCAACTCCAGCATCTATAGTGCAACGTCCTTTGCTGAAGCCAAATAATACATACTATAGATGACTATAGTTTTGACGTATTTTGTACATACAAACATTTTGGTATAACGTTGAAAATTCATAATCTGCTGTATCTTGTACCAGCACTAACCGTTTTTGTTGTACTACCCGACGAAGTAATGTACTGCACAAAGTTTTTTCGAGATAACTTTAATAATATAATATCATAATGTCCTTTACTATCGTAATTATTTTGCAAAAGAAGATAAAATTCATGAAAAAAAATAAAGTAAGTCAACTTGCAAACATCAGTAGTATAAACTACTGCTGATCTTGTTATATTTTATTGATCATTTTATTTTATGAATAAAGAACTAAAGTAATAAAGAAGTCATATTATTATAGTAATAGTTACCATTTGGCTTGTTAACAGTTGTTTGAAGACCGAACCCACCTAAGCCATAACTGTCTTACCATTTTTTACCATATTGCATTGATATGATCCTATTATATGTCTTCAGTTGTTAACGGTCTAGAATTCTAGATGAAGGTCGGCATTTATATTTACGTTAAAATTAATTATTTACATCGAAGAAAGTAAAATATATCAGAAAAATCTGGTATCATATTTAATTATTTATTAAATATATATAAATATTCAATAAATAAATTCAATATTTATTTCCAAGTGTACCAATTTTACATCCATTTAAATAATTTTAGACCATTGTTGTCTACCCCATAATATGCCTGTTAGCATAACATTTGTTTAAATGTCCATTTATTTATAACTTGCATCTAAGCGGTGTTATTATGTATGTTTTTCTATATTATTTGTGTAGCTAATATTTATACACATTTGTGTTAATATTTAAAAAATAATTGAATTATTTGGTCCGTGACGAAGGCACTTAAACTAATAATACGTCATCTCACCACATCAGTAATAAAAATTGCAATATCATTGTGTAAAAAGAAAACTAGGTAAAGCTTTCTTCAATCCCTGATTTCATCCTAATTTACTGTTTAGTGAGATTATGATCAAGAACTTGTCGTGTATAATCTGGGGCAGATATCATACAAATATTACATAAATCTATTATATCATAATAATAGTCTGTCATCACCGAAGCAATTTTATCTTTTTTATTTGACGTAAATAAAATTTGTTTAATCACTTAATTGAAAATGAAATTAATATTCTAAATAGATTGGAAGATATCAATATTCATTTAATCAAAACTATGATTTCGTAAGACACAACATAAATCAAAATAATATGACAAGATACTCGGATGAGCAATAAGTTTCTTAATCATGTTAGATACATAAACAAATTGGATGTTTGTAGTTGAATGTAAAAAAAAAACATTCCAACAAACATAAAACAATAATCTACAATAATGCAATGAAATTTCTGTAAAAAAATATGCTGTGAAAAAGCATCGAGTAAGAAAGTGGAAACAAGAAACACACTACCTCCATCTCCAACCATCCTTCCGTCATCTCCGAGTACAATGAGAGCAAACAATAATAATTTATTTTATACACAAAACTCGAGTGACTTTAGTGGATCTGGGAACCCACCGCCACGATCACCTGCGCGACAACGACGTCCCCCGCTGCCGGCCCTCTTGGGACCTCCGAGGTGTAGTGGAGGTGTAGTGGCTGGTGTAGTGCGTCGCATGCGAAGGAATAGAATGAGAACTACATGCGCGTCTATTATAGGGCTATAAAAGGAAGATTCTTACTAACTACGTATCGTGAGAGAATGCTGATTTTGTTTCAGACCCATGAGCAAACCGTCGCTGTATCCGCTCAACGACAATCGGATCAAGTGCGAGTGATACAACGATACAAATTTTTGGATCATTCAATACTTGATCGGCTGCGTTTGGAGACTTTCTATTGCCACACGCCCTCCTTGACACGTGGTCCACCTGCTGTGGTTGTCGGCTCAATATCGGGTGCAATGCCGTCATCGGAGATGCTAATAACGATACGGGTTAATCACGAAGTTGATGAAGGAGATAATGTTAGTATGACCGTAAGTAACCAGTGATAGAGCAACTGGAGGAAACTTTTTAGAACGCGATACGTGAGTATCAATACACACTGAACCCTAGACCTCAATTAACACGATTACCTATGCTTAGGCGTAATCTAGTGCTGATGGGAACTTTAAATATTCTGCTTGTTTCATACGGACAAGTAAAGATTTGGTTGACACAAATTTTATTTTATATTGCGGTGCACTTGCCGTATGTCGTGTCAACTTCCCAGACTCTAATCGAACACCACGGAATGCGGTGCTTGCATGGTAAGTAAGAAAAGAATTTTAACTCGTTCAGGGTTTTCATTAGCAAGTTTATCTGCTTCAACCCGGGTTTTACCTGACCCCGAGTCATGCGTTACGTAAGTCAGGCCTTTGCCGGAACTGGTATCAGGTCTAAAGATAAGATAATATGGCGAATGTCACAGAACGTATTAATTATCTGAAGTAGAAAGTCTATGCCAGGGCAAACTGTATTCGTCGCTACAGATTACTGTGAACAGATACTTTCAGAATTGTGTTTTCTAAAGCAATTAGAAGAAGGTGTACAGTAACGCGATGTCGTGGCAGTTGACAAGGGACTTACCCCTCTTTCTATGGCAGTTAAGAACTGGCGTAAACCATCGGTGCTTAGCGTCGAAAATAGCAAAGAAGTATGGAAGGACAAGGAGCTGCACGGAAGGTTTTATAGAGCTTTATTGGGCTCTGTGTAGACCTGTCATAGCATATTTGGCGTGAAAAAGTGACTATAAAATTCTATTAGAAAAAATATTATAAGTGTATGTGACTTAAACGTAATGGTGCATGTTAAAATAAAATATATAATACTTGCTCCCCAATGCTCATTACGTCATAATAAATACTAAGGTCGAATAATTTTACATATTTTGAAATTACACGACTTGCGTGCGATCCTGGTATCATCAAATGATAAATCATTAATATGAGAATTTATATCCGATAAATATTAATCTTTGAATTACTGATGATATAATGAGCATGCATAATTTTATATCTCACGTGCAAGGATGGCATCTGTACAATGAACTATAAAGTCAGATAATAAATTATAGAGAGTAAAAAATGTATACTAACATAACTTAAATAAATAATAAGGTTAAGTACTTAAGTTTCACTGTTTCGATCAACAAACGAACCAGCATTATAATAGACGGATTGAGACGGGAGACTGCAACTCTACATTTTGTGTTGCTATTTATATTTGCTGCGAATTTCCCAGGAACCCCTTTACTATAAATGACTGCAACCAGTTACTAGTAAGTAAAACCTGCGTATAACGAAACGCAATTTAGATATTTTATGTCGATGGTAAACAATTGCAACTACATTCTCTACTTATCCTAATCCTATTCATTATTGGGACTGACCTTTTTTTTTTATTCACGAACTTTTTTTTTTTCTTCCGGACAGCTGAGCGGTATCTAGGGTCGAGCATTTTCACTTCCCCTAAACGTGAAAGTTGGAAGTGGAAAATCAACAACAAAACTACGTACTACCTACTCGGGTATTGTGTAAACTCAACAATACTGAGAAGATACAATTAATAGTGAATCAGGACAAGCGTCCAATACAACCAGCAAGCAGGATGACGTGAACCAGGTCGGTCCCTATACATTATTCACTTTTTACTTGTTTTCTCCGTCAATTATCATCAAGTGGGCGGTTTGCCATTTTATCAATATACTGCCTTAACTTTAATAATTTCTTTTATTGAAATATATAACATATAAAGAAAACCTGCCATGTTGTCATTTTGTGACGTGTTAGGCTAGTTTTGTATTACTTTGTAATATTACATCAGGACAAAGAACAGTATTAATGCAACAGTTGTATAAGGAAACCTAAAAAAGACTAGTAGCATGGGTTGGTGTGTGGTGGGTGAAAAAATACCACAAGCGTTAATCTATACATTTACATTTAGTAATTGTCAAGTTACGAATTGCATTACGACAATTGTCGCTTTTATGTTGAACGATATCAAAACTGTCTCAAATTGTACACGTAAAGTGCTCGTGTGTACTAAATTGTCAGTTTGATTCATCTGCAAGCCTGGTCCCTAAGAAAATACCGTTTCTGACAGATGACGTCAATTCCATTCGTACTCGAAAATTAACTTCAATTATACTAAGCATCCTGTTAAAAATGCATTCTCTCGGGGCTAGTTTTAATACAGGCTAGTTGTAAACATATAGTAAGTTTCATAGTCCACTTTCATAGTCTAGTTATTTTGTCTTAAAGCTAGACATAGTTTTATTTCAAGCATTCAACAAATATTAACAATAAGTGACAGAGTTAAATTTCCGGTAAACACAATAACGCATTTAAGTATATATGCAATCCGTGTTCATACGCCTGATAACTTGGTGGCATCAAAAAGCTTTTGATTTCCGAGTTTGTAACGATGCTATCTATTATATATTATGTAAATGTTTGCTTCAAGATATAAAGAATCATATCGATTCAGGAATTGTGCAGGTCACGATTAACAACATTGATAGGTTATGGGACACAATATATAGACAGAAAACGCCTATTATTTTCAAAGTCGTGGCATTCATTAGCCACATAGGACACATGACTATAGCGAAGAACTTTATAAGCTTTGTCAGTATTATGTTATAGGGTGTATATATTATAAGAAGATCTACGCTATTATTAAGAGAATGACGTAACTTTTTACAAAACACTAGATGCCTAAGGCAAAATTTATGCAAAAGAAACTCAACTAATATTTAATAGAAAGCTATAGAGGGTAATTTGAAAAACATGTGTTCACTCGTCGACAAGTAAATGAGAAGTGAAGTCGCCACGAAGCCTTTTAGCTCGAGAGAGCTAGGATAAATTCGGCTGCTGTCGGACCCACGAACGCTACATAGCACACGTAGCGCCATCTGTTTTTCGACAGCGATAATACGCAAAAATGACGGACAGCAATGCCCGGGTCAATAACTTGCACTCACTTTTATACCCTCCGTAGACATATCTCCTACAATATATATACACAAATTGATATCTTTTGATGTAATATACAATAAATATTTTGTTTCAATTTTTTCCATTTTAATCTCGTTATATCAATATGAAATAAAAACTACTCAAAGCTATGTTTAAGAGCTCTCCTCTAAAGTGGCGAGATATGCATATCCTATGTCTCGTTTTTAAGTTCCTTGATACTCCTACATTTCCTCAATATTTACGCTGTAGAATTGTTTATTACCACCTTCTACCAGATCTCAGTGTGCCTGTGTGTCATATCATATTTTAAATACACCTTTTTCGAACTCCAAATTTCACTCCCGCTCCTTTACTGTTCGCGCTGCTAGATTGTGGAATGAGCTGCCAGCCAGTGTTCAAGATTGTCAATCCATTGCTTCTTTTAAGCGCAATGTAAAGGAGCTCTAAAGGCATTGGGGTAGTTTTACCATGCTTTTATGTGTAGGTTTTTGTGAGTGAATATCCCTACCTGACATAACTTCATCTGGTTGGAAAATTTCCTATATATTTTGAACATGTAAATATAACACCGAGGATAGCTAATCTAACCCAAAACGATATACATTTATTTCTATCGAGAAGTATTATAACGAGTTAACGTGCTAATTCCCGTTATATTTTTATATTCATTGTGGTAAACGAAAGTTGGCAATTTCGATTTATTTTAATGTGCATGCATAGTTTGTTATAACTAACGATGAACTGCAACTTTGCATGCACCAAACGACAAGTCATCTAAGTTGAAGATAATAAAAAAGGAGTTGAATGAAAAAGATAATAAAAGAGGGCTGATGATATTGTTAGATTAATTGTTACATTATTTTTTTTATTTAGGCAATATAAATATATGATTTTAGGCGAGTGTGTGTTGGTATAGATTTTCCACATAAAACCACGTCGTATATTATTTGATGCCGTGAATCTTGGCGCTAAAAATTTGATCAGGTACTCGTTATATATTTGGTATTTCGCCCGCTATATGTATATATGATGATATATGGAATATACTACTAATGAATTATAGTACGTTGATATTATATAGGCAGTGAATGAATGGTTGAGATATATCGTTGCGAAATTTTTGACTTCCTTGAAATGATATGGCAATCCTTTACAAAACTAAACAAATGCAAAGGCCGTAATCCTTCAAATATACACAAATGGCAGGAAAATTTTCAATTGTCATATGACATTGTGAGATGACAAGTAGATACCTTCACACATTCAACCTCCTCGTTTTATTTTAACATGAACTTGTTTTTCGTACAACGATTAAGATAACCCAAAAAGCCGAATATACTTCAGTGACAATAGTGGGTTTAGATAACTGGAAACAGCCCCCATCCCCAAAGAATGCTATCAGCTAATACGCACGATACATGACAATATCAGAGGTGTCAGAAGGAATGATGAAGAAGAAAAACTCTTCTGGTTGAGAGCATATGTCGGAAAAGTGGTGTCGGTACGAGTGGGAAAGAAAGTGAGGATAATTTAACCAAAAATTTGGGTTAATAATAATAAGAATATATTTATATATATATTCTTGTCCTTATGGACAAAGCCAGTACGTACCTTGACTTGGCATACGAGTTAACCGCTATGTGGGATGATGATTCGACAATCATTGTTACGAGAGTTGTGCCATTCGCATGGCTTGATAGCAAAGAGTCGCCCTCAACATCTTAAGAGGCTCTCGCTTGACGGATGGATTAAGGGCCGGATACAAAAAGCAGTGATCCTTGACACGGCACGTATTGTCCGGAGATTTCTCTGTCTGCAGCCCTAACCACCGGTTTGCTTGAGCCTTGCTTCGCTACCGGCGGCATACTAGGTTTATATTTATTTTATATATCTATATTGTAAATAACTTAAATTTAAGATTATTAATTAAATATAAGAATATAATTATATAAAATAAAAACAATAATTTGACCATATTATGTGTATATTAGCAACGATATTAAATTACTAGACCTATGTAAACTAATGATAGAGCATGTAACAAAAATAAACTCTTACATATAAACAAAAAAATAATACTATACGAGTAATAACACTTTATTTATTTTATTTTTTATTTATTTATTTATACTTCATGTACAATTAAAAAAGTGTACAAAGGCGGACTTAATGCCGGAGGCATTTTCTGCCAGTCAACCTTCGGGTGATGCAGAGATACAATGTGGTAGATGTACCAAAAAGATAGAAAACGAGTCAATTTACAAATATTGATACTAATAAACAATTTACATATATTCATACTAATAAACACTTTAGGTGTTGATATTGAAATTTATTGATATTTTTCTTGAGAGATGTTTAAGTGCAGCTTCTGATGTTGTTTGATTGTTGATATTTCGATAGCCGGCTAAAGATGATCGAGTGGTTAAACATTTTTTTTTATAACTAAGAATTGTGAAGATCGTCTACTTGTGACCCATTAAACAATACTCATTTTGGAAATGGCGCTGCTCGACATGGTGCAACATTCAACATTGGTTGAGTTGCGACTGTGCTCGAGAAAGAATGCGAATTAAAACTTTTTTCGAATCAGCAACACCAGCTTCCTGGGCAATTGCCGCGTAATGTAACGCATCTGTCTATGTAAGTATGACATACGCGTAAGGTTTGTCATACAAGAGATTGCAGATTTCAACACCGTCGTACAGTTTTGTAACCATTTTAAATAAATTCGACATAAGGCTTTTGAACAGACTTGACACGATGAACGTCTATTGTGGACATGCTTCATGATTGTGTAATTATACATTTTATTCATAATAA
Organism: Scirpophaga incertulas; assembly: GCA_036419045.1. Lineage (NCBI taxonomy): Eukaryota > Metazoa > Arthropoda > Insecta > Lepidoptera > Crambidae > Scirpophaga > Scirpophaga incertulas. The sequence goes on along the minus strand of CM071639.1, from coordinate 14,701,449 downwards.
AACAGGTAAAAATTTAAAGCTATTTCAACTTATTTATTTGCAATGATTACTATTGAAATTAGCCTGGCAGCATTTTCTGATTTTCTTACTAATATTTTCTTTGAAACTAACATTATGAAATAAATTTGAGAAAGAATTTATACACCATGACTTTAAAAGTATTATAAAATAATAATTTCATTTATAATGCATTTCTAGAGGATAGCTTCTAAAAATGCATTGTTAATTAAATTATTATTATTATTTGTTATAAAATCACTTCGCACACACTGCGTGGTCAAAAATAAAAAAAATGTGTTTTTATGTTACATAATGTCATATTATTATAATTGTTTTTATATGACAGTTTCTGATTGAAGGCACATGTATACGACATGTTATGTTTCTAATGGCAAGAATACAATAAAACATTTAATTAGATTATACCTAATTAAAATTTATTTTTATCCGCGAAACGATACCTTCTTGATTTTTTTTTTAAATTGCGTCGAGGCCCATGATCCGAGAGAAGAATAGCTGAGGTCGTTTCGAGATACAATATTATTATCGCTATATGATTAATTACTATTCTAATATTTAAAGGTTGAATGAAATTATCATTATTACTATACGCATAAGAAGTATATTCTACCGGAGAACCTTCGCGATGCACGTACATTGACATTTAACTGCGTTTACGAAATAGCTGTAAACATTTCGGTGTGTGAAATTTATTAGGCTTAACATGTTAATGTTTCACTATTAATTAGATGCTTGTTTCAGAAACAATAAATATAAGTTTTGGCGACAGTGCGAAATCCAAATTGTTTTGTAGGAATTAAAAAAGCGATGGAATCACATTCTTTCGCTGTAGTAAACTACCGGTCTTATCTTTGATTTTCATATGCAATTTAATAATGCTATTAATGAATATTATTACAATCTTGTTCTGTGACTCTGTGGTCTCTGCATTTGCTAATAACTATCGACAATGGGTATCGATAGTTGTGTGATCGATTGTTGACCCCGATTGTCAGCTTAGATTGAATCGATAGTACAAAATGTAAAAATGCTATTAGGGATTTGCAATATTAAAACATGGTCTCACTATACTGTTGTCGATTCTCAGTTAACTATCGATAGAACAGAGACTGTCTATATCCATTGTCTCGTGATGAGTTTTTGAGATATAATTGTATTGACGACATATCCTGACAATTGGATTGTAAAAAGAAGTATTATTTTTGAATACTTGCAGTGAGAAAATGTTTTAAACGGCTTAAACGGCCCTAGGTTTGATATTTTTTTTTATAATTTACATTATATGAACGACATGTACGATTCAAGCCAAGATATTGACGCTATATCGAGAATTATTCGTTTTTAGATTGAGTTATAGATATTCAAATCTATAGCACAAAATATTAACGATATTGATGCTATATCGAGAGATATTAGTTATTAGATTGAGTTATAGATATTCAAATCCATAGCACAAAGTATTAACGATATTGACACTATATCGACAGTCATTGTGCGGAACCAGTAACACTTTACTTAGCAGTTAGGAAGCGCAAGGGTTGTTGGTAAGTTTCAACTCGAGAAGGTGAGGTTAGCATAGTTTGGAATCCCGTTGCTATTTATGATGTACCAACTATTTGCAAGAACTTAATTACACCTTACAATAAATCTAGTTGATCAGGAATTGTTAAATACTTCTATCTTTCGGCACCTCTAGTTTTGCTTTTCCAGTACATTGATTTATACGAATATTATAAAGAGGTCAAGTTTGTGAACTCGAGGGTAATTTCCAGTACTTCTGATTCGGTTTTAATGAAATTTGGTATGGCGAAAGTTTGGTACCTGGGGAACATACGAGTAAGATATTTTTACCAAGAGAAAATATCTCTTTCCAATGCGATAGTTTAAAATAACACGATCAAAACTGGAAGCTGAAAGCTACAGTATAGTAGTATAACTATCAGAATATTATAAAAAGGTAAAGTTCTGCTAAATCCTGATTAATTCTTGATGATTTTATGCAGAGTATTGAGATGGGAGTCTTTCGATGACTCCCATCAAACTATCAATCAAAAACTTTACAAATTATTTTAGGAGCTTATTTATTGCAACTTTACAACTTTATTACAATAATCTGAGTTAGTAGAAAGAACGCGTTTCTGTGACCTATCCAAGAACGTCGTAATGTAATTCAACTATCAACTGAATTGTGGACAAAAGTAGCGCCTAATCTAAATGCTTTCTTAATAATATATGTATCGTCAGCCTTTAGCTTTTAGTTATAATTTCAAGGTGCAGGTAAAAAATGTAAATTTTATTTTCATTCAATATTATTATTTTGATCTCTTCTGTAGCGGTGATGGTCAACTGATGTTAAATTAGGTTTAATTTTTCATACATATAGAAATATTTTTGCTTGGTTTGTACAATAAATATCTATTTTTGTACGTGTACTTGGCCCAGTTACTAATAAGTTTTACATTAATGTATCTCCTTGTTTTATTAAATAAATATTATTAAATTGTCTTATTATTAAATAAAGAGGCAAAATAATTTGAGGCTAGGAAAAATTTTAACTTCTCTAACATTGCTTTAATGTGAAATTAGAAGAGGTAGACTGATATTATTGTTGTTATTCTGTAAGTCTCATTTTAAAATTTTGCATTTAATGAAAACGTTTTGTTTATGTTTTTCTATGTTCCAATAGTTATGTAATGTTGCTGTTTTTCTATTTTTTTATTGTTAGAGAGAAATATTGAAGTAAAAAGGTAACATCTAGAAATAAATGTTTATTAGGTACATCGTTGGCTTAAACATAATTGTTTACTCAAAATAAAAAAGTATAAAATCCTATGGCACTAGGAATTAGATGTGGCGATCTCCTTGTCTTTTCCGTGGTAAATAGTGTTCAGAGTTGAGATCTTACTAAACATTAGGTACACAATAATTATTAGTTTTTTGTACTATGGTTTGCCATGGTACAGTGGAGTATTTACAGCGACTGGCTAGAGTTATTTTCTTTGTCCAAGTGAGGTTTTAGGTTGGAAGCCGTTAGGTCCTGCGGTGAAGGTCACGGTGTAGTGCTTGCCGTCAGGGGCGACATAGGCATACTGGCCAGTGACAGTGAGAGCGGCATTTTCTGACTGTGGGTTGTCAAGTTTACCTTCTTCTTGGCGAGACGTTCCATCACTGGTTTCATAGCTAGAAAAAAAAATAGTTTCGTTACGTTAATACATTTATTTTTATGACACTTTTTAATAATCTTAATAAGTAATATTAAGTAACTACAACAAGTGAACATATTTATCTCTTAATATAGTTTCATAATGTATTAACATAGTATAATGCTTAATAGCATTAAGTCCGCCGTTCGATACGTATGTGCTTAAAGCATTAGATAACTAATAAATGTAATTTGTGAATTCAAACCGATTAAAAATTGTCTTTAGGAAAAAATCGAAAGATCTTGAAAATTAAACTGTTATTTTTATTAAAGCTTAGTAACTTACGCAAAACTGTAACCATCAGGTTCGACGTTGCTATCGAAACGGACTATTTGCACGTCTTGCGGATTCTGTTGCGGTGCCCCTGCGCACAGGGCGACGACTACGCAAAGAATTGACACCTGGGAAAGATTTTTTTTTTATATAAATTGTAAATTAAAAGGTAACAGTATAACTAATTTCTTAACGTTGACACTAATTATTTGAAACTTTGTCGACTATTGCTATGCATGTACAATAATATTTCTTATTATTCAGAAACATTAATTGATAACTAGGGCTCGTTTATATTTCTTCAGATATATTAATGGTGATGTATTTGACTACGATTTGACAATCTGATTAATATTAGTGGGGTCAAGAGTAAAAAAGTTAATAGTTCTTACTTTGCTTATATCCAATATTAAACATTTTTATATTTCGAGAAAAGGAAAAATGTGCAGAATATAATAATTATTGTAAATTATAATAATTATTATAATTAATTGACGACCTCCATAGTCGAGTGGTTGGTACACCGGTTTCAAGGTGTAGCCATCTCTGAGGTCCCAGGTTTGAATCCCGGTGGGGGCTGATGTTTGTGTGATGAATGCGAACAATTTGTACCTTAGTCATGGTTGTTGATATATATTTGTATAAAAAATATTTATATATGGATGTCTATCCGTTACCCTAGATCCCATAGCATAAGCCTTACAGAGCTTAGTTTCGGCTAGGCTAATTGGTGTAAGTGTAACAAATATTTAAAAAAAAATAAAGACACCAACAAAAAATAAAGTTAACACAATATCATAAACATCACAAACATATAATAGCACTGAAACCGCATTCAAATATTATACAAGATTCCCTAAAGGTTTGTCTATTGTAATTCTGTCTGCTGTTGCATGGGTATTGTATCACATTAAACACGACACACTTTAGCAACAGGCTGTAAACATTGCGACTTAAACGTTTACACACTACACCGAGGTTAGATGCTTAAAGTTTATTATTTAACAAAAATACAATATTGGCGACTCACGTATTTGAGCATGGTGCTTAGTATTCGTGTTGAGCACAAACTAACGAATGAGTTGCTAGTATGGTTCCCTCATTTTATATATATCCCAACGTTTAGAAGCAGCTGACATCATACGAGGATGGGTCAGTAGATGCTCACCGTTTCTTTGCGTAGAGACCTTAGGTTTTTTGTCATTCTTAGACAAGATCACTAATCAAATTCTTATTGTATGACCGTACATTCAGCGCTGCAATATTAAATTGCATCACCATTATTATGCAAGCTTTTCATTGTTTATAACATAAAAAACGTTAGCTGTTTTTTAATTTGAAATTATAGTTGTAAGTTCTTCATAATGTCGTTTAATTATACGCATTACGAATTAGAAAAAAAATAATGTTGGTAATATAAAAATAAATTGTATTTTATGTATATCAATTTTATCACATGAAATATTGTAATTTAATTAAAGTCTGACATGTAATTAATGACGTACATGAACATTAGAATTTTGACTTGAAAATTTATCAATAAGTAATTGAATTAAATTGGATTGGATTATAATACATGATATTAGTAATTATATTGATAGTATGCTATAAAGTCACATGATACTGTGTAAACGGCAGCCCATTAAAGACACCAAATGCATATTATTATGCTCAGTGCCTAATGAGGACGATGGTAAACGTATGTGGGAAAAGATCCGATTTCGTAATGGATACAAGTTGTTTATATAAAAACTTATAATTTATTACAATAATCGAGTATTATCCATTTCATTCATTTGATTTTTTTATATTTTTAATGAATGTCTCTTTGTCGTAACAAATCGAGCAAAGTTGGTATTGTCTTAAATTAGCATTCGTATTAAGATTGCTATGGTTTTATTTCATGTTTAATCCATACTTATTTAAATAATCCGATAAAAATCGTTCAGCTTACGAGATCTCCAACTTATGTTGATTTATTAAGGTATTACACCCTGATGGGTGTAATACCCTTAAAAAAAAATGCATGTCATTTAACTGTTAGCATAATTATCGCGAATCAGTGCTTGATTTAAATTTTGCATTAACATCTTGTACATAAAAATATAATATGTGCCATTAAATAATTTTAAAGGCTTAAGTAAATTTTATACGATTAAGTATCATAGTTTTTAGTAATGTTCTGGCACATTGGAATATATCTTAAATAATTAATTTCATAGATTTGATTTTCAATTCACTTTTGCTAATATTTTATAAGTTAGTTCTATTTTTCCTGTACACAAAGTAAAAAGGCAACTACATCACTAATTATATCTTTAAAAAAAATAGTAGGATTTTTTTATTGATGTCTAACCCACTTGTCGAAGATGAAAGAAATTTAAGGCATAAAATTACTGCACTGTCTATAATTCATTCAATACCATGACCTTATTATCGACTCAAAGAGTTTTGGTTCAAAAACTGCAATGTCCATAATTAAATATAAAATAGCTGTACAAAAGTATTTCCTTTAAATCTACTATTTTGAAAACATTAACCTGTTTATGGCGCTTCCACACGATGTTCGTGAGTATGATATGGTTTGGTTTTTTTTTAATTTATGGAACGTCATTGGTCTATCATAGCACAAGATAAAAATAATAAAATGATTGTGCAGTTAAACATAATTCTATAATATTTAGTATTATAATAATACACTGTTAGTGTTTCATAGTTGCGACGATCACCCTGTGAGACCACAGGCCATATTGAGCTCCGAATCGGAAATACCGGGGTTCGGTTCTACCGTGAAGCAATGTAGGTATTTCACATTATTCTAATTTTATATGTACTATATGTATTTATTCGGTTAAAAAAACATGGATACTAAGCCGGTTTAGGTCAGTGAGGTCACTTTAAACATCTATACTTCTATACTAATATATAAAGCTGAAGAGTTTGTTTGTTTGTTTGTTTGAACGCGCTAATCTCCGAAACTACTGGTGCGATTTGAATAATTCTTTTTTTGTTGGATAGTCCATTTATCGAGGAAGGCTATAGGCTAAATAACATTACGCTATGACCAATAGGAGCAAAGACAGAGCGGTAAATGTGTAAAAAACGGGGAAAATTATTCATTTTTGAAGGCTTTCTTTGCGTGCGCTGCGAAAACGGTTCAAGATACACAAAAAATATGTATGAAAGAATTATTCCTCTATACATGATCTAAAAAAAAGTCCGCGACGGCATATGTCTATCTTTTAAGGTTTAGTCACAATGACCGTTTTTATGGTACCAAATTTGGTCGAAATAATTTGTTTAAGTTGTATCAACATAATAATATTAATCTTTATTCAAATATAAATATAAATATGTTGTTGGTTAACCAAAAATCTGCCGGAAGTCACTATTCCACGCGGACGAAGTCGCGGGCAAAAGCTAGTATAATATATGCGAGTATAAAAAAGCTAAAATAAATAAAAAAATAATAATATTTGGAATCATAAATATATGTAGGTTCGTAGTACTTATTTAGTGAATTTTCTTATGTTGGTATCAACACAGATTTTGTTCCAAGGCGCCCATATAAAGTCACGCAATGCATATTACGTTGATGAATGTGCTATATTAAAAATGAAACGACATACGGAAATGGACGTCCAAATTATAGCGCGTATTAAATACACAATATTTACAAGTAAACAATTTACTTCATGGTCATGAAAATAATGATATTATGAATTTAGAGACTCAAATTAAACATCTACATTTCTATATTAATAAATTTCTTATTCGTGATAATATGAACAGCTAATGAGATACCATATAAAATGGATGATGATGGATTTTGTTGTTCAACTTTCACACCTTTGCAGACTAAACAATTTGCAATAAAATACAAGCTAAATTGTAAAGGTTAAAAAATTGAGTAACCTCACAATGCGGTTAAAACTTGCCTATTTACAAGACTATTAAAACTAAAAAGCCAAAACATTCCAAGAACGGTTAAGTGGTGTTACGTGAATGACATTACAATGAACTCTATATCATTGTTAATTGGCGACTTCCATTTGCCATATGCAAGACGAATCGTTATACTTATTATATTTAAATGAGAGTAGTATCATGGCTATTAATGATATAAAGAAATTAGCCATTACTAATTTAAAAAAGAAAAGTACAAACTATTCTATGTATCATTGATTTTAATATTTTTGTCATAAAATTATAGCTTTTCTGGACAGTTGGAGGGAAACTAATATTTAAATGAAAAATGTAGAGAAAATGAAATTTTTTAAAGATATGTAGTATGTTAATTTCTCATATACCCTAGTTAATAGTTACTAATAAAATACGTAGTACGAAGAGTCGAGAGCATTGTTATTTAAAATAGTATCTGCATGATAAATATCATAGCTATTCTAAATACATTGTTTGCTTTGATTGGCAAGTGACGATAGCGACTACATAGATAAATGTTATTTACGGTGTATTTTAGTTTTCATTTATATGAAAATATAATGTTGTGTCAATCAAACATAGAATAAGTGATCATTTAGTTTTCGAGTCATTCGAGTTATCAAATTGTTTATAAAGAAGCTTTGATTATGAATGAAATTTGTTTAAAAAAAAGATGGCAATCTGTATATAAAAGTGTGAACATGGTTGGACCGATTTGTATAGTAATATTTTTAAAATATATTGATTCAAGTCTGATTACAATAATGTAATACTATTATATTCGTTTTGTTCCTGGCTGCCAATTTTATTCAATATGGATCGAGAACCAGTACATAAAACCTTCATAAAACAAAATAAAATGTAAAGTAATTGACAGAACAACGTCTGTTATTTCGGCTAATTATTATAGTTAAGTTGGGGGCAGTAGGGTAATACTATCCTGATTCGTGTTCCGTTAATCATGTTGGACTGGAGCGATTCATGGCTTAAAATATTGATTTGATCATTCATTTGATTGAACGGCAAATCTGCAGATATCAATATAAAACTCCATAGTAATCATTACATTGTTTACTAAGTCCAAATAAATAACAATATATAAAATAGTTTTTTTAGAATCCAATGTTAGCTTAATTGCTACGAGTATGATCATCAATGTATTTGCGACATAACAAATTGCGTAGTGAAACAAATTACATTAACAGACTATATTATGTACAATATTATAGCAAGTTTAAGCTAGATTGGTATTATTAAGACAAGTACAACTGAGGGTCCACGGAGACGGGTGACTCGGAGACTGACGGGATATTGAGGTTATCAAGGTATAACCTGAGAATTATTGATATGCAGATAATGTAATAGAAACAACAAAAATTAAGAGCAAGAAAAGCATACTACAATATATTTTTATGCATCTTTACGAAAATTTAAGTAAAGAATTACAACAGCAAACAAAAATGGCTGAAACTTAGGTGGGGGATCCCAATATTCACCCTAAACTTCTATTAGTCATTGTTGTGGCTGTTCGTAATGTATTTGAAAACTAATTACATTATTACAATTTGTTATAATGCTATGTATCTCGTTAAAATGCTACGTAAGACAAAATTGTTTTATTCTGATTGTGATTAAGTCAAGGCTAGCCTGCTATTTAAAGATCATAAAAATTATTAATCACGATTTTATAGAAATTTAATGATAAAGTTTATCTCTATCTTTGAGTTATTTACATCAACGCCATAAGTAACGCCCTTGTACTTATAAGCTTAGTATTAGTTTCGTAATTTTTATTTTGCTTTTTTCTTAATATATCTTACACACGTATTACTACAAGTAGGCGTTAAATATTGTAAATTCGAGTATGTTGTCGATGACACTTATAAATAAATATTAAGTAGCCATTATTGTAAGGGTTGTAGAAGCTCAAAATAATATCTCACAGGATGTAGGGTAACTGCCCTTGCTGCAGTTTAGACAGAACTGAGGCATAGTGTTTTGAAAAACGGCTCATATTTATCCTTTACTGGTCGTATGGAACTTTTTTAAAATGTTGCTTTTTCTTTACTAACGTTATCATAATTTATTTAATAATCAATAAAATTATTATATATCATTAAGCTAGCTAATAACATAAGTTTGAGGGAAAACTATGTGTTTTTAGAAAATGTTAGCTAAAAGAGTAAAATATTTTGTCAAAAAAAAGGGATATGTTATTCGAGATTGATATTTTTTACACAATTTTATTAACTATGCGTGTAATGATTCCCAATTTTGCATAGATATGTAAGTGCAGCGGTGGATCGCCAGACTCGGAGAAGGCACTTTCCACGTCCAGTAAATGGTGTATACTAGAAAAATACTGTTTGGAGTTTGTTTGTTAATGGGAGCTGTAAAGACCTGACTCAAATCCGATTGGTTCATTTGAATGATCTGAGATGGAAAAGTGTTACCTTAACGAAATTTTTTCATAAGTTTGTGAAAAGAATTTGGAATGGTTTGAAATTGATACATGTTAACTTAAAAAAATCTGACTCTAGAGCAGCAAAACGTAAAAATATATTTTTATAAAAATTATTTTTAATATTGTCATGAAAATTTAAGGCTTTTCCTTAAACATATAATTTAAACTCTTATTTCTTATATAATAACTAGTTCTATAGCAATTTAAACAAACTACAACCACAAGCCGTTGATGAATCAATTTCACACTTTGCTTTTTAAATTACCACTAATTACGTTATGTTGATAGTTAGATCTAGGAGCAGGTTTTAAGCAGATTATGATAATTGTGTGTAATTTACGGAAATTCAAACTTGTAATCTTTATGTAAAAAGAAACAACCCAAAGCTTATAACAATTTTATCATATGAGTTATAAATAACGTACATACATCCTCCTATGTTATATAAATTCTGTAAATTATCCTTATCTATGTTTGTGGTTTATGATCGGAAGGCTTGGTGTTCTATTCCCCTATTTCCACGTTCTCTATTTTGGCATATATATGATTTAACTTTTGGCATATTTAATAAACTTGGAAATGTGTTAATAAATATATTAATATTATGTTACCCTTTCAATATGCAACATTGTATCCAAAGTTGCACTAAAAACTTGACGGTTTAAATTAATTTATTATAATGTACTTTTTTTCTTCTAGAGTTGTCTCTGGTGAGTGGTGTCGTGGTGTGTACGAGTAGTAACTTTTTTGGGCTCTTCTTCATTATGACAGATCTAAAATTTGACCTATTGAGTCGCAATTGAATTCTGAACACAATGAAGAAGTCTTGTGTAACTTCGAAGAGTATGCTTATAATTGCTTAGATACCTAACAAAACTACTAGCCTTGAAGTTATATCTTTATATTAAGCGCTTTATTATGCGAACTTTTTTAAAAAGTATAATTTTTAAAATATTAAAGGTAATATAGTAAAATTATGAAGAAATTTTAATGAAATTTTCACAATAAACAGTTAACTCAACAGCATTTACCCTAACTGTAAGAATTATAATATTTATTCACTTTATGTCCGTATCTGTTTTGTTCGTTGTCCTAATTAAATAAGTAAAATAAAATTAAGGTAGTTTTTGAGCTATAGTTTTATTGTTGCAATACAATAAATTTGAATAATAAACTTCTCTGATACTTATAACAGACAAATAAAATTTGTCATAACTATTAGAGATGACATAATGTAAATAAGATTTCATAAAATACCGAACAAAGCGAGAAATTGTGTATGCGAAGTGTAGATTTTAGTTTTCACGTCCACCGAAAACATGAAAATCACTAGAAATTTTCTTAGTTTGTACGCTTGTAATATGTATATGCAATAAAGATTTTATAATTGCGCAATCTTTGTTTATTTATCCATTACGATAGAACTATTGAACGAAGGTATGAAACCATATAACCTCGTCTCCTCTTTCATAACTTTATAAGATATATGTATGTATATGTGTATGTGTGATGTATATGATATATATATGTATGTATATAATTTTCCTTTGTAAACTATCAAACGTATTCAAATTAAAATAACAAATTCAACACATTAAAAGTCCTTTGTTTAGTAAATAATTCAATTGTTAATTTAGGTTCATAAAAAATGTTTACTCCAACATTTAGTAGAAATACTATTATAATGCTTTTTTTAAATTATATTCTAATTATGTATATACAAAAAGTATAATAGACAAACAGAAGTACAAACACAGTTAAATATCTGAATGAATTTCAAACAAAAAGTTAACACACCTTGACCTTTGAACTGATGATGCAAATTAATTTTGTGTTATCAGATTTGCATCAAAGATTGTATTTACTCAAAAAGTGTGGAATTTTGTTTATTATAAATTTGATTTTCATTAACATTCTGCTTATATTATTGTACTTAAAACATTATAAGTATTAGACAAATTTATAGATTCATTAATGGAATTGTTGCGTATTTATAATCAAAAATCCAAATTGGTTCTTCCTGATCTCTTATTTACTTTTTATTCTCATTTGTCTTTCCATTATTTCTTCCTAGATTTTCATACTATGTTGCATGAGCTTTATTACTCGATAGTTGTATTACCTTTATTTTTAAGTCAACTATCAGAAAATTGTTGCACTATTCAACGGGAATATTTTTTTCTTGTAGCAGTTTATTGAAAAATAAAGTTAATTACTTCCATCAGTCCACTTTTAATAAGTTCCATACCTCCACAGGTATATTTGGTTCAGAGGGTTTCTAATATTTCATCTTTCATTCTAGTGTTCTATTCTGTTCATTTTCTTCAATAATCAGCCTCCAATAATTTAAATTGATTTTAATCTCTTTGCCGTTCGTTAAAACGTTTCTTGAAATATTTTTAATACATTACAACATGCGCATGCATTTTAACATGCGTAATATTTCTGCCAATTTTCTGTCTTGCTTTTGTCAATTTATTGATTAATTCAACTTTTTTTTGCCCTTGCAGACAGACCTTCTAGGGATTTGTGCAGTTCTTCATGTATAGTATTTTTGTAATCTATTGGTACAAAAGATTTAATGTAGATGAGTTACATACATTGCAACACTTTTTGATAAACCAAATTTTACAGAAATTCTTGCTTAGTTCACATTCATTAGTCTAAATCACAAAGCGATTATGAGTAAAGAAATCGAATAATAACAATTCTCAAAATAGTATTATTTTGTATTTTCTATAACAATAAATTTAAATTAACCCAAAAAACTGAATAATGGTTCTAGAAATCAATCTTGTTTTCTTTTTAATTTAAGGAAGCATATTTCAAATTTCTAGCCTGACTACAAAATAATAACTTTCGTGTGGTGTACATTGATCTGTGTATTCATATTTGGATCCAAACGCTACTATTGCCTAACATTTGCCGAGACGTTTTTCGTAAGACCTCTATTCACATATCTACAAATACTTGAAATAAGAATACATAATGTTGTTTACAATCAGTAACATCTTGAGTTTATGTTTGTATGATGATAAATCTATGGCAAACTTTGTTAATGACGTACGTATTGAGCTATAGCTAATTTTATTTACTAAAGAGGTATTAAATATTATTATATCACTCTCACAGTTAGTGAAGTGGTCAGACCAGAGCCGAGACCAGCTCGGAACGACTAGAATCGGAAAGCCCAGAATCACTCTTGCTACGTACCGATTAGTTTTTTAAAGTTTCATATTAAGATCACTCTAACGATCGTATGGTCAAAGAAAAAATCGCAACCCGCATATAATGCTAAGAAGTTCAAAGTATATGTAAGTCAACGAATACGCTCTGGGCCATCGTGGTTGACTAAAGTCTAATTGCATAAAAAAACTAATTAGAGCAGACTCCTGCCCTACAGTAGGGATGAATATCAGCTGTGGTGATGATTATAATTTAGCTATTTATTATTTGTATACCTAATGTGTGATGTCAAAGTTACAAGTTATACATTCGATTTATTTACACTATATAATATGCACAGCAAACAAAGAAAATTAAATATGATATAAGATGTAAATCGCAGTACCCAGTAATTTTACTACCTATATTACCCTTCTTCTTGAGTTATCCAAGCAGATAACACATTTCGCTGATAAAAACGGTAAATCTTTGATGGATTTGTATACTTAATTCATTTAAATATACTTAATTCTCTCACAGATTGTACAGACAGAACAGCAGCAGTATATGTATTTCACTGCATACTTAATAACTTTGCTTTAGTTACCGTTGCTTGCGTTTTCATAGAATGTAATCTTTGGTAAAAAGATGTCGAAATTTCTTTGTAGTTGTTTGATAAAAATATTGTTTGAAATTTTGGTTATTTAAATCAAATGTGGGTTAAACAGTGTAGGCCACAAGGTAACAGACAAATAAGTTTACACAACGCTCAAATCCCCGTAACGTTTCCTTGAATCAGCTTAAACAAACTGTTTGCAAGATTCTGATTAACACTTGCCTCCCAACGAATTCCGAAACATCTTACAACAAAAAATATATTTATAGCTCATAGTGCCACTTCAGGTTATAGACGTTCAGGAAACCTCTTGTAATAAACATACGTTTTCTTTTGAAAGATTTCTTATCCTTATAAATATGAGAGGATTCGTAAGTATTTAATAGTTTAGTTGAAACTTTAAACTTGAAAAATTTGTGCCTATGAAATTTTAATTTAATTCATTTAATAATACTATAAACCATTGGTACCTATTGAGCGTAACATGTTAACAATATTCATTTCCCTATGAATTGTACGCCTTGAGTGGGTATTGTTCGCAGGAGTAACGGCGAGCGTGTTTAGTTATTTAATTGATATTCACATTACTGTGCCTGTAAGGTTGTGTAAGTTTTGAGGGCGACCTGGTTATGGGCATAGCGAGCAGCGGGGACGGTTAACCATTATTAAAAGATCTAGAAGGAAACCAGAAGGTCTACCATAATATATAAATAAATGACTCAAATGCCATTCAGTTATATACCAGAATATAGGTTCCTAATTTGCATCGTGTTATGTCGTATCACTGTCCTGGGTGATGTGCAATGAAAGCTATCACGAAGTACGACAGAGATGGTGTTATAACCAGCGCTGAATCAATAACGTCGCAGTGAATATCAACGATGCTACTTAGTTTAGCTTTTAAGGTGAATCTGAATTCAAAACAATAGTAAAGAAAATTTACTAGTGCATAATATTTCCAGGTGCTTCTTACTCTGACCGTCATCGTCATCGCCGTGGCGTGCGCCTTCCCGCAACAAGTACAGCCACCCGCGCATCCAGCAGTCGAAGTCGTCAAACAAGTCTCAGACGTCGATATTAATAGTTATCAGTTTGAGTAAGTAACCAAATCGTAAGTAGCAGCGGTGGCGCTATGGTCTCAGCACTGATCTTCAAAATATTCAAGGCATATTCAAGGAAGCCTAGGGGTGATCCTGCTATATACTAATGTGATTATTGGCAACCTGCATATACGAAGTTATCACTCCCCACTGCGCGAAAGTGATTGAATCGGGCTGAATTGGGCAACACAGTTAAGATAGGGTCATGTCGTTCGGTGGGGATGGATATGAACTGTGATCATGATGTGACAATCTCTGGTCACACTCAGTATTTTTTAATAATTAATTAAATCACAATATTGTTAGTATTAATAAATTATAGACAGTTAAAAGTCATGTTGTTAACACATTGTTGATAATATAATTTTATAGCAGGTAATTGTAATTTAAAAGATCAATATGAGTATAAACATTTATACTCATACATACAACTACATAATTGTAGAGAAATTTTAACATAGCTGATTAGAAATATGTAAACAAAGTCTTCTTTTTAACATAGTTGGAGTAATTGATCCTCGAAGTAGGAAATACGACGATTTCTAACGCCTTAGTGATTTAGCAATTGAAGGTAATTTAAGCTGTTAAAATTTAGAATTATGTGCCTGCAACGCTTTTTTTTATAGGATAGGGCAGCAAACGACCAAATGGTCACCTGATGGTAAGCGATAACCGTTGCCAATGGACACCCGCAACACCAGAGGAGTCACAGATGCGTTGCCGGCCTTTTAAAAGGGAATAAGCGGGGGAGGGGTGGTTGGGCCTCCGGTACCCTCACTCACTCAGCGAAACACAGCGCAGACGCTATTTTACGCCGGTTTTCTGTGAGGCCACTCCGCTCGAGCCGGCCCAATTCATGCCGAAGCAATTCTCCCACGGTATATCTCCAACGCTGGATGATCTTTCATAGTTCTCTCCCACCCTATAATAATCGTCCAGGTAAAGTAACCTTCTGCGGTTATCAGTGAACCTCCATAATAAAGTAACAATTTCGAAAACATGGTGCCTACTATTTTTAAAAATGGTCACAATTTTGATGACTCCAGAGTCAAATCAAAATTTTTCGCTAGTAATAGAAAACGAAGGTTCAAGAGGAGCCTACTATTTGGACCACATAAATTTTAATATCTTTGAAATATTTATTCAGTTGCTTTATAAACTCCTCGTCTTATTCATTCGATATTGTTTTTTTCTACATAAACTATAAGATAATGTTTGGCATGATACTAATTTTGGCCAAGGAACTTTACGTATATTCTTTTGTAAATGTTTCTTCAGTAGTTATACTAAATTTCAGTAGTAAATAAACCATATAATATAATTATGCAATAAGATAAACAGTGGCTAATGTCGTGCACAGTTTATTTTAATGTCATAGGTTGTTTATTAGTGTTTGACGTGAGATGTTTATGCTAACATAAGTAATTGTTTGTGTACGTTATAAAATCAGAAATGGATAATTTTATGAGTACGGCGATGGTATATAAAAACTAACAGCATGAACATATTTTTCTCGTAATAACATTAATTATTTTTTGCTTGATAATGTTATAATAAGCACCTGTAAAATGAGTTTGGTGATCAATATGAATGATTGATTGTATAAATTACTTAATTATAATGTACACATAACATCATTACTTTATTTTTTTTATTAGGTTATTAATGTTAGTAATACTACAAAAAATACTTGTTAATATTACTACTATTAATATACAATACTAGCTCCCGTCCGCAGCTACGTCAGAGATATATCGGTTTTTTCGAAAAGAAAATATATTTCTTCCCGCGGTATAAATTATTTATATTCTTTCCCGTCTCTCTAATTATCTTCATACTATAAAACCCGACCCGGTATTTTTATAGGTTTGCCCGAGGTAAAAATATTCCTTCCTACGTCCTTCAAGTCTCAAAGCATCCCTATATCAATTTTCATCAAAATTTGTTCAGAAGTTTACGAGCCTATTCAAACATAAGCTTACATACTCAATAAGCCTTGTACGGTATTTTTTTAAATATTTGAATGTCGTTACTTACATCTAATCAAATGCTTTAAAAAATTAAATAATTCCCATACGAACTTTTATCCCCTATTTTATATATCACCTACTGGAACACCTTTCCACACCAACAAGCTCTCAGTCCTGCGAGCAATGTCAAAGTACATAGCTAACATTTTAGATTTACATTTTTCGAGCTGACGATGAACATGCATTTTCTGCGTATTTCATCATATCTACCTCTATTAAGAGGACATTTCTAACTCCAAAGAAACTTCGACCATAGCCATCCATTCATCCATCCATTACTGTTTCACTGATTTAAAGCCTACTTATAAGATCCATTAAAGTGGCAGCACGCACGAGTCAAAGATTTACGTCTTGAATGTCTCTCGGCTGAAATAATAATGTTCATTTTAAGATCCACTTATTGGGATAGTATTTCTAAATCTATCGTCCTCTGTGACTGTTCATTCTGTTTGAATACATTTTATGTCTGTGAAAGAGTTAATTTAAACAGGTTTTTGCCCTTCCGAATTTATCGCATGTTGACGGAATGTCCCTATATACTCCTGCAAACCTTGTTTTAAATATTTTTCAAAAATCAGTAGCTTTTTATATGTACGTTTGACGGTAGGTGATGATTGCCTTGGAATTCTTAGTAACCCTGGCACCGGCACAGTGCCAACGTTCATCGTTGTCAACACCACCTACCGTTGGGCCTGTTTGGAAATAATAAAAAGGGATTTTTTGCTGTTTACCACCATGCAGACCCACTACGGATCCCCACTAACCTATATAAAGACGTATACATATGATAAAGTGCTATTGAGTATCAAAGCAGCCGAAGGTACAGAGCAAAGATCGATAATCGTTTATACAAAGACATCGTCATGTTTTGCGTCCAATAGCCTACTTATATTCATAATTGCATTTAATAAATATTATAATTTAGGCAATCAGTATTATAATATAATAATTTGATTCTTCTCTCCAGGTTTGAAACTAGTGATGGCACTATCCGGCAAGAGCAGGGGGATTATAAAAATGACACTGAACAGCAGGGTCTCTCCGTAAAAGGCAGTTACAAGTACGTGGCTCCAGATGGTCAGCAGATTCAAGTTACCTACGTTGCCGACAAGAATGGCTATCAACCGACAGAACATGCTGGCAGCACGGCTAGTCAACCACAAGCCTAAAGAGAACAACTGAAGAAGTCAACATCTAGTCCTGAGAAAATTTAGTTTTCGACATATTAATAAAGTTATATACGTCTATTTGTGTTTTCTTTTAGAATTCATTTCTTTATTCTCACAACAGGCACAGATAAAGACAAAAATAAACACAAGTTATCATTAAATTACTTATTAATACTTATTTCTGTAGTCCCTTGAAGCTGTAATCAGTCTACTAAATTACTCGTAACTGCTGTTTGAGCCTTATATTCTAACAATTTTTACAGGAATCAAAATCTATAGAGTACTTTTATTAGACTTAAATCTAGAAACCAAAAATCGCTAATTTGTTGTACTTAAATAAAATAAGATCGACAAGTTTCTATGTAACCCTGGTTGCGCAGTTCTAATTTGGTTTTCTATTAATTATTCTGATTAATATTTTTTTATATCTATTTAAATAAATTTAATTCCACTTGACAAAATTATATAATTCACCTAATATTAAATAATTAAATATCACTAGTCATATCATCGCCAGGTGGTAGTTTGACAGATTTGCTCGTTAGCTTTTAAGATGGGCACGTAACGTAAATCTGTCCGTAAAGCTGCTTTAGGAAAAAATCTCTTTACAAATTGTTTTAAAATTTATTACTTCCCATAACATATGCGATAATGAAGAGAATTGACTTTCACAAGGTAATCTCCCTAACTAACTTCTGTAAATATTGCAGCTTAACTTATGATTTCTAGAAGTGTTTAAATCTATAATCTGGTGTTCTTGCACAATTTCGGAGACCTTAGGTTCTGTAAAAGCATTATTGGTGATCGAGACAATGTGAATCCAATAGGATAGTGCACAGCATAATTCGTATGCATCAGAACTTTGCCAACATTTTGATACCCTTAACAATTATAGTTTGTTATTATTTGCATGGATAAAGATCCAGCTTTATATGTTTTAAAGCGAGAGCGATAAGACATATAACGAGCATAAATTATCTACATTAATAGTCTTCATATATAATCTTAATAGTCAATTGTGTGAGTGAAGTTGATCTTTCCGGAATGGTTGATTAATGTTTTATACCCCAAACTTTATTAAATTGTTTCATATAATAATTCTATCTTAAATTTATTACATGTAATTCAATTTGTAACCATAACTTTGAAAATATATCTCTGTTCATAACTCTTTTTACATTCACCTATACTGGTAATTCTATAGAAATTGACTCTATATGGCTTGTCTCTTCATCACAAATTTATTTGAAAACTCTTATTTATGAATCGTAGATTTTTAATTGTAAAGAGGCCATAAAGAGGCCCTATATGTTCTGACAAGCCTGTGAAGGATATCGTAACGATTGCTAACAATAAAAATGATATTCAAATTTGATATAGTGACGGTTACAGCATTGCTTAATTTTTGTAACGACTTGGATATTATCCTTAGCGATCGACAACAATTTTTTTTAATAATACACTATTGCGAATTTCCAAACAAATATACGATCATTAACAGCGACCAAACGCGTTATAAACGAGCAGCTTTTTTGACGATTTCATTTATAGTGATATTCTTCAAATTCATCGGAATGGCGTATCGCAACACATATGTGCCCCATTATTTTTATTCGGATTAAGGCTAGTTTTTCACTGAGAGCTGAAGGGGATAACAAAAAACAATTACGCTTTACTCTGTCGAATATATCTTAATAGTTACCGACCATTTATGTATTAGTGGATATTTATGGATAGAAGATATTTATTTAATTTTGCATTTTTCCGAACATATCTATAGGTAAAGTATAATATATGTCCATAGAGCCAGCGCAAAAGTCAATTAAATTTTTTGATTTATATATGATATATATATTATATATATATATATATATATACATATATATATATATATATATTATATATATACAATACTGTCTGTAATAGTGCTGTGAATACTAACATTGTTATTTTGGCGACAAGCTTAGGTAAGACTATGGTAAAAGTTAATAAGGTTCCATTTATTGCTTAATGGGTGCGAAATCGAAAATACTAAATAGTTACAGTACTGTAATATTAATAAATAGTTTTTATAAATAATTATAAAATAATATTGTTCTTACAGACTACAGCTAATTTTATTCTTAAATATTTTACAAACTATGTTTTTGTTTCTTTTCATATTTTATAAAATTTTATAATTTGCTATTGTTAGGCTAAATCTGTAAAAAATATTAAACTATGTGTTGTATATGAGATTCCTTTACAAATACATAACTATTAAAACCGTAAACCGTCAATGTGATGGCATATAAAGACAGGAATTAGAACTTAATATAAATAACAAGTAAACTAAGTAATGAAGGTACATGTTTTTATTTATGTTGAATTCTGAGTTGTTACTGTCTTGTTTGTTTACATTACACTTAGTTATTAATTTCATCTAGTGAGCAGTCGTAATTAATTATAATAAATGATTAACTATCCGCTTTTACAATATATTGCCAATAAACCTGATAAATTTGGCATAACGTTTTGGCTGTTTGTGGATGTTTTTGGCTGTGTGCTCTCTCTAACTGCAGAGAGTATGTGAAAAATAATCTACTTAAACTGCGACTCAACGACAAGACACTAATTTTAAAACAAATGAACGATTTACTATAACTAAAAAGATGCGACAATGTCAAGCCAATCCTAATTGTAAAAACAATGATACGTCTGAAAACTGTTACAATCTGTAAAAAAGCTGTCTGTAGAAAATGTATAAAAGATAAAAAAAAATATTACCTGTTATAAATGTTACTCAATTTAAGTGCTAACAATGTTTACTATTAATTAAAAATATGATATTATTTTTTATGGTTATTTTATTTTAATTTATTGTTAATTTATTTAATTAAAAATAAAGTTTCTGACTGAATCTCTACCGCTGCGGTCTTTAAAGGGTATTAAGTATGAAGCCCGTTAAGTAAGAAACTCTTCTAGTGTCAAATAGCATGCTGTCAATTCTTTTCAATTACGACCAGAAGTGATAGTATTTCGCTTAGGATTATCTTAGCTTCAGTTATGGTACATTCATGTCTTTATATACTCAATGCTTAATTCAAATCTGTAATAGAAATTACTTTTGATATTTTTAGAATATAACATAAACTAAACAGAAGCATTTAGACAGTCTGTATTAATTCCAGTCTTTTAAGTAAGCGTATTCGTCCTTATGCGATTTCTCATAAGATTTGCTTGATGATCGTGCGGTAGCCTCTTTTGCCTGCTTTGTATGTCATTTCATACAAACGACCCTTATTGTCGTACCAGCGTACAGCTCCATGGACGTCTAACGCAGCATCCTTAGTTCCTTGGTTGAGTATCGAACCTTCCTCCGTTCTGGACGAGCCGTCGCTTGCATCGTAACTGGAAAATGGAAAGTCAAATTTGCGTTAAAAACAAACCGTCCTTAATTACATGTCAATCATTAACATGGAAGCCTTAGTTATATTTATTTATTCTGTATAAATACTTTCTATATAGGCTTAATGACCTATATAGAAAGTATTATATACATTAACATTAAGTATGTTTGAGGCACAGAACAAAAACATCTTTCCTGTGTTCTGTGGTTTGAGGTATTTTCTACAACTAACTTTCAGGTGATGAAGACAACAAACGTTTGATAAAGTCAAATAAACTTACTCATCTACACTAATATTATAAAGAGGAAAGATTTGTATTTTTGTGTGTAACGAATAAACTCAAAAAGTACTGGACCGATTTTAATAATTCATTAGAAAGCTACATTATCACTGAGTAACATAGGCTATATTTAGTACTAGATTACTACAGAAATCTTTAGAAATTCTTATTAAAACTAACCGAAGGTGTAAAAAAAATTGTCACAAAATGACCGAAGCCAGGACATGTCCAGCTAGTAAACTAAATAACTATCACATTACCAAGTCTCGCTTTTTCTTTCGCTCCTCTTTTGGCGCCACTCAACTCTGGAATAAACTCTCCACACATATTCAAAACCGTCCATCCATACATTCGGAAGGGTTCGTGGAAGTGTTCGTAAGAGTTCCCACTGCCTTAGAAATTCTGTGTTGATGAACATGGTAGCGCCAAGGAGAATGTCAGGAGAGTTGATAGGTTTTCAGTCGCAATGCGCGCTGGCTTTGAGTGGCTCACAGTGTACCCAAAAGATCATGAGATATGCAGTAATGCATTTTCCCAACATTAAATAAAATCTAGTGACCCTTGACGGGATCATTTGATTTTATTTATTTATTGTTAATCAACAATTTTCTTGAGATTTGTAAAGCAAGTAAGAATGGCGGGTTGCGAGTAGGTGTTTTTAATATGAATATTATCGGATAGAAACTAAGGTGTGCCAGTTAGTTTAATATTAGGTGGTTTTATGAATAAAAACCAGCTTAAATGTCTATTCTTGCTAAATACCTATAAGTCTATATCTAATATTTTTTTACGTCAACAAGATGATCAATTTGCACAAGACCACAAATCACGTTTGCGCTCATAAGCGCTAATTAATTGCGTAGAATTCGTATGTATAACTAAAATAGGTAACAAATTACTCAGACACTAAAAACAATGTGTCTGCATCAAAGTTTGACACAAAGTCATAAAATCGGCTTTACTTATTTACTACAATAAGAGACTACTTTCAGTACCTTCCATCAGATTTCGGACAATTGTTCTAAACATTTTTGTTAACATAGTACCCTTTATTACTGTGTATAAACATGTAGAAAAAACTTGTGATACATGACACATGTCATTTAGGACATGTCTCATGCTATAACGGAGCGTAGGATGTATATATGTATATGTATATACGGCCATTCAACTCAAAATAGATCCCGAACCGCGTCATGATTGCTCTTATTCACTATGAGACAATTATTGAATGTAAGGATTTTTTGTGTATCTTCTATATAGGGTACAGAGCCCACCTTTTATTTCTACACGCTTTCAATGTAATATGCCTGTAGATGTAAATGGACATACTCATGTCGCAAATGATAACATCGAAATTCAAATAAGATTCGCCTACTCATTGAACCGGTATTTGATTGACATTTTATTATGTATCAAAAACTTTTTGTGTTCTTTGAAGATTATCTCAATGGCAGGTTAATTTATCCGACGACCAAATACGTAAAGTGACTTTGATATTTGATAAAATTTTTCATATGTTATTTTTATATCAATTACATACATTACACAAGAGACTGCGCCTTTGAAAGTCGACTTTAGTCATATAGTAATAGCGACAAAATTAAGATTATTCACTCAGACTATTTTCCGATTATTATCACTACGTTTAGCTAGCGCAAAGCTATCTCTTTCTACCTGTACTTTCTGTATGATCTTCATTACACATTATTTCGTGTAACCTTAATCCTAAGTATGTACAGGCACCGTTATGTCACTAAAGGCCGACAGTATGAATATACGTTATCTATAGATAATTTGTAAGTATTTCAATAAATAGCAGTTTATTAAAAAACAAACAAACTGCCTCATTAATGATAAATGTCTAATGTCGTCTATAGTATCTACATATGGTCCTTGCGAGATCGGCCATTTTGTTACGTTCACAAAAAATCACAGTATACGGTGTGAACTTGTCATATGATGTAAAGTTGCAATTTTCAGTTTTTTAAGCTATTTCAATAACTCTGTAATATACAGAAAATAGTAACCCAATAAAATATATTAGTATAACTTATAACTTTTGTTTTTGCAAACAACGATTTTCCTTAAATCAGACTTAAGAAGATACAAAAACTTAACAACAAAATAAGTTGGACAAAAAAATAAGTATTAGAAAGGACAACACGAATAAAGCTGATAATTTATATAAAATTTAAATATAATAAAATGAACAACAATTTTATGTATCAATGTGATGCCTATGATTTACTCTTAAACGGAAATGTTTTTTGAGTAATGACTGAATTTCTCACATGTGTTGCTAAATGTAATTTAGATCTCGGTTTCAGGTGACCTCTTGGTTCACTTAGAAAAGTCTCCCCAATAGAATTATATTTCTCGCATAGGACACTTTAAGATTCGTTTAGATTAGAATTGATATTGTTTGCCTAAAATATCAAAGCATCATTAAGATCAAGTAACTGCCTATAATTGCGAATATACGACTTGTTTCTTGTGGGTTAGGGTTTTAGTCGCTACTTTACCATAGTGACATACAATTTATTCAATATCGTAATTTAAATGCTACATCTACAATACTTTTTCTTTTTATAGAAAACGTACTTGAAATCTTTTCCTAACAATTGGCCATTGTTTGCTTGATATATGGGTTAGTTCAAATCCTACATGGCAAATAGCCAATGACCGCACTGCATAATTGAAGGTCGCATTTAACAAAAATATTTGCTTTCTACAAAAACAATGTTGGTAAAGTCACGTACGAAGTTAATCAGATTGCAAAGGACGCGAGTAATAAATCCTATTACCATAAGCGATTCAAACACAAACACTATGTTAAACACATATATCGTATATATTTTCGTTAACCGATCTAGGATTAGGGCGGTCACACTCGGGACATGTCGCTTTTTATTTATTTCTGTGTAAAGTCATATAAAGTTATATACTTATGTAAAATACATATAATTTATTTGAAATGTCTAAAAATTGGTACATAAGAATTGTTACGTTAGAATTTCTAATCCAGACAGCTTTCAGTAATAGAGATTTCATGTAGATTGCCTTTTTACCAGAATTATGAATTAGGATGTGTTTTTTATATTTCACGTTAATTCAAATTATATAGTTCGACTTTTGTTTGTGACAACGCCACCCAAAATTGACCAACTTTGTAACAAGTAACTGAAGTCAACACAGAAACAACCAATATCCTTATCTGACTACTAGTGATCATAACAAAGCTAAAGATTTGCTAATAAAATATAATATTATTTTGACCATATGTTCATAGTCATTTGAATATACAGGTTTGTTTCTACCCACTAAATCATGAATATATTTTTTTATGTATTAATTTGGTTTGTTTTGATTTTTGTACTATTAGTCACAGAATTCAAGTATAACCATAGTGTTGCCTAACACAACGGTATTAAATATCAATTAATTCTAAGGCGTTATTTAATTGATGGGCAGTTAAATCGTGTCAGCAGTTAGTTTGTTAGACAAACCAACTATCGTAACACGAACTATATTATTTAAAATCATACGTATTAGAAAAATGTACTTATTGTAAGAAGTGTTTTAGCTTTCTACTGTAGTGTTATCTACTAGATATATGATTTCACAGTCGCAACCAATGCCGCCGCACTGCATAGTACTAACTGAAGACTATCCAATAAAATTGCCAATAAATGAAGGCTCGAAGTTTTTTTGTAGTGGATATGAATTCAGAAACAATGAATATAAATATTGATTTGAATGATTTATTTTTGTATCGATAGTTTATTAAAAATTTTAGAAGTTTTTATATACTGCTACACAAATAATAAAATCTATTATCAACTATTGTAAGATTTATTTTTCAGCGTCGTCGTATGTTATTTTTGTGACCTCTACATCGACGTCTTTGTTTGCTCATATTGACCCCTGTTATTCTTTTTCTTGGGAATTTTCGCTATTAAGCGAAAATTGATTGCCTATTTAAGTACTATGTTAATGAATAATGCTCCGTTTCGTTTACATAACATTGCTTACGAAATAATAACTAATAAAGTATAGCGGTAAATAAATGTTCGTGATATAAGCGTCATATACAATGAACATCATCATATTAACAAAACCAATAAAACACATATTTTCCATGTCAAGCTTGGATTTGTGTAGTTTTCAACATATTTAATTTAGATTTAATTAAATACTTAAAGCAAATTTTGACAACCCTATTTGGTTCTTGTAGTGACTCATACTACTGTGTGATGCCGACCTACAATGCTTTCCTTTTCCTTCTGTCCGACGAGACGTGTGGATGGCATCCCAATGGGAAATTGCGGTATAAACAAGCTTAAGAAGACTGTGTACGTATTGTGTCATGCTCTCGCAGGATCCTTTTATAACGACAAAATCGAGAAATGGCCTACTAAAGTACAAATAACAATGATTTTCTTTTGATTTGATAGTAATTTGGAATTTTCTTACCGTTTGCTAAATGATTGTTGTAAGTATAAATAATTACATAGTTATTTAAGAATATATAATAAGTTCCAAAAAGGTAAGTAAAAGATTATTTTTCAATGAAGGTTTAATTTAGTAGTCTTTATTTTTGATGTTCGTAATGAAACAAAATATAAATTTCGTTTCTTTTTTTATGCCTTTGTGATATATGATGCTCATTTATATAGTTATTTATTTAATGAAAATATAACTGTAGAAGAAAGAAATACTATACTAGGATATTATTTTCACTATGTGCGGTATCTGATATACAATGTGTCATGGCATTCTTTCGTGCTGTAGGTATGTAAAGGTCAATTACAGGAATTTATCGCAAACACTGCGAAGTGTCCAGACGGTGCAACTTGGACTTATTACATTGCGGCATGATAAAAATTGGCGAAGTGTACATAAGTGTTTAATCACACTTCTGCCTATCCCTTTGGGGAGAATATGTGTGATTACAAATATGTATTATTGAAATAATTCGTTAGGAATAATTATATAAACTTACTGAAACTTGTAGGAGTTGGGCATGTTATTTGTGTCTAAATCGTATCGTATCACTTGCGGAGTCGGCTGACTGTCAATATACGGTTTAGCTGCGATTATCTGCGACACCATCAAAATAACGATCTGAAATAATTGAAATTCATTACTATCATTAGTAACTCATATATGTGCCCGTGACGGACTCGCGTCTAATCTACTCGTAACTTAGATCAGTGTGCAAGAGTTTTGACCGCCAGGCTGGTCCGGTGCGAGGTGATAGACATGTTTGTTATACTAGTAGCTCTCACCTTATACATCTGGCGTTATAATAAACTGCGATGATTCTTTTCATCTGTATATCTGAATGTTAACTCTCTGAGTGTAGATTCATGGACTTGCTATGTTAAATTCAGCAAACAACCGTTCGTGATCTTCAAATCAGACTCAAATATTGTTTTTGGACGTTTCGGACACATATTGTTATTCTTTTAACTAATCAAAAGGTAAGTAAATATTTAAAAAGATATGTACCTTATTGGATATGCTAACGTGTATGTAGATATTGTAACATAAATCTTATATTGTTATAAGTATAGAATTATAATAATATAACATTTCTGTGTAATAATTTAATAGAATTAAGTTATTGTTATAACCTACAGTAGAATATACGAGATTTAACTCTAAATTAATCTTGAAAATTTGTAATAATTGCAAAAAAAAATTCATTGTTAACCACATTGTCATAACAGTGTGATAAACTTAACGATATAAAAAGTAAGATTTTACATTATTTTACTTTTACTTAATTATATTGATGAGCTATATATTCCTAAAGAAATAATTTGATGAGTTTCAATACCAACATATAAGAACTAACGAGAAATTATGAAAATATATACGCGTACATTTTTGTAGACTAGTGCAAATGAATTTCTTGTATGTTTCAGTGACATTGCAATAACTCTTTACATGTTCACACAGACACAAATATTTTCATTAAAATTTATATTAGCATCATTAAATAATAAAACCAATTAAAATATAAATGAACAAGAAAAAAAATATAACTGATTTGAGGAGCTTAGTAGAAAATAAAAAAATAAGGCATGTGATAAGAATAGATGTAATGAAAACGTTTAATTGATTGACTTTTATAGCCCTGTCAATTAACCGTTTTCACTAAAAAGGGTTTATCGTGAATATGTTATTGTAATTTCGATTCCAAAATAAACTTTCCCTTAAATTGGTACCGGTTCGAAGAAATGTAAATTCAGTTTTACTTGTGAGCCCTTCAGAAAAAGCTGCAGTAATAAATACAGATAAAGCGGCATGCGTGCATTTTGGCAAAAACGTATGTTATCTGTGCAGATAGCAGCACCTCTCGAAATAAATAGCTTTGCACGATTGAGTTTGATATTGTGACATTTTTATTTCGCTTTCACTGTGATTTACGTTAATTGCAACTTGATGGATGGTGAATATCCGATTTCGTTTTAAATATTTAGTAATAAAAGAAAACAGAAAAAATTTAGGCTATTTAAAGGACGGCGTTGTAGGTTATTTATACTTTGAATTTTTATTTTAATTACTATAACTGTTGACATGTGAAATAAAAGATGCTTTTGATTATTGTTACGCAGTATATAAATAAATAATAATCGGACACCGATTGACAAGTTGACCATGAATACCTTGAATGTTACTTTATTTATAAGTATTACATATAACTATATTAATAATTATATAACTACATTAACATATAACTAAATTTTGTTGAAAACTTAAGAAAGAATATTTATTCTATTAATTTATACTAAAATTATTCTATTTTAAATATTTTTTTAAGTCTAAATATAAAAAAATACAATTCAATGAGACAGGTAAATAATTTTTTCATATATTTTGTAGGACTTTTATATATGTATATAGTCACATGTATAACATTTTTAATAGACTATGATATCATAAGTATGGAATGAGGACTGGAATGTTTTAGGATATTTAAGATGAATGAAAATATAAGAAATATATATCCTTCTGAGTCGATAATATTGCTAGTAGCAATTTTTAGTCTATGCTAATATTATAAAGAGGCAAGATTTGATGGTTTGTTTTGAAAAGGTCATGAAACTACTAAAATAACTTTATTAAAAGTTGGTACAGTTTGAGACCAGGAGAAGGAAATACGGTAATTTAATAAATATTACTCCGATATGATTAAATAATTATTTTCGATAAAACAGCTAATCTGATTCTCATGTGATTTGGTATGTGGATCGTTAGAGACCCCGGGAAAGATAATTTATCGCCAAAATCTATCTTTCTTTTGGGAAAACTTGGTATTAAGCGTGGGAAGCTGGGGGCGGATTGCTAATATTAGGTATATAAATTGTTTACTGTAATAGGTCGTTACCAGCGAGAGCGACAATTATTTAATATTATGAAAAGAAATGTAAATGATGTTAGATTGTTAGGTTTTTACTTGCTAATTTACTTCCGTAATTATTTCTATATATGTGAATGATGAATAAATACAAACTTATCTCTAGATATCTTTTAGTGTCTGTGCTGCATTTAAATTTCAAATTGTTTCCTCTATATAATTCACATTATTTTCCTGATTAGTTGAAAAAATCAGACATATCATAACTCACTGAGAATGGTGTTAGTCACTATTTAAACATATGATACAATGCCGTGATCCTAACATTATCACTAATAAAACACGTTACCGCCTTCTTTATACAGTTTTAAAAATATCGTGCGGACCCACATAGTCTAAGTATTTAGTAATATTCTAAAGTCAAATGATAAATAATAAATTATAGGTTTGTTACTTTTTCAATCATAGTTTTGCCAGGTCATTCTATAATTATGTAAAATTTACATTTAAATACTGTGTTAAAAGAATAGAAATGAAATTATACATAATAATAAATAATATGGCGAAATCATTTCAATCTATAAGCTTAACATTCAAAACAGTTTTCAAAATTTGTATATTTAATGCATCGTGATTGCCATATGAATGCAAGGAGCAGAGGTCAACATATAAGAGAGTTACATCTTTGCACTAAAACGAGTTTTTGCGACATATAGATTATGACAACTATCAAATAGATATTTGATAACAACAAAATCGTGCGAAGGCCGTATTAATTGTTTGTAAAGTGTGAACTGTTAGTATGCTAATTATGGTTATATGTAATTTGACTACATTAGTGTTAAAATTTTGGAGATTATTTACCATTAACAGATGCATCTTGCAGTTTTCCAGTGATCAAGAAATCGACGACTTCCTGGTCAAGTTGTGGGCCGAATGTGCTAACGGTTCTGTAAGATCTCCTTTATATAAAGTGTCCGATGCCCGTCCCGTCGCGGACGAAGCGTGTTGTATACCGGCTGATCTGAAACTGAGCTAATTCCACCTGGCTATTTAGATAGACATATGAATGGACCAACTAATGCGATCTAGCGTCATAGGTCATTAAACAGGTAACACATTACATTATAAGTATGTTTGACTATAAAGTTTGCTAAAGTTATCACCAGTAATTCTTCAGTCTCTATTAGTCTAAATTGGCCGTAAATTGTATGAGTCTAAATTGACGATTTGCAATCGGTGGAATTGTTTTATAATTAACACTTTTTTTGTTCTAAAATAAGAACTTAGTATGATTTCATAAGCATATGATTTATATTTTATCATAGCTTCCTTCTGAGGCTTCATATATGTATTTGTATGGTTAGAACATTTATGATAGGTTGCATTAGTTAACCGCTACCGTTCTTTACCTTCATTTTGCTCTCCCTATCATTCTTGAAAAATAAAACGTAGTTCTTATAGAGGTTTTCATGGCATGAATTTAGATAGTATGAAGATAGAAGCTGTTTTGATTGATCTTATATACGTAGTTACATAGGTTCCAGAAGGATATTATTATAGACATAAAATGTGACATGTATGTTTCTGGTACCTTAATAAATAAATATTTGTAACACTTACACCAATTAGCCTAGCCCAAAGTAAGCCCTGTAAGGCTTGTGCTATGGGATCTAGGGTAACGGATAGCCGTACATATATTATACATGTATATAAATATTTTTTATTTAAATATATATCAACAACCATTACTTAGGTACAAATGCTCGCATTCATCACACAAACATCTGCCCCCACCGGGATTCGAACCCGGGACCTCAGAGATGGCGACACCTTGAAACCGGTGTACTATCCACTCGACTATGGAGGTCGTCAAATCTTAGTTTCTTATGCTAATCCTAGATGACAATGTGGCTTAATTGCGTATTAGTATTTTTTATGTACAATAAACGCAACTTACCTGGGATACCCACTAGTTATTTCACAGTGAATATAGTTGTAAAAAAATCGAAGGGTATTTGATTTGACAATCCAACTAATTGCACTTTGTAATGCACCTTTGAAGTGGACTAGAGGTTCCCAAACTTTTTTATGTTGTCGTAGACCCCTTGCAGTTTGTCATAGACCCCTAGGGATGGATATAGACCACTTTGCGAATCAATGAAGTGGACTCTGCTACTCCTAGTAATAAGCGTAACATTATGTTAATTTTAATTAAAATAACAAAAATGTTATTATAATGGAATCTCGCTAAATACATTTTTTTTAATATAAACTAGCTGACCCGGTGAACTTCGTACCGCCTAATTATTGGAGGCATATTTAGTAAGTCACAAACACACGACACAATACTTTTTCACAAAAAACGGTTTTTCTTGATTTCCGGAAAAACTAAATGTCCTATTGAAAAAAATCAAATGGCAAAGTTGTAGGTAATAAAAACATCTAAAACTTTTGCATTTACACTTTTTTCACATAACATCAAAGTTCGTATAATACTGTATTTTTTTTCGCTTTTTATTATTTTTAAAGGCATATAACCTGGTCTATATGGACAAAACAATGGAACGTTCGGATACACGGGTTCTTTTTACATGAGATGACAAAACAATATAATAAAAATATTTTTGAGAGATAGTAACACTGTAAGGTTGGCACCCATCAAATATGTCAACACATTAATTATTTTTATATTTTGAAATTTAAATACACGATGTTATATAAGCAAAGTTGACATTATGTTGTCGATTCAAAAGTCTTGTTTTAATGCGTTCTTCAATTCGAGTGGAACTGAGAGTACAAATACCGTCAAATGTTTGACAGAAAGTAAGTGATCAACTTTTATATGGGAAAATGAAATTGTCGTCTTACTCTATCTTACTCGCAATTTTTCCTTATTTGCTCACCGTTTAGACCTACTCTGGACTACGACAAACATTTTAAAACCAAAATCAGCTCAATCGGCCCAGCCGTTCTCGAGTTTTAAGCAGACTAACGAACAACTATTCATTTTTATTTATATAGATATGTGATGTATGTGGGTGTATATTTATTTATTTTGCATCCAGCCGATGCAAACGGCTTATAGAACTGTTAATATGGTTTGCACGTCACCACTTTAACCTCATTTATACCTCTTCTAACTAATACATGCTACGTACATAGAACTTCTTACTCTATTCCAATTAGGTTTCTACCCTGGATAATGGTTATCGCACTGACCAAAGTATCTAGTGATATTCGATTCCTAATAATGAGTCAACAATTACAGCTTTAGTATTATTAGATTTTCGCAACGTATATTAAACTATGGTAAAGAGTCTCTTGGGTTCGGATATATTGTGGAGTGATTACTGACTTATCTGTTGAGAGAGTCTACAAAATAAAAATAGTAAGCTGTCACGGCACTGTAAGGTTTCTGCTGGTGTGTTTCAGGGTAGCATCTTATGACCTCGCCTTTCTTCTATTTTTATTAACTTCCTCACTTCTTTCATTTCTTTCCAAATTCACCATTAATTAAATGATCTAAAAATATATTATATGCTTCAATTAGAGATATTGGGGACTTATTATAATGAAATAATTCACGAGTGGAGTCGAAAATATGGCCTATTAGTTTCACCAAATCACTAGCTATTATTAAACAAATTGATGCTCTCGAAAACGCACATATACTTGCTATTTAATATGATGGCATCTTTTTGCCTTAGGAAAATGTAGTGAAAAACTTGGTGATTTGTTCGACTGAATACTATTACGGGTACCTCATATTACTGAAAACAGCAGGAAGTTGTTTGCAATCCTAGGATTACTCAGTAGGTACTCCTAAATTTAGTTCCAGTAAGAATAAAGATTGAATATACGTAAGTATTGCTAATTCCGATTTTTTATTACGCAGATGTTTGCCTTACTGATTTAATCGAAGATTTAGTTAACACAGCTTCAAAGTCTGCTTTTGATTCATTTATAGTTTGCATTGGATTAATCAAATATCTGAATTCATAATAAAATTAATGGTA
The DNA here is from genome assembly GCA_036419045.1 of Scirpophaga incertulas. Taxonomy (NCBI): domain Eukaryota; kingdom Metazoa; phylum Arthropoda; class Insecta; order Lepidoptera; family Crambidae; genus Scirpophaga; species Scirpophaga incertulas. The sequence continues at coordinate 14,668,409 of CM071639.1, read as the reverse complement.
AATTTCATAGGTTACATTGCGGGGGCAAGAATATATCCTTTCCTTACTTTTATAAAAACTGTGTTAGAATGCACACTGCCACTTCATCATAAATATTTCCTAGAGTAACGGAATAACTTTATGTCCTAAGGGGACCATCAAATGAACCTGAAATAGCTGAAAAGCAAAGGTATTTGCCAAGATGAATCATTAGAAGTACCTACATCTTAGAAGCTTCATGAAGTCAGCTTATATTTGTGAGACATATTTTTTTTACATCTTTTAAATGACGTCTGAATAAGAAGAAAATGAATAATTGGAATAAGGATCAAATAGTCATGTTACTACTGGTTGCATTAGTTTAATTAAAAAATATTCAGTAAGTTTAACGTGAAATAGTAACACATGTAAATAGGGATTGTGTGAATTTTCCGAAATATAAATGTCAAGTAAGTAGGAACAAATCTACTATCTGTGCAGACGAAGTCGCACCAGTTAGTTGAAAATATAAAGAGTACAGTTTAGCATGCTGTCTATGGTTCGAAGTAAGCCAAGATGTTTCAAAAAAGATATTTATGTTTTTTTATACTTGTGTATTTTATATATTGTTTTTATATATTTATGGTAACGAAGGAAGTTAAGGCGTCAGTAAAACATAATAATATTTATTATATTTTAAACGTACCAAATAAAACTGATTCAGAATTAAAAACTTTTCTGACTTTTGAAGTATAACTGTAATAACTAAGTTACATATAATTATTATATACATTAATCAATATTTATTTACTTAGTTTGGTGTCATTGAATACCACCATCAGACAGAGAGAGCACATAATTTTTATTACATGATTTCAATCATGTCATACTGAAATAAAAATTGCATGGCAAATCGGAAAGATTCGAAACGAATTAATTCAATGCATGAATTAACGGTGTAACCTGTCTATTGATTAATCGTAATATAGCGGTAGCGTGATTGGTACCACATCGATATGGTATGTCCCTAATTATATTTAATAAAAAACTAGCATTTTCTGTATAAATTTATAATGGGCAAGCTATAAAAATTAGGCTTTACTCTTTTGACTGCTTTCGGTGGGTTCTTATCGGTTATGCATTACCTGTAGAGTATCCTCGTGCCCGAATACAACTTTCGGTATAACAGGATAGAGATAGTCGATCTCTCAACATGGCGCGACGCTAGAGGATTGGACGCTAATTTTTGGTGTGTGCTGATGCGGTACTAGTAATCTATATATAGTTAGGTAAATTACAAGTTTGTTGAACCCACACTGGATAGAGTGGCTCCTAACGCCTTTTTTTTTTTTTTTTTTTTTTTTTGTTCCCCTGAGGAAAATGCATTAAATTGCATACCCCGGCTGTGGCGAGCCAGGGTTATGTGGGGCTCTCCTCCCAGAAGGGGGAGGCCTACCCACTAAAAACCTCAGGGATGGCCTTCCTCAGGCATGTAGGGAGCCCCCGGGAACACAACGCCACTTCCGGGAACCCCCAGCCTCCGCTCCCCTCTCTAGAGGGGAGCCCTCCTCGGGGAAGCTACCACCTCCCCCGGTCCCCTCCACCGACGACGCCCCCCGGCCACGGAAGGGGCGTGGTCCATCCCGGGCCGCCGCAGCGGTCGCGACTTCCCCGCGCCCGCCGGCGACCCGCGGCGGTGCCGCAGCCGTGCTACCGAGCCCGGCGCCGCCTCCTTCGAGCGGGATCGGCCATCTCCCGACCCCGCTCGGCGGCCTCCTTCTGGAGCATTACTGCTTCACAGAAGGAGGCCACAGCCCTCCAACCTCCCTCGTCCGCCAGCATTGCCGCAATCAATGCCGGCGGAGACAGATCTCGCCCGATCTCTGCGACCAAGACTCGGCGCTCGGAGGCCCACGCGGGGCACTCCGCCAGCGTGTGCTGGGCCGAGTCGAGGTCGGATGCGCAGTGGTGACAATGTGTCGATCCCTCCCGTCCTATTCGACACAGATACTCACCGAAGCAGCCGTGCCCGGTGAGTATCTGAGTCAATCGGTAGGTGACCTCCTCCTTCCATTGAGCCAAGCTTCGAGTGCGGGAGTACGGCACCGACGGCCCGCTGGCGCGCGCAGATCCGTAATTCGAGCTGCGCACGCCAGGCCGCCACAATCCGTCGGCGCCACTCCCGCTTAGGCACTTCGTGCGCGGTTCCAGGGCGCTCCCCCCATCGCCCCCCGGTCGACACGCCGCGACGCATACGTCGCCGCGTACATGTCGGCCAGGATGTCGAATGGGGGGAGCGTCCCAGAACTGTCGCCGCCTCGTACGAGATTGTACGGTAGCCTCGTACGATCCGTATGGCATTATCCGCTGCAGGCTCCGTAGCAGAGCTCTGCAGCGGGGGGGACCTCGCGCAGTCTTGCGACCACACGGGAGCCCCATACATGGCCACGGATCGCACGACGCCCTCGTACAGGCTGGTTCCTAACGCCTAAGCACAAATTACTTAAACTCAATATTTTGGCTAGACTCAAGTGCTTTATTGAGGATGTATAAATGAGCTTTGCGAAGAAACTGCAATGGAAGCCACGGGAATTCCAATGCATTTTCTTCGCAAAGCCGGCAAAAGCCGGCCGGTTGGTGTCTTATTATAGGTGAAAAATTAATTGCATTCAAACTACACCTTACTTTTCTCTTACCGGAGACAGACCAAGATCGTTAATTTAAGTATCTCTGTCTTACCTATTATTCTCCCAAAATAGTAATACTTACATTGCTTTGAATGATGAAAAGGGCTGTTGAATTAAAGGGGATCGTGACTATACATATACATCTTATTTTAATAGTTGACAATTAGCACTGTTAGTTATAGAAGGTGGCTCTAGCTAGACAGCTACTTTAGTTAAACTACTTTAGTTTTACTTAAATTTACTTTGTAGTTAAAGTAGGTACTTTTAGCAAAATTTCAACCTTTGCCTTTAATTCCCGTATGAGGGTCAATAATCGTGTACAAACTACAAATATTAAACTTTTGTTTTTTATTTTACTTAACGGAAAGTACCTTGAATTTCCTGCGAATGTTTAAATATGCGTTATAAATGGAGCATTAAAGAATGCGTCTTAACTTATAAGATAGATTTTTTCATTATTGCTAATGGCTACAAATCTGAGTATTAGGTATTATTTTTAACTTAATATCTCTACGCGTTCCTGAGAAAAGGGGCCTACATGGACAGACAAACGAAAAACAAACTGACCTTACCAGATTTCCTGTTTTTACCATGGAATACGAAACTCTAAAAAGTCCCGTATACAGAAGTGGGGTGTTTGTATTGCTATATGATGAAAATAGGTAACATTTTTGAGTAACTGTTATCGAAAATAATATTATTAATGTTTCAGGTAACTTCAATCCTCCTACTTCTTTTGTGTTTCCGGGGAATTTTCGGATGGTCTACAGAGGATCGAGATGCTACAAATTTACTCAATAATATTATCAGAGAATATGAATCGATGCAACCTGTAATTTTATTTGTTACAAAATCTGATTCTGATAAAGACATAGCACGGACCGATTATAAGCGTGACGTATTAAGATATGGGTTACCTCGGCATATAAACAAATTGTATTACATTGAACGGGATCGGCGTGGACGGACGAAATATTCCAAATGGCTTTACAATCTACGAGATGTTGCAGTTTTGTTTATTGAGAGATTTGATGTAGACATGAAATTACATTAATATATTTTTATGATTTCTTAAATTATATTTCCACTTTCGCCTTGTCTTTCATTGTACATTTTTATACAAAGTAAATGTTTTATACAAAGTAAAATATGTGTAGCTGGAACGAAAAATTAAGTTTGCAAGGACGTGCTGGATGCGCATTTCGCAAGGGTTAGTATGGAGTTTCTTGGGGGAGGGTTACGTCAATCAGTTGGGTGTATGTTCCGGCTGAATCGGTGATGATGATGACCAGAACGTTGGGCTACTAACCTTATTGATTTTGACATTTAGTCTAACTCTAAATTGAATATATTCGTATTATGGAAATATAAGGATTAGTAAAGAAAGGATTCTTTGGTATAGGTTTTGTATAATATGTAGTACGGACAATTTTTGGTCTCAATAATCATAAAAAACAGTTTATAATATTAGGTGTTTACTAAGTTATAATTCTGAGTAATGACAATTTATTTAGAATGAATTTATTTGAAGAATTGTTAAAATAAAAATTGTTCTATTGCTTTTAAACGCCTGGTATTATGTGCGTTTTGTTTTAGCAATTAAAGCCATTTTGCGCCTACCATAATATTATTTGCAAATAGCATGATGCTCGTCTTTTCTCTAAAAGTTCTTAGATATGTTCTATTAGCTGTAGCAGTATTTCAATTGTGTTTTATTGATTGTAGTATTTGATATTCATTTTTTGTAAACAATTGGATCTGGGGTAGTGTCCTCACAAAAAAGCGACACGACAGTACCATTCTTTTCTCGAAACAGTTCAGGTCATTTTCGACTATTCTATCATTGTGGACAAAATTAGAAACCAGAATTTTTGGTATCCAAGCAGAGATTGTATTAAAACTCTATATTTTAAATTTAATTTAATTTAAACCCGTAGTTCGAAAATTCTAACTAGTCAAAGTTTCTTGATTTTGTCATTAATATTTTGTAATTTATTATTGTAATCGTCATTAGTAATTGTACTTCACTTTACAGTACAAATCTTAATATTTTAGTTTTCTAGACACACCAACTGCATAAATATTTTTGTAATTCTATATAAATATTTTTAGTGAAAAATACAAATACTCATTCAATATGTATAACGGAAAGATAAAAAAAATCTAGAACAATCTATTAAAAGAAGGTAGATACTACCAAAAACATAATTTGTAAAAAAACTTCTACAAACTCAGTTCTACCATAAAAAGTTGTGACATCGGTTAATTTATTCAATTTCTACTCACTATGTATCTGAAAAGTGACTATATTAAATAAGATGACTCTCCTGTGAAATAACTATCCAGAATGGATTATATAAAGCATTATTTACCTGTACTTGCCATTTAATAAATTTTAAATACCCATGACCGTCTGTAAATAATACTATGTCATTCTAATCTGTACATAATATTTATAGATTTATTTATAGGTTCACCAACATAATTAACAGTAAACTCTTTGTAAACAGTAAATTGTACAATATGTGTTTCGAACAAATTGCACTTATAATTATAGGTAACCACAGCATGCAAATACAAATAATAACATGTATTTTTTACATGTTATTATTTTAATATAATAAAACGTATAAAAAGCGTACAGAACATAAGGCTAAACATTAGAGAGACGTTTTCAACGTTTTCAAGAGTCGCATAAATTAAGGAAAGTCAATGTCAAGTTCGGGCATCTCTTTAGTGAAATTGTTGTATAGATGAGCCAAGCGGACAATTGGAGAATAGATTTTTACAGATTTCTTTCAAAATAGTTCACTAGGATATCTTGGTATTCTTGAAGGAATATTAATAGAGAAGTGGCTGAGAAGTTCAGGACAGTCAACATAGTTTTTAAATTTTTATACAGTAATGCCATATTAAGCAGATTGGTCAATGATATTACTTCAAATATTAAAAATCTAATAGAAAACATTCAAGTCTCTAATACTAATATATTTTCTCGTTTTATTTATGCTGGACAAACAATAATTGAATCAAAGAACACTTAGGAGAAAAGATAGACTTATCTAACATGTAATTTGTGTTTAATTAATGTTTCTTGTAATAGTAATTAATCAATATTTTGATCGAAAATTAATCAGTTAGCAGTTTTATGAATTCAATAATGTTGTTTAATTAACGTGTAAATACTTAGTTTTAGTCTCATTGAAATATGATGCTATTTATAATTAAAGTATCAAAACGATTTGATTCTTTACTATTATATTATAAACTGATTCTAAATTTCTTTGTAATTTACTGTAAAATTGACTTAACCGATATACTATATACTAATAAGCAAATCACTATTTTTTGCGTTGCGTTACGAAAAAAAATAGCTGTTGAGTCGCTGCTGTTCGGAAAATTTTACAGATGTTAATGTTTATCATTAAACCATTAACACGCAATCAAAATGTCATGTTGGATATCGTTGTAGTATTAATTCTGTGTGTGTTCGTGTAAAATATGTCATGCTCTCAGGGTTAGTCCGAGATATTTTCTTGAAATTTACAATATAGTTTTGACCGTCTTCACATCGTATGTGTCGCGTATTTTAGAGAAAACAAAACACATCATTAACAAAATGTACCTGTTCGCACGGTGCTAGCAATTCCGCAGCTGTCAGGCATTCAGAACTTTTCGCGTCATGTGTGATCATTAATTTGTATCCCGGTTTTCATATTAAAGTAATCCAAAGTCTAATTTATTAATAAGCATACCTAATACATGTGATTCGGAGACTGAGGATGGGTGGTTAAATATAAATAAAAAATAATTATAAAAATCAACAAAAATAACGCTACCGTAAAAGATTGTCACTATCCCCGTAGATTTTAGTTCTGCTCGTTCGATCGAAGAGAATACAGATATGAGGATTACTTTACAACAAATATAAGAGGTTCTCTTATTGAATAGATGGACAATTTTTGGTCTGAATAATAACATTTGGTACATTTATTTATTTATATATTTTTCACACACATACATTAAAGGTAAAATAGATTTATAACATTGAGCAAAAGGTAATGCATATTTCCCTAAGAAATTTCTTCCTGCAGACCCGGTTGGACAGGTGAACTTAAGAGGTTAGACATTGTGTTTTAATGTACATGTTATCAATATATTCCTGTAGAATTTATCTTTAACAAGACCTACAGTATACATTATTGGGTAAAAACAACTGGTAGTTGTAACTACTGTCCCAAAAATAAAAAGAAAATATTTACTTAAGTTCTTAACTCATCTAGATAGTTTTAATGGTACCTGTTGTTTTTCACAACATAAACAAGGAGACTCTCTCTTAATTAATTAATGGATAATTATATTGGTTATCTAGTCTATAAACAATACTTAAATAAAACTGGTAGTTGTGTCTATTGTACTAAAAATTAAAAGACCCCGTGATTTTGGTGGTATTGGCGGAAGTATGCCTAATATAATATGGATAATAATTCCCAAAGAATCCGGTTAGTAATCATAGAAACAGTAGGGAATATTTTGATACATGGTCTTAAGCTAATTACAAAAAAGTGCCAAATGCCAATACTTTCAATTATGGATGATATGATATTGGAAAACAATATAAAATATTTGACAATACTATTTTGTGAAGATTCTTAAGTAACTTAAAACTCCTTATCAATCTGTCATTCCTTTAAATTCTAAATTTCCAAAGATTGAACATGCTATCTATGAAAAGAAATCAATAGATTAAAATGTATAGGAGTTATATCACAATATTAACTTTTCCAAGGTCAGTTTTAGTTAAACATATTGTATGTACCAAAACTAAATGAAGATGTCGGGCTTATATTTAACATGAAGAATATAAATAATGTAATTTAGACAAATGTTTGCATATTAATTACTAGAAATAATTACATATGCACAATTGATATAAATCAAATCCATTGATCTGAGTCAAATTCTTAATTCAAATCTTAGTCTTTGTAGGCTCTGATAACAAATATTTGAGTTATTTTGACAATATAATCTATAAATTTAACTATATCCCATTTGTTCTTAGTAATTTGTACTTTCGATTTTTATCAAAATAATAAAACCAGTTATGTCCCTTTTACGTGGAAAAGGTTATAAATAAGTAATATATCGCGATTATTTAATATGTATTGGGAATTCTTGTAGTAATTGTTGACATAACTGTCAAAGTAAAAAATATTTTTTACAGTGCTTTATAATAAATAAAGTAAAAAACCAATTTGGGTTTCATGATTAACAAAAAGCACTTGCCATCACAAGTAAACTATGTAACTCGTTACTTGTAAAATTTCTTGAATTCTACATTAAACGTTAGACGTTAGTGAAAATCCATTAAACTCAATTGTGACGTACTAAAAAATACAACATGAGTCCAAGGTCGATGTTGTTGTCGTCGTTCATTGAATCTTTGTAAAAAGGTTGGAAATAATTGTATTTCCGTTTGCTTTTTTGCCTTTATTCGTAGGATGAGCATTATTTGCGGCGAACATAATTTGTAATTATTATTTGATGTGTTATATAAAATGCATTGTAATACATACTTCTTTATTTTTACTCTTTTAACTACAGTTTCATACATTTCCTTAGTATAAAAACAAATGTTTAAATAATTTATAAATAATATGCATGTTAGTAGTAACGAGATTTTCTTTTGTCAAAATTGGTAAATTTACAACGCTCAGTCAGTAGTTAATTTAAATAACATGCATCTAGTTAGTACATTAAAAATCAATACGCGTGTCTGAAAATAATTACATATCAAATCACAATTAAAACACATGGCGTTTTAAGAATAACACAATGCACATATACAACATCAATTTTTATAACTTTGTAAGTAATAAATAATAGAATGTATCTCTTTATTATTAATTAAAGATTAAATTTATCATCCACAGATTTTATCCTGTTTTGTGCTAATGACAAATCATGCGCTCGTCAAGACAAATGACTTAACATATAATGGGTAATTATAGTACAAATATACCTATAAAATATACTTTTTTACTATAATGTTCTTCAAATAATTTTCTATACATAGTAAACCTTGAACTTTTTCAACATATAGGTATTCGTTTTTAAACATATTTCGTTTTTAAATAGTTTCTTCTTTAAGTAGCTTGAACTTATTTTGCAAGACCTTTATGATTTATATTGTAAGAATCTTGCTGAGATAACACTTGTAACTTTAAGGAATATAACATAGAAAATATATGTTCAATTTCAGATTACCTACAAATTCACCACTAAAAACTAAAACAACACAAAATGTAGCACTGAAACGTAAACTGATAATAAATTTTGATAAAAGCTTAAGGTCAAGAGGTAATAAGAAGCAGACAATAGACAGCTTATTATATGTGGAGTATGATGAAAATAACAAAATTGTTAATAGATTCCCTTTAAGAAACCTTGACGATGTCCGAGACTATTTTAAAAGCAATCCTGAGATTAAAGTTTGTTATGAATTTTGCATTGAAGACTTGTCTACAACGACGTCTCCAGCGCTTGACTCGAGTGAGAATAAAACATGGTTTTAATAACCAGGTCACCCTAATAAAGATGCAACTACCGCAGGCGGAATTCTAACAGAAATGTCAATATCATCAAATGTAGTCTGTAAAGGAAAACATAGAAAATGTAAATAACATATATAAATAATGTTATATAGTTGTAAGCTTTACTATACTAACCGATTCATAATCTGTTGTGCTTTCAATATCGATATCGTTATCCAAATTTGAGGTAGTAACTGAATACTTAAATATATCATCAAATAATTTACGTTGCTCTTCACAACTTGTTTCAATGACTAATGTACAGTTTATGTCGGCATAATTCTTTTCAGTGGTAGAAGCTTCTTGAATTTCGCTTGAATTTAAATTTGTGTTGTTTATTTTTATAGAGGCAACATTAGTCCTATTAAGTCCTTGAATTTCATTTGGTTTTACGTATGTATTATTGCTGATTTGTTGAGACATATCATTTCCAGTAAGACTCTTTTGATCGTTTTTATTATTGTAACTGACATAACCAGCTTCGTCTTTTCTTTGTAATTTAAATTGTTCTTGAAACGTATGTAGTTCTTTTCTTGATTTCATTGGTTTTGATAGAAACTCTAGAAAGTTCTCATGATACAAGGGAGTTGTGGAAGAAGGTTTCCTGAAAGTTTGATTAAGATATTTCAGATTTTAAATGTATGATTTTAAAATAATTTCATTAAATTAGGTATCTCAATACTTACGTGAAAGTAGTGGGCATATTAGGAATATCGAAAATATTTTGAGTCTCTATTAAGTAGTCACGTTGAAATAGTTCTAGAAAGAGACTTTGTGGTACATAGTAATTTGAAGGATAGCACAAAACTGTTCCATAATATTTGTAAAATTCTATCAAAATTAATAAAATCTGAAATGAATATTCAATGTAGAAGTACATGAGGTATGATTGTAAATATTAACATAAGTTAGTAAACATTATCACTGACCTAATTATAATGCGAAGAAAACTAAGTAGTCTAATAATTTTCATTCTAACACAAATCGTAAGCTACACAAATTGCATGATATCATTTAAATATGAATCTACATACTTAATCTAAAATGCATACAAAAGAAAATTTCTCGCATAATTATTAATCATAATTGTATAGTCTTATATTTTACAACATTCACTTTATAATATAAGAAGAATATATTTGTTTATAGAAATAGTTTGAAAACACATGATTCCAAGTGATTGACCAAATGAGCGCGTATAAAATAATAAAAGCTATGTATTTTGTCGTCTAGTTGATTATCTTTACCTTTGCAGAATCACTAAAATCTTCAAAAATTCTTATATTTATCTAACGTTTTAGTTTATTGTATCTTATTCTTATCTTAATGTGAATTATGATTTTTTTTACGTTATTACAAGAGTATTTATTTACATTTAAATTCTATTTAATAATTAAAAATTGAACTTACCTTAATGGAAGAAATATTCATTTTATTTCACCAATAAAACTTAAATAGATTTATTCTTTCACAACATTTATAAACCAGTTTTTTTTATTATCGTGCACGTTGTTAGAGTGTACGTCGTAATGCCCGATCGGTCAGAACTTGTATGATAGTAAACATTTTGACTTCTTACCTCAGACAGTTCTTGGTACTATTAAAGTTTTTTGTATCTGTACGTGACTTCAAAATTATTATGTAGATCTAGTAGGGCTTAGACTAAAATGAACTTTAATGTAATGTAGTTAACTTATAAATTTCATACTAAATAAAGTCATGAAATAGTTTTTGTATTCGTCAAGCTAAAGAATATTCGTAAAGAATTGAGTACCATTTTATTAAATCTTGCAGATAAAATGATAATCAGAATTTTCTGAAATACTTTCCGACTTACATGTAATGCACTCCCAAACAATTCGAATTATGATAAGGCTAGAGTATCATTGACCAAAAATATGATCTCATGTTATGCATAGTGCATGGCATTTGTGAATATATTATTACTTATATACTGGACAATTATTATTTTGTGTGAAATACCTTCGTCCGGTTCAGAGTTGACACTTAACTTGAAAATTGACCTCTTCAAATATTGCAGTCATTATACGGAAATATCAGAAAGTCAGTTTGTCTTCAGGATTAGATCTGGAGAATCGAGATACATACGGCTGAAGCGAGTTATGAGACAGCGAACTTACGAGTATATTACTGAAACAGCATAGATCGTTGAAGAATTTGTTTAGTTTTTGAAAACAACTAGACTAAGTATAAACCACGTGAACATGATTCACCTTCATTATGCTTTTACCTTTAGGATTTGGGCAAAATATTGGGCACAATTTAGGATTAGGGAATTGGAAACTTTAGTAAAACTATCAAAACGTGTTTTAAAATGAATATGGTTAACTCAAAAAATCATTAAAACATACATTTCAAAGTCACTAACTACCCAATATATATATATAAATAAAATAAAATAAAATAAATAAGTGCCAGTGATCATGATACATTCGTTCGCCGCATTGACGGCTTTTGGGCCGGAAAGATTTTCCACTGGCAGGTATATGCCGGGAAATGCTGTGCTAGTAGGCGTTCTAGAGGACGGAACGTGAAAATTGTCGTGCACTCGATATTAACAGAGCAGGACCAAACAGGGACGGTTTTGTATTTTGAATATATAATAACAATACACATGAATAAATTAAATTATTAAACTAGATGGTAGCCAACTCTGATAAGTTTTTACATCACTTATGCATCAAAAAGTAAGAAGAGAGGATGTGTGCAATTTCGCATGCAAATGCATTTTTTATATTTTCACGCATATAGTAGATATTAATTTAAGAATTAATGACGAAAAAATTTTGCATTGGTAGCCATCAAAACATGTTATTAACATAACAAAATGTTCCAAATTCAAAAGAAACAAAGAGTTTGATTAGTTGTTAGATCAGGCGGCTACGCTCACTTATTTTATTGAGGAAGTGCACCAATGTATTGATTCTTTCGCATTTTCCAACCCGTTTGTCCGCGATTTGTTGGCAGCGTTTACTATCATATTACAATCACGCAGTCAAAAGAGGGTCGGAAAACATAGAAACGCTCATTTTGTAAATACGGAGAGTAAACAAGCCCACAGTTCCCAATCAGATGCAGTGATTAACGACCGTTTTCAATAACCTATCTAAGATCAAAGATAAATTGCTATCTCCGATTAGCAGTAAGCTGTTAATCTATCTGTAGTCTGCGTTTCACAATCAAAGATACGAGCTATCTATCTTTGTCTAACTAAGGATAAGCTTTATGCCTCTGTCTATCCAAGCCCTGTAGAACGTTTGTTCGTTGCTAACCTAAAGCTTTAGTACTTTAAACATATGTACAATTTTATTGATGTATTTTATATTTAAATATTATGTTGTAAAAAGTGCATGCAATGTTTACTATAATTGAAAAAAAAAAATCTTAGATAGTCATTTTCACTTTATTTGCTGGTGTTCTTTATAAAAATCATAGAACGAAACGTTTATAAATGACAAGTGATGTCATTCGAACTTACTGACAGATAATTTGTTGCCGCCAATTTGTGTGTATTATATGTTTTCGATATAAAATATAAGGAAAAGTGGAAAAATGAGTTCTGTAAGTAGGTATACTGGATTTACGATACTTTGTAATTCGTTCAAGGTATAATATACTGCTTTTCTTTCAGTCAACGAAGCAGCACCTATGACTAGATGAGACAATGCATCTAGTAAACTCATTGCAGCGATTCGAAATCGGTATCACTGTCACTGTCTTCATCACCTCTATTTATCATTTCATTAATTCATATCACTATCATATACTGGGTAGTTCTCCATTATGTAACTTAAGTTAATAATGTTTAGATAGATATAATTATTTTCGAAGCCTATCTGTGTTATAATCCACGATATTGAAGATAGCCAAATGTCTCATTATAGAGATACTCCGCCTATCGGAGAGTAAGTTGAAACTTTTTTGAAATGCAGTTACGTCAATCTTTGTATGAGCGTCCCTATCTCTAGTAAGCTATCGTCTCCGACGATGATAGTAACTTCGTAGGCGACGCTATCCATCAGTAGGTTATTGAAACGCAAGTTAGGGCATAGGATAGATTTACTATCTTTAGTAGCAAAAACAAGGATAGATAGGTTATTGCAAACGGCGTAAGTGAATGGATTATCTTCAGTTTAAATTTCATAATGTTGTAAGGTGAAGCGTTAGATATGTACCGTTGGAAGCAGTATATATATATTTAAGAATATGATATTTTATAAAATAGACTTGTAATTTGAAAAAATAGAATTGAAAAAATTTTTTAAAAATTAACATGCCCAATATTGTATGACATGGGCAGCGATGTGATCTCACCGCAGGGTGAGATCACTTCACCGAGTATCTTGCAGCACTTTTCTATATCCTTCACAAATTAGATCAACTATACGCCAGCAAAGCTGTTACAGCATTGAATTATTGAGCTATATCATGGGATAATAGTAGTAATATTGTTATATGTTGTAAGTTTATGCGTTAAATAGATTATTGAGATACTAACCAGACTCCACAGGGTTATGCTTTTTTTTTCGAGGGGAAATGTTCATTATGCACCGTGGCACCGTGTGTGGGCCTCTCCGGTCATAGAGGACCGGCCTACCCACTAAAAGCCGAGTTCTCTAGACCCATACGGAGCACATGGCGGGCTTTGATTATATAGACGTGTATAGAATCAAAGATGGCTGGGTGCGCTTTCGCGATTCGACCGCCATGTGTCCCGCGCCCTACAATGCCCTACAAATTATAAATTTTGTCGAAAAATCACGCTAGTTATCTAGAAGTATGAAATACAATACTTTACAACCTATTGTCATACTTCCTAAATATAGATAAAATAAGTCATAGTACTTGTTCTACATTTCAGGGTACTATTACTATAGATTCCATTACATGCGATTCACGACTGCACTTAGATACGTCGATAAAAATTTAATTCATCATAAAATAAATTATTTTTTTCGCCTTGGAATAATATTATGAACATTTATTTAGAACGCAATTAAAATAGAGTTTGATACTGAGCTACGAAAAATTAATACGAAAATTGCGATAGGATACTGAATTAATAAATAATGTTGTGGTGCAACATAGCCTCGACAAACGATGCGAAGCGATATATACATATATATATATACACGTTTGTCCGATAAAGTTTAAAATATTATTTATTTTTTAACACGGTAGTTTGATAGAATCTTCTTGCAGAATTCGATAGTGCGACTGGTTCCGCAGTGATAAATTATAATGAATTGTGAAATTGATAGATATACCCAGCGACTACGAAATTAAAAAATTAATAACGAAAATATTCATATTTCTCATCCTCTGCCCATGCCCAAAATGAGTTCATAAGAATTAAGTTCCAAACGCTTATTTCTCGCCTTACTATTTTATTGTTTTATTACTGTAATCTTCTTCTTATATATGTTACCGCCCAAACCCGATTTCAGGACAAACCAGTTTTGCCTAGGCTAAACTAGTTCTTCCTATAGGCGATAGGATAAACCAGTTTAGACTAGTCCAAACTAATTTGTCCTAAGCCCGATAGAATAGACCCGTTTAGGCTAGGCCAAACTAGTTGATCCTGATATAAATACGCACACACTAGGATAAACTGGTATGGTGTAGTCTAAATATTATAGTACATTTAGAAAGTAAAAATAAATAGATACACTGAACAAAATAATCGGTAATTGGAAAAATTAATAATTTTTATTAACTAGAAAGATTCGTCGTTAAAAGTTATGGATAATTGGTAATACGAACAATCATACTATAACAAATAATACTGTGTTTTTAATAGAAGCAATAATCATATTATGTCTTCTTGCCAAGAAGATAATGATACTCTGCAATTCTAAGTGCCACCAAAGCATCCCATGTAAACATAAATAACAATTTTAATAATTGACATTTTGTTCAGTTTCTATTTATCTATCTATTTATTTTAAGTTTAATAAATATATTTAATAATGTACTATAATATTTAGACTAGACCATACCAGTTATCGTAGGGTGTGCGTATTTATATCAGGATCAACTAGTTTGGCCTAGCCTAAACTGGTCTATTCTATCGGGCTTAGGATAAATTAGTTTGGACTAGGCTAAACTGGTTTGTCCTATCGCCTATAGGAAGAACTAATTTAGCCTAGGCAAAACTGGTTTGTCCTGAAATCGGATTTGGCCGGTAACATATATAAAAATGAATCGCAAAATGTGTTGGTAAGCTCATAACTCAACAACGCCTGGACCAATTTGGCCAATTCTTTTTTGTTAATGTTCGTTGAAGTTCAAGAAGGTTTTTTACAATAAGGAAAATTCGAATAATTATCGGAAATACCCTAAAAACAGCCCTTTTATTTTCCCATGCAAACGTTTTCTAACTAAAACGTACAGTCGAATTAAGTTTTATTGTTATTGTATAAAGTTCATATTGCAAGCACTCACTGTTGTCTAACCAATGAAGGTGTGTTCCTAACATCAAAGAGTCAATTTGCGCTTTATTAACGCTACATATAGTTAAAATTCAATCATATCTATCAAAACAGTGTGCGTGCGTGCGTTGGAGCACAGAATACATCGTTGGAGGATTTAATGTCACGTTCCAAAATTGAATAGCCACAAAATGTAATAGGTCATTTAGACTTTTTTTGCGATTTGGTTGGCTATGCGACATTATCTATAAAATAATTAGGAACAAAAAACTGCCACTGTACAAATCTTTTTGACAGGACGAAGTCTGTCGGGTCCGCTAGTGTTCATATAATATAAGCTTTGAGACTTGATCAAGTTTCAAAGCTTATATTTTGTTGCGCATTTGTTTGGCACAACAACGGAACATTCATGGACGCAACTATATGGCGAACTTGTTAAAATGCACATATGCACATTTTTTTATTACGTCAGCTTTTTATTACTAACTCTAAAATCTAAAAATGTCAGCTGAATATTCTAACAAGGACAATATATTATAAATGTTTAATAAGCATGCTACCTTGGTTTCCCGGATTATGTTTTAATCAATTTCTGGTTGGTTTTTGTAAAATAAATATGATTAAAAAGTGAAAATAGTTCAAACAATAGTAAATTGGTATTAAAACACCTTGGTCAATAACTACAATATGAATAATAAAATTTAACATTTTATAAAATCAGACGTTTAATAGTAATGGTAAATAATTGACAAGTGGTTCGGATTGCTCTCTAGTAATCCGAACCACTCGTTAATGTTTCCAGACACAGAACTAGCCAAAATATGAACATATTTGATGGTTAAGTAAGTATATTCTGCACTCTGAAGATCCTATATATATTTTTTAATTCCTTACATTTACTGGGGATGTAAAATGTAAGGCTCATAGATTTATTTTATAGGCGCTCGGCAAAATGTACAGTAGTGGCAAACAAATTGACGATCTCCATAGTCAAGTGGATAGTACACCAGTTTCAAGGTGTCGCCATCTCTGAGGTACCGGGTTCGAATCCCGGTTTGTGTGATGAATTTTCCTTCATTTACCTTAGTCATGTTTGTTGATATATATTTCTATAAAAATATTTATATATGTATAATAATAATATATATGTCTATCCGTTACGTAACCTAGATCCCATTGCACAAGCCTTACAGAGCTTAGTTTGGGCTCGGCTAATTGGTGTAAGTGTAACAAATATAAAAAAACCGGCCAAGTGCGAGTCGGACTCGCGCACCGAGGGATCCGTACAAACCTGCAAGGTTTACAATTTACCTGTGCTGTAAGCTATTGCTTCTTACCAAATTTCGAGATTCTATGTCAACGGGAAGTGGTCTTTAGGTTTTAATTCCCTTGCGTGTAGTTGCGAGTTTCAATATATGCGGTATCAATGGTTGTACTTTTGCGTTTTGCGTTTTGCGTTGACTTAGATTTTTTTTTTCACGGGTTAATGGCAATTAGATCTAAGTATTTGATATGAATTTCAACTTGATAGCTCTACGCGTTCATGAGGAAAAAGTAATAAGTTTATATTTATTAAAAAATATATATTTTGTAATGTAACTAAAAATTTAAGGTTTTCGGAATTTTTCCTTTATGTGTGCTATAAAACGTAGCTTAAATTGCTGTTTCTTTTGATTGCGTTGACATAGAAGTTTGATTTTGTTACAGCTTAAAGGTATTATAGACCTGAGTATTTGGTATGAATTTCAATTTAATACCTCTACGCGTTTATGAGGAAATGGGTAGTAAGTTTATTAAAAAATATATATTATGTGATGTAACTAAAAATTTATGGTTTTCGTAATTTTTCCTTTATCTATGCTATAAGACGTTGCTTCGTACCAAATTTCAAGATTCTGAGTTCACGGGAAGTACCCTGTAGGTTTTGATTCCCTTGCAAGTGTCGAAAATTTGCGGCATAAACGGCTGTATCTTTTGATTGCGTTGGCTTAGAAGTTTGATTTTTTCACAGCTTCAAGGGACAGTAGACCTGAGTAATTGATATAAATTTCAGCTTCATACCTCCACGCGTTCCTGAGAAAAAGGGTCTTGACAGACGGACGGACAGACGGACAACAAAGTGATCCTATAAGGGTTCCGTTTTTTCCTTTTGAGGTACGGAACCCTAAAAAAATGCTTTTGTTGTGTAGGGAACAAGTGCGTGTGTACCAAAACTATTCAAATTATTACTTGCCGTTACTTAATCTTTCATCGGCATCTCAGCCTAATCTACGTAGATATATAGAGTACTCGCGTATAATATAGTTGTCTCTCATGATTATGATCCTATGCTAGTTAGTAGGGAACTCTGAAGCATCATCACATACAGCAGGGAGGAAGATGAGGTTCTATAAGTTCTATAGAGAAAACATTAACAATAATAACAATTTTTCATTAAGTGTGTTACATATTTATCTGTGACAGCATACGAGCGTCAGCTGCATGTGGTAGAAAACTGCGACCTTTTTTGTAGAATATTAGTTATACGGTACAAGACGTCGCGTGCTACGTATTCAGTTTTACATATGTACGTACACGTTTCTCAGTATACATTGATTTACGCTATCCATTTGGAGCCAGTTATAGTATCATCCACTTGCGAAGTAACCACAGTAATTGGCGAACCATAGTTCCGAGAAGCCCCAAAATAAACACATTATTAACATACAAGAATTTATTGTAAAATATTTAAATTCAAAGACTACGAAGAGTTTTCGTATCTTAATCACTGGCAAGCGATCGACTCCGTATGTTTAGGGGTGCGTAGCGTCTCCGTCGGAAGTGCTGACGACGATTCCTGAGATCGCTGGCGTTGACAGGGTGCGCTAAAGTCGACATACCATGTAGCCTATAACGGCCGTCTTGCATTTCAAGCAAACCCAGTTTAACTCCCTTTTTTAAAGTCCTGTTTGTATATAAAAATAAAATTAAATGATTTAATTCTCTCAACGATAAAAATAGCAATAGTCAAAATATTTCTTATATAATAAATAAAATCTTATAAGGTACTGTGATCTGAATATTTTTTTGTTATATTTTTAATAGTGGTAAAAAAAGGAAACGTGTCAAAAGTCCCTCAGATAGTTTAGAATTACTGCGTTAAGAATCTCTATTTCAAAGACGGTCTTCGGTGTTTTAATGATTTTTAATATAACTTATATTATCATATTAATGTACTTATATTTGTGAATACTTATATATGTATATATAACTCCTCCTTTAATGATAAACCATGCATAGCATCTAAACAAGTTAAACTGTATTTTGTCTTTTTTATTTTAAAATTAAATCAGCTGTGCGAACATATACTTATCGATCGACATATATCAATCGCGCTCATTATTGTGACTCCGTAAGAATATCTATCAAACTTACCAATTTTTTTTGTCGATTATGTCGATCTTAGTTGTCAAATTTTGTTTATCGAGAGTTTTACTCTCACACTCTGATGTGAGAAAAGAAATAAACCTGCTTAGAAGGTACTAACTTCTAATTTCATTACTAGAGTAACTTCTACTAGTCATTTAGATAACATTAACTGCACTCTGCTTATAATTAATTATGCAATAGTATTAATTCATAACTGTCTTTTCTATAAAAAATGCTGTGCGCTTTATGAAAAAAACGAAAACATAATAAAAACATAATATGTGGCTTTACAATGGGTTTTAAAAGGAAACTCAAAGTCACCGTAACGGCAATGGAGATAGTTATGTTTCTCTGTTAAATGTACTGAATAAAAAATGATGAAATGCGCGGTTAAATCTGGACAGGTCTTCCACATGGTCAACTCCCGAAGGCCTCGATTTGGTGAGGCCCGTAGTAAGGCGCTCGATGCAACGCAGGACCAGTCAGCTTAGAGATTCCAGGGGAAGGTTTATGTCCAGCAGTGAATGTTTCTTTCTTGAAATGATGATTATAATATTACTAAGTATTGAATTTATTTCTTGCGTTTTATTAGTTATTCATTTATTGGATAAAAAAAATTTTCAGGACGGAAGCTTTAAAGTAATATTTTAAAATATTTTATAGTTTATAAAGATCTACTATATTTTATTACTGTGCATTTTACTACATAGATATTTATTAGTATACTAGTGGACCCGACAGACTTCGTCTTGTCAAAAAGATTTGTAAGTAAGTAAGTAATTTTGTTAATGGCAATGGTTTTTTAACAAAAAAACATTTTGCCAGCGTCACGTCAGCTATTTACAATAATCAATACGAAAATACCAAAAGAAGTTAGTCAATAAAGAATATGCAGCCCGCTTGTGTCGCAAACGGTTCAAGCCAAATCCGACTTTCGGCGCTACAGGCTACGGCGCTGAATCCACTGTGTGTTCGCGGTTCTACAGAATAACGTCAATGAATAAAACTGAAAAATTAAGTTTTTTTTTTCTACGTATTTTTCCAGGATAAAAAGTATCCTATTTTATGCCCAGGATAATAAGGTATAATTATACCAAGTTTCATCGAAATCGAACCGTTAGTTTTTACGTGATGCCTGAACATACAGACAGACAGACAGACAGACAAAAATTTTACTGATTGCATTTTTGGGATCACTAACGATCCCTTATCACCCTTTGCTAGTAATTTTTTAAATATATTTAATGTACAGAATTGACTTCTCTACAGATTTATTATAAGTATAGATGTCTTTTCTGACTATTTTTATGTCTTTTTTGTATTGTATGTCTCTATATAGTTATAGAGACATACAATACATAAAAACGTGTGAATCAATTTGATAAATTCATGTGCAGTCAGTACCTTGAAACTTTCTTGCTAATTTTGGGGTCACTTATCTGATACTCCATTTTGATAAATTTGATGATAGTGCGTGCAGTCCAACCAGTATTCTTCATTAATTTTTTTAATGCGCGTAATACGTATTCTCCCGTTTTATGGATATTGTTGTTGCCTTTTCTCATGATTGCTACTTAATAGTCAAAATTTACACACTAATCTTTATCCTTTGGAAACTGATCTTACGAAAGAGATTTTAAATAGATTGTTTACTAGCCGGAATTACACAATTGTGACATTATAATATTAGCATATAAAACATTAAAATATTGCTGAGATATGTTGGTTACGAACTAACATGTTTTTCAGTCGTGAATCGAAATTGTCAGGGACACAGATAAATATAATCAGTCAAAGGCCCAAAGAGATCTTATAACCACAAGAATGTTCTTTTGCATTAGACATATGAGTACCGTCATCACTTCTATTTCTATTTTTGATGTTGTTTTATGTTTATAGAAAAAATATATTTTTGAAAAGCTTAGTGTCAAACATATCAAGTGACAGATGGTTAGTGCATGGACTAGTATATGAAATCATATTACATCAAAGTTACTTTCGTAGAATCATTAACCGAATAATCAGAATATTTAATCTATACTAATATTATAAAGAGGAAAGATTTCTTTGTTTGTTTTTTGTAATGAATAGGCTCCGTAACTACTTCCGATTTCAAAAATTCTTTCACCTTTGGAAAGCTACATTATCCCCGAGTAACATAGGCTACTTTTTATCCCGGAAAAATCGACAGATCCCACGGTGTGCGCAATAAAGGCTTCGCTCAAAAACTACTGCACAGATTTTCATGCGGTTGTCATCAATAGATAGAGTGATTCTTGAGCAAGGTTTTGCGGTATTTTTTATCTCGGAAAAACGGATAGTCCCACGGGAAGCGCGATAAAACCTTCGCGCCATAAACCGACTTCCGCGCATATGTAGCCGTGGGCAAAAGCTATGACCCTTAACCCTCTATAGACCCAATCCCGAAATCCACGCAGGCGAAGCCGCGGGCAGAAAGCTAGTGTAGGATATTTGACGAGTTATGAATTGCCAGCTTAGGATTCGTAAAAATCAAGTTTTCTGTTGTTTGCTTGATAATGTAAAAAAATTTCAATATGAAAAGTCAGAATCATACCTATTTTCTTAATATAGGCAATATAAATTATCAAAAATAAAATTGTATGAAATGAGAAAAGTAGAAAAATTTAATAATATGCAAAAAAAATACGACGTAAAAACTACTAGTTGCTGCTACTACCAAAGATGTTTTGTTTTGTTTATACTATGATGGTGGCAAAATCACTTAATGTCTGCTTGATGGTAATCAGTCACTGTAGCCTATGGACGCCTGCAACAGCAGGCATTGCCAACCCTTTAAAAACATACTATCTATTACTACTTTATATACTAACATTATAATTTTCATTAAGTTTGTACGATATGCTAAACTTTTCTCTAGAATTGATTTAATTCAAAAATGTTCCAGTAAAGAAGTAAATAAAATAAAAACTTAAGATCATAAAATTTAATAAGTGGACTAGCATGTTTTTCTTTTCTGTTAAATCTTATCCTAGGAGAGACGCCACAACTGCAGGCGGCACAGCACCTCCTGGTCCCTGGTCAATCGTGGGCTGGAAGCCGTTATCGTCAGCTACGTAATTCACTTGGTAAGTAACCCCATCAGGGCCGATCCATGCGTACGATCCCTTGACATAAATGGACTCGTCATCTGTACCTGGTCTGACGATGTCACCTTGTTCTTGATGTTTTTGGCCATCTGTCTGTTCGTAACTGAAAACAAAATCATAAAGTTTTAATTTGTCCACGGTATGGTTGCAGACCTTAATTTTGTTTAAACAGGATAGTTATTTTGTAAAATGCATTTGATCGGAAGTCATAATCGGAAATTGGAATAAAAAAATCCTGACTCATGAACGTATGTCAGGATCACTGGAAGGTTAAGTTAAAAAGTTAAATGATTTTAAAGTAAACAAAATTATCCAATCGATTCTCGATATCTTAACCTTTCAAATTAACTGTAAAATTTTAGTAACTATAACAATATTTTAAATTTGTGTATTTTAGATTTTTTGATTTCTAAGTCTAAACGGTAAAAATACAAAACTAAATACATATATTAAAATATATCTTAAACAGAATAAAAAGATTAGGCTAATAAGCTAATAGTTTACCGGTATTGTACAGTGTGTCCAAAATAATGGCATTACGACGATTAATAGCTATATATATATATATATATATATATATATATATATATATATATATATATATATATATATATATCATTTTTTATTAAAATTAATATACAGGGTTTGTTAATAATGAAGAGAATATTGCTCTTATTAATTTGCTTGAAGGTTTTAAAACAGTTTTCCAAATTAAACGTTACAAATTCAATTACCCGAAATATTTCAAAGCTAATAAAGTTAAAAAATTTGTTAGCAGACATCGGCGTGACTTGTATGAACTAATATTTAAAATTACAGATAAGTTTCGTAAAACTCAATTTAAATGTGATGTAAATATTGTGTTCGGTGAAAGGTCGAGGTCGTCGTTACATTAGTGTGGTTCGTCAATGCGTAAAGGGTCTAGCGATGTAATTAGGAAGAAATAAGTACTCATGTTTAAATTCTTGATAACTATAGGATTACTCATCTGTAATGGTTTTTAAATATCCATAAACTACTAAGAATTGAATAATTTGTACAACAATTCGTATCTATTATATTTGCTGTTTTTGTATCATTAGAATACCATAATGAATAATGATGAAAAATTATAAATATTGCAATAAATAATCACATAATAAAAATATAATGCTATCTACTCATTGAATATTTGGAAATAGAAAAAGCTTTTTAAAAAAATCACTTGCAACGCAGAATGTTTCCGCAGAATAGAGAGATTCAACACAGTTTATTATTAAATTACATTTTCATTATTGTTGTAATTTTGTTCTTGTAATAATAAATTTTCCTAAATATATTTTATTTGTTAAAGGTATTCCCCAAAATATTCTTCTCAGATTCTGAGGGAATATTAAATATTACTAATTTAAATAATGTTAAAAACAATTTCGATTATGTATGTCATTTAATCAGTTGAAAAATTATTAAGTAGAGAAGAATTTGATATATTACCTGGAACTTTTCAATTTATTTATCTATACTAGTATTGTAAAGTGGTATATTTCTGATATTCGGTATTCGCGATAATGTACGGAACTATTGTCTCCTACTGAGTCTAAGACTCGGGGTAAGACATACTATTTACCACCGGAAAATATCTCTTACGTATGGAAAAATCCGATATATAACAGACAGGCATGGACATAAAACTAGACTATATAAATATACTTGTATCTGTAGCCCCCAATGCCGTCATTTTCGGAGTCGTAACGCAGAATTTGCACATCTTGAGGTGCAGGGGCAGCGACCGCCGCAGCGATGAGGGCCAGAATTACAATCTGTAACAATGAATATTTCACTTTAATTAGGCTTAATTTATTACAAAACAAAACCAGTTCCATAGGCAGTTCCATGCGTCAATACGTTACAATACGCGAAAACATACATTTTACTTTCATTATAATTTCAAATGAGTCGATATACTGTTCTAATCTAGCTATATCTTCTTAACTTAAAAAGATCCACTTGAGCGAATCTTAAGTTTCACAAAATGTTTAACTAAGGTGTAAAATTGTTTATTATATCTATACAATTAGAGAGTTTTACTCAATAAATAAAATTTTCTAAGAGATTTGTAAAGAAACAATTGTATTTGATAGGTATTTGTTGTTAACGTTAATTGAATGGGTTGAGGTAGGGACAAGCATAATAAATAATATTTTGATCTAAGATCCAATTGGTCGTAATATCAAAAATGAACCCACAAGAGAAATAGACTTTTTGAAGCATTAAAGACTGCATTCTAAATGAAAGATGCGATATTGTCGGTGTTGTCTAGTCGTATTGCATCCTATTCTAATACACATTATACATTAGCGTTCTTTGCGCAAGAAAGAAATATATGGAGATGATCCATAATTTGGAATCATTCCTAAATGCAACAGAAGATAAAGTAGTTAAAAATATGTGTCAGGATAAGTAGAGTAAGGTTGGGGTCGAAGAAATTATTTTGAAACAAAGCCGTTCGCCACCGACCGCTAAGAGGGATATCAAGGTAGAATTCCTAATATCACCTACAGTAACAAATTGAAGTTTTAAAAGAAAACAATCTGACAACAGTATTTGAGAAAGATCAGAAAATGTGGAAGATTTAGTACTGCTATCAAAAAACTGCGAACAGGAAGAAAAGTAATGATTAGTAGCATTGATATTAGTATTACAGGAAACATTATTAATAGTTTTACCAATGCAATAGGATTCAAAAATCTCCACACATCAGAGGAATTTTCTTAACTAAAGAAATGGTTGAAAACAATAATGTCTCTTTACATATTATTGTAATTGTAATGTTAATACCTGAAAATTGTAATTATTGGTTATATGCATTGATACAGAATGTTTTAATAAATAGACTATACATAAATTTGATAACCAGTAATTACATTATGACGTTTAACGTACCAGTTTTATGATAGGAATTAACGATGATCCTAAGATAGGTATGCTACTACAAGCCAATACAGTCCTTAATTGGTTAGTATTTCGACACATTTAATGGGTTACTTCGTTACAATGTTTTGTCGTCGACCACTCCTACAAGCTTGCTGAAGGTGAGACATTGATCAGAGGACATCTGCTGATATCGCAACATTATACTTCACATTTTATAAACTAAAATGGTACATTACATATAAATTGGCGTTTTATCGATCAATCAATATATAAAAGGATTTATATTGTTATCGCAAAGGGCTCTTTGAGGTGACAAATTTTAAACAATATGAATTCTTCCTACCTTATGTTAAGTTGGACATTCAAATGACACAACTGCAAAATTTATTTGAATACAAACAATTTAAAAACAATGTTTGATAATAGTAATGTTCATTCTTAATTCGCAACAATAGAAAAACCTGACCTCTAACCGTGAACTTTTGTTGCATAATTTGGAGTTGGTGTTGAATGACGATATCCATGCTACTAAAAGCTCTATTAGTATCTTTTTGTAGGTGTTAAGCGTCTATTTTTGCAATATATCATAATTAAATTCAAATTCGTTTATTTTTAGTTTTGACCCAAATAAATAAACCGTTACAAAAATAGCAGAACAATAAAATAACATTTGTTGAAATCCGAATTTATCAAAACATCATTTAATATGATGAAATGTCATAAAACCAGTATTTTTATAAGGATTGATCCATTACTTTATTATAGTCGAATATTTCAATTTATGATATTCGATAAACATTAGCTTAAAAAATATTTCGGTCAATATATATACAAAAATCATAATTGTGCACAAACATGGGAAAAATCTTGTATTTTTATAATAAATGTTTTATATATATAGATTGTTAATTCATATCCTAATTAAAATTCAAGCTTCACACAAAGATAATATTCAGACATCAATGTCAACACTCAGCTTTAAATGACCAAAAACAAGATTACTTTACCTTGATACTTATAAGTCCTTGTATTCATTTGTAAATTACTCTTATGAGGCACCAACAACTGGTCATAATATTTTGTATTTAGTTCGGAAACAACTTTAATTATTCGTTAAGTGTATTATTGAAATATATTATATGCTGGTTAAGAATAATTGTCTATTTATATAATAGACATAAGTGTAAATATATTATCTGTTCGTACCAAAACTACAATTTGAGGATATCTGTAAGTGTGTGTGATTCAAGATATTTCCTGATATTGCAATCAACGCAGTTGAAAAATGTAGCACTGATGTACTAGTATATTACTTCTTCTTACTTAAATGTTGAGGACAATACTGACACAAATGGTGTTGCATTGTTTTTGCCGTATTAATTTATCGTTATATATTTAATATATTAAATAAACATTTGACTGTAAGCTAGTGTGCATTAAATGCATTAGTCAAACGTAAATAAGCTGAAATGGTTTTAATAAAAGAAAAATCTTGAAGACACGAAAATTATCTAGTTTATTATCTAGTTCTATATACTATATAGTATTATCTAGTTTTTATTACTAGATTTATCGTATATGAAACATTTTCACATCACATCACATTTCATTAATTATAAAAATATATATGTGCGTTAGACCCTACATAAGTCAGAAAACTTATTTTTTTTTACATTTTCAAAACGACAAAGTATTACATTTTATTATATATATATAATATATATATATATATATATATATATATATATTATATATATATATATATACATATACATAACGATTAGAAGGTCTTGGTACCAAATTGAATAAAATTTTAAAGAACATACCCCTCTTAACATATTAAATATTTAGAGAATATGATGATCTTTTTAAAGGCGATTTAAAACTACAAAATTATTATTTTGTATTTTTAAATCGTGTTTAAAAAGATCATATAATCTAAACTGGATCATATTCTCGAAATACAAATAGATAAAAAAAGCTGTATTATTGAAAAAAAAATTGGTCTAAATATATTTTACTTTTACTTTTTTAATTAATTTTGTACTAGTAGGGGCTATTAGAAAGAAGACTAATAAATAAAACCTAATTCCATGCTGAAACTTACT
This sequence comes from Scirpophaga incertulas, assembly GCA_036419045.1. Classification (NCBI taxonomy): domain Eukaryota; kingdom Metazoa; phylum Arthropoda; class Insecta; order Lepidoptera; family Crambidae; genus Scirpophaga; species Scirpophaga incertulas. The sequence continues at coordinate 14,641,162 of CM071639.1, read as the reverse complement.
GACTTAATAATATAAAAACTTAAGATTTTATACCTTTCAAAATTACCAAATAAAATTACGAAAACAATTTTTATGTAAAAATAATTAGGGAAATTAATTACACACCAGTTTCATATTGAACGATGGCAACACTTGCACTTCCACAGGCAACAATAGAATGATGATGTTCCGGTTTCTCCGATGTTTTATATCGCGACAGATTTCTTAACATTATTCTAATTTGAAATATTATATGAATGCCAACTATAAAGGTCAACCAGGTAGAACTTTTCAACAGGACGTATAATCTTTTGCGGTGTAGGTACCTATTGACCACGTGTATTCATTTAGTTGAATGAAACCACATCCTTTTTTATTTTTTTTTGGCATTACGGATACGATTGCCTCTCTAGTACACTTTAACACTTTTTTACTTCGTATCTTTTATAGGTCAAATATTTGTTAGTTGTAGTTCAAATGGGTATTTCATCTCTATTTGTTATTTCAAGATTTAATCTTCTAAATATTTAAAACAGAAAATGTTTCGAGTAACAAATCCATGTATAGCCGAAAATACTAGGATTGAAAATATGAAATTATTTGTCATTCTACCTTCAGTAATACAGGTAACAACGAAAAGGATTTTTGGAAATTTACTTTGTGAAAGTTACAATGGAGGGAGTAGGTTTTCATTAAACTTCATCATTATTGTAGCTAAATTGGTGCTAATTGTTATTTCGTTAGAAATTATTAATGACGTCGACAAGATATTTGTAAGTTCTAGCTCATAGGGAGTATAAAATGATTGCAAAAATTGGGTTATTGTAACATAACATCACTCTATAAAATCATAATCGTTCATACCTACTCGTATGGAAAAAGTTTCGATCTAAAAAAATATTATAATTATAGAAGGAAATTGCAAAATTAACTTAAGTGCATAATAATTAATAATAAAATAATTCATTATGACCCCTTTATATTATAATTATAAATTATATATTCATGTTACCCAATAGGTTTTTTGTCACGTAATGATTCATGATAGTCGTCTATAGCATATGAGGTTCCTGTAAGATTCGCTGCAAATCTGTAACCTGACAAAAACCATTGCCACGTACCATTGCCAAGTTGGAACGTAATATACGAGTATAAAGACACGATAGTAATATTACTACCTAACTTACCCTTGAAAGCGAAATACAGCAATGTTAACACTGTTGTTTTGCGGTAAAAATAAGATGGTGGTATAGTATCTATTGTGCCTTTGGGGGAATTACCAAGTATTACTTGGGGAACTGCAGAACTGGGGAACTAAGGTTTTTGGAACATATATTCTAAGAAAATGAGTTGATGGAAACGAGGTTAGTAGGATGAGTTAGTAATAGTTTGTCTTTTTTTTTACAATCACTGTTAATATATTTAATACAGTTTCTTATATATAACACATATACTTAATACTGATCATTTTTGAGTACCTAAATTGTTACTTTAAAGGTAGTATACCTTTTTTTTTGTTCCCCCTGAGTAAAATGCATTAAGTTGCATACTCCGGCTGTAGCGAACCGGCGGTTATGTGGGACTCTCCTCCCCAGAAAGGGGAGGCCTACCCACTAAAAACCTCAGGGATGGCCTTCTTCAGGCATGTAGGGAGCCCCCGGGAACGCGAAGCGACTTTCGGGAACCCCCAGCCTTCGCTCCCCTGCCTAGGGGAGGCTTCCGTGGGGGAGGCTACTACCTCCCCCACCGACGACGCCCCCCGGCCACGGAAGGGGCGTGGTCCATCCCGGGTCGCCGTATCCGCGGGCGCGACTTCCTCGCCGCAGCTATGCTACCGAGCCCGGCGCCGCCTTCTTCGAGCGGGATCGGCCATCTCCCGACCCCGCTCGGCAGCACGCAGACACGTAATTCGAGCTGCGCACGCCAGGCCGCCACAATCCGTCGGTGCCACTCCCGCTTAGGCGCTTCGTGCGCGTGCGGTTCCGGGGCGCTCCTCCCATCGCTCCCCCGGTCGACTCGCCGCGTACATATCGGCCAGGATGTCGAATGGGGGAGAGCGTCCCAGAACCGTCGCCGCCTCGTAGGAGAAAGGTAGTATACCTTAAAGCGTACTAACTAAGGCTTAGGTACTCTATCAGTCACATGTTATTTTATGTCTAATATATTAATGTGTTTCGTTGTTATTGAGTTCAGGCAGAAACCAAAGTGGTTTTTTATTTTCTTTCTTCTACTGTTTTTTCTTGTCAATGTCTACTTGTTCATTATTCTGCTATATAATTATATTTGTAATTAACATATAGCCCTTATAGCATCGCTTTGTGGACCGTCTGTCAAAATCCTTTTTCTCGAGAATGCGTGGAGGTATTATGTTGAAATTAATATTTAATATTATTCTGTGAACCATTGAATTTGTAAAAAACTGGAGTTTCTAAATAAATAAAAGCTAAGGACTATTATGAGTTTTGTTTGCTTACATACATACATTTTATCGCAAAAATATTTACATACTAGTTTGTAGGGAAATTTACCGTGTCGTTTCAATGAGAACCTGAATACTATTCGGGATAGGTAGTTGATAATCAAAATAGTTCCAATCACATATTCGCACTATTCCTGGAAAAAGGAAGTAAGTGATTTTCACCTACTTTTCAGGAGCTTAAAAAAACTGTCCAATATTTTTATTATGAGGTCTACAAAAAAGTTTCAAAGAGATAATCGCAGGTCACAGTTGCCTTCAACTACACGTGTTATTTAATTTAGGAACAGATTGATGATGTACTTCGAGATAATCTAAAAAAACACGGTTAAGTACTTCTTTATTCCATGAAACACATCGCATATTTGCAGGGGTAACTACAATTATTGCTTCTTAGTTATGTATTTTGAAATATATGAACTAATTTAACTCTACTTACGGCTTCGTATCTTATATTTCATTATAATCTAGAGTTGTAAGTATAATCACGTTGTTATTTAACGGAAAATCCTTTTTTGTAAATAGAGTAATTAGAATTACACAATAGTCCTAGATTGTTAAAAACAGGAACAAGTAATTATGTATATTTGCGTTATAGATTATCTTGTAAATCTTCTTTTAAAATTTACGTAAACATAATTATGACTATCAGCGGGATAATTCTAAAACGAATAAATGTAAATATTTCATGCTGGAATTTTATGTTTTTTAAAGTCGCAAAATTTTTGTATTTTTGCATTTATTCCTTCATTTTTGTAAATAGCTTCACGAGATTTTGACAGAAGGTGTAAACCATGATGCTCGCTTTATTTACGTAATAAAACATTTTCGACGCGTCTAGTTACGACTTATTTACACGGGTAGTGCGATTATTCTGATGCCCATAACACTTTCGATCGTAACTTTTCTCTACCATCCAGGGTTAGTGCTTGAATTAGCATCTGGAGAGCCTTGATGTGTTTTGTTTAATTCTAATTAAGTAGCGTGTTTATGTTTGTATCTCTATCATTTGATGAATTCACAATTTATAGAATTTCTGATTTATAAAATGAAGCAAGTAATGATGTTATAAATCTAAGCAAATATGTTTGAAAAAGTGATAGAAAATAATGATATACAAATAAATAAGTTATTACAAATGGACATGGAGGTTAAGGTCTGTTAATGGTCCTCGATCACAAGTACAATGAGTACAATTTAATAACACGCCATTGATAGGAATAAATAATAAAGTTTAATAATAATAATAGTGGCACAGGCCTTCGCCGGAACTGGTATCCGACCAACAGACTATATGGCGAATGTCACAGAACGTATTGACTATCTGAAGCAGAAAGTCTATGCATGGACAAACCGAATTCGTCGCTACAGAGTACGTGTGGACAGATACATCCAGAATCGTCTTTTCCAAAGCGATCAAAAGAAGGTGTACAGAAAATGGGAGGGAACTGACCACCACGTGGTCGTTGAGCGACGGCCTGCTGCTAATACCATGAGTAGCTTCTGGCGTGGCATCTGGTCGCTGCCTATCAACCATGTGGAAGGTGATTGGATGCGTGTAGTCAAACGAAAATGCGAGTCCATCGAACCAATGGGGCCTATTACTATAGACCCTATAGACATTAGTTGTGCCATCCGTTCGGCACAGAACTGGAAATGTCCTGGGCCTGACGGATTGCACAACTTCTGGATTAAGTGGTTTAGATGCTCTCATTCTCTTTTGGCTACACAATTTCAAACAGCCTTGGAACAGTGTTCCCTTCCCACTTTTATGACCACCGGTATTACCTTCTTGCTCTACAAATCGGGAAGTACCATGGATCCCAAGAACTATAGACCCATTACGTGCTTGCCCACGATCTACAAGCTCCTTACTTCCATTCTGACCAAGAAAATCTATACACATATTGTATCAAATAATATTTTGGCCCCAACTCAGAATGGATGTAAGGCTGGGTCCCGTGGTACAAAAGAGCTCCTCCTTATAGACATGGCCATTAGCCAACAAGTTCGGCGGAACAGGGGATCTCTATCGGCTGCGTGGATTGATTATAAGAAGGCCTATGATTCAGTGCCGCATTCATGGCTGGAGAGGATTTTAGAATTGTATAAAATCAATACAACTCTGAAATCCTTTCTAAGCAACTGCATGCGACAGTGGAGCACAGTCCTTCGTCAACCATGTAGGGATGACGGTTCCTCTGATTCGCAAGACTTGATCAAAATACAGAGAGGCATTTTTCAGGGTGACAGTTTGAGTCCCTTGTGGTTTTGCTTAGCACTGAATCCTCTCAGCACTCTGCTGAAGGATTCAGGTCTAGGCTATCGGCTACGTAGACAGGGCGAGGTCATTAGTCATCTGCTGTACATGGATGATCTCAAGTTGTTTGCACCGAAACACCAAGACGTTGTAGAGTTATTGAAAATTACGCAGATTTTCAGTAACTCTATAGGGATGGAGTTCGGTGTAGACAAATGTGCGGTCTTACATGTACGGCAGGGAAAAGTTGTAAATTCAACAAATCTACAACTTTCAGAGACAATGACACTCAGATCTTTGTCTGAGGCCGAAACGTACAAGTATCTCGGTATGTCAGAGTCTTTGGGTATATCAGTGAAGGATGTCAAGGAATCGGTGAAGACACGTTTCTTTTGCCGCTTAACAAAGGTACTTCATAGTCTTTTATCTGGTGGCAATAAGGTGCGTGCCTTCAATGGTTGGGTGATGCCTTTATTGATATACTCCTTTGGCATACTGAGATGGACTCAGACTGAGCTGGACACCTTGGATAGGAGAGTCCGTCAACTACTCACAAAAAATCGCATGTTACACCCACGTTCGTCTGTTATGAGACTGTACATTCCACGGAAGTGTGGTGGTAGAGGCTTTCTAAATGCCAAAAACCTCCATAACCGTGAAGTGTGCAGCCTCAGGAACTATTTCCTAAACAACGAATGTGGGATACATTGTGACGTTGTGGCAGTTGACAAGGGATTTACCCCTCTCTCTATGGCAGTTGAGAACTGGCGTAAACCATCGGTGCTTAGCGTCGAAAATCGCAGGGAAGTATGGAGGGACAAAGAGTTGCACGGAAGGTTTTATCGGGCCTTAATGGGCCCTGATGTAGATCTTCCCGCGTCGGTGAACTGAGGGCTGAGGGACCTCTTTGGGGAAACTGAGGGTTTTGTCTGTGCAATTGCGGACGAAGTAAAGATGACGAACAACTATAGAAAATACATGCATGCCGCCGTCCCGAGAGTCACTTAGGCATATTATCTCTGGTTGTTCTCATCTTGCAAACGGTGAATATTTGCATAGACACAACCTAGTAGCCAGGATCATCCATCAACAACTTGCCCTTCAATACGGCTTGTTGAGCATGAGACACCGTACTATAAGTACGCACCAGCGCCAGTTCTTGAAAATGGCCGTGTTGTTGCTCTATTGGGATCGCTCTATCATCACGGATAGGACTATTGCGTGCAATAAACCTGATATCGTGGTGGTCGACCGCTCCCAACGCCGTGCAATGCTCGTCGATATTACCATCCCTCATGACGAGAACCTCGTAAAAGCCGAGAAGGACAAAGCCAGTAAGTACCTTGACTTGGCATACGAGGTAACCGCCATGTGGGATGTTGATTCGACAATCATTGTTCCGATAGTTGTGTCTGCGAATAGCTTGATAGCAAAGAGTCTAGATCAACATCTTAAGAGGCTCTCGCTTGACGGATGGATCAAGGGTCGGATACAAAAAGCAGTGATTCTCGACACGGCACGTATTGTCTCGTTGAGATTTGTCGCTGCAGATTTCTCTGTCTGCAGCCCTAACCACGGTTTGTTTGGGCCTTGCCTCGCTACCGCGACATACTAGGTTTAAGTTTTTTAATAGTATTTATATTTTATTTTATATATCTATATTGTAAAAACCCTAAATTTAAGATTATTAGTTAAATATATGAATAATAATATAAAGTCTTTATTGCACACAAAAAATACAAGAAATAAAGTAAACAAACAAAGACAATTATGAGCAAACGGCGGTCTTATTGCTAAAACAATCTCTTCCAAGCAACCTAGATAAGAGAAAAACGAAAACAAACTAAGTTTAATTTATTATTAGTTCCTATCAATACAGAAAAACAACACGAATTTATTTAAATACGTTCCCAAGCTGTGGTGGCGTTCCAGCTATGCTGTGGTTACAAAACTTAACAAAAAGTTGAACGAGATTTAAAACAACTTAAGAAAATTGTTACAATTTTACACTATATTTTACTTTACACTTTTTTCATATTACATTTTTTGCATTATTATTATCCAACTTATTGTGAATTAATAATATAAATTTCATTATAAACTTATCTAAATGTTTTAATTAAAATATCTTTAGCTGAATATTAATTCACGATCAAAAAGTAAAAGGACTATTCCATAACTTAAAATCTCCCACTGCTATTTTCATCATCAGTTTCGATGCTGACTAGGCAGTAAATAATAAGACAACCGTTGTCAATCTGAGTCTTTTTCAGGGCATACCAGTAGGTTTGCCTTAGGTCTGATTAGCACTACAAGGAATTGTGGAAATGTAAGACAGACCAGCGTCGCATGTCCAGATGTTGTCTAACGATTAATGTGCAGCCATAGTATATGTTATGTATGGGCTATTGGGAAGCTTACCCAGCCATTGGCTTATTAATCTAAAACAAGCACGGGAAATGTCACTTATACTGTTGGTAGGACTAAAAGACCATAATTGGCTAGCGAACATCACTCTACCAAAACATCACCGTTAGTGGGGCTCCCTTATACCCGCGGGTATCTGCGGGCTCCATTGTAACCTCATAGCTGTCTATCATCATCTAGAGACCACCCGTCCCGCAACGCTTAGAATGCTAAGCCTACGGTCTTGAGGAGTCCTTTAAGACAAAGGATAACTTTTGCTATTTCGGTTGAGCGGATGTTTTCTGTCGTCTGTTTGGACGACTTATCTTCTTCTCCATCATGGTAAACTGCTGACTTTTAAGCTGGATAGAAGTCGCGCAGAAGCGATTTCCTTCCGCCGGGCTGATGTTTTAGGGGACTTCAATACTCACCACGAGTTGCAGTTAAGTTCTTCTAAAATTGAACATGCGGGAACTCTGCCCATGTATTATTTGATCTCACGCACGACCCGACACAATTGATTACCCAGCCCACTAGGGAGCTTCTTGAATAAACCACCCCGATGGATATAGATCGGAACTTTTGCGCTTCCTTTGTTTCTAACGAACTCTAACTAGGAATGAAATATTTCGCATTACAATCTCGTTAGTATACAGGCATAAATAATCTCTGGTCAAACGACGAGTGTATAAAAAAAACCGACAATAGGAAGAATCTATTGTAGTGTTATATGGATGTTTTTCCTCTGAATATTATGTAACATCTGCAATGCTTCGTAAGCTCTATGCCTCTGCATATGCCGGTGTCAGGAGACACATCTTACCAGATGTTGTAGCACCCTTTGAGTCTCAGGCAGCACAATGATGTTTAATTTTTTTTTTTTTTTATACTACAACGGTAGCAAAAAGGCTTACGGCCTGCCTGATGGTAAGCAGTCACCGTCGCCTATGGACGCTTGCAACACTAGGGGCATCACAAACGCTTTGCCGACCTTTAATGTAGTGAAGACTGCTAATTCTAGCTTATAATTCAACTATCATAATACAAAGTTTATAGTATAGCGCAAGACAGTACAAACTCATTATAAAAATCATTATCAATATTGCATGTTTAATGTCTTAGTGATCTATTTATAAAAACTGTTGGCTTATGTTCTGGAAGTTACCATGTTAGTATATAGGTACTCGCGCTCGCGGTAACCGCCACGTTGTTTGTCAACTAGCCTGACCACACTTTCATCTATCTGTTAACAATCTAGTTCAGAAGACATAACATTTCCATAATAAAATTAATTTCTGATTTAATCCGAATTAAGCATATTTCAAAATATTTTAATTAGTTAGTATTCAAGTGTGTTATCCAAGTTCTATTCGATGCATAAGAAATTTCGATTAAAAATGTGTAGTGGAATGTTTAGGAATTCGATTGAATATTTGTAGACATTAATATTTATTCACCACAGGTCTGTAGAATAGATATATAGCAGTAGTTACATGTATTTGTACGTATTTAATATTATGGTTTCAACCGGTAAACCCACACTGCTGGCCATCAACTTCCTGGAACCTGTGCTGATGGCGTGCAGTCCCTGCGATTGATTTACCACCACGCTTATTTGATGAGTAGTTTTACATATACATCCGATGCGTAATATTCACACTTTATTATTGATTTAGTATTGACTGAATTGCAAGAAAATATATTAAATAATGCTTAATAAATTACTAACATTAGTTAGTTAGTTAGTAGTTAGTTAGTAGTTAGTTAGTAGTTAGTATATAATTTTTAGGGAAGTAAGTATGTAAAAAGGTAAATTATTTATATGTAATACATAAGGTATTAATGTACAATCTAGCTGTTGTAATTGTTTTAATAATACTTATTATTATTTCCCTTAAATTATTTTTCTAGTCTGCAGTAGATAGATACCTGTTTGTTTTGTTCTGGTCAATTGTTTCATCAACGTGATTGTAATTGGAAATTGGGATTCAGATAAAAGACGATAGTGGTAAATAGTTGATTTAATGAAAGAACATAAATTTAGCTTAAAATATATTATTTTTTTGAATCAGTACATAAATATTATATACAGCTTCACATGAAATATTAATCTACTATTTACAATGTTTTGTATAAGCTAAATGAAATTAGTTCTAGTACGTTAACCAAGAAGTGACGCGACAACCGCGGGTGGGACTGCCCCTCCTGGGCCTTGCTCAATGGTAGGTTGGAAACCATTTTCATCGGCTATGTACTTTACCAAATATTTGACGCCGTCTGGGCCAATCCACATATACTCGCCCTGTACAGAAAGTCCTTCGTTTTCGGTGCCTTGATTTTTGAGTTGGCCCTGTTCTTCGTGTCTGGTTCCATCTGATAGCTCCCATCTACAAAAATAGTATCAGTTTCAGTAAAAAATAATGTTGGTTTTAGTTATTTCACGAAAAGTTATCACAGCTCTTACGCAAAGTTATAAGCGTCCAATCCACCGTTGTTGATGTCATATCGAAGAATCTCCACGTCTTGTGGGTTCTGGGGTGCAGCGCACGCGACAGCCACTATGGTTAATACCACGAACTGAAACAATATGCACCATTAATTTTAATAACCACTTTAACAGTCCTTTTCATGTATCACTTATCACATCACTGCACTATAGTTCAACAATCCATAGGGTATGTACTAACCAATTTCATTTCGCCTCTTTTCGTAACGTCTGTATCCAACAAAGCACACTTGGTTAGTGGGATGATTACGTATCCATGCGGTTGTCTTATATATTTCTTCTAATACTCGTTACAACATAGCGGTTGGGCCAGCGAGCCTCCCCATCACTGTTAGGCAGATGCTACAGTATCATCCGTGAAGTGAATGTTGTACGTACATACATGTCGACAAACGAATATGCATGTGTAAGTAAACACATGTTAACCGATGCAATTTTTCTTACTCAAGTAATCACACTGCAAATGTCAATGTTAATAGGGATTTCAAAAGTTAACAATCATCTTTTATTAAACGTTTATCTACTGTATAAAACGGCCTATGCTTGTATAAGCCATACAATAACAAATGGCTTATTTACAATACACTGAAAGCTTCTGGCATACACATTGGCTGTGCAACAGCAGTATCTCATTAAAAATCAATCAAAACAAATGATAAATGAGGCGTAAGATTACCATACTATATTGTTGACTAATTTACAGAAATCTTTTATAGAATGTACTTATACGATTTCCTGTAAGAATTGGCAATGTTCACTAGAAACATTAGGTAATAAATACTTCATTACTTATGCTCTCTTATGAGCGAAGTGGACATCGATAGGGTGGAGTATTGACAAATACCGTTTATGTAACGAGAGCACTGCACATGAACTGGTCTGCTTCGTTTATTGTCAACTAGTTAAAAGAAATAAATGCGAAACAAGTTTTGCTTAACAAGACACAGCAGTAATTAATAACGATTTCTTTTAACTAATACATTGGCATTCAACTCTTACTAAGCTTTTGTTTTCAGGTCAGTGGTTCAAATCACCTTAAAGATTAACGGTTTATTAAAGCTCTTTGCTATAATACCGATCCATAATATAACGATCCATAATATAATATCATAGTAAACGTTGCAACAAATAAATTACGGAATACAAGTAATTTAAGGAAATCCCAAATGTTTTTGTACTTCATATAAAGACATTATTAGAAGGTTATGGGAACGTCAATACAGATGAGCTTGACCTTTGTCTTCGTGTGATTAGGAAGACGTTGCATTTCATTACGGTTTTAATAAAATATATCTTATATGCATAATATTAGTGTATAATGTTGAATCCAGTAATGTGTAGTATGTTGATCGTCGTATTTAACGTAAGTGCATAGTGAAAAGGTCAAGGTTTGTACACCAAATAATCCAACGTAAGCTGTACACTGTAAGCGTCAGATTATTATGTGTCCAATTGATTTTTGAGATTAATTGTATAAATTGCGAATATTTTCACAGTCGTTTACAGGTGGATATCATAAATATGGTTATGTGGATATCATGGTGGATAAATATGTTGTATCTTGTATTAGATTTTGAATTGTTGAGATGTTGATCCACTTTTGATCTAATTTAAGATTAGTGGTCGTTTATTTTATTTTTTCACTTTGAAAGCTCTTTGTACAATATTAGTCACTACTCACACTCAACACTTTTTTATAAATACATACATACATCACCAAAATATTACTAGTAATTTTCATAGAACTACACTTTATATCATGACCAAAATTTTCTGTTTATAATTAATAATAATTAAACATTTTTATTGTTTCTAAGTTAACATATCATTTGTCTGTTATTCAAGAAAATAAATTTCTGATTGCACTGTAATACAAACATTTTTAACACATTAGTTTATAACCACAATGACTGCTTGCATCGTAGGTCCTAACCGGTCAAATTACATCAGGTACGGATAGGGTTACCTATTTATAGACATAAAGCATAATAATGTACTAATTTACCCTAATTAAATTGTATATATTGTGAATAGTTTGCGTTAAACTGATACATATTACTTATACTAATACGATACAACAGATTCGTACAACAAAGTTAATTTTTTTAACTGTAATGGCCTACTATAATAGCTTAAAATAGGAAAAAAATAGGCATGAGTAAGAGTGGTGTCTCTGTTTCAATATTCTTTTTAACTTATTCTAAGTGGGCATCTGGTATTATTTCTTCTTTCTTTATCTTTTAGTGTTGCCTGTTTTTATGATACACAATGTACCACACGTTTCGTACTCTTCTTCTAATATATATATATTTAATTATAAAGAAATAATATTATTCTAACACTAATTTACACACATAATTTTGAAATATTTTGACTGAGCAGATTCAAATAACTGTATAATTATATTTCCACATACACGACAACCCTATTATGAAGTCAGTTGAACGACGACACGCGCCAATGACCCCTGACACCCATCGCTTTCCTTACAAGAGCCGCTGCCATTTTGGGTCAATCTTAAAGCGTCACGAAAAGCTTAAGAGCTTTTTTCAAACAATTAATTATTCGTACTATGTAGTACAAGGTTATCTCAGACATGACATAACAAGAATGACAACGAAACACTATCTAGGTAATATTTATTTTGGATTAAATCTGTCGAAAAAAGATATAAGGTATATAATCGAATAAATAATCATAAATATACTGTTATGTAAATTAAAAGTATTAGGGTTATTAACAGCTATGTCAACATTATAATGATAGGAACATGTGTGATTAGGTGTTTCATATGATTACAATACGCTTTAATAGTAATACACTATTAAAGTAAAGAAAATATAATGTAGTAAATTCTAGATTACAGCTTTTATGATAACTGATACAGACTTTTTAATGCATACTGTACTAATAATAGTCATTCCACAAAAGCAACGTGTCTAATATATTTATAATATCACTATTGCAAGTCAATAGCGTGATCGCTTCTAATAATATGTGATTGTAATATAGTTATTTTACTGAACGATTTATAGCGTGATTCTCTTGTTACAGACATCATTGAGATAGGGCATCGTTGTTGTGCAACAGATCTATGTGTGGACAGAATGAATAACCTTTTACCTAATATGCCTTTGCTTTCTCATGTTAGTTCAATTCACACGAGACACAATATTGCTAGTATGGCTGCGATATTTTGAATAACATAGATGCCTACAAAAATCATCGTGCGTATCTTATTCAAGCTGATATGTGTGAATAGTCTGTGCAGTGACAAATTTAAAAACATATACGTGCATCTTTCCGACATGTTGATGTAAAAGTCCGATAAGCTGCAACGGGGTGAAAAAGGCTTGTTACTACTTATCTAAGTAAAGACGTGGGAGAAACATTGCCCCATATACGAGAACAGCTTACCAATCGAAGAATTATAAATATAAAGCATAGATCCAATCAGATATAATAAATGAATACTTTTCCATCTTATTAGTATTAAATATATATAAAATAAACTTTTTTCAAGTTAAATATAAATTTTGTCTAAATTAAAATATGAACATTACAACAGTTGTCTTCAGTCACATTTAATATCTCGTCTCTAAAACAATTACTTGGACGATTTCAAAAACGTGGTATAATACCCTAATCTTGTAAATTTAATTGAATCAAAGTTGTATTCATCATTGTATCTATAAACATCGCTCGTTGAAAAATATGTAGAAATTATATCAGTCCATTTACAGAAAATGTTTCGCACGTCAGTGTACAAGCGATAGCTGCGATTGCCTCACACATTTCGTGGTGTAGGCGGGCTATCTCTGCGATTTATTGGTCATGAGAATCTCAGTATCGATTGTATTTGATCTGATATGTAACTTTGTTTAAGGCAAAGCTATTCAGAAGTGACGATGGAGAGAAATCTCAAAGCACTTAATTTCGGCTAGTTTTGATTATGTAATTTGTATTGTTTAATGAAACGATTAGGCGTGAACAATATGAATGCAGAGATGAACAAAGAGCGGGTACCTATGAATGTTTGTACATGGTCGAGCATATACAAAAGTATGTTTGTGACTACATACAATATTTCCTAACGAATATGTTAGGACATCTTTTGTCATCTTTTGAGAGGCAGCATTATTGGGTACCTAATTTGAATATGTCTAAGATTATTACGATAACGATAATATTTACAGGTCGTTGATGTTGACTACATGATTAGTTTTAATAAGTAGCGTGCTTTAGAATGCGAAACTGTATGTATATATTGAAAAACTGTATTTACAATACAATTTCTTTTCCGATACTTGTTTGGACACAGAACTCGCCATATCCAAATTCCGTCAGCTTGCTCCCAATATTAAAATCATAAATAAAAGTTCACTCTACCTCCTTGGGGCGCATATTTTGGATGAATCTTTCATAGACTTTATAGAAAGAAAAATTAAAAACCTTTCTGAAGTCTCGGACCGCATATCAAAAATAAATGCTCACGTAGCATACACAATTATGTCTTTTCGTACCAAAATTCACATATGTTCTGAGGTGCAGCCATTTTTGGAGATTTCCCAACCTTTTAGAAATTATTTATAACCTTCTAGCTTCAATATTAAATATAAATTTACACGATCACTCGTGGACCCAGGCATCTCTGCCGATAAGACACGGTGGTATAGGCATCAGGAAAGTAACCAGTGTTTCACTCCCCGCATATCTGTCTTCTACACACAGTTCAATAGAATTAATGAGCAACATTACGAAATCAGAAATCCAGCCACTTAATATTCCTTTTATAACAGAGGCCATAGATGCGTGGAGCGCAGCTTGCCCAAATGTCGACCTGCCTGTAAACACCAGTTCACAGCGTCTTTGGGACGAGCCGCTTTGCAAACTGGTACGGGACAACCTATACCATACGGCAACCAGCCCTGTAGACCGCGCTCGCCTCATTGCCAGCGCTGAGTGGGAATCCGGGCAATGGCTCCAAGCTCTACCTTCTTACAATTTAGGAACCTTTTTAGATAACACGACATTCCGTTTATCAGTTGCTCTTCGCCTGGGAGCGACCTGCGTTGTGCCACATCGCTGTCGTTGTGGTGATCGTGTTGACCAACTAGGTCATCACGGCCTATCTTGCAGCAGAAGCGCGGGGTGTGCCTCTCGCCATGCCAGCCTTAACGACGTCATCCGTAGGGCCTAAGCCAGTACAGCCGGGAGCACCGGCTGTTCTAGAACCGGCTGGCATTAGCCGTGACGACGGTAAGAGACCCGACGGCATGACCCTCGTGCCATGAATTATGGGACGACCACTAGTTTGGGACGCGACATGTGCCGATACTCTAGCGCAGTCCCATCTTCGTGGCACCGCAGTTAGGGCTGGGTCTGCTGCTAACTTGGCTCAAACGGCGCAAGTAAGCTAACATAATTAGTGGTTGCATATTTGAGCCTTTTGGGATGGAGACTCTGGGGCCCTGGAGGAAAGAGTCCACAGAGCTTTCAAAGAGTGCAGCTGTAGATTGACCGAGGCTACATGTGACCAGAAAGCTGGATCATATCTAGCGCTGCGAATCAGCATCGCTATACAACGTGGCAATGCTGCTAGCCTTATGGGGACGTTGCCTGACGGCAGCGATTTATTTCATATATTTTATTTATAGTTTAGTTTTTAATTTTATTTAAGTTTCATTATTATCTAATTTATATTACTTTAATGTATAACATTTAATTATACTCGTATATTATTAAAATTGATACAAACTTAAAATAATTGCAAGGTATTGTGACCATCTGTGTCATAATCTGTGTCTGATCTGTGCCGGTGATACGGGTGTCTAACTGGCGGCGGTAATCTTTCAGTATCGACAAGCTCGTTTGATCATTTGTGCTCCAAATTATTGATAAAATTAATTCAGATTAGTTGGTCTTTAAATTAAAATATAGAAATAAAAAATATATAACTGCAAAGTTTTGATAATAAAAGGTTTGATCAAAATAGAATAGTCGCAATGATAATTTATTTTAAATACGCTGAGAGAGTCTTTGTCTTCGGTAAAACATAGAACACCTGGAGCCAGTAGACTCTGCGGTGATGTATGTGTCGTCGTCGTGTAGTGATGACTACTAGTACGAATCTTCCTCAGGTGTATGGCGGTGCACAGTAAATTATTTGTAAAATCATTTCAAATCAATTGGTCTTAAAATTACAATTTTGAAAAATAACTGCATTGTTTTGAAAGCAAGTAAGCAATAACATTCGCCAAAATAATTTTATTTCGAATATGATGAGACAACTCTGTCTAATTCGTCTTCGGTGAAGCACAGCATCAGGAGACAGTAGACTCTGCGGCGGTCAGTGTGACTGTCGTGTAGTGGTGACAGGTAGTACGAATTTTCTTCAGCTTTGTGACGGTTCTGGTCTATTCGGCAAAGCTGTTGTACAAAGGAGACTTTAAGTAACAGACTTCACCAGTCATTTTAATGCATTGAATTATTCATCCAAAATAACACTGACTTACTATAAGATCGATTATTGTTCATTAAGATTAACGTCTCATGAAAATTCATCAAAGAATTTTATCCCTTTTTCTGTCATATTGACCCAGTGCTGGAGGAACATAAGAACTTAAACAGATAATTGGCAGATTTCATTACAAGAAGTTGAGGCTTGTTTGGATCCTGTAAAGTTTCTAGAACCTCTGAAACCACTTACACGAATAGTATATAAAGATACTAAAATTCTTTCCTAACAACATAAATTACAGCAATATGTATAATTTATACTATGAATTTTACGAGATGAATGACTTTATAAATAAAATATAAAACTAGATGTTTTGCTTTATATCCTACATCTACATCTTAGATAAATAAATAATTAAGTAACCAAACATGAAATATCTGACATATACTAAATATAATGTACGTTAGAGGATTGAAAAAACTGCATGATAGATACATTATTTTGAATGTTTTGTTATCGTAGTTGTACTGTTTTTAATAACTTCTATTATGATGCATGCTATTGAACCGTTACTATGAATCATATAACTTTTTTGTAGTTTTGAATAGTACTAAATAATAGCAATTAAATGTTGCTAAAAATATTTCTGCGAATACTGACACATGGCGTCCTCATTCTGTCGTCACCAAAGAAAGCATTGTAATTAATACAACTGCTATTATAGACGTTAACACAATGATTAACTCATGTCCTTGTTATTACTACATATCAATTTCTACAATATTACTTCATGTATTTCAAAGTAACTCTCTATGAATGAAGTACATTACATAACAGTATTTCTGAATGATGCTTCACGAAGTAGGTCACTTGTTAGATACTCGTATATTGAAACCGTGACGGTATAAAAATGTTATGTGGGATAGTGCAATGTGTCCGAGCAGTCATGGATTTAGAATAAATATGTTTAATAGTTTATCCCACTAGTCTCGTTGAGTTGTGCGATCATGAGACTACTATCAATATTTCGTCTTCGTAGTACCACGGGACATAAAGCTTGGAACATGGATTTTTATTTAATAATTCTGTACCACTAAATTGCCCCCTTATAACCTTGTTTCAATATTATCTATCGAAACATATAATATATAAATAAAAATGTATTTATATATTATTAATATTTTTTTATTTATATTTAAAAGTAGTATTACAATTTTTCTTTTTACCTTTTTTGAGTGTTCTTCGTAACATTCCAGTTCTTCAAAGTGGCTATTAATTTGAGCTTTTGGGAACTTAAAATATCGCATTAATTCATTGTAGCGACCTAAATGCTGAGAAAATAAATATTATTTTAGATTACATCATTTTTTATTCTAAATAAAAAACTATATATTATAGAGACATATTGTAGAAGTAACAGTGTACCTGCGTTTACTACTTTATTACTTTTGGAGATATAGGGACTCTAAGATGCAGCATAGTGGCTCAATACTAAGTTTATATGTATACATTCTATATAAAAAAAATATTCACATTTTATGTAAGAAAGATCAAACATATGTTTGGTTTATTCCAAAGATTAAAAATATATTCAATTGTTAGGTTTCTAAATTAATTTATTAAAACATGAAAACATACCATTTATATTCAATTGTAAAAATCTAGCCTATTTATGACACACTATTAGGTGTTCTTAAATTAATGTTGATAAGACTGTATGCTAAATGTGATTTTGTAAATTGAATCCTTTCTTAAATTAGACTCTTAAATTGTGTCTACAGGATCTTAGATCTCATATTCTTAATGGATGCAGACGAAGTTATGAAATCATGGACACTGTTTACATAATGGTTGCTGTTTACGTTTCACTAATATTGTATTTTTGTCATACTTCAGGGTCAATAGCTCCAGTCCTTCGCACTGTATCTTGTGGAAATTCTTTCGGAAATATTCTTCTCAGCTCAACATCCTCACTAGAATTAAACACTCATAGTGAACTAAAACAATTTTTCGGAATTAACTCGCGAGTATTTTAGGTCTTTCCAAGATTTTCAAATGAAAAATAATACTATAAGAATTCACATTTAATTTACAAGTATTTACACACATGTAAAAATTGCAAAGGAATAAGAAAAGACGTGAATACATATTGAAGAAAAGACAAATAGAAAGAAACAAATTCATGAAAGAGTTATTTGAGAAGATATTATAAGGTTGCGTTTTTGCATCTTACTTATCTTTCTATTCAATCAAAGATTAAAATAAAAATATTAATATTTAATCATATATTATTTTATAAACTCACTATGTATAAATAACGGCGTAGCTTGCATCCATAAAAAAATGTAACAACTGAAAATTATAAATATTTTACATTCATTCAAAGTATTCACTCAATGGATTATAAGAAAATTGATTGTGGTGTATAATAAATTTAATACTCGCACAATGAAACTGGTTAATTTCCTTTGGACGTGCTACTTACAAAATAGACTAAAGAGTACTTTTTAGTAAACATAGTATTAGGTGTCGATCAGAAGTACCTAAGAATAGTTATTGCGAAAAAATATATAAAATATATGCTTTGTTCGCTAACTCGTAAAAACACGATAAAAATTTATTGATTGAATAAATCTGTTTGTTCGAAGATTATATTGGCATATTATTTATTTTTAGTTTTAGTTAACTCATTTATGTAATTTCAGTGTTTTGGCATACTACTAATTGTATAGCCTCCACAGTAGTTTACCAGAATCTCAATTCACCATATTCACAAATCACTAATTCACCAAGTACAATTAATAATACCAGTAACTAACTATGCTGGTCGTACAACATATTTCGAATTATTTCATCACTGACATTATTCTCACTTTCTTAAATCTCATATGTAGTTCTTTATTGTATGTAACATTTCCGTTCGAAATCTGCGAACTCTGCGAAATCTGAATTTTTTTTATTCATTGATCTTGTATTTGTATATCACTATACTTCACCCAAGATATTCCGGACCTCAGCCTATATTAAATTTGTGTGGCTCTCAAACAGCTCCAGAACCACAATGCGCCGGGTGATTGTGGTATTACAGACCAGCTTCTGAGAGCGCTTGGACTAGCAGTTCTTAAGGTGTTTCGGAAGCTCTTCATCTTCGTTACAGCACAGGAGTGTGGTGGCAGTTCAAAAAGATTTATAGAACCTAGATGAAGAACTACAGACCCAATACGCTTTTAAGTCATGTTTACAAGTGGTTTGTACAAGCCATATATATACGCATGTGGCAGGTTACACTTTGGCTGGGCTGTGCTTCTCTCGCATCCAAGTGTTGTCTCTATAAAAAACCACAATGTCAGTTCGTTTTAAACACCAAAACTTGAAAGCGATCCAGTTCTAGCGGGTCATGAGACAGAGCGATGGGACATCACCCCAAACTGTTCACAGGTGCGCTAGAGGAAGTATTCAAACTGTTGGATTGGAGAGGACTGGGTATCAACATCAACGGCGAGAACCTACGGTAACACCGTAAATTTTCTGATAATATTATAATCATGGCTGAAGATGGATTGGACACAGTACTCGAAGATCTTAGTAGAGTTTCTGAAGAGTTTCTTGAGAATAAGTAGATTTTAAAATAAACACAGAAAAGACGAATATTTTATATCAAATTCCCACGTAATACCCGCTTTAGTGAACGTTGAAGTATTATTTAAATACTTAGTTCTAAAAAGAAATCAGTCAACGTATTTAGCCCGCCTAAGAAGCTTTTAAGAAGTTACGCGGCCTTTACTTAATCTATCTAGTTCCCAGTAATGGGAACACGCACAAATTATATTTAACAAATTAAATTTAAAATCTGGCCACTTGTAATGCTCGGAATTTTATTGCATGATCGAATCAGAAATCTTGAAATCAGTAGCTGAACCTAGGTTACTGTTATAGACGAACAATTGCGAACCTCATGGTGCAGTAAGTGGACATTTTTCGCATAACTTATGGTCGTTAGGAAAGGTCCTCGAGTGGCAAGCATACGCTAGGAATCGCAACATCATAAACCACCTCCAAGTTGGTCGATCCAACAGACGATTTGGTGATAATCGTAGGAAGGTTCGCTAGGAAGGTTCGAAGGATGCGCAAGACTGATCGGGGTGAAGGGTGTGGGAGACCTATGTCCACTAATTGACATCAACAACATCAGTATTCCCTTGCGCACCCGCCTGCTACAATGTTACATCTGGCCCATAGTTCTATACGGATGTGAAGCTTGGACTATTAAAGAAGATCTCCGAAAACGTATAGAGGCATTCGAGATGTGGACATACCGACGCATGCTCTCCATTAGTTGGACTCAAAGGGTAACCAATGCAGAAGTTTTGGGACGAGTTGGTCAAAGCCATAAATTAATGCAGACCATAAAAAATCGAAAAGTTGCATACCTCGGTCATGTATTTAGACACGAGCGATACGATATATTGCAATTAATAATGATGGGCAAAATTGCGGGTAAACGTGGAGTTGGCCGTAGAAAGAAATTATGGCTTCGGAACATTAGTGGACTGGAGTTACGAGTGCCGCAGAGTTGTTCCACCTCGCCAGAGACCGAGACAAATATTCGGTACTGAAGTCCAACCTCCAGTAATTGGAGAGGAACGCCAAGAAGAAGAATGCAAAATATAATGACATTCATGTGTCATTTTCCAGACAGAAAACTTGTATAGTTAAGTTACTACATTTATACTCGTAGTCACTTACACAACAAACAATTATTATTAATGTGCATTTTTAAATGACACAGGTGATGGATTTATGATTGTTTACTTGTTTTGTTTTAGTGCCTACTGACCTATATAACAATAAAATAGCAAATAAAATCAATACGAACTCAGTTATTATACCTATAACATAATTGCATATTGCTTTGCGTACATACGTATTTTAAAATATGAACCATTAAAAAGAACGACAATCTACTATGACTAAATTATGTTTCTATCATTAAATCGTACGTCCTCTTCGTGTAGCGGTCGGTAGCCATTAGTATCAGCAACATAACTCATTCTGTATAAATGTCCCATAGGGTCAACGTAACTGAACTGACCTCTTACTATTAGACCACCGTTTGAATCGATTCCACCATCTTCTTGTCTATAAGTTCCATCGTCTGTTTGAAATCTGAAAATTTTACAAATGTCTACATTTCTGTCTGGAGACGTTATATAAATGACACAAAAATAAGGAATACTAACAAACTGAATATTCTTCTAATTTTGAAGCACCCGATATAAAATACACCGAAATTTTCGCAACGCACGCTATAAAGTTATATGTATATAGACACTATATGAATTTATAGAAGAAAACTATAACTATAATTAGAAAACATATGGAATATATGGTTGTCTTATAGGAGGTCTATTATTTTTTTTATTATTAAGA
This sequence comes from Scirpophaga incertulas, assembly GCA_036419045.1. Lineage (NCBI taxonomy): Eukaryota > Metazoa > Arthropoda > Insecta > Lepidoptera > Crambidae > Scirpophaga > Scirpophaga incertulas. The sequence goes on along the minus strand of CM071639.1, from coordinate 14,619,645 downwards.
TTTATTCATACTTCATTACTTTCCATAGAGTCCTTACGGGAATCTTTATTTTTCGAGATAAGAAGTTTTGTTCTCTAATTTTAGTTGATCACAATTTGACTAGAAGCGTGATATTAGTGTGAATGTATATTAATGTGGATGGCACAAGAGTAATATCCCATTGTTAACAATTTCTTTAGGCTGGTTGAATATTGTCATATCTTTGTCTTCTGTATCACACAGTCTACGAATGTCATGATTGTAATAATATCTTTCGTAAAATTATTCTTTCTTATGAACTTAAATATATCCAGTCATATACACCATACTACATTCGGTATGATATCAAACTATTATAAGAATTTGTCTTCTCATAAAAAAAGACGATCATGTGTTCTCGAGACATGTCTGATCAACATATTTTCAAGTCTGTATCATAATGTTTTTGTAGTGTATGTTTGTAATGCCTATAAGTTGATTAACCTTTTTCCTGCCTCACTATAACAAAGCTCTCATAAAGCGAAATAGTGTACATCACTGATTTGAAAGATTATTTAAAAAAATAACTACATCTTAATAGTTTAAATAAAAAAATGTATATTAATAGGAAAACATTATATCTAAATTATTAGAAATTGCTAATGTTATGAGAGAAAATCCCATTGTTTTCCTAATTTATTCCTTACCCTATTTAACGCTCTTAAAGAATAGAGCCCCATTTTTTTATATAAATTAAAATCAAAAATCTATTTGAAATATTTCCCCGATTTGTCATAATTCTTTATTTTCTTCTTATCCACATGTAAAATTAAAATTGAAATCGTGGTCAATATTTTAGCATTTAAATGTTAGTTGTACTTACTCAAAACTATAAGCTCCAAAACCATTATTGTTGTAAGTAAGTTTCTTTATCGGTGTATGATTGCAATAAACTATTTTAGAATCTAAACTATTAGCAACAAATATTATTAATATATAAACGTACGGCAGATGACCCTGTAACAATAATCAGCAAATCAATAAAATTTTATTCGACTCTTCAAAGTGTCAAAGACGCATCATATAAAACTTATCAAGGAGAACGACAATAATAGAATTATTGTGTAAAATAAACGTTATTTTAGAACACTGGCATAGCTAAACTAATCTTTACTGCGAACTATCAATATAATTATTAAAAAAAAAAGAATTAAGCAAAATAATAGATTTTAGAATGCTGTACATTACACAAAATAGACATATCTATATAAGTTTAATTATGCTCTAATTTCCTCTCTTTTCTCGGATATCAGTTGAAAATGTCTATACGTATATTATGCTTATTCGTGAATAATATTCATATAGTGTTTCTATTTAAACAATACATATATTTACACATATAACAATCAAAAGCGGAAGCTGCGATTATTTTTTGCAAAAGAGATACGAGGTAAAATAGTAGTTAAATTGAATTCATTCATTAAAATTTAGTAAAAAAATCAAATATTTATTATAAAAAGAGTAAATTACGTTATAATTTATTATCAAATAATATAATTAGTTATAAATTTGTGAATATAAATTGAATTGAATTAAATTAAATACACAAATAAAATCAGTTAGTGGTATTATATGATTGAATAAAAAAAATATCACAAATTTCATAAATATTGTACATTCCAAAAGTCATTAAAGCTTCTCTATAATAAGATTATTGGTCAGATATATTTTTAAATCAACAACTTGTTTTGCAACTCACCATAATTAATTGACAATGTTCTTCACCAATGGGTATCTAAGCGGACTGCGGAGCAGGACTACTGCCCACACTATATATCCAGTTCTTCGAGAATGTCAGTCTGGACTTCATTCCTTATTTAACAATGCCTCGCCAAGAACTTGTCACGAGTCATTGACACTATAATTTGTTCAGCAGTCAAAATTAATAAACCGCTATTTATTGTCAAAGAAAACTTTAAAATATTATATACCTATAACCTATCAAAAATTACTTATCAACAATTATCTTTGAGCATACCTAAACATTGTGTTAAAAAATATTTACATAATTTTTCTGATACATTCACACTAGCAAATAATGAACTACTTCTAGTTCACAGATGATATATTTGGGACAAGTCTTCCTTAGAAACACATTGTTCAAATGTTATTTTACTAACGTTTTTATTATACTTGTTAAAACTAAGGTGCAAAAGTAAGATTGCAAAAACTCCAGACTCGACTCGTCCAGGATGGACGCGTACGAAAAACACTACATAATAAAAGATTCTGCGGTTTTTACATCTAGGTCGGACATATTTCTTTTTTCAAGCCATACACCATGGTCTTTAAATACCAAGAAATACTTCGATTATACATATCAACTAACAAGATTGTTGGTTTGTACGCGGTTGAGTTAGGTACTAGAGGCATTTCTCTACTCATTGTTAGAAGATCACAGATTGCCAAGAGATTCCATAAATTCTGTACTAGATCGCGTAATAAAGTCGATTATGGTGGAATAATATTGAAACCTAGCCTGATAGCGAGAGTAGCTAGAGTGGTGATGATGACAACTAATATGGTAAAGGGCCCCTATACCTACTACACCTGGGTCACAAGTTTCAAGAGCTACTTCTAGCTCGCCTTTCTGCACCACTATGAACCCGGCTCCCGATGAATCCATAAAATGTTAAGAGTTTTTGTCTCGTCCCATATATATTCTATTATATAACAAACTTAAAAAATTTGCTCATGGTTAGACACGACACATTTCATTCCCGATTTTAAGAGTCACTTCTCATCTGTCTTTAACTTAACCGTTAATTTGAAACTGGACTTGTGATAAGAACACCAAATATAAAAAAAGGAAATTTAAATCGTTGTATTTAAAAAAGCGCAATAATTAAGGTTTTAAATCGTTTTATTGATAGATATGTAACAAGAAAGCTTCTACGTAGGTCTAGCCCAACAATGATGCTATAACTGGTGCTGGAACACCAGCAAAGAGTGCAGGCGGAGCTGTTACTCCCGATTCCTATAAAAAACATAAAGTTTTATAAATAGGTCATCAATGCATGGGTACATTTTTATCTGCGCGAAGGAAGAAACAAATACCATCTCCTATTTTCATACAACAATTACTCATACAATAAGGAAGCGAGATGAGTGTTTATCTCTACCTCCTCTATAAAATATATACGGAGTGTTAAACAGGTAGATCGAAAAATATTTTAATACAGTCAATGTTACGCTAAACAATTACATTATGACTATAAGAAATGCCAATATTACGATTGAGATAAGGGCGTTTCCAAGATCAACATGTACTCGTAAAGTCTACATTGTGTTGTACTGCATATGCATAGAAATGTATTGCTGTAAGTACGGTTGGTAACACGTCAAGTTTTAGAATTATACTATGAATACTACCGCTTTTACGACCTACATAAAACTATCTCAAGGTCAACCTCTGACGCAATGCTTTATTTTTTTATAAGAGATAGAATGTAGTCTTTCGATTAGAATAATATGAGGGCAGAAAAAAGAGAGTACAAAATGGTATATTAAATAAAATATTATTTTTGTTTTTATTTTTTTACATAAAAAGGTGTGTGATATATTTATAGCAAAGATTTGTAATTTTATAACAAATACATTATAAAAATACTGTGCAAATGTACAATAAAAAAACTATAAACCTAAAAAAATATACTTACAGAAGTGTCCACAATAACAGGATGGAAACCGTCTTTATCTGCTGTGTAAGTAACAGTGTACTTGTGGCCAGATTGGTCAATGTAAGAGTACAACCCTTTCACGACATACTGGCCATCATTAGAAAAACCTCCAGACTCTTGCCGCTCGATGTTGTCAGCTCCATGAAATCTGAACAAATAACATGACTTTTATGGTTTGAGTACGTAGTAAATGTGTTAAAAGTACAGGTCTTATCACGATTTAAATATAATTATTTATGTCGACGAAAGAAATTCAAGAGAAGACCAAACATGAGCGACCTTCTTGTGACCACGATGGTTTCCTGTGACAAGTTAATTTTCATACATTTTCTGTCGACAACATTCTATCATCTATCCAGTTACAGTAACTGAATAGATGATAGAATCCACATAAATCTCCTTTACTTAAGAGGAAATATCATGACACATTTTCCATACAAACCTAGTCTTTTGTTTTCTGCCTGGAAAATCAAGCTAGAGCAATAATTATTTTCATAAAAATGTTGACTTCTATAGTAAAAAAATATGAATGTTCCGAAACCTTTATCCAGCAAGTAATTTTTCGTGACTAATTGGCTCAAGTGCGAGAAGGACTAAAGAACGTACGAAGAGTTCAGGACCACGCCACAAAAATCACGTTTGTTGTATAGGACATAAAACACCATTAATTCTTTTTATGATTTTAGTATTTTTTGTTATAATGTTAATAAAATAGAAAATTTGTGAAAATTTTAACTATATACCTATCAAGATTCGTGAGATACAGCTTGGTGACAGACTTCGCCTGTCCGGACGCACAGCCAGAGAGACAGTGGAGTCTTAGTAGGTCCTTGCTTTTACCTTTGGTTATGGACCACTAAAAACATTGGGACTCAGCCGATGTATTTCTTCAATTCTTAAAGTATTTAAATGAGTTTACTTGTGAAAAAATAAACAGAAGAATACGTACACATACATACATTAATCTTTTATAAGTATTTTCTGTCCGGGATGCTGTTGTTACTATCGCACTCTGCGAGTGAATTCACCTACAGCGGGACAGCAATACATATAATTTTCTTTCAATTACGTAGAAATGTGATAACATTTAATCAGTAAAATCAAAAAGGCCATATTTTTTGCTTAGCGTAGAACAAAACAGTTTAGAAATGTTACATGAAATATCATAGTATCACAGTTTCTCGAGGATGCAATGTGTTTTTGTTTATTTATATATATAACTGACCACAGCGCTTAAATGTTTAATATTAAGCTTAACATTTATGCATTAGATCAAATAAATACTGTCTGTAAATAAAAATTGGATGAACAAAACTGATTTGGCGTAGAGAAAAAATTATAATTTTTAACAAACATTTTGTATGATTGTAACCTTGTGTTAACACTATGAAACAGTATGAAATTGTTTAAAAGCATTTGCCGCCAAAGTTGCGGACTAAATAACAATAACTGTACATTTAAAAATTGTAAGTTTTAAATGTTTGAAAGGCAGGTTAAAAATAACAAAATCTCCTGAGATTTTCTAATACATATAGGGATACATTTTTTAATATAAGCCTCACCTGAAATTGTATTTTCCTGTTGCAATATTATTCACATTAAAGTCGACTGCTGGAATATTTACATCGTCGTTGCTTTGTGCAAAAATATTTTGTGATGTCAATATGAGTACAATTGTGATTGTTAAGAAGAGCATCTACAATGTAAAAATCGGTTCCATAAATATTTATTTTATAAAAATATTTCAAATAATCCTTGACACAAACATTCACAACGACCATCGAATATTTAATATTTACCTTAATTGGCTAGCTATTGTCTGTTACGTTTATTCACTTAAAAGGCACATGCACATACACATTAATATAGAAACAGAATTCTACACACAAAACAATATAAAACTCTTATTTTACGAACACTTGCGGCTTGGTTTGCTTATAAAGAATTGTTTGAAGAGGCCAAACTGTGAAGGCGAGATTCACGACTGCTACCACTAGTTGATAATCATGACTAGACTGGAATTACATGTTTTATAAGTTTGTGTAATCCTATTCAGTATAGTGTTTTAAACAGCTACATAAATAATCTGAACAAACTTAACATAGGACAAAATTTTGAAAAGTATATGTCATCAAAAATAGTAGAAAAGTTGGGTCCAATAATTAAATAGATCAGATAAAGCAGCTTGGACTACTTCTTTTTTTTGTTATGATTTATTAAAATAGAGCAGAAAAAACAATCTCTCTCTTTTCACATTCATCTATCTTATCAAGTATTCCCAGTCCTGGATCAATTAAAAACTTCATACAAATAACAGACATTAAGTATTTATCTACGTAATTCGATAAAAAAAGGTTATTAAATGATTTTCTATTTTGTTGTTTATTCGTATTGTATTGAATTCCCTTTTGGCTACGATCAGATATCTTTAGTTTATCAGATCTTCTCTTACAATCTACTTTTATAAAGTAACTAGATAATTTAAATATAATGCCAGTACCAATGTGAAACTGTCAAACAGTGTAAAAAATCTTAAAGTCAAAGGAATCCAAGTTAATTTCGATTGTACTATCATCGTGGTTCTACTATCTAAGTGTGAAACTGAATGTGTCAGGGTGGACTTATTTTCAAGAATAACTGTAGTAACACTTTTCATATCCAAATCTTCAATATAATTTACTTAAAACCAATTAGTATGATTGAGGCGGTTGTAGAAATCATTTTGACAATACCAAAATGAATACTTAAGTTCTTATTATTCAACAGCACTTCATATGAAGTCTATTGTTCATAAAATCAATAACGGTGTTAAACGATTGATTTATAGTTTGTCCCAAATATAAAGAAAGCTGTGATCACGACAGCTGTTATGCAATTGACGGATGACACACCCGCTCATAGGTAGCTAGTCAAACCTTTGAATCAAACCTACGATTGTTGGCGTTGCATAAGACGACCCCATTTCTTGACAACATAATTGGATTTATTAAACTTCAAAATAACTTGCTTTGTTGACATTTGTTAACTTATCAAGTACCAATAATTACAACACAATATTTTTTTTAAATATTCAATTCCTGTTAGCAGTAGACGGTCATTACAGCACGGCCTCGGAGAAAACTGTGCAGCCCCTTCAGCTTTGCAGGCTAAAGATCATAATGGGTTTCTAGCGAACAAACGTCACTGTCAGAGGATCTTTATTATGTGAAGGTAAGGTGCCTACTGTTTTTGGATACACCTGCGCGGGGAGCGCTATTTTGCCCACGTTGCAATCGCGAGGGTATCGCGCCTTTAATTGCTTGGACTCTCACGTTCATCATATATAGTCTTGAAGAAAAAAAGCGACTTCTACAAGGTGCCACGTTAAACGATTTAACTCGTTACTGCGAGCAGCATAAGCGAGCAGCATAATCAGTGATGGAATGCTAAACTTTGAACTGTATATACTTGTAATGTGTACACGTATTGCATAAATTGAAAAGAGTAAAAAAATTGTTTTACCGTTAATACGTACCTGTGAATATGTTGAATAAATATTATTTGATATAGATTTGATTTTGAAGACCTACTCATCGCAACTACTCATCACTTCTACAAATGCAGTGTTTACATCATACTTGTCTATACTCACAATATATGATTTCCATATCTAAGCCCAAGTATCATCGTCGTAGACGACCGGATTCTAATACATATGTGTTGTAAGATACTACAAATTATGCCTAAGTATGGTTGGCGTTGGTATTATTAAAAGCATTTTGCAGTCTTAGAAAAGCGCATGCAGTACACATTGTTCTAGCTTTACTTTAGTATTGCTTGAAACAAATATCAAATCAATGTGTGCAATTGCAATAATTATAGTATTCGAGTATGATACACACTAAGATACAACTAATGAGTAGAACCCGACGAAGATTGCATTTGACTGGTGCAACATTCGAAGGCCAAAAGAGCAAAAGTCGTAAGGTTAAAATATATATACTACTTATGGTTTCTAGTACATAAAATGTAATAAAATATACATACTTGGGATTATATAGTGTGCCGAGCTTGGGATTTTAAGTGATTGTAGTAATCTTATGTGATCTATTAACGGCAGTAGATGAAGGAATTAAACATTAATATTCAACAAGTTTTATAGTATTGTTAACACCATATTGTATATTAATAGTTTTGCATTCTCATAAAGGACATTTAAAATAATCCTCCATTTGAAATGATATATGGCCCAAGCCTTGGTCTTCTTTAATGATGCAACTGTTTGACGCTATCTAATGACTAATGCCTCTGGTGCTATTTTTAATATATTTCAATAACAGTTTGTACATTGTCCATTTCACGACCAATCGGTTAATAAAAGTATATATAAATTTAAGTTAACAAAACTAAAAATAATTTTCAAGATAAATGCAAAATAATTCTAACATAAAAAATTAAAAGAAATGTACATTTGGCGAATTTACGTTTGAAGTATTATATCCAAGTCAACAGATAAAGTGTAAAGATTTATTAATAAGGCGGTGCGAATGTGGTGAAAATAATAAAAATAAGTTATAATTTTAAAATTATAAAAATATACTAGTAATAACTACATTCAAACAAAGGACAAAACACATTGAAATTGTTAAATTTACACATTTTTCTCATAGATAAAACACGTGTATAATGAATAATTTATTCAATTTTACCTAAATAAAAAAACATACATTATCAAGTTACGGCATTTTAAACACGCATAATTTATTTACATAAACAGAATGTTGAAGATACTGGTTTGGGTCCCGCCCGAGAGTCGTCGTCATCACATCTTGTAAAACTATATAATATATTACTTATAAAGTATTTTTTTCAATTTTTGCGGCGGATTTGCTCCTCTCCTTTGGTGTTGTGGGCGTCCATGCGCAACGGTTATTGCTTACCATCAGGTGATCCGTTTGCTCGTTTGCTACCCTATGCTATAAAAAAAAATTGCAATATTGGCCGCCTAAGGCCATGTAGTAAGTACCACTAGGCCACTACTTTCTTAGCACCCACACACGATTCGCCAACATTTATATCTAGCCGCCCTAGGCCCGGGCCTCTTGGGCCTTAGGGCAAATCTGCCACTGAATGTATGTTTAATTTAGCAACAACTAATAGCTTAGCGATGATCGCCATCTGATTGGCTAAAATATATATCTAATAATGTCTCAAATCTCAATATCTCTCTATAATCGCGATATCTCGAAATGTAATATACATATATTATATTCTATATTGAAAGCGTTGACATATTACCATCCTTACTAATATTATAAATCGGAAAGTGAGTTTGTCTGTTTGTTTGTTCCGCTTTCACGCCGTAACTACTGAACCGATTGCTTTGAAATTTGCAGATGTAAAGATAAAAGTCCGGATTAAATAATAGGCTACTTTTCATCCCGGAAAAATCAACAGATCTCACGGGATGCGCAATAAAGGCTTCGCTCAAAAACTACTGCACAGTTTTCTTGCGGTTTTCATCAATAGATAGAGTGATTCTTGAGCAAGGTTTTGCGGTATTTTTTATCTCGGAAAAACGGATAATCCCACGAGAAGCGCGATAAAACCTTCGCGCCATAAACCGACTTCCGCGCATATGTAGCCGTGCTCAAAAGCTATGACCCTTAACCCTCTATTCTATAGAGCGGTTTCACCCGCGTGGATTTCGGGATTGGGTCTACCCAATCCCGAAATCCACGCGGGTGAAACCGCGGGCAGAAAGCTAGTAGTATATAATTATGAACTGTTATATACGTTCCCCAATCTGTAGAATCCAAAGGATAATATGGAAATCAAGTAGGTAGGTCCCATAAATGCGGGGTTCTATACACTGTAACATATAGCATTACACTTGGTAATAAAAGCAACCGTTGAAATGCAGCTAATTTTCATACGACATTAATGACGTGATTAATATCCTAGAAATTGCACATAACGTGGTCAATCGACCTTCAATTAGTTGATGGATAATTGAAAGGTCGGCTCGTTTTCCGACTAGGTTACGTGTCATATCCGGCTCATCAACTGTTGCGCTTGATCACGTTCTACATACTCGGTGAACGAAACCTTGAAATTGGATTGTCAATAAAGTACAAGACTTAGAAAAAAACTATTTTATGTTGACTGATTTTGTAACTGTAGTCTAGTTGTTTTTGTGAGGCAGAGGTACTACTCAATGCAAACTGTGCACTATATACTATAACAATAAAGAACATTAATCTCACCATATAATTCCTCTATTGAAGTTAAACTTTGGGATGGGTGTAGTTGGAAGGCTATGTCAGTCAGACCACCTCGCCCGGAATGGAGTCCAACATAATCTCCGCGGGGTATCCCGATCATGCTTTGTGCTAAAGAGGAAAAAAAACTCTCCATAGATAGTAACCATAGATAGTAAGTCTTACAAAACAAGTAAATTTTCACCAATGTTTAGTTTATGTTAATATATATTTTTTTAATCTTATTAAGCCTTACACGATAGGTTAAGTCGACTATATGTTTATAAATAACAATGTTTAATGATGACAGTTAAGGGTTTTTTTTATAACTTTAACTGTGAGTGGTTTTTAATTCATTCAGTGAAGCAGTCGAGTGTTGTGTATTTAGCTATAGGGAAATTTATAATAATTAAACAGGATGTAGAAAATATTAACAAAAATGTTTTTCCAATAAGTAGTATCTCCAACCAGTCCAAATATGACCCACTCTGAAAACATAGGACAAATGGAACTTTATATATTTTGGTTAATTATTTTAAATCCAATTAAATAATAACTTCTAAGTACAATTGTGTGTTTATTAACAAAATATATATAAAAATAAATATTTCACTACTTTTAATGAATCTGCAATGTTTCTAATCTCTATTAGAAAATTGCTGGTTCAATAAAAATAGTTAAATGTAGAACATGTCACTATATATTTGCATGTTTTACCTCATAGTTTTTACACCATACTCCATAACCATACTATGCAAACGGATTCCAATTAGTATGAAAGATGAGATAATAAGTTAAAGAATTACAGTTTGGCCAATAACTGATATTTTTCAACTTAGATTAATAAATAATTACATTAATAAACAAAAAATATTTATACATAGTAAAATGACATCATCAATCGATTTCGTGTGATCGAATTCGTAGTTGTAGTGTTAACAGTATACAGACCGATAAACTATTCGTAATGTAATTAATTTTCAATGCAAGCCAATAAATTAAAATACATCCAGCTCCATCTGCCATATACTGTCAAAACGAAATATATTTAAGGTACTTTACAATTACGACGGCTGCTTACAGCTTGCAGTGCTATTAAGAACATAGTTTCTCATTGTACTCATAGATGTCGCTATGACTATTATCAAATATTTATTTGTATGTTTGTTATAAAGTCGTTAGATCGTACCTAATAATGGTTAAAAAATTATATAAACCAACAAGCTAGACTATACAGACGAGGGGACTGCTTGATTTTGGGGTAATTGGGATATCGGGAATATCATAGAAAATATATCAAATAACAAAGTGGTTGATTCCTATACATATAAGTTCCTCATTTTATCCCCTATACGGAAATGGAGTTCAAAAATATCACATGCTTAATCGTAAAATAGAAGCCTATTGACAGACTCATTAGCTATCTCATTTATCCGTGCATACGCCCGAATACGAAGCTGTCTATTTTCATTTTCGTACTGTTAGTCCTATTTCCAGCCCCTTTTTATTTCGCTTTTCAGTAGGGATTTCAAAATACATAATTAATGTCCAATATATAACGTCCACGCCACCCACTCATAGTAAATGGAAAAGACGATTTTTATAATTGATGCAGTATAAATAAAGCACCTAAAATATTTTCCGTTATTTACTTTGATCTCTTGAATACTCTATGTCAGCAAAAGGTGTTTATTTCAAACAAGCCACGGAACAGAAAACGTTCTGATATATAGAGCCATTTGCATAAGTCATTTTATATTTATAGTTCGTTTTCATAATAAGTAGGTAAGAATTTTATTGTAACAATTCTTTCGATTCCTTGTATACTACATTTAGTATATGTACACACGTACTACTTTTTTTTAATATAAATATAATTATGTGAAGATAATATTATGAGAACTTACTATGCTAACCATAAACCACACTTTCCTTATATAATATATTTTTTAAGTATTCGTTATGTATTGAAATAATTCACCCTTTACTGTCCTACTGTAGGGCAACGAACTTCTCCAGAGAGACGCATACCTATTTGAAATACATGAAAATCCATTAAGTTCTTTTAAGCAATATCTAACACGACATATTTTATGAAACTAAGTAAGTTATTTATATTACTTAATTATACCCTTCATTAGAGGAAGGGCGCTATAGAATCCACTATTTTTAAGTATAAAAAGTAATCCTTAATTTTATTTTTGGGATCGGAGCAGTAAATCTCACTCAATTAATAGAAAATTAAAATAATTAAAATTTGTAGAAAATAGGGCAAATCAAATTTCAAGATACAATTAATTTAAGAATAACATTATTAAGTTTAATATAGAAGGAAAGAGCAAACCTTGGTAGCCATATAAAACCCAAGCACTCGTCGATATGAGTCAAACAAGCTCAAACTCGATGTGGTTGTATCATTTTATTGCAGAATTACTAAGTCCATTTTACTACTCCATCATCAGATCAGCTCTATGTCATTATAATATTACATTGTCTCTTGATTTACATATCATTATTTTAGCTTAATAGGAAATCGGGAAGTGGGTAAAAAATTAAGTTGCAAAATTTCATAACAAATACCGGGACAGGTAAAACTAATTAAAAGTTTTGGAATAAAATACAACGTGAATGCCGTCGATGGTATGACACCGACAAAAACCATCACCCTAAGTTTACTCTGAAATAAGTAAATAAAACAATCAAGTAAAAAAAATTTTTGTGAAGAAAAAACAATCAAGATAGGAGGTATATTTTTTTTATTAAAAATCTCTTATTTATCTTAATATTACAATTAAATCACAGTTACATCTCTAATTATGACACTAAACTACAATGACTTCGTATCAATTGATCATTTCACTAGTAAGCTCGTCCGTGGGTAATTTTGGTTGGATTCAGATGTGTGCTGGTCTTAACCGAGGAAAGCCTGTTGAGGCTGTTGGGGTTGAGACTGGATGTACTGGAGGGCACGCGCGATGGCTTCTGGGATGGGAGGAGGGGTAGGAAGATGAGCACCTTCAGCACGGAAACCTGTAAATTAACATATAGGTATTGAAAATATGTTTCATTTTAAACTTTTAGATCCTTTCGTTTAGATTCTGATTAGAGGATATAGACATTTTCCACAATATGTGAGCAATACCTAAAGTATATTGCATGGCATATAATGGATTGCAAATTTATATAATCATTTTCTACGATGTATGATCGATCGTTTCATCAATGCAAAAAAAACTAAATAAATGTGGTTGGTAAACATTTAATAACCAAAAAAATTTACGCATGGTCATTAATAACTTAGATTTTGTATGTTGTTACCGACACAGTTAATTTTAGATATTAATATTTATATATAAATAATTATGTATATACTAAGTAGTATTGAATATCAATTTATCTACATACTAATTGCGGTAACAAATTATTCTGTACTTATGGAATAATTTCCCTGGTGGTTTAAGTGTGTAAACTGTCTTCAGCAGTTTCTCATAAGCATCCTCTGTAGAAATTATTAAAAATTTTCCTATTAAGATGCAAAACATGCTTTTGCTTACCATTTTCGTCAGCGATATAAGAGACTGAGATAGGGATACCCTCAGGGGAGGTGTAGGCGAAGGAGCCCTGCGCTACTTGCGCCTCCGCATCCTTCACGCCTGCATTCTTTAGGTACCCCTGCTCTTGTGCTGCTATACCATTTCCAGTCTCGTAGCTATAGCGAACAAAACATTAATTCAACATAGGCCCGTCAGTGTTCTAGTTTTTCTTCTAAATAAAAATATACTTACAAAACCTTATGTTTGATTTATTTAAAAATATACTGAAAATTCTAATTAAAGGTTAAAATACTGAGAATCTAAAGCTATTCGACTATTAACTCTTTAGACACATGCGGTTAAATTTATATTAATGTATGCAAATTTAAGCCGAACTGGTAAAAGTTAATTTATTGAATCTTCTAATTTAGTACGATATGTATGTATATATGAAACATTAGTCCATTAATGTTATTAATATGCTATTGTTTAAGCAGTACTAAGTACTGCTTATATCTATCGTGTTAATAAAATACGAGTTTTTTATACATATACTACAAAAATATTTTTTGTAGCTATGAAGTTATTTGCAGTCTAGTTCAAGCCAGAACCCAAACTATATAAATAATAGTATATAGTTAGGTTTCTACACATGCATAGCACGGTAAAAAGTTTATGGTTTTTCATAAGATATTCAATTCAGTAAAATTGCAATTTTGCGAATAGATTTAAAAACGACGTCATAAAAGTGCTATTATGTTGCGGTTAATTAACTTTGTAGCACACTGAATTAAATTCATCTCTATAGACAGTATGATTTCTAAAGTAGGACAGTAAGTTTAGAACTATGACCGAACATCACAAACATACATACACCAGTAATGTTGCGCGTAAGTGACTAAGACGAAATCGCTTTATTAGGAAATAAAGTTGTAATAATGCTCACTGACTAATTGCAAATACGTACATAAATCTTCAGAAAGAGTATGATGGTAGCTACTTGCTAAATATCGGACCAAAACTCAAACTTTTGGTTTGTATTGTCAGAAATGCTATTAGAATTTTAATACTAGTTATTTCTAAGGTAAAACAACGTTGGAGATTTATTTTGAATTTAATTTAATGTTTATATTACGTCAGTAATCCTGTAACAAAGATTGCTTTGTTAATTTGGAGCTGAGGAACATCTTTTAACCTCAAGACATACGGGAGATAAATCCAAAAATTTATTTGCTTTAAACACTATACTCGATTGCAGTATTAAATCCTATTAGTATTTTTGACAGTACAATACTAAAGTCGTGCAAATAAATAACAATACTACCGAGTATAGTGTTTTTTATTAGATAAGACCTGATAATCTTAATAAAGATACTAAATAAAAGTATTCATAAGTCACATAGTTGTGTTGTGTTACAAATAAACACTATAAGCGCCGGGGCGGACCTCTACACGCCTTTAAAGATCAAATCTAATGAGGGACTCTGCGAAACCTTATTCAGGTCATACGATGATATGATGCATTGTCGATCCAAACTTATGGGAATCTTTCATTTCTGTTGTCTTCGTACTGTCTAAACTCTCATTTTTTATGCATGAAAAAATCGCAAAAATTTGTAGAAATAAAATATGATTATTTATTCAGCAATCAGTCTGATAAACGTTTGTTTCTGTTACTTATAGTATGTCCTCATAGATAATTACAAAACTAAAGTCACATAATGTAATAGGCGAATAATAGCCAATCAGGAATGTGAAATGACTATTTGATTAAGTCGTTTACTAAACCGTGTGTTTTATTAAGTGAAGCTATCTTGTTATGCATATTTAAACTGTTTCTTCTTATTCTGTAAATTATTTTATACATAAAAAATATATTTTTACAATATCTAAAGTTAGCTAAGAGGTTTGCCAATTATTACAAAACTTCTCTTATAAACAAAACTTATTTATGGTTACCTAAATAACTGTCAAGAATGCAAGGGAAATTCGACTTTGTTGCTTTATGACGAGAAACTGAATATATTGATATTCAGTCAGGATGGAATGCTTCATATTTTATCGACTTTACCTATTTTGCAACTTACTTGAAAATCTAGAGATATTTCCAGTGATCTCAACTCTTATCAATTGTATCATAACATTAATTCTTACTAAAACTTTATGCTACTCACAATTTGATATCTGGTTATGCAAAAATAATATGTGTTCATTCGTCATAGAAATGTTACAAATACATATTTTACATAAATTTTGAGACCTCATGAATAAAAATGCTATTTGAATTTTTATGAGGTATTTCATCAAACTACGTCTAGCTTAGTCATTTGTATCTGCTTAATATCTTATTAGAAGATTATGGGGATCCTCTCAGATATTTTGAAGAAAAGATTTCGTTGAGTTCTATCTATTTACACTATGATCTATTGTTCTGCTTAGATAGTGAGCTCCATATTTATATATATGCTTTATATAATACATAAAATATGGATGCAATCCATCGTAACAAAAAATCTAATTTATTTTTCTGGTACTTTCATTAGAAATGATGTGACTGAGTGATATAGGCAATGTTAACGAAAGTCAGTAAGAATAAAATACGTAGACATTTCTAGCGATCTATATAACAAAGAAGATCTATGCTACTTTCTAGCATCTTCCTTCTTCTATAATAATAATCTAATACTTTGACTTTGACGCAGCGCTTATATCACTCATAATAACAGATTTTACTAAAGGTTCATTCAATATATTGGTTTTTTATACCTGTATTGGTATGATCCATCTGGGTTGATGTCCTGCGTCTGACTGATAATCGGGATTTGTTGATTTTGATATTGTTGTTGCGGGTACTGTTGGAATTGCGGGGCAGCGCACGTTAAGGCGATCAGGGCAGATAGAACCACAAACTGAAAAGATTATTTATGACTATTATTTACGATTATTGACAATTATTAGATTGAATCTAATGGATATTTTCCCATGGTACTCCTTTGTCACTCTTCAGTATTCAAGCTACTCCATTGCAATTTTCATCGAATCAGATCTATAATAACGAAAATTATTTCGAACAGTCAAACCACTTTATAATATTAGTATATCAATTTATCTAAATTGATTTTTAGTTTCACCTCCTTTAGTTTATTTTGAATAAAAAACTAAAAATAAAAGTAAAAAAAACTAAGTAAAATTAAGCCACAAATACTTAATTCAATATAAACACCCAAAAAATGAATGAACTTTCAAATTCGTAGTAGAATTTTTATTAACAGAAACCTATCATTTATCTGACGCAAACTACAAAACATGTATGTAACGCGATTCTAAGTATTTTTTTAATATGATTCCATTAACATCATAAGCCTACAAATTAAGTTGCACACTGACAAGATATCAGTGGAGTATATGATTTTCGTAACAGTCGTTCACAGAATCCATTTCTTTTATATAATTCTCTTGAAATTCTCGGCCAGTGGAGTCAAAGGTCACTTTCATTAATAAAACTGTGTTGACACTTAGTGACAAAGGGGTGATAAAATATCTGATTACCTTCACAGTGGCAGGTGGTATAGATAATAAAGTATTGTGAAATGAAATGTGAAATACGATAAAGATAGTATTGTTGACAAGCAAATTATACCGAAATAAATTAATGTGAGAAGTTGCATGCGTGTGTATTATCCTTTGTAAGACGTATCGCAGTATCGCCATTGTTTATTGTAATTTTTTACACAGTATGTAAATGATGCACAGATTAAAAGGTATTCCATTCTTTATAATACTTTTAGGATTAAATAAAAGTTATTAATATAATTTAAATACAATAATGATTTTAGTTGTTGATTTTTATTTCGAAATGTCTAAACTAAATTAGATCAAATTATTATTTTATATAAATTCATGATCAGGAAATTGAAGAATTATTAGGAACATTATTTAATGAAAATGGAAATTAAGTAACCTAACTATTGTTTAGCTTTTTAGTTAAAATTGTAGAGAAAAAGTTATATATTGGATAGGACAGCTAATAAAAAATAACAAATGAAAACATTTGTTAAAATTTGTATCACTATTATAACTCACCGACTTCATTTTAATGTAAGTAAATGAGAATGATGAGATGACGATCTTCGGTGGAAGTGCGAGACAGGAATGATTTTTCAGCTACGCGCTGTGGCTTTTATACGAGGTAGCGACGCCGCAACACTTGAAATTGGAGTATACGCGGACGCATCACAGATGCACCCTCCCGACAACTGCTTATTATTTATTCCAAATATATTTTTCATATTTAAATTAAACATAACAATTGTTATACAAAAAGTATAATTTGTCTCAAAATGCTAAGAATTATACTTTTTATTTGTTTTGTTTGTCGAAACCTTGAATTTAATTTTAAAATTTGAAGGATGAAGTTTCTCGGCTAAGTTTCTTTGTGATCTAATTATTAAAGTAATATTAATAATACATTAAAAAATTACCTGTATAATTATATAATTAGATATGATCCAAATTCTCCAAGCCATAAACGTTCCTCTCGGAGCAAGTTTCTCTAAGTTAATCAATTATTATTAGTTATAGTAACTGTTTGCTCTATAAAGTCAGCCTTAACGTCATTTTATAAGAAATATAATTTTATTGCAGATTCATGTAAATAGACAATATTTTAGTACAACCCTTGTAATTTCATGTTTTAGTAGTGTAATGATATATATGTAAGTATAATAAGACTATGATTGACGTGCCGTACTGCTTTTATGGTGCCAGCACTGACTGTAACATTTACTTGAAATCTTGCGTCTGACGATTAGCTCATAGACATCCAGATAAAATGCATAATATACGTAATGTGATGTCTACATACTATTGACGGTAAACGTAAGGTGCGGTAGTGTGATGATACGTGGGCAACAGTTAATATGAATGTTAATATTTTGCTCTACATGTCCTGATTGTGCAGATTCAAATATCTATTCCAAGTCAAATATCATAGTAAACAATAATGTTGCAGGAAAAGTCGAACAAAATAGAATTATTAGGTTAAATCTATAATATTATGAAAAAAATCATTTAATTGCCGCTTAATGGTTTTGACAGACAACGCCCTGTTACACCATGATTGTGGAACAAACAAGGATGTGTAGGGCACTTAAGAATTATATAATATGATCTATTTATCGATGTCGACATATCGTTGCAGCACTGGAAGGCAATGGTAACTAACTTTCTGTAATTTCTTGCATAAAATGAGATTACGAAACGGGTCCTCAAGGTTGACCCTAAGTAGATTCGTTCCACAGCTAACTAACAGTTCGATGAGTGCAGCTGTATACCCTAAAGTCACATGCTTCTTACTAAACTATACATGATATCGATAAAATGAATGGAGTACTACCATTTTTCATGTTGTCATTTGTCAAAAGTTCTTTCACGAGCTCTATCAAATGGCATACTGAAAAATCATGTTATGCTCTCATATATTTACTATGGCAGTGTTTTTGGTCAGCTAGGTCGCCTGATTTCGGTAGAATTGCTCATGACATATAAAGTCATAGCGGAAATTTAAAGGTTATTGTCGGAACCTTTCAGTGTTTTATTGCGTCTGTCTCAAATAGCGAGGTGAATCCCATGCAGGTTGGGAATACTTTTTTTGAATCGGCAAACTCTACCAGTCATTGTTATACAATTACGAATCTTACAAGATTCAGTAGTAATCAAGAACTGTACTGTAGGGTCAATATATAATGCAAAAATACAAACCGTTTTTAGTTTTTATGAAAAATTATAACTTTTTTGATTAAAACTAAAAACGGTTTGTATTATGTAGGCAAAAAAAAAACTACCGAAAAAACATTTATTTTATACTCAATGTATGTATGTAAACATATAATACCTCTACATTATATGCAGATGCAGACAATCATAACAACGGTTCCATAAGCCTACAAATACAAAATGTACAGTTTAATGATTATTCCTAATAATCAAATGTTAAACGTATCTAATCTTCACGAAGTATCGAACTGCCAGCTAATCATTTAATAACAGTTGCCTTAATGGGCATAATAGAGCTTAATAACTTATTGTGTTGTTATGTGAATTCGTTAAGTACACATCAATCGAAAGGAAGTTTATACGCTCAAGGAGGATATGTCACAAAACATTTACATAAATTTAAATAAAAAGAAACAAATTATAAAAAACTGATTGTTTTCCGAAAATCATTGAAAGAAGTGCACGAGGCTACCATATTGGATTATGGTAGCCTTAGGTAGGAATATGCATTTTCGTGTTATGTTTTAACTAAATTTCTTCTACAGTACAATATCAGTGCAAATTATAATTAGTTAGCAAGGATATGTAATCGTACCTAATTCCGGTGAAAGATACGCGAAGTCGATTAACAATGTTCGTCAGCCTTACAGGTAATGGGTCCTGTTCACTGAATCTTCTGCGGATTGCATATTTTCTAATTCGATCACGGAAAGAAACCCCGATTTTAGACCCCTTTATCACCCTTCGGGTGAATTTAATTCTTTTTATAATTTAACTATATATGGCCTTACATGTGCCCTTACATAGCCGTATGTAGTCAGATTTCGGTGCGTATGTCATCACAGACAACTGTCACAAATCAAATATTTTCCTCTTGAAGCACCGCAGTAAATGGGCCGAGAATTTATCGGGTTATTTCCAGATCGCTGCCCATCTGATGTGGATGTATTAGCCTTATAGAACCTCCAACCTACACAAAAGTTGATGCTATATAGAAACGTATATGTGAGCTGCTCACGATAAATATCTTATATAAAAATACGCTCGTTTTGAGCATTTAATCTATATATTTGATTACATAAGAACTGATTATTATAACCTTATTTGTTGTCAAGTATGTGGTTTTAGAATATAGAAATAAAGCAACTATAAATAAAGTCTCAGATATGAAAATTAGAATCAAAATGTTGTATCAATCAACCAGAGTGACTTTGCCTACCAATTACTCTTTCTAAGAAAAGGTTAAAGGGAAACTGTTTTTCGTGGGACGATTTTGTGTAATTGTAGCTACTAGGTGCCTTAAAATGACTCTCATCAAGAATTAGCTTATTGCTATCTAGCTAATTCTCTTATATAATATAATTAATAGCTCTTTGTTATGAGCCATATATATCTACTACTACGTTTTCGTGTGAGGCTTTATTCATCTAAAATATATAGATTTTTTTTACACTATACTGCAAAAATATCGAATAAAAAGTACCAATTAATAAATCGAAATGCAATAGTCCACAAACTTTTTGACCACTAATGACAATAGTTTCTGTGCATCTAGCTGGGTGTAGTGTTTAGCTGCATTTTTCATGATGCAGATAGAGATTGGACCCAGTTGGTACACTCCACGCACACTTTTATTAAATTTCGCTTAAACGGCCTCTACGCGTTGGATCTGTATCCTCGCGCACGCCATATAAAGGATCGTGTTTTAAAAAAAATATATATATTATTAGGCTTAAATCGCCTAATAATATAATGCATAAATACACTGCATTTCTATCCAAATTTTCTGATTAATAAGAAGTCTGGTTACTAAATCATAATATTTTCCCATTAATGCTTCAGAAGTTTTTTAGATAAATCGAAATCATTTTTCACATTTCGTTGTTTCGCTTTTTTTCCTTTTGTTTATATATTCAACATATTCATTTTTTTCCATTAATTTTCATTCAAATCTATGTTTATTATCATCATAGATTATACATACACGTCGCTGTCGAGGAGCTCGTGTCTACCCTAACTATGGTAGGCCCAGTGCCTGTGACCTTTGTTTTTTTTGCAGGTGTATGCAAGTTGCACACGCTGTACCATCACCATAGCAGCGTGAGATAAATATGTATATAAAACTCAGAAAAAGATAAACATATTGGTTCATGGTAAGATCGACCATAGACCTTCCGAATCTCTCTATATGAAGACCTGTGTCAAGAGCACGATGCCGCCGACGCTCGTTAACCTTTATTCATTTTAACTAACCTAAAGCAACATTATTCCGAAAAGTATTTAAACAGGCTTTTTAAACAGAACGTAAAACAATCATCACAGTATTCATTACAGAAATGACGGAAAACCATACAAATTTCTATCCTCCACCTAACTTCTATCCATGTAGATAGAAATTTCTAAGTTTGTTTAGTATAACATTTCCCAATTATGATAAAGGTAATCTGTATGAACAAAAGTAAGTATATCTGTATGCTGAAAAGCTGAATATTTTTGTGCCTTAGTGAATTGGTTAAGTAATGTTGATAAAACACACTATAATCGTAATTTAGTAATTCCAATCCAGTAATTGCAGACAAAATATTGAAATTATCTGTTGTATGAAAAGGACAAAACCATAAGATATTTACTATTACATTGAAGCATCCAAATAATTTCGTTTTTAGCCATACTGAAAGTTAAAAACAATTGATAGATTAGATAAATAAATAAAACAATATTAGAAGACCCATATCGAGCAGTGAGCATCTTTCGTCCTCTTTCAGCTGAAATATAATCAGGCATAGTAAATAGATTGTTGAATTATATACACAGCTAATATATTTTCCCGTTGATAAGGCAATCAACAACCTTATCATTCACCTCTCCACCATATAAGCGGTGCTTTAAACGAGTTTCCTGCTATTGGCAACTGTCACATGCATGCCTCGTCAGGTATGAGAGGGTTAATAAGGAAAAAGAATGCCGCCATCTAAGCCCACGTGTTTTCCTCTGAGGACAGCCAAACTTACCGCACTGTAAAACACGACATACTGGCCTATCAGAATTCGCAGTGGAACTCTCTACTCGTAGACAAATGGCCCCTTATTTGTGTTTATTTGTAAGAAATTTCTTACTCTTAAACAATTTTTTTCTGTGATCTCCCTGTGAGTTATAAATAAGTAGAAACTACACTGGTGAATGACAAGATAATTATGTATAGCATTTTTAGCGAGGGAAATGCTTTTATGAACGGTCCAAGCCCCTTGGGTAGGAGCAAGGGTGGGTGGGTGTGCCGCGATTACTAAGGTCCTCGGGAACACCTTATGTGGCCTTGGTGAGCGGCTACGAACATGCGCAGTGCGCTGCGCTCGCGTAAGCTGCTCGGCCCAGCCCACACCGCTCTACAGTGGAACGGCCTGGGCTTCCGTCTTCACCGGAGGCATGGAGGTAGCTAGTGTACTCCATAGTTATCCCCCCGCACCGCCCGCCGATCCCCACTAGGACGGCGGAATCAGGGAATTATAGTCCCTCCGTCACCGCCCTACAGGCAAATTGGATTAACACTGACTGGCTGATGAAATCTGTAAAAGACTGTAAATAAAGTGACGGAGGTATTTTATTATTTTCCCGTTGAACTGTCCATCTGAAATTTTTCGTTGGCACGAAATATGTAATTTTCCAAATTAAGTCATATTTTGATAGCGTTTAGTGTACGTGTTCTTGTCGGTGACAGGGCTCGTTTTCACCTGTGTTTGGAACCGACGGCTGGCGTTGTTTTTCCATCTCTTCTTATTCAGTCTGGTTAGGACTTTAAAATTTTTCGCGTTCCAAAAATACAAAATGGCGGCGGTGCTGGCGAGTCCAGCCCAGCGAGTAGTGCTATTATGTTATAGTAATGTTGTTATTATTTCGGTAGTTTCGGTATATGTATATAGTGTTGTTGATAATTGATAGTAATTTTATGAAATACTAATATATGTGTAGTGTTATGTGAACAAAGTGCAACACCTCCTTGTGTCTGTTATAATAAATGGGAAAAATATACCAAATGTAGATAGGGAATACGGCCATCAAACTGAAATCTGGCGTCTTGCCATGTTTAACATACTTCTGTCTCTTGTGTTTCTCCATTTGGATTGAGGAGAGCTATCCCAAGGTACCTTGCTGCGACTAGTGCTAAATTGTGTATTCGATCATGCATCTTTACTCCCACTACCTACCACATAGCACATTGATTAATTCAGGTGTACTTCACCAGACCATAACATCAAGCTATTCTTAAGTATTAGCATACAATAATTAATATATATTGTTGTGATAATAAATAAAGTGTTTTATTGTCCTTTTTTTGCTTAATGTGTGGCCCAAAGCTTGTTAAAAAAAAATTGTGTCGATAAACATTTTAATGATGTCAATTTGACTGATCTTTATCTGCAGTAAAATAAACGAATTACAGATGTTCCTCATTGATGCAGACCTTCACCTCTCTGCTATTAGACTGAATATCAAAATTATTTTTATTTGCCATTGTTTGTTATTCTGACCTTCTGTGTGTTTCTTAAACAAACTCTATTATTTTATTATACAAGATTTTACTCGGTATGTTTTTTTAACATGGTTTATGTTACGAATACGCACTTACCTTTAATAGCTACATTTTGAAACCTTTTTGGTAGTGTCTTTCATATAGCTTGGAATATACTGTTTTAAGATATCTGTGATTTGCGAAGATAAATAAGTAATGTAAAACTTTGACCATTATATATAAATATAGATTCAAATGCATATAAAAGAATTAATTAAAAAATAAATATTCTATGTATTCATATGACTTTGACTTGATTATGACTACCTTTTTTTTTTTTTTTTTTTTTTGTTCCCCTGAGGAAAATGCATTAAATTGCATACCCCGGCTGTGGCGAGCCGGGGTTATGTGGGGCTCTCCTCCCCAGAAGGGGGAGGCCTACCCACTAAAAACCTCAGGGATGGCCTTCCTCAGGCATGTAGGGAGCCCCCGGGAACACAAAGGCCACTTCCAGGAACCCCCAGCCTCCGCTCCCCTCTCTAGAGGGGAGCCCTCCTCGGGGGAAGCTACCACCTCCCCCGGTCCCCTTCACCGACGACGCCCCCCGGCCACGGAAGGGGCGTGGTCCATCCCGGGTGATTATGACTACCTAATTAATATTTTAGCTTTTATGGTATTTTCAAACTGGTGATTCCTCCTTGAGTAAAACACAAATACAATTCGTAACGGTATTTGTTAAAAATGATATAATAGGAATCGGGGTCAAAGCCGTTATTAAGCTAGCGAAATCGCCTAACCTGAGTCTAAATTATTATTTTTATTTATTAAGATAATAATTTTGAAAGTTATGCCCAATTATTGCTAGTGCTAGTTGGTGTTAAGATGTGTTTCTTGAATGTTCGTTGGCTTTTTTATTGATATATGCCGATTTATATGAATATAAATCGATAAGATGTATATATATATATATATATAAAGAGGATCGCCATGTGCACTCACCGCGATAATAACTGCAAGTGTCATAAAGAGATAGTACTGTAACTTAAAACATGTTTGCCATGACCATTCTCAAACAAAATTAACTGAATCGATAAATGACTCACCGACCGATCGAAAGTACAGGATAACAGAAATAATAGTAATCTTATTGTAAGCTATATTTTTCTTTGATGCTCAATTGGTATTAGTTGTAGCGTGACATTATAGTTTTAAAGATTTTTTTTATAATTTGAACCAGCCCTTACTGAGCTTAGAACTTTCAATCAAATAATCTTTTAATATTATGCAAACTGTAAATAAAGTTCCGAGGCCCGGATAACAAATATCTGACCTACGAGAGATCTACTTAGCTTAAAAATATTTTTATACCTTTAAGCTCAATGTACTTAGACCATTTTCGCTCCAGAGCAGTCATGCCTTGTATAGAATGCGTATTTTCCAGGCCGTAAAAATACTCACAATTCGTTTAAAATTTCTGTGATGGTGGCAGTCCGGCGATGGTATATCAGAGGAATAAGGAAGATAGGGCAACAAGCCGTAGTGTATCGTTTGTAGTGGCTTTCTTTGGAGCTAGACACCCAGATTCTGTCCACTGCTTGGATTGATATTTGACTTCTGGTGTATATTGATGGACACTCGTTTCATTTGTTTCAACAAATCATCGTAAAAAACACTATTATTCCGAAAACATACGATTTGTTTCTGATCGAGACTAACCTCGTAGCACCTAACGGGCGCATAGCTAATTCATATGTAATTCACGTCTGTGAACGGGTAAAGACCAAGTACATAGTCTTATGTACCCGTTCTTTAGAAATCCTTGTACTCT
Source organism: Scirpophaga incertulas (assembly GCA_036419045.1). Taxonomy (NCBI): domain Eukaryota; kingdom Metazoa; phylum Arthropoda; class Insecta; order Lepidoptera; family Crambidae; genus Scirpophaga; species Scirpophaga incertulas. The sequence continues at coordinate 14,594,065 of CM071639.1, read as the reverse complement.
CAGCTATATCATATAATTTCAATATTTTAAGACTTTTGGAGATCATTTGATCATTTCACAGTGTGGTCATTTAGATGATCTACTTTATTATATTAATCTATATATTACATTAGTCTTTACTTTATTTTTTTGATTCTTTTTTTTTACTTTAGTGAAAATGTATATACATTTGCACAAGAACGAGCAGCTAATTTAAAGGTCTATTTTTAAGAGTTTGCACGCCAAAATAGCTCATTTGTTGTCATAGGAATTAAACTTCCGTGATAGAGCCTAGTCATATGACAAATTTCTAAGAAATGCATCCTGTACATATTCCAAAGATTTAGAACGCAACTCGTAAAAATGTGACCAAATAACTGCCCCACACCAAATGTTACAATAAGTATATAACACTGGGATGAATTGATCGCTTTTATTATGCGTAGAACACTATTGAGCAGCTCAGTTGCTTTTGTGTATATGTTGTAGTAGTAGACCAAAAAAGATACATCTATATCAAAAGTGAAGTCTAGGTATTTGACTTGGTTTTGACGGATAAGAGACAAACAATAAATACCATAGATAAAGTTGATTTTGTTTATTTTACACATAACGAACAATGAAGCTTTTTATGACAAGCTTAGGAGCATGAAATTATACATACACTAGTCGGAAGTATCTAAGTCATTCTATAGTGCTTGGTCATGAGTTTAAGATCGTCTGCATGTAAGAAACATGGTCATCGTAGCCGCATGATCAAGGTCGTTGAAAGTATGAATAGAAAATAGTGGTAGTTGGTTGTCTCAACCCTGTTTCTTTGCTAACGGTTCATTATGTAAACCGTGACATACACACCAGACACTATTCGCTTGTGGGACAAGATTTAATCCTCGTTGGGTTTGTTTGGTCTCATTGAGAACGCAACATTCTATCTTCGAAGTTGTGTAGCAAGGAAAACGTATGAGCACGTCAAGTCAATAATTATTGCAACACCAGTGAGTGATACTCGCTGAATAGAAGCAAGGGTAAAAGTCCAAACCCAACCCAAAAAATGTAGACGAACGAACCACGATAGGGACATCACTTCCAAGTTTCCAACTTCCGTTATACTCGCTATACTCTACGCATTCTGAACTATTAGATGAACTACACTGATAACTGCCGCTCATAAGTGCTGGAAAACACGCTCATTCCTAGATTCATAAAATAAAGTTAAATAGCAGTGGTCATCTGTGAGTTAACTCAGTAAGCCCGTTAGTAAGTACCACTGTACTTACTAACGGGCTTACTGAGTCAAAACAAAATGTTTTCTCTAAAATAGACTCTCTTTAATTTACGATAGTAATATATTTTTGAAGGTCCTATTTTTTTCAATTTCATAATATATATTACATTAACTACAGTGATATTGTTTCATTCTATTTAATATCTTCATTTTTTTTAGTTTCTGTGACTAGCTCGTGACTCGGGTAACCTTTATAGGTTAATTACTCAGTTTTGTTACATCATTACTTTGTTTATAAAAAATATTTAAAAAATGCTTTATTTACTTAATACAAATACGGATCGTATGCAGCTGATTGCGAAAAAAGGTCTCTTGCTTTTCAAAAAACTTTATTACGAGTATAAAATATTGATTCAGTTCATTATCATTCTTTATAAATTATCATTGTTTATTTTTTTTCATTAATAAACTTATTCCATCTACGCCGAAAATGTTTACACCTGTCACTGTATATGACGAGATTCGTATTCGACTTACAAAACTTTTCTAAAAAATTTACAAAACAACAGAAGTTACCACAATTTTTCTCAGTTGACCTGAGATCACGACATTTGACCGTATGTATATTTTACATATCGTCAAAACGATCCCACGTTTTGAAATTCCTCTAATTCTAGCGACAATTTTGTTTAAATTTGTCTTCTAGTTGACTGTTAAAGTTATATTAAGTAATGGTAACAAGGTCGATGGACTAAGTGTTAAGGAGCCCCAGATCGAGTTTTGTAACATGTGTCATCAGAGTCTAATCGAACCTCGCTTTGATACACTTCTAATCAACCCAAAATGATTTTGATGACTTTATAATAGTTATACGGCAAATTTTTGTTTGCATCGTTAAATCGAGTTTATTGATACTATCGATAGAATTCCAAATAGCTTATGATTTATTTGATACAAAAACACCATAATATTATTTTACCAAAATCAAGGACATTTGTCAAAAATGTTTCAAAATTGATTAAGTCTGCGCCGCCTATAAATTAAAAAATTACCATACCGCTCCATTTAAAACCAGGATGTCATGGCAATTACACCAAAATAAACTAAAGGCAAACCAGAAATATACACACAAGGCTTTCGTAACATAGATAATTTAATTTTAGGCATATTTCATAGAACTAGCGGTCTACTTCTAACGTGAAAGTATTTATTTTGAACTTTTTAATTAGCTTTTGCAAGAGTTACAATAAATGTAATAATCTGATAATAAAATTTTAAAACCTGTTCTATAAGAGTTATTAACATTCTTGAAGAAATGTATTAGATACTCTGATAAAAAAATTTCTACTTAATGAAATTAATTGATATTAATTGACACGTCTGCAGACAGAATGAAAATGGAAAAAAGACTGATGAAAGCAAATCTTCCTCTCTGAAGTTAACTACCATCTTCAGGTATGAAGCACCGATAGATATTACTAAAGGAAGAATTTCTAAATTCACGCAAAACAGAACTCTTGTAATATTGCGTTCTGGTTTGAAGGACAAAGAGTATAATCACTCGTTAAAACAAAAAGAAGAAACATTTTATAAAGTTTATTTTTCGGTTTATACATTTGTATTCTACTCATACAGACAAAATCTGCTACGGGAATCGTCAAGCAAAGCGGCAAGTGTCCTTTATTTTTAAATGACTGAAAATTTGTAACAGGAAAAAAATATTTAAATTTCTCAAGTGATCGCAAACATTTTTGATTCATATTACCATGTAGATTTTTATAGATCACTAAAGGTACATACCATAATTGGGTTACTAAGCAATCCACTCATTGCCAGATTAGATATTAAAAAATACTTTTGTAATGACTAATTTATTAAATATTTATGTGCTTTATTTATTTAAAAAATGAGATATTACTAATTTTTATATATTACTAAATTATATAAATCTAAATTAAAAAAAACAATCAAAATCTATATGTTCATGGATCAATAAAGTATTGATAAACATAACACGCATAAATACGAAACTATCTAAAAAATAAAATATTTCCTCTATCGTTAAAAATACACATTGCTTACTTATTTTTCTTACACAAAACACAGTCAAATAATCAAATTAAATACAAAAGTTCCTATGAATCTCAAAATCTTTAACAATGTGGTGAAGAATGTACGTATATTTCTAAAATCTGCTTCTTGGCTTGAGCGGCGAGGCCTGAAACTGTGGCTGAATATTGGTGGATGCCCCAGCAGCAGATGGCGGCAATGTCTTTAAATATTCCAGTGCTTTTAAAATCGCAGGTGGGATCGGGGGCGGAGTCGGAAGATGGTCACCCTGAAACGAAAAATAATGTAATGGGCATATTTAAATGTAGTTTAAGTATATGAAATCGTTAAATTCCACTATTTAAAGTTTCTTTTAATTTTATTATTGTTAAATAAGAATTGTGATTTCGTTTTTTCGACATAACATTTTTTTTAAATAGCTCTCATTTTCAACACATTCATTTAAATTCTTGCACTGATACCTGTATCACTGAAACCTATACCTATTATTACTTAACCTGTTCCTTTCTTAAAAATTAAACAAATTTAATCAAGTTATTCGAATGACTGTTTTTACGCTAATTACGAAATTTACGCAAATAGAAAAATGTTTCAGTCATAAATTATCTAAATATGATTATGAACAAACTATTTTGAATCATATGAATGTCTGTGTTTACAAAGACTCTTTTCATGTGAGAGTTTCAATTTCATGAGAGTGGGTCATCGTTTGGTATTTTGCTGCGAACTTTTATGAGTTTGTACATACGTTGGCTAAGACGTGATGTCGGTTGCTGGGATGCTCTATGAATTTACATAATAATGTCTGTATGCGTTCAACAAAGCTTTGCCTGTCTAGTCATAACGTGTATGATTATATGCACTGTTATTAGCATATAGATTGGGTATTATATGTAGAGAGATATCTAGTAAAAAGATTATATATATAGCTTATTTCTTTATATATTTTTTCACAAATATTGAAATATTTGTGAAATGGTCCTAATTATTTCACATATTTTAGAACCAACTGGATCTTATTATACTCTTAATAAAAATACTAAGAAGATTAGCCTATTAGTGATTTATTAAAAAAACTCAATATTGAATATTAAATTTCATTAAAAGCCAGTAATAATTTTGAAATAACTTTTAATGTTTCTGGGAAAATCACATCATATTTTAGCCATATAAAAATACAGTGTTGCCTTTTATTTGCACGAGTACTACTGTTTTTAGTTTTTGGAATTAACTTGTATTAACTGAAAGGAATTAACGTGTATTTTATGGTTTTAAATGTTGGTCCAACGTTTCGAACGCCTAAGGCGTGCCAAAACCACAAAATACTGAAATTCTGAAAAGTAATTTGATTAGTATACGAGTAATTTAAAATCCATCTTAGGTAAACTATTTTAGATATAAATTAATAAATCATAATATTAAAGTGTAAATATAATAAATAAATAATTATCTCCGATTCTAAATGAAAATAATTTTATTGTGTTGCTCGAAAACGATTTTCAAGTATTAAATTAGTTAAAGATATCTTTTATCTAACGACGGCGACTAATTGGGTGCTCGTCAACACAATTTGACTACAGCTATCAATATACACAGCGTGAAGACACTTTTATTAAATCACTGACATTTTACATAATCGTGTTGCTTGATGAGCCGATCAATCTCTCGCGAATTATTGTTTGCCCAATAACATGTCAAACATAATTATGTATGGATGGGATACCTAAAAAAGCTGACCTACATAGCACCCACAACATGATATTTGGCGATTATTCATCACTAATACCAATATAGTATAGTTTGATGAACTTTAAGATGTTGATAATTATGAATGTAGCTAAAGTCTAGTTTTACGTTAATATATGTATATTTATAACTTGAAACTATTTCTAAAGTATCTAAAATATATTATTTTATTAAAATTTCTATTAGGAAAAATGAGAAACCTTATGTGTACTTGATCGGGAATATGAGTCACAAAAAACAAGCTAATTGCCTAAATATAAATATGTTTGACAGCTGGTAACTAACCTTATCGTGGCTAGTTTATAATAATAGTGAAAAGTAAGTACTGTAAGGCTTACGTTATGGTAATTAGGATAACGGATAGACATACATATATTAAATATTTACAATCATAACTAAGGCACAAATGGTCGCATACAAACATTTGCTTCCATCGGGCTTCGAACCCACGGCCTCAGAGATGGCGACACCATAAAACCGGTGCACTAATGATATGATATTTTCAAGAAGGCGATACATCAACGTATACAATATACATAGAACATTCAAACCATTTAGGGAAACATTAAAACATGTAAAACAACTAAAAGTTAACCATGCCACTTTAAAATGAAAGTACGCTCTTCTTAAAATGGTCATAGACAAATTTATTATTGTTTGAAAGAAATATAGTAGAAAATATATGACACTGGCATAGTAACACTGTCATTAATAGAACGAGTTAATTTATTGGAATTCAAATTGATTAAACTATCAAAAACTTTAGATGTTGGAATGAATATCAAATTAGATATCAACGAATTATACTCAAATTCAATTCAAATTCAAAATCTTTATTAGGGATCAATTTACACTTATTACTTAATTATACTATTAATATTTCTAGTATTGATGACTTTAACTTTAACTAGAAATTAAAGGTATATTCTATTTTTACCTTTGATATCATAACAAGTAACTTTAATTTATATGCAGTCAGATAACTGGTACTTTTGACTGATCTTTTTTGTACCAACTTTCTACAATATGATAACTAAAATTGAAAACTGAGGAAACTTCCTTACTCTATGTCTCGGTGCTTTCTTCAAACTGATTACTAACGAAATTATTAATGTATGGTACCTTGAGTTCGCTTGAATGTAATAAAGTACCTATAATGATCAATAAAATTAAGTACATCTTAAATACTTATTCTCCGAATGACATTATCCTAATGTCAAGTACACACTATAGCCGTGTGTCAGTGTGCAGACTATAAGTGACCTTGAAAGCGCACCTATTCCCTAAGTAACAAGAACTGTTATCGTAATTTCATAGTTTACCTTGATGTGCCGCTGACTGTACAAAAGTCGATTCACAGAATATAGTAGATTACATTTTTATGCAATTTTGTAGGTCAATGTTACATTTGGTGATCTACATTTTGTGAAGCAGACACTTAAACGTTAATATTTTAAAATGTTTCTTATGTTTACTAAAATGTAGTAAACATTTTAGTTTTTAATGAAATAAAACTATATTCTCTCCCGAAAATGACAAATGGAACATATCGTGCATTCTGCTAAACTGCTTTCGTGACTTTCTCTACTAGACCGACTAGACCTATCCTCAGAGTAAATGATATAAGTACTATATATATATATATATATATATATATATATATATATATATATTATATATATATATATATAATATATATATATATATGTGTGTGTGTGTGTGTGTGGTGTGTGTGTGTGTGTGTGTATTTATCTATATAAATATATATAAATCCGACCAAGGATGAGTCAGAGACGCGCGCCAAGCTTTTTTCTCGGAAATAACTTCATAATTGTGATGCATCTACAAATGTATGGTTATCGGACTTTTTCATTTATTTTTGCTACATTATATTACTTTGTGCCTTTTATTATTTTACGTTAAATAGAGGTACCCCTAGGTTTTGAATCCCTTGCGATCTATATCTAGATATGCGTCATAGAAGGATTAACAATTATTAACAGATTAACGGACAACAAGAGAAATAAAGTTTTTATTTTTTTTCTTGGAATATGAAACGCTACTGCCTTCCATATAAGCAGATTTGTTTATTATTTAAAGATGTGAAATAATAAAAGTAATTTTTATAAAAATTAAATCTTTTGTTCTATTAATTTTTTTTAATAAACTCCATTTTTTAACCTAATACTAGTCTATAGCATGTGCCTTTCCGTTGAAAAAACGAATTAAGTGGAAATAATAGCTACTTAAAATTGAATGTTTTGTGAAATGAGTGACCTTTAATCAAATGCATCGGCAAAAACGATCGACCTTTTTACTCTCTGCCAAGCTTCCATGTAAAGCTTTAAGGCTTCAATTTTATTACTATTTTATTGACATCAACGGCATTACATAAACCCGCTGTTGAATAGTTTCGATTTTCGACAGACGCTGAAGATGTGTGTATCACTTATCATTCACAAGAATAATAATAAAACCAAGCAGAAATAAAAATAAAACATAATATTATTTATTTAACATAGGCCTTATTAGATACCTTTTTTTTTGTTCCTTTAAGAAAAATGCATTAAATTGCATACCCCGGCTGTGGCGAGCCGGCGGTTATGTGGGGCTCTCCTCCCCAGAAGGGGGAGGCACTAAAAACCTCAGGGATGGCCTTCCTCAGGCATGTAGGGAGCCCCCGGGAACATCAAGCCACTTCCCTCCTCGGGGGAGGCTATACTACCTCCCCCGGTCTTCTCCACCGACGACGCCCCCCGGCCACGGAAGGGGCGTGGTCCATCCCGGGTCGCCGTAGCAGTCGCGACTTCCTCGCGCCCGCCGGCGACCCGCGGCGGCGCCGCAACTGTGCTACCGAGCCCGGCGCCGCCTTCTTCGAGCGGGATCGGTCATCTCCCGACCCCGCTCGGCGGCCTCCTTCTGGAGCATCACTGCTTCACAGAAGGAGGCCACAGCCCTCCAACCTCCCTCGTCTGCCAGTATTGCCGCAATCAATGCCGGCGGAGACAGATCTCGCCCGATCTCTGCGACCAAGACTCGGCGCTCGGAGGCCCACGCGGGGCACTCCGCCAGCGCGTGCTGAGCCGAGTCGAGGTCGGATGCGCAGTGGTGACAATGTGTCGATCCCTCCCGTCCTATTCGAGACAGATACTCACCAAAGCAGCCGTGCCCGGTGAGTATCTGAGTCAATCGGTAGGTGACCTCCTCCTTCCCGTGGAGCCAAGCTTCCAGGTGCGGGAGTACGGCACCGACGGCCCGCTGGCGCGCGCAGATCCGTAATTCGAGCTGCGCACGCCAGGCCGCCACAATCCGTCGGTGCCACTCCCGCTTAGGCACTTCGTGCGTGGGTTCCAGGGCGCTCCCCCCATCGCCCCCCCGGCCGACACGCCGCGACGCATACGTCGCCGTGTACATGTCGGCCAGGACGTCGAATGGGGGGGAGCGTCCCAGAACCGTCGCCGCCTCGTACGAGATTGTACGCTAGCCTCGCACGATCCGTATGGCCATTATTCGCTGCAGGCTCCGTAGCAGAGCTCTGCAGCGGAGGGACCGCGCGCAGTCTTGCGACCACACGGGAGCCCCAAACATGGCCACGGACCGCACGACGCCCTCGTACAGGCGGCGAACTCCATCCCTCGGTCCCCCGAGATTGGGCAGCAGGCGATGCAATGCGCCCACCACCCTTTTGGCTCGGGGGACCAACCGCACGAAATGCTCCTCGAAGCTCCAGCGGCGGTCCAGGGTGAGGCCCAGGTACTTGATGTACGGCCCACCGGGACCACTGCGTCACCCACCCGGATCCGGCAGCTGGGTGGTTCCCGGCGCCTCGGAAGGCCATGGAACCATAGCGCCTCGGTTTTGTGAGGCGCTATTTCTAAACCCAGCCGGCGGATCGCCCGCACGACATATGCCACCCCAAGCTCGGCAAGCGTAAGCACCGGCCCGAAGTCGACCCCAGTCGTAACGACGAGCCGTCAGGAAGGCTGGTGCGAAGGACCGCGTCGTATGCGAGGTTCCATAGCAGGGGTCCCAACACCGACCCCTGCGGAACGCCGCATTCGACCCTCCTCGACGTTTCCATCCCGTCCCGTAGGCCTTATTTTAGCCTTAGTATTGATATTAATAGATACCTATTAATATCAAAACTAATTTAAAAATAAAAGAATACAAAGACTATTTATACTTGTTCGGAAAAGGGACTTCTCGAGAACAACAAGAAACTGTAAGTCTTTTTTTATTTCTCTTACTTTGAATTATCATTTATAATATCACCATTCTTATCTAACAGAATCATAATTATTCATTAGTTGGAAGATAGTCTCAAAACAAAAGTATGAACCAACTTCCATTGTCTTGGTCTGTTTAGTAACAAATATTTTAATGTATGCGATATCAATGCGATTTATTTTTGTGATTATGGGTTGCGTGAAATTTTAACAGATAGTCTGTTAAAATTACACGCAACTATTAACCACAAAAATAAAACGCTCACATTCTTATTATTTAACTAAAGGACATTGTTCAATTTTGGCCTAAGAACCGATGTGAATATAAATTATACTATAATTTTTATTTATTTTTATATTATTTGAAACATATTTTAGTATTCCACGGACACTTCAAATAAATAAATTCCAAATAAAAAGTTGGGTCACAATTATTGATGCCGTATAAAATGTTTTCCGTCAGCCAGTGCTGCCAGTTTCGGAAGTTTTTGTGATTTCGGTAAATACGGATCGAATTGAAAACCTCCTCCTTTTTGAAGTCGGTTATTAAAATTAGTTGATAACACTTTATTCATTTAAATACCTAAATTGACTAGCTAGAAAAAAACTAGTATTATATATTTTTTAAGCGAAATCGCGAATTTCTAGCTTGGTATTCAAGTATTATAGTTTTCGTAATTGGCAACACTGGTGTACTTCATACCTTATCTGTGTCCGTTTCATTTAATTTTTGATTGCTTTGCGACTATAGTTTCTTTTGTGATTTTCTATGCGTTTCATGGTTTTATTCTAACAACTTTGGCTTGATTACGGACTCCGATTACATTGCGTAGCTTGGTAGACTCGAATGTGTGTAAAGGACTGGATTTTGTAAAATGATAATTGTCAAAGAATTATCTTAAAGTTGACTAGGTACTATCTCTTTTCCTAGTACTATCTCTTTTCCTAGTATCTAGTAGAGTAGTCCTTTCCTAGTTCTAGAAGAGAACATATATAGCTGTACATAGTTGTGGTGAATGTTGTAATATATCTATGATAGTTGTCATGGAGTAAAGGAAGATTTAGTTGCTAGGAGACTGTTTTAGTTTGTTTTTTTCCTGATTCCATATTGTGTTCTGTTTGTATTTTATAATAATTTAAATATATTCTAACCGCAACTTAGATCGTGTTTTAGTTGCGTAATAATAGTATTGTTAATATTACTTTGATATTACTACTCTGATATTTCACGCAAGGTTGGTTATTTTTTATTTATAACCTCAAAATATTAACTTTATTCGTAATTATTTTACTTTCCTGAAGTGTCCGTTCGTGAAAACTTATTTCATAGGATTCCATATAATTTTAAGAGTTTATATAAGTCACTTTCGATTCGAACGGTTCTTAGGCAGAACATGTATGGAGCCGGAGCAATGTCCTTTATATCATTAACACTATGAAAATAAAAAGGTGTCACGTTTTGTTTTCTTTGAGTTAAGTGTCCACCTGTAAAAATTACCGCAATGTCATCTGTAAACTGTAAAGGACAATACCATAGTTTTCCTAATCAATGTGTTAAAATTTCACGTAAAGAAAACAATATTTTCATAACAATTAACTGGTGGTCGGGCAAAAAGTTATGATATTATAAATTATAAAATTGAGGTTGGAAATATCGAGATACAATACCTAAAACATATGTGTCAAGGCTTTTCTCTGCCGGAGGGCATATAACTAATGCCAAAGTTGTTCGTATTTATGAGAATTGCCATTGCCATATAGTAGAAATGCAACATCAAATCGCATCCTTATAAGGTACTATATTTATATTTAATTTTTCTACCTTTCAATGTTATTAGTTTAGAATTATCTGTTCTATTTAAAAGAATAAAAAAAAATGAACTATCGACGCTTCATACTGGTACTCGTAAAAAATTAATTTACCGTTATTAATAAGTTATGTCTTTTTGGAAAGAGGAAGTGCGTATTAATAGTAGAAAATTAATGAACTACATTTTTTTAATTCTAATTTCTGTAGTACTTTCCTGATACGAATCCAAAACTAATAGACAAAATCTAGACAGGTGTTTCAACTACTAAATTGTCAAAACAAATATTTTGAAACTATAAACGTAATTTTCAAAACTTATATAATTATTTAAAAACGTTCTGAGATTATTATTTATTCTCGTCTAACAAATTTTCTTCTTGTCACATTTTGCTATTATTACATAGTTTTAAAATATTTTCATTTTATTTTGATGCTACAAAGTGCTTTAAGTAATAACGAAGCTAACAAAGAAATTAATCAGTAAATTATTTCACAAAAAAAATGTTAACTGACCTACCTAAAATGTAAATTTACCTACTACCGAAACTGTTGTTAATTGTTACGTCAGTATTATGTATTTCGTTCCGGTACAAGAATCTTATGAGATTAGTTATTTATTATAAGTCACTGCTTAAGAAATTAATTACTTGATTAAATAGGTCGTTGTGGCAGTTAACGCAGTAGAATAATAATTTGTGTACTTAAATTATCTCTCTGTTAAAATGCCTCTGCCCCAGCAACTTCACGAATACATAGTCTATATGTTTTAAATTTTGTATTAAAGATTTAAAAAAAGATATGACAATAAAATTACTTGTTACTGTGACTTTAAATATTATGTCACAAGTTAACAAGTAAAATGTTATTTGGATTTTTATTTGCGAATTCTATATGATCACCAGGCCGACTATTGAAAACAAATCAAAGTCAATATTATTCGAATAAATAACATTTAATTTATTTTCACGATATACGAATATAATTATAAATTCAAATCATTTAGTCTATTTCGATTCGAGCTTCAGTGAGACGCTACTGTAAGAGTACGAAACATGTCTAAATTTCATAGAAAAAGTTTTAATCGCATATTTGCCAAATCATTTATGTAATAATAAATTTTCTTACAATTTCTATCTAAAATCTAATATATACTAATATTTATATATATATTTATATATAAATATATATATAAATATTTAATATTTAAATATATTTATTTATATTTATATATATGTTACGGGCAACGTGATTAACAGGCCCGTATTAATAATCGGCTACTGTGGCGCAGGTCGCTTGAGCGAACCCTATAAATCAGCGTAACGCGGTTCGAACCTCAGCGCGGGACATCTTTTTTCCCCGAGAAGGGCTCCCGCGCACCCAGGGGAGCAAAGGCCGGGGTCCTCAGATGCGACACTCGATCCTGAGGGCCCCCTACAACGCCTGAGGATGGCCATCGCTGAGGTTTTTAGTGGGTAGGTCTCCCCCTTCCGGGGAGGAGAACCCCACATAACCACCGGCTCTCCGCAGCCGGGGTATGCAATTCAATGCACTTACCTCAGCGGAACAAAAAAAAACAAAAAGAATAAAGGCCCGTATTAATAAGGGCCGAGTATTATGAATTGTTCCCAAGAGCCTCGGGCTATTTGATTAATTTTAGTATTTTTATTACTTAGACCGGTCTATATTATAATGCCCGATGGCCAGTGGTCCATTTAAAAAATCAACGTAAGCAATAGATTTAATTTATCACTTGGACCGGGCGGTTCACTTACCTATGTTATTACGTTAAACTGTTTAATTTCTTTTGTAGTATAAATCGTTTTTTATGTTTCTTCCTATGACAATTTCGAAGTTTTATATCGTTAATAAACAAAAACATTTCATTTCTTTTATAATTTTGCCCAAAACGTATTTGCCCTTATTCATACTGACCGGGAAAAGTGATTAGGGATGAAATTTTAATTAAATTGCCCATGAGGCATGGGCCTTATTGATACAGGCCGATCATTATTCATAGGGACCAGATTTCTTATTATATTTACGCACAAATAATTGCAGACTTAACATGTTGTCAATAGCTCTAATATCGCTCGTAATAGCGACAGTTTTCATATTGCAAATGTAAAGCTTAACGCGCTGCTGACTGTACGTAACATCTACATTAATTTAAATACTTAATATTAAGATATTTAAAGAATATTTCTAATATTAAGAAATTAAAAGACTTATAGTTAAATAATTAAAAGAGTTATACCTGCGGTTGGAATCCATTTTCGTCCGCGATATATGTAAGTGCTATGAGATTGCCCTCTGGGGACTTGTAGCTGAACTTTCCCTCAGCCACTTGCACTTCTTCACCTTCACCTTTACCAAAATTCTTTACGTATCCCGTTTCTTCTGCATTGATTTCGTTTCCTGTTTCGTATCTGTAATCGTGGATTTAAATAGAATAAATAAATTATCATTATCACTATTTAAACAAGATTGTTTAGCACATAATCTTAGCCGTTGTTTAAATTCCAAAACCCGATCAAACCTTTTGACTTGAAACGTAACCTAGACTTTCTTTCACATGTATAACATTCGTGGGGATAATTATTGTTTTGTTTTTCAAATTTCATATTCATGAACCGCCTCTCCTTCTCCTACAGATTTAATTAGGGTAGGCGTGTACTCCTTGTGGAACGTATATGAGTTGAATTGATTTTAATTTGTTTGTCAAAATTGTTTATGCTTAAAATGTCTCCCTTAAAATATAAAGCGCAAAATATTTTATTAATAAAAATTAAATTATTAAGATTAGTTGCACATAGCTTACAGCCATTTATAAGATCCATCAACATTTGGTCCTTCTGTTTCCAAACGTATTATCGGGATTTCATTTCCTGCGGCTGGCTGCTGTGCCTGTGCTGCGAAAGTTCCTCCAGTAAACAGAGATATCAATATAATGGAGATCTAAAACAAACATTAATTGTTTATTAATGATGATATTGAGAGTGAGGTACTGAGTGTTCGCCAACTTTTTATTGCAAAATTGATCCTCGATGTTCATAGGGACACTGGCTTCTGGTGAACATTCTGATAATCTCAAGCGACGTGTACAAATAGTTAATGTACTAACTATCAAAACGGTTTTTTGTCGTCGCTTCTGTCCTCATATTAAATTTTTATTACGTTTATAACAGAGCTCTTACATGTTGCAACAAACACATATGCTGTGGAACTCAAGATACTAAGCCCAACATATTTAAATTGTTAACAGCTCTTTGTTATTCAGCAACTGAATCTATATTTAAAGACTTGTTCTAGAGATATACTTGCTCAATAACATCTAGTCATAAATGTTTTAGTTTGTCTGTGTATATGTGTATGCATGTATATATTTATCTTATAGCTCTATTAAATAATATTTTTATTAAATTTTTTACAACTATATTTACATGTATAATTATTTTTGTATATATTATATAATTGTAAGTTGTCACTTAACCAGGAAGAAGTCCATCTGTTTATAAGCCGTACACATCGGTGCCCGCGAGAAGTATTAATTTACTTAGTGCGGGTACCATAGGAAATCAAATGTGATAATCTAATGAAATTCTATACAGGTAATTAATGTGTTTACAGTCCATAGTGAATAATATCTTTTTTTATAAAGAATAAAAATATTTACAGAAAATATATAACTGCGAGTATACAGATTTTTATTTGTATTTTACTTATACTATCTACAATCCAGGAGAATAGAAATTAGTCCACAAGGCAAAAACTGATCTTTAAACATTAATCGTACAATTTACGATAACTTAAATTACAAAATATATTTTCTTAAAGATAATTGATGCATTTAATCTACACCAACAAATAAACATTAAGTACAACAATAAGTCAGACCGTCTTATGTTGTTTCATCTACCTACATAAACCTTATGTCAATTTCTTTTACGAGTGATTTTGCGGCAAAAAGTTATGTTGTTAATATAGTCTAGGTTGAAGTTTGAAATTTTGTAACGTTTTTCTAGATACCAAGAAAAAAAGTAACGACATCGTATTAAAAAATGATTACAATTAATTTAAAAATGTTTAAAACAATTTATAATAAATTTGATTTGGAAAGGTTCCTTCTCAAGTATGTTGAGCAAATTTGTAGAAACCTGTTAATTGTCACTAATTACGGTCAGGTTTCACATACATACAGAGTGTGAGTTGAAATAAGTAGATTTCTAATAGTTATATAATATAATTATTTATATCGTATGTCACATTAATTTAAATCCATCATCAATTTATATACCAACTTCCTCGGTAGGCACCTACTCCACTTGAAGTCCTTATATTAAGATTATTTTGTTCTTGAGTTAAATATAATATAAAAATTAAATTAAGTGTAAAAATATTGGATAAAAAATGTGTCAGGCAGTTGTTGCACTATCTGTTATAAACTATACTACTATATAACACTGTCAACATTCAGGCCGGACATACTTATTCATTAAGACACTTTTAAAAGTGTATATTGTTTCTTCGAGCTGAACTTGAGTAACGCACATCTCTAAAAGCCACGTGATAAAAAGTGCTCTGATTTTACTAACCAACTAACAAGCAAAGGTCACATTTTTTATTTGAACGCGTTTGAGGTACACGCGAGAGGTGTAATTGCTAAATCTCTCATTATATTTAAAAGATCTTAAGTTGCCTAGAGTTTTCCTAAATCCTAACAATAAAAGACTAAGGTAAAGATGGCAGAATCATATATGATAAGACCAGGAGCCACGAGCTCCTAAACCTATAACTAGCTTACAAGCTCCAGACGCTGATTTCAGGTCTATTCCGACCCGATATTTCTTTCTGTGAATACCTGGAATACTAATAGTTTTTGTTTCACTGGATGGATTGTTTGTTCAACCTGAATAAAAATTTTGCACGATTGCATGTTCCTGTTTGCCTCATATGTAACTTTGTACATAAAAGCAAGGAACGAGGAAATGCAATTACGTTTAGAGGAGGAGCTCAAGCTACGGGTTCCATCAACAATGCCTATAAATGAGCTATGTAACAACCACAAAAGCGCTCGTTATTTATGTGACAGCTTAAAGTACGGTCTTATTTCAAAACACATAGTAAGATCGTTTAATATTTTCGCTGCTAACTAGTTGGTATTATGATATTTTCTAATAAATTCGCATATCTTGAGGTCACTAGGTTTGATTCTTGCCATGCAAAGAGAGCAAATAGTATAATGTCTACGAGTACATCGCTCAAACTTTTGCAGTTATAATAAATTTAAAATTAAGTAAATATTCATTAATTTGGGTAATATTTTTATAATTTTGTTTTGTTTTTGCCTGTAAAACTATTTTAAATACTGGTAAAACTAAAATTCTTCCAAGTGTTGGCCATACAGAAAACTGCAAGCCTTATGAGTACAATTACACGCCATGCTTATCTTACGATCAAAACTTGTACAACTAGCTCACAGCGAGGATAGTTAAACTAGTATTTCTAATACTCGCTTAAGTTGGTATTTTCTACGATCGCCCTTAACGTGATTCATCCGAGTTACTTCAGCACACATGAATATTGCAATGCATTTACCTATTAAACATATTTACAATCTTAACGCTTGTTGTGAAATAAGTATATGATTTGCATAAACGTTGGGTTGTTAAATGCCATGAAACACTATTGACTGATGCAGCAAAGTAATAGCGAGGTATCGTAAATGCTAATAACTATTTACAAATTTGAACAAAATGAAATATCAATAGGCAGATAATATCAATCGAAATTAATGATATTGCAGTTTGAAATCTTTTGGATTTTAAGGTTTAAACGCAATGTGACAACAGTTTAAACGTGGTATTATAAACGTGTACATATTGAACTGTATTATTTTTTCATTTCACACTTGTTCTAAGAACCCTAATTCATTTGAAACAAATAAGCCAAGTTGCATGCCCCACTCAAATTCAAAGGCTCAAAATTAATTCAAATGCTTCAGTAATAAATTTAAAAAGTTTCTTTATATTCCAAAAATTATAAAGTTCTTTTGAATCTGCTCTACGCCTAAGATGCTAGTTACGCTCATAATATTTGTATGAACATTCATTAGTTTGAATTAAGCATCTTGCTGTCTAATTGTCATATTCAGGTATTATTTACGGCAATGCCGCCAACAAAAAGCTAGATAATATTTAGTCATGATCAAGGTATACATTCTTCTTTTCGTTGCTTATATTCCATTTTATTAAGAGTCAGTAACACGTCGATCTTTATATTTGCACTAAGAAAACCGTCGCTATTACATACGAGAAACTTATGTGTTGTCTCAAAATCGACGTGTAACGCTTATGTGTTGCAGCGTCTACATATTGTAGAACATGTTTGCATTATTCGAACATATATTTTTTTCTCAAATTCGTACAGCTCTCAAAGCTCTGTATTTATTTTATTATAAATATTAAATGTGCACAATCCATATATTTCTTAGCTGTAGATTTTTTTAAATGAAAACTTCACATTGCTGATGGCCTACATTAAATTTGAATGTAGTACAAAACAGTACAGTAATAACGAGTGAGTATAAATATGGACTATCTGTCGATGCTTTGTTTGATATGATTACTAAATATATATATTGTTGCAGTATTTCGGAATTCTCTATGAGCCCCCTTTTTAAGTTTTTAACACGTTTGAGAAACATTTGTGTGACATTTATCGATAATGGTCAACTATACATTGTTTAGGTTTCATTACCAACATTTTCTATATAAATAATAGGAATATTCTTTGAATTTGTGTCCCAAGAATGAAAGATCTAAAATGTTACGTTTGAAGGTAAATAGTTAAAATGTATGAAAATCAGGTTATTGTTTTATTAACAACATGTTATAACTGAATCAACAAATTGCCTAGAAGCTATTACGAGTAAAAACAAACGACTTTTTTTGCATACAGATTCTTGTATATGTGACAAATACAAAAATCTGTATTGCCACACGTATTGTAAGGTAGATATTTCATCAAGTTGTTTGTCTAATAGATATAGGTACTAGATACTAAGCTATAAGATATTTTAAGATTATACCAAAAATGTTCTCAATTGTTTATGTACCTAAGTGACACTCCACTATTTATAAAAGCTTACTACATTTTAGTAATCTAATATGTTTTGTCATATTTCGCATGTGCCTTTTCGAGTGCTTCAAAATATGGTCCCAAATGTAATTTTACCTCGACACTGACTATAAAATATATATAATAACTTGCAACAGAGACGTGACGAAGGAGTGTAGGGAGTGACGCGACGCGACAGCGGAACACGGGAATAACGGAGTTCGTGACTCGACAACAATCTCATTTATGTTCAGACTGCACTTTGACTGCTTTTGCGCACGTGACTTTTGACCCGCGCTACCTTTTTACTTCAAGCTGAAGAAATTATAAATTGTTTACGGAACTGCAGTTTGGCAAATGTGTTATTGCTACCGTACAAGATTAATTATTACTATTATATAAACAATATTATACATATATTCCACTAATATTGGTGTGGTGGCCTATTGAGCTGACAGTAAATATAAATATTTTACTATAGCCATAATATTGAAAGATGTTAATTAATTTAGTAACCATTGAAGAAAATTTGCTTAATTGTATTTTTTGTAATTAGTTATTGCAAATATATTATTACTTTTATACTTTAAAGATTTCAAAATTAATTTATTTTATTGTAATTCATTATGAATTTCGCCATAAATACTAATGATACTCTAAATTAAAATAATTTGTAAAATATATTCATATTAAAGAGAGTGCAAGAGGTAATATATTTTTCCTAATCAGAACCGGAAATAAAATTTACGGGCGAATGTCTACTGTTTAGTGAAATAAGTTTGGACACATTACACTGCAGCAAAATAGTTCAAATTGGCTAAATACAACTAAGTGCAATTGCATGCCATAGTTATTTAGTAACTTTTTATTCATTTCGTTTCTTCCATTTGATATTTATTTAATTTTAATAGATATATGTAGGGATAAATTAAAAAAAATGAAAAAGATGTTATTTCAAATACTGTAACACTTGCTACAGATACTAGCACCACAATATAATATATTTTTTCCCAAATGAGATTTAACTCTATGCGTTTGATATTAAAATGATTAAAAAAATTATAACTTTGAGAGATTTGGATAACTCATGCTGTTTTTCGTATGTATGTATGTTTACTATTCCTAATATAATTAAAAGCTAAGATTTGTCAGTTTGTAATAAACAAATACTGATACTGACTATAATAAAATATGGTATGATAATAGTTTGAGACTCGGGAAATGATATACATTAATTACCACGGGAAAATATATCTATAATTGTCTGAAATAGTAAAATAGTAATAATAATCAAAAATAAACGGGCGAAGTCGCTAGTGAATGGCTTTGCTACAATAAATATTCGGTATAAAAGATTTTGTTCAGACTATGATTTTTAATTTGTAATATTCATACGGGCAGTTTTATTTAATTAAAAACCACATCTTAAAAACTTATATGTTCCTCTTAATTTGCCCCTGTTTGTACATAGGATTGCCCGGGAGCATGCAGATTTTATTTTAAAATAAATATTTAATTGGGCTTAAAAGCAAATGTACATAATATCTTTTCTTGTGTAGATGTGTTCAAGTGTAGACTGAACTACTAAATACGAGTATTATGATATTTAATAGTTCAGTCTACTTACTGTCTCTCTACATTTGAACGCGTACGTATTAATCAAAAGCTTTTTTATCGTGCTTGAGTAAAATGAGAATCTTTTGTTATATCAAGCTCAAACTGAATAGATGTTAAAAAAAAGCTTCCCCATTCGTTTCAATTTTGGTTGACATACCCAAATAAAATGTTAGTAAAAGTTTTCTCTTAACTTCAATTGAATTCTATAAAAATACCACTTACCATATTGTGCTAATACAGTCACAGGGCTCTAGCTCCAGGCACCAGCAGTTTAGGTGTGTGCTCGGTGACACTGCATGGTGTTTATATACCGGTATGTTTACCTATGAACTTCGTGCGACCGATTGCAAGCTCATCCTGGCGATCCATCTTGAATCGCGTACATGCGCCATATGCGCACATAATACCAAACCGCAAAAGCGAAAACTTGGATACAATTCTGTTTGGAATGCTTCGTATCTGACTATAGCATAGTTAGATACAAAGCATCATATCGTTTGGTATAGTACCTAATTGGTAATTATTTGTGATCATATATTATATGTTTTATACAGTTTTTGATTATAGAATTTCTGATATTGTTCAAGGTCCTTTCATATCCTCTTCGATCTTGTTTTTCCTTTACGTCCATCCACATTCATATGGGTCTTGGTGTCTGCATTCTTACTACGTCTTCTGCATTTTGTCTGATGTTCCTTTTGTGAGAATTTTGTCTACCATGTATTGTTTCATAACTTGACATGATGATCTTAGATGAGATTTTTTTTATTTCTTAATTTTATGATCACATTAGTTCAACCATCCGCAAAACAAGATTTAAGCATCTATTTTAGATCTACTTTAAAGGCCTGCGTATTATATGACGTCTACCATCTACCACCAGTCTACATCTACCCATTAGACGTCTATCATCAGATACGATTCTCCTTCAATAAGTCAGAGATAGCAAGGCTTTTTTTATAGGAAAGGGCAGCAAACGATTAAACGGATCACCTGTCATAGATGTTCTTTTCTAGCTATTCCACACATCCAGCTGAATATCGTCATTTCTACGATATGTGGCTGATGAATATATTTTCCGGAACCTGGCCACCCTTAGGTGTTATACAACAAGATTGGTTAGAAGATACATTCGTACACGAGTTCTTTGACTTCACCGTTATGCTACGATCGCGGTGGCACAGATTACGTCTCACGATTTTGTGCATGTCACCCTTATTCTAACTGAATGATCCATCGACCCAGATTCATATAGATTGATCAGATAGATTTTTAAAATTGTTGATCTTAGCGATATCATCGTGTTTCCTACATTTAATGGTTTGGACTCTGTACTTCGCTACGAATTCGGTCTTCGCCACGTTTAATTTTAGAGCGTCACTGTCTAGTCCATTGGTTCATCTATTGTTTTAGTTACGTCTTGTCGTTATTTCTCAGCACATTACAAAATATATACATTATTAGTCACGTAGTAGATTCATGGGCATGTGCCGAAAATATATCGAGCTAAGTTAGGTAAGAGAAGCCTAAAATGCAACCCTGGTGAACAGCTAACATAATTGGAATTGGAAACAAGTATCATTAAGATCATTCTTCACTACAGACACCAAATCGTAGTACATCTATCGAATAATTACAGTTTAACAGTTTGACAGTAAAGTGCACTTTTGGCTTGATTCCGCGCTTCATTTTATGAATAGTTTCATGCTATGACACGGTAATTCCACAGTTTTTTACACTACCTTTGCTTTTGTGATATATATATATATATATATATATATAATATATATATATATATATATATATAATATATATATATATATTATATATATATAAAAAAAAATACACCCGTTATATGCTATCAAAATAACTTACGAGTAAAACGTCATTAAGCGTTGTACAATATAATTGATTAAGATTAGTTAATTTCAATTTCAGATTGATTGATTGATTATTACTATTACATAGAGATGATTTTTTACTTTTCAAAAAAAAAAATATTATAAGTACTTTTACCACAGATTCGCCTGATAAAATGCGAAGATGTGATCCGAGGTGCAGCATGAAAATTCAAAGCGGTTGGATGCAACTGATAATGACTGCAATATCCAACATGAGAAACAACAACCTGCATTAAAAAATTGGTCTTTAAAATCACAAACAAACATAATATTGCATATTATCAATAGTCATAAATAAACAGGTTATATAATGTTTAAGTACATTATTACATAATTTTATGTTAGCACATAATCAATAATTCGAGACATGAGTTTACGGATATCGATCAAGTTCTAAATAAATAAACCGAAGACATCGCAAACTGGACAAGCCTAATCAAGAGAGGAATTGTGAAACCCAGGTTTGCAGGTGTAACTCTGACCCTTGTGGAGCTAGTTTTGCGTGTGACATTTGGTTAACTAATGTAAAGCGCACATAAAACGCATAGAATTTATTTTAATTACCTCAATATACAATTTTTTTATTCAATCAACGTTGACTTATATGAACCTACATTAATTTATTTTATACATGTCGATGCAATTACTATTCAACATATAAATATACTTATTACTACCAGTTTGTGGAAATAAAATAAAATAAAACAAAACATATTAATGAACTTGCTATCACTTCATCTTTTTAATTTATAAGGGTGAAGTAATTTAGATTTAAACATTTTATATTGTATCTATTTTTAATACATTTACCGAGTTATTTTTGATAAATATAAAGTGGTAGCTGATTCGGCAGACTTCGTACTGCCTCAATCGATAAATAAAAGACTTACAAGCGAACCAGATTTGTTGATAAAAATTGTTCTTTGTATTTAATTCCGATCATTTTCATATTTATTCACCACTAGCTTCCGCTCGCGGCTTCGCCCGCATGAAATCAGTTTTTGTCAATCCTGGTCCCTTATGTCTAAGGTACCAAAATTCATGGTCTTATCTTCAATTCAACCCCTATTTCACCCCCACACTGGTAATTTTTTTTGTTTCTTATAACGTGATATTTGACGAACTTGCATACTAACTTTCCAACAACCCTTATTAATACAACCAACACCTTAACAACCCTTATTTCACCCCCTAGCCAGTCGAAATATCAAAAATTCCAGAACAAATGTTTAATGATTTCTTATCCAGTGCTTAAAATAAAGTTTCATGGTTTTATCTTTTAAAATTAAGAAATCCCATTCACTTTCCTTTCAACCTCTATTTCAACCCCTTCATTCCTTTTTTTTTCGAAAAAAAAAGTAGCCTATGTTCTGTCACAGGGTCTAAAGATTGTCTATACCAAATTTCATCAAAATTGGTTGCGAGGTTTAAGCGAGAAAGCGTAACAGAGAGACAGACAGAGTTACTTTAGCAGTTACAATATTAGTTAGGATGTATAAAACTTTTAGTAGATTCGATATATATAATATACCAAATGTGCATTGTAAATTATAATGCGATGTACGAGTACGTATAAATCTATTAAATTTGTTGTTATTATATGTTAATATATGTTTTATAACTATGTATATCTGGATTACGTGATAAGTTTAGTGTATGAATATACATAAATGTATTTAAATATGTATGTGTATATTCATAAATGCATTAATGAGTACTCGTTTATGTAGTTATGTAATAATTACATGAAATACTTATAATACACCAAAATTAAATATTTAAGCATCCTGGTGAAAATAAAAAGAACCGAAATTTAAAATTATGGACCAAAACATTATTCATTCAGGTTGCCATTGCAAACATAAAAATTAAAAACATCATATTAAAAACTGTTTGTTGCAATATTTTATGATACTGGCTATATTAAAGTACAATAAATACAAAAGTACAATAACATATCTAGAAGCTTATTAAAATTCAATATTCTTATATATTTGTACAGATAATTGAAAAACCTTATTATACTGCACCAAATCGAAACACATCACTTTTAGAGAACACGCATGCAGGTTGCATATGAATAACAGAAGTGGCACTTAGAGAAAGTCAAGGAGGCGAAAGCTTAATTTGTTCTTTGCAGAAATATTTAACATTATCCAAGGACCTCCGTAATGAAAATTATGTCTCACATACTTTCATCTGCACTTACTAGTTAATAAACTGTGTAAGCATTTTTATATATTAATTTTGTAATTTTCATATTTATAAGTAATATTAAGACCATGCTTATCCCCATGGGAAGGAGGCGTAGATATATATCTATGTATGCTTTAAGGACATACAGGCTATAATTTTAATATGCAATTAAAACCTATATGAGATATTTTTTAATGTTAACAGCTATCTTTATTTAAAAAGAAACATTGGTTATATATTACCTATTTCCCTAATAAGGTTTCTGATATAAAATACTGAGCACAATGTGTACTTTACTTAGTAATTTAAAACTTCCACGAAGTTAAGAATGCGGCTCTAGTATGAAGCACTCCGACCAATGAGAAATACCGTTATAGCCGAAACAATATCATGTCCCGGTCACTGCCGGTTATAGGATTTTTTCAAGAATCTGTTAACATGCTAGCTTGTTGACATTGCAATTATTACTGAAGCAATTGCTAAATGCATTTTTCCAGACTTCCTTCCAGTTCTTTATGTAAAATATACCCTACCCTAAACTGATAATTTAACTGTGGCAGAGCAAACTGCCACAGAAGCGAACATGAATACATTGTGTCTCTGATAAATTCTGAAAGAATGCAGTTCTTCAACGCCCTCTGTATATATACTATTATTAACAAATTGGTAACATTTTTTAATACACTAGTTACGTGCCACGATACAGTAATTAAATTATAGTGTTCCAATCATTCCAAAGTTTATTTAGGTTAGCTGATATCTATTGATTTTTGAGTGTTATTACATTACCTAAATTGAGTAAAATGCTTCAATGGAAGAAACTAATCTCACCTTAGACCTCAACTGCGGTTATCATTAGGCGAATTGAGACCTGTACCTGCTCAGTTGTAAATATAAAATAGCTTTATAAATGTACGTGCCTTGAATTTTTGTTTGTTTTTAACATTGGATAAAATTGAAAAAAAAAAACACAATCTTATTGTTTAAATATAAAACATTTTATTTGTACAGAAATAAAGATAAGTTATTAAAATAGATAAGTATGTACAAAGTAGACAAAGAAATACGCTTATATTTAATTTTACCACAATGGCTGTGATATTTAAAAAGGTTAAGAAATTATATCAGTCTGGTGGTTTATAAACAAAACGTAACAAATTGGAGTATTACCTTAGGAGATATCACTTACACTATGTTTTAATTACTAATAGGCAGTTGTTTCATTTTGTTATAGTACACCCATGACTATTCTGTAATTTTTATACCGTTAACTTGGTTTTATTTTCAAGAAACTGGTTATTTAGAATGATTTGTACATAATATAGTATTTTTTGTGTATGTGTTCTTATAGAAATTATATGAGATAGATATTTTACTCACAGAGTATTACGTGACAGAGAAAATCACTAAGTTGAGTATTCACAGATTGAATACAACCTACTCGTTCTTCTGTTGGTTTTATTCGACTTAGTAATAACCCTGCATAATCTTAATTTCTAATTCTTAAGCAAACACTTCTATGTAATTTCATTCTAGTTGTAAGTAGGTATACCTACATAGTATACCTACTTACTACATAACTGGTTATTTTAGAATCGTATGATAGTGAAGGCGCTTACTAGTAACCTGTACCAATCGGAATCGGTAGTATAATAAGCTCTATCAAATATGAGTAAACTATATGGCAATAATGAATAAGGTATACTTTTTCAGAAAGACAACATAGTACTAGATATGTTTAACTAGTATTTAACCTTAACATAGAAGTCCTTGTTAAGTTTTCCTTTTACTATTTCCAATGTCATGTCATTCTTAATTGTACTGC
The DNA here is from genome assembly GCA_036419045.1 of Scirpophaga incertulas. Lineage (NCBI taxonomy): Eukaryota > Metazoa > Arthropoda > Insecta > Lepidoptera > Crambidae > Scirpophaga > Scirpophaga incertulas. The sequence goes on along the minus strand of CM071639.1, from coordinate 14,568,354 downwards.
AAAATTTTATTGTTGATAGTAGTGTCCTTTGTAGTCGAGGGCTGCTTTCTCTTCAAGGTCTCTAGCAGCCTCTGGGTTGTTCTTAGCCTCCAGAGCAGCGCGCTCCTGAAATGTTGTAATGGTTATGTTAGTGTTTTTAAAAGTAACATTTCGCTTAATTACTAAACTAACAAACAATATACCTATATATCTCACAGTTATTTATAGCACGCGCTGGGCTGTAGTTTTATTAAAATCATCTTGTCACTATATCAATATTTTTACTCTTGTTTCATTGTTTCTCATTGGTTGCATTTAATATAGAAGTTACACGCTATAACTATTTCTGTACTCGATTTTACTCGAGGTTAATATCAATTCATTAATTATGTAAATAGTCATTTTTTTTAATAAAAATATTTTTTTTCTTTTTTAGGGGGGGGGGGGGAATGCGACCTTATGCACCATGACACCGCGCTGGCAAGGCGCGGCCGTGTGTGGAGCTCTCCGGTCATAGAGGAACCACTAAAACCTCCCCGAGTTCTCTAGGCCTCGACCGCCATAACTAGAAATATACTATACTATCATAGACTAATATAGATTATATAATATAGTTAAATATCTAAAAGTGAAAACCGGAAAATAACATGTAATGAAAATAACGAAGACCTTAGACAAAAGAATTTATAATTAGGCTCATTTAGGCTATATTGACCAAACAAATGAAATTAAAGTTTGCTTTGATCGTACAAATGTTCACTTCGAGCTTTTACCTTTCCCCTGTCAAATCAATTGTAACTTCAGTATAACAAAAAGTGAGTAACTAAGAGATTAATTGCAATTGACAGTATTTCATCAATAATTTCGCAAGAGGGATTATTCAATATTCTGTTCAGAGACTATAGAAAACTGAGGCCTGTGGAACATCTGTCTGCCAATTACATTTTCTAAATAAAGCTAGATATTGAAAAACGGGTATCGCTTTCGAATAACCACTATAACAAAATAAAAATGAACTAATTTAGGCATCCTGTCAGACATAGACTAGGGAAACTGACTTACATTAAGTGGGGCAGAGCTGCTGCGAGGGAAAAGTAAACCATTGCGAACTAAAAGACTTAGTGTTTAGATTCCTATTTCTATTTTAATTTATTTTTCTGTAAGTTTGCTTCTCTGTGAATGCCTCTTTTAATTTTGTGTCTTTGGATATTTTGATAGAAACAAAATTTCACCTGGTTAGCTTTGATTCCAGCGTAGATGAGGTCGAGCCCTTTCTGGATTTCAGGGGAGACTGGAGGCGGGGTAGGAATATGATCGCCCTTGACTCTGAATCCGAATTCATCAGCGGTATACTCCACAGTGATAACCTGGCCATCAGGGGCAGTGTAGGAGTATGAGCCAGACTGCACTAAAGCATTAGCATCTTGACTGTCTCCGACTGTCTTCAAGTAGCCTTGCTCTTCAGCTTGAATGTTGTTGCCGGTCTCGTATCTGTAATATAATAATGTTTCGTGTTATTTAATTTAATTAGTATGGTAAGTGAATTACAAAGACTTCTATAAAATTACCATAAAATGTGGGTTTGACGCTGGTTTTGATCAATGACTGACTCATACTTAAAATTTTGTGTACCTGTATATTGTTGTTTACTTGAAATATGTTATGTTCATGATTTTTGTAAACCTATTCAACTACTAATTGGTAAATTTAATAAACATCTCTATGACCACTCACTGGTCAATAACCATAGTTTTAGGACAGGATGGACCGAAAACTGCTTAAGGAATACTGTACATGACGACATAAGAAAAATTCTTTAATTTTGTAATATTAAAGAAACTAACGAATTTTTAGTAATATTTCTTTGCTAGTGTTAAAAAACTGTAACTTTATTGTATGTTTTCTTGTAAAAAATTAATGCAATCTAATCATCATTTACAACCTTTTTTGCATGAAAAAGTAGCCTATGTCCTTTCTCAGGCTCCAGACTATCTGTGTACCAAATTTCATTTAAATCGGTTAAGTAGTTTTGGTGTGAAAGCGGAACAGACAGACAGACAGACAGAGTTACTTTCGCATTTATAATATTAGTATGTATGTATGTATAGTATGGCACAAAACAATGAGCTTTTCCACAAATACTATTTTCACAGTACTTTTGATTAAAATTTCACCGTCATCAATTTTCACAGATGACACTCCAGTTTTATTTATTTGAGTTCATTAAAATGACGATAACTTTTTTTTTAATGAACTGATTTTGATGAAACAAAGTTTAGATATTATTCTGAGTTAAAACAAAGCAAATAGTGAAAGTTTCAAGCAAATCGGTTCAGTACTTTCGGAGATAAACGTGAACATACATACAGACAGACAGACAAAAAATTCCAAAAAATTTTTTTTGCTTTCTAATAATCTATTTAAGTGCCCCTCTATCCATTTCAGTCAAAAATACAAAATGTACAGACAAAATATTTTTACTGTCTTATTATATGTATAGATAGTTTTAGTTCTAAGTTAAAGGTAAAAATCTACTATTTCGTTCATGTGGTCATCTGTAGCCTATTGTGAATTGAAACTCCATTAACTAATAATAAATAATTAAGTTTGTTTTTATATGCCTATACTGTTAGATATGATTTTAGCGTCGTCACCTTGGCTTATTTGAGGTAAAATACTGTTGTAATGATCTTTCGGTCTTGAAGGTGGACAATGCTGGTGGACTTCTAGCGGACCCCAACTAGAGTAATCATACCGCTTAAGGCGTATATAGTATTAGCGTAATATATCACCGCCTCTTACTCGGACTCTCGTGTTCAACGTGTAGTAGGGGATGAAGAAAAACAATCTATCTAATATATATATCTGTATCGAGTATATAGTATAGTATGTAGATCAACTTTTCACACTCTTATTCTACGAGTGCGATGAGTAGTGGTAGTATTTAAGGTTCTGTTAGAAGGTGAGGCGAGCTCGTTTTCGTGCGTTATTACTAATCGGAGGTTAGGCATAATGTTCTGTGTTCCGCGTTAATGAATAAAATCTATAAATTTATTCTTTTCGATAAATAAAATATAAAATCATAAATTTAAGACAATGTCAATAGGAAAATAATCTATCGCCCAAAGTTCTAACTCAAGAGAAGTAGTGCTGAGAGGGTTCTTTGTAAGTTTCATATAGGAGTAAATCGCTGTCAGTGTGGACATGCATATTAATCTTAATAAGTGTACTAGTAATCTGGATCTGGAAAATAGAGCTTTATTTTTGAAACTATATATAAAAATATAAAACTGATGTTACCTTAAGTACACAATATTATATTAATTAAAAACGACATAAGCGTAAGTGACTTCATTTTTAACCTACTTAACAAAATGTTATCATATTTATTGTTAAATTATTCGTAGGATAAGGATAACTACCGACTTTCGAGCTTACACTTTCAAATTTTAGTTGTGTATTACCGAATGTAATTTCATTATTAAACTTGCTGTTATTTGATTCACCTTTCTTATTAAAAAGTACTAGCAATTTGCAAAAAATTTTGTGCAACTAAAGTGTTACCACAGGTGCTATTAACAGCACTCTATGCAAAATAATACAAATAACAGATTTTCTAGTGTTAACTTGAATGATAAAAAAATATATTTAATGTATTGTAATATATTTTTACGTAAAATTACCAATATCTAAAGATTGTTATGAGTCTTTTATATTCATTTCGACACCAAGATTTAGATAGTATCTAATTAATCTCGGTAAAGTATATAACACACATTCTCTAAAACTAGCTTAATGTTAACCATACGCAAGTGTTACTTTATTGCTCGTGTAATACAGCTGATAAAACATTGTATAAAAGTGAAAGTATTTTCTTTGCTGAATCACGCAAGTAGGCTATTGGCGTAATTTAAACCCACAGACGTCTACATCGAGTTAAAGACCTTGACCCGACGCTGACGCACCGTACGAAACTCGTTATAATTATGTTACAGTACTATGGGATTTTTATGCAACTGATGATATCACACAATGGTATTTTACCCAAAACTGTTATATAACGTGTCTCTTTACACATATGGTAATGTACATGTTAATTTAACGGTACTTGCTTAAAAATTGTTGTAAATATTTTTTTTAACAACTTTTAAATATTTTATTTATGTTATTCTGCTATTAATCTATTTATGTTTTCTTATATGTTATTTATATGCAGTTATTATTATTGATTTGAATGAAAATTACATCTAGATATATGATTTGTGTACAAACAGCTTCATCAAAATTAATATATTATATATTAGACAAAATAAGACAAGGTTATAAATTTTATTAACTAATCTTGTGTCTTATATGGTTGTCATAATGGTTATTATAAAAATTTGATAATTTATTTATTACAAAATATGTCTACATCTGTTTACCATAGATGCTTTTGACATTTCAACATTTTTAAGATTTACTCGTACATATATTGTACATTTTAAGGAGAGTTTTATTCAGACTATCCTTGTTAGAATTGTTGCTTTAGTTATGTTGTAGAAAACTATACTTTAGGAATTTGTTATGTCCATATTTTATATATATTTGTTTTATCGATCGCAAATAATTTCTTTATATTGGAAATGATTTTTATCACATTTCTAATAACTTGTTAATCAATATACACTTACGCTGTCTTGTAACTTCCATCAGTTCCCTGCTCCTTATCGAACCGGATGATGGGGATGAAGGTGGTAGTCTCCAACGAAACCTTTGGCCTAAAATCTTCGATAGGCTTTGCCTGTCTGTACTCTTGAGGCTGCTGTCTGTAATCTTGCTGCTGGTAGTTATTGTAGTTCTGCTCTGCTAGTTGTTGATCCTCCAAGTTCTGTGTTTCTGGCTTTAAAGAAACTCTTCTCTGAGGAAGCGCTGTAGCAAGAGACAGAGCAGCACAAACTGCGACCTGCAATTGATATGATGGCAATATTAAAGTATTGAATTTATTTTATAGGTGCATATTATTAAGCCGTGTGATTTTTATCTTGAATTACTTTATTGAGTTCGAATAGATTCTTGGCACTGGTCTAAGAATCCTATCATGTACTAGTATGTTTCTGGAATTTCAAGTTTCATATTTACATTTATATAACGCTTAAGGAAAACATCATGGGGCAATATAAATACACCTGCGAAGAAACTCAAAAATGTATGTAGTCAACCAATTCACACTGGGCCAACGTGGTTAACTAAGGGTTTATCGCCCTAACATGTTAGGGTAAGCCCGAGCAACTCGGTGAGGACGTTTATGAGCTGAGATTATCCATTCAGGTACATACGCAATCAAGTGTTTAATATATTCATATAGAAATTCTAGTACTTGACACTACTATAAATAGTTTATGTGTTGTCATTTAACAACATATTCAGTTGGATTTGTGAAAAACTATACACAGTCATAATTGGGTAATATTATGATTTTGAATTTATAATGACCACACATCTTTTAAGTAAACAAGAATAGATTTCGGCTTGATAGGGTATATAACACCTTGTAGAAAAGTTAAAACACGTTTGTAGAATAATCGCGAATTTTTTAAATCCTGTTCTATTTAATTTATCTATACGATACAACTTCCTTTTGCTGGTTTTGGCCTTTATGGTTTCTCCTAGGTTTCAATGAATAAATAAATATAGGTAAATACTAAGTAACGAATTTGGATATGTACATATTGATTAAATTCTGTTTGCCACGCCGTGGATCTCAGGTTCCTCTTTTTATATCAATATAATACACATAGCCTTAAAATTATTAAGTAATTTCTATTTTTCAATAACACACAACTGAGTTCGTAACGTTGCGGAATCATCGCGCTTCATCGAATTCCTTGCGTAAGTATTGGCATTAACAAAATGTTCAGATAACGTTATACTATGAGATGGTATCATGAATAAAATCAAGAAAAGTTTTATAAACTATGTAGGTTAATACGGCTGCTGGAATCGAGAAGAAATGAAATAGCCAATGTAGTTAAGTTCGTATTCACATCACGAGTATGTCTTTATCATCCGTTGTCATTTAGATATTAAGGAACGCAAGGACGCAGACTTTTCTTTTCTAAATCATTACCGGGTTTAAGAGCTTAATCATATTCGGTGTGTCGCAAGATAAGATGAGGCTGTACAATGGGCCGCATCTTGTGAAACCGGCTCATTCGACACGCAGGTTGGGCGAAAGTGGGCTCAACATAATATGTATTGGCACTCGCATGTCTGCAAACAACCTATTGTTTTCATTGAATTCTACTCGAGTTTCGGTTATGCTTCGTTAGAGCTGCGAGCTTATGGAACCTTATATAAGACACATTACAATCAGACACAATGCAATAATACTACTTCATTATTATATATATTTCAATGCGTTTATCCACGTGATGTTGAGCTATGCGACCTTGTATATTATATATGTATCATGCCAAAAGGCTTTATTTATTTATATATTTGTCTTGTGCATACAAATCTTCGAATATGTAACTACTTGGCAATGTATCACTAGATCAAAAAAAATCCTGATAGATTTACTTACAAATTCATTTTATATAATAATCTAACAGAATAAGTCGATGAAAACGACAAGCAATACATTATATATATATTCAATGAAACGATTTTTATGTAAGATATCGTGATTGTATTACGTGGTGCAAGTTGGGGAAGATGTGTTAACAAAATTAGCATTGAAGAAGGCGATTGATGATGCGGATCTGTATTTACGATTCATTTATTCCGTGATATCAATTAATTTTATGTACGTATTTGCTTTGGATTAGTAGATATAGCCAACATAAAGTTTTTATTTCATCGAAATATATCTTTTAATTTTCACATGTACTTTTGATTTCCGGTATTACATGGATTTTATTTGACTTACTTTGGTTTAAATTTAACCTTTAGCAATAAGCGTAAATGCTCAAAGACTCAATTCCATTCAAATACCATGATATTAAATATAGCAAAAAGCAGCGCTTTATTTGAAAGAAACAGGTTAGCTCATTACTTCAAGTTCATTCTTAACCCCATCAATTGATGAAAAAACTATCAATGTGATTGAATAAAATTGATAAAAAATAATTATAATATTTTAATATTTTCTTTACCATAACTTTCTTACTCAGAGTATTGGTTACTTTCAGCTTTCTTAGCGTGTTCTAATATTACATATCTAAAATATGAATGCATTAATTAAGAATAAAACACATATAGAGAATTAAAATGCGTGATGTGAAAATTTTCTTATAAAAACACTATCAAAATCTTTCATTTTTTTAAATAACTTAATTAAACATCATAATGTTCTCGGTACAAAATACACTGATTGTTAATTTGAGCATGATTTAGCTAAAAATCCAAATTGAGACTGTTTGTCAAATACCTACAATAAATCATCATCATCAATGCTCATGTGCGTGAGTCTTGTTAAAAACCACACTGCCTCAGCAAGTAGCAGTAAGTGCATTAACAAATTGTAAATTTATTGTTTTTGCATTTATTGTGAAAATTAGTGATAAAGGCTTACTTATTCAGGCAAATATTTGTTGCAAACAATCTGATTGTAATTCGAAAAATTGTCTAAGTCAATCGTAATACATTTTAAAGTCTAGCAAGTAAACATGTCTATTGTCAACATAAGCAAGAAATGCTTACATTTTATTTACGATTGATAGAAGTTAAGACTGTACAAGTATGGAAACAAGCGTTAACATAATTTTCTAAGCATCTAAAATATCTATAAAAAGTTATTGGTTTACTTAATCATTATACTTAACATTAACCACATTTAATTTTGTTATAAATTCATTTCGTGTATTGTTTCCGATTATGAAATATAAATCAAGGTAAATCAAATTGACCTTAATGAAAAAAGCACATAATCATTTAAGAGTATTGCATAAAATTCAAGTGTGTTAATAGCAAACCTGCTTGCCAAGATGAAGGCGCGGCCAAATGTCAAAGGTCAATAACCGATGCACCTCCATGACCCAAATTTAAGAGGACTCACCTTTCGCAGGACCTTCACTGAGTTGTTTGAAATTCCAAAGGCGGTAAAAATGGCACAGAGAAATGCCATTGAGTCAAAACAGGACTTACCAGCAGCTTCATTTTTAATCGTGTGATTACGTGCGGCGTGAGGGCAAAGTGGAGACTGTGAACTATGTCAGAGTGGTAGTAAAACGCAAGCTTATATACGACACCCCTGCCACAGCGCACGATGCTCTGCCTTCATACTTTCATAGTAGAGCCACTGCAACTGTATACGCTCGTCGACTCTCGTTTGATTTCAATTTCGATATCAAAAAATCTTGACATCGCACGGGATCGGTATTGTTCGAGATTCCATTAAATTATATTGTATACTCTGTTCCACTGATATCTGATTTATGACTTGTTCTCGCACCGGAACTAATTGCCGAGTGTAGTTTATTTACGTGTGTTATATAACGAGCTAAAGCGCACAACTACATATAGCTAAAGCTTTACGAAATCATATTTATATACAAGTTACTCGCAATGATCTAGTTATATGAGTAGGTCTATTCTGTCAGATATATTCTGACTTATTGTGGAGATACAATTTTAATATAATTCGCTAAAAATAATGTTTAGCTTTGTCGATATTGTTCTCGACAAAACTACTAAAACACTAGTGTGTCGAATGAACTTTCCTACTTTACCAAAGTCTACTGTTGGAAGTAAAACTTTGCGTCTATGAAGTCGTAGACTGCACGCAACATCTATTTATTTGTAGACTTGGAATACATAAATTCCAAAGTTAAGGAAGTCTGATGTTCATAATGGAAACATCACTACATAATATAATACTACAGACCTTATAATTTGATCAACTTTTTTGTTCAGTAGGCAAATTTTGAACTTCACATGTCACTATGCCTTTTTAATTGTTATGTAGGTAGTGGAATTATTTTATTTAAATAATAAAAATACTAGACAATGATTAATTGATTATTATATATATTTATATATATTGATATTTCTAGCGTCCAAATTGTTGCCATTGCCATATTGTGTAACTTTGTCGCCTTTAAACACCCACGTTAAAGTATCTACTTAGTATTAACTAGCTATTAAACAACTCTGTACACCCAATGCTAGTCATAAAACGTGAATCAGTCCTCCCTTCAAGATCTTAGGTCGTTTCCGAAAGCACTTTATCTATTGATTAGCAGAGAGTACCGCAAGCAGTAAGGTTGGATTGTATTGTACATCCTATTTACTCGCAGAATACTTTCCTTCGAGCTCAAATAAAGTGATTTAACATTCTAATACAACATATTAAGAGACTATTAAGAAAAGAATATATTATATTATATTAATATATAATAAGAGAAAATAATATCTTGCCTTGACCTCATGTCACCTGACGACGTGTAGGTAATACACTAGAGCGGTAAAGATTAGTTAGCATTCCGCATTATGAAAATAGATGTAAAGCAATTATTGTGGAGCGGTGGGACTTTCACAGTAAAAGGATGTGTATTCTCATCCTTCGCATGCTTCGTTGATAAAAGGAGGGTGTGCATACATACTAAATAACGTTATCAGAACATTGTATAAAATGTATCCTATTAAAACTGATAAGTAGGCGATGTAATTTAAAATTTTGAACACCATCATACTTAGCATACAGCGTCATCCCAATGATAACTGCTATATTCCAAACACAACTAGACTTGAGCATGATACAATGTCGGTAGTTGCTGCGACGTAAAATATTGTCCATATAGATGCCTGTATAGTTCACCTAAAGCCGAAGTTTAGTACAAAATCAATAGTCAGCAGATTTAAAAGGTCCGCTAAGTGGAAGGATATATTTTAGAACGTGGGATCCCGCTAAGAAGCACGTTTGGTTTTTACCCTAAAAGCTTCACCCCAATCTGATGAAGCTACTCGTAGATTCAAATGATATCTTCCACGATCTTCTCTCTAACTCAACTAAGTTTCAATCTTGGAAGCTCTTGGTTGGACATAAATCTCTCTGCAACCATACTATTATCAACATGTCCAATGAGTTAGTGGAAACGTATGGATAGATTATTTTTATGCAGTTACCTTTTTTTTTGTTCCCCCTGAGGAAAATGCATTAAGTTGCATATCCCGGCTGTGGCGAGCCGGCAGTTATGTGGGGCTCTTCTCCCCAGAAGGGGGAGGCCTACCCACTAAAAACCTCAGGCATGTAGGGAGCCCCCGGGAACACCAAGCTACTTCCGGGGACCCCCAGCCTCCGCTCCCCCGCCGATACAGGGGAGCCCTCCTCGGGGGAGGCTACAATACCTCCCCTGATCTCCACCACCGACGACGCCCCCCGGTCACGGAAGGGGCGTGGTCCCTCCCGGATTATGTAGTTACCTAGAGCTAATTATTGTTATAAGAACTAAAAACATTATTTATATAATTATATAGTAATTCTCAAAGCATCACCCATGTCGTCCAGTATTTAATAGTTATATAAAGTAGGCGTAGATTCTGTTTGTGTAGCAATACTTAAATCGTTATCAAATTGGCTTGTGTAATGTGACTCATAAGTTCAAAAGGGTGAGCAGATGCAGATATCATTACTGCAACACGATCTACTAATCCCTATTTACTAAATTTCATTATTTTTTTCCTATTGGTAATTTCCATAAAAAACATCACAAAACCATACTTCGTATTTTCTGTAAGGTATTTGTACTTTAACCGGTGTATGAGGAATTACCTTGTACTCGTCGAACTCTGAAGTTTAATGGTTGCTAATATGATAATTTTACTTATAGCACTTCCCTTAGTACTAAAACTGGCCTACCTACTATTATATACTTCCTTCAAATACGACCATTCCTTTACGCTATTACAAACTTTCCTATTTCATAATGAATATAAAAATTTATGTTGATAAAGATTTATTTTATATTGTGTTTTCTGATAGAAAATATATTTTTCTTGTGGTAAATATTATCCTATATCTTTCTCCGAATTCCCTGAGATAAATACGGCTTAATCAATTTAGTCGTATTTATCGGATTTATGCACACGAAAAAAATATGTTCAAGTGACTTGAATATTATTACAATTAAAATATAGTGTCTATTTTACCAAATTCAAATTATTCTTAGTTAGTTATATATATTCGGATATGATTGTAGAATTTGAGGTACTCTCGCGTGTGGTCAGCACGCGTGCGAGTCACTGACCTCGCTTACGTAACAGCTGATAGTCAGATGCATTCGTGATTTGGCATTACCTAGTGACGTACTGGTTGCATTTACAAAGTCAAGCGTGAAAATGATAGACAGCTCTTTGCAATATCTTTGTAAATACTCGTAAAATGGAAATTTTCAATGAAATGCGGAACACGTTGAATACTGATGCTGATAAACTAGTGAATTAGTATGTTGTATTATAAGTTAAATTCTAAATGGAACAAATTCCACTTTATAATTATTACAAAATGAAGGCAAAATGATGTTACTACAACGTTCAGACATACGTTGACATGATCGGTATGGGTTCGTTGGACTCATTTTCCGTTAAACCAACATTCAAATATTACTTTATCCCAATAACGACAAATTGTGTTTTTACAATAGTGGTACAGTATAGTCACAGTGCTTTAAGAATTCAATTAAAACAACCATATTTTGTAATTGCTGTATATTGACAAACAAGCAGACTGCTCATCTGATGATCAGCGGTTACGGTCGCCTATAAGTCCATGTGGAGTGTCATAATATGCTCCAAGCCATTGCAGACACAAACCGGGTAATCCTGCAGTGGATAAAAGGACACAGCAACTCACTCGGAAACGACGCGGCAGACGAGATGGCAAAAAGAGGCTCCAACACGAAAGTGTATGGACCAGAACCCCTAATGCCCATTCCACAGGCAGAAGTAAAAGCCTGGCTGCGCAAGAGAACAGAGGAACTACACCTAAAAGAATGGACAACTAAGGAGGGGTGCAAGCGAACGAAGGAAGCAGTCCCGGTACCTTCCAAGAAGCTTGCCCGTTCCCTTATCAAACTAAAGAGAGACAAGATCCGAAAGGTCATAGCCACCATAACCGGACATTGCCTTTTAAACAAACACCTGTACACAATAGGTATAACAGACAGCCCCTGTGCAGAGGGTGCATGGAGGCTGAGGAAACGCCACAACATGTTCTTATGGAATGTGCAAGTGTGGCCGACCAACGGGAGAAACTTCTCCATTCCCCGGCGTCCCTGCCAGAAGCATGCAGCAGCCCACAGAGGCTGCTAGCGTTCTGGGAGGAACTGGGATGGATGGAGTAGGAAGGAGGCAGGAGCCTTCTATCATACGCACAATGGCCCAATCGTGAGGCTAAGTGCGGTGGAGCCCAGCCAAACTAACTAACTAAGTCCATGTGGTTGTTGTGAGATTCACGTTAAATCTGCAATCCCCACAAAAACCACAGTAAACCTTGCCAAAGTGTGATATAAGATGTGAAGTCATAGTATCCAAGACGTAGGTTAGTTAATTCCTCACTTCGATAAAACTCTCAGCGAGGAATTAAATTATACTGATCTCCAAGTTCGTGCTGTCATGACACCATTATAAAAATGGGGTTATTTAAGCAGTACTCACATAGTGCATTAACGCATCAATAACTTTCCATCTTTATTTTAAAAATATCGAAGATGTTATTAAGAAGCTTAATACTATTAAAAAACTTAAATACTATTAAAATTATTACCGAACGAATACGAAATTACCGAAAATAATTTTGTATAATTATAAGCTTTTGCAATAATTATGAAGCTTAAAATTTTATAGACTGTGAATTTAAAATTATTCACAACTACGGAATTTTTAAAAATTTAGTATCTGCTATAACATTAAAACTAGTGGTGTTTTGCCGAAACATGACTGTTTATATTCAAATGAAACTATCAACATTAATAAAGGTATAATAATTACGCAGCTATTACACTGTTATTATTAACATACGTCATTGATTTCTTAATAAAAGTGAGAGGCAGAATGAGCGCATCTCCTCGCTATTCGACAGAGATGTGGCATGATCTTGACATTTGACGCAAAATATTTCAATTTGCATCAACCTTAGGTGAGGTTCTAAATTGCTATTATATCTTTATCATGTATATAGAAGTAATTTTGTATTTATCTCGTTTTTGATTGATTTGTAAAGTGAAGAAAATGTATTGGCATTTTTTATTTGATTCTGGAAAATTTAAGATTCCTAATTCCTAATTTGCATATCATAAAGTGAAGTGTTCAAATTACTTGTTGATAAGAAGAAGAATAGATAAGATAAGTAAAAATGTTCTTTTACCATAAATTACAAATGAAACATATAATAAATATTGTTAAGCTTACCCCTTGAACGTTTTTCTTTATATTTTTATTAACCTTCCACAGTATATTAATTTTCTTTTACTGCGTTATATAATTTGCATGCGCGCCATTAGAGAAAATTTTCTTGTGTGTAGATCTTCTTTTGTTTTTCTTGACGTTCAAACCCAACCCAATATTAGAGGGGATATACTTTAAATAATATTAACGATAGCTGATTACCATAATAATGCCCGAGGGAAGTGTATTCCCGTTACAATGCAACTACAAATAACACGAGATATATGTCACGCGTACATCATTCTTATAAATAAACGACCCAAAGTTTTGAGCGAAATTTCTTTATAATTAATTTTTTACTCCAGTATTCTTTTCATCGTTTTTAAAATATATTCTACTAGCTTTCTGCCCGCGGCTTCGGCCCGCGTGGATTTTCGGGATTGGGTGTATAGAGGGTTAAGGGTCATAGCTTTTGCCCACGGCTACATATACGCGGAAGTCGGTTTATGGTGCGAAGATTTTATCGCGCTTCCCGTGGGACTATCCGTTTTTCCGAGATAAAAAATGCCGCAAAACTCCTCAAGAATCACTCTATCTATTGATGAAAACCGCATAAAAATCTGTGCAGTAGTTTTTGAGCGAAGCCTTTATTGCGCATCCCGTGGGATCTGTCGATTTTTCCGGGATAAAAGCCTATGTTACTGGGGAGAATGTAGCTTTCCAAAGGTGAAAGAATTTTTGAAATCGGTCCAGTAGTTTAAGCGTGAAGAGGGTAAAAACAAACAAACAAACAAACAAACAAACAAAATAAACAAACAAACAAACAAACACACTTTCGCATTTATAATATTATAGTTGGGATTAAATATGGAAGGCAAAAATGAAGTGTTAGTGTTACAAATTTCATACTAAAAATGTACAATAATAAAATAGTCTAACACAATCATAGTTATACACATCATATTCATAATATCAATGTATTATTTTTTTCATTTTATTACTAAGAATATTTAAATTGTACTGCTCAAGATCTTAGTTACTATTATTTCGAAGATCCTATTGCATTCAAACAAACGTATACTTTACATTTTTTTAATTCATTTTCATGATACAAATACGAGTATGTGATAAATTCAGTAGGTGGTTTTAATCAGATTAAGCATCAGATGCAGCTAAGTTTGCCGATTCTGGCTCTGGTTCTTTTTCATTACTATTAGGTGTGGGACTCACTGCTGCCCCACCCGAAGAATCTTCCTCTGCTATAGTTGCTTCTTGAACCTCAGGCTTAATAGGTTCTGGCGCGGCAGATGCTACTGGCTCAACTACTTTGGGTGTAGATTGAACCACATTACTAATTGGTTCTTTTTGTGCAACTGCAACTACAGGTGCTTCTACGTTTAGAGCTCGGCCAGATTTTTCCCTGGCAATGTTGACTTGTGCATTAACGAAAGATGGAGGAGTAGGTATATGGTCTCCAACTGGCTGAAATCCATTTTCATCAGCAATATACCTGTAAAAATCAAAAAGAAGGTTGAAAAATCATAATCACCGTTTGACATGAATGGTCTTTTGGCCACCCTTTGAAGACTTATCATAATCATGATTAATTTAAAAACATAATAAATCAAAAATGTTAGTTATTTAATTATAGACTCGATACCAAATGTCTCCTGATATTATCAAAAATTCTATTGTCTCAATAATTTGAATTATAATAAAATAATTTTAGCTTTTTTTTTAAGTAATATGACTTAACATGCGTTTTACGTGAAACAAAACTTAACATCTAAAAATATGTAAATACAAAACAGTACCAACTTTCACACAAAAAAAAAATTAGATTCGACATTTTTGTAAGTGTCAGTTAAAAATGTAACGAAACCTTAAGTTAAATTTAAAGACTAGTATTAAAAGACGACGGCATATCAGTTTCGGTCATACCGGGAACGAGATTAGAAATCTTAGGAACCACTAAAACAATCGAGCTAAAATTATGCAGTACTACCCAATACAGGTGTTACTATGATATTCTGTCATAGTAACACCTGTATGGAATTTAGAAGTGTGTTCTATTAAATGCACTAGTAATAGTCTAGTAATATGGCCGAACTTCTATTACTACTTGTACTATTTCATTTATCTAGTGAGACTATTTAGAATTCTAAATATCAAGAGTTATCAATTCAGAATAACATTTCAAATCATGTAAGTTACATTTTAATTATTGAATTATTCATTTAGCCTGTGTAATAACATACACATTCAATACGATATTTGCACATTACATAATGTCCGGTTTTTATACAAATTATTTTTAGTTTTACTAATCTAAATTTACTGTGAATATGCAATTTGAAAGCTTCATTTGCAAAATAATAATGGAAGAATATAATAAGAATTTGAAAAAATAGAAACATATAGAAACTGTTAGAATTTTAAAGAAGATCCATATTAGGAATACAATAATATAATACCGGATAACATAGTTTGTTAATAGCGTTGTAGCTATGCAATATTTGCACTGTTTTCCGCCGTGTCTATGTCAAGGAGAATGTTACATTTCCATAAATTCTTTAAAAAACGAAGTTCGTTTAATATATCAGAAATCAAAGTGAATGGTAGAATATATAAATGGCTTCATTATCAGTCAGACCTTGTCAAAAAAGCCATGTCTGGTTGTGCATAGAGGTATACTGGTCCCCACGCTTATGTATGGGAGTGAATATTGGGTGTGTCAAAAGAAGGATAAAAACAAAATTAATGCAGAGGAAAAGCTGTCAAGCTTTGAGAAGAATAGATGGAGTGACGATGAAGGATAACTTGCGAAATAGTGTGATAAGAGAAATGTGTAGTGTGAAAGAAGATGTAGCGACAAAAATCGAAAAGTGAATGCTTAGTTGGTTCGACATGTAGAAAGAATAAACAAAAGACGACAGTTTGACTGAGCCAGTTAGAATAGGTGAAGTACTGAAGGAAGGTCAAATCATGAGTATTTGCAGCTGACACGCGTGCATGAAAGTATAAATGAAAGACGAGGAAGCTTGGGAAACATACTTGGATCGCAGCAGGTGAAGAACTGTGATCTCTGCCGACCCCCATAGGAAAATTTTTGTGTGAAATCATTCAAGATCACAATTTAGTTACCCACCATTTAAATAAGTTTTCTCCA
This sequence comes from Scirpophaga incertulas, assembly GCA_036419045.1. Classification (NCBI taxonomy): domain Eukaryota; kingdom Metazoa; phylum Arthropoda; class Insecta; order Lepidoptera; family Crambidae; genus Scirpophaga; species Scirpophaga incertulas. The sequence goes on along the minus strand of CM071639.1, from coordinate 14,551,841 downwards.
TAACAATTTTATGAAATGCAAAGGTTTTAACTAGGAAATTAATTTGAGGAAAGTGACATTAAACTCTTTACTGTTATCTATCTTAGGTTATGTATTTATTTTTTATTTGTTTCCTTACCTTAAAGATATAACTGTGCCATCAGGTGCAACGTATGAGTATGATCCTTGCTGAACGTGAACCTCATTACTGTCGGTTGTGTCACCATCACCACCTCCGGCTGACCGACCTTCTATTTTAGGAAGCGTTTTGTCATAAGAAATTTCTTCCCACTTTATACCATTCCCAGTTTCGTAGCTGTAACATAAGAAGAACTTATAATAAATTGTATTCATAGTACGAAAGTTCATAGTAGAGATGTTAACTGAAATTAGAATAACAATTTGAAATATTCAATAAATCCATATTTTTATTTTGTCTCAATCGTTTATGCCTTGGTAAATTACAAATCCTCTAAACGCTACATAGACCTCCTGTTAAAACGAAGATATCTAATTAAAACAAAGTTTATGTTTCGTTTTTGTGTATTGGTATTCAGTTGGAGAAGAATTTTATATTTTATTGATACAACATTGCGTTTTAATTATTTTTATATTTGTTTAATTCAAAAATATATATTTTAATTTAATAGAAATAAAATATTACTGAGAGCCTCTCTAAACTTTTAAATTAATTGTTATTGCTTTTTAAACATACCTAAATTTAAAAGTTCCATTGGCTTCTAACTCCTCCGTTTGAGATACTATAGGAATTACAGTGTAATGTTCATGTTCTAAAGCGCCTACGTCAGCGGGCGCCGGTGCACTGGCTACGCAAACTACCACAAAACATAAAGAAATCAATCTGTACGCCATCTTCACTGATATCACTCCCAAAAATGAATGATTTGTGATGTTCCAGTGTTTATAGCCATATTTAAGTAAGAGTCATCTATTTACACTGCAGACCCTCCCCCCGCGTTCCAATGAAGCCTTAGTGGACGCTAAATACTTCAACCTTAACGTTTGTTCGTTATGTTCTTCGAAAAATTGCACAATAGGCGAAGTGTCAACAATGAGACATGTTCTGTGACAATCGGTTGAAAATTAATCTCCACTTAAAACAAGGCCTACATATTGTAACGAAACACCGAGCAGTGTTTCAATATACAGGCTTCATGAGCACTCGCAATGTTCGTGGTGTTTTAAATTATTTTAAGTTATTAATAATTAAGAATAATTGCAATTATTTGTAAACAACGGAAAACTTAAAATCAAACAATTTTATAAATGTGAATGTTAGTTAATTTTAATCTGCATTTTCTTTTGTGTTGTTTATAATTACGGAAAAGTTACAGAAATTACGGAAAAACTTTATTCAAATTTTATATCCCGATAGTTTATAGAAGATGGACATAATATAATCAAGAGAATTAGAACAAAATCGTAGGCTTAATATTCATATTCATAGCATTTTTATTTAAAACATAATAATAATGAGATGTTTGTACAAAAGTAATTAATGTTATGTCCCTATTTATTTGTTGTCTCGCCGAGTAGTGAGTTTTCCAGTCTACAAACTTGAAGGTCCTTTGTAATAAACAAGAATATTTACTCTCAGTTGTATGTCTTTATTATACACCAATTTTTTGTAAAGGTATCTTTGTAATTAATCAATAAGATAAATTGAAATATTTGACTAAGTTTATTACCATGGCAATCCAATAGTTCATAAACAATTTTTAAATATTTAATCTCCAGGTCTATAATTATAATAAATTTTAATACAAGCAGTAAATTTATTTGTTATTTAAATAACAAATTATTTTGAAGTAAAATTTATTTGAAGTTGACTACTTAATACTGAATATGCAAACGCTGAGATCATATCTATAAGAAATTACTCAAAAAATAACACTGGTAATGAAAGATTATTCTTGTCAGACTTGTATTTTATAAACATCACAACAGCGTCTTTCGATGAGTTAATCGGTTGTGTCGTACCTATCATTTTATTTTAGAGCGTGGTTTAGTAATGTTCTTTTAAGTATTACATTTAAAATGATTATTATAAGATTGCTTACGATAACATTTTTGTTTGTTAAATTTGTTAAATGTAGTGAAAGTCTACGAAGTGAAAATAATGTGTTAAAGGCGGAAACACATTTATCTGTACCCGTTATAAACAAGGAAAATAATAGTACAGGCACCACTAATAAAGAGAGGGACAAGAACATAACATTAAATTATGAGAATTCAGATATTGAAGATAAGTCTACGCTACTTTTATCGAATGTTGAGGTAACAGAAAATGAAAATAATACAATGCATACAATTTCTACTAACCTAGAATTTCAACCAAATGGAAATTCAAGTAATAGTAGCTCTACAACAATGGTTCAGTCTGATATTGAAGTACATATCCCCGTCGAAATTATTTATGATCCACCTAAAACACCTAATATAACTAGTAAAAGTACTGAAAATAACAAAGATAGAAGCAGCATTGGTATATCAAATGACAAAATAAACATGAATCATAACGTAATGAAAAATGTCACAAATACAAATGACAATTTTGTTGATAAAGCTACAAAAATTAACGATAATATTCAGCTAAAATCAAATGTACATAGCAAAAATTTAGCTGACAGGGATATTTCAAACATACCACCCGAATCACAAGACATGAATTTTTCTGCAAATAAAGTTACTATTGAAAACACCACTAAAATGAACAGCACATCGAAGGCAAATTCCAGTCCAACTGAAAAAATAACGAAAACAGTGAAATCAAATGAATCTCTTGGTGACAATCAAACACATATACTAAAACAGATCAAAATAAATGAAACTACATATATGAATCTTCCTGAAAAGGCAGAAGAAACTAGTCAGCATATACTAGTACCCTACCCAAAAAATATTAGTTCTATTGCTACCCCAAATAGATCAAGGCAACAAAGAAGACAAAAGGAGACTAGTAAAACTGAAAAGAACAAAATACAGGACGATATTTTAATTAGTAAAAAGTTAAAGAGTGATGGTTCAGATACCAGTGAAAAGTCTTCTAATTATATTCCACGACAGAGAATTCGTGAACGTGACCCTGTTGTGCCGATAGTACAATCAGAAAATTATGTTTTTTCGCATAGTGGCGATTTTCATTACAGGTAATAATTTTTATCATGCTATTTTTTTCACTTTCAGTATTCACAGCAAGAAAACTTACTTTTATCACATATATTATTAAATCTAAGTTATTACTTAGAGTACTAGGTACTAGTACGAGTATATTGAGATTGTTAACTGAATTACAAAAGGAAGTTATTTAGTGGTAATATTCAAGGATCTAAATAAGTGTATGTCAAATATTTTATAGCAATATAATTAGAATCTGACAAAACAGCTGAAGATCCAATTGCTGCTTCTCTGTATTTTCTTGATATTATTTTCTGTATTAATCTATCAACTAGTTTCTTTTTTCAAATAATGCCCCTTTGTTAAAATAACTTAAAACGTAAAGTACCTTAAACACGAGTAATGAAAAAATTAATTTGTACTCATATCCTTGGATATTTTACTGAGCAAAACATATGTACTTACATCACAAATTGTCACTTCAACCCATATACTTCCAACTGTACCAACGGCTGGGTACTGATCCTTCTTAGTTAAGGCGAAATAGAGCTACTTAAGCACATTGAAGATACAGGTAAAAGTTATATTTTTTACTTTCCCCTTTTTTAGATTTTAACCTGGCGAAGGGAAAGTGAAAAAAAGTATTACACCTATATAATTACAATAATATCATAATTGTTGAGTTATCGACTACTATTTCATGCAGCTCGGTTCAATTTACCCGGGACAAATATTTTATATGATTTGTAGCAATTTGTTCTGGTTTGGGCGTATCCACATGTGTGATTCGATATTTGTAATAGAACCCACGCCGCAGGATAAAAATCCTAGTTTGAGGTGAAACTTAAAAAATATACATAATACCGAAACACATTAATAAAAGATGAGGAAATATTCGAAAATAAGTGATATAAAAGCAAAACTTTTGAACTTTTTGCCTATTCTTCTCGGGAAGGCTCTGACTGAATTTCTGAACAGGTGTGGAGACGATGTTTAAAATGTTTGTTCTCTCATACTTAAAATGTGTCTGTAAAATCTTATGTTGAATAATAAAGATTTTTTTAACAACCAGATTTCAAACTCAGAACCTCTAACATCGTGGCTAACATATCGACTATTACAACTAGCTTATTATTAAAGTAAAGACAAAATATGGTAATATACGTACATGATATTTATTACAGTTACGAAAGTGGTGATGGAACTAAAGCCTTTGAAATGGGCCAACTAAAAAACATCGATGACAGTACTGGTGAAGCTGTTGTCGGAAGCTTTTCATTTATTGTAAGTATTTTATTGAAGGGCAAACTGACTTCAAAATCAATTAGATCGAACATCTAATGCTGAAATTCATGTGTGATTTAGAGTTGTCGAAAGAAAATATGTATATGATGATGATGAAGAGAGCTTAAAAATGTTGGAAGCAAATGTAAAACACAACTGCTAAATGCTTTTACTGAAAATTTTAAATTTTAATCGAGAAAGAAAGCATAGTCATATTATAAATAAAATGAAGTGAAACAGAAGTAAATGATAACTTCATATATAAGTATTGATTAAAATTATCATACAAGTAGATGTTTTAACTTGAATAATCTACAAGGAAACGTCTCAAGTATTAACACTAAAACTTGAGATCATCGTGGAATACAATATCGATTAAGAAGGGTGACGTAAGATACTGTAGTACAATGTTAACATTTTGTCAAAATACTATATTTACTTATTATTATTGAGATTATATATAAATTAAAAATCTTAATTTTGAAAATCATAACAGTTTTCAGTAAATCTATAAATGCGTTTGAATTATTTTACCGCCGTTAAAGATATGTGAGATGAGTATTGTATCGTAAAATTGTTTTGTTAAAAAATATATTTGATATAAACAAACAATAAATCTCTTTTGGCCTATTAATTCCAGAGCTATTGGTTAGATGAAAAAATATCGTAATAAAATAGTACTTTTTGTTATTACTGACATCAATTTTTTAAATATATTAGATAAAAAAATATAAACATATTTACTGATTGGGTATATAATTAAGTGTAAAAATGTTATACTACAACTTTAATGCCTGCAATTAGTGCTGTTAACTGAGTAGAAGTGAAACTTGAAAGAATATAGATACTTCATTCAACAATATCATAAATATTCTTGGTAATGGAAGTCAGTTAAGTCGCATTATTTATAATCTTCAGATTTAAGTAATACAAATTCCATATTAGTTGTTTGAGTTATTCTGTGATATTTCTATTAAAATTTCAGGGTAAAGATGGCAAGGACTATAGTATAAGCTATACAGCTGATGAGAACGGGTATCGACCCTTAGGAGATCATTTACCCACACCCCCACCCATACCGCCAGCTATAGCCAGAGCTCTCAAATACCTCGCCACGAAGACCACGCCAGAACCTGTAACAGAGTCTACGAAAAAGTGATCACGTATCTAAGACAGTGTAATTAAGCTTCTGTTGATATTATTGATCATTGACTTATAATATCTAAATATTATAGCACTATTTACTAGACATTATTTTTCCAAGTCAATATCCTTTCAATAGAAAAAAATGTACTTACCTATTATGTAAATAGAAGTTAAGTTTTTTCATTAATTTTCTGTATTTTTTGTGGTAAATCTCAATTTATTTATAATGCTATCTAGTTAGATAATAAATTATTTTTTTTAAACAAAATAACGAACTAGATATAGTATGTGTGTTGTATCTTTTATCTAATATCTTTTGTCTAACGTGATATTTGCTATTATTACACAGTGTTACCAAATTATTAAACACACTGATTGAGCGATGCAGTCTCCTTGTGAGTATTTGCGGAATCTTATAAACAGTCATTGTTTAAAAACGGTTACAACCTTTTTGGCAATGTTTGTGAAGCGAACACAAAACATACAGAAAAAAATTCGAATGTGTCAACAGGATTGCAAAATCAAGAAACAGCTTGATTAAAAGCCCATCCATTTAATGCAAAATAACATAATTTTGTTAACGGTAATTTTGTATTATAACTAATTCAGTATTCAGTGTGTATATAAAATTTCATATTTTATTGCTATTTGTATAGCAAAAAAAGTATTTCATTTATAGTTGTGGAAGGAGAACATTTATATTATAGATATATATATCGGCTAATGATCATGACTTACGAAAATGATATGTAGGTATGTTAAATATGTGTAGAGACGATCTCAATAAAATTAAAAAAAATACTTTTTAAAAGAGAAATGATAAAAAAAAATATTATAACAAAATATCATAATTTACAATATTTTTTCCCTACTTAATAGATCCATCTTGAAGAAGCATCTCTTGGGGTTTGTAACCCAGGTAGTTAGAGCATCAATCGCATCAGTATCACCAGAAATTTAAAAGAAATCATTCAAAAAGTGATTTAAATATAGAGCGCCTGTTAAGTTTCCGCCATGCTATTGATAATGGTGATGACATGTGGTCGGTGTGAATTTCATCAATGTGTAGTTATGGTAAAGTTAAATATTATTTGAAGTTAAATAATATTTTACTTTACTTGCGCATTACGATAATCGTCGTTATTACGAATGCTATAAGAATCGTACAAGGGTCAATAGTGCAACTAGGTGTGGAGCTTACTGTACGCATGAAAGCCTAACGAATATTTCTGATATCCTAATACCAATAAATCAAAACTGCCAAAACAAAAAAACCAAACGTAGACGCTTCTGGAAACTGTTAGTCATATCAATTTATGACTCAAATCTATTGCTATCGAAAAGTGAGCAAAATGCCTTCTTCCTGTTGAATAATCATCTGCAACCTTGAGCGTATGAACTGGTTTTATAAAGGAATGTCAGAGTTGTAAAATAACTTTTGCTTCTCAGCTAAATGACTGAGTTCGCGGAAAGCAATCGAATATTGCATGAACAATCCAAATGTACTTAATTCACACTTTTATTTTCTGCCACCTTGAACTTTATACGACACGAACTAAGATTATACGACATTTGATTTTAAAGCATGTACGCAATTCACTTGTCTCTTTCAGCTATTTTCAGTTCTTTTTGCAACTATCAATCATTATCACAGCTCATATACATCTCCCATGGCGGTAGAATCGCGAAAGCGCACCCCGCCATGTGCCCCGCATGGGCCTAGAGAACTCAGGGGGGTTTTAGTGGGTAGGCCGGTTCTGTCATGACCGGAGAGCCCCACACACGGCCGCGCCTAGTAGCGCGGTGGCACGGCGGTGATGGGAAATGCACCTTGCATTTCCCCTCCAAAAAAAAAAGCTCATATACATCCCTGCTGATTGGTATATACCTAAATCTAAATTAGGGTGGTTAGGATTTACTAAGCCTCGCAAGCCCAATGCTAAATTTAATGGCTTCACGAACACGTCATAGATTATTTACAAGGTATATGCAGGATAAAGGTATATGTGCGAGTATTTATTGGCACTTTTAAATTATTAGTTTATTGTAATTAAGTCTTACTTCGAGTGAAAGTCTACAAAATCATGGTCATTTGTCACATTTAAAATTTAATATGTTTAACTATACTTAATTTTCAGGATGTCTAATAAATAAACTTATTTAATGTAACACGCAATTATTAAGGGCTTATTTGTGAAAGAGGTAGGTATATAGTAAGTGAATACAACTAATTGCAATGCTTTGGCACTGAGTATGCATTTAATTATAAAGTAACAAAATAAATAGTAGAATCTGTTTTATTCAAACTTTGTGTCTATCACAGTTTAAACTAGTATTGGACGCATATTTTTATTATATTTTCATTGCTGTATATTGAGTATAATACAAGTAATAATAACACAACTTATCATAGAGAAATCCAAACCTTTTATAGATATACTATCCTTAGAACTGGATATATCTTTGATGAAATAACGTTGTTAAATAGCATGGTAATTCATGGTCTAGTCTCAAAAAGAATATGGCTTCAACTCTTGAGCAGTCTTCAGCTGTCAGTTTCTGGATGGTGGTGGTGGTGGCAGGGTGGCAAGGTAGTCCAACGCTTTTTGGATAGCCGGCGGTATTGGTGGCGGAGTCGGTAAGTGGGCACCCTGAACACAAAAAAAAAATTGGTTTAATGATTGTGTATTTCGGGATTTTTATGTTTCAAGTATTGTAAATATGACAATTTTTATTTTGCCTGACTTATTTATCCGTAGAAACAGCATTCTAGGCACTACGAAAGTGCTAGTTTAAAATTGGTATCTTTAATCAATAGAATGTCCCGTCAAAATTATTATTAGTGATTCTAGTATCTTACACGTATAAATGAACAAAAAGGTGGAATATTATTTATTACTACGGGTTTATTAATTGTGTTTTCTCAAAGACCGAACTAGTTATTAAGATACATAAGAATAAAAACTCTCAGATAAAATGTATCAAGATTTACATTTTGAGACTATCGTCTTATCCGTATTTGGTTTAGTATGATTTCTGTGTTGCTTTTTTTTATACCAAGAAGTCGGCAAAAAACTTACAGCTTGCCTGATGATAAGTAGTAACAATAGTCTATGGAGAGAACCAGGAGCATCGCACCCGTTCGAAGTACAAAGGTTCGAAGTTATTAACAATCATATTTACGTCGGTAGGACGGTAGTTAATAACAACAGTTTCGAAGTAGAGATTACTTCGCAATAAAGTCGAGTCTATAAATACGTTACTTATTTCACAATATCTAAAAAGAAATTATGTGAAAGTGTCCTAATGGTAAAGCCACATTCCCAGTAAAATATGACTTTCCCCTCCAACACAAACAGCTGGGTGGTAGAAGGCAGAGCTATGCTACACGCCTTTCATCACCACTTTAAGTAGGATTTTCGCACTAGTTCTCCTAATATGCAAGGGAGTTCCCAACACATGCAAATAGGCCCTTAACCTCCCAGTAAGTCGTAATTGACCTTCCCAATAGCTAGAACGAGATGAACATCGGGGTAGTTTAATAAGTAAGGTCAAAAGGGAGAGTTCTAGACAAACCTGGTAACCATTACCAATTACGGTGTGTAAAAATGTATAGACTAGATGCATTGACATTTACATGGTGGCAGGTATAACCAATTTCACCACTGCGAGCAGCCGCTGGTCATTTTCAGTTTCTTGCATGGCATATATAAACTGAAGATAATGATGACGATGGTATGAATATTCTACCTGAAGCATTATATCATGTAGACTAGTTAAAACTATTGAAATGTGTGTCGCGTTTATTCAAGATCATCAACATCTTATCTATATTATCTATATATCGGGATTAAATTACTAAATTACAACAAACTTGTAATGCTCAGAGAAGAGTAACTATATTTAATGTGAATTGACAGTCAGAATTCCTTGCAACTTGAAAATGTTCAATAATTTGACTATGAGCAGACACGTCTTTTGCGACAGTGATTCATAAGCATAGTAGGACACTGTACTACCTTGAATCTTCATTATTACATGAACAAATCAATTAGACTTCACATAAAATTTATAAATCACGATAAGCTCATTCTAACATAAGTAAAATAAACAAGTTAATTAAATATATTAATACCATTAGTTGTAAATGTTTCATACTCTCCTATTATTTAAATACAGAAATAAATATTGGAACTTGCTTATACTAGATCTAAGACTATAGACTAGGATATGTAATCAAGCTATATATAAAAACAAAATATTAGATGTGAATGATTTCATTGAAAATTATTAAAACACATCATACCTATAAAGAGTTGTTTATCGCCAACAGAATCAACAGATAGAATTAGCTTGATCACTCAATAGTTATTCAACCCGATGATGCAATGTGAAGTAAACTTAATGAAAAATTTTGATTCTAAATAAATTAAACAAATAGCCTACAGCCCGTATTTATTAAACGATCGACAAATACAGACACAGTTTTACACGTCTATCGTTCAAATTTATTTATGACACTTGCTTTAAATGTTCGTCTTTTTGTGGTCACTTTAAGCTCACATTTTATATGTATTCGTTTATGTAAATGGCAATTTGCATGGATCTTTGTCAAGTTTTGACTAATCTATGGTACGTAAGCATAGGCAAATACAACATTTCTTAAGTTGAATAGTGTGAAATGCCTTGTACAAAGCTACGATTTGCTAGCGCCAATACCATTGTTTGCAATGTCGTAGAAGTTTAAGGCCTATATTTAAAAAGTAGCTGACCCAACCACGAATTATTTTGTATTTTGTTTTTTACATATAACAGGAAAGCTTTTGGCCTTCACGTCACCTAATGATAAGTGATGACATAGATGATATAATACTAAGTGATAAGGCCGAAGGTAAAGCGAGTTGTAGCTTCAGTGGATTTTTCACCAACTATGAAAGGACTGTCACATTAGCAACTAGTAAGGTGGATTCAGAAGTCATATTATCACCAACCAAATTGTCACACATATACAACCTTCAACTTATATTAAAATGCATGTGAAATCACATAAAAATGTAAAAATAATTTGCTTCCACAAGAAAGTCATTAGTTTAGTTTCTTGTTGCTTGTTGTGGTTGTACTTACGGATTTCATTTTCTGAGAGTAAAATATATCGCAATCTTTTTTTCAATTGAACCTTGAATTGGACTACCATAAAGTGTCTTGAATCATTTAAGTCACACGGATCGATCCAATCACTCAACCCAATTTTCCCCAACCCAAGTATTTTAAAGAAGTAAAGTGTGACCTCGTGCAATCAACACTGAAACCACTATCTGGGTCAACACCAAAAGAGACTTTTAAATCTCTTAAAATCATAAAGCACAAAGTCAGCCGAGTCCTTAGAAGCGTCCCTGAAGAATTTCCACTAGATACCATCCATAATGATCAAGGTCTACCTATAGAATCCGTGCACCAGCTGTAACGTTATTAACATAAGTTTAACTGACCCCTTAATCCTGGTCGCAATGACCAACACTGGTCGAGCGGAAGAGCGTCGGTGGCGCTGTGGTCTCGGCACTGGTCTGTGCGCCGCATAGAATCGGGAGGCCCGCGATCTAATCCCCGCCGTGTACCAATATGTTTTTCGTTCCGAATTTCATATGTACATTTCTCCGACGCTCCTACGGTGAAGGAAAACATCGTGAGGAAACCTGCGTACATCTGAGAAGCGATTCTAACGTGTACGTAGTCAACCAACCCGCACTGGGCCAGCGTGGTTGACTAAGGCCTAATCGCCCTAACGTAGTTAGGGTAGGCTCGAGCCCCTCGGTGGGGACGTATAAGAGCTGTGATGATGACCAACACCCCCAAAGCCCATGCATTCCTTAAGTCCCATACCACCCCATTGTGCGGTCTGACTGAGGTGAGGGTTGAGGTTCCGTGAACGAGGGATTATCCGGCGTAATGTAACCGCTGTCAGCTTTCTGGGCACGCAACGGCAAATTGCACGGCAACCCATCGATGCGTTAAGTGCCTCGAGGCCCGAACCTCACCTCATGTGAAAGTGCCTGCACAAGAACAACTTCTCTTCCGCATCCTATGTGTTGTGTGTCAATCTGGTCACATGGCGCGTAAGCAAAGGGCCTCCAGCCCGTTACTGCGGGCCTTTCAAACTCATTCCACCAGTTCGTCCTACCAAACTGGTTCTGACAGTCACCAATTTCCTGACGTTGCCTAAATTGGCAACTCAAACCCACAAACTCATTCCCACTCCGGCATGGTACCCCAAGTCCCGTGTCTTTCGTGCAAAACGGGCTGTGTCCACGTCTGTGTCCATATAATGTGGATGACAAAGGTTCTAGAATTCGTAGAGGTAGCCATTCTCACTAAAAAACTCCAGACCTCTCCCAACTTGTGCGATCGCTTAGTAGCAATTTGCGAACATCACGGACTTCTTTTCACTTCTCGAAATTAATTCTGAATTAATTTATTTGTCCTTGCCACGTTTAAGGAGCTTCTCAACTACATAACTCAACTAGTTAGCTCACGCGTAACAATCACTCCGTTCCGATGGTCAAATCGATCGATCTTTCTACTTATATTCCTTGATTTTTCCGCACAATTAACGATTGGGATCACCTCATCTTAGGTGATGGGGTGATCCCGATCCCGATCCTGATCCCGTAGTAGGCTTCAGCGCTTTGGCGCCGCACCACTTCTCTCCTATAGAGGGGCGGTGGCAATCACGATTTTCCTATGTGGTTCTTATAGCCTGATTTTGGCTAACTAGTTAGTATATATATACATATACTAACTAGTTAGCGTTACTGGTGGCGCCTTCAGAAATACTAACAACAAAGTTTACAAGGAACGTAACGTGCTCTGGACTTTCAATAGACACCTTTCTTGCCAAGTCATAAGTCGACAGTCCAGCTACCTCTATAAGGACTACTGTATTAATTCTTAACCACCATTCGACTCTAGTATAATTATATGCTATTATAATAATATATATATCAAGTTATATTATCAACATAAAATAGATTTAAAAGAAAATTAAGTAAATATAAACTAAAAATAAACTACAACTTAATGCCAAATTAATGTGGAGCATATATTATTATCACTTTTATAAACCAGTCGGTTTTATTGACTATTGGTGTAAGTTGTATGGTAGACGTTCATGCTTGGATTTGTACTGTGTTGGTATGTATTTATATGACTTGACATATTACTAAGATACTTATGTTATTTGTAATTGATATAGAGTCTTACACAAATTAAAATTCAAAACATACACCAAATAATTATTACTTAATATTTGCATATTTTCACAGAATTATTGATAAGAAGGGAATCAGTTTTCTAAAATTTAACTTATTTCAAAATATAATCAATCTTCCTATAATTGAATATCATATCATAAATGGTATTTACGTAATTTTCAAATCAGATATATTCGAAGCGCAACATGTTTAGCATCAGCAAATTTATAGAAAACACTTGGAAACTGAATTGCTTGTAAAATAAGCTTACATAAAATAAACATAGTTTTTCTTACCTCCGGTTTAAAGCCACTTTCATCGTCAGCAATATAATTGAGATTAATGACAGTGCCATCTGGGGCCGTGTAGCTAAACCCTCCCTGTGCCACGATGACATCAGCTGCGTCAGGACCACTAGTTTTCTTCAGAGATCCTGTCTCTTCAGCTTTGATTCCATTCTCGGCTTCATAGCTGAAATTGTGTGTTTTAAAATTCTAGAATTAACACACAATCGGTATACACAATCTGGTCACTATAATAGGGGCCTTATAAGTAGGCACAAAGCCACCCAAAGGGAAATGGAGAGAGCTATGCTTGGAGTGGCTTTGGTTGATTGAATAAGAAATTATGAACTATGCAGAAGAACCAGAGTCACCAACCTAGCTTGAAGAATTGCAAAATTTGGATGGCAGTGGGTAGTGCTTATTCCTTGCAGAACTAATGGCTGTTGACGTGGAAAAGTACTCGAGTGGCAGTCATATCAAGAGAATTGTCCATAAAGTTGAAGTGCAGTGTGTAAGTGGGTAAGGTGGACCGACGATTTACGATCGCAATATAATTTAAGATCGCAAGAAGGCGTTGGAAGCTAATAGCGCAGAACCGATGGTTGTGGAGATCTTTCTAAGAACTCTATGGCCAGACTTGGTTGTCTCTCGGCTACCATGATGATAAAATTCACACATGATCAAATTCGTCCGATTATTAAATTGCACGATACACGTACATTGCCAATAATTTTAGGATTAAAATTATTAAAAAATATATTGAAGGCTTATGACTGATTTCACAAACCTGACTAAGCTTAAGGTAATCTCATGTGCTAATAATATGCTGACACTTTTTGTTTTAAATAAATGAGTATGATATATTCTACTTAAAATAGCCCTAGATTAAAACTATAACTGTGAAATTGCAGACAATATGATAAAAAATAACATAAATATATAAATAGAGTTATATGCTATAAATAATAACAATCCAATACTATGTAATGAAATTTATAACAAGATCCTACCTCCATCTGTACGATCCATCAGGTTGTTGGTCGAAATCCTGCTTCACAATTGCGACAGTTTGATCGGACGGCTTCTGTGGTGCTGCGTTCACTAACGCCATCGTCCCCAGAAATGTTAGCAGTTTCTGGAATGAAATAATCCGAAAGTTTTAATATATATAGAACATTAGTATTAGAATTATTTTTTTTAGGATATTTTGTAATTAATAAACTTAGCTTAAGACAGTCGTTACTTGCAATCTCATGCAAATCTATTGCTTAATTTTTACCTGAATATGAAATAATGTTTTAAAATAAAAATAAGAGCTTCAGTTCGCTGTGATCTTGATGCTCGCCTTTTAATCAGGAAGTGGGTGGTTTAGCCTTACTTGTATTATTCAAGAAAATCGACTAATCTGCCAGCCATCGCCCTAATAAATTTAGAACGTATATGAGCTATAATGATGAATAAGTTATACGTTAATATGGTACAGTTATTGCAATTTACCGAACAAAGATACCAAAATTCATTACGTACATTCATCTTGTGGATGCAGGATCCATAGCTATTGGAGTTACATTTGGATGTATAGAATCCCTGATAAGCTGCATTATGTACAAATACGTCTCATGTCTTAGTGTACTTCCATTTCTGGCACATGGCCTTCATACAATCACGTGATTATTACGCACATACTGCGAGCTATCTTCCTAATTATATTGACAGCGACGTTATAATGACTAATAATCAACTTATACTTCAAGTATCCACTACCTTACTGTTATAATATTGTGTAAAAAATTAATATAAATATTATTTGCTATTATTATTGTCTCTTATCACGGGTCTAAAGATATGGTCCTTTATATGTTGTGCGCATTAGATCCAATGCGTAGGAGTAATTTTAGCAAATTTAACGAGATTGCACGTAGAATGTACTAATTGATTCTAATCTGAGAGATACAGCTAAAGACTGTTACTTCGTGCTCAGGTGTATCTACAATAGCATTCGCGCGTTACCGGCGTTAAAACAGTATAACCCTTACACCCTTCAAATATCTACTCTTGTGACTTCGTTCTGGCCGGCCGGCAGAGGCGAGTGGTATATGACACCCTGAAGCTTATCGGAAACTCTGTGTCGTAACTGACCAATAGCTCGCCATATTCTGCCTCTAGAGCGACTGATTCTAATGCACTAGAGCGGTATTTGTCTCTGATATAAATACACTGCCAGTGTGCGATGGGGTCATCACTTCCCTACCTACTAATTACTTTTGTTTCGTTTTAGTTTGACCTATTTTTATTTGCATATTATATGTAGGTACCCAAAGTAATATAGTGCAAAGTAATATAAAAATCATATAAAAGGTATTATTGACTAAGAGATCTGTTTTAGTAATAATGACCACCTTTGTTGTCTTATCTAATAAATCTCACTCTTTCCTGTTTGATAGGAAATATATACTCGTATGTAGCAAAATTACTGGGAATGTGACTTTAGACACTTACAATAGACACAGACCTACGAAAAAAGTATATGTTTCTTAAATCTCTTTAGAAAATGGATGCTGAACCTGATGTCATTTAATTCTTGTCGATCAATTGTCCATTCGGACAGTGATTGAAGGAATAAAGAATGAGTTTGTAAATGCACAGATGCAGTATAAAACGAGTATATTCGCGCATTCTAATCTATGCACCGCCCCCGTTCTGGAGGGCGGGAGCGTTAGTTCAAGCCGTTAGGGTCCCAGGCCTTCCGCCCGACCAAAAGCTGTAGGTAGTGTTTAGTTGGTAGGCTGGCCTTCTGCTAGAGTCCAACATAACCACCCGCCGTAGACTGGTTGCGGGTGGTATCCGGTGCGAGGTCGTCCAAGCACCAGGGGGTTGTCATAGCGACCACTGTGGTGGCGCGCCCCCTATTTGGATTCACTACCATACCCCGTGGGAAAAAAAGCATTCTAATATCTGTATAAACTAGCTACTGTAGTGGAAAATTGTTTACTGTATAAAAAGAAATGAAGCGTGTTAAAGCTTACCATAAGTCTGTGGTACAATTTTGAAAGATGTTTTCTATGAAGGGCTCGATTTTTACAAAAAATATATTTACCATAAAACATAATTCAATTAAGCTATTCATCAAAGCTATCATATGTAATCACATTTTTATTAATTATATATATTTTTTGTTTTAACTTTTTGTTTCAATTTAGTCATCGATTCAGTATGCCTCCATAAACGCTAATATACCATGTTTTGCCTAATATCATCCCTTCCGTTTTAAAACAATGCATGCTGGCCTACGGTGTCAGATACAAATTATATCTACTAATCTATGACGAATAATAAACTTGACAACTCATGATTAATTGATGATAGATTCCATTTAAGATACAAACCCTCATAGACTGCGAATATCAGTAAAAGCTAATATACCATGTTTTGCCTAATATCATCCCTTCCGTTTTAAAACAATGCATGCTGGCCTACGGTGTCAGATACAAATTATATCTACTAATCTATGACGAATAATAAACTTAACAACTCATCATTAATAGATGGTAGATTCCATTTAAGATACAACAATATATTATAAATATAATAATTGGTTTATCTTGTTCATGAACCGACCTTTATGGCCTTTGCGTATCTAGGCTACGATTATGTTACAAAGGTTAATAAGTGCTTCTATTAGGGCTATATCATTAATACTATTAAATGATATATCTGCCATGTGAAATCTAATATGGTGATATCAACCGCAGAAGTTAATATTGATTATGTATTTACACGTTCCTATTTTTACAAGCTTTTAATCTTGGAAAGTGAATTTGACCCATTTCACGGCGTTCGATTGAGCTGATATTTTGATTTCAAGTGTAGTATATATGAAGTCGAAAGTCGGCCGTAGGAAGTCTGCAATAAAACGGCATAATCTCATTGGTTCATTTTGATGAGTAATTTGATAACTATACAATGCCTTCAAAGTTAAATAAATAATAATGTTTTTTTTTCATTTTTTGTTAATATTGTTAAAATGTAATAATAAAAGACAGTTTTGAAAAACACCCGACCGGCAGCAAAAACTGCATTTCTATTTACAAACAGTTACACAAAGCTATTCCTACCATATATTTGTACGAGCTGCGTAGTGTTGATAAGATAAGTGCTTATATACATATAATACATATGTATGTATGTATGTACATACATACATCTATGTCACGCCTTGTTCCCAATGGGGTAGGCAATACATACAATAGTAATCATTTATTAAAAGATCAGTATAATTACGTTAGTACCTGTTAAGATTAGCTGATATTGTAGCAAATAAATACTCGTATTAGCTTCTGCTTTAAGACATGCCATTTATCTACCAAAACCAATCTGTAAATAAGTTCTGGACGAATTCGCATGATAGCACTTTGCACAAACTGTTTATAGCTCATAAATAAAACAATACTACAAGTCACACTTAATCTAATCAGATTAAGTACTTGTTGGATACAACAAAAGATTCCTCTCAGGTCAAAGTATCTAAAATAACCTGAATACCAAATGTATGTTGATGTCTGTATAATGACTTATTTCACAATAGTGTGGGAATATCATTCGGAATTCGTGGCTCGTTCAAAAACACAATGTAAAACAAAAGGTATGCGACTAATCGCCGTTAGTGTACTTGATGCATCCAGGGATAGATTACGCGAAAGAATATTTCGAATCTTAAAACAATTCTAATGTTGCAAATCAACATAATTCTTGGTTAATATTAAGTTATAAAATACTCTTACGACTTTTCGAAATGGAAGAATGTGCCATAAATATTGCAGAATAAAAAAAAAGAAGCAAGGAAGACTTTATCAACAATTCGAATTATATTCAAAGATATTTCAATGACCGCCTGTCTGAATCAGGAATTAATCTGTCAAATCGAATCGACAAGATTAAAACTCGTGATGACCATAAACACCAAATAGTGCCTGTTGCATATTGCGATACCATTTCATTTCAGAAAGATTAAATCACTTTAATGTGGGTATTTTATACTTTAACCATTATAAATAATCTTAAGTCTGAAATATTTCTTTTTTAAATTAAAAATCCAATTTTATTTTATAACAAAAAAAAATTGATATTAGAGAAAAATAAATGATGGTGGAATAAATACGCATAGTTCAGCAGATGACACAGTTGTCGTTAGGAAAACTATTGGTAAAGGTTAGGTATTGTAGGTGCAATAAATGCACGAGTGTTGCATAAAGGCCGCGATCAACCTATGCCCTATGCGCCCAGTACCTTGGTGACCTTAACGAGTAGAGATGAAACAACAATTTTATGAACTAGCGATATTAATTTAAGCATTTGTTATCATTGATTGATTTGAGCAGCGATGAGATTTATCCAATAAAATAAAAAAATATTTGACAATGATATTTTAAACTCATTCACAAAATATTTTTACGCAGTTTGAGAATATCGAGACACTTTCGTATGTATTAATTATACATATACAAAGAATGAAACAATTTGAAAAAATATATATTTAATTTAAATAAGACACATGCTTTATGGCGGTGATAAATCTTTTGTAAGTCGTGATCTTTATTGTAAAGTTATCTTTAATGTGTCTAATATAAATGTATAATAATTAAGCCTCAAAATCATGTCATGAAGTGATGTCATGAAGATTGATTGCCTGATTATATCTCTTATACATGTCTTCTTAAATTTATGGACTACCATATTGAATTATATGTTTTTATACCAGTAAAATCTGCTATAAACAATCATATATTTAATAATATAGTACTTACAATTTTTTTAATAATATGGTTTTAGAATATTAATAAAAACTAAAAAAATACCTTTCTGATCAAAAAATGTTCTTCAAATATTTTAGCTTAAAACAGAGCCATCAACAGCTCTAGAATGAGTGCATACATAAAATTATATTTGAGTTATTGTTATACATGATTTCTTATCACATTGTTTTTAATTCAAATATGTATCATTATCTTTTATGATGCACATAGTAATCATCTCACAACTGTAAATAAATAATTAATGTAAGAGTAAAATCATATAAGTAAATTATAATCACTAATATTCTAGCTCACTTTTGGATAGATTTTTGGAGCAGAGTTATACTTTTGACAACAAAACAGTTTCTAAGTCCTATAAAGTAGTTAGAAAATTCATCATTAATCTTATTGCATAGTACTAATATTACAAAATATTAATTTTATAAGCACCCAGCACTCTAAGGATTTTGTATAAATAATAATAATCTCTCCTAATAATGGCTTTTTAACAATGCATTTCGCGCATGAAATCAACTTTTACTTAAAACACTAGCACAAAGACTCACCATCATGTTGTAAGGGGGTTGATGGAGACCTGTGTCCTGAGAGGCGGCGGTGGCCGCGTGTGCCGGAGTGTATTTAGCCATCTAATCACCTGTCCCTTATATAGAGACGCAGGTTTGTCTAGGCTTTGCATGCAACTGGGGAGATGCATAGCACAGGGCCGAACTTACACAGAACAGTAGGTGTGTATTATATAATTATTAATGAATAATATTAAATTTAATGAAAATAATGTTAAAATAGCACCGGAAAATTTTAAATAGAATAATTAAACATTTAACAAAAAATATTTATTAACCTTAATAATTAATAGGTGATTTTGTTAAAAACGTGATTAAAAGTTTTAGATTATAATATTAAGATTTTCTTAGTAGGAATACCATGCTTAATAAATTAATTTTATTATCAATTAAATATTGCCTGTAGTGGTATGTACATCTAGTATAGACCACTACACAATACAATTAATACATACCTACATAATTTGTTGAAAAATTATGTTAAGTCAAAACTTTTAATACTGGATACATTCTGTTTTGATTTTAAATGGTTAATTAATAACACCACTTTAATATACCTACATAATTTGTGAACAATATAAATACCAATGGGAGCGTCGGTGGTGCCGTGGACTGGGACTTAGAGCTTCGGATTTATCTGCAATGTAGCAATGTATTTTTCGTTTTACGAATTATATATATACTTTTATCTGACGCTCGTACGGTGAAGGAAAACATCGAGAGGCGATCTGCATACACCTACGTAGATGAATGTAGTCAATCAATCCGCACTGGGCCAGCGTGGTTGAATATCGCCCTAACATAGCTGGGGTAGGCTCATGCCTCGAAGGAGATATTTATGAACTGTGATGAAATATACGTCTGGTATTTTTAGTCTAGTTGTACTTTTCTTCATATTTAAATATTTATGAATAAAAAAATAAACTATACAGATTGCCCTTAGCACGGCCCTATTGACACTTTTGTGGCACAATAGAGTAAGTATCAAGACTCTCGTAAACGACGTGCCGACTCAATTGTTAAAATGGTATGTACGCTTGATGTCAAACAGCACCGCCGAGACGGCTCTGTGTCATTAAATTAAGAGCCAAACTTATAGTAACTAAGTTTTCTAATTTGAATATTACTTTATTGCAAACAAATAACTGCAGTTTATAAACGATGATATAGGCATCACATTAATTCGTGGTTTAAGGATGCATATTTATAAATCTCATAGGTTAGGTTTTATACATATCGTGTTTAATTCTAGAAATTGCTTTCGTTAAACAAACAAAGGTATGTGTCTAGGCAGGGCAGATTAAAAATATACGTGTCACCACTTCCTTTCATCCCGTTAATGTCGTTACAGGATTTTCCGCAAATATATATCTGCGAAGTGTCCAGACAATTACAATAAACTAGCCCTGGTATTTCACTGGCAATTGTCTATGATTTGGTGTGATTATATGTATGTATGAATGTATACATAATATTACACTTATACCCCATCAACCAAGGTGCATGTTTATACCTCGTGGTAAACTGTAACCGCACGGAAACGATGCCATAGAGCTTTAACACTTCATTAGCTAATACATTTTCGAAATCCTTACATCGAATTATACACCACCACCGGACTGGTTGTACTTAAATATATAAATAAAATGGAAAATATTACGTTTTTTGTACTTCTATAAATATTCAAAGTTCTCAGTACAGTTTGAATTTTAACATTATGGGTCTGGTGTATGGTGTAATGAATTCCTTTTTATCAATAAAATATAAAGCAAAGGGCAGGAGAACAAGTATTAAATATACATTGAATACTAGAAAGACGCAGTGAAGGAGTACTAACATGCCCCTTTTGGTACTAATTATATGTCAGAGCCAGAGCATGAGCAGAGACAGAAAAAGTATGTAACATGTACTGCATCTATCCTATTCTTTGAATTGTAGAAATGAGAACAAGAATTCTATCTTCATAATAAATTTATTAAAATTTACTTTAAAGATATCTACACTAGCTGTACAGCTTATGTGTGGCGTCGATTGGTCTAACAGGCTCGTAAATATGTATCTTATCCAATTGAATACAGCTGTATTAGTTTTCATAAAAGTTGAAATTTTAGTTAAAATTTTGTAATAGTTGTTTTCATTTGCTTCATCAAAATCTGATTGATAAATGGGAAAAATCGCATAAAACACTGTAGTTCACAGGCTTCTAAGCATGGCGTAATTTGCCTCCACTGTAGTATTTCGACAACTATGGAGATTGACACGTGATTTTTCTAGTAATTTTCAACACGCACATAACCAGCCATACAATAGTATGACTCCATATTACTGTCAACAAGCAGCATGAAAAAAAAAAGATCAATCGATAAATCGGCCGATCGAACTTGATTCAAAATTGGTGGAATTTTTAAGTATATTTTTACACCAAACTTTACACAGTTATTTTTAGTGTTTTGAATTTGTTGTAAATAAAGGTCAAATTAATAATATTTTGATCTCAAATACAGCTGCTATACATTCTGACTGAGGGTCACGAAATTACTCTGTTAGGGCAATTAGACTTTAGTCTACTTGCATTGTCTCTTGCAGTGATATTTCCTTTAACGTAGAAGCGTCAGTAGCAAATTCAAAAAACACATTTGCACATTGCAGAATCGACTCTGGGCGTCTGGAATCTTCCGATTCAAAGACCAGTGCTGACACCACATAATTTAAGTTGAGGTTATTCAAGAAACTCTTGAGACATATTTTTCTACAAAATCAAAAGAATGTTATCAAATTCACGATTTATCTGACAAATTAATTATTGTCTGAAGTATCGTCGATGTAAATGCATTAATGGCGTCGTAGTTTGAATTACCTCTCCACACTGTGACTTTACATCTAATGTCATATGTTAGCAACTGTAATTATTTACCATTCGTCTGAAATCACTTACAATCCGTAGCCAGTCCGCTTGTTTGTCAACATATCACAAAATAAAAGCAAGCTAGGTCCTACTCTGATTTTTTTACAGATGATAGCGAGGCTCCAGGTCTCACTAAAATGCTTGAAGAAATATTGAAACGGTTGAGAGCT
The DNA here is from genome assembly GCA_036419045.1 of Scirpophaga incertulas. Taxonomy (NCBI): domain Eukaryota; kingdom Metazoa; phylum Arthropoda; class Insecta; order Lepidoptera; family Crambidae; genus Scirpophaga; species Scirpophaga incertulas. Next base: position 14,529,312 of record CM071639.1, on the reverse strand, counting down.
TTAATTGATTTTTTTACTAGATTATTTATGTACGAGGGTACCCCGAGACTCAAACATGTTAGACATTGAATGGAATATAATCGTGCAAGTAGTGTAAAGTTAACGGAGCAAACTACCTAAAAGATTTAAGAGTGTATGGCTTCGGTCATTGCCTTAATTTGTCGTCCTAATGGATAGCAAAGCAAAAACATGATTGATTGACATGATGAAACGCGTGATTTCACAATCATGGATACAAGTTAAGTACTGGGTTAGTATTAAGTCCCTCACTACATTCAATATTATTAATTCCTTTGTTAAAATCTTTAATCCTTCATACAGTTACGATTCAATGCCCTCCGTGGCTTATATGGCACAGTTGTATTTTCTTATCATCGTTGTATAATCTACTATTGCTTATTGTCAATAAAATATAGTCAACTTTGACAAGTCTAGCAACTGATACCCTTGACACTTTACACCGAGTATAATGTTATTATTCTTATTATGTATCTTCTACCAACATACTACTGAAACTTTTGAATTTAACCAAAACTGAAAATTTTTAAAAATGACCATATTTACTTATTCATATCTTTTTATTTATTTATTTTTTAAATATATAATATCCATAAATATTTACTTTTTCAATATAACGGGTTTCCGTTATGTCTGTTATGTTCGACATAGCCTTATTAACATATATTCTGTGCATAAATGCCCTATTAAATTAATCGAGATTTACTCTATACAAGTACTAATATTTGAATACAGTTTTCTCGGAAACATTCGATTTGAACTGGTTACCGATTCATATCTGAGACAATAAAACGATTATAGTATTGTTTCGTACACAAAAGGCAATTATAGTAAGTACCTGTGCGAAATTCCACTGCAGAGGTTAATCTCATCAGTTGATGGACGATTAGAAGGATCTTTGCTTGAGACGGTTTCGTTTTCTTGTCACAAGAACAAAATAACGTGTATTGTGCAGTTATAACGTAAGGTAATTGAATTGGATTCATGATCGATTAGATTTAGTGACTATCAAAATAAATTTACAGGCACTTATTAAATCCAACATAAATTTTGAAATGTAAAAGTCATCATTAAGGTCCTTAGCTGGGGCAGAGGACATCCAGTGTCTCCATCCCGCACGGACTTGAGCTTCGCATTTGATTTCGCTCCAGGTTTTTCCAATGGTGCTCGCTTCGCCAATAACAGTAGGTACGCCGCCAGGTCTGTTTTGGATGACCAATGTAAGTATACACAGAGTTAATAACCTTTTATGTATGCACACGTACAAGACTAAAAAAATAATTACACCTGTTCGGAGATAGAGTGTTATCTCTCGTGTGATTCCGTTTTTAGACGTCTATGCGGTGAACGATTTAGAATCCATTTTTCTATGTTCATTTCTTTGACTTAGGGGATCGCCGTAACATTGTTACTCTGGAACCATAGTTGATTTTTGAACTAACGTTGGTTTTCATTTTATAATACTGTTTATTTTTGTTCTTAGTCTAACCTCGAACCAAACCCTTTTATGGTCTTTACTTAAAATACGTTTTGAAATAAGGTGGAGGAAGTTAACCGCAATAGAAAAGATATACATGTTATTATTACCAAAAAATGCCTTTGTATTAGATAAATAATACACGGAAATATTTTGAAATATCTGTAATTGTCACAAACTCAAAAGTGTTCACGTTTTTCAACTTTCTTTCTTTCTTTCATGTTATCGATTAGACAGAGAGGTACTATGTATATTTCCTATTACTTATCTGCAAAATGCCCGGACCTTGTTACCTCTATTGACAAAACTTTGCAAATTCTAGGAGACAGTTTGCGTTACCTTTCGAGCGAGCGAGGCGAGATTATTCATTTATTTGTTTGATGCCATCAACTATTATTTGTACTTCATTTATTAATAAAGAATTATTGATTAGTCGTCAATTAGTGAACATGAAATAAGGTTGTTATAGAACGTCTCAGAGTAGTTTTATTTAATATCTCAATTCCAACATAGTATTAATATGTATCTTACCATAATCTTCTAGTATCTTATAGTGTTGTCAGCATATATTATTCATGTTTATATAACTAAAAATAAATAAAATAAACATATACTGCATAGGATCATTTACATTCAAGTTATTACAATTTACGTTTGGGGCAGTTTTAGAATATAACGCGATATTTACAAGTCGGCACGCTGACATTTGAGAGCTTACTATCGGACAGACTTAGCGCAACGCGATCGTGGCATTTACTAAATTTATCAGCAGATAATGAATATAAAGTATATCCTTTACTTTTTATTTACTTTGAATTTCGTATAATATTTATTTATTATATTAAGAATTACCGCGAGCCTATAGGATAATAGCTTTCTGCCCGCGGCTTCGCCTGCGTGGATTTCGGGATTGGGTCTATAGAGGGTTAAGAGTCATAGCTTTTGTCCGCAGCTACATATGCGCAGAAGTCGGTTTATGGCGCGAAGGTTTTATCGCGCTTCCCGTGGGACTATCCGATTTTCCGAGATAAAAAAATACCGCAAAACCTTGCTCAAGAATCACACTATCTATTAATGAAAACCGCATGAAAATCTGTGCAGTAGTTTTTGAGCGAAGCCTTTATTGCACATCCCGTGGGATCTGTCGATTTTTTCGGGATAAAAAGTAGCCTATGTTACTCGGGGATAATGTAGCTTTCCAAAGGTGAAAGAATTTTTGAAATCGGTCCAGTAGTTTCGGAGTCTATTCATTACAAACAAACAAACAAACAAATCTTTCCTCTTTATAATATTAGTATAGACATGCCATACAACTGTATGGCATGTACCATATATCATATTTATAAGTATAAATAATATTGTATTATGCGCAACCACATGTAATAAAATACGAGTGTGGTTAAAGAAGACACAGAACGTAATACGTTGCATACGATACATTTTCTACGGCTAGATATAAACAAAGAAATAAACTAAACAAACCAAAAGTGAGAAATATGATGCAAAGAGAAACCATGGAATTATTATTAGCTTGATATATGTTTTACAGAATTTGACAAATCTTGACATGTTTGACAAATTGTTTTTAATTTCACTTTTACTTCCCAGGGGCGATAATAAAAATATGTATGTGACAGTAAAATGTTAAATCAGGAAATTTAACATAATTTAAAAACCGAACGAATTCAATTACTGTTAAGTGGAAAATTAATTTTTTGTAAACACGTAACCTATGTACTTTTAATTCTAGGAATTTAATAATCACATTTAATAATCTGTGGTATGTAGGCGTAACTTATACGGGAAATATACATAACTAGCTTTTGCCCGCGACTTCGTCCGCGTGGAATAGTGACTTCCGGCAGATTTTTGGTTTTTCCCACATAGTTCCCGTTCTTGCGGGATTTTCGGAATGGTCGAGTTTCCGCAGAATTTTTAGTATTATTATGTTGATACAACTTAAACAAATTATTTCGACCAAATTTGGTACCATAAAAACGGTCATTGTGACTAAACCTTAAAAGATAGACATATGCCGTCGCGGACTTTTTTTTAGATCATGTATAGAGGAATAATTCTTTCATACATATTTTTTGTGTATCTTGAACCGTTTTCGCAGCGCACGCAAAGAAAGCCTTCAAAAATGAATAATTTTCCCCGTTTTTTACACATTTACCGCTCTGTCTTTGCTCCTATTGGTCATAGCGTAATGTTATTTAGCCTATAGCCTTCCTCGATAAATGGACTATCCAACAAAAAAAGAATTATTCAAATCGCACCAGTAGTTTCGGAGATTAGCGCGTTCAAACAAACAAACAAACAAACTCTTCAGCTTTATTATATTAGTATAGAAGATATGACCATCATCATAACATCGTCATTTGAGAAGACAGCATATTTTCCTATATCCCTTTATAATGTATAGAATTCATATTTTATTTGCGATAAGTCATAATTTAAAAAACTAAGTCGTGATGAGGCCTTTCTTACTCTAATGATTTTTGGAAGCTCTGTATGAGACATCTCATGTCAAAATCACGAAACTAACTAACAATAGATATGTAATTAAATCTTCATTAATTTAACAAGTACTAAATATGTTTGCATATTAATAATAAAGTATACATATTTTCTCTTATCCTATCATTGAAACAATAGAACTACATATACCTAGATAAATCATAACTTATAATAAATATTTTCACGTCTGTTTTGCCCAAAATACATTTATGTTATTTTCTATTGAATGAATAAAGCATACGCTTTCTTAGTTTTGTTTAACATTTATAATACATAAAAAGCTAAAGATTCGTTACATCATTTTGATTTGTAGCACCTATTTGTAAAAAAATTAATTAGCCAATAAACTCGTCCTTTAACCTATGCACTTTGACATGTCATAAGCAAACAAGAGATTATTTCTTGGGTACTACAAACTTCATCGTCATGAGCTGGTCTTTAATTATTTCCATATTTTATATATCTAACTACTCTACCGTATAATTACGAGTGACATTTTCTGTATCTATATATAGAAGTTTACTAAAGAAACACATATTAAAATAACAATTTTTAGAAATTTTCATTGTGGCTTCTTTAGAAATAGCTTATATTTCTAAAGAAGCCACAATGAAATTAATGTTCTCTGAATTGGTTTGTTATGCTTTCGTTATGGTGGCTTGTTGACTTTGTGATAACAAAAGAACGATGTAAGCGATTTTAACGGTTTTTACTTCTAATTGGTGAAATATACAGCTTAACCTATAAAAACATTTATACTAACGATAAGATTTTGGAAATAATCCAAGAAAATCACCTCACGTTTACTTTACTTGAATTGAAAGTAAAGACTAAGTAAATACTTTACTAAGCAATATTAGTAACATTAAGTTTTTGTCATAAGTCAGTAATAAAAACAAACTTGTGTAGTGAATGCTTAAGTATATTTTTAAGCACAAAGGCGCATCATCTAAATGCTAAGGCCGCAATAGTCCGGCATGAATAGTTCATTTATTATAGAATGATGGAATGTTTTGATCGTACCTAAGTAACTACTAACCATCCATTCGAAGTTCTAGACTCGTATTTGCTACTCGGTTGTACGGTCTACACGGACGTTTGGAACGCACAAAAGCGTACGACTCAAAACACGTCAAATGACAGCCATAAAATTATTTAAAATAGTAGCACCTATAAAGTAACTGACGCCAACATAATTTTTTGTTTTCAGTAAAATGAATATTGCAAAGTTAAAACTATACTTCGTTGGTAAAACTGCCAATGGAATTTGTAGCTGTATTTCCTATAACAGTGCTCACAAATTTAATTTTTATTCCAATTAAACTTATGCTTATTCTAATTAAACCTACACTAATCTATATTTTAATAAAGTTTTTATATTCTGTACATATGAATTACAAGATTTTTCATTATTTCATTAGTATGATTGTTATCTGTTACTTTGTGAAAATATAGCAGTACTGTGATCGGTCTTCAATTGTTTATTTCGTACTTTTTTCTCTTTGTCTTTATATATTAGACGTACTATACCCACTTTTTATTTGTTCAGATATGAGCGAGAATGTAGATTTTTGCTCATATCTGAAGAAATAAAAATTTTAGTTCTAAAATAAGTCCGTTTAATATTATAAGTTATAGGTATTAAAAGTATTATATTAGTTTATACGTTTAATATTATAAGTATTAAATAAGTTTTCTTACTTATGTCACTGTTATTTAATACATAATTATTTTTTATAATTTTCCATATTTCCCTAAAGTTATTGCGCATTTATCGTTATAAATGTTTCTATTTTTAATTTACTAATTTTAGAGAAATGAATGAGATATGGAAAATTATAAAACATCACAGACATTAATTCAACAACTAATCACTGCATTTCACATGTGTATTTTAATCTTGGGTATGCATTGATCGGCCAATGTGATCGGACGTGTCAATAATTAATTATAAAAAATAAATCATCTGCAAAAGTGTGACCTAGCTATTCAAAACGCGGAAGAGATCTTACTCATGGCAGTGTGACCTACTTGACTCTGATTCGCCTTAGTTGTTTCTGTATCAAATGCGTGTTTTATATATTGTGTGATATGGATAGCAGCCCTTTTAATCGAAGCGGTTTGATTCGTCGCACCCCGCCACCGATGCCTTCAAGACCTCCACCTCAGCCTGATTCAGAAAAAGACGATCTCCCGGAGGTGGTACGAACTCCCGAGATACAAAAGTGGATGACCAGCATAGAGCAATGTTTAAATGATGTTTGTGCCGTTTCTTGCGAAGGAAAACTTAATTCGGAACAAAGAAATAGAATTTCATAATCTTTGCCGTAATGTGAGCCATGGGACCTCCCAATTAACTGTCCAATACCAAGCTCTCAAGTATAAGTCTCTTCAAACGCATATGACACTTCAGGCCCTAAAAGAGAAACACAATTTATTCCTGCAACTTCAGGAACTCAAACAGAGTATCGAGGCATCTACAATACCGACCAAATCTTGTTCATTCGCAGGGCCATCAAAAAAAGGTCCTAACAATCATATCCGTCCTTCTGGTATTAAATCCGTAGCTATCTTCCCTGCGGATAAATCGATATCCAGCAGAAGAAGCCAAGTCTATGGTACAGAAAATTATATGCCCAGAACAATTAAAATTGCACGTGACCGGTTTACGAAAAACAAAAAATGGAGGTCTAATTATCAGCACTGAGACCAAGGACGACGTTGAAAAATTAAAACAATCCACACAGCTGAAGTCTCCTGGTTTTACCTAAGACCTTGTCAATTACTCCGGCTCTTTATGCTCACTACTGCAAGAATGAAAGCGCGGCGGTGTAATTGTCCATTAATTAATAACACTGATAAAAAAAATACTTGGGCATTATCATTAATGACCGCCTTTCATTTAAGTACCATATTGATGCTTTATGTAGTCGAATTCGCAAATTAATATTTGTTTTTAAGAAACTTCGGTGTATAGCAAAGTTTAAACTAGTTAGACAGATTTACCTTTCACTGTGTCAATCAATAATTACCTACTGCTGTCATGGGGTGGGACCGCAAAAACATGCATTCTAATGGTTGAGAGCACAAAGGGCCGTGTTAAAAGTATCCACGTTTCGTTCTTTCCTTTTTCGCACGCACCTCCTATATAAGGATTGTAAAGTCTTAACTGTGAGACAACTATTTATAATGAATACAGTCCGCAAACAACACTCAACACTTCCCTTTAGCATCGAATATACTAACAAAAGACGAAGGGATATTGTTTGCGCTCAAAATATAGGAATTAAGCATACTTTCTTGGCCAGATTTTATGTATTCCTGGGACCTTTTCTATATAACAGATTAAATGCCAAGCTATGTATGTTTAATTGTACCTATCATAAAGCATAAATACTTCTTCAAGAAGCACTTCAAGTTATGTCGTATGACGATACAGAGAAACTATTACTAGTAACCAAATAATTTGTATTTTTATTTATATTTTTATCTCTTTCTTACTTTGTTGAAATTTAGTTATAAATCAGATATTTTGCATTTGATTTATGTGTCCATATTTTTATTTTGTAATTATAAGCCTGAGATACAGATTAATCCTAGTTCAGGTATGTTCACAGTTATATAATACTTCTATACATATAAGTTAAGCTAATAAAATGTAATATTGACTATAGAAGTTATTAAATAAATATTATAATATTATATTATTAATCGGTCGTTTACCACTTCCTTTATTTTCCTGTACATAATATAGTTTCATATTTCAAATTATATATTATTGAGAATTACATTACATTCTTAAAACATGTAAATGAAATCTAAATAAATCTATTTGAGTTAAAGCAAAACAAAATTATTCGACATAGGTCTTTGCAAGCACTTATTGACGTCAAATATAAAGTGATATTATCACCTATTCGGAAATTAGGAGAGCCTTCCCAAAAAAACAGGCTAGAAACTCTGAAAGTCTAAGCTTTTCTACTTTCCAAAATATAAATATTACATAAATATTCCATACACACAACAATTCCATTTCATTACATTACAATTATGTTAGAACATAAAATGTTTCTCAAATCAGACATAGAAGATGTAATTATGAATGTCAAAATATTTGTTTATTAAGTCCAAACAATTTATTCGGTTATATAATCACACACTGTGTAATAAACCTTTTTGAATCTAAATTTATCAAAACAATTTACTGAACATTTCTTGGAAAAAGAAACATAGATAATATACGGTTCTTTCTATACGTGCCTCACGCACGCACCAGTCCTTTACATAACGGTGACTAAGAAATTTATTGTATTGTATCAGGATGCTGAATTCAATGTGTCTATATATGCGGTTCTTAATCTTTCTATGCTCAATTTAGTCATTCAATACTTGGTATCAGTGCCTCACCCTGTTCTCAATATAGCTAGTCGTTAGTATTATTCCTTAACTAGCCCTTCATTGAAGTTAATATATTTTTTTTGTCAAACTCCGCAAATAAGATTACGGTATTCTCGCCTATCCCCATCATTTCTAGAAACAGAGTCCTATCCTATCTAGTCCTATCTGGGTCTTTCATCCTGTCAGAATGGCAAGTGTAAGTGCAATGTGTAATTTTAAACATTATCGTGAAGTAATACAAAGTTCGCGTACAAACCTGGGTACAATTGTGAGTCAATTATTGATGAGCAGCTTAAAAGCACAGCTTACCTTTGATCATATAAAATACTAACCAACCCTACAGACCGCTTGAATATTAAAATTATCTGACAGATTACTGACAGTTATGTCTAACACCATCATACATTTTGATCAGAAATGTAGATCTTGTCAAATGTTACATTAAGCAAAAATAATATGGATCTTTTTCTATTAATCTTGCATTTATTTTACATGATAAATCAACGAATAATTAATATCGACTTTTATTAATAGCTATTGTTAATATGGAAACTTTACCCTCTATAAAAGGCAAACTACAATCTGTAAATTTATTATGAACGTATAATCTTCCTAACCAATTTAGTAATATTAAATGGAGATTCAACATTGACCTTTGTCTTCATTTAAATAATAACTAGTCCACTTCCAAACAAAATATTTTGTTATTAACATATAGCAGGTAACAATCAGTAAATTAGTTTTAGATGTTATTCCGAGCAGAGCATTAATCATTTAAGCAGTATTAATTTAAACAGTTGTGAGTCAACCTTAAAAACATTAGACGAAGCGAATTTGATACATTTTATTTTCTTGAAATATAAAGACAAATTCTTAATTTTAAGTCAATACATGACTTTTGTGAGAAAACATTATATTCATAACATTGGTCTTATCTGCTTAGTGATGTAGTTTCAAATACCTTAACACATTAAACGCCATGGGGGTCACCGGTGACCTCCACGTGATTTGCATCTGTGCGCCATGGGGGTCACCGGTGACCTCAAGCAGGATGTATGTTTGAGTTACATTTAGGCGCCGCGGATACAGTTCTCGTATAATTCGTGTATGGAGGTGACCGGCGTGGCGCTCACGAGTAATCCTCTGCAGTGGGACACATCTGCGTAATCAATTTTAGAAAGTAGGTACCCAGTTTCAAAAGTTAACAAAAATGAAACAAAAAATAACAATTTTTAAACTGTGCATATTTATTGTCAATATATTAGTACATTATTAAGGTTGTAAAAAATACAAAACTAAACCATTTAAATAAAACAAAGAATACTGCCCGGTAGGATGTAAAGTGCGGTGGGCGGCGGGGTGACCGGCATGGCGCTGTCGTAACGGAAATCGAAAATTTCACATCACAGCGCCGTGGGGGTCACCGGTGACCTCTGATAGATTTTTTGCTATAATTCCTGAATCCTATTTCAGATTTTTTTTAAAAATATTTTTATCGATACATCAAAATATAAATCATTGAATACCACAAAAAAGTTTTTATGAGAATTTTAATTTTTCCTTAATGGCGTTCAATGTGTTAAGCCTAAGAAAATTTATTCAGAATCCTGGGCAACTTGTGAATAAGTTAGAAAGTCGGAAAAAGGATCATACGCAGGCTAGACATAGAAACATGTTGCCTGACTCTAAAAAAGTTTGTTCATCAGAATTCCGAAGAAGTCGTGGCAAAAAATTGAGCTGAAAGGATCTAACTTACTTATTGATATTTACCCGACTGCTTTATCTCAACATACATTTCGAACAGTTATTTTAAGTTTCAAATATTTACCGGCATCTAAAAATTATTTGTGTATTATCTAAAAGTTACGCCGCGCGTAACTTTTAGATTATACACAAATGCTTTCGTAATTTTAGAAGTAATCTAGTTTATAACGTAGTCCATATTACAACATACAATAAGCAATATAATGCATATACAAATAAAAACAGACTAATTTAAAATTATTATATGTCGCTCTTCTATTTCTTTTAGTTAACGACCTATTTCAGAAATTATTTGAAATAAATTGTATTATTTTAAATTAATACAATTATGTAACCCAAATGGAAAGGATGGTTTACATATTAACTAAGAGACTCGACGTTTTAGACGATCAACTAGAACCTTACGGATCTCGCTTCTGTAGCACAAGGCCTGACAGCCTACGAGAACCCGTTAATACCCCACCGCGACCCTATCGGTACGTTTTCTTTCTCCCTGAGCTTCTTTTGGAGAACGGCGCAAATGCACATGGCCAGCTCTCATCGTCACAATTCTCCGGGACTAATGTTACTCGCTGGTTTTCGTGAGTGCCTCTTTTACTTGTTTTGGTCGGACAGATACGTCCAAGCCGAACACCAACAATTACATCTTAGCGATGAGGACACCCATGCAACAACAACTTTATATTTGAAGACCTTTACATCACAAAAGGCACTGCATTAATAGCTCGACCTATACGCTCCATGATCTTATGGGTAGGGCCATCTCCTACAGTTACCTTGTGACTCGACGGAGTGGTTTCCTCCGCTGCGGGTGTTTCAGCGGCGAGTGCGCGTCTGCACATACGCTGCTTCCAAGGCTTCATCTCAATAAGCACCTTCTTCACTTGGAGCCGAAGCGCTAGCCACTCTTGCTTTAACTACTCGCCATTGGCCTTTACCAACCACGAACTGCTAAGAACCATCCAAGAATCACCGACAGAGATTCAAAGACACTTCTTGCCTCGGTTCCATTTTTATCACCAACTAGCCCAGATAACGATGATGGCCAGCTCTCCACTCTGTATCTGGGGCTGGCTGCCTTCAGACGCCTTGCGTACTCTTACGACGGGGACAGATACCCCCTGGGAAGGTTATATCATTTCCCCGAATTCCCTCCTCTCTCCCCGCAGCCACACACCACCGCGAGACAGAGAAAACCTTGAGGTTGGGGTCATTTTTATTGGTTTTCTTCCACGTGACCCGATGCTTAGTGCATCGGGCCTCCGGCATTTTCAATGCGGATTACAGTTTGGTAGCCACACGAGGGAGATTTGGTAGCCACCATCGCTACCGCTAAGGTAGCCACCGCAATAAACGGCCACCCTTCGACCCGCAAACGGGTCCTCTGACATCTAATCATACCTCTTCTTCCATAAGAAGCGGTGATTTTGTACTTTGCCGCGTGAGCGGTGACTACATGAATTGGCCCGCCGAGTAACACTCGACTATCCACCGCCCCACCCTCGACCAATAGTTTAGCAATGGCCCCTACCAAACTATTAGCCGTCAAAAGACTGTCTGAGCCCAAGTGACTCAACCCTACCCTAACTAGTGACCATTATATAATATGCTGATAAGCAGAGACCGTTTTCACATACATCACCTTTAAGTTTCTACGCAGAGGTAAGCAAGTTACTTCGCGTAGATTTGCGAACCGATGGCGTAGCTTTTCGACATTCACAAGTGCTTGTAACAGCCCAGACTGAATAAATGATTTTGAATTTGAATTTGAATTGAATTTGAAAAACTTCATGATGTTTTTATTTGCCGAAATAGCTTCGAATAGATGTACTGAGAAAAAGTTTAAAAACAAAAAAACACGTTGGTTACTTCGTATCCTAGGTCTAGATTAACATAGTTATAAGAAGGAATGTATATGTGCAATAGAGAATATACCTAAAATTCAGATTTTATTTTATAGTAACACATCGTAACAGCCGTAACGAAACGCAAGGAAATAGTCTAATTACACTGAAAAACGTAATATTAGTTATTAAAGATTACACCTGTATATCTATCTCTTCATTGCGTCGATTATGTTGTAACACCGCTTAAAACAACTTTTTAGATGAAAAATTAATCTTTTTTGCCACAAATACTTAACATTAGCATTTATAATAATATTTTTAAAAATAACAAGTATATTACAATGAGACAGTTTTTATGTTGGCTCCTGAAAACCCCAAATTTTGACTTACATGGATTTAGAATTTGAGCAAAGACATTTTTCTTGCAAAGCAGATTTTTATATAGGTACGGATTATATAGCGGATGCGTAAAATTACGTCACTTTAGATATCTCTCTTTTTAGCAACAACTTAAAAGATTCATAACTTTCTTGTTTATCCATATATTACAAAATATTACAATAAAATAGTGTGTATATTTCCTACTGTACTATTACTAAATAGCTGGTATAAGTCGCCTATCTGTCTGCTTAATTCGTCTAAAATTACAAAAAATCAACTGATTTTTATGTACTTTCCTCTATGATGCTAATCCAGAGAATATTATCGTTTTATGTAGCGTAATAATTCCACTAAAGGAACCGAGCGTGTCAATTATTTATTTATAAAACTATAATCAATTCTTACTTTCTGTCAACCTATACCCCTACAGTTACATACGCTTTTATTTAATTATTCAACTAGATCATCACCTGTCACGAAATCAGAGCGAGCGTTTAAAACAGCATACAAATGTGAATTTAATAAAACCAGTAATCCCAAATTTATATATCCATCTTCTAAAACCTGTCGTTTATTATCATTCAGATTGCGTAATCATGGATGAGGCACATCGCGTGGGCGCAGTCTTTTAGAATAATGCGGCATCTATAAAAATCAAGGACTTTTAACCTGGATATTGTGTATTCTTGCAATTTATGATGTGACATTTGAAACTAAATTAATGTTTTAATTAAAACAAAAAATCTATAACTGTCTCCAAAATAGAATATTTTTAATGATTGCAGCTGTGAGTCATTGCATTGTAAAGTGCATAGTTTTATTTATTATAATTAGTAGCAGATGAGCAGACAATCAACATGATGATGAGTGGTATGTGCTGCATACGGATGTATTTCTTTTAATCTACCACGATGGTGGCAAACAGGCTTACGGCTCGCCTGATGGTAAGTGGTTACCGTAGCCAATGGACACTTGCAACAGCAGGGGTGTCACTCGCGCGATGCCGTTGCCCTTCAAAAACCGATTAGTAGTAGGGCCTATGAGCTCGCCTTTTTTTTTTTTTTTTTTTTTTTTTTTTCCCACGGGGGACGGTAGTGAATCCTCATAGGGGGCGCGCCACCACAGTGGTCGCTATTGACAACCCCCTGGTGCTCGGACGACCTCGCACCGGATACCACCCGCAACCGGTCTACGGCGGATGGTTATGTTGGACTCCAGCAGAAGGCCAGCCTACCAACTAAACACTACCTACAGCCTTTGGTCGGGCAGAAAGCCTGGGACCCTATCGGCTTGAACTAACGCTCCCGCCCTCCAGAACGGGGCGGTGCACACAGCGTAGCCTCAGGAGAGTGCGTACGCTCTTAAGTGGGATCGGTTGCCAGAGTGGTCCGAATAGTATAACGTGTGCGCTGATGCACTTAACTACTAAGCTAACTACACAGTTGTTGGTGTGTGGTTGCTACTTACGTGCTCGTGGAGTTTGGCGACGCAGAAGCCGCCTCAAGTAGCCTGTTGAGCTTAGTTGTTATTGTGTCTGGCGGGTCTGTTAACACGTGTTTGGGACGGCGGATGCGGTCAGAAACAACGTAGTTGGACGCGTTTTTAATGAGCGGATTGGGGTGGACGGATGCGGCTTTGAAGAAGCGCTCCGAGCATGCTTTTAGATGTTGTTGTACGGTCGGCATGTCTACGTCTCTATGGAGATCGTGACGACGAACATAGTAAGGAGCCCCGGTGGCTCGGAGTAGAAATTTATTTTGCACGACCTGCATGCTGTGTAATATGTTTGGGTTCGTGTGCGCGAACACGGGAGACGCGTATGTCATCACCGGTCGAATGCACACTTTGTATAGCGTACGCTTATTGCGTAGGGACATTTTGGAGTTCGTGCCGAACATGTTCCCTAACCGATGCATATAAAATTTCGCTCGGTTCACTACGTTGCGAATGTGCGGACGGAAGGTGAGCCGTTTGTCCAGGGTGACGCCTAGGTATTTAACAGAGCGCTGCCACGGTATGGTCGCGCCCTGCAGGCGGATGTTATCGGTCCCGTATGGAACTACCCGAGTCCGTTTCCGGCCATCCAGGCAAATCGCGGACGATTTGTCCGGATTTACCTCGATGCGCCAGAGACGGAACCAGTCTGCCAGCTCATCTACCGCCCGCTGCACACGCTTCGTAGTGTGCGCGAGGCATGTACCTTTACTGTAAAGTGCGGTATCGTCCGCAAATAAAGCTAACTCGACACCTTTCGGAGGTGTCGGGATGTCAGTCGTATAGACTGTGTAGAGTGTAGGTGAGAGCGTGGAGCCTTGAGGGACCCCTGCTTGGATGAATCGCGACGAGGACAGAGTGCCCTCGTGTTTGAATTTAAACGTTCTGTTAAGCAGGAACGTTTGTATTATTTTAACTAAGCGGTCGGGCGTGCCGCTGCTATAAAGTTTATAAATGAGCCCGGTGTGCCAAACTTTATCGAAGGCCTTGGCGACGTCGAAGAATACCGCCGCTGTGATCTTTTTTCTAGGGTAGAAGCCTTCTAAGGCGTACTCTACTATGCGATGCACCTGCTGAGGGCAGGAGTGCTTAGGTCGGAACCCGAATTGTTCGGGTCTAATGACATTATTCGAGAAGAGATGCTCTTTTAATCGAGCTAAAATAAGTCGCTCATACACCTTCCCTAGAGCGCTGATGAGGCTAATGGGTCGGTGGTTCGCGGGGACGTTTAGAGGTTTCCCTGGTTTGGGGATGCCTATGACAATTGCTTCCTTCCACGCTTGCGGAAAATAGCACTTGTCATAGCAGGCATTGAACAGGACTGTCAGAATCGTGAGAAACTGACGTGGTAGGGATTTGAGAGCCTTTTTTTTTTTTTTTGTTACGCTGAGGAAAATGCATTGAATTGCATACCCCGGCTGCGGAGAGCCGGTGGTTATGTGGGGCTCTCCTCCCCAGAAGGGGGAGGCCTACCCACTAAAAACCTCAGCGATGGCCATCCTCTGGCGTTGTAGGGGGCCCTCAGGATCAAGTATCGCATCTGAGGACCCCTGGCCTTTGCACCCCTGGGTGCATTAGGGGAGCCCTTCTCGGGGAGGAGTGATCTTGCCGCCTCCTCCCCTCCAACCTCCTACGACGTCATCCCCCGGCCATCCGGGGGTGAGGTCCCTCCCGGATCGCCTCCACGGGCACGAACTGCGTCGCGCCGCCAGCGACCCGTGGCGGCGCCTCAGGCCAGGCTATCTGGCCCGAGGCCGCCTTCTTCGAGCGGGATCGGCCATCTCCCGATCCCGCTCGGCGGCCTCCTTCTGGAGCATCACCGCTTCACAGAAGGAGACCACAGCCCTCCAACCTCCCTCATCCGCCAGCATTGCCGCAATCAACGCTGGCGGAGACAGATCTTGCCCGATCTCTTCGACCAAGACTCGGCGTTCGGAGTCCCAAGCAGGGCACTCCGCCAGCGTGTGCTGGGCCGAGTCGAGGTCAGATGCGCAATGGTGGCATCGTGTCGTGTCCTCCCTCCCTATTCGACTCAGATACTCACCGAAACAACCATGTCCGGTGAGTATCTGAGTCAAGCGGTAGGTGACTTCCGCCCTCCCGCAGAGCCAAGCTTCGAAGTGCGGGAGTACCGCACCGACGGCGCGCTGACGCACGCAGCCCCCACGCTCTAGCTGCGCACGCCAGGCCCTCTCAGCCCGTCGGTGCAACTCCCGTCTGTGCATTCCGTGCGCTGGTGCCGGGGGACTCCCCCCGTCGCCCCCCGACCGACATGTCGCGGTGCGTTGTACATCACCGCGTACATGTCGGCCAGGATCTCGAAAGGGGGGACCGCCCCAGAACCGTCGCCGCCTCGTACGAGATCGTACGGTAGCCTCGCACGATCCGTATAGCCATTGTCCGCTGCATGCTCCGGAGCAGAGCTCTGCAGCGGGAGGACCTCGTGCAGTCTTGCGACCACACGGGGGCCCCATACAAGGCCACGGACCGTACGACGCTCGCGTACAGGCGGCGAACACCATCCCTCGGTCCCCGAGATTGGGCAGCAGGCGATGTAAGGCGCCCGCGACCCTCTTGATTCGGGGGACCAATCGCACGAAATGCTCCTCGAAGCTCCATCTGCTGTCCAAGGTGAGGCCAAGGTACTTGATGTAGGGCCCCACCTGGACCTCCGCGTCACCTACCCGTATCCGGCAGCTGGGTGGTTCCCGGCGCTTTGGAAGGCCGTGGAACCATAGCGCCTCGGTCTTGTGCGGCGCTATTTCTAGACCCAGCCGGCGGATCGCCCTCACGATACACGCCACCCCCAGCTCGGCAAGCCTGAGCGTCTGCTCGAAGTCGGCCCCGGTCGTCACGACGAGAGTGTCGTCAGCGTAACAGACGACACTCACGCCGCAAGGAAGACTGGTGCGAAGGACCGCATCGAACGCGAGGTTCCATAAGAGGGGTCCCAAAACTGACCCCTGCGGAACGCCGCATTCGATCGCTCTCTCCGTTTCCGTCTCGTTCCTTCCCTTGACTCCGATCGTCCTGTCGCGTAAGTAGTCCCCGACTACGGCTCGCAGGTAGGGGGGCAACTCATGGTGGTCGAGTGCCCCCCTGATGGCCTGCCAGGGGAGGGTGCCGAAGGCGTTGACGATGTCTAAAGACACCGCCAGAGCCACCCCCCCGATCGGACTGCGGACTCCGACAGCAACCGCACGCGCTGGACAGCGTCCAGCGTCGATCGCCCCTGCCGGAATCCAAATTGGCAGTCCGACAGGTCGGGACCCACGCGCGACAGGTGCTCGCTGATACGGGCGGAGATAACTCGTTCGAAGAGCTTCCCCGCCTCGTTCAGCAAGCAGATCGGACGGAACGACGACGGAACGTTTTCGGTCCTTCCTACCTTCCTCAGCAGCACCAGCCTGGCCGACTTCCAGTCGATGGGGAACACGCCCTCTCTGAGGCAGCACGTGAAGAGCTGCCTCACTCTGTTCCCCAATGTCCTGAGTGCCAGCGCCAGCACCTTTCCCGGGATTCCGTCTGGGCCCGGTGCGGTGCTGCGCGCTGAGAGCCGCGACACGGCCCCGGCGAGCTCGCCCTCCGTCACCCCTAGGTCATCCGACCACGGAGCGGGCGACGGGGCTACGGAGGAACTGTCCTGGACCCTCGGGAAGAGCGTATCCAACACTCTTCCCACAGTATCGGGGTCCAGGGTTTCCGTCAGTGGAGGGACCCATGGTCGGAGCTTGCCCAGTACCATTTTGTACGGGCGCCCCCATGGATCCCTCTCCAGTCCCTCCAGGAGCTCGTTCCAGGACCTCGCCTTGGCGTCAGCGATGGCGATGCTGATCGCCTTAGCTGCGGCTCCGTACGCGTTTCTGGCACTCAGAACTTCCTCGACTGAGGCTTGCCGTCTTCGACGGGCTCTAAGGTACTGGCGGCGCGCGGCTATAACAGCAATCCTAAGCCGCGCGATCTCCTCATTCCACCAGTATGCAGAGCCCCGCCGGGACGGCCTGACTCGGGGCATAGAGACGTCGCAGATCGACGTCAATGTCTCCCTGAGCCAGGCCGCTTGCGCTTGCACACCGAGATCGGGCAAGATCCGTCCCTCCTCCGACCAGTCCGCGACGTGGGAGGGATTTGAGAGCCTTATTGGACACACCGTCAGCGCCGGGCGCTTTCCGGTTGTGTAGACCCTTGATGACGTTGAAGACTTCATCGGTGGTAATCGGGTCTGAGGGAGGGCTCTCGGGTGGATCTAACTGAGTCCTCCGGAGGACTTCTGTTTCGACCCGCGCTATATGAGCGGGGTCGCAAGGTTGGGTGCTAACTGAGCATTGTGAAGCAATGCTGTCGGCGAAGCATTCGGCTTTTTCGACGTCGTCAAAGGCCGTTGTTCCGTCCGGACGGTTTAATGGTGGTACGTGTTGTATCGCGTCGCTGCGGAGCGACTTTGCGATTCTGTAATACGCGGTGTGCGAAGGTCTAATGTCGGCCATGAGGTCTTCCCATTGCGCGTTTCTAAACTCTTTGAGTTTTGCCTTTACTTCCCGCTGAAGGCGGTTGGCTTCGGCCCTACACTCACGAGTAGGATAGAGGGCGGCCCTCCGGAGGGCTGCCTTCTTCCGTTGCAACAGGTCGGAGAGAGCTCGCGGGAGCTTACGCCGGGGTACGGGTACCTCGCGGACGTTGTCTTCGACTGCCTTTTGGATCTTAGATGTTATTGACGACACTGCGTTGTCTATCTCGGTGTTGTTCGATAGACAGTCCGCCTCGAGAGAGATGGTGTTGTTCTCGATCGCGGTCGCAAGTGTGTCGTGGAATCCTTGCCAGTTGGTAATTCGCTTTGTTAGCGGTGGCTGTATCGCTTGGGGCCCTAGGATCAGTGATACCGGTCTGTGGTCTGAACCTAGGTCGTCCAGCGTACTGATAGAAGTAAGTCTTAGACCTACGCTTCTAATTAGGGCGAAGTCTAGGACGTCCGGTCGCGAGTTCCCGTTGGCCGGGTAGTGGGTGGGCGTCAGAGGCGCCAGGTGGTCTAGGTTAAGCTCGTCTAGGATGGTGATTAGACGTGAGCCATTTGTGTTTGTAAAGTTACAACCCCAGTCGATATGTTTGGCGTTGAAGTCGCCGAACATTACGACTGGTCCGCCTAGTCCTAGTATGGCTTCAAAGTCGCTTTTTAGGGCTTCTTTTTGCGCTGGTATGTAGACTGACGCGACATAGACGGGCTGATGCCCTGTCATCGCCAGTCTGCATACCGTCGCCTCCATATTTCGGACGGTCGGTGTGGGAATAGGCGTGCAGTGAAGCTGCTTCCTATAGTATATCGCGGTTCCGCCGCCGCGGCGGCCTATTCTATCATTACGGGTGAGTTTGAACCCGGGAATGGTAAGACCTTTCCGGTCGCTTGGTTTCAGCCAAGTCTCCTGAACTAATAGTAGGTCGGTAGGGTTGTCCTTCACGAACTCCTTTAATTCTAATACGTTCGCTCGAAGTGAGCGTGCGTTAAATGACACTAGTGATAGGCCGTCTGGTTTGATACGGCCGTGGGACAGAGGCAGATTCCCCTGGCTGGCGTTATGGATATTGCTATTGTTGTTATTATTAGCCATTTAGAAAATTAATAGCTGTGGTTTATTTAACTGAGGCCAGAAGGGCCGCGTTTTGCAAGTATAAGGTGAACAGTTCGAAGTCTGTCTTTGCAGCTTGGAACTGTTTGGCAACTGTGCGTATTTTCGTGAAATCTATACGCTGTGCCATGTTGTGTAAGTACATTAGAGCCTCCATGTCGGAGTCGACGGAGTCGACTGTGGAGGGCTCTTTGTTGGTATTAACATTAATAATGGCCGGCTCCGGCTGAGGGCCGGGTGCCGGTTGTTTCGCAGCCACTTGTTGTGCGTGAGCTCGCCTAACTACCACAATGTTGTTACTATTGTTTGCCAGATTGCTAGTAGAACTTCACATCCAGCCTAGCACACAGTTCCTCAGCTATTAAGGAGACCAACTGAAGCTCGCATCCAGCTTCGGCCATATCATTACCACCAAGTGAAATGAAGACAAATACCTTCGTATTAAAAAAAATTATACGTTTCTTAAGGTATCTCCTTAAATTCTCGCTTAAAGGGAAATTAGCCATGAGAAATAGCATTTACTTATAGACTAACGTCTCTCTTTAAGCTCCATTTCATCGGATACCACAATATTTCATTAAAGAAAGGAGGAAAGGTTTACTTTATAGTAACGATTTTTTACATGTCTGATAGGCAACCTAATAAAGAAACAAACATTTATACTAATTTTATATGTAGTGTATGTAGATTATTTGTTTGTATGTTTTGAATAGGCTAAGAAACTATTGAACCAATTTTTGGTTTAGGGATAGTTTGTGATCCGTGAAAAGACTTAGGATAATTTAGTGAGATAATCCGGTGAGAAATATATATATATTTTCTATTTAAACGAAAAATTCGCTATAAAAAGCGGAAACCCGAAATATTAAATTGTAAGTTTCTTGAGCGACAATTTAATACTAATTAGATATACAGACACATGCCGTCGGTGCCGTACTCCCGCACCTCGAAGCTTGGCTCCACGGGAAGGAGAAGGTCACCTACCGATTGACTCAGATACTCACCGGGCACGGCTGCTTCAGTGAGTATCTGTGTCGAATAGGACGGGAGGGATCGACACATTGTCACCACTGCGCATCCGACCTTGACTCGGCCCAGCACACGCTGGCGGAGTGCCCCGCGTGGGCCTCCGAGGAGGGCTGTGGCCTCCTTCTGTGAAGCAGTAATGCTCCAGAAGGAGGCCGCCGAGCGGGGTCGGGAGATGGCCGATCCCGCTCGAAGAAGGCGGCGCCGGGCTCGGTAACACAGCTGCGGCGCCGCCGCGGGTCGCCGGCGGGCGCGAGGAAGTCGCGACTGCTACGGCGACCCGGGATGGACCACGCCCCCTTCCGTGGCCGGGGGGCGTCGTCGGTGGAGGAGACCGGGGGAGGTAGTAGCCTCCCCGAGGAGGGCTCCCCTCTAGGCAGGGGAGCGGAGGCTGGGGGTTCCCGGAAGTGGCTTTATGTTCCCGGGGGCTCCCTACACGCCTGAGGAAGGCCATCCCTGAGGTTTTTAGTGGGTAGGCCTCCCCCTTCTGGGGAGGAGAGCCCCACATAACCGCCGGCTCGCCACAGCCGGGGTATGCAATCCTCAATCAACAACATCTCAATCAACAATCAATTTTCCTCAGGGGAACAAAAAAAAGATATACAGACACATATAAGCCTTATTCAAAACTACTAATCTCTAATTTCTTACACGTTTATAGTCCAAGTATGTCATGAATTTGATACTCGTATCACATGAGAAATGTATAAATATATAAATGAGAAATATATAAATGAAACGGATTCCGTTTCCTTACTCATGTGCTCGTATCGCGCTCGTCACGTGGAGCGGACATTGGCAAAAAAGCGTTAAAACTAGCCATAACCGTGAATATTTATGCATTTCTTACATAGTTTGACCTTAAGCATAACAATGTCAAATTTATTAAGATATATATATATTTCGACTTATAAAATGAATAGATGTGATTATTTTATTATATGAACAGTCTGTATCAACAAGGTCTTATAATAAATTAGACAGCAAACTTCTATAAAATATGGAAATAAGAGTTATTGTTTGTTACGTAGTTCAGCCGCATCGAAAATTGTCTAAACAATTTAGTATCTACTTTTGTACCTGTGGTGCCGTACATATACATGATCAATTGGTTGAGATCACCTGATGTTAACGGGGAACTTCATCACCTAGTTGCCTATAGGGTTTCAGAGCTCGTCTGGTGTGGACCACCATTTTACCTAAGTTTGTTGACACAGTTATAAAATAATATAAATACCATTGATATATTCCGACATTAGAAGTTAAGCAATAAGTTCCTCAGTTATTGAAAAGTCTATCTTCGAACTTTATCGTTCCTTACCATCAGGTGAGATAAAGGCCAAAATGAGAACAAGGGTTGTTGCACCACGACAAGCAGTGCAACATATTGAACTAGTAAAAAAAACTTATATTAAGAATTGTTATGACGAGACGCTGTTAACCGCTAGGAATCACGGTAATCAGATGATAAGAGCTGCTGAATGCTGATATATTCATAAAAATGTTCCAGAATGTAATCCTGCATATTTTTTATTTTTTTTACTTGCCCATAAAGTAGAAGATACAATATATACTTATATGAACTATTTTACAGAAATCTGTGATATTTATTTATAAATGTTCCACTAATGCAATAATAGATTATTTTTTTACAAGTTTCATACTATACATTTATCCATTGTCTTGTATATGCTCTCAAAATATTTACATGCTGTCTAAAACCTGCTACAAAACAATGTAGATATTTTATTTAGTATTCCAGACAGATACTGACCGAGCATGAACCTATCACTAATATAAATCGTATTTTTAGACATAGAAAAAACCATGATTAATGTACGAAGTTTGTAGACACAAATGTAAAAACCATGTTATACAATGGAATAACAAGAAATGCTGTTAGGCCTTATAAAATAAAGCATACATATACCTTTTTAAATAAAATGAAGCTGCCTGGTTTTTTTTATAGTACTCGTAAATGAGAAAATATGTATAATATATCTCGCTTCAAGTTGTGATATGCACAATATGCTTTGTATTTTTATTGTTTCATTTTTCATTATTAACGTGGTGATTTTTACTTCTTATTGCATAAAATAAAATAGATTAGGTACCTAATTTTCATATAATACACGTGATAGACTTTTGAATCTTTTGATTTTAATATCTTAAGTATCTGCAGGATTCTGTATGTGATTAGCTAGGATAATTTTATTAAAACTAAATCACAAGCACTTCATTTTCTCCAAACCTGTACTGTGAGTAATTCGATGTTTTTACTCTATTACTGTACAGATTTTGAGAAGTTTTAGTTTCTATCAATACTTTTTCGAACGTTCTAATTCGAACCATTTCGAACTCTTTCGACTATGTGGAAATAAAGCGATATCTTTTCTTTATAAGATATATCTTTGCTTTTTTAAAAGACGTACATACGAACTATACATAAAGTCATAATTGCACATTTTGAAAATTAGAAAATTGAGAAGACATCATATTGTATGAAAAACATATCGAGTGTATCTTTTCTGTAAATGAGTTCGTTAATCTAAACATAACTTTTGTGATTCATGCGATATTATACTATCTAAAAAAAGTTCACGCTTCGTCGTTCACGTACTTTAAGCCGACTTGAATAATAAAATGTTATTGTTAACATTCGGGATGAGAGATCTTCGTTGCATTATTTATTTCGTGTTTTTAAAGATAAAATAATAGTAAATGAGAAGATAATATGGAATGAAAAATCTTTATAATAAGAAAGTAAAAGTATTTTTCTTACATAGGTGTGTGAATTTATTTTAATTTCAGGGAATATTTTTTTAGCTGCTTATGTTAAGTGACTTAAATATTTTGAATTGTTATTTCAAATTACCTTGAATATTTTATCATCTTTTCCCATTATTATATATAACTCCTGCGTGTAAATATATACCAAATAAGTCGCAATGTTACTATTCGCTTATCTTCATTTTTAAATTAAGTTCCAGTCATACCTCTATCATCTTATAGTCTAATTGTTTATTAGTTTATTACTGAAATGTATTGGAAATAGGAATTGTATATCAATTCAAATAACACATTTTTTAAAATTATTTATTTACACATATTTGCACACTACATCGGCTCTTAAGAAGAGCGATTACATGTTGGTTCGGTATATATTTACTATCACAATATTTTACTGGCAGTATTTTTACATCACTTATTCTAAATCATAAAAAGATGAGAATCACGTGGTATATCATTTTACTTCCTCGAGTTTCTGGCAATGTATTCAAGAGCCCTGGCGATTTGTGCAGGAACTGGGGGAGGAGTGGGAATGGCATCACCCTGAAAAATAAAATATAGTGTATTATTGGTTATTAGTTTGAAGTGCACTATCTTATCATTGTAATTTGAACTGCTGTAGAAATTGCTGTGATCTGTTATCATGTGACATTATTTATCTCAGTGACTCATTTACTACATGCGTTTATTGAAATTATTCAACACTTAAATTGTACTAAATGTAACAGAAAAACTTGTTTGTATATGTAAATAAAGTTACTACCTGTTACTGATTTTTAATTTTTATTTACATACGTATAATCTTCCATATAATCTAAGAATAACTGATCTATTTACCTGAGGCTGGTATCCGTTTTCATCGGCGACGTATGAGATGGACACCACCTGACCTTCAGGGGAAGTCCAGGAGAAGGATCCTTGGGCTACATCTGGAACTACGGGAGGGTTACCTCCAAAGTTGCGGGGTGTGCCCTGTTCTTGGGCAGCGATGCCGTTGTCGGTTTCATAGCTAAAACATACAATGATCAATTTACATACCGTTCAATTTATTATTAAAATCTTAATTTTATCAGATCAATTCAATTATATACATATTTTTTCGATTTAAAAATTAGATATATGTACATACATATAGATCTTAACAAATATTTAAGCTTATAAAGAATAAACAATGCAATAGCTGTCCTGTTTTATTATGGTTTCCACTATATAACTAAATCATGAAATGTGTACAAATTATCTAAACACAAACTTTTTGTAGTCATGGCCTGCGTATCTGTGACTAATTCGATACTTACATATTTAAAATTAATCATTATAATAAATGACATTTAATATTCGTAATAATAAATTTTAAATATAACGTTTTTAACATAGGGAGAAAAGTATTTTTAAAAAGTATTCTATGGCTAGATTTGTGGTATACCATATTAAAACGGTAGCTTACAAATTTATTATTAAAATTGAAAGATCGAAAAACTATTTTACATATAACACTTTTTCAGACTAAAAATGATACAATGCAATGTCATCTATTTTACTTTATAGCTGTTGATCGTATAGTTTTCAATTTTTTTTGTGGTGGATACACCTCATAATTAAATTTAAAATAAAATGTATATAAAACATACGAAAAAATTTCATGCAGTGCTAACAATGAAATTAATCATTATAATATTAAGGTAATTGAAATATTAAAATACTCACAAATAACTATAGCTGCCATCAGGGTTGATCTCATTGCCGTACTTCAGGACTTGAGCGTTACGTGCATCAGCCACCACTCTAGGCGACACGCGTACGGGATCCGGCCTTGGAGGAGCGGGTACTGGTTTGTATCGGTATTGGTTCTGAGGAGCTCCAAAGCTGGCGAAAGCATTAGCACGGTTGAACTGTGCGTTGGCGGCAGCCAGGACACAAGCCAAAACTACAACCTGGCGACAAGAAAATTTTGACTGTTTATGAAATTGAACCATTATCTGTAGTACATAGCAATACAATATTAATTTTAAAATAATCATAAAATTGACTATATTTATTGATTAAATAAAGTTTACGTATTATAAAACAATTAGTGAGTTATATGTAATACAAAATTCTATATGAACTTACGGCGAATTTCATTTTGATTTGTTTGTTTGACTTGGATGAACTAGATTGAATGCTGTTAAAAATCCGCGCAAGCTTTATATATCGCTTATGGAACCACCCACTTTGAGAATCAATCTGCAACATTTGAATAATTTTACGCCGGCAGAGATTTGCTTTAAATAACTTTGAAACTATCTTTAACATTATAAAAGCGTTTGATAAGGTCAGATTTTAAATACTTGATTATAATAACAAAACAAAACCTAGTTCGAATTGAAATAGAGTACTTAATTTCTTTTTAATATCATCTGCTTTAGATATTTTATAGTGCAAGTAGCATATTCATAATCGTTACATATTTCCTTAATTTATATCCGCTTAAATTTGTATGTATTGGTATCTTTTTTGGTAATTTATAAACATTCTAAAAATAATTTCTATAGTTTTATTTTTATTTACTACTAGCTTTCTGCCCGCGCTTCGCCGCGTGGATTTCGGGATTGGGTGTATAGAGGGTTAAGGGTCATAGCTTTTGCCCACGGCTACATATACGCGGAAGTCGGTTTATGGTGCGAAGATTTTATCGCGCTTCCCGTGGGACTATCCGTTTTTCCGAGATAAAAAATGCCGCAAAACTCCTCAAGAATCACTCTATCTATTGATGAAAACCGCATAAAAATCTGTGCAGTAGTTTTTGAGCGAAGCCTTTATTGCGCATCCCGTGGGATCTGTCGATTTTTCCGGGATAAAAAGTAGCCTATGTTACTCGGGAGAATGTAGCTTTCCAAAGGTGAAAGAATTTTTGAAATCGGTCCAGTAGTTTAAGCGTGAAGAGGTAACAAACAAACAAACAAACAAACAAATAAACAAACAAACAAACAAACACACTTTCGCATTTATAATATTAGTTGGGATTTAATCTACTTATATGTAATCTGCACCTACATAAACATGACAAATCCAAACATTTACATTAACTTCATTATAGTAGGTGCGTTTGTCTGTCCATCCGTTTGCTAAACACTTCTCAAACAAGCATCGACTTTGATACAGTTTTTAAATATCGTAAAATTTTATTCCAGAATTCTTTAATATAATATATGGATACTACATTAACGTCACATATTAGTGCAGACTACAGCTGGTCTGCAAATAAAGAAAAAAAATTAAACTCTAACATATCAACATTACCCGTCCTAAAAACTTTAAATTTCATCATTAGATTATGAGTAGGCTACATTTATAATAGTAATCTCTATATATAATATTAAAATTAAATCGTTAGTTAAATTGTTAGTTATTGCACTCGTTTTAAAGAACTTGACCATTTAATTACCATTTTAGTATGAACATTTATATTTTGAATTTGTATCTTATGTGTATGCGATATCAGAATCTTATTATTTATTTTTATACATATTAGCATGACTCCCGTGTAAGAATAAACTACCATTTTTTTTCAGATCGTTGTTGAAATCATGAAATAGGGATTTTTGGCGGTCTACTACCCCGCTAATCTAATGCAGGTTGGTGGGATTGCCAGAGCCTCGTCTGTTGGTTAATCGAAGATGCACCGCGAGCAGGTGAGGTTGGCATGGGTTCCGTCTGCTTAAGTTTAGCTAAAAAGAAACTCATCTCATTTGTCACCTGAAGTGATGTACACAGGTAGCACAAAAAAATTCCACCTGTATTGTATTGTAAATATGAAAGTTCTTTTTGCAGTCGTAAAAATCGAGGCCATCGTAATGTGTTGAAATTTTTCATTTGTTTGAAAATTTAAAAGAAATATTTAAAATAATTTCCTTTTTGATTCGTAGATGTATTAAAAGACTCACATGACATTTATCAGACTTCGGTGTATACTTTTCAAAATCTGACGTGAGAAGGGAGGTTCTAATTCTCTGTCGGACCTGCGTACCAATCTCTTTTACTCTCATTGTTGAGTCTACAATCGATGTGCAAAATGTAAGTTCTCCCCTTTCCTTAGTTGCTGAATGATCCACAAGCGCTATGCTCAATGTGCTACTGTATACCATCACTTGTCTTTCGTACCATGATTTCCCACCACCAGTTTTCCGCTATGGTTCTCATAGATTACAAACAATCGAATGTTTGCAAAGAATCTTGCTGAAAGTAGTAAGTATTTTGATAGGCGTAGACAGGATAGTCATCATCTTGGTCAACTAATATTCTGGCCTGTGGCCTCACCATTGTGGTTTTGTGCTAGGTGGAAAATATAAGCTATACATTTTTGGGGCCTAACTGCATTATTTTCACTCTCCCCAGCCCCCGACAAAGTGAAACTGGATTTTTCCTAAGAAGTCGGAATATTTTCACTTCATATTTGGATTCGCTTTGAATTACTGATCAAGTCCAATGCAACTAGGAAGTCTCAAGTTATTCCTTATACCCTGACTATTTCTATCGCTCTACGAAAAGCATAGTTTTAGACTGAAAGGTTGGAAGATTTAGCCGAAATGTACAGCTGGCGAATTCTTTACCTCAAATACCACAATGAGGCAATTCCTACTCCATCACCGACACATCCATGCGCATTTTTTATAATTTTTCCGGAAGTTTTCTGTTAATATAAAAATATCGGTATGACAAGGCCACTGGTCCGTGCACATTGCATTCTTTCTTGGCAAAAATCCGTTGAACTGAATCTAGTACCTTTAACCTTACTCTTATTATGTAGTTTACACATTCTGTCGGCATGGAGAAAGATAATTTCTGTGATAGTATCAGACCCCTCGTAATCTTTGCTTGAAGCATTTTCAGTGAAGTTTAAGTCACAGTATATGATGAGATACGCTTTAATAAAAATAATAATTTAAACGCTTTAATAGTATTTGCAAAAGTTATGTTGGCTGCAGATTAGTTTGCGCAAGGCGAGAACTTTGGTGAGTTCTTAAGCCTCGCTGCCGAACATAACAAGGTGGATTTATTTGAAGTCCGACATGATCCTGAAGACTGTCCCCAAGACTGAGCAGAATCAACAGGCAGTTCAAACCTAACAATGTCATTGCAAGTCCAGCAGTAAGATAAAGGATTGCATTTTGAAGACTTGAATTGAAGACCAGGAGTCTGTTTGTTATACGTATAACATGGATTGAATGTGGCATCATAAAAAAGTGTTAGTGTCCACACTCTAAAATTCAGTACAAATACACTAAAATTAATTATACACTATTGTTTGAATCTTCGGGGGAGTACCTTATTTACGCGTATCAAGGGATCGAAGATTTTATCTTATTCTTTTAATACATTCCACATTAAGAAAAGTATATTTATAAAATTATTACATTAAATAAAACTAGTTTTTACCTAATCTTAATTCTCAATATGGACTACGATTTAACACGTCATCATATGTGGGCCTCCAAATGAGATAGTTTTATGAAGCCTTAAGATTGTTTTGTGGATTGACCACATTACATTTATTTGATTTGATGAAAAATACATACTATGTACCTAATACTTAAAGCCAATTTCTCAGGTAGGTTAAATAAACCTACTCATCGAATTTACTCTACTACTACTCATATCATCAAATTGATGATATTCTAACAGTAACAAGTTTTTTACATTCCCATATACTTAACGGAATCACGGGTCATGCCGGTTTTATTCTAACGTATTTCTTTTTGGTCTATAATTACGTGTTTGTTAATTGCTTATGACTCTTCACTCTCATCTAAGAATAATCTAATGCAAATTGCACAACTACGATATTTACACAAAGAGTCGAGGCAAATAGAACAGTAATTTCTAGAAGTACGGATTAAGAATTATTATGTAAACGACAGATGATGATCAGTATGATACATCAAGAGATAGTGAAAATGATGACGTAAAAGTAATTATAGTACGAACAAAAAAAGTGAATAAACCAGTAACTTTGCGGCCAGAACATTACAGAACAGAACACAACAAATTAGAATATGTCAGGACAGATCTGGACAGATCAGTACAGTGCAGAATAAATCAGAACAGATTTTAAAGGATTAGAACGGATCATAAAGGTCGTTGTATCTAGCTACTTAACATAGAAACTGCTTTTAAAAAATCAATACGATTGCAGGTGCACCAAAATAACAAAGCAATTCAAAATAATTTGTTAGTTCAAGAATCAGTCTATGCCACATGCGGAATTTATCATGTTTTTAATATGCGCTGAGGTGTTTGAAGTTGTTTTTTTACAGTTCATCTTGTCCAATTATACGGCTATAGATGGATATGAATATTAGCCTAAATGTTTGATTTAAGAGTAACCTTCCTTTGTATTTATATTTTAGATGACCTTATCACAAAAATAGCTGCAACTAAACTAAACATTCAAAATAAAACAAACTTTTAAAGTTTATGCGCTACGCTCGTTAACTTTTGTTATGACACAGTTTTACTGTCATAAATTACATTTGCAAATGATATATTTTGATAATATTCATATATAAATATTAAATTTATTGTAGTATTTTATTTTACTTTATTTTATTGCTTGTAGTTTGATTTTAATTTTATTTGCATTCATTGCAATAATGATAAAGGTATACAAGGAGTATATAAATAATTGTTAAATACTTTGACATCGTTCTTAAATAGTTTTGTATTTTAGTTTGAGCCTGAGAATTTGTGCCTGTTAAGATCTATTTTGAACTTTATTGTTCAAATATCAGTGTTTCAAATATCGTTACTTAATACCACAAACATTAAAAAACAAATATTACAGTAACATTATTATTATTACGGTGGACATCATGTTTAGCTAAGTCATTATTTTATTATGCATTTAATATGTTTTCATTAATGAAAATAAATAGACTATTTATGTAGGTATGTTGTACTTTTATCTCGCAGATGGAGGCAGCGGAGAGGGAGCGGGAGGAGGATGTCGAAGCGGCTCCTCTCCGCCGCAGACGGATAGGTAGGAGAAGGCGGGCACACGCAAGAGCGGTGCTCGCCTAATGACCCTACCGCGAGGCTGCGTGCGCGTCTGGCTACCGCGCACGCCGTGGTGATGTCTCTCCGTTTGGGGGATTGTCCAGGGGTTCTCGGACAGTCTCTCCCTTGGCGTTGGCTCGACCAGACCTTGGTCGAGCCGGCCCCGGAGCTCATGGCGGTAGAATCGCGAAAGCGCACCCCGCCATATGTTTTAGTCGGTAGGCCGGTCCTGTCAGACCGGAGAGCCCCACACACGGCCGCGCCTAGCCAGCGCGGTGTCACGGAGCATAATGCATTTCCCCTCTAAAAAAAAAAAAGTATGTTGTACTTTTCAACAGCTTTCCAACTATTGTCCAACGACTAATACACAGCGTCTCTACCATCAAGTTAGCAATGCATCTCCACGCGTTGGTCTGTGAGTTCCATTTCTTTTTTTTAGTTATGTTTTTTTATATGTTAGAGACATAGATGGCAGATGGGTAATGATTGTGTATTGCAAACTTCACGAGTTTTATTAATAAATATTGTATATTTAATACGTACAACACTTTAAACTGTTTTATTTAACTTGCGCAATTGTTTGTTGTTAAATCGAATTAAATTACTCTATTACATTACTCCCCACGATTTGAGTTAGTTAAGTGGTACTTTGTGGTAATTACTAGTAACTAGTACCTGGAAAGTTTTGTTTTTTTTTCTTGTTCTTCGTATATCTCTCTTATCCTACTGTACAAAAAAATCTTTACATTATTATTTCAACTGTTTTTCAAATCGATTTTAATCCATTCCTATTTATAAATGTAAATAAAAAAAACGATACATGTTTTTAATGTGAAAGAATCGCAAATGAAGAATGTTTAACCACTGTTATTTAAAATCGTCATAAGCTATAACAATTTTTGTTTATAACAAATATTTATAGATTCTTAATATGTTAACAGATTAAATCAATAAGTTAAATAAAGCCTAAAATATATTTTAAATATAATGAACTTTATACAATTACATAACTAAATGTATTAAACTATATTACTAAAACTATATAATGAAACTGAGCTTTTTTTTTTCTTTCCCCTGAGGAAAATGCATTAAATTCCCACTTAAATTTTGGTCACCTGTTAAATCAAACTAGCTAAAATTTTCTTAAAATATTCGATTCGCTCCTGGACCCCATGCACCCAGCGTATCTATTCCAAAAAGCTCAAATATATAACCGCTTGATAATTTGTTACAATAAGTTACTTTATGAGGACAAAAATAAAGTTCACACTTAAAGGTTCTTTATTTATGATATTTTAGTTCTTTTGTTTAGGTTTGTCAAAGTTTCAATTTTGCTTACATGCTTTATCTTTTACTGAGTAGAAATGTTCCAACTAATTATTTACGCACGTCCTATTATCTAATTTAGCAGAAATCTGACTCTGAATCTGTCAACTTCTCGACGATATCAACTAACAAACATACAAATTTTAATTGAAAAACTATGGTAATCAAATAATAGTTAAATTTATTCTCACGTTTTGCATCAAGTGGCACCAACACTAGAAATAAGTTGCAACCGTGCGATCATTTCGAGTGTCGATTCTCGCCATTGTTAAACTTTTATACCACTATTTAATCGTAGATTCAGCTGTGATCGAAAATTCATTCTTTTCTATTTTACTAATATTATCATTTACAATTTCAGGAGACTTTCATTCGAATTTCTGCATAACAAAGAAGTTTACATAAGCATAAATAAACATTTTAGTATTGCATTAATAGATGATAAATTATTTTAACCGTTAGACTACTCAGCAGCGATTTTGCGCTGCGGCGATTTGTATCGAAAAGTGCGGCGCACTTTTTTCTGTATTATATTTTGATTAAATAATAATTGATTAATATTTGTCTAAATGAGAGTGTTTTATTTGCCACCATAAATTTATTCCTTTAGAGTAATCAAAATATGCATAACATTTTCCAATAGATTTTTACAAAAATTGCTTAGCACTCAAACGGTCAACTATAACAGATCAGATAATTCATTGTTTTATTGACAATAATATAAATAGTTCAAGGCCAGCCTTTAGACTATTTCGAAACATTTTGATAAATAATGCATACACTGTATTGTTCAATAGGTTTATTAACGAATCAAATCATTTATATGTCCCACAACATTCTTAATTTTTTTAATTCTCTATTCGTATTTAAGGCAGTGTGCAGTTTCAATTTACGATATTACTGATTGATCCATCGTATACTATAATTACCTTCGTCCTAAAGATTTATGAGCAACCTGCTTCCCAATTCTTTCTTGAAAAAGAAGAAATAATTATCTATTTTCTAAGTAAGGATTTAAGTTTAATTAACTTCAGTAACAACTACTCAACAAAATAGTTATAGCGCATGCGTGAAGAATGATATTATTCTTTCTCTTTCTCTCTTTTTCTGAACTCTGAATATGTAATTTGTATTGTACAGTGTTAGGACTAATCACTTTACCAGGAAAATTAATAATTATTACATGATTTTGTTTATTCAGACTACACACCAAGTCATGGTCTCGAGTTCTCTACTGATTACCGGACATGAGCGCGATCGAACATCATCAGATGAGTACCATTTCAAATAAATCCGGCTTCTCAGAATGTCGTAGTATTAATGATGATTACCTTGTAAAAATGCGGATTTATCAAACTGTTTATTATTGTAACAATAATAATAGAATCTGATTAACATTTTAATGTTGATTTCTTCTGATAACTTACAGATTCCATATTAAGTGAATAGGCATTATTGGACTCAAAAATGTACAACTTTCCTAACATTCATAAACTTTATTTCTAAACTTGTGTATTATTTTTACTATCACTATAGGATTGCGCGTAATCCTGTATTACACATTATTATGCTTAATGTTAAATATTGGTAATGAGCATAATTAAAATCAATACACACACGCGTAAAACTGATATTGTTTGTGATATATTCACATGCTATTTTCACTTTTGTGCATTCTTGGCCAAATAATCCAGAGCTCTTAAGATATCTGCAGGTACTGGTGGAGGCGTGGGGATGGCAGCACCCTTTAATAAAAAAAATATGAATTATATTTTGTAAATATTTTCAAGCTGCCTTTGTTAAACTAAAATAAACATAAAATTTTAAAAGAAATGTTAAATACTACACAAATCTTTTCAGATATGATTATAATTTTAATCCATATTAGTTTTTTTTCTGCTTCTTTAATTGCATAATGCATGTAAAAAAATAGTAAATTTTTATTGTTTCCCTCTAAACTAAAAATGTAGGGACTAATATTTAACTTATTTGTATTTACTTTTTAAAAATTTATAACACTACATTTTTCATTTTCTTTTAAGACCTATGACTCAATTAAGGCTAGTCTAATGGGCTATTTACCTGAGGCTGGTAACCATTTTCATCGGCAACATAAGTGATAGAAACTGGTTCGCCTCCAGGTGCAGTCCACGAGAATGAACCTTGGGAAACTACCGGCACCACAGGAGGGTTTCCACCGAAATCTCGAGGGGTCCCTTCTGCCTGGGCCGCTATTCCATTATCAGTTTCAAAACTGTAATAAATATATTTGACTTATATATTATTTTTTTCGATTATATTCTGTTATTAATGAATGTCTATACTTTTTTAATAACGCACATCTTATCTTTTTATGCCATAATAGATTAAAATTTGCAACTATACTGATTTTAAGCTTTCATTACACTCTCACTCAGGACACACATATGAAAACATAAATAATTTCAGCATTTTTTTGGAAATTCAAATAAAACAAATATTGTTCTTACGCATATTTATAGCTGCCGTCAGGATTGGCATCATTATCATATCGTACGATGTTGGCAGCCTGATCGCTCGAGGCACGCACAGCTGGTGCTCTAGAAACCCGAGGCACTGGAACGTGTTTGTTGTGCAGGGCAGCGGATGCCACGACGAGAACAACAGCTAAGACGGCCTGCCAATGTTTTGTTTATATACTTATGATAAAAACTAGCTGACGTGTATATGTGTATAAATAAAGAATCTGAATTTAAAATATTATGAGAACCAACGAACACATTCAAGATGTTAAACATCAAAACTACAAATAAAACAAGCTTTTAAAAATAGTAAAATAGCTTATCGAATATATAAATATTCACTACAAATATTTCAACATTTTATGTAAAGCTAGAATATAGATCAGAAAATAAAAAAAATATATGTCAAAGGCAAATGACTCAATTGTATCTAGGTCATGAGATTTTATAAATAGAAATGTAAAATGAACTTTAGCTCGACAACTTCCCACAAAATAATCAAATTAATTATTTTATGAATAAGATTTTATAGAATGAAATTCAATAAACTTACCAAGAATTTCATTTTTAAACTATGTTTACGAGTGATGAGATGTCCAAATAAAACAGATGACAGATCTGATCTAGGATTAAAATTTTCTTATCTTTTATATGAAGAAAGTTGCGCAATCTGACATTGATACTTTGCGTTTAGCATAAACGCTTAATTAAAAATCATTTTAAATCAATTAATACATAAAAATATGCGTAGTCAAAATACGATAAATAATATGTGCAAAAATTTAAATTTCATTTGTACAATTTAAATAGCTTGGAAGTGTCTAGACATAATCCTTTAAATATATCCTCACCATCACATCTTCCCAAACTGACTACCCACCATATGGGAGGCCTACCAATGGTGCGGTATACGGTATATACTCGTAGCTACCACTCGATGCGCTCTAACGGCCGTCAGTCTTACGAACAATGTACCTTACCCACTGCCACTTAAGGTACGCAATTATTCAGGATATGTTGGTGATCCTGATTCTTCTGCGTATTTCCTTATTTTTTATACGATCACGAAAAGAAATCCGGACATAACCCTCTCCGTTGCCCTTTGAGTGACTTTGAACTTTTATTAGACCCATAGTGAGAGACATGTTTTAGTTCCATAAACCAAAATCAAAGATTTTAGTCTTAACACATTGTGGTAGATGGGTCGAAAATATGCCGCGTAATTTACGAACGCTGCCCAGCCGAGTTAAACTATTTCTTTCTTTTTGACATTATGGCGCTAGCATAGAGTGATTACAACAATTGGTTGTATCGATAGTCTATATTGTATCTGGAGAGAGTAAAGCACAGC
This sequence comes from Scirpophaga incertulas, assembly GCA_036419045.1. NCBI lineage: Eukaryota > Metazoa > Arthropoda > Insecta > Lepidoptera > Crambidae > Scirpophaga > Scirpophaga incertulas. The sequence continues at coordinate 14,493,763 of CM071639.1, read as the reverse complement.
TCAGGTCTCGATGAAATCTAAAGTTTTCTCAAAGTCTATAAATGTCAAGCATGACAACAAAGTTGCAAGTTATCTCTATACTCTTCTGTCTTCTGTATAACGTGTCGCAGCGTATGTATATGGTCTTTAATTTTCGATGATGACCTTTTCGAAACCCTTGTTCAGAAGGTTGAAAGTCCTCAAACCAGCGTGTGAGACGATTCGTGATGACTGTCGAGAACAGGCACCGGCACCATGCCAACACCCATCGCCATCGGCACGGCGTCCAGTACTGCTGAGCACTTGGAGACTCGCCTGTTTGAAAAACACCATGAGGAGTTTTGGGTGCTTTCCCACCATACTGGCCCAGTGCAGCTTGGTGGGGAGGGAAGCGCCATAGCCTCGTTTCTTACTTTGTATGGTGTACAGCGAGCAAGTGAGGTTGACTTAAGTCCATTATATGTAATGTGGAAACTCTTACACCAGTGTCCACTACTTCTAACATTTGTAATTTGAAGTACTTACATTATTTCTGAGTAAATTGTCATGTAACAATAATAGAATTGAAATGTTTTAAATACTTGTTCTACTAGGTATATCATTTTTATGCTATCATAAGTAACTTAAATTATATTTATGAAAAATGTATAATCGGTTCCAAAAAAAATATTTAATAAGAAAAATCATAACCATAACTTAAAGTCATTCCTTCGATATATCTATACATATAATAAGACAGTAAAAATATTTTGTCTGTACATTTAGTATTTTTGACTGAAATGGATAGAGGGGCACTTAAATAGATTATTAGAAAGCAAAAAAAATTTTTTGGAATTTTTTGTCTGTCTGTCTGTATGTATGTTCACGTTTATCTCCGAAAGTACTGAACCGATTTGCTTGAAACTTTCACTATTTGCTTTGTTTTAACTCAGAATAATATCTAAACTTTGTTTCATCAAAATCGGTTCATTAAAAAAAAGTTATCGTCATTTTAATGAACTCAAATAAATAAAACTGGAGTGTCATCTGTGAAAATTGAAGACGGTGAAATTTTAATCAAAAGTACTGTGAAAATAGTATTTGTGGAAAAGCTCATTGTTTTGTGCCATACTATACATACATACATACTAATATTATAAATGCGAAAGTAACTCTGTCTGTCTGTCTGTCTGTTCCGCTTTCACACCAAAACTACTGAACCGATTTAAATGAAATTTGGTACACAGATAGTCTGGAGCCTGAGAAAGGACATAGGCTACTTTTTCATGCAAAAAAGGTTGTAAAGGGTTGTAAAAGGTTGAAAGGAGGGATTATTGGTTGTATGGAAATATTGTTAAAACTACTGAACCGATTTAAATGAAATTTGGTACACAGATAGTCTGGAGCCTGAGAAAGGACATAGGCTACTTTTTCATGCAAAAAAGGTTGTAAAAGGTTGAAAGGAGAGATTATTGGTTGTATGGAAATATTGTTAAAACTACTGAACCGATTTAAATGAAATTTGGTGCACAGATAGTCTAGAGGCTGAGAAAGGACAGAGGCTACCTTTTAAAGCAGAAAAGGGTTGTAAAAGGTTGAAAGGAGGGGGTGAAAGGTTGTATGGCAGTATTGTTAAAACATATCCTTCCTGTGGGAAATTCCAATATAACGTGGGCGAAGCCGCGGGCGGAAAGCTAGTTTTTAATATTATTATTTTTACTAGCAAAACTTGAATATTTACTAAAATATTTAAAGGAAGTGTGAGATATTGAGGTAGATACATCACGACCTTACTAAATTAGGTTGATTTTTGTTACACACGTCAAAAAGCTAATACATAAATGCTTGTTTAGTGATTTATTTGTAAATATCCATAGACTTTAAATTATATTTATTTTTATTATTACTTTTTTGTACGCTAAAACCGCTGGTGTAATTGAGTGGTGTAATATGAGTTCAGTTAAAGATAGCTCAACTGAAGGCACAGAAACTATTTGCGTTACAGATCAAGTCGCTTATATACTTTTAGGTTTCAATGGAATATATTCCAATCACACTTCCATAATGTCTCTAAAGTAATTTAAAATTAGCAAATGCTGATTTGCCATTCCCTAAATGAGCCCATTAAGAAAGCAGACCAATATTAGTGCAAAGAGCAACATTGATATGAGCCGCTAAAGATCAACAGTATAGAGGGGATTTATTTATAACATATTTTTAAATGATATTTATTTTCAAGTTACTATTGATAACTAGTAGTATCCTTTACCGAGCTAAATGAGTTTACAGAATTTCGGTTCCTGATGCCTCTAGCCGCGATAACAATTATTATAGTACGTATAATTTCAGTTTATCGATCATATTGCGTCGTATAGCATGTTAGAAATAAAATAACACAACCTTTAAATATTTATATTGTCAATGTTCACATGAAGTTCCTTAATAAAATATAATAGATAGTAGCCTATTTTAATAAATATTAACAATATACATATCTCCGATTCGATGTGACAGAATTTATCAAAAGCTTCTTTCACTGAGGCAAATGTGCGCCACTTGGATGAAATCCATTTTCGTCAGCAGTATAATCTACTCTATACTTACGACCATCATCTCCAATATACTCAAAAAATCCTCTAGCCCTGGTACCCCCTCCGTTGACTGGATCCACGGCACCTGCTTCTTCAGCATTAATACCGTTCTCAGTTTCATAAGAATAGTGATATAAATTAGGATCGATTTCATTTTCTTGTTTGATTATTCTAGCGTAGCCTTCATAGTTCTTCGCATAAACTGGATACGAGTAAAATGAATTTGAAGATGATTTATATGTTAAAGGTTTTTGTGTTGAAGAATAAGTGATAGGTTTGACAGTTGCAGCGTAAACTGGTTTCGGTGTCGATGAAAATACTATGGGCTTAGGAGTCGATGCATATACAATAGGACTTGTTGATGATACAACTGGCACGACTGGAGGCCGGAAGGTAACAGCAGAAAGAGTTGAAGGATAAGATTGAAGATCAATACTGAAAAAAAAATAGAAATATAGAATATTATAGGTATTATGAAAACGTAAAACATAAAATTGTATATCTTATCTTATGTGGTCGCCACTAATTCAATACTTATTATCGCTGAATTTGTGAATCAGTAATGGTATTTTTAGGTGCAATTCCGGGGTTCAAAATTCAAAGCGAAATTCGGGGTTTTAGATTTCGCATCTTATGCCGCTACGGTGAAAGGAAAACATTATAAAGAAACCGGTAGACATACACATGCGTAAAAAACTAAAAGTTCTATGTTAAGGCAACGACCCGGCAACGGGCAAACATGGTTATATACGATCTTACACTGTACGTTAAATTGTTTAATAAAGTTGAAGAAGAAGAACACGCATGATTTAACATATGTACAAAGATACATTCGAATCACACGTGTGCACCTGTAAAAGTAAACTAAAAGTGTATTAAACATCGAGACTTGATCAAATTAATACAATTAAGCTATTGTACGAACACTCAGCTTAAACACAACGTCGGCAAACTTTCTTAGTCAGTTGATAAAACTACTGCGAGACGAAAGCGAACAATGATCCGTGTATACTAAATCTGACAAGTTTTCTTCCTTCCAATGATATTTTTTTTAATTTATATTACTATAAGAATTAATAAACATTTTAAAATATACATAATACTGTAAATTGTAACATTAATATAACAAATACTAAAAGACCAATGAACTTCCGATACTCGATAGATCATAGGTATATCTATTAGTTACTGTCGTTATGAACACTAAATCAAGTAGTTCAAAAAACATCGACAGCTAAAAAACGAATTGTAATTTGATGTTTTAAATACACATATATATACATTTTTTACCTAAGAAAATAGATGCAAATCAATACGACTTATGACCTTATAGATAATTAATCTACTCGTACTACCGATCATTGCCCCTTGTTCATCGTCAAAACATGTATGTATTAAATATAGAAGCGTAGACAATGCACAAAAAATATCTGGAAGTCTATTATAAAAAAAATATACACATTGTTTTAAAAATAATATGTGTTTATGATTAAGTTTATTTGACTTCTTTTTCTTGCTATTTGAGGTTGCACATAAAAAAAGTATTTCCCCAAAATATTAAAGTATAACGTCATCCAGATATAGTTTACAAACTTATAATATTAATTACTTTTTCGCTAACAATCTCACCTGCTATGATCGCCATAATTCACGTACGGTGTTAATAGTTGTTGGTACGGATTGTAAGGCCTTACGAAGACTGGTTGATACGCCGAGTAGATGGAATGATATTTGCCGTTCCTCGCCAGCAAACTCTTGTAGCTATTATCCAGAGCTGTGTACACTTTGTAGGTGTGCAAATGATTTGGTCTGTACTGTCCATCGTCGCCATATAATTCTGGGTGGTACTGGCCATCGTCTTCAGCACTACTGAAGCTCAAGGCAGCAACAGCCAAAACAGCAAACTACGCAAAATAAATCACATTTAATCACTGAAATCCTTCATAATTTCTAAATTATTTTTTATCACTACTCACCACAAAATACTTCATTGTTATAATCGACTGATCAACTGGTGTGGTGAAACGCCAGTCTATTCTTTTTATACAATCATCAAAATCGAATATGGAGTATTTATCGTAACAACACATCGCTAAATTTCAGAAATGTAAATTTTATTTGTTTGTGTGGCATTCAAAACGACTTAAATGGGCCACAGTGATATATCGCTTTACAACTGCGCCTATACCAAAAATTAGATCACTTTAACATGTTCCGTCCTTCCGTCAACGCTCATAATGTTTCGAAACAAACTAACACATTTTTGCAATAAATAATATACTACCAACATAAGAATAGATGTGTCACATTGAGACATATATGGGAGATCTCAATAATTTTGATCAAATTGAGCTTTTAAATAAATCCGATTGGAATCTTCAAATTCTATTTCGATTTTGAGTACTATTGTTATTGTTTGTATTCCAACTACACAAACGAAACTACACAAACTTTTAATTTATCATATATATAAATAAATAAATAAATATTTGTTACACTTACACCAATTAGCCTAGCCCAAACTAAGCTCTATAAGGCTTGTGCAATGGGATCTAGGGTAACGGATAGACATACATATATGAATAATTTTTATTGAAATTTATATCAACAACCATGACTAAGGTACAAATGCTCGCATTCATGACACAAACATCTGCCCCCACCGGGATTCGAACCCGGGACCTCAGAGATGGCGACACCTTAAAACCGGTGTATTATCCACTCGACTATGGAGGTCGCATATATAAATATAAATATATATATATATATATAGGTATATATATATATATAGGTATATATATATATATATCTCTCTCTGATTAATTTGCCTAATCCAAAGAAATAATAAAATATAAGGACAGAATCCTGCAAGGGCACCGGATCACTAAATAATATTATCTAATTAATTCAAAATTATATATAAATATCAACAGATAATTAAAACTACCGACTGTTGGATGGCAGTTACCATGTCAAAAGATTTGAATAATTATTAATTTATAACACTTTTAACAATATTATATGCATTTTAGCCTTCTTTAGAATTAATTTACTTACTAAGATAATTAAAGTTTACTATTGTTATATATATTATAATTGTTAATTATAAGTGTTAATTATATTATTTCATATATTATTTTTATTATATTGCTTCAATAATAAACATCCCTAAATCTTTGTGTACAATTTTACTGGTATTTGTTTGTTTACATCATGTCTTGTTATTTAAATAGTTTCATTTGAATAACTTTTAAATAATAACTTATTAAAATTAAATCATATTTAATAAAACTTAATGCATATACATACATACTATTAGATTTTGCGAAATTATTCCTTTATTTTTTATTTATTCCTTTATTTAACAGCAGATACTCTATCTGTAATCCTGACACGGTTGTAATATTGTTTTAGATATTTTTATCTGTATATTTCTTTCATATATTTACCTGTATTTAAATTCATTATTTGTTCGTTTAGCTTTTATTTTATATATGTAATGTATATAAAGTTACTATATATATATTTATTCAAGTCAAGTAAACTAAGTAAAGTTGTCGTTTTATTGTAGTAACGTAATGTAGTGAAACAAATAATATTACTTTAATGTAGTAAACTCTGTTTTGCTACTAAGACAGTTACAGTTTTGGAAGCGCCTGGGTGATTCTCCCACGCGATTTCCTTCTATAAACAACTTTGCTTCATTCGGTTTCCATTTATGTTATTAGACTTGGATTAATAAGGTAATGAGCCTATTCAATAACTTCCTAGCCTATTCAAGTACTTCTAAATTGAACGTTCCTTGGGATATATTAGTACATACGAGTATCTACTATTTTCTCAAGGTTATTTATTTAGAGCAAAGAGAGTAGTTATTAGCAACTTTATCAACACACGATGAGCCGTAGAAAAGTACATTTTGTTTATAATGTAGCTAGTAACATCTACTTATTTCACTACAGTCTAAAATATCTCGTATGCACCTTTATAATTGATAATTTCAAGTAACCTAAGATCTTATCAACCAACTGGTGGATTGGCGGACATAGAATGACACATTCTTAAAAATACAAAACGCTTCTTAAACGATTCTTTAAAAAAAACTATAAACTTATATATCTTCACCCACTTCGAAAAATCGTTCAACCGAACACACTCCATCAATAAATGGATCCTCACATCACATCACATCCTCGTCCCTATCACACGCTTTTCTAGTTAATTCTAGAATATTTAGGCTTGTCATTTTAGTAACGTTTACGGATATTTTGAAATTATACGTGATAATTATACAATTATCACGTATAATTTCAAAATATCCAAAATCATAATTTATTTATTCATTTGACACACTAAACAGAAAACACATTTTTGATACATATTACTCCCACAACGGAGACGACCAGACTCTATTTATTGTCGATGTAACTGATTATCAAGCAGATAATCAGTTACACCGACAACGGATAAAAGTCGCTCTGTGACAAAATACACGGGAAAAAGGGTATACTCTACTATTTGACGTCCGAGCCCGTCCATTGAGGCCAAACGACTCCACCACGTCGACAAAACAATAATCTACTATATAAAAATATGTCGGGTTTTCCTTCCTGACGCTATAACTCCAGAACGCACGAACCGATTTCCACGGTTTTGCATTCGTTGGGAAGGTCTCGAGCTCCGTGAGGTTTATAGTAAAGAAAATTCAGTAAAAAGTTCCTTATCTATAAAATAAGTAGGAATAAAAAACTACCACTTTACAAATCTTTTTGACAGGACGAAGTCTGTCGGGTCCGCTAGTAAGTAATAAATACCAAGAACGGGTAAAATAGTACAATTCTGACAACAATACATTAATCGTTACTTATATCAGTTACTGTTGCAAAAATACATTATAAACATTTCTTTTACCCATATAATACGTACGATAATTAGAAACGTTGATCAAATACATTATTATTAAACTATTGTTTGAAAATTAATTGTTTTTACTGTAGAATAATTAGCTATAATGTACATCTCAGGTTTACAAGGTGGACCGACAATATCGTAATCATTTAAAACAGGTGCCGGATGCTAGTACAACTCAGGACCGACAGTAAAGATCCTTGGGAAAGGCTGTTTCCTAGACTAAAAGTGGGCATTCAGCTTCCACGCTTTTGAAAGCCACAGTCCACATGCCTGTCTTATGACTTACATATTAAGTCACAGTACCCAGTTATTTCATTGGCTCACTCGCCTTTCAATACGGAGAAATGCAAGCACTGCTGGCTAGTGGCACAAATTGATGACGTTAACATGCCTAAGCTGATTAATCTATTAATGAATCTCGGAAAAACTGTGTAGTAGACCAGCAGAGATACAGACATCAAAGGAACAAGACAAAAAAAAACAAAATATATGTATATTATTTCACATAGTTTAATTAAAGCCTTAAATGACAAAAATAGCAAAGCATTTTTATTCGACAATTTCACATAATGTACACACATGCTTACATTTCATTTCAACGATAATTAATTTTCTTTAAATCAGTTAAATATTCCGAAATGAAAAATTAACAGTAGAAATATTATTATTAAGCCAAGAGATGGACAATGCCACCAATAAATAACATTTACGTCAGAGCGGCATTCCACACGCTCGCTTAAAGTGTTCCTTACTTATTACTATCACAATAATAAATGTTGTTGATTTAATAAATATCTCCTTATGTAAATATTCTTATACAACTATTGAGGCATAAATATCTACTAAGTGTATATGTTAAGAATATAAATATTATAACATATCAAATAAATAATCTTAATCAGTGATGGAAAAAATAAACTATTACTAGTTAGCGTCATCCACAACTCGTACAAATATTTCATACTCTACTTTTATTTTACTATCAGAACCTTTAGCTGTATTTTTTAAAGATTTAACACCTTTAATGCTGTAGTAAGAACCCAATTTTTCACCTTCTGCAGCTGCTAGACGTGGAGGATATCTGTAAATTACAAAGAAAGAAAAAATACTAATTAATCAATACAGTCAATCCAACCCAACCGAGGAGCACAAACGTACTAATGATGATATCATTTCAACTGAGACTTATATTACAAATTTTTTAAAATGCATTATAAACGGCCAAGATTCATTACCACAAGCAATACGCTGATGCCAATTTGAATATCAAAGGACTATTAAAATTTGCTAAACTATAAAACTTTTTGACTTTTTGTATAATTCCATTATACTTACTGAGTTACAAACTCCTGCTCATTGTGTGCTGTAGGTGTCAAATATTTACACTTAACAACAGATTCCTTATCTGCATAAGCTTTGCTGTAATGATTAGTGCTTCCTTCCGGCGTTTCAGCAAAGAATAGATCTCCTGACACATATTTATTGACCAATGATTTTATTACTTTGTATATGTACGGATATCTTTCTGCATATACTTTTCGACCGATGTATTGAATTCTTTGAGATTCGTCTGGTTCTCCAGGTCCGTCGGGTCCTCCTGGTCCACCAGGTCCTCGTGGGCCACCTGGTCCATTCGGACCGTATCCGCCGCCATTTCCGAATCCACCATCACCTCCAAACCCGCCATTGCCACCGTAACCGCCATCTGGACCAACCATGTGTATGTATGGGAACGCAGGATACAGCGACTGACTGTAGACGTAAGTATATTTGCCCTCATCACCTGGAACATATTTGCCTTCGTCTACTGGCCTATAATACTTTCCATCGTCAGATACACTGTATTTTTTGGGGTTGTACTTTCCATCGTCGTAAGGTTCGCAATGAGCTCCGAAGAACAAAACTACAGGCAACACCTGTAAATAGAATTATAATAAATAATACATATTTCTTACACTTTCACCAATTGGTTAAGGCTTGTATTATGGGAATTAGGGTAACGGATAGACATACATATATTATACATATATAAATAAATTTGGTAGAAATATATTATAACAACCATGACTAAAGTACAAATGCTCGCATTCATTACGTAAACATCTGCCCCTACCGATCCTCGAACCTGGGACCTCAGAGATGGCGGCACCTTGAAACCGATATATCAACCACTCAAAAACCACATGAAAACCTATAAAATAAATAAGCCTTATCTTAATGAAACAATTAGCTGACCCAGCAAGCTTTTTACCGCCTAACAGTTAATGAATAAATATGAGCTGTCAACTGCGGAAGATGACTAAATCCTTACACTAATATTATAAATAACATACAATCAATTTGTTCATAATTTCTCTGCCCTAGTATTCTTTACGAAGAAAAATCGAAGAAACAGGCGATCACTTAACACGGTTCCAGTCGTTCTTAAGTTATGTGTGATATAACTAACAAGACTTTCTTTTATGTATATAGATTTTCATAATTTTCTTTTTTCTATTATTTGAAAAATTATTCTGTTAATATATTCTCAATGGAGACGAATAACGTAAATTAAGCGACCACATATCATATATAATCGATTCAACCTATCTTGAGTTATAACGTATAAATTATATACATAACACGCTAATATAATTACATACATACATATACATATATGTCACGCCTTGTTCCCAGTGGGGTAGGCAGAGACCACCTCTCTCCACTTGCTACGATCCTGGCACACTTCTCTTGCTTCCTCCACTTTCATGAGCGTCTTATAATATATTTGGAATAAAGTTAAAGCAATAAAATGTATTTTTTTCTAAATAGGAAATCCAAACTGCAATTTACTACGTAATGCAAAGTATGGTATAACATGTTGTACATTTTATTTTTATAAATTTTATTTTGTACTCAATATTATGTACGTAACATTATTTAGGTTTATCTATTAACCAATATTACTATTCTCGTTTACATATTCCAAAATTACTTGCATATTTCATAATTGAAATTATACACTAGCTGCTTAATAAATTATTAAATGTTAAGCCTCAGTTTTTAAATAATACATATATGAAACATAATAATAATTAAAATATTTCGATGAAACAGTCAAGTTTCAATACTTCATTGCATATATATCCAAATATAATAAAATGTGTAACAATTGAGACTTGACCACAAAACTTAGGGCTTTGACCCTTAAAAAGAAAATAAAAATATTTGGCAAGTTCGTTTCTTGACCGTAATGGCCGCTGATTTTAAAGAAGCAGTAAAATGATAATGCCGTTGTAATAAAAAAATGTTTACATTCAGGTTCCAAGAGGAATTTCACTTTACAATCTTTTTATAGTTAATATTGTGTTGTATATATGTCAAATAATGCTTTGAACGTACACAATGGTCTCGTACCAAGTGGATATTTATGGTAGTATGAAGTCTACTATGAAACTAGCTAACTAACTAGCTAGTATGAAACTATTTTTATATTATACTAGATATTATAAGTGTTATTCTATGTATATTAAGAATATACCATTAGCTGAAAAATATTGTAGAAATGACAGTGCAACTGCGATTGTTATTTTCGAAGATACAGTGATATTAGTATTGGCTGATTTGCCGTAGACCTCTCTAAAACGCTTTAAGCTAAATATGCAATTCTGACGTCATATTTTGTTAATGTAGCCTAATTTGTATAATCATATACATAAATTATCGAGTACTTCGTAGTTTAAATAAAACATCCAAAAAGACAAAGTTATAAAAGCTGGAGAATCCTTTTATTGTTATTTAGATTCAAAATCAAAATATTTTCTATTCAACATAGCTCGTTACAGGCACTTATTGATGGTAAACAAACATAAAATGTATGAACATCTAGAGCTTAAGAGCTTATACAAGGAAAATATTCTCAACACTTCCTAAAAAGTATTCTTTTACTTGCCTCGCTATGTAGGTAAGAAAAATTTGTATATTTAATCGTATTCTCTAAAATATAGTACTATATACTGTAACTATTATCCCAACAATAAAGTCAACCAACATCACGATATTGAGTTTCTTTTGGAAGTTGGCGGGCATGCATCAAAAATTCTGGTATAAAAATATTTACTGAGGGTTAATTAGCTCTTAATAATTTAGTTTCGGTTTGTTTAAATATGTTGACAGACTATTTAAGTATAGCGATACATTATCTTTACTCCCCACTTACTAATTATTATAAATATGCTTATATAATAGTAATTAAAAATATCTCGAACGTTTGTTTAATTTTTATGACTCAAGGCGAACTTACTCTCTTAATTCTTCTTTTGATCTGTGTCAAATTTTAATTAACATATTTGTACACACGTTGTAGATTCATTTAAGAAGATTCATTTAAATTTATCGTTGTAATGATTGATTGAGTTGTACTTCCCATAACTTTGTTAAACATATATCATATAAATAGTTTAACATCTACTTGACTTAAGATAGCAATGCATGGTACGCGATACTCACAAATTTGATAAATTGCTTCATTTTCTATCTTCTAATATGACACACCTATCTGCGCTACTGCTCCAGCAATAAATAAAAGCAGACCAGTCTTGGTTGTTTCCCCTTCAAATTTTCGTTGTGATCTGAAACTAGACCAGGAAGTGTCAGAGGTTAACATAAGTAATCTCGTAAATCTTACCATTATTTCTATCATTAACGTCTCATTTGCCTCTTGAATATATTAACATTTAGCTATCTAATAAATTATGTTTATAACATACCAAAAATTTAGAACAGAATCCTTAACACAAAGGTGTGACGAGGTCGAATTTAATATTTTGCATAGCTTAACAATTAAATCTATTGATTTTTTCAACAATAACTAGATTTGGAATATTCGTACACTATTTTTATAAAAATTTCCGGGGACCGTCATGCGTTCGGTGCAAGACGTCTGATCGTATGTGGACCGTAACTCTCATATGGAATGCGTGGAGATCCACTTCTAAGGTTGGCTTGTATAAAACAAAAATGCAATTTCATATGCAACAATATATGTAGGCTCTGCATTCCAAGCGCCTTATTTTATTTACATTGAAATTGACATGACACATAAAATTCTTGATCTTTGTGCAAATTTCTAGGAAACTTGATCATTTGAAATTATATTCATGATTATTATTATTTGAAATTTGCATAAATATATTCATGTTGGTAGGTACTACGCTCTATGATGGCTTTATTATTATCTCAGAAGCATAGTTTTGTTTACACAATCTTTATTGAACGACATGGATACAAAGTGTGGACTTTGACTAGAACTAATCCTTTAGTAGAAGTCCATCAAACAGACGTCTGAATATTTATAATTAAAATATGTAAGTTATATTGAAATTAATGAAACAACAATACTTTAAATAACAATCCAATTCAAAAATATTACATTTGCCTACAAATAGTTGTGAAATGTGAATATAATTGTAATTGAATTAACTTTTACCTACAAATAATATTGAAATGTAATACATAATTAACTTGATAAATTAGAAAAACTAAGTAGTTTATAATAATTAAAACTGCAATGATCATTCTAAAAAACTTAAATTTAACAATTCTTATATAAGAAAAAAGAGGAGTTTAGAGTAGGTATAACGTTAATAATGAACAGCCGATCTAGAGAAGCATTTATACCTGTAAAAAATCCAAGCTAAATAATACCTAATTGAATTCTTATGTGTTTGTTACACAGTATATTATAACTTATCTACACTAATAATAATTCCTCTTTATAATAATAAAAAAAAAAGTTTTAATAGTTTCGTAATATTATAATAAGCTACTGGACCCATTTTTTACTTCAAGAAAATCCGCTGAATACAGTTTAACGGATTCTAATGTTATTTTGTTAAGAAAATGGTTGGAGACCCGAATAACGAACAATCCAACATGAAATTACATGTTAACCGCCTAAATACACGGTTTAATTGATTATACAGCCTATTGATAATTAAATTGAGGAGAAATATGTAAATACTAAAATGGTTATGCTCGAGTTCATGAAACTCAAACAGTAATCTCTACACTCACATACTTGTAAGGGTACTATCATTTGTTTGCATAAAGCTGAATAAAAAATTATATCTACGGACTATCAAGTAATAAATATGGAAATAGTTAATAATGAATTAATTATATAAGTGGGTAAGTTAGGTAAAGTAGGTAGGTTAGTAATGAAAAGATGCTCAAATATGTTAAGCAGTTATTTTTATTCCTCAGCAGCAAGGATGTTGTAGATATTTAGGTATCGTGTGCTTTCTTACACCTTAGGAAATAATTACTATAAAGAGTAACAAAAAGTGGATAATATTTATCATAATGTTGATATATGTTATGTAAACATTCTTGCATGTGTAAAATGGTGAAATAAGAAATATAGTTTGTTAATATTGATAAATTACAAGAGAAGGTATATGCCATACACATATTATAACTCTACCTAGTACTACTTACCATACACAACAGTCCTGACAGTCAGTTAGTTTGAATAAACATCAACGTTGAACTCTGTGATCTATTTTTTATATTAAGCTAATAAAGCTTTCTAAGTCCTTCCGCCAATGGACACACTTCCGTAACGTCTGAGGTCCAAGCCAAACTTTTTATTATTTTATAATACATCTTCAAAAATGCGGCGATCCAGATATTAATATCCGCAATTACGTCATTCGATCTCGGTAAGTCTGCGATTCTTGTAAATAGAATATATTACTAATGATAATGGCCTCATGGTGAAGTCCTAAAAACAACATTTAAAAGAATTTAAGAAAATTAATATTTTGCGGACACGGATGTGCATATTTTAGATGTTTTGGTTTTCCCTGGAATTCTACGATCCTGGTTTGACATCCGGATCTGAATATTTCTTTGTTATTTAATTATATATACTTGTTATTTAATTTACTTTTTTCATAATTCATACTTTAGAGAAAAATCCACATAGAAAAGTCTTATGAACTTGTTGAGTCTAGTTTACTATTTTATTTTCTCGTCTAACTTTATCAGCATAAATATACCTGTCGGAATTGTCAATGCTAATAATACCGTCATTTTCTTCAATAACAACTTCAACAACAACTTTTACCACAGACAACATATAACTGGTTAATAGAAATAATCCATATGTTTCACTTGCAATTTTTCTACACTTTATTTATATAATGAAATTTTAACGCCACTCTAGACAAACGTCGTCTTTTTAAACCGTATTTTATGATGGACATCAAATCGGGTCGCCGGCGGGCGCAAAGAAATCGCTCCCGCGGATACGGCGACCCGGGGAGACCACGCTCCTTCCGTGGCCGGGGGGCGTCGTCGGTAGTGGAGATCGGGGGAGGTGTTGTAGTAGTCCCCCGAGGAGGGCTTCCCTGTATCAGCAGGGGAGCGGAGGCTGGGGGTTCCCGGATGTCGCTTGGCGTTCCCGGAGGCTCCCTACATGCCTGAGGAAGGCCAACCCTGAGGTTTTCAGTGGGTAGGCTTCCCACTTCTACGAGGAGAGCCCCACATAACCGCTGGCTCGCCACAGCCGGGGTATGCGATTTAATGCATTTTCCTCAGGGGAACAAAAAAATAAAAAGGGCATCAAATCAAAGTCAGAGAACAAAGGAACATTATGAAGGCTTAAGTTCCATTGCCAAATAAATAGTTGAAAATTTGAAAATAAATTATATATATATATATATATTTAACCGTCCTTAGCATAATGTCTAATGCAAAATGAATAACTTAAGCTATTGCATTGTGCAAGGTGTGTGTGGTGATTGATAGGCGAAACATACTATTTTCAAAAGCATGGGGCAGCATAAGTGCACCATAATACCTCCACTGGAAGCCTGTGAATTCTACTTCATACATGATAAATTTTCCGTTGTATTTGGCGCAGTAGATTTCGACAGCCTTCCTGATCATGAAATCCAGGTTTTAGAATGGCCTGCACAGTCATCCGATTTAAACTCAACAGAGCACAAGTGGGACATATTGTAACGAAAAGCAATAAACTAATAGTAATTACCACAGAATTTCCACTTTTTTTAATTTATACAGACAATGGTACCGCTTCCTCAAACAAGACATTATTTTAAGCGTGCACAACCGATATGACATCAATTTCACATACGCAATTTTGATATTTATTTTTAACAAAAGATGTATTTTAATTGAGAAATATATCAAAAGATAAACAATCTATATATATATATATATATATATATATATATATATATATATATATATATATATATATATATATATATATATATATATATATCGTAATATAATGAATAGACGAAATTGTTGATGACTCAGGCTATCAACTGGTACAATTTTTAAGTTATCGCTAGATTTAGAAGATATGCTAGATAAAAAATCTATAAAAAGTTAATTATTTTTAGAAATTATCCATTCACTAAGTTCTACTTTATTAAAATTATTATTTTGTAAATTATTTTTTGTTAAGTACCATATTTGCTTTAGAGTTTAGTTATAAGACAAGAAAACTTGAAAGCAGGTTATAATTTAAAGATAGATGTCAAAAATACATAAATAAAAAAAAGTTTTTCTTACACTTAAGCCAATTAGCCTAGCCCAAAGTAAGCTCTGTATGGCTTGTGTTATGGGACCTAGGACGAATAGACATATATATATATGGTCAAGCGTAGCAAGTAGTCTAAGACAAACTACATACTGTGATAGCCACATGCAGTCATTATTTATTCATGAAGTTAGGAGAAAACATTACCTTTCCATACAAACTTAGGAAAATCACGCTAGGGCAATATTTCGTTCCCTATTAATCTAAAAGCTTTAAATACGAATCTTATGTTTTCTTATTTAAGAAAAGAAATATAAATGTTTAAACACCAATCAAAATAGTCGCAAAACTAATGGACACTTTGCTGTCTATATGCTTGCTTTTTTTAATTAATTTTATTATCAATGAAATTATTTAATTCGGTTCATTTTTGGAAGAATAAACAGGGGGCTACGAAATATTTACTGTCCGAACTACTCTTTTCCCTATATTATTTTCAATTATCCAATCTTAATGTTTCTTTCTAATTTAAAGATATATAGTTTATACAACTAACACTATCGGTATAACTTTATATCGAACGTGTTTAGAGGAATAATATTTGTGAAAATTTACAGAGGTAATAAAGGGCCAAAGTACAATTCAAAACAATATACTGTTTATCAGCTTATTGCTTAATTCTTAAAATATTTGAGAAACACTATTAATAATCTGCATAGCTCTTAAAGACATGCTATTGTGTAACATATTTATATATGTCCAAGAAAATGTCAAATAGATTCTATTAATATTTAATTCAGTGGAAGTTGATTGATGAATATGAACCCGTTGCACATTTTTCTTCTTAAACATTGCTCATCTCAGATATCATATTACTTCTTTACCTAGCTTTGAATGTATTGTTATGATATGACGAAGAAATGTATAATAATATTTCTTTTTATAATAAACAATAAGCAAAAACAGGTCTAAACTCATAAATTCTGTTATAAATAGTAGTACAGGGTTACTGCCTATATTTTTCGGTTGAGTTGCATCAACTATGGTCGCAAGCTAATAATTTTTGATAATATATAATAAATAATATCTCCTCTTAATTATTGTCAACAATATTCAAATTTTATATATTTTGCAATACTATTTTTACACTACAGTATTTGCAATGATACGGCAATTATACTACATAACTTATGTAGCCACATTTAAAATATAAACTTTTAGCACATGTATGTATGAATGTAAGCTAAACTCTGGCAAAACTCGATAGTTACGGTTTGGCATACATCTTTGTGGACCTAGGCCGGCAACCTTGACAATTTTAGTAAAATATACTTGTGCTGAAAACTGCTCAGGTGTTACAAAAATACACATTTAGATCAATTATTTATAAGTGTATATAGAACAAACGTTCATAGCGTGTTATTATTTACTAGAATTCTGCTCATGGCTCTACTCACACACAAAAAATTTGAAACAAAAAGATTAATACATCATACTTTGACTTAAGTATTCAGGTTCTTAAAACACAACGTAATAAAACAAATAAATCTTAATATCACATTTTGTATTTTGTTATATTTTAAGATTTTTGTGATGAAAATATTTATCCATAGTAAGTCTTAAAAAAAGTACATAAGGAATGACTAGTGAATTTATTTATTTCTTAGGTATATGCACGCCCACGGGCTGGAAGCCGTTTTCGTCAGCCGTATAGTCTACTCTGTAAGTGACACCGTCTGGACCAACGTATTCATAAAATCCCTTGACTCTGATTCCGTCGCTCTCCTTATCAACTTGTTCAAGCTTGCCAGCTTCCTCGGCGAGAATTTTGTTTTCAGTCTCATAGAGGTAGTGGTAGCCATCGGGATGGATGTCCTCATCCTGGCGGATGATACCATATTTGTAATCATAGCTACCGTCATGCTTAGCAGCGGCGGCCACAGCAGCGGCGGGATATTTCAAGCCTGAGCCAATTCCGCTGCCACTACCCACACTTGCACTTGCGCTGGCACTACCACTAAAACAATAAAACACATTTATTTAAACTCAAGCATTAAAAGAGAATAGAACTTATGTTCATCGTTCATCATCAGTATAGGATGTCTATAATCTTCTAATAGTATGTAATAACCGTTGTTAATTAAGATACTGATTCCTAATAGTTTTAGAGATTTTGATACTAAATCACGATTATCAGAGAGTTAATAAAAAAAATTATCTTGTTTATCCATATTGCGTGTGCGGTATTTACATGTAAGTGTCTGTACGCTAAGCAAGATTGAATTGTATACTACTAGTTAATAACATAATAGTGTAAACAGGCGTTGGTAAATCAATAAATATATAAATAAATAATTAAACTACCAATAAAACCAATTGGTAAGTTATTACAGTCGCGCTCCGTGCATATGGTTATTATGAGATTCGCAGCAAATATGCAACCCTGACAAAAACCACAGTGCACTTCAAACCAGAACATTGTTGTTTTGCAGAAGATGTATGTTAGACAAAGGACCAGACCCAATCAGACGAATCCGTAGTTTGTTCCATATTAATTCTTATTATTTTAATAGGGCCACTATAAAGTTATGCCTACCTTAAGAGTATTTATAATGCTGTCGTTAAGATAATAAAATAACCTTTACGAAGATTAAGACATCGTTTACCTTGATCAGCATAGACATGAAAAGTGCTAGAATTGCTAATGTGAATAAATTTTAATAACGTGGGTGGTTAACATAATTTTGAGAATAATTGACTAATAATTGTATGTATATCATCAGCGCTTATGATAATTTTGTAAGGGAATTATTATTTAATATGTTTGATTAAAAGAATTAAATGAAAGCATAAAGGTGAAATTATTATGATTATTTGACAAAGAACAATGTCATATCTATTATTCTGTATTACCAATATTTTAAATTATTTAAATATAAAATAATTTTGTAAATGTTATTGTCAGTTAATCCTGCCTTTTCGTGTTTAATTAAGCACCGCCACTGATTTACTCCACACTCAAAGATATACCTATATAAACCGATCAGTTCATCCTCAATTTTAAAGGATACCTACTTGAAACGATTTGCTATGTTTCAAATTAATATCCACATTACATTTGGGTGTTTAAGTACTATATATTTATAAATTTTGCCAACCCTATATTGCTACACTTTTATTAGAGTACCTACATTTTCATCCAGTTTATACTTAATAGTGTTACAGTTTACATTTCTGTCTCTTATTATCATCAATGAGTTTTATGGCTTTTCTCGCCTCGACTTTTCGTCTCCACGAAACCAAAATAAATTAAATAATTGTAACTTACGATCCACTACTGCTGGGTTTGTATTTGCCAGCACCACTGGCATCAGGCTTGTACGCTCCTCCGGCACCTCCTGGACCTCCTCTGTCGTTGGATCCCGAGTAGAAACCACCCGGACCTCCTCTGTCGCTGGACCCTGAGTAGAAACCACCTGGACCTCCTTTATCGCTGGAGCCGGTGTAGAAACCACCTGCAGCACCCCTGTCACCTCGGTCGCCACTGAAAAATGGTATAAAAATCGCAATTGATCACTGTATACTTAATTTTTAATATATAAGGATTATAAATGTTACTAGTTCCCTATTCACTTCATTTTTTCAAAATATTTATAGTAGGAATAAACTAACATTAATCGTTGTATTAAATTTATTTAAGTTAACTTCAATAAATGTATGTAAAATAAAATATCTTCTTCTACTTACAAATATAATATTGTTAAAAGTTTTGTTTTGTAGCCTACAGTACATCATCATACTTACTCGTAAGCGCCAGAGTTGTCAGGGATATAGCGCCCAGAGTTGTCGTTGTAGCGTCCAGAGTCATAGCGGCCGGGGTCGTAAGCACCCGGATTGTATTTACCAGAGGATGCACTAGCTACAGCTGTACTAGTATACTTTTTGAACTGGAAGGGTGTGTACCTAAATTAAAAAAGGAAATTATAAATTCGCTATTACTTTCTTTTTTATACTTCTTTATTATTACATTGTGTGTTATATAAAAAGGAAAAAAATACTAAAAGAAACTTATTGTAATACCTTCCAGTTTCCGCCGCAATGGCAACAGTCGCACACAGGCATACCTGTAAAATTTATAATAATAAATTAAAATCGATATATGTATGGTTTCTTAATTATGATTTAATTAATGTTAAAAGAATATATGTGTAATTTCTAATATAACGACTCACCAATAAGAGCCGCATTTCTGTTTCTACTGTGAGCACGACAGTCTGAATGTGCTCTTTTAATGATCGGAGACTATTTATACCTTTTTTGATTATATTTCTTTGACAGTGATACCTCTCGACCAACCTATTATGAATGGTCAGCTCGACGCTATCACGGCTGGCTCTCAAACTTCATAACCGTAAGTGATTAATTATTTACTTATAGAATTTTCTATTTACTTTTTTGAAAAATACTCTCAAATGTTAAGTTATCAAAAATTACGTTTTCAATTATACTAAATAGGTTTTTTTAAATTATACCTATTATCAGCTATTATTATTCAGTATAACCTTATTATCTTTTTTATCATTTCAAGTTATGGACAGATTTTTACCAATCGTTTAGATGTTGATAAAGTTGTTAGTAAAGTTTATTTTGGCTTGATAAAATATTCAGACGTAAACCCAGTATGTTGTGTTTAGTAGTTTTCTTTAAAATATAATTTAACAGTGGCAAAAATAGATTTCTTCAGAACAACATATTTCTTTCATTTAAATTATTTTTAATATAATTTACAAATTATATATAATTATATTAAATAAATGAGGTAGTAATTATACAGACCTCAGGACCTCTGTACGGACCTTTTCACTATCTATCACTTATTTTTGTGTAAATTCTTTAGTCAATATTTGTCGATACAAAATACAACATTTTTAGATGTATATTTTTTCTGTTCTAGCAAAATATTTTATATAAAATAACAATTTCAATTCTTTGAATTCACGAATTTTAGAATAAAAATAATAAAATACACAAATATTTTTGTTTTTAAAGAAGAATATCATTTGACGCTGAGATCAATAATTGAAAATCAAAACAAAAATATTTGTAATATGAAAAGTTTGAGAAGCGAGAGTATCAGCTCATTAATTATGTGATAGTTCGATTCTCACTATCTTAATATATATATTTCTTGTGTGCGTGTGTATGTGACTGAACTCCTCCTAAACGACTGGACCAATTTTGATGAAATTTTTTGTGTGTATTCCAGGGGGCTTGAGAATGGTTTAGATTCACAATACGGTCATATAGATATTGTTTTTCAGCTAAATTATTTATTTAAAAACATTTGAGACAACGTGAGACAACGTGACATTTGAGACATTTGACAGGACAACGTCTGTTGGGCCAGCTAGTATTCTTATAAAAGTTCGAGACAACTTTAAAACAAAAACATGCGTATGCCAGTTTTGTCATCAAGGTTACATTAAACTTGCTATGGTTTAGGAGTATTTCATCTATACTGTTGAATCTATTTCTATATTGTTTTTTTTTATGTGGACAACTCCATTATTAAATTCATGTTTTAACCTTTTTTGATTAAACATCCGGTTCAAGCGAGTTTGCAATTTGTAGCTACTATATATCATGTAAATGTCGTTTTTCATTGTGCCCTCGTTTAAAATGATTAAGCAATAGCTTTTTTCTTTTATTTATGAAGAAGAGCCTGATAACTGACTTAAATACATTATACATCTTCACAAATGAAATATTAAATATCACGGAATCTATCCATACTAATCGTATTTTAAGTCCATTTATTACTTTCAGTTTGAATGTACTAAAACCTTAAAGATATTCTTTACAATTGTGTACGTAATACAGAAACATCAGCTTCTTATAGCTGGTACATATACGATACGTACAATACTCGTACATAGGCGAAAGCGTTGGTGGTGTTGTGCCGTCGGCTATAATCTGCGGCCTAATTAGAATTGGGAAACTCCAAAACACATTGGTACTTCGATGTGTACTTGATTGTTCATATGTACAGTTATCTGAGGCTACGGTGAAGGAAAACATTATGAAGCATTATTTTAAGCATTATTTCAGCACTTAAATTCAAAGGAAGGTGTATGTGAAGTTAGCCAACCCGCACTAGCAGAGCGTGGTTGAACAAGGTCTAATTGGCTTAATTTAGGGAATAAATAAATAAATATTTGTTACACTTACACCAATTAGCCTAGCCCAAACTAAGCTCTATAAGGCTTGTGCAATGGAATCTAGGGTAACGGATAGAAATACATATATTATACATATATAAATAATTTTTATTTAAATATATATCAACAGCCATGATTAAGGTACAAATGCTCGCATTCATCACACAAACATCTGCCCCCACCGGGATTCGAACCCGGGACTTCAGAGATGGCGACACCTTGAAACCGGTGTATTATCCACTCGACTATGGAGGTCGTCAAAAGAGGAGGGAAGCTTCGAGACCCTCGATGGGGACGGATATGATCTGTGATGATATGATATATACATACATATATGTATATATCCATATATGTATGTATATGTACATACATATCCTTACTAATATTATAAATCGGAAAGTGAGTTTGTTTGTTTGTTCCGCTTTCACGCCGTAACTACTGAACCGATTGCTTTGAAATTTTGCAGACGTAAAGATAAAAGTCCGGTTTAAATATTAGGGTATTTCCCGTAGGACTATTCGTTTTTTATCTCGGAAAAACGAATAGTCCTACGGGAAGCGCGATAAAACCTTCGCGCCATAAACTAACTTCGGCGCATTGTAGCCGTGGGCAAAAGCTATGACCCTTAACCCTCTATAGATCCAATCGCGAAATCCACTCGGGCAAAGCCGCGGGCAGAAAGCTAGTATATTATAACTTTAATTGTATTTACTACAATTTGTGATATGTTATTTTCTGTCCCAGTGAACGTTGCTGTGTCAAATAACAAAAAGTGGATAGTCCGCATACGCAGTGACAGGTAATTTTTGTATACATAGATTTGATTGCAGTTATATGTCATATGATATTAAATTTATATATTTGTCGCATTTCACTCAAATATTTAAAATCAACACAATATAATTTACCAACGATTCCGAGCAAAATTGACCAATATTGTTATATTATTACAAAACTAGTCTAATCTCCACACATAATGTAGGTAAGTAATAAAATGAAATCGGTTAATATCTGCTAATGTAAAATGTTTATTGCAAAAACAACCTTTATTTGCAACATGTTAATTTTCAGTATGTAACAAATTAACATGTTATTTATACGACTTGTAGTGGTCATCCTCGACAACTTAGTCTCGATTATAATTACGATCGTTCTACCAATTACAATAATTTCTGTAAAATATTGTTGTAAACTAGATGTCATAGGTGATTCTACTGTGTCCCACTTCTTGGATAAACATTAATATACCATTTAGCTTCCAAGCGTATTCAATTAGATAGAAACGACAATACTGACAGCATTTCATGTATTCATTGTATACGTACCGGGTCTATAGTTTTGCAGAGAGGGCAGTTAGAAGCACTGCTTGGAATTTGACACTTCCGTGAAGGATTACGTGCCACTTACGACATTATATTTAATATCATTTCATGATAGCTGCCTTTATTAAGTGCACCAGAACAACATTTTTAGAATCTCTAGACAATTTGAGATCAATTTATGAAGCAATTTCGCTGGTATTCAAACAAACCAACAATGTATCCATTGCTTGTTTGATGATTTGTTAATAAAATAATTTTTTAAAATTGTTTTTATCACGCGATTATTGGGGATGTTTTGTCTACATATGATGCAGTCAATTTGATTAACCGTGTACGCTTAAGCGTTCGTGAGAAAACAAGTATATCTAAGCCAAGACATAGAAACAACTAAGTTATTTGTTATTCGATCGTGTTTTTCGAACGCATCCATCACAAGAGTCCAATCTGGACCGAATCCTACAATCGTATACGCTTTGTGAGATGATTTCGAAATTGAGCCTTCTTTTGTGAAATTACGAGGCCATTGTATATTGTGTAATGTGTTAAAAGAAGGCTCAAACTGCAAAAATTATAAAATCTGCAGAAAAACCACCGTCTCCGATATTGCCCAAAGAATCGCGAACTTTAAGCGGCAGTGAGCAAGGATATTGCTCATAGGACTGACAGCCATTAGAGGATATAAATCCTCGAGTGATAAAAGTATGTATGAAAAAATAATGAAATATTGATAGATCTCCCACAATACTGACCGACGATTTGGTGAAAACGTTAATTACGATAAGACTTATAGATTTGGAGATCCTTGACGTTGGTGGACGTAGTAAAATAAATAGAATTAAGACGTATGGTCAGGAAAAGCTGAACTGTCGGCAGCAACGCCGCACTGAAAGCAGTGAGCTGAACAGCACGAATCATCTAACCATAATGCTATTGCAAGGCAGACAGAGGAACTATTTTTCGACAAAACTACCTAAGAGCTAAGAGACGCACGTCACAGATTTGGAATGTATTTTTTTAGAAATTATATATCATTAAGAAAATCAGTAAATGCACCAGCAGATTTTAGCTTTCACTTTTAGCTTTAATTGGCTTCACACACTATTAGAAAAAAATAATTTTTACTTTGTTTGAAAAAGTCCTGGTTAGCAAATTTTCATAACATTTTATTAATAATATTACCCAACTCAAATCTTTCCAATAACCGACTATTCAAATCTGAATGCACCGTGCTATAAATTTATTTCAACAGGTTGTTTGACTTGTTTTGATTCTTAACGAATTCTTTTTTTTCATTTTTCATTGATAGACTAGAAAATCGCTTCACACGTTTACTTTAATCTAACATTATGTAGATTTACCACTGTGTTTGCTAGAATTTTGATAAAAATGTGTTTATTCTTAGGTGTCCTATGAGTGAGTTAGCATTGCAACGTATCGCTTGAATTTGTATCCATACTAATAATATTAATAAGATTGCGTAACTATAAACAAATATAAAATTACCATTAGTGTCAAACCATGCCATTTGATATTTGTAAATGAGCCATCCATATTAATGTATTATTTACAAAAATCCATGAGAGTTTCTTACTAACATATTATTTAGTTTAACTTGCCTATGATTATATTTCGTAATTTAATATAAACCAACGTCCTACGCATATCCTCGTACCTATGAATGTAAATATTTGGGTATTTTACTCTTACGCGGGAAAATTATCTACTATTACTGCCGTCTTCGTAATGAATAAAACCTACCATTTTATATAGGTTCGTAAACTGCATGGTATTATAGTATTTTGTACCATCATCCTCGTTTACCTAAACTGCATTTCAAATCCAGAACACAAATACTCCCATAGCCTACAAAAAGTGTAACGAGAATAAAAATTATAATAACTAATAGAAACTGATTTTGACCAACATTTCGAATACATATTATATTTTATAGCTTATTTTTCAGTTTACTGGCTACGTGTAACCTAAAACCTACATGTAAATTTACAATAAAATTAATTATATAATTTAATAAATTATCACTCAAACCCTTTACCAGTCAAACTAGAACTTTTTTTTTATAGGATAGAGCAGCAAACGAGCAAACGGATCACCTGATGGTAAGCGATAACTGTTGCCCATGGACACCCGCAACACCAGAGGAGTCACAGATGCGTTGCCGGCCTTTTAAAAGAGAATAAGGGGGGAAGGGGGGGTTGGTCGTCCGGTACCTTCACTCACTCGGCGAAACACAGCGCAAGCGCTATTTTACGCCGGTTTTCTGTGAGGCCGTGGTATAACTCCGGTCGAGCCGGCCCAATTTGTGCCGAAGCATGACTCTCCCACGGTAAAAATATATATCTTAACGTCATTTAATTAAACCACTTGGAATAACCACAGTTGCAATAAACCACATACAGCGTTTTAATTAAGGTGATCCTAAATCATCATGGTATGAATATGCATACAAAATATAAATTATATATTATATATAAAAAAAATTCGAATAGCAAAATTAGAGAAGCATAGATGACGTAATAATACATACCAACGATATGCTCATAGAAATCTATTGTCTAGCTTAAAGCTCCCAATTTCTATTGATTTTCATTTTAATTTTATTATTAAAAAATATATATATTTGTATTATACGACTTCAAATAAGTCTTACACACTCGTAACTATTCGGATAATAATAAAACTGCTAAAGCGTTACAGACTGAAAACAAAAACAAACCATCTTCAATGATTTGAAGACAAAAAGAATGTTATGACGAT
This sequence comes from Scirpophaga incertulas, assembly GCA_036419045.1. Classification (NCBI taxonomy): domain Eukaryota; kingdom Metazoa; phylum Arthropoda; class Insecta; order Lepidoptera; family Crambidae; genus Scirpophaga; species Scirpophaga incertulas. Next base: position 14,467,434 of record CM071639.1, on the reverse strand, counting down.
GTAAATAGTGCTCTCTCGAGAGTTCTGTATTGGTTCACAACTAATAATTTGTCTTTAAATTCTAAGAAAACAAAATGTATCAAATTCTCTTTGCCCAATGTAAGGCAGGTTGATACTCGTTTAAATATGAATGGTGATGTCATTGACTTGGTAAATAATACTAAATTCTTAGGCATTACGTTAGATTCACGACTACAGTGGGATCCACATATTGAAACTTATCAATCAAACTTAGTTCAGCGGCGTACGCAGTAAAAAAGATTAGACTTTTAACTAATGTTGAAACGGCAAGAATTGTTTATTTCAGCTACTTTCATAGTGTTATGTCCTATGGACTGCTGCTATGGGGATCAGCGGCTAACATTGAAAGTATTTTCCTTTTACAAAAAAGAGCGATTCGTGCTATTTACTGTTTACGGGCTAGAGAATCCCTAAAAGAATTGTTCAAAGAAATTAATATTTTAACTTTAGCTAGTCAATATATATATGATAATTTAGTTTTTATATATAGAAACTATAATAAATTCAATAAAAACAGTGATCTACATAATGTGAATACTAGAAACAAAAACAAACTTGCCGTTCCAATGTTCAGACTCCATAAAACTAGCTGTTGGTTCTTGGGGAAATGTATATCTATGTTTAACAAACTTCCGCAAGGTGTCATTGATTTGCCTTTATATAAATTTAAAAACCATATCAAAAAGACACTCATGAGTATAGGTTATTAAAAGTAAGTATAATTATTAAAAGTAAGTGACTATCTTAATGATCACACTGTTTGGGAATAGGGACACTATTCATAGAGCCATGTTTGGTAACAACATTATTTATAATATTGTATTATTTTATATGTGTATGTAAACATACATACGACTGTAATCGTGTTAGGTGTGATTGTATCTTGTACTATATTGTATTTTTGTATTGTATTATTGTGATTGTTAACATTGAAAAGAGGAGATAAAAAATAGACCTTCAGAATTTCTTGCCTGTTCTTCTCGAGAAGGCTCTCCAGAAGGATTTCCGAACAGGTGTCGAGTCAATATATTTTTTCTTTTTTTTTCCTTATTCGTACGTACGGACAAGGTTTTTGTGTTTTTTTTATTTTTTTTTATTTAAGCTTTTTTTTTTGTTTTGTTTGTTGACGTCAATAAGTGCCTGTAAAGGTCTATGTTGAATAAATATTATTTTGATTTTTGATTTGATTTTGATTTGACTAGTTGGATAATGTTTATACGTGCTCTCGTATTAAATAAATATAAAACAAACAAGTATAGCAACAAAATGACAATTTTGCTCTTAATTAATATGTTTATTAAATACAATTACGGTGGTGTTAACAATGATCTTAACAGATAAACTATGGGGATCCCTTCTCTCACAACGGCCTTAGATTATTATGATTAAATGAGACTATTGTATAAACAATAATTACAAAATTACCCTTGTATTAACCAGGGGTATTACTTACGCTTTACGTCAGTAAAGCTCGTATGGCAGAAATCTTTATTTATACTTCCCTTCCTATAGTATTTTATTCTAGGGGTTGCCTTAGTTCATTTTAACCTCAGGTTAGTCTTTTGATAAAAAAACCTCACCAATGAATTCTTTTCACAACATGAATGTAATGTAAAATAAGATTATTGTCAATTATTCATTACATAGAAGTTAGTTTGCCTATTTGACCCCCATTTACTTGATAATGCAGTTTTATGAAACAAGGATGCGCGGAATTGATGTAATGAGAAGCAAAAATTCACAACACGAGTATTGTGCATCTCTATTAAAATAGTAAAATCAACCTCAATTGCACGTGAGTTTCTGGCGTTTTTTCGAACACATAAAAGATTTCAAGCATAGACAAAAATACATCTCTAAGCAATACAATACACACATACTATCATTATTAATTAACAAAAAGTTATAAACCAAAACATAGTAACACATTCCTAAATAAATAACTGCTAAAAATAATACTTAGCGTCACTTTAGATGTATACATGCCATAAAGGTGTGACTACCAGATATTATTTATGTACGAAGGCGGAGCTTAATAACCGTGATTTATTAGAGGGAGGCATTAATGCAATGTTAATCTTACGAAAATGAAACATTAAGAACATAAGGATAGGATAATCATAAAATTCGAAACTTAACATTTACTATGTGTCTATTATAAAAAGAAAACCTAGCATTATATATGTAAATAACCAAAACTTAAATAATAGGGCAAATATATAATAATATATAAAGAATAAACACCTATACTTAGCTTAAATAATTTGTAAATATGTCATATTGTGTGTTTATGGGTTAACTTCTTCGTTCGGTAGCTATGAGAATAGGTTATAAAGTATATTTCATACTGCTAGGTATCCGTAAGAAATAAATAAATATATATATATATATATATATATATATATATATATATATATATATATGGCAGAAAGATGTTTACTGAATGTTTGCAAAAAAAATAAAGGTATGACGAACTAAAACTATGAATAAATAAATATTTATGAACAAAACGACTTTTTAAAAGCACATATTAACAATAAAGAGTTATCTAAAAATACAAAAACTCACATGAATTGTAACGCGAATGTTGTCTACTTTACTTTAGTATTTTTTTTTGAATGTTTAAAATATTTTTAGATGGGTGTTATTGTTGTTCTGACTATTTACAATCGATTTCAAGAACTTATACTTATAGAAACATTCGCACTGCTACAATAAAATCCTCCGAGGAATGCCCAACATTCATAACTTTTCAAGACATTAAACTATAATAACACATATTGGAAAAAAGATACAGTCATAAAAAATGCTATAATACAAAAAAAAACTTTTGCAATATTTCTTGTCTTTTTCGTTCCTTTACTTGTCCAGCTTGTTCAGTTTCACGATTACAAATTGCAAATGTCAACTACGCGGCCTTATTGGAGCGTAATCTATTTTTATGTTTCCGCTAATATTTTACGATTTTCCAATTTTTCCCCTTACTTGAAATTGTGATGCTAAATTTGACTATTCTAAGATAACAGAAAATACCCTAAATAAATAAATAGGTTATGATCGTCTTGCGAATTTCACAATATGCAGCTAAATACTTCCACGCGTTCTTGAGAAAAAGATTTTTGACAGAAAGGTGAACTGGCAGATAACAAAGTTATGCTATAAGGGTTCCTTTTTTGCTACAGAGTACGAAGCCTTAAAATATGCCATTTGATCCTATTTTACGTGGGAATCAAAAATAATGGTATAAGTATAATAAAGATTTAAGTACTAGACATGGCATAAAAATTGTCAAAAGTCTTTATTATTTGATGTGATTTCATCAAGTTGAAATGTTCTTTATTTCTATACGACCCTATTTTTTACTTAAAACTTGAATACAAAAACTACGACTGGTTAACAGAAACATAACTCGGACTCATACGCAAGTCTAATCTATAATATTAAAACTATTTTAAAAAATGAAAGCAGTTCAGTATATGCATATCAAAAACTTTGGTATATTTTATAGTTAAAACACTAAATAAGAATCTATCTCAATTACAATTAATGCCTCACTAATTAAAGAAAATGTATCACCAAACTTTATATTAAAAATCACAATATTTTTTCTATTTGTTGTAATGTGTTTTGTACATTAGTAAAGTTTCAACGCAATTATGCCAATAGGATACTAGTGGTAAGCTAGATATTGAGAAAATTGTTTTTTGTATTTACAAAAGCACTTCACGACGCTATTGCCGGCTGATTTTGAGTTGGCGTGGGACTGGTCGACTGAGAGGCGAACTATAACGATGTCATGTTTTACAATGAAATCGAGTACGGTTCTTAAATACAAAATAGCAAATCCCGAAATTTATATGAAATTGTTGCACTTTTAATGTTATTTTAACTGTTGTTTAATTAACTGATCACCATACAAACCTATACAAAAATATTAATTGCGAATTAATTGTCCATTGTAGTATTCTTTCGGTTCTATTAAATATTTATGAGATTATAGAAAATTTGAAATATAATTTTATAATATAATTTAATACCATAAAATAATATTTTAGTAACTCTTAGTTAATGTCAATAATTCTTATGGTGAATTTAATTCGTAAGAACGATTTTCAATTCAACCAATCTGCATTTGTTGTAAAAATATTACGATTTCTACTGAAAAAATCATAAACCCATCAAACAGTTGAATTCGAATACTTAAAATACACTTGAGTTATAGTCGCGTCTTAATGAATCAGTTAAAATCAGAATCTAACTATTTTAAAGATCAAGGTCGGACAAAGACCATTCTTTATATGAATTAATTATATGGAAAAAATAACGTGTTATTTAACACTAATCAAATGATGATCTAATTAAAAAAAATACGCGTTTGTTTGTATTTTTATTTGTCTATACACATTTGTGTTAGAGCATAAAATTTACATAAATAATTAAAATATATATAAGTACATAACACCACCTTAAAATTAGAATTAGCACATTTTAGTGATATTTTTGTGTAGCAAATCAAAACGTCAAACACAATCAAAATACCACAAGGCCATAAAAATAACAATTTCTTGTAAGTTTTAGTTTCATTAATTATCTTAAACTTTGGAAACAGCAACTTCAACATCATTTATATTTACAACATATATAGTCATTCTCTTATTTCAACTCTTCATAATCTTTTTTTTTTTTTGGAACTGACTAAAAGTTGTTAATTTGTCAATTAAAATATTGAATGAAATTTCAAAGAAAGAAGGATTACTGTGATTTCCTAGTACAAAGTGAATATCGAGAGTATTAGCTGTATATTCATAAATCGTAATATCGACAAAGGAAGTGATTCTATAATTTACTTCTTTTGTCGTAAAACATCAAAGATCGGCATGGCCGCGTGCTGATTTTGTTACAGTACAATTTATGAATATTATTTTAAATGTTTATCATCATATTTTACTTCAAATATGAATAATTATTGTAAATATTGTAATTGAAACTGTTATTTTAACTCATGGATAATGATTTACCATTTTTACAGCTGATATTGTATGTATATGTCCACTCATGAACGGTGCTTGTCATAATTTTTTCGCTTTAATTTATAATTTTGATGGTATATAATTTTCAGCAAGATAAGCAATGTGTTTTTTCTTGCATTGCTTGAAAGATTTTTCTTAAAAATCTGTGCCACCAGGTTGCAATGTCATATCTCTTCTTCTAGAATTCTTTTTGAACTCAAGTAATTTTCACACAAATTCTCCTTAATTTCTCTGTACTAGCTCTAAAACTCATTACATTTCTTATCTTAGGAGTGAGGTTACTCTTTGTAGGTAGGTGCCTTCGCACTTCAACCCACATTGACAATAGATCCACTGTGAGTTACTGTCACGTGTTTTCAGTCCTAGCCTGCTGAAAGGCCTATCCGATCTACGTGCTCAAGAGCCTAATGCAGCATATCTAGCAGAGCATAATCTAGTAATAAAGTGGCCTATCAATATAATTTTGAGCCGGTTTTCCGTGCCCATAAAAAACTTGGCGTGCATCATTTCTTTTTGATTGGTCTATTCTTCTTAGTGCCTCTCGTGTGATTGAGCTCTTAGCCATGCTTCGACTGCCCTGGTCATGATTCTGCCAATTGTTTTCGATCCTACCATGAGTAAAACTTAGGGTGGGATCGACAATAGGTGATGCAATTTTTCGATAAATCCTTAGAATCAAGTTGAATTGTAGATATCTGGGTATGAAATCTCCGTTTTTTACGGATATTATTTTATTTTTCCATAAATAGTCTACTATTTATGGAAAAATTCACACAGCCCCACACCACAGCCAAACACCATTTAATTTTAAAATAATAAAATTATAATAAATAAGTTCCTTTAATCAACAAGACCGATCAGGACGGTTGTTCGGTTGAAATGTTTATTGAAATTTACCAATTAGTAATCAAACACAAACTAAAGACAGATGTATCGTAACTAATTATAACCCTTTATTATCACTAAGTCGGTGTGGGTGGCGCGAAACCAAAATCGAAATGAGAGCAAAGACGGGACTTGGGTACTGATAAGTGTAGTGTAATTTGATCAGAGGTGTCTGTAATGTCAGTTATTTAAAGTACTTTTCTAAAATTGGACAGCAACCTTGAGGAAGAAATCTATTATCCTTCCTTATGGTGGTTCTTTACGATCTACGAGTATGCTACTTCCTTAGCTATTCACCCAACCCTGTACTAAACAGACACTGGAAGGAGAGAGGTGTAAACTAGATGTCGTTGTTTCCGTAAAGTCACCTCCACCGATAATCACAATTTATATACATTATTAGAGGCACGAGTCCTACTCGAACTTAGGTAATAGCACTACTTAACATACACCTCTGAATTTCTTCGCAAGTGTCAAACATCATACGGGAAACTGCACTGCAATGCAAAATATATACTTAAACAATTCGTAAAAACACGTTAACACTGCAGAAAAGAACCTTAAACCCTCCCATTTGAAAAAAAAGAAAATCGTGAAAGCTCGCTGAACCGAAAGTTTTCGTAGTTCAACTGACGTACCATAACGTATTAATGACTAAACATAATAAGGCTCGTTTGAAATTACACTACTCGTATGTCGTTTAAGAATACGGACCCTATAGCTTTGTCATGTAACTCTGTTGCTATCAAATGTTGGTTGAACCTGACAAATACTGCAACTATATTGCTGCTTTATAAAGATAGTTCTCACATTGAATTTTAATAAAGCACCAATATAAATGCACTATATACTAGTTTCAATGGAAATTTGATCACAACAAGATACATAACCAGTCATAATTAAAATAAAATGATGATAACCTGTATATTTAATAAACAATGATAATTGTCACCGCGCAACAGTTGTAGTTTAACAGGGCTTGAGATCTATTATGGGATCTTTATCCGTCTGGTCGGAGGACAGGGCGGCGACGGAGGGGCTACAATGCCCTGATTCCGCCGTCCTAGTGAGGGGTCGACGGGCGGTGCGGATGGCCGAACCGAATCGCCTGATTTGCACACGACACCTGCGATGGTGGGGGTAGCTACGGAGAACACTAGCTACCCCCATGCCTCTAGCGGAGACAGCCCATGCTGTTCCACGTTGGAGCGATGCGGGCTAGGCCGAGCGGATTACACGAGCGCAGCGCTCTGCGCATGCTCGTAGCCGCTCATTCATGGCCTGTGAGGTGTTCCCGAGGGTTTTAGTGGGTATTCGCGGCTACCGTGGAGTCCCACACACCCTTGTCCCCTACCCAGGGGCTTGGGCCGGGTGTCAATGCATTTTCCTCGAAAAAAAAATCTTTATCCGTCTGAGTGGCTTACCCTAAATTATTCACTACTTTTAGTCCACTTCAGTCTTGGTAGGTACTCCCAGTAACACGTCAGCCTTTACATGTTGACCTTAAGACAGCTCTAAGGCGTTTGTAATAACATTGATTTTTGTAGTGTATATGTAAAGCTTGAGGTGTTGGTGATCATAATATATATTTTCAATATTATTTATAACTCCAACTGTCAAACAACACAGCTAATATATTCATGATCAACTGTCAAACGGGTCGCATAATGTTCGTTAACGAATGTCGAGAAATTGCTACAAGATTTTCTCAAGGCCACAATTTTGGTGTCAATAATCCCATAAAGCTCAAACTATTTTTTCTACATTGTCTATTTATATTCCTACTTATATAAAAACGCATGAAGAGCCCCAAGCTAACCTATTGGCTCTAGACATTCTACGGACACAGGTCTCATCAATATGAAATTTTTAGTAAGTATTACAAATATCACAAGTTCATCTTTTTGGTGTATTGTGTTTTTTATTTATTCTTTATTCTGATATTCTTAAATTAATTTATTAAAGTAAAAAGTAATACACCATCATAATATGTTTGCAGGTGTTTGCTTTATGCATTTGCGCTACCAGCGCTGCTTCTTGGAAATCATGGCCACAGCCTGAAGGTGGCTTCGCTAGAGCCACTGCTCAGGTCTCCGCGCCAAACACGCCAACAGTCGTAGAGACAGTTGGAGAGCCAGAAGTAGTAGTAAGCAAGACTTCTGGGCAGTACAAGCAACCATCAGTACATGCCTTTGCAAAGTCTGTGGTGAAGCCTTACAGTCAAGAAGTGAAATCTTATAGCCAGCCAATCGCCAAGACTGCTGTAGCTCACGCCCAAACTACTGGCTACAAGTCTGTCAAAGTCGTCGATAGCGATGCCAATGCCTCTGTGCTCCGCTCTGAAACGGATGTTTCTCCTGAAGGGTTCAACTATGCGTAAGTTGCACATACCATTTTACATTAAAACTTACTATCCGAAGTCTTACTTCTAAATAGTTTGCATATCCAATCAGTCTTACTTACATCGTTGTGGTTTGCTTCGTCTTTTAAAAGCTTACATTTAAATGTCTACATCAATAAGGCGTGTATGAGCCACTCCATTTTAGGGATAGATACGAAGAGATTTGATTATCTGCTATTATACTACACATTTTTATCATCATTATAAGTCATATTAAATTGTAATGTTGTTATGTCAATGTTTATATTACATAAAAATATACCAACTGGAGGAGCATCGGTACCGTTGTGGTCTAGGCTCTGTTCTGTGTGCCAATTAGAATCAGAAGATCCTGTCGTTTCTTTGTTATATGGACCGTTTATTTTGAATGTGGTGTAAGTCCATTTTCTTTTGTTTCGAGATAATTAAAGGTAATTTACTATATTTGTTGATTTAAAAATACAGGCAAATCATATGAGGTCTGGCATTGTTTCTATTGTTTTAAGTTGAACAAAACATGGGATTTTTTTGAGAAACTAAACACGGGCTAGTTATATATAAAAATTTATATTAAATTAAGCATGAATTACGTGATAGCTAATTTTTCTCAAAAATGGACTTACACCACTTTCAAAATAAACGGTCCATATTTCTCTGACTCACCTATAATTAATAAAAATATTGTAAGGCAACCTGCATGCACCTGCGAATAAATTCAAAGGTATATGTGAAGTTAACCAATCCATACTAAGCCAGCGTGGTTGACTAAGAACTAATCTCCTTAAAATAGAGAGCTAGAGCTAACAAGAGCAGTACCAAAGTCTGGCTAGTTCTAAATAAAAATTAGTAGTCTGTTACATAAGTTAGCTTATACATATACTGTTTAGATATAGATTTTATCTGTTGTCTTGTAGCTACGAGACTTCGAATGGTATTGCTGCTGCTTCCACTGGAACATTAAAGAAAGTAGACAACGTTGACACTTTGGTAAGTAATGTTCATAACTCTCAAATTATCTGTCTCAACGATTAAAGATATAAATTAACTTTAAGCATCAAATAAAATGTATATTTATAACTTAATTTATTACTGTAAATCGAAATATTAACCGTGGTCATTAGTAGTCCTAAAATCAAAATAATTTAAAAAATATTCAATGTTAGTTGTTCTTTTTGTTTTCAAATATACTATTTTGATAAATATTGTAGAGTACTTTGTATTTTTTATGAAATAATGAAAATTAACATTACTGGCAGTTTTATATATTTCATAGTTTCACGGTACATAATTGTAAATGTATATGTATGTATATATATATATATATATATATATATATAATAATAATAATAAACTGTTTATTGCACACAAAATAAATACAAGAAATAAAGTAAACAAACAAAGACAATTATGAGCAAAAAAAGAAAGAAAAACGAAAACAAACTAGGAATTTTGGGAATAGATGCAATTATTGTGAAAGTAAATAAAGTAAAATTACGTTAAGAATTTAAGGACAGGAAATGGATACGGACTTGGTTCTTAAAGGACTCTAACGTTTGCGCTCTCTTAATACTCTCAGGGAGAGAATTCCACAGTCGAATGGCATAAGAGGGAAAAGAGAAAATCAGTACTGCAAGAAGGGATATCAAGAGTCAATAGGTATATATATATATATATATATATATATATATATATATATATATATATATATATATATATATATATATTATATTATATATATATATATATATATATATATATATATATATATATATATATATATATATATATATATATATGTGTGTGTGTGTGTGTAATATTTATATTTAAATTTAATACGCGTAGTACCAGTCCAAAAGACCTTACAGAGGCTCTTCAACTAAGTCATACTCGAAACAGAACGCCTAAAGCATGACATAGGAGTGTCATGGTATTATTCGTTCCAAAAGGGAGCTAAAACTCGTATGAATAACTACAGACCCATCACGTTCCTAAATTATTTTAATAAGCCGTTCTCGAAATGTATCACGCTCGCAGGTTTAATGACTTTCGACCTGCTGAACATACCGGATTGCGGAAACCCTACAGCATCATAAGCCACGTACATACCCTGCGGCAAGTTATAAAGAAAAACAAAGAGCTTTTATGCTTGGCGTTTGTGGATTATAAAAAAGCCTTCTATTCTGTCGAGAACTGGGCCGTGCTTTAATCTCTCGAGAAGTGCAATAATAGACTATACAGACTATTGATACATCCAAGTGTCACCACCGTGCCACCACCAAGGACCAGAACTATACAGCTTCAGCGAGGTGTAAGACAAGGCGATTTGATATCGCAGAAACTATTCATAACTGCGCTAAAGGATGTATTTAGGCTAAGTATTGGGTTGGAGGGTACTGGCCATCAACATTAAGGGGAGAAAATGACGTACCTCCATTTTGCTGATGATATTGTAATCATGGCCCAGACTATGGAATACTTAAATACAAATAGTAGAGTGTCACAACAAATGAGTCTTAAAATGACGAAAATCATGTGAAATTCCCATATTGCCGAGTATGTTTACCTATGACAAATAGTCCAACTTGATAAGTCCCACTTCCAGAAAGAGGTCAATTGACGTAGCCAACTTGGCTGGGCAGCGTTCGGGAAATCACACGGCATATTCTCGCCGCAGTACCTCAATACTGAAGTCTGATCCGTGCGTGTTGTCAGCAATTATATATGCAACATTACATCTAGATGTAGTGTTGTAATGTTGCCATCTTCAGTCATCTCACCATGTTATAAGATCATCGTTCCACGCTATTGTGTGTTTATTATAATAAACACACAATACATATGAATGTATTTTTTAAATATATAGATAAAAGGAGATTCAGCCTTGCTTCTCTTTAAAATCTTATAATACCTCACACAAAACTGAGGTCCCTATGTAAGAATAGCTATTGGAGTTAATATATGGTCGCTCCTTACTGAGAATCAATTTATTATTATCGTTTATTAAAAGCGTTTAACTATCCGCCCTCTTCTATCTATCGAATAATCTCATAGATATTTAACTCTGATCCCTTTTATGATGAGATGCTGCTACGTCAATATAAACAATCCCTTCTAAACTTTTTCTGAAAGAGATCTCTATCAGTCACTCTTAGTCACATTTAAAATTTTATTTGTATGGAATTAAATATTCGTCAATAAAGTTATGAATATTATTGTATTCATTACCTCCTCGCGTTGTGAAATAATAACTTTAGTTGCTCGATTACATCCTGTGTAGAAATACAATTTAATATATTAGAGATCACAATTAATTTATCAAAGAAATCTTTTGTCTGTCGAAAGATGTAAAGCGTCAACTTTGCATTGAAAAAGTTCAGATAGCATTTTAATATTTTAATAGCAATTTGTCTCAAACTCTTTCTTGCCGCATATTTTAAGCTAAGCGTTACAAGTATATTATTAGGTTTATTGAAGTTAATCAGACATTATATACTGTATATTATTAATTTATATAGATGTTAAATATTTTTGTAACAACGCGTTTCTGCTGCTTCTTAAAGATCTGGGTAAGTATATACACTTAGACAAGCCCAACACTATTTTAGCAACAAAAAAGCATAAACTTTTTTTTTCTTACGTTTTAGAGTAGGCGCTTGTTCTTTATCCTCTTGCTTTATCTCGCCCGAATTTGGACTCAGATTAAGACAATAATCACTCGAGTTGACAAGACCCGAGATATATTAGGGTAGTGAAAAATTCCATTCTTTCGCAGTCCGCATTAAAAAGATGGATACCCACAACTAAGGTTTTCACGATCCTCCGCGTATTTTGGTGATAAAAAGGAGATGGACGGTGATATGTGGTCTAATAATTCTTGAGAACACTCTCCAATTCGTATGCAGCTAATCAAATGTTACAGAATATTTCACAAAATAATATAAATTTATTTATGTGCGTTAAAAATTTTGATAACTGATTGTCCCTAATGTCTGTCTTTTTTAAATATGTTTCTACGTAAAAATAAAATATTTGCCAACTGTTTTTATGTAAAAAGATGTCATTTGTGCTACTAATCCGTGTTTTTATGTTTTTGTGTTTAAGCTAACGAGCTAATGGATTAACTGTTAGTAAGATATTATCGCGGATTACCATTATATCAATTAATACATAACTTATTATATCATATACTCGTATAACATTTTAATATACAACTATATTTATGTAAGTTTATGATAAACGCTTTAATGTATTAAATATTTATTTGTTTCAGACTGTCCAAGGTCAATACCAGTATATTTCTCCTGAGGGAGTCCCTGTGCAGCTTTCATACGTAGCTGACGAATATGGATACCAGCCTAAGGTAAGAAAGCCTATTTAAATTATGTGCATACTCGTACCTAAAAAATTATGTTGACATTATATAATTCATAACAATTATGCATAAATCAAGCTTCGACCTTCAGACAAATAAATATAGTACAATAACATTTAGAGTTATTGTATTTATTAATAATTTTAATAATATATTTTATAAGAAAACAAAATTCAAAATAATATAAATGTTTCAAATTAGTTTCGGCAATCCTAAAATGATGAAACTTCTAAAATGATAGTTAAGTACATATTAAATAAATTTAATATATTTTTAATAACTGCGATACGGTGCGGTGACGCACTAATAACACACGTATCATTCTTCCTTTTCGCTTCCATGAATACGAGTATCGTAATGTCCAGACCATGGCAATAGGCTTGCCCACAATTATACTGTGGTTTATATTAAAATTGCTGAAATGTGGGTATTTGTTAAACCTCTATCTAATTTTTTAAAATGATCATATGCATGTTTTTTTAATACTAGAAGATTTAATAAATAATTTAAAATGTTCAAATTAAATAAACACAATAAGTGTTTTTGATTGGTGATTTTTGGATTGAAGTTATACATTATATTGTCTTGCTTCTGAATAATGAATTCTATCGTTAGACGACAAGAACTTAATTCAACATTTTTCAAAGATATCTCAAGTATTTATGTACAAATAGAGCTAATGTATTGTCTTTAAATTTAGGGTGATATTTTGCCCGTTGGTCCCCCGGTGCCAGTAGCCATTGCTCGCTCCCTTGAGTACATCGCTGCTCATACTCAAAACCAGAAGACTCAATACTAAGATGCTGGAAAAAAGAATATTAAATCGGCTGTGACACCTGCAAGACATAGAAATTAGTATATTACAAATTGTTGAAACATATATTTTAGGAAGCTAACCTTATTGGCTAATAACAATAACCTCTGTTTTAAGTCAAACTTTCTTGTAAACTTTTGGCGCACCACCAATATTAGTGTGCTACTTTTGTCAATAAATGAAAGTTGTTCCTAGATGTGTATTATTTTATTTTACATGTGTAAGCTTAAATATTAAGTACTAAGTATTTTCTTCACATCTCTGCGTTAATGACTTCGGGTATAATTTTCAAGTCTTCTTATGGTAAGGCATCCTCCCTGTTCTATTCCCATGTGTGGGGTAACATATTTTAATTAATCCTACTCTACCTCTTATTTTGACGTATTCTTTTTGGTATAGTTAGCAACACATCAAACTTTACATTTTCACTATAAAAATCACTGTTATGCTGTCTATAGGTCAACATATAAAGTAACACAACACATTTAAGGCAACATATCAGGTGTCCATGTGTATAGAAATTACGGTAAGGCCTACTAATATTGTACAATCCTTTAATTGTGCAATAATATTAAATAACCCTTTTGATTCCAAACGTTCAATAAATTCTCCTAATAAAATTTATAAACCAGTCTGAACAATATTTTCGTGCGAGCAACATGTCTGACGACGAAGTTTTGGCGGCAGCCGCGCTGGTAATTTTGTTGAATAGAAAAAAAAGTATATGGGTTAAAGAATGGTTGAAAAGACTCACCAGTTTACACTCACGCTTTTAAATGACTTAGCCTTAAATTAAGAAAACGATTTTAAAAATTAAAAGTATTTTTTTTATAATACAAGCTTTTATTAAATGCGCTAAAAAGAACAAAATAAACTTTTACATATAAAAGCTTGTCGCGAGATTTACTTACTTATAGAATATTTTTAACGCCAAGCTTTTATATGTAGAAGTTTATTTTGTTCTTTTTTGCGCATTTGATAAAAGCTTGTATTTAATTTTTTTTTTACTTTTAATTTATTTTCCAACTAAAAAACCCTTTCATTTGATACCCATATTGTAGGGGCGCATTATAAATAATTGGTCCGCCATCTTGGGAAAATCCGCGTTATTGGATTAAGACTTACGTCACATTATTTATCGAGGTGTTCTTTGCAAGCCCTTTCATTTGATACCCATATTGTAGGGGTACATTAAAAATAATTAATCCACCATCATGGTAATGCCGCCATGTTGGATTTAGAATGACGTCACACGCATAACCATGCATTGTCATCCGACTTACACGTGCATGCAAAATTTCAGCTCAATCGGAGACCGGGAAGTGGGTCAAATTAAGAGATTTTCTTACATAGTTACAAGTGAAGCTAATATAAAAGCTTGTAAAAACTACATGAGAATGGCCATTGCAAAGTTCAGCAAGATTGACCGATCGCGATCGCTCCGAAAACTAAAATGTTAAGCCTACACAGTGCAAGAAAAAAATATTGCCCAATAAAAATTAAGCTCGCTCAATCTTTTGTTCAATCATTGTGCAATGTTTCAATATTATCCCTAAACATTCAATAATATTGTACTTGCAGATATATTGTGCAATATTATTGTAGATGTATAGGGCGCCTAACACAGCTTTGGTGGAGACAAACACTTTATTTTTTATATCTTCAAATGAATAACACGATTTAATATTATAATGCAACGACTAGGAACTCATACTATGAATAATAAAACACCGCGCACGAATCAACCAGTAATGTCCTATCAATTCCCTTGACACGTCCTTTATACTCGAACTGTTCGAATTAATAAATTCACGGATATTAGTTTCGCATTCAAAACTCTTTCTATAAATTCGTTATGAGGGCAACTTCCTTATAATAGTACTTTTTAACCACATCCGTGAGTTATTGTTTAAGTTCACCGTGAACTAATCAGAAGGTCTAGTGTTAAATTCTCTACGAGGGTTGATTATTATTTACCTTATTATTCTTTTTTATTTAATAATCTTATTTCTGAGTTAGTTCTATATATATTTAATCGAAATTTCTTGGAAGGTTTTTAACGTAATGAACGAAAATATATCGAAAAGAAAATCCATTAAAATGTATAAAACCGAGTAAAGTACAAAAACTATATTTGTAAACTTAAACCAAAAAGTAAACAATAATATTTCAAGTCCTATTACTCGTGTTGTTGATTATCCTTTAAAACTCTACCTTTTAATTTTTTACGTATAGATATAGCTTTAATATCGGTTTTATATTTCATTTATAATTTTATTTAAGACTATCTGACGAGCAAACAGGGAATTTAAATGTTACTGAAAACCAGTTATTTATTTTACTTAAATATTCACCATTCAAGGTGAATAACAAATATTTGTTTATGATGTATCATAATGTAAAGCTAAATTTAATAATTAAAGAATCAAAACAAAATAAAATATTACGATACAAAGAGTTGTTTCTGTACTCCTCACAGAGGTGTGTTTCTCTTTTGGAGCAAAGGTACACCTATAGTATGAGTAGCTATCGGCTTCAATAATTGTAAGAAAAATCATAAACTATAGAATTTATATTACTACAAAAGTGTGATTGTGAGTGATGTGATGATCGCAAATGCAAGTAAACATTCGCAAGGAATATTATATTACGAGTATACATCTAAAAAGTGAAGTAATTAACATATAACATATATTTATTTAGTTAAAAAAGGATGGATAAAAGGACTATTTTGACCTATATATCTGTCTGTACCTACAGCCGCTCATGATAATGCAACGGTTCAATTAAATATTTTTAACACTACCCACCCGATTCGTCACACAGATATCAATCGCACCGTATGTAGAGTATTTTTTTATAATACGATATTATAAAAAAACTTGTATCTTATACGAGTATAGTATCAAAATAAAGCTTTATACTTACAAAATTTGTAAATTTTAAGATGTTTTTCGTAGATTATAACTTTATACGAAGTTTTTTACAATTATTATTTGTTTAACTTTACTGTGTGTGTATAAATTAGAGAAGGACGTGGCGCAATAACGGCAATGTAATATCGAATCTGTATATAGCTGTACTAGTACATGGAACATGAAGATGGTCGTTTTGTGAATTAAGATATGGATATGGAATGAACGCATGAAGTAACAAATTATATATAATATAACTTATTTTTGTTATCTATTTTGTGAGGGTTTGTGTTATGTATTCTACACACATCACTGCTCCCCGTGAATGTCATAAGAACGACTAAGTAATGTTCCTGCAATTCCACCTCTGCTCTGTTTGCCTTTACACCTGCTTACCCTTTCGGGGATTACAGGTGTGATTATATTTTTATGTTTACTTTTATTATTATATTGTTATAATTGTATATATTTTTTTTTTTTTTATAGCATAGGGCAGCAAACGAGCAAACGGATCACCTGATGGTAAGTGATAACCGTTGCCCATGGACACCCGCAACACCAGAGGAGTCACAGATGCGTTGCCGGCCTTTTAAAAGGGAATAGGGGGAATAAGGGGAATAGAGGGGAATAAGGGGGGTTGGGCCTCCGGTACCCTCACTCACTCGGCGAAACACAGCGCAAGCGCTATTTCACGCCGGTTTTCTGTGAGGCCGTGGTATCACTCCGGTCGAGCCGGCCCAATTCGTGCCGAAGCATGGCTCTCCCACGGTAAAAAATGCACATATCGGATGAACGACATAGGTATTTTGTCTTACCAGAACATAATGAATTATACAATAGAATTCAACTTAACATTTTGGAAATTTGATTGGCCTGAAGTACTAGGGATCAGCAAAGATATTTCTAGCATTTTGAAACACCTTTTAATATTATTCGGTATCCTTTGCGTTATCTTTTAATTACATAAAAATGTAAACTCCAATTTAAATTAAATTATATTGATACTTGTAATCCAATATATCACGCGCATGAATGATTATTTAACAAAACTAGTTATATCTGTGTAAATGTCAACGAGTATTATTAGCACTTAGGTCATCCCAGGCAGAGATCATCATAGAGTAGTGTATAATCTATATACATAAAACAAATAGTAGTTAGTCACATTATTTTATTGGTTCAAGAATTGCTGTACCGTTTTATACGATCAACTATTTCTTGGATTAAAGAATAACCATTCTGATATAATGGATATATTGGGCAAATAGGGGGGGGGGGATAAAGTTGTATTTTTATCCGACTTAAAACAGGAAGAGGATCATTCCGTAGAGATTAAATTTTATTCAAATATCAAAATAATTGTGTCATATGATGTAATTGCAAATACATGTCACTTCAGCATCACCGAAATTCTGGAAATATCTATTCACAGCACCCTAGTGTGTACACCATAACGCAATCTGATGCGTCGTATTCAAAATAATTAATTTGTATTTCCCTTCAAAAATACAGGGGTAAACTCGAAGGCCTGAATTGAGTAAAATTATTAATTTTACGTCATCGTGAATTTGACATAATTTGTTTAATTTTGTGTAACAATTTATACAACTGTGTTATTGGATACCCTAAACTGTAACGCTCACTATCATTCTAAGCGATTTGTACGAATAAGTTGAACTCTATAAGCCTGTAGAATGAATTATGAAATACCGGTCGATAATTTTATAAAGCTTTAGTATTTTTAAATGGATAGTTAATAATCATGTTCATGTAAGTAATTAGAATTCTTTAAAAAAATGTAATTAGTAAATGAGTAGAATACGTTTCAAATGCGACTTACACAAAAGACGATGATAGTACGAAATGATACGACTCAGTTTAGGTGCTTTAATTAACATTAATGTAATTTGAATAGCTTATTTTTATATGCTGGTAGGGTTTGTAGGCGCAAACTGGACATAACATAACATAAAAGTTGATATTAAACTAAAATTATAATCTAAAAGACTACCACTTTTAAACGGACTTTACCTAGGCGTAGAGTTGTCTTCGAAAAAAATCAAAGATGTATACAGTCAACCAATCCGCACTGGGCCAGAGTTGTTAAATAAGGTATAATGTGATGATGCTTAACACAATTAAATAGAATTCGGAATCTGGTAGCAATAATAAAATATATGTAGGTTTTGCGTTAGATTATATGTGAGAAAATCATATCACTATGGTTTAAAAATTAAATCTTTAAAAAGATTTACACTAAATTTTTATTCTGTTCGTTTGTTTTTCTTAAGGTCAATCATATTTGCGTTGAATTCAATTTACTTAACATCTAGTTCAATAAAATGACTGATCATGTATTTGGCTGACTACTATGATGTAAAATTATAAAATTTATTCCTAACATTTATCACAACTTTCAATAAAAATCTTTTAAAATTCAATATTTACATTAAATCAAAATATTTACACTATTTAATTTACGTTTGTACAACAAATGTTACCTTGTAACAGTTACTTAACTTATTTTGTTGATAACATTTTAGGAAGGAGTATCAAAATCTTATAAATTATCCCCATGGTCAATATAACTGATTGACCATTAACCATAAGGCATTAGAGACGGGCTGACTTTAGCGTCTATTTTCCGGTTGAGGCGGAGCTGTGGCAAGGTAGGCAAGAGCGCGCTGAATAGCTTCTGGCACTGGTGGGGCGGTGGGTAAGTGGGCACCCTGAGGCTGATATCCATTCTCATTAGCTATGTAACTTAATTGAATGTTGCCGCCCTCCTCAGATGGGTATTGAAATTGTCCCTGGACTTCTAAAGCTGGCTCTTCAGCACCGACGTTCTTCAGGGCACCTTTCTCCTCGGCAACAATTCCATTCCCGGTCTCATATGAATATTGATACGATCCGTCAGGATTTACTTCGCTTTCTTGCCGAAGAATAGGAATTGGTTCAGTTGAACCTTGAGGAGCCGCGACGGCAAACGCCAGTAGTCCCAAGAATACCTGCAACGATAAGTTTATCAACAAAAATGTCACTACCCCCTATGTACTATTATACCCTAAAACCTTTTTTGACAACAACTGCCGGTTTTTGGTAACGCATTTACACTACGATCCAGAACCACATAGAGATTCACTCATATTTCACATTAAAGCTTTTATAGTAATATTTTACTCGCAATTTTTATCACTATCACTGACACTTACAATGATCTTCATGTTGTTGTTTGTTTGTCGGTGAAGGCTTCAGACAATGTTTCTAACGGCATCATATCGGTATATATATGGAGGGGTCACTGCGCAGCCTACCACCTCTGGTTAGTATTGCACCATTTGGTAACGTCAGAATAAATTCAATAATATGCGTACGGGCCTATAGACATGCATTTGCGTGATGCCAACAAGCTAAATCGATTAGCACCGCCTACTTATATTAGTTAAATAATTTTTTTCACACTTACAGAGTTGTTTCTTGTCCGAAAACGATTTTTTCTTTACAGTTGCGTAACAATTAATAACCTATTTTGCTTACATAATAAGATAATTTTTAAAGTCTTAAATGTACCTACAAAAATGTTTCCTTTCATGGGAAATTAGGCGTGGACTTCGTAATCAATACCTAAGATATTATAAACAAACACAGTAAATCATTTTGGACTTTATGGAATAAAAATAAGTGTTAAGACTTCAAATGAAAACATTACTTTTACGATGTCAATTATATTAAATCCTTTGTTACAAGCGACTCGTATACATTTCAAACTGACTCAATAATTCCTTATACATACATACAGGCGTTTTACGTTCACATTCTACAGGATTTTCCCAAAGGAAAGGGATATTTTCTCCTAGTATACTTCTTTCTTCGGATCTCCAACTCAGCCAATACTACAAACAAACAAATATCATTTTATCTGAATCATATAAATTTACCTCAGTATTACACGTTTGAAATTACCGTTTTATATAGAGATAGATTAAATATCTTTGCTGTTTTATTAATATGTTACAAACGTTTTCCATGCAAAAAATGGCGCAGAATAATACAACATTCAGAATCCTTTTGTATGAGAAACTAGTATAATGATTAGGAACTTAGCGGGAATCCCTTATTTTTCAAAACAGCGACAAATGATTAAACTATAGCGATCTCCTAGTTTTATTATAAATATATTAGAAAAAATTATAGCCAATACAATATGTAGCACTGTGACTTCCTCAAAACTCCTCCTTCTACAACCACCTGTATTACAGAGATTTTTGTACTATTGGCATTTTTTTTATTAAGTTCATTTAGACAGCCACGGACCACCGGCTCTTTTATATAAATATACATTTGTAATACTATTCCTTCCTTTTTGATATCTTTAATTTATGATTTTTAAATTTATACATTTTTAAATTTTTATATGTTCGATAATAAAATTCTCTTAACTATATAACATATTGGATAAAGGCTATACCGAATTATGTTGCGACCCATCACAAGGAATTACTTACCGCATTTTGGAGCTATGCACCCCCAAAAATGCAAACTTAGAGTTGTTTATGACGCAGCAACAAATTATTATGTAAGGGAAACTCTGAATTCCCTTCTCCTTTATCAGTATATATGTGTAATCATCCATAAATTTGGGAAGAGAATTGGAACGCTCAGCTTTTCCTATGCCGTAATTCTTTTTTGCACCATTTAGGGAGTACAGGATGTCGTCGATGATATTTGAAACAATCTCGAGTCCATTCACTGCCCAAAATTATTTTCCGTGGCGTGTAATGCAATTGTCGATTGTCATTTCATGGACAACTACTTGGATAGCGTAGATTCCGTAGAAGAAGCCGCCAGCCTAGCTGCTAATATCGTGGAAGTCCATTCTAGCGCTTGCGTCCAAATATATTTATGTGTCTCTAACAGCAAGGAAGATTTTAATATTATACCACCACATCTTTATGCCTTAAAAGGGCCAGCAATAGACTTGAAAAATCCTTCCAACCAGCCATTGACTAAGATAAGCGTCCTCAAGGTGGTTTGGAATGTCATTAACCACTTTAGCTTTATTTCGCTAGGGCGATATGGTATTCCAAACCCATACAAAACATAACTGCTCTAAGCTTATGATAGTTTATGATACCTTGGGTGTGTCGGTTCCTTTTGTTATTAAGGAACCCATTCACTTCCAGCAGATATGGCGATCTGATATAGGCTGAGATGATTTACTTCTTTAATTTTTTTTTTTGATAGCTGGCGTAGTTGGTTAGCAGATTTTGTTTTTTTATTCCTTATGGTGGCAGACGAGCAAATGGCCCACCTGATGGTAAGTTGTAACCATCGCTCATGGACATCTGCAGTGCCAGGGGCCACAGCTGAGCCACTGCCTACCTGGAGAGTAATACTCTTTTTAAGCCTCGTTTGAAGTTAGACATATCGTAGCGCTCAGGAAACACCGCAGCTGGGAGCTCATTCCAGAGTTTGCATGTACGCGGAAGGGTGCCGTGTTGTTACGTTAACTGTTCTAGAATTATTATTGAGCATCAGCTATATCTCTTTGCTAACACCAGTGAACACGCTTATAATTGTGTGGCGTTCAAATGGATGGATCAAACTTGCTTTCATTGGTAGTAAGGCCAGGTTAGCCCCATTATATCTAGCATCGATACCGCAGTTAAACTCGAAGCTTAGCTTCCTATGCTTCACACACTACATTCACGAAGTTCATAAGCGCAAGACTCCACGATCGTCCTTAAATTGCTGCGAAGTAATGCACGATCTTTTAAGACCTTTAACATATATAGAGTTGGTGAAACTCTTGAAATCAGCAATCCAGAATATGTTCGAGTCGATGGATGTCTTGCGGATATGTTCGATCCGATTGAATATCACTAATGATGCGACTGATTACAGTCTGTAGTGGTTCTTGTATGCGTCCAGCAGCAGATTCCAGTACAGCGAATTTCGTACCATCTGGCAACCTGATAGACGTGAGATTACAATGATGAAAATACAAAACTACTACAAATAAATATTTCACAATTTCTTTTGCCTGGTTTTTTAAGTATTTATATTGCTATTCCTGACGAAGACCTAAATATCATTTAAATTAGTTTACTCGCGCCTTTTTCCAATAGGGGTAAGCAAAGGTCACAGTTTTCCACTTGCTACCATCCAAACATACTTCCCTAACTTCCTCAACTTTCATTAATACTTTTATGCACACCTGTCGGTTACGCTTGTCCTTTACCAACTTGCCCATTCATATTTGCCTTATAAAAACATATAGGAAAATTATAATAAAATTATCATATAAATTTAAAATATTTATTATAAAATTTTGGTATAAAATATGATGAAATGGGATCACGAAATTAAGCTATTGCTTATTATTGTCCCGCTTGTGCAGCTTCTGGTTGAGGAGGTGCTGTGGCAATATACGCAAGCGATCGCTGAATGGCTTCTGGCACCGGCGGGGGTGTAGGAAGGTGCGAGCCTTGGGGCTGGAAACCATTCTCATCGGCCACGTAAGTCAACTGAATATTCCCTTCATCGCTCGGGTATTGATACTGACCCTGCACCTCCAAAGTATCAACATCCCCGACCTTTTTCAACTCCGCTTTCTGCTCGGCGCTAATTCCATTACCCGTTTCAAATGAATACTGATACGATCCGTCCCCATTTACTTGGCTGTCTTGACGAACTATGGGAATGGGTTCACTCGGGGCTTGGGGAGCAGCGAATGCTGCCACAATCAGCAGAGACACCAATACCTGGAATCAAAATTGTGATAGTGATGTACTACTTAATGGCAAATATATTGAGAGCTCTTGGTTTTCTTAAACAATAGTCCAGTTAAAACGGATATACTGGTATTTCATAAACTTATGTATAAAGTCGTTATAATTTTAACACATAAATATCACCACCTATCTATCATTGGCGTATCACTCATAACCCTATCACTAGTCTCCAATGATGATTACGGTATTTGAAAGACGCACAATAACTTTGCATTAGCTGGCACTGTCCATTTATCGCTGAATTACTTGTAATAAATTACACTAAATAAAATAAAACCACCCATCATCTTATATCACTTGTCAATATTTTTATTTATTTGTAATTTTAGATTAACTCAACACTTAAATTGACATTTTGTTTTAACGGCTGCTTCATTAATCCACTGAACTCTTAAAAAACACTATCTTAAAGGTGATCTTAAAAAATCTACTAGGATCACACTTACAATAGATTTCATTGTTAGAAATTCACAGGTTAATCTTCAAAGGACTGAAGATGTCGAATGATAGTAAAACACCCTGAGAGTTACAATATTTATACCAAACTTCATTTAACCACCTCCCTAATTTCACAAATATGATGTCGTAAAGCCAATGAAATAAGTAAACAGTAAATACATTACCTCGAACCGTATATGTCAACTAGACGAAACACGTAATAACTGCCAACAATTCTAACGGATTTATGTTTGTTCGCTATTGGCCTTACTACAAGCACTAAATGTTTACGTCGTCAACTAACTTAGGTATTTATCGTTAATAGCTTCATAACCCATATCGATTAACCAAATAGGTCATTAGTAAATGTAATCCAAACGGTTGTAAAACTTAATAGAATTCTGTCACGTTACTTACATACATCTACAATAATTTCTAGTCTTACAGCAATTGTACTAAAAGTACCGTAACGGTATTTAGTAACGGTAAACATTTTTGTAGTAATAACACAAAAAAGACGTCTAACATAATATAGTTGCTGTAGATATTATACTAGTAGAAAAAACGAAAACGTATTAATAAAAACTGGTACAGACTTAATGTTTCATTTAGATATAATGACCTGTTTAAGCTACTAACAGTATTCCGTTATTTTTGTATAATATATATGGAGTAAGTTGATAGGTTTTACGATTAAACTGTAGAATTTAAATTGTCTTGCTTCTTCAATTGGAAGAGCTTATTTATTAAGTCTTTGTTTAGCAGACATTATTTCATTAATATTCCATCCAATTCTATTGATATTCCATCATTATAGACATAATTATCTTATGTTTCTGTCACATTCTTGACGGGCTAATCCAAAATATTAGCGACCACCTACAAATCAACGAAGATAATGATGTACCTATTATTGGATATAATGAAAATACCTGTGCACAATATTGTTAATTTGAGTCTATTAAGTATAATATGGCGAAATTACTCAAACTACATATATATGCTCTCATTAAACTAATAAAGTTTCTTAACATTAATTAATTATTCAAAGCTATAAATCAAACTTTAAAATAATATATGCAAGATTATGTTAACAAAGTTTACCTTTACACATGTAAGCATTCATTATGTTTCTCGTATAACACACTGACAAAATTGCTGACGTCTCCGAATTGATAATTATAGTCTTTTCCTGACCTTAACCCAAAATTTGCACGCAACTCGTCCAAAAGCAATAGAATAATAGAACAAAAAATTATTGTATAGTCAGCACATAGACAATCGTTAATCAAATTAGATATCAACATAAAGACGTTGTTCATAAAGCTTAAAATCAATTGAAATATAGTAACGTACTAAAAGACTTGACATGCAGCCATCTGTACGTCATTGACGGTGTGTTTGAATGGTGAATATACTTGAAATAAGATTATACCACACTTAATCAGATGTGGCCGTCAAATGAGCAGGCTGACCGTGATTTGTAAATTCATATTTTTTTTTGTTTTTAAACAATCTTTTAACACCTAACCCAAAATTACAAAAGCCTAATCAAAGCCTTTTGTGTAATTTAAAAGTTTATAAACATAACATATCACTTTATCCTAATTAAAAAACTAATCTAAAAAAATAAAAAGGAATACTGAAGATCAATACGTGTTATTTAAATATAGGTAATGATAAAAACAACCAATGACGTAAAAAGCAGATTTGCTATAATATGTAGAATATTATAATAGTCCAACCTTTTAAATATCAAATAACCTTTCCTTGTTTTATTATTGCAATGATGATTCATTAAAAGTGTTTTAGTGTGAAATTAGAAATACATTTGCAGATGTTTTTTTAATATTTAAAACCATTAGGTACGTCTACTGTTATAACTACAGTCAGTAATAACATTGTCCGAATTAAATTTCACTATTATACATTATATTATTATTACACATTAATGAATACATTATGCGCCATTTGTTATTTATATAAAAAATAACCTTATAAACCTACATAATAACTAGATAGAAATCCTGGTTCGTATTTGGAAATACGACATTATTATAGTGTAAACTCCGTTCTAGGTATTAGGGGATATTACTCTTAGAACACTTTTCAAAATATTCTGATTTCTTCAAATTAAAGTACAAAATATGCATTCTAATCAAAAACATCGTTCTGCGCTATATGTGCATATCCATTTTAGGTCAAATGTCCACTTTATATTATTTACAGTTATGGCTGTTGTGTATTAACTATAACAGATATGAAATGTTTTTATCTTATTTAAAACCATTACATATTTTACCTCAATAATATAACGCGAAGCCTCAAAACAATAGTTACCACAATAATTTCAAACTGTTCGTAGATATGGTGTTTGTATAATATACAATTAACATCAATACCGAGCATACTACTGTTATGCAATTCTCAACGTATTTCTTAACATTTCTTTTAATTGCTTACATGCATGCTTTACTAATTGCCGATAGTCGTGATGCTTGAACCTATCTATTATTAATAGCCAATTATACTATTGTCAAGATAATTATCGAGAGGTTTATTACTTTTAGATTTTATAACTCTGAAGTTCGCACCTTGCCCTATTGATTACGTTTTTCCATTCGAATCCAGATCATAACTGTAAACATGACAGTAACCACCAAACACAGAATCATATTCATAGTGAGCATTTCATATATACTAACCTTATAGAACCTATACTGTATGGTTTAATGAAGTAAATCTGTTATAGTATTTAATAACATTTATCATTATTTACGTCATTTACTATTAATACATCTCATTTACTATTAATACATATAAATCGTACATGTACGAAAATAATGAATGCAAATCCAACCACAATTGAGTCTGCTTGTTCAGTATATCGGACCTACATTGTGGCCTATCGATGGCTTAAACGGTTACACAATTTAATAGTCATCTTTATGAATAGGTATTCAGACAACAAAGGATTTCTCTCGTGAGTTATGTAAATCTTCGTAGGCTCTTTTACTCAACATAATGTTTCAGGCTGCTGTTGCTGTTGGGAGTGGCATTTAATAATATATTTATAATTAATAACTTATTAATTACTGACAAATCCAAGATTAACGTTGTTAATGTTAATCATGTAGCTAAAACGGCACCTATATCTTTGTGACTTTAAATGTATAACTTATTTTCACACCAATGTATGAAGTATTCAATGTCAGCTCAAGAATGATGGTATCATCAAGAGATGAAAAATGTACACCTCGACTTAAAGTTCAATCCAGTTGTCATTGAATATTTCCTTCGTTTACTTGTTTGCCTATCCGTTTTATTAGATAATTTTAAAGATTTCTACTTTGAAATATAACCTTCATATTAACTGATATTTGAATTATTATCAATTTATATTGAAATAATTTTAACAAATTTTAGAGATAACTCTCATAAGTAATCAAAATTTGTTGATATTTCTTAAGATGTTCAGAAGCATGTATACGAGCCATATAAAACATTTGTCTTACTCAATGTTTACTAGCTTCTACTCAAACATACGTTTCATGGATATTAAACAAAATATAACAATACAAACATTACAAATAAAAAATAATTTGCAATTTGTCAGTCGTGTGTAAATATATAAACTGTACAAATGAAAATATATTTTGTTACAATTGGACAACAATTGTACAAAAAAAACAATAGACCGAAAAAATAGGAGTCAGGAAAAAATAACAACAAAGACAAAATCATGTCACAGTAAATTGTTACTAGATCATAATTGTAGTACGCTAACTGCCCGATAAAATCTTTTTCCAAGAATAAATAATATTGCAGGTCATTTATATCTGCACAACAAAAAGCGCCGTTATTACAAACGCCATAAAAGTGTTCCAAAGGTCAAATAATATAGCTTAACTTACCGCCCACTGTATTTACTATTAAAAAGTGTGACTATCATTATAGAAGTATAATAAATAATAATAAATATTTGTTACACTTACACCAATTAACCTAGCCCAAACTAAGCTAAGGCTTGTGCTATGGGATCTAGGGTAACGGATAGACATACATATATAAATATTTTTTATAGAAATATATATCAACAACCATGACTAGAGTACAAATGCTCGTATTCATCATACAAACATCTGCCCCCACCGGGATTCGAAACCGGGACCTCAGAGATGGCGACACCTTGAAACCGGTGTATTATCCACTCGACTATAGAGGTCGTCAAATGCTACGTGGACGAAAATAAAATTCCGAAATATATTTTGTAGGCATTGTAATTGATACACTTTAAAAAGAAAGAACATTTATTGGCCATACATATACACACAATATTACAACGAATGCAGAAAGTAACTTTATCTAAAAAAAGAGAGAAACAACAAAATAAAATTAATTAATAAAAAGGAGAAGAGAAAAGCAACAAAATTATTAGCATCATAATCATATGCCACCCCGAATAAAAATTATTAAACTATTTGTTACCATACTAATCTAGTGGAGACTGAGGAACAATAGAACTTCGTCCAATAATCCACAGTGTACCACGTGCAAGTCAAATTTATCTGGATTCCGAGAGACTGAAAAATGCCATGTACCAAAATTTTTAATCTAGTTATATGCAGCAGACTTTGTCAAGTTCCATAGAAACATAAAAACACGTTAAAATTTTTCAAAAAGTTTTTAAATAGAAAACATGTTTTTCGATTACAGAGAAAAGGCAGAAAGAACTCAAATATAAATTTAAAATCAGATAAAATATATCAGGTATATTCAACCTGAAAACACGCTGAAAACTTTTTATCTCTGCATCTAATTCTGAGGCAACGTCTGTTATAAAATATGGTGAGAGAAAATTCGCACATCCTCATCACCATCACAACGAGTACTATTGTATCTTATTATGTATTTAAATTACCACATTCATGGTCATGGCCTCGCATCACATCAAAGATAAGAAGAAATACACTGTAATATCATCAACTCAGTCATGGTGATTTTTTGTCACTATTCTATAATCTTATTACTTAATGCTATTTGTTGTCGAATCCGTTATTAGTCATGGAACACGATGTTAAGTTATTTTATTGATTTGGCTAATTTAATGACGGGACGACCTCGAATATATAAAAAATCTGTCATAAATCACATTACAACCGAAAAGATAACTTTTAAAATAAATTAGGTATTTTACTATCATCTCCGCTTAATTCACATAAAGCAAATGAGATATGAAGTGATACGTCGACCACACGACCTTGACACGGCTCAGCGAAAGTGTACCGACCGGTTGTTGGGCAACCGATGCCAGGTCATGCCATCTGCTAAGATTCGTTGACTCCTCCGCACGCAGCTTGGCATAGCAGTGTTAAGAAGGGTCGCAAAATGATAAGCATGCATCATTTTCAACATTCAAATGGACTATTGCAAGCAATTATTCATGTCAAACAAAAATATCTCAAAAAATGATAGCCATCGAGATAAGAAATTACAATTCAAAAACAAAAAAAATAAATAAAAGAGAAAATTTGACCCAACACTCATTTGGAAATTGACAGAGCTTTCACTTGAAGAACATTTATTTTCATGGTCTATTGTTAATTGTATATGTGCAATGTTAAAATAGCTATGATAAGGTAATATAATTGCTTCTAATCGCAATAATTATTAATCTGATATAACATATGCTCACTACAAAAAAAATACTAAATCTTATTAACTATGAAATTTTATTAAAATTTGATCGTTAAATATTTAATTTATTCCGTTTTCTATGAATTTCTGTTTATTTCTT
The DNA here is from genome assembly GCA_036419045.1 of Scirpophaga incertulas. NCBI lineage: Eukaryota > Metazoa > Arthropoda > Insecta > Lepidoptera > Crambidae > Scirpophaga > Scirpophaga incertulas. Next base: position 14,437,988 of record CM071639.1, on the reverse strand, counting down.
TTGAGGATCAAAGTTTGGGTCTTTCTTTAAAACTATTTAAAAAAAACTCAATTTTGTTTAATAGTTTAGATATGTTACGCCGACCCCAAATAAAATTGGAAATAGAGCAAAAAAAAGAAATAAGAAGACGACAGATAAATGTCGTTCTTAGTTGATTTATGTCTATAAGATGTATATAAAAGTTCCCTCAAGTTTGGTTACTACTCTGTTACTAAATAATTAAAGGAAACGTCACTAGATATGCAAACAGCAAAATTGTTGAAAATCTCTATGCAATCGCGAACAGCTAATGACCTATTATTGTTTATGGTTATACAGTGTGTTAGGGATCGGACTTCCGATACTTTACCAACGTGTTGTATGTTAAGTTTGCCTGTTTAGCGGTAGTTATTTTATTTACAAGCTCAACTCATGCCAATAAATTAAAACAAAAAAAATGATAATGTCAAGGGCCCGGTATTTTAGGTAGAGCCCAATAACTAAAAAAAAATAGATAATTTTACACAGTTTTCCGTATAAATCAAAGGATTTTGTTTATTATTGTAAAGAATTTCTTAACAAATTTATTGTTAAATGCTAGCACAGCTCATTAACTTTGAAATAAGGCCAACTTTTGTGTATGTAGACCAAATAAAATCGTAAAACAGCAAGATTTAATAAACTCCTTAAAATACGAGAAATAAAATTTTAAAATAGCTCTCATTCATAGGGGTGAGGGATGCGACCCCCATTTGTATAGGTTTTTGTCGATAAAACTTAACATACAACACGTTGGTGAAGTATCGGAAGTCCGATCCCTAACACACTGTATAGCAACAAGACCTTAATTTAGTAAACATGAAGTTGTACCATGATATTCTTAGGCCCGTATTAAAGAACGAGACTCAAACTCAAAACTCTATTGAGGCACGTTCTGTAATCATAATATAGATAACATAAGCTAAAACGCTCGCGCTCCAGATGATACACATAAAAAAAGCGTTCCGCCAAGTGTATTTGCATTACTTTGGATCTGAAAATAAAAGGAAAAACTCTTGTTTCCTGTAGTGACTTATACATAATCAGTATAAGTCGCTACAGGAAATACGAGTGTCGGTTTGCATGTATATAGATTTTTAACTATAACTACACTTTTTGTTAGGCTGACTCAAATTACCCAAGCAATTGTTGTTCAAGCTACGTTCTACACAGTAATAAAAAAACTACGTAATCAGTACATGACATCTCGATCTTATCAGGTTGTGTACACCTTAGTTTCAGGTACATACCTATTACAATAAAACAACGATCGGTTGTAACGGCATTATTTATCATTTATTAACAAATGATATGTAGCCGAATGGAGTGTAAGGGTTTCTGAATCACACCTGACCCAAACCAATGTTACCGGCTCGCGATATAACCTGCCAACTAACGTATGAAGCTCACTTAGTAGTGAGGCTCACTTGGTATTTGACGAGACTCCTCTATAAAAGATTTTTGACTATGGAATGGCTTGGAGCAGGCCTTTATCTAACAATGGACGTCTTTTGACCAAGATAATATTGCCACAAAAAAGTTCCAAACGACTTTAAGCGTGTCAAGATAACTGATAGGCATAGATGGAACTGATTTTGAATTATCAATTGTTTTAAAGCATTGCTAGACTACAGAATTAGTTCAAGATTCACCGAAATATATGCTTGAGTCGCAATTCGTTCATATACGACGCCCTACCAAATCCGTCACTATACTTGATTCAGACAACATTTTTTTACAATATCTAATGCTGTTTTTAGCGGCAGTTCATTCTTCAGACTAGTATGAGATTAAGCAGCGCTAACTATCAAGATTAAAATCCAGGCTGTACCCTAGTCCGGCATTGATTGCGGCAATGCTGGCGGACGAGGGAGGTTGGAGGGCTGTAGCCTCCTTCTATGAAGCAGTGATGCTCCAGAAGGAGGCCGCCGAGCGGGGTCGGGAGATGGCCGATCCCGCTCGAAGGAGGCGGCGCCGGGCTCGGTAGCACAGCTGCGGCGCTGCCGCAGGTCGCTGGCGGGCGCTCGAGGGAATCGCCGCCGCAGATACGGCGACCCGGGAGGGACCACGCCCCTTCCGTGGCCGGGGGGCGTCGTCGGTGGTGGAGATCGGGGGAGGTATTGTAGCCTCCCCCGAGGAGGGCTCCCCTGTATCGACGGGGGAGCGGAGGCTGGAGGTTCCCGGAAGTAGCTTGGTGTTCCCGGGGGCTCCCTACATGCCCGAGGAAGGCCATCCCTGAGGTTTTTAGTGGGTAGGCCTCCCCCTTCTGGGGAGGAGAGCCCCACATAACCGCCGGCTCGCCACAGCCGGGGTATGCAATTTAATGCATTTTCCTCAGGGGGAACAAAAAAAAAAGGCCTGTACCCTAGTGGAAGATCTCATCATAATATAAGTACGGTATTTATATGTGTATACTAAAATAATGTAAATGGTAGAGTTTATCATTTTTACACAACGGATATATCAAATAATTATTGTAATTATTAGAATTAATTATTTAATAGAATTTAATTCAACCATTCAACATTACTTTAATGCAAATATTCACATTAGAAATTTTGAAGTTTGAATGGTTTCGGACTCGGAGCAAATTGGTAAGGCATCAACATGGTTTGTGGAAGTCGAGGGTACCAATCCCACCAAGCAGAACATTTTTCACTAATAGCTTTTTCATATTCAGAAATACTTAAGTCAAAAAACGCTGGCAGCCCAGACAGTGCTCCTACTATTGCTATTATTATTGTTCTGAGTAGTAAATATTTGATACGCCACCATAGCATTGTCTTTCATTTGTACGAACTCTACACATGAAAACAAAACAACGTCCCAGTTTTGTCTGGAAATGACCCGTTCTTATTATTCTATTCTTAATATTCTATATAATATTATTATATAATTCTTAATTTTCTATATAATAATAAATTGCATCAGTACCCATCCAGCTATTTGTAACCAATTTTCCCCACAGAAAAAAAAATATTTTCCCGTATCTCTTCCATTCTCAGTAAATCGGCTTTGTAAATTTGGCATGAAAATACACACTGGCAGGTAGACAAGTAGCGTTCCTTTCGCATTTATAATTTTATTTAGGATTACGTTCAGTTGACTGAACAGAATATACCTAAACAGAACTATAATAAGATCAAACAATTAAAAATATATCATTCAATATTTATTTTACATCGTGAACACAAAATAAATTTTAATTGCATAAAATCTATACTATTAACATTAAACGTTGCTTACTACTTATACTAAATGACAATTCTATGAATAAATTACTTAGTAAACCATAAATCTGTAGCCTCTATATTATAAATATGACGAAAAGATCTCATAAAGAATCAAATTTTAAGAACGTCCATTGTAATAAATTTTAACATTCTTGTTTTCATTTTCATTACTAGGCGGCAACGTGGCGAGATACTCCAGAGCCTTCTGTATTTCGGGCGGAATTGGGGGTGGCGTCGGGAGGTGGGCACCCTGTGGTTGGAATCCATTCTCATCAGCTATATACTGCACTTGAATAACCTATGAAAATTAATAAACATACTTTTATTGCTATCATTTGTGCGCTAAGGGACTGAGAAAATACGTATCTCCGCATCCTTTCCTCGCGTGAATAACTAATCATATTTACTGCACTTATGTCTCAAAGAATGACGAACCCAGATAGTGGCAATAGTCTCGTCCTCTTAAGCTCTAGTTATATATTACAATGAATAAATGTTTGGGTTGCAGATTTACTGCTATTTTTACAGAAACCATATGTACTTATAGTGACTATAACTACTTACCATCAGGTGAGTAACCTGATTGTTCTATACAGCAATTTAAAAAAATAAATTGATTACTGTCTACTGCTCTATCACGGAACGGAGGCTTGTGGAGCAAGTTCGCAAAGGGCTCAATCTGTAGGATGCGACACGTTCAGGTCAGGTTATGCATCCGATATGGTACTTTATGGACCCCAGAGCTTCAAAATGTTATACTTTATAAGCAATTAAAAGTTATTCTTTAAGCAAGAGATCTAAAACCAGATTATTGATTCTGTACTAATTTTTGAGTTATGTTATTCTACTATGAAAAAATTAAAATTTTAATATATTAGATAACGACGTTAGATGCAATATTCGATGTTTTTAAAATATTTCTGATAGTTTCGGAATAATCGCCCGGTTTACACGTAATGATAAAAAATTGGTCTCTATAATGGGAACTTACTTTTATAGCTTTTTTTATTTCCTATTTATTTGTTATAAAGATACGTATGTTACACATTAATATGATAAAAGAAATATCTTAACACAACACAGCAATTTCATAATTACATATTTATTTATTTAATATAATATTAAAAATACCCTATCGTCATACCTGGCCATCTGGTGCAGTATACTGGTACTGCCCCTGTGCAGTCAGCGCCTCCTGCTCTGGCACTCCCTGGTTCTTAACGTAACCCTGTTCTTCAGCCGCAATGCCGTTACCAGTTTCATAACTGTGACAGATAGGTAATTATATAAAGATTACATATCCTCATGGGGATTGTAATTAGTAAAATTTGATTTGGTTATTTGAACATTTATTTGATAATTTTATTACACGTTCCTCCTGACACCATTAACACGGAGTTTTGTAGTTAGTAAGGATCGCTAGTCAGCCACAGGTAAATTATACTTTCTTTAATATTAAAATTATTCTACACTTTTTTTTACATAATATAAATGTATATTGTTTTCGTCAAGTTATAAAAATGTTATGTAATCTGTTTTCCTACCAGCAAAAATGTTAATGCAAAGTTTGTTTAATGGTATTCTTGACTCGAAAATATATTAAAAACGGAATCGTAGGAATATATACAAAACGTAAAGCTATTTGCGTATTAAAAAATATAAAATATACGATAAAAACAAGTGGTACATAAGTCTGCATTTTTATGAATGGATTTTATTTTTTGGATTTTTTGAATTTTTTTGATTATATTCTTTTCTACTGCTTATCGATTCAAATTCGGACTACTTAATACTCATTGAGATTTATCGATTATATTTATGTCTTAGTAACATCAAACGTTAGTTCTTTCTTTAATATGAAATATTTTTTTACCTAGTTACATCTAATTTTCTCTTTGAAACGAATTTAATAATGTTCATTTTAACAATTTTGCGCCTACAAAAGATATCAACGCGCTTGTGAATGTAACTGTTACATTGCTATGTTTGTTTTTTGCTGATTTTCCGTTTAAGGACGTTTGGTCATTTATTTGGTAATATTATTTCAAATTAAATTATTTTTTATAGAAGTTCTACTTTGATTATAAGTTTTTAAGTTGCTATCAGTTCTACCTATATTTGATTAGATTGAACTACAAATTGTAGAAGTGATTCTTGAAACCTTAAATATTTTTGGCAATTTTCCTCAAGTTTATTTTTTTTTCCTGTAAACTATTTTTTAAACCATGCTTTTCAGAAAATTTAAATATGATTCTGCTAATACTACAGAAGCACTAATATGATATTTATATATAGCACTAATATAGGAATATTGGGGATTTACCAACATTACCATTGCTATTGGATATTTTAAATAATATTTAATCCAAATATTTAATGTAAGCTATTATTGAGGAATTATTTTTACACAGCTTCTATTAACTGAAATCAAATATGATGTACGTTTTGCTGAACAAACCAATATATATGTGGGATATCAAACCCACTTCCCGTTATATTTCAGCTCATATTTTAAAACAATTAATAGGTGTACCGATTACTTGACCAATTTATAATATTTGCAGCATACATCATCCAAATAAATTTTAGTAATCCAAATAAATAAATATAGTGCAAAATGCACTTTAAAAATTACCACCCGTTTTTTATTAACCCATCATTAATTACCTCCATTTGTACGACCCGTCGGGATTGATGATCTGTTCCTGCCTTATGATTGGTATTGGTTCGGTAGTATATAGCTGCTGCTGAGTTTGATAAGGCTGGAAGCTGCCAATGTCAGCAGACGTGACATATATAACAGCGGCTAAAATAAGCTAGTAGAAAAAAAACAATAATATAGCAGTCAAAAATAATAAAATTATACTATATTATCTAATACCACCATGATTTTCCGAAGGATAAGACAAAAACGCAATAAACAAGTACATTTTCCCAATATTTATAAAATGCAAAGCTAAAAAAGGGACGAATCTGTTGCTACAGTCAAATTCCAAAAAACAAGCTGCAACTGAAAATATCTTATACAACAAAAATTGCAGGAAATCCAGAATCTCAGATTGGTAACGGCATTATCCAACAAAACAGTCAACAATATATAAATTAGTATTATATTAAATAATACTCCTCCGTAGCTATTATAATAATACCCTTATGAAAATGAACATTTTATAACTTCTAAATAGAAACACTATATTTTGTATTTTTCGTTCGAATCTCAAATCAACCGTACTACAATGTTAATAAGGAGAATACCTGTCAAATACCTGTATTAAATTTGAGTTATTATTGCTTTTTCTGTGATAACACCAATTTATTCTTTGTGATATAATAAACACTTTATTTATAAAAATTATAACATTATATAAGATCCCGTTGTATAACTATTATAAAGTCTTATTTCTAGTCGTAAAGAAATAAGAATATAGATAATAGATAAAGTACAAGTAATACTTTAAGTATGTAATGTCTAAAAGAGTAATTCAGTATTAATGGTGAAACTTTGGCATTGTAATTGTATTCAAATAAACAGAAATATTATATGAATATATTTCGCGGAATACAAATATTATTAAGTTTTCTATTTCAAACTAACAACACAACCCATCACAATATATACAGTAAAAATTATATTAGACAACAACGAACACACTTACAATAATCTTCATTTTAATTAACTGAGATACAAAAGTTTTTACGAATGCACACAAACGTATGATGCACATCGGATTCACCCCCCATATATATACGAAAAATTTTTGTCGCAATTACACACTGTTGCAGATTCTTGAGTATTTTATGAGATGTTTTTACCAAAGATCAGTGTGGGGAGTCCTTTATTAAGTTGCAAAGGCTGTTAAAACATTTCATTTGCCATACCATACAAAGCCTTAATGACAAGTGACAAAGACTATATTTACAATGCGAAATCATGAAATGCAAGGAAATTTGCGAGATTTTGACCGCACATAAGTTGTATTAAATATGACACTCTAAAAATGTCTGGATATGACAGCATAACCGCTATAAGTCTAGCTGAAGGAAAACAAAATAAATTTCGTAAACTGTTAGTCATATTCCAATGAATCAGATTGGAAAAGAATAATTTGAATTAAAATCAAATATTGTTAAATAATATTTCTTCATTTTTTTATACATGTTTAAAAATTAAGTTTTATTTTAAATAGTTTCCAAGATATTTAGCTTAATTAAAACATTAACATTTCTGAAATCCATAATATCATCCATATTACATTATCAATAAATATATATTTATGTTATGTGATTATATTTGTTTTTTTTTTACATTTTATGTTACAAAATTGTGATAATAAAAGAATACTTTCAGATAATCCCTAAGTCAAAAATATATTTGAACAGGTTATTTTAATTATATAATGACAACTGTGTGAGGTCTCTCGTATTATCATGGCGGATGTCAGGAAACCTGTTGCATACGTGATTGACATATTCGAAAACGCTTTTGAAATAAATAATTACAAATGAAGATTTCTTTGACTTTGTCGTTCATTGTGGCACTTTAAACGATTATGCTACTACAATAACTATAATATTAAATACAAATATATCGTTTTAAAACTAAAAATAGTTTCATGCTTGTACTAAGGTAAGAATAAGTCCAATATCTTCTCCACTACACTACTATATGCTTCATTGTTAAATATAATTTAGTGAAAAAATGTAAACCGGCTTACTATCTGGACTTATCTATTGCCAACTTAACCTTGATATAGTAGCAGCAGATTTAAAGCTAGAGAACGAAAAACCAATGAAAAATGTATCGGGCTTCTTAATCTTACTAAGGATTACTTGTCTATAATTATAATCACAGCATGTATATGTTCCAATCCAGGTCCATAAATTTACCCAGACTTCTACAGATAGTTCCGGAGGTACTCAACGATGTATGTGATCTCGATAAACTCAGCCAGCCAACAGTCTGAACGAGCATTGTTGATTAAGACCTAATCACTTAATATGAATACGGTAAAAATGTATAAGGAGACAAGTTGTCTCACGATCTTTTCACTCACTATAAGAATTTCGTATATGCGAAATTTGAAAAACGAATACCACATTGATTCATAGCGAAATTGAATCCGCAACCTCCAAATTAAAAAAGAAGGTTAAGGAAAGTCTGCTTCGCTGCGACAATTTTCCTTTATTACAACTACCGTGTTTTTTTTTTATTATAGTCAATAGTTTTATTAAGTGTCTACGTAAAAAGTAATAATAACAATATTTTTTAATGTTATCGTCAAACTTTATATACTTACATTTACAGATAACATTGAAATCACTTTCTTGTATACTTTATTTATAGGTAGAGCTTGAATGTGCCCTTTTTAATTGAATGTGTATTAAATAACATGTAAAGGACACTTTACATGACATGTTTATATTAATACATAAGTGTTTAATTTAATCTTTACAAAAATTATGTTCGGGATACACAAAGCTAGTTTTAATAACAATAAAACTTCATATTACTATTTTACTGGCCTGAAAATTAAGCTACAGTACCTACAAATTACCAATTATGAGCTTGTTACAATATAGCTTGCAATTCTAGGTTGAAATACTACATAGACATGTAAAATCACCTAAAAATTTGTGTGACAAACATGCGTTTATCATACATAAATGTAAAATATCATATATAAATGTAAATTCTTTTACATAACTACGTGTGGGTGAACTTTCTATATCCCATAGTACATATATATCCCATTGTGAGGAGTATAATTATATTGTTTTATTTACAATTATTAACTCCTTGACCTGTGTATTATTGGTCGAGTCCACAGTACCTTAAGAGACGAACATACCCAAAGATCAAGCGATAAAAACCAATAAATACTTTGTTATATCAAATCAATGTTATATCAAACTAACAAGCAATGGTTACATTGTTGAATTATACGTAGTTGAGATAAGCGCTAGAGCTGTACCAGATAAATTTTCTATACAAATTATAAAAAGATTCGGATTATCAAATGATTCAGAAAATGCTAATACTGGAATACGTAACAAAGGGGGCTATCATTCAATTCACACCTGGCTCAAAAGCCCCAATCACTGCTTGTAGTCTGCAACACCATGAACCGCATGTTGAATTCATGAAAAGCTAGGTCTCGTCTCTATCTTCGCATATAATGTATATTATATCTCATCGTGAAACGCCGGGCTAAGAAAAGAAACATATAAAATATATTTGCATTAAGTCAACAAAACGGGACAATTTATAATAAATTCTGCAGTTACTTTATAGCACTGGTTTCGGTGTCTTGTGCCATGTTCAATTAAAAAAGGATATAATGGCCTGTCAGCGTCATTGTCGGTTCACAGCTTTTAGCACGAACAGTATCATTACATTCCGTTGTTATTGTCTGATTTTTGTAACGACCTCTGTAATCTTGATATTTAATTTTTTAATCAATTAAATTATAATAGCTCGTATGAATGTTTTCTTTAACGATATTTAAAATTATAAACTATTCTTCGTAGTTCTTTTCTTTACCAATATACTGATATTACCCACGGAACACCGCTGTGTCATTTAATATTATATTATCATTATTTACAAGTATATTTGTATTGGTTTATAATCACTTTAACTCCACATTGCCTACAATATTGCACTAATCCTCATCCAAGGTGTAAAAAAGAAAATTCAATTTAGATGTTTTTACATGAAAATATGTATCATTCTGTATTTTCTACGATAGTAGGTAGTCATAGATAACAACAAAATCGGTCAATACATTCGTAGCGTAGCTAAACTAGACCTTTAAATTATCCCCAAATATCATAAAAAGAGTTTAGAAAACGATCGAAAAATGTTTCAACCCCTTTACTATAAAAATGAAAATAGACAGTTCCGTTATTGTTATTGCGGATAACTATAATATTGTTATGCTTAGTACCAAAAATTCAGTAATACATAAAAATTGATTTATTTTTTATATTAAAAAACTTGAGTTTATATCATGAAAATACAAGATCAAATTGTAAACTATCAAAAATTGCATTATAAATGTAATATCCAACAAATGTATAAATAATACAAAATTTATTTTAATATATTTGTATTAATTTATCTCTGAAAATATTCAATTTCAATATTTAGATGCACGGACTCTCAACGTAAATTATGTACTTGATTGCTCAAGCGGCGAGGTTGCCAAATTACCAACGCTTTAAGATGTTTTCTTGTAAACAATGAAATCTGCAGGTTACTTTCAATATTCTCGTTTACTTATTTATATATTATATTACTTGTTACTAACAAATCAGTCAGATATTTTTTATTTAATATGAAAATACTACAACAAGAACATATAGCTAAAATATGTAATGTATGTAATTAATCGATCGTTAGACGAAAAGTAAATGTCATATTTTTTTTTTATGGATTTTATAAGATTTTGTTTTTATTTTTTATTCATCATTACGGTAAGTTAGACGACGATAAAATATCCTAACAAAAAGCGATACTTCCAATTTACGAATACTAACGTGAAATACAAACTGACTCTGCACCTGTTTTGTATTTGAGGTAGCCTCCACGAAAAGATAAAGTCTTTTTTCCTCATTTCCATAATCAAAATTATAATACAAATCAAGTATATGGTTTTATCTAAAATAATTATATAAAACACGTTAAAGTAATTGCAAAATTCTGCAATTCAAACAAAATTGTTACATTTGTTTCTCTGTATTTGTCAAATAACAAAATAATTATATCATTTTTTAAAGTTATTTTTTTTAGAATGATATCAGGATTTTATTTTAGAAATGTAAGTATATGAAGAAATGAAATATTATCTTTTTGAATCCTGGTAGTTGGTAAAGATGACATACAATTTTGCCTAATACTAACTGAATGAATGTATGTCACTTCTTGTACTCATTTTTTATTTTCATAATATTATCATTTGCCCACTTTTACTCCACATACAATATGAATGCCGGCTTTGTACAGTTTACTTTATAAACTGATAGCTATAAAGTATACAAATCTCGCTGTGTCAAAATAAGTTAATTCAAACATTTTCTACACAGTATAGGCATATGTGGGCGCCCTCCAAATTTTGGTTCTAATGTAATTATTTTTTTTATTCAAGTCAATAGGGATTTATCCTTTGATTACCATAGTAAAACTAAAAGTACATAGTTCACATTTCTTATATTAATTATTTTAAAACTGACAAAATATATCTTGGTGTTTGTTTTACTTGTGAATATTTATCAATACTTTAATTATAAAAATAATTTGCTTACTTGAATAGGTTTTTGGGTCAACGTTAATATACGAATAAATAAAGGTAATGCAATTAACGTTAACTTCACACAATATTTTATCATAAAGCTCAGACCGCAGTATTTATCTCAACACTGAATTGAATAATGACATTTGCATTCGTGGGTCGGCTTACATGCAAAACGCATTTACGTAAAATGATACCCATATCCTCTTATGACTATCGTTAAAATTTACACCTGCATGTAAATACAATGTGGTGTAAATTGTTGCAACTACTATAACATGAAACTATAACACTCCTAACAGATCTCTATTCTTAAACAAAATTAATCAAAAAAAAATAAAATAAAAAGAAAGTACTATTACTTACATATGCGTAGAGGCGGCAGCACATCAAGGTAAACGGTTGAACTACCACAATAACTTCTACAGGTGCACATCTTTGAGTTGCAGCCGTGAGTTGCAACAAAACATATTCCAAAACAACCTACTGTTTCTGTATAACCTATTCTTTCTGTATGCTCCACCTTCGCATAACAGCTTAATAATTAATATAACTAAACGTACACATAACAACATAGAATATATGTAAATGCTTGAGATTTCCTTGTTCGCATCATCATTATCATTATTTCAGCTGAGAGAAGCTTCTGTGGATATAACCCCCCCCCCCAACATCTCCTTATCTCCCCCATGATCTCTCCGAATCCACAAAAAGAGAACATTATTGCCTAAAATAGGGTGATTACTATGTAATACGTAGATTGATCGGCAATCTTTATTGAATTGGTTAATTATGTAAAACGGAATAATATTTATCGGATTCTACTATTGGTAGGCAAAATATTGATTTTAATAGAATAGCATTTGAGTTATTAAACTATCCTGATTTAATTGTAAAATCATCAACGTCATCACTTCAACCAAGAATCGCCCCTTGCTGTCTATAAATAGAAAAAAAAAACAAATCAGTCACTGAATTACAGTTTTATTATTGCAATATTCTATAAAAAAATTTGATCACATATAAAAAACGTTTTATTTAAATATCTCTATTCTTGCTTAGAAGCGAGATCAACATTACTGGGGTAAACCTGAGGAACAGGGTTGTACTTGTTATAGTAAGCGTTGTACCTTGCATCGTAAGGTCGACGGGGGTCGTACTGATATCTAGAATCGTATCGGTATCTAGGATCGTAGTTGTATCTAGTATCGTAAGGGCGTTGATACGCTCCTAACCTGTTATTGTAATATGGATTATATCTGTTATACAAAGGATCGAAATTAGTTCCATTTCTCCGATCCAATACCGGTGGAAACGCCTTGCCGTCAGCTGGAATGTGCACTCCTGATGGACGGAATCCTGTAAGATAATTAGAAAATGTAAACAGGAAAACAGCGAATCAGCAATATATAAACAATGTATAGAATTTTAAATAATATATATTTTAGATTAATTTTTAATTCGCAATTGTTGCAGTATATGTATATATATATATATATATATATATATATATATATACATATATATATATATATATATATTCTGTATGTATAAATATTCAGTATTTCAGTATAGTAATAAAAAGAAATACTTATAATAATGGATAGTCAGGTGAACTTAGAAACTACTGTCCTTCAGCGTTAAAGCCATTAGTTATATTTTACAGTACAGAGATCATCAGACGTCGACTAAATTATTAATGTTAAATATAAAATTAAATTTGTTGGAAATTTACAAATTAAATCTGTAATATTACCATTTTCATCGGCAACATAAGATACTTGAATAGGAGTTCCCTCTGGAGAAACATATGCGTAGCTACCTTGCACTACCTATAAAAAGAAATCTTAAATGTAAACATTTTGATATCAAATTTCAAAAACACAAACATATATTAAACTTAATAGCTAGATTACATTAACACATTTGCTACAGCAACAAACATAATTAAAATGTGTAAACAACCAATTGTAGTTATCAACTAGCTATTAACCTTGATGGAAACACAATTTTGTTTCCTATAAGATATATATCAGTACTTGAGGTAAACTGTCATAAAAATAAATGTTTGGTATATATTTAGGTACATATAAATATTTATTACAAGTAAGGAGAATATATCTGCAACAACACTTAAAATACATTTTAAACAATTTAATTTACTATTATGCTGTAGAAAGCACCCTCATAACACTGTAGTTTTAACAAGGAATATTATATATACATTACATATACTGTATATACATGCGGTAAATATGTACCGGGGAGAAGCTTTACAACACGTATGTCTGCCTTACTTATTTCCCATTGCGGTATTCTGATTTGAAAGGAAAAGAAATGGCAGTAAAATATCTACATTCCGTAACATTACATTTTGTCACATCTGAAGAAAGTTTTGTTTCACTTAGTGAGCTGTCTGTCTGACGTAGTACCTGCTTCTCACAAGTCTGTCAGTCCAAAATTGTTTCCGTGCGTATGCTAAAACCTAACTTTACAACTTACTTTTTACTATAAAGTGTACATACATAATATTTACCTATAATACGATACATCCAAAAATATACCTATACTCATTGAACTACCTTAAATATTTGATATTGCACTATATGTTAAGGAGGCTCTTCTGTTATTAAAAACAAAAAATACATTTATAGTTTTTTGAAAATCGCTCATCTTAGTCGTGGCTTAAATCGATCAAATATTAAAGATAAGATACCGTATTTTATTTTATGCAGAAATAGTTACTGCTACATAATAAATTAAATACATACATACAATCGAAATAACAGAGCCATGAAACCAATATATTAACCTGTGTAATATATTTGACCCGCATGCTATATATATCCAAAAATGCTATAAATTTTGTTTATAAAAAATGCCAAATAGAAAGTTTCCTTTACATAGAAGTGTATTCCTAATATTTAAGCAACTTTCCTTCGAAGTGGCGTTCGTTTTTTTTTTTCATTAAAAATACGCAACTGTTCTTCATACTGTAGGACGTATATTTTTATTTAACCAACATGGAAAAGATATATCTCATAATGTGAACGAACAATTATATTTTTAATATGTCGTATCTCGGGTTGTACGAGTAATATATACGTCACGGTGACAAACCGTAACGTTTCCGTCACGGTGACCGACGCGGCGTGGAGTATAAGAGCTGCCGCGAGAGTAATACCATTAATTTAGTCAGAAGCATTTATCAATTACCATCAGACTATCATCAGGCTTGTTTGCAAGGTAAGTAGCGTAACTATAATATAGCAATTGTATGTGTATGAACCTACGATTACATATAAATAGAGTACTCGATTTATATAGCTTAAATTATTTTAATTGCAAAAAACTTAGTTATAAGCATTTACAAAGTTTGTCCTATGACCAGACTGAAGAACTACTAGTTATATGTAAATAGGTAATTAAGTAATTTCTAATATTCTTATTGCATAATATTCATGCAAACAAAAAATCTGTATAATGAAGCATAACTAACAATAAGATGATTCAACATAACATAACTTCTGTATTTGTATTATTGATTTATTGTGAATTAGCAGTGTTTTAGCATGTAAGCATTTTTCTCACCTGAAACACAGGTTTAACCTAGTTCAGGTAACACTATCTTAGGTAAATAATTTATATAAGAATAATGTTAATGTCAATGCCCTATGTATTTAAATAAACATATTCTATTCTATTCTATTCTATAAAAGTTTATAAAATACGGGGCGTCTATGAAGTTGGCGTTTCGAACCTACCACAAACAGTACAATGCAGACACATCTTGTGTTGTTCGCAAGAGTGGTGGTGTTTGTATTCCAAATGCACGGTTTGCTATTTTTTGACTAAACATAATTCTTACTATGAAGACTGCTGCCAATAAATTTAACGATGTATGTGAAGGCGAGCAATTCGCACTAGGCCACTATACCTTACATTTAATGTATTGTGCAATACATTAAAATTAATGCATTTTACACCTATTGTTGAGCTGAACCGATTCGTAGGGAAAATATTTTCAAAACGTTTCAACAAAACACAAAAGTCAAATTTATTCCTTTCTATTCAGGAAAAGACGTCACTTTTCGAATAGATTGGATAAAAATATTTTTACTTGAGAAGATAATTAATATTTTTCTTTAATAAGAAAATCATACTAAATTAAATTATTTTTCATGTAATTGTAAAATATTTGTGAATAATTTGTACGACGACATTGAAAATATGTGTTGTCCTGTGAAAATTAACGCACATAATAAAAATTTCGAGTAACTTTTTAACCCTATATCGCATTAATAGTTAATACTGCATATTGTCCATATAATATTCTGGAAAAACATATGTATGTTAATGAGTAATTATAGTAAAGTTAAACGACATCAATTAATAAAGATGAGTTTACCTGCGTGCCTTGAGGTTCCCCATTGTTGTCGATATAAGCGTCTTTAAGATAGCCAGATTCTTGCATTTGTTTGCCATCAGCGGTTGAGTAACTGTAAAATAAAACTCCATTTTATTCGCTGTTGTTGTATATAGTTTTTTATTCCTATATATTACCAGATAAACAGACTGCCCACCTGACGATCAGTGGTCAGAGTAGCTTATAGCACCTACATGTGGTTCCTATCTATTCGCAGCAAATCTGCAAGCCCCACAAAAACCACCAGTGTACAAAAGTTGAAAACTAGTGACGAAGATGTGAATTCACGGCATCCATTAATTTCACTATCTTATTCTTTACGCCATAACATAGTAACGCGAAGCCAACTTTTTTGCAGTTGAAATAAATAAGATAATGGCACCTAAGTACACGATCCTGCCGCAGAGTCTACTGCATTAAAGTACGAAATTAAGCCTCATTTCTGAACCAATTTCATGGTATTTTTAGTTTGTAAGTAATACACATTTTGTTTATTCGTAATACTCTAATTGTGAATTTTTACATATAAATTTGTGTATGAATTCACAATTAGATGTTAATAGATATAAATGTTATATTATGTTTTACTGGTGTAAGTAGAGTTTCTCAGCACCCTTTTTTTATCGATGAGAAATGCTCCTTATGCACTCCGGTCAAATGGACCGGCCTACCCACTAAAACCCCCCGGTGTCCTCTAAGCCTATATCGGGGCACATGGCGGGGTCCGCTTTCGCGATTCTACCGCCACAACTCCCACGGGCCGGCTCGACCCATTGATGGTAGATGGTCGAGCCTCCGCCAAGGGTGGGGATTGTCCGAGAATACTAGGACAATCTCCCATTCTCAGCACCCCTAGCAAGTTACCACTTTACCTAAGCTTGTCACCAGATTAATAATGTTAATGAAATAAGTTTCTTTGACAAGAAAAATACGATCCGAAATAAGCCAACTCTATAATTCTAGGGGAAAGCGGGTAAATCTCGCTTCCATCTTCAATCTAATTGTTGGTTAACTTCATCAATACGTGAGTTAGGAACTTCCTTAATATATTAATAGAACATTATAAAAAGTTCGTTAATTATTGGATATTTAAGAAAATCTCCAATACTACTAGTGAAATTTAGATAAAATTTGGTGTGGAGACTATTTAAGTCCCATGGGAAGATATAAAGAAGGGAAAGACAGTAAACCTGAGTGGGGATTTAGACATGATAAAGGAGCGCAGGGCGTTGGCGATGTAAAAATTGCACTATATACAGCATACTGTCAAAACTTTTACACCTGTAGCCTGCAGGTTAATTATAAGTGTATGGCCATGGATGCCTTGGAAAACCAGTATACTAATACTTTAAGAATTCTGATGGGGAAAACATTGAAATGTTATTATATTACTAACATAGTTTTAAGAGTTAATCCTGTATACAGCACCAGTACTAGCACCAAAGTCTAAAAATAAATTATTATTGTTATAAAACTTTTTTGTTACCACGAGCTTTTTACCATAGAATCTTTGCCATGTTAAATACTCCCTATAAAAATCCAATATAAATCGGACGAAACCGCGTGTGAGACAATAGTAAGAAATAATATATTACAGTTTTACAATGAATAAAAGTACCTGTAAGAATATGATCCATCAGGGTTGTTTTCGTTAGAATAAGTTAGGATAGGTACAGCAGGTCCACTAGTCGCTGTGGGATTATACTTGTAGTTATAGGGATTATAATTGTAGTTATAAGGGTTATATCCGGGGGCTAACGGGTTGGCCGTTGCATACGATGGAACTACGGTGGGAACTATGGGTGCAGGGTCGGCTGGGAGACCGAAGCTTGAAGTCAGCCAATACAAGCAAAGTATGAGACGAATCATCTGAAACAATGAGAATGTAAGATTTTTTAAAAGTCTGAACTGCAGAGGATTATACACTTTTTTTAACTAAGCGTGAACTTATTGGCACTACTTGAATGTATAAATCTTAACTACTACTTCACAGAATTTATAAACTGTTGTATAAGCTAAGTTATCCTATATATATAATTTCATACACATGAATTAGCAAAATTAAGCTTGTGAGATTTACCTAACGAATACATATACATATAGACAAATATTTTATTTTTCTACTTAAAAATATATATTAAACTAGCGACCCACCGCGGCTGCGCACGAGTGCGATGCTGATACTAAATACTAGAGATGAAACGGATAGTGATTTGGCCGGATACCGGATACCGGATATTCGGCTAACTACGAGGCCGGAGCGCCGGATATCCGGCCACCGGATATTCGGCCGCTTATCGCGTTTCATATATGTGTGTGTATGTGCAAAATAATCCGTTACTAATATTATAAATTCAGTCTGTTTGTCTGCTACTCTCTCACGCCTAAACTAAAGAAAAACTAAATTAAATTAAATTAATTTTAATAATTAATTTATATTTTGACTCAAGGTTGTGTTTGTATTTTATCATGACATTCCACTTTTTGGACTGTTATATTCATATAATTGATATTTTTGTTATGTAATTCTGATAATTAATTTGTATTTTGACTTATGGTTGTGTTTGTATTTCGATCTGTGTGTTATTTTGTTTAATCAAGTCATTTCATTTTTGACACATTGTTATTTTATATTGAATTCTTAAACATATATTTGTAACTTACCTATCCAATTTATTAATGTTTATTATAATTTGTATTCTAGCATGTAAGCGTGTTGGCTGTGTAACGGCTGTAAGTTTATGTTGTGGTTTAATAAATAAATAAATAAATAAAGAACTGACTTTGCTGAAATTTGATACAGAGATAGATTAGACAACGAGAAACAATATAGATAGGCTTAAAAACTTTTGTATTCCCACAGAAAAGCGCGATATAGACGAGTTTAGGGCGTAAAGCACTCAGCGCGAACGGTATCGCGAGAAACATCTAGTATTCGGTATTCGGCCGGATAGTGCCCTACTATCCGGTATCCGGCCGGATAGTGAAAATAGGCCGGATAGGCCGGATACCGGATAGTTACCGGATATCCGTTTCATCACTACTAAATACACAACAGAAAAACTGTGAACGTTGTATATAACCGTTTGCAATGTACGTGGAAAAAATTCAATTATTTACGATATCACATTAGAAACCTCAAAAATAACAGTATTTCTCTACTATTTAATGGATGTTATTATACATATAAACCTTCCTTAAGAATCACTCTATCTACATATTTAAAAAAAACGCATCAAAATCCGTTGCGTAGTTTTTAAAGATCTAAGCATACATAGGGACAGACAGACGGTGGATACTATGTAATGTAGCCATGACTAGGACAAAAATACTTATCCATAACCTTAGTTAAAACAATACACATAAAAAAATATTCTTTATATAATTATTTAATGTCTATTGATATAATAATATCGAATAATATCAATATATCTAAGAATACATTTTTTCTATCAATTGCATTTATTTGGAATGTGCTTTGAATGTATCGTTCAATGTTTTATGTTAAGCTGAATTTTAGGATCAGCTTTCTTTTGGCAAGTACATTTGAGTTTAGTCATTGTAAAGTAACATTTCTACTCGGTAAAATAATAACCATTAATAAGTAAGTTCTTAATTACATTTATTTGTATTTGTGGTTAATAAGTAATTTTGAACATGTAGTTAATAAATTAAAAAGTATCTACACACTTTGTCAATCTAGTTTTAGGTAATCCACTTTTGTATTATAATTATACTCGATTAAACAATAAAATAACACCTAAACAAATTCAAATTTTATAAATATATTTGTAATTAGATTTAATTACGCTGTAACATCTTAGCGCAATTTTATAATTTTAGAAAGTTTTGTTAAAAAACGCGAATATTATTATGTATTTTTCTCAATAAAGCCTCTTCATTTATATTTTTCAAACGTATTGTATAATAGCTTGTATACCTTTGCCATACCTTTTTTTTATCAAATATCGTTTTAAGTAAGTATTATTCAAAAATATACTTACATTCCTTTATATAAATCTTGTAGAATTTATCACTTAGAAAAATACTGAGGAACTTTCATTAGCGCTATAAATATTATACCTAGAATTAAGAGTTTGTGATCATTTGCAATTTTATATATATATATATATTGTTCGTTATTTTGATTTTGAGTATTTTACACAGTTCACTGCCTACCTTTGATTTTGGATCAGTAAATCCGTCTACTCACGATGTACCCGAACTGCTACTGTCAGCGTGAGATCTGAATATTCCATTTATAGGTAGCAGGGTTGCTTTGCGTCGATATTTTTTGTTGAGCCATCGCTCAAACGTGAGTCTCGTCCCTCCACCCACCATCAGCTATTAGCCTAGCTATGGACGTATTCAAAGATCGCACAACACGAACACGCTGATATGAGAACATTTAGCAATTCAAACCCAAAATTGCTGCAAATGTTACAAGCAATACATAGTTTGGATCAATTACGTTGCAGAAATGTTGACTGCACAGGTGGTCTTTACCGCCACTTGATTTCAACCGAAATTGTTTGAAATCTTTAACATACGATCAACTTGGTTTAATGCTGACAGCAGTGCATTATCTATTTACCCGTTTATCACTGTTGTTTCAATCAATTTGTCCCTTTCGTGCAAGAAATGGCAATAATATCACCTTTCAAAACATGATAGATCTAACAATATTATATGGTTTTGTTATTTAGTTTGCTATTTGAGACGTAGAAATGCTTAACAATATTTATGTAGAAATAGATATTGATCGTCTATATCTAAAGAAAATGGAGTTTCTTAATTCGTTATGGTTTTATATGATATATTAGCAAGTCAGGATCTAATGATAAGATCCCTGGTACTTGAGGGAAGCTCTAAAATTTTATAGACATGAATAAAGTTATAGATTTGTTCAAATCCTCTGCAAATATACGTCGGTTATTCAATAATTCTCTTGCTACGAGTTGATAATTGAAATCTCTTTTATGATTAGAACTGTAATGATATGACCACGACTTGAATATATGCTGTACTTAATGCAAATAGTAGGTACGTAATACGTCATTACACGTCAATAAATAGAAAAAAATATAATCAACACCTAATTTTTATAGTGAAATCGGAGTCAAGCTTTCTATAAATCTATCTAGAAATAAATATAAGGCCACCGATTTTCATCGACTTTCTTCGGTCTTTATTCTTTATAATATTTAATAAAAGTTATTATTTAAAATATTATTTTAGTTATGTCGTGCTATGTAGGTCTTTTTTATCATATCCATCTTCTCTTCACGATTATTACCTACAAAAAAATATCAAATATTAATTAAAGCTACTCTATCTTTTTTTTTATTGTTATCATTTCATATTTCCAATACCAGAATTAATAAAATAATAAACAAACGCAATAACATATTTAATAAAAAAAATAATACATTTGTAATTACACATTATTATATTAAATACTTAGGTTATTTGATGTAAAAGATTATTTTGCTAACATACAATCTTGTCTACAAAATACATAAATACTCTTGCATAAAGTAATTGTTTTGTACAAAGACATGAATGCTCCAGTTAAATAGCTAACAGTAAAGTTTCATAATAATGTTATCAATTAAGTAAATTATTTTCTTGTAGTAAAATTTGTGTTGTTTCTATAGCTACATGATTTTCGTATTTCAATACGCAATTTATATAAGCATTAATACAAGGATATCTCAAAAATTAATCAATTTACAGTAATTAAAAACTACGTTAAACGTATAGCATCGTTAGCATTTTTAATAGTTGTAAATAGTAGTTATTGCATATTGAAACATTTACAGACATTTATATCTATGGCCACTATAGATCGAGCTTTTATCGACACTAAGTTATTTTATTTGCAATAAGTCTCATAAAATAGTCATAGTAGTAAAAAGAATATCGGTTGAACTTTATCTATCATAACAACAGCATCATAATCATAACACAAGATAACGCAACTGAATAATAAGAATTACGTTGGACTGCCTGCATTTTTAATTAATTAAATACACATTGTGTCTTTAAGGCATATTATCTGTGTAGCTACCTAGTAAATTGTTAATTATAATAGTTATTTATACACCTTAATTAAGTTACAGTATCACAAAGACCGACGTTGCGAACGCAGAGTTTTGTCTTAAGGGGTAATTATTTATAAGCTCAATTAAAAAGAAAACAATACGTATTTAATGTCAATAGTATTTAGTTAAAAACGGTGTAACTTACACGAAAATTGTTATATTGTTACACTTTGACATATATAAACAACTATTTACATTGTTAGTCAAAAGATAAGACTTTAGTGATTGGCAAATGGTCACCATACCTACTGGGTCAGTACCCAGTAGTTATGGTGACCAAAGAGTTTATCCCACAGAAACACCTCAGACAGTCGTGGCCTACGTGGGTTGAATAGACCCCTCAGCTTTTATCACCCGACTATCTACATTTATAGGCCCTACTTTTTAAACTGTATTTCAAAAGCACTTGGTAATAATTATTCATTAGATATTATTGATATGAAGATGACTGCACAAGTATTTAAGGAAGCCTGAAAGGTTCAAATGATTTTATTTGCATGTTCGTTTTATACTAATGAATAAGTATTTTGATGTAGTAAATATAAATTTGATATTTGATTAATGACAAAGGTTCAATGACATCTTAGCTTTATAGAGTGACAGATGGCGATTGTACATAACTCTACTGGTCAAATACATCGATCTAACATAAATAATAAAAGCTGTTTTCTATGTTCAACTGTATACGTTGCGTAATACGTTGATAGGCAGTTGATTGTACCTACATCAATATTAATCAATAATTTAAATCACACTTTACATAGAATTAAAAGAGCAATTTCATTCTTTATAAAAAAATAACCCTTTTGTCTAGAATGGTCATTTGTTCCATATTTCGGTAATAGAACCGAAAGTTGCGGGTTAAGAAAACATATGTTACCACTCCATATATTCTCATGGATATCGTTAGATACCACTAAGGGAATTTGTCGCAATTATATATTCGTGATTTACCCGTATCGTGTAATTAGGCTTATCCCTATTAAACTTATAATGAATAATCATTATAAATTGCGAGCGTCGTGCGAGCGGCGAGCCGTCTTAAAATATTATATATATATATATATATATATATATATATATATATATATATATATATATATATATATATATATATATATATATATATAATATATATATATATATATATAGATATAATATGATATATATCATATTTTAAGACGAGAGGAGTTCCTCGTTGGGCATCAGCCTCTACAACCAGAAGGTCAACTCAAGCTATACATTATGGGTCCGAGACAAAATAAACAAAAATTATTGATATTATTAGAAATTATAGAAAGAAATTAATAATATTTAATACTTAAGAAATTATTTATCTCAATAAAGCTACGTATAGCATTGATATGCAGTGTGAACTAATCTTATCAATCAGTGTGGCTCAAAATATTAAGCTGTTGAAATGTATCATAAATAAAAGTTTTGTTACTAACGATATAATAATTGTCATAATTGAAAGATTAAAACATAGTTTATTGGTGATATATGGAACGACTCGAATTTAAACATCAACTATATATCTGACGAAAACTCGTCTAATTTTGACATAATTTAAATATTTTCTCGATTAATCAACATCGATATGTATCTCCTACACAATGACATTAAAAAATGCTGTTTTAATGGTAATTTATTACTTCTGTCGGAAGCTATAAAATGTAAAGCACTATACTTATATTTCAGACGCAGTTTAATTAAAAACCAGCCATTGTTTACCGCCGAGAACCGCATCATCGGCAATTTGTACAAGAGCGTCCAAGAATAATGTGTGTAACATGTTTTTCACACATACAGTTTTTTTAAGTTAAGGATCCTGCTCAATGAACATTAAGATTTTTTTAAGTGATATACGTGTACGATTACAGTCTAATCATTAGCAATTTATACAAAAATCATGCATCTGTAATAACACCTGCTTAGATCAAATTAGCATTGTTTAGCTTATTATAAAGACCAATAAAACTAAGAATCAGGAAGCTCCAGGTTATGATACTTCACATTTGTTTATAAGTGTTATTTTTCAAATTCGATTCGTCATTACTTCAATTTCGTATCCTTTTGTATCCGTTTCGTATTTTTTATATCCTAGAATACTATTTGATCGTCATCATCATTGCTACTGTGCAAATGAATCCCCATCCAGAGATTACCCTAAGATAAAAATTAGACCTTAGTCAAAGCTGAACTAGTAATGTAAAGTGATTTAAAGGATAGAACAAGACATACTCGTAGTTCTATCCTTTAAAGGAGGTCAGCATCTACAAATGCTTGGTGGGTATCTTCTCCTGTTGTTAAAAAGGACAGGTTTTTAAAAAGGTCGGCAAAGCGTTTGTGATGCCCCTAGTGTTGCAAGCGTCCATAGGCGACGGTGACTGCTTACCATCAGGCAGGCCGTAAGCCTTTTTGCTACCGTTGTAGTATAAAAAAAAAACTATGTATTTAAAGTCACGCTTCTACTACTTATACTGAATTAATTTAAAACAAAAATTTGTTCTCAATACTGGTTCCTAAAATGTATACCTACTTTTGATCATTTCTTTTATGAAAATTACTGCCACTGGCTAACTTCTCAATATGCTATCGTTAGGAAAGTAATCATTTTATCCGTCATTGTACTTCCATCTCAGATAAAAACCAAAATATATAAAACACATCATAAACTGACCAGGCATGGCTCGCACTGGGGTGCGATGTCAGACAACCTCCTCGTGGTGCACCCTGGGCAACCTCTTTTGACGGCCAATAGTCTGACAGAGGCCCCCATGGAGGGGGGCGGTGGATGGCCGAGTTCTACTCGGCGGACCACTTCATGTGGCCAACTGCTGCATGCGGTTGAGGGGCGAAGTTGCTCCTTCTTTTCCGAGCACGAGGTATGCGTAACTGCATTTCCCTACGTTAAAAAAAAATATGCATGGCTCGCAATACTTGACGGATTAACCTGAAATAAAAATTAAGAAAAGGTTTTCAAAAATTATGTCTCTAAAGGGAGTCTAAATAGATGAAGTTGCAGACAAAAAGCCATTACATATAAAATACATAGGCTTTATAATAAAAGCAAACGCATTAAAATATTAGATAGCAAAATGAAATTTTAGTCAACATAATTTTAAGATGAGTTCTTAAGACAAAAGCGCCATCTGTATTTTGTTATGTCAACATGTTACACTGAGAAAAAAATATTGCCATCGCAACAATAAAACTTAGTTACTGGTGAGCGATCAAAGTTGGATGGTTAAGAAAACATCTTTATTATTGTTACTTTTAAAGTTGTTGATGCAACAATGATACCAATCTAGTTTCTGCAACAATGCAATGTTTGTCAGGCAAGCAAAGTATAATATATACTGTAACAAATTTAAAATAGTCCCTTTGTCTATTGTTTTAGTAACCTTGTATAATACAACTAATTTGCTTGGTTGTAGTATCAAAAAAATATTGTCAATATACCTATTTTATTTTACTGGAATAACAAAGCGTGCTTGATTATTGTCCATACATCAATGTTTATTTAGTTGCATTAACAATTTTACTTTGTGGTTTTGGCAAATTTACTATTGCTGCTTCAACTAAGTGCTTTTGTCGCATATTTTTGCTACGACAACAAAGTAACATTGCCGGCCTTGAAACTTGTACTTTGTTAACGGTTTACTGTGGAAAAAAACTATTATCCCCGAACACATTGCAATATTTATAAGGCATAGTCTTCGTGGATAATATTTTTTTTCCATAGCAAACCATTAACAAAGTACAAATTTCAACGCGGGCAATATTGCATTATTGTTGTAGCAAAAAATATGCAAAAGGTATGTGAAAGGTTAAAAAAGAAAACAGGTAAGTATTGAAAAAAATAATGTGTATTTATTTAACAAAATACAACTCGAAGCTTGTATTGAGGACAACACTTGACGAAGACTTTTTCCTCTCTCTGTCCCTTGAAATGTCTTGAAGTCATTTAATATTTCAAGGTCTGATGAGTCCAAAGGGATCGTCCATTCCTTGAATAAAAAAAATGAGTACTCAGATCTTGCGAGAAGCGTTTATGTCATATAAATTGTGTAAGAAATGGCTTTATAATTTGATGGATAAAGTTATAAATTAAGTTTATTTTCTTCTTTTTTAGAGCATTCACATAAAAGCTTATATTAAAAATGTTTTTTTTTTTACTTTTAATTTATTTATGTGTACAAAGAAAAGAGGGGAAGCCTTTGCCCAACCCTATGACATAATAGAGTAGTACAAAAATATAGATAGGTAACATATATTTTACATACCTGAGATTGTGCTCCGTTAGCCTCATCCGAAAGAAAATCTATAGTAGCATTTTGTCTAAATGGCAAGCTTACTGATACTGACTCTTTAGCATCTGAAGAAACCTGAAATAATTTCGAAAATTGTTTTATTAATGAATAGTGACAAATTGTAACAAAAATAATAATTAATAACACTATAAGGTAACAAGTAAAAAAGAAGTAAAAAAGCATAGAATAGAACCGATTGACCTAGAGTTTTGATTTAGTAACCTATATAAGTAATGTGTGAATTAGATTTTAGAAAGGATATCCTACCTGTAACTTATCCAGTGCGGATCTAATTTTAATTTTGTCTTTAATTTTGGGAACAATCTGACTGAGTTCATGATCATTAGCCTCAACAAGTAATTCTAAAGTGATGTCTTGGTCTGAAAAAGAAGTGCATGGTTATCTTTAAGTCTCTGGATGTGGTGCACTTATGATAAACAATCCCAAATAAATCTACCTAACCTACCCTGACAATGAAAATTGGTCATTCACACAATAAAGGCACAGAGTACCTTATATGGTATAATACAATAAGTACCTACAATAAAATAATTTGATCAACCAATGTAACTTTGTTATTTCAACAAGGTAACTTTGTTATTTTATCAAGGTATCTGCTATTTATAACTACTTCTATTTTTTCCACTTTCTATAGTTATTATTATTTATTTGAACCTGTCTTTCTACCTGTTTAAGTATTAATTACTTTCCTTTAGTAATAGCAATAAAAGTTATAATATTAATCCCATACAATTATAGACAAAGCGGTTAGGTTACGCAAATTAACGCGCATGCAGCAGCTATAGTTACTTCTTGAAGGTGTTAGTTTAATGCTTTAACTGCATACAAACATAATATGACAACAAGAATTTCATAAATAAAATAATTGCCTATCAGTAAAGCGGAGACACAAACACAAAAGTAAACTTACCCATCAGAGTTTACAACAGATGTGACAGATTGTTATTTTGTAAAAATCTGTCTAGATCTTCCATATTTTTTCATTCAAATATATAATATATACACTTTTAAAGCTGAGGTACACAGTAACTCACCAACTGACAAGATAAAACTGGTTTTCTTCTCTCGGGACTTCCATCCCTGCCATTCTGTGGGCAGGGGAGACTGGTCGGGGGTCTTGGCCCCCCTTCAGTGGTCTCATCGCCGACATTAACTAATGCCGGGGCGTTGGGGGGACGGGTCTTAGCTCCGTCCTGGTGGCTTAGCTCGGTTGAGCTGTTTTATTTTTCCGTCCTTCACTCTTCGTCGCTCTCCGAGAGGACGAGGCTTCTTGGCTGCGCTCTTCTGTCGGGCGGGCGGGCATGGTACGGGGCTATGTTCACGAGATGTTGGTATCGTGAACTGGCAGCCCTGCGAAACATGTTGGTCGCGAGTGTCCTTATGTGGTCGTGCAAACTGGCCATCCTGAGGTCCCTGGCTATCACATCATTTCTCATGTATCTGGGTGCACGGACCACTGCTCGCAAGGACTTGGACTGCTGGACTGCCAGTTTTCTCCTGGCGGTCTTCCCTGTGAGCGCGTACCATGCCGGCGCCGCGTATGTTATTCGTGGCCTGATGTAGAGCTTGTATACGCTGGTCTTTACATTCAGGGGCAGCTTAGATGTTAATATTGGCATCAGAAGGGTCCTGGCTGTCTTAGCTTGGGCGACTGCGTTTTCAACGTGCGGCGTCATGGTCAGCTGTCTGTCTATTGTCACTCCAAGGTATTTCACCCTGGCTGACCAGGGGATGTGGTGACCGAGGAGTGACAGACTGTTGGGCAGGTGGACTCTTGACAGCAGTATCGCCTGGGTCTTCGTGGGGTTCGCCACCAGGCGCCAGCGACTTAGCCACTCCGGCAGAAGATCCAACTGCCGCTGCATCTTTTTGGCTGCGTGTTGAGCGTTGATGGAAGTCGTGATAAACGCAGCATCATCCGCATATAAGGCCAGGGTGACTCCTGGGCTCACTGGGATGTCGTTTGTGAACCAGGAGTAGCAGGACGGCGAGAGGCAACTGCCCTGCGGCACCCCGGCCTTGATGTTCTTGTCGCCGGACTTCACATTTTCCACCGCCACGTGGAACTTCCTATTTGTGAGGAAGGATGCAATTACTTTCACGGTCCTCCTAGGCAGAGTTGTTTGCTGCAATTTGTGGATTAGGCCTTCGTGCCATACGCGGTCGAAGGCCTTCTCCATGTCTAGGAAGACCGCTACTGGGTACTCCTTCTTGTTGATGGCTGCTGCCAGCGTGTGAGTCACCCGTGCCAGCTGGAGCGTGGTGGAATGCTCTGCCCTGAAACCATACTGCTCTTCACGCGGTGGGATGTGAGGTATCATCGTGGTCAGCAGCAGTCGCTCAAAGACTTTGGCCATCGTCGGTAATAAAGTGATTGGCCTATAGCTGGCCGGCCTGGTGGTGTCCTTGCCGGGCTTGGGATCATTATGACCCGACCTGTCTTCCAGATGTTGGGGAAGTGGCTCGTTCTGGTGATGCCGTTGTACAGGCGGGTCAATGTCGCAATGGCCTTGTATGGTAGCCGCCTCAGGACCTCGTTTCTTATGGCGTCGGGTCCCGGTGCCTTCTTCCTAGGTGTCCTGGCGATTGCTCTGGCGACCTGTCCTGGGGTGAAGTACACCGGGTCTTCAGTTGGTGGTATCGCCTCTCTCATCAGGCATTCTGTTGCCTCTTCCACCTCTTGCGCGTGGAGACTATCTGATGTAGGGTTGGGCTGGAAGACTTCTGCCAGGTGTTCGGCAAAGAGTTCCGCCCTGTCTTCTGCCCTGTACTTCAGGGTATCATCGGGCGCTCGCAATGGGTGGACAGGCTTCGGCTTCCTGGCGATTCTGCGGCAGAGGCGGTGAAAAAAACTGGTTTTCTTGCGTAAGCGGCTTGCGTCATATACTCTCTAGAGAGCCAATGAGCGCTGGCGCTGGCAGGGTACGGCCGCGCTCATTGGCTGTCCATCGCCCCGCGCCACCAAAGATTATTAACCCGACAGCACTAAAGTAAACATGCTGACAACTCTTATTTTGTTAAGTTAAAACTTTGTTATGCCAAAAATACGCAATTTTGTTACCCCGTTAAAATGTTTCAAAAATAGTTACAGTATTTATGTAATTTTGCTACTGAGACTAAATAAATTTTAACAATAAAAACATTGTTTTAGGCACTAAAGCCGCACTGTTGGGTTGGCAATTTATTTAGCTGCTATAACAATAAAATTCTAACAAAGCTTTTATTGTCGCTTTGTTAGGCCTTTTTTTTCTCAGTTATGGTATAAAAAAAAACAATTTATCTTGATTTTCTTGATTTTTTTTTTCATTTTGATCAATTTTAATTTAAAATAATTATTGACTGAAATATGACCAATTGAAAAAAAATATCGAAATCAATTGATTGGCTAAATAGTTGCGCAACAGACAACAATACAAATCAACAAAAAACATACAATTATATTGATTACCTCCGCCTTTTATGAAATCGGTTAGGCGTTCATAAATAATTAACATAAGATTAATCCTCTATATTATCTTTAAGCTAGACTCCTTTAGTCACTGATTTATTGACTTATAGATTCTAAAATACTTTTTAGTATTTTTTTGTAGTAGGTAGTTACTAGCTTATGGCATATTACCAAATGATATATAGTGTGATAATTTAATATAACCCATACAAGTATAATTTAAATTAATTCTAATAATACAGTAATGATTGTGATTGTAATTGTAACTAAAGACCAGCCTATGGTGACGCAAATATTACTAACAGCAAATAAATACATAGATATAAATAAATAAATATACATGAGAAATTTATATTTGTTACGTGTTTAACTTAGTCTATCAATTTATTTAGTATATGTTTTGATATTATTATGAACGTAGATAAAACACTTAAAGTATGTTGCGAGGTAGATATCAGTATACCAACATCTTTAAATCTCTCTTTAAGAGAAATTCGTGAGCTTAATTTGTAAACAACGCAAACAGAAATTATAATAGTTTCTATGTCAACCGCAGTACTCCATAAGAGTATGCCGTATGTCATTAAACAATGTAAATAACAAAAATAAACTGATCTAGCAGCATCAATATCG
The DNA here is from genome assembly GCA_036419045.1 of Scirpophaga incertulas. Lineage (NCBI taxonomy): Eukaryota > Metazoa > Arthropoda > Insecta > Lepidoptera > Crambidae > Scirpophaga > Scirpophaga incertulas. The sequence goes on along the minus strand of CM071639.1, from coordinate 14,407,498 downwards.
GTCAATTGTTTGATTTGCTGTACAGCATATGCGGATGCAGCAAGTCATTGTAACTTTAGTCCAATACAACCCCAAGAAACATAACTTTATTGAGTACAACTATTGTGTCAACTTATTTAACATTTTGATTTGTTAACAAAATACATTCTGTTTTCTTTGCATTTAGTAGAAAGTTTAGAAATGACTCACTATTATTAATAAACTAAGCCATTTCAATACTTTTGACATTGCATTATTTATGTGGTCAAAGTAAGTTTATTTTTTCTATGTACAGTTAATATTAAGAAAGTACCGTCAGCAAATAACACAATATCACACGTTTTCAACAAAAAAGGTTAGATAATTTATATATATTATGATAAACAGATGGTTCAAAATCGAAGCCGTCCATTTTCAGTTGCGATCCGGACGATTAGACTCCGATAATCTCTACCGCATCTGTTATAGCATTAAAATAGTCCTGAATTCCAAAGTAATCTAATTTTAAAGCCAAAATCTGATCAAAGCAAAGGTCTTTGGTAGACCTCTAATATACCAAGTGTATTTTGAAATTGTTCTCAAAAATCAAAAACGTGCCTCATGACCTTATTGTTACTATTATTTAATACGTAAACCTGTATATTTTCTTATATAATATATTTCTGAATATTAATTAATCACGTATAATTATTGATTATGTATATTTTTTTCAAATATCCTATTCATAAACGGCAATACAGAAATTGGTCCAAAATAAATAAATAATAAATAAATTCTTTATTAACCAAATTTACAAACAAACTTTATAAAAAGTTTACAAAGCTACAAAGCTGATGAAAATTGGATACCTAAGACCGGGAAACTATAGATATGGTAATGTCATCAAAGATCATCGAGCTTTTGGACATGATAAATTGTACTCAATCAAATGACAAAAGTTGTTATTTATTATTTGCCCGTTTCCACCTCCGGACAATAAGGAGGAGGGAGAGCTTTCACCCTTACGAACTCCCATTTTCACTAAAAGATTTGCTTCTGCTTTCATAATGCAAATAACTAAGGAGTGAAATTTTTTGCTAAGGTTTGCTTTCCCGGTTCTGTATAAGATATCTTATAGGCCGTAGTGAACAAAAATCTTCTAAGCGAGCGTATTCCACGTTAGCCCTCCTAACCGCTTTCCATAAAACATGATTGCCCTTAAACGCTCAGTTTGTTCTACAAATATTATAAATGCTTCGGCACGAATTGGGCCGGCTCGACCGGAGTGATACCACGGCCTCACAGAAAACCGGCGTAAAATAGCGCTTGCGCTGTGTTTCGCCGAGTGAGTGAGGGTACCGGAGGCCCAACCCGGGGGGTTTTTTACACCCTTATTCGCTTTAAAAAAGCCGGCAACGCATCTGTGACTCCTCTGGTGTTGCAGGTGTCCATGGGCAACGGTTATCGCTTACCATCAGGTGATCCGTTTGCTCGTTTGCTCCCCTATCCCGAAAAAAAAAAGCGAAAGTTTGTATGGATGGATGTTTGTTACTCCTTTATATAAAAACTAACTATAAAAACTAGTAAATGAATTTTAATTAAACTTAAAAATAGTATAGCTTTTGTACATGAAAATAGCACGTAGGCTACAATTTATACACAAGCTACTCGAAAAACTAATCCTGCGCAGACGAAGTCGCGGGCACCAGCTAGTTAGAACGTAAAAAGAACCGGATTCTACGGCCTTTAATTTTTTTACAGATGTTTCAATAAAATAACAGAATACGTGCAGAAATCAGTCACAATACGAGTATACCTCAATCGCCGTTTAACCGTCTAACGCACACGTATGGAATAAATGACACGCTGGCCTTCAACTATGAATAATTTAAAAAAATTCCACATGCACTAGATATTTTACTATTTTTACCTTAATGTTCATTGCAATGTTTTTGTAGTAACTAATTCCAGATTAATCGAGTCATATTAAATGAAGAAATAAAGGTGTCACACTCGTGCTGTGAACGACACGTTTTAAAGTTTTGTTTATCTATTATTATTTACGAAATTGAAAAAAAAAACACTTTTTTGTTAGTGTAATAACTTCCCATTATACTAAAAACATTGTTCCCCGAGTTTAGAGTTGTAACTTTAAAATGAGAGTAGAAACTTTCAGAGTCTCTCAATATTTCTAATAGAGCAAGAAGTAGCTTTCGATAGGCTTATAAAACGTTAATTACTGTACCTACTACTTAAATACTGTAAAGTGAAGAAATCATTTCAAGCTGACTAAGCTTAGATCCTTATTTGATATGTATATATATATATATATATTATTCAGTGAATTTTTTTTTAAATCCGGTAACATTATCAGTATACTTGTGAATATATAGATTTTCTTTCCACCTAGTAATATTAAGCCAGTTGCTAAACAATAGACTCGATTTGATAAATCGTTGGTGAAGTCCCACCTCCTGCTTTATGTATGTTACAATATGCATACAGTAATTTCAGAGCAAGATAAGTGACCATCAAATTTTTCATAAAAATAACAGAGTGCATTATTCCATTGCTGCTTTAATAGGAATCAATAAATTTACATAAAGCACCATTTGCTTGCACCGCACCCGCTCCCGAGGAGCGGTGGACCTCAATAAATGCCATGATGTCAATAGGACGAAAGCTTAGACGGACACGTCTCGGGTTAGCCTGAGTACGACATAATCTCCACGACACTTGGCTGCGGGAGTATGCTATATGGATTTCCCAACCCTTGTAAGGATCCTCGGCCTATCGTCTTCTGACCGAAAAAAATATTCAACTAAGAGACTAGTAGACATGCTTCCTAACCTAAACTTAAACTACTTTTGAATCAATCTAATTTCTATGACAAAGCAACAATATTCCTATTGTTTTGAAGGACTAGATAAGTAGTAAAAATACTAGATATCTTGACTTTTGACGATAATCTATAGGCTAATAGGGCTCAAGTAATTTATCACATTTCATATCCGTCATCGCCGAATGGCAAAACTTATCGCAACAATGTTAAGGGCATTAGTCCTTAGTAAACCACGCTTGGCTAGTGTGGATTCATCGACTTCATATACACCTTCGAACTTCATTGCGAAAAGAACACTACGCCATGAACGCATTAAAGTGATAATAATAATAGAACAGTTAGGCTTTAGTTAATCACGTTAGCCCTGGTTATTATTTATCCCAACTAATATTATAAATGCGAAAGTGTGTTTGTTGTTTGTTTGTTTATTTGTTTGTTTGTTTGTTTGTTTGTTACCTCTTCACGCTTAAACTACTGGACCGATTTCAAAAATTCTTTCACCTTTGGAAAGCTACATTCTCCCCGAGTAACATAGGCTACTTTTTATCCCGGAAAAATCGACAGATCCCACGGGATGCGCAATAAAGGCTTCGCTCAAAAACTACTGCACAGATTTTTATGCGGTTTTCATCAATAGATAGAGTGATTCTTGAGGAGTTTTGCGGCATTTTTTATCTCGGAAAAACGGATAGTCCCACGGGAAGCGCGATAAAATCTTCGCACCATAAACCGACTTCCGCGTATATGTAGCCGTGGGCAAAAGCTATGACCCTTAACCCTCTATACACCCAATCCCGAAATCCACGCGGGCGAAGCCGCGGGCAGAAAGCTAGTATATAATATAATCCTTATCATCACAGCTCCTCTAGGTTCAAAGTCTATGTCTAGCTCGGCCTAATGCGGAGGTTTATACAGGTTGTAATGTCAACAATGCTTACAATGTTTTCCTTTACCCTAGGAATACCAAATAAATGTACATATGAAACAAGAAAAACCCACTGGTATCTTCTTAGCAATTTTGACCCCGGGTCTTCCATTTAGAAGACTAACGCCGAGACCACAGCGCACAATTTACTATATTGAAAGCGAATATTAAAGAAGTTGCAGAATCGATAATGTCATATATAACCTTTCTCCACCTTCCCTTTCTTTATGATTATTACAAAATGAAAATTATGACGATGAAATACTCGTACCTATTGAATCTAAAAATATTAGCTTGAGGCATTTACCTAAATAGCGAGACAAAAATGGGTACAAATATTGCGTCTCTATGCCAGTCACATCCAATCGCATAATTTTGTCCACACAATGCTTAAATTTGTGTGACGATTGAAATCTTAATGAAGATGCTTACAACATTTTAATGGAATGTGTACAAATTGAAGGACTTTGAAATTATTTTCCCAGAATGATATTTGATACTCCAATTATTTAAGGATTTTAATGTTCACACATCAGCGGTTAGTCTCCTTGGTGCCATAAAGCAAGATATTTTGCTAACTATACCGAATTAGTACCTCTAATTCGGTACTCTACACAAATTACAGACACTACTATATTTATTATCGACTACGAAACTACGAAACACAAATTACAAACAACAAAAATTTATAAATGTATATAAAAGAGCTATAGGTACTTCATTTTTATATTATTACATCTATAAGCTTATATTATTTATTATAAGTTACTCAATCTTCTTCAAACCAAATAAATTGACATCTTCAAAGTAGGTAAGTTTGATTTTATGTTGAAATATTCATACACTACACGTTTGAGGAATTAAAAGTTGAAGGCTAACAGCCTACATGTTATAGTAAATCTGGACATACACCAATTGGAATACAACAACATAAAGACTAGAATAAAATAATAAAAGACGTTGATTGGTGTCATAATTTTATTAGACATCATCGCTTCATTTATAACAAAAATGTACAAAACTTTAAAAAAATTGGCAGTGCGCTTAAAATAAAACAAAAGGAGCTTTCGCCTTTTACATGACGTTTGCTCTGACTTTATGGCAACGTTTACCTAACTTCTATTTTGAATACAAATAAGTCGGGTTCTAATTGTCCCGCGACTCAATAAAGCCATTCCGAAACTTGGGCCTTCGTAGTCCGTGAACGTAGTTTTCCGGTCGAGAAATAAGAGAGTCAAACTCTATTAAGAATTTACTGGGCTTTAGGGACGGAGTCACCCTCCGCGTGGTAGCCGGTCTCATCGGCGTAGTAGTTGATGGTCTCCTTCTTGCCTTCAGGGTCGGTGTAGGTGTAGGAACCGCGGACAACCACCACGTTCTGAGGCTTGTTCTCCTCGTCGACAACCTGTTTCAGCTCGCCGTTTTCGTCACGTACGATGCCGTTGTCGGTCTCGAAGCTAAATATAAATTTAATTATCAAAACTTACTCGTGTTAGTACTTTAATATGAATCTAATTTGTGATAGAAGTAATGACTTATATAAAAAAAAGAACACTAAACATTTCCTTTCCATAATCAAACAATTAAACAAAGCCACATGTTAAGATTAACAATACTAATATTAAAATTTTATGAAACATAAAGTAATTTATCTACCATAACACTAATGTTGACTTTTAGAATATTTGACTTTATAATATTATATTATGATATAAGGGGCTTAATTAATTGTATTCACAAATTCGTAAAGAATCATGTCTATGAATAAGAAAAACAAAATTACTTGAATACATATCCACCCTCGGGCTGCTGGTCAAAGGAACTGCGAAGGATCTGGGCCACAGCGTTCACCGGGTCAACGGGAGCAGCGATGGCCGCCGCCATCAGCAGAGCGAGAACTATGATCTGCACCAAAACCATTACCAAATCACAAATAATTCGTAATAATACTTCAAAATTAATTGATAAAACAATTTAACACAAAATTAAATGATATTAAATTAAATTAATAGGAACGTACCACTTTCATTGTGGATTTTTGGTATGTTCCAGTTGGGACCTGATGAGCAACTGATGTCTAAGCGCTCGTGTCAAAATCTTTTATACATTTCTCCGGCAATCTATCGTAATGTCAGGTGAGAACAAATATACGATGTCGATATTCCGGCTCCCCGGATTCGGTCATCACTAACCACATAGATAAGTACACGTATGTGAACATGTCGCGTAGATTAACCGCACCTGTGTGTGCGTGTGTACCTACACTACCGACAGAAGCTATCTGAAGGTTCAATGTGGTATAACTCACAACTATTTATTTAATAATTTGTCACAAAATTTGTAATAGGTACGACGTTGATGCTGGAGTATTAGGCAACCATGTCATTGAAAGATCAATGCTCATTCATTGTCAGGCTTTAATAAAATGTGTAAGTTTGTTGAGACAACTAAGACCGTGGCAGTGGCGATAAGAACTTTATCCATTATTTTTTCTAAGAATACTACAAATTAGAGAAAATTAAACACAACTAACAAATTTGAATTTTTTTACATAAAATCATGTTTCTTAATCAACAATGCCTCAGGTAATATATAGGTAATACTCACGGGGCTACAGACAGCTCTTACAAGAAGCACTTCAAAATTTTGCAAATATACACATTCTACAGGAGCCATCCCATATTACACAATTATGTAACAAACAGACTATTCTCTTGATGTCAAGTGTAGTTCTTTTTGACCACAAGTTTTTAAATAAATAATCCATAAAAAGTAGGTATAATACTTATGACACAAGAAATATCTTACTGTTCAAACCAGAATATACCTGTGCAAGCACTATTGTTGTTCTGGGTCTATTTTGCTTTGCAGCAAACGATGCTAAAATTGGCTCAGCCTCCAATAAAAGCACAATATCCAATAGAGCCACAACTTACATTACTAACTTAATTGAATATGTGTAAGTCATTGTATATATTCAATAACTTATCATTACATTTCAAACAAGGACACACAATTATCACAATTATATTAAATATAAATTGATAAAAAGAAATATTAATGTATTATATGTATTTATTTTGATGTATATTATCATTATTTTGTGCCCAAAAAACTTACACAAAATTTATCGAGTGTTGTCTGAACTATGATTTCTATGTAAAAGAGTAAATGTCATCTATTTGTCAGTGTTTAGTTAAAAACTTGTTTGGGGTATTTTAAAAAGGGTACTGATTATTCGTTAATGTATGAATTAACGACGCATTACTGAGTACAAAGGAGGTTGTTACACTTATGTATATAGATAGATATTTATGAACAAGCGATTGGAGAATTTTTAATAATATAGTAAGAATGGATTAAGGCGATAGTAAGAAAAGATTGATTTGAAAGGTGACGGTGGATAGGTAAGATTATTATTTTATTTAATGTACGGGTTTTGAGCGTTACTGTGTCACTCTAGACATAAACACTTGGTAGTGCTATAGGATGTTCACTTTATCTATTGAAAATATATAATTGTTATGCAAATAAGAACGCATGTGATCCTACAGTATACCGAATATCAAAAAATCACTCTCAACTTTGCATCAAAGATGGGTGTAAGTTGTAACTTGTGTTGCATTGTAACTCTACTAAGAGGAGTTGCCGAAAGGACTAAAAAGAACTGTCGAATTCAACCTCACGAACACAAAATGTGGTTATTCTCAAAGAAGATTGATCCATTAATTAGTACAGCAGTACTATATAGTATTAGCAGTACTTCAACTATAGGAGCAGTCAATCTTCATGTACGAGTACTTCTCGGCAAACAGGCATTTGCTAATTGGGCTATCAACTGTAATAAAAATGGAACATATACACTTACACTACAAAGTAATAAGAAAATCAAAATAATCGAAAAGAGGTGAAGCAAGGAACGTACACTAGTTTTTATTCGACGAGTAGGTCAAAGATTAGAAATATTACGTAAGACTCTAAATGCGTGCATACACACAAAATCGAAAATTTATGGGTTCCGTAATTAATATATTTTTCTATCAAAAACAAAGTCTATCAGGAAATCTAAATACGTATACGTTATAAGTGAATTTATCAATTTTGTGAATATTCTATATCTATACAGGGTGTCTCATTCAAATCGGTCAGTATGGGAAAGTCTGAAACTATAAGACATACGAAGATCTGTTCTGAGGAACCATGTCATCAATTTTAATAACAAGAAAAACTGCATTCATACATTTTAAAAATCATATGTACTCCGTTCGGGAATCGAACCCGATTGTTTTGAAAAAAATACCTACACCATTTCTATTTAGATATCGATTGTGTAGGTCTTAAGCAGTAAATGACTCTATGAAAAATTATGTCTAAAATGAATAAAATGCATTGTTTTCACATACTTTATTTTATTTTAGTAGGTGCTCGAAGTGACCGCCGCCTTTTTCAATACAATATTCAACACGTTTAGGTAACGATCTTATGATTGCATTTTGTATCTTCATGTGGTGAATTTGCGTTAAAATTGTCTCTATGGCAACTTTTAGGTCTTCAACGGTATCATAACTTGTTTTGTACACTTCATCCTTAACGTATCCCCACAAGAAATAGTCCAGAGGCGTTAAATCGGGCGACCTTGCGGGCCATTTGGTAGGGCAAAAATGGCAATGTCTCTTGGCAACAATGCATAGTGTAGGTTTTTTTTTCAATTAATCGGGTTCGATTCCCGAACGGAGTACAGATGATTTTTAAAATGTATGCATGCAGTTTTTCTTGTTATTAAAATCGATGACATGGTTCCTCAGAACAGATCTTCGTATGTCTTATAGTTTCAGACTTTCCCATACTGACCGATTTGAATGAGACACCCGGTATATTAATTTATAAATTATTTTGACACTTGTACAATATAAAAATCTGCCCCAGATATAAAGATTTCCTATCACTAAGTCCATATTAAATTCATTAGTATTACGAGAAAAATAACAAAAGTAAGTCTGAATATTAAATCCATGCATACGCAAATAAATACAAATCCACGAAAAGCTAAAGTTAGAATTTATAATAACAATACACCATTACGTCAGCTTATGGCTAGCTGACTCCGAGGGTTACCATCGGTCTTTACATGCACCAGTTTACTACATATTTTGCCATATCTGGCCGGCTAAGGCAAAGTTGCAGTAACAAATGGTCGAAAGGGTTTATATACTTCCGAGTACCATGTAACATAATGTCATAATGCCTGTGACGTCTCAAACGGCAACGCAATCACACTGACGTAGAAATATCATATTCTACATCCTAGCCGAGTTTGAAAGGCAAATGATTAGTCTCTTCTCCAGTCTACTGTGATATCCCTTAAAATCACAATAAAATAGCCCAACGTTTCAACCCGTTGATAGCAACGGGTTAAAACTAGTTAAAACGGGTTAAACACAGCTAAAGAACGTGCTCAGGTAGATATAGATCTTCCTGGGTTCATTATTTAACTGCGTTGCTGATTTTGCATTTAGATATAGACTTTAATCCCAGTTGGTACATAATGTCAGAAAATTCGCTAAAATGAAAGACCGGGTCCTTTATTTATCTTTTCTTTTATTATAAGTCTTTTTAAATTAATCTCTGAATCTTTTAACCTCTAATAAACTTGAGAGAAAAAGCGTCTTTTAAATTTACATAAATATAACTTGTTTTCTGCCATGCCGAACCCTAAAATTTATAAATCGATAGTCATACGTAGAAACTTGTCTCCAGCCGTTATACAGACACAAAAAGTGATGTGCTCTTAACCTTTTCAAAGGTCGGGACGAAATATTTCGTGAAAATACAATTCAAGGTCAGCGTGTTTTAGTAGTGTTTAATTTAGCTAATAGTCAAACATGCGCGCTTCTATATTTTTATGAATATTAATCAGAAATATAGCAAGGAATATCCATTCTTAGAATTTATTTAGCTCAATAATAATAGGCACTGTTTACAAATAATTTTCCGTAATTAACAAACACACGTGCAAGTACCTACTTACGTAGCAATGTTCGACATGAACTAAGTACAATACAACTCTCATTTAGTAAATATTAATTGTGGGCGGATTTGTGTGTGCATGGTGGCGCAGCCGGTAGATACCATTCTAATGATTGTGAGAGATGTGGTGGACAGTGTGTGGAACTGACAACTTGTCCGGCTTTTGAGTTTCAGCATTTTATTTGTCATTATTGATATCATTTCACTAGAATGTGCTCGTATAGAACTAAATAAATAAAATGTATGATATAGTATAATTGTACCCGTGCAAGATCCTGTTATAGAATAGAGTCCAGTAAACAGCAATAAAAAAGTTGGATTTAAAAGCTATGAATAACTAACTAATTAGGAATATCATGAGTATACTAAAGGCGCTCGATTTGTCATAATCTCTTTCTTATGTCATTCGCGAAGCTCTTAAAAGTTTTCTGTAAGTGCACAATGATAGAGCTGGTTGGTTGGTTGGAAATTTTAGCCAACACATGACAGCAAAATAGTTTATATTTTTCAAGATCCAATCGAACATTGAATTCTAAGGTAAAATGTACAAAATGAACTCCCTGAGAAATCTGAAATAGTGGGCTCTAAAGGAAATGAAATATTTTATAATCTGCTCAGGGCCATAGTTACCAACTTTGGAGATTGCAGAACGCGAAATTCAACCTTCATATTATATAAACAAACATGTTAAGGTAAATTCCATTAGTTAATAATAAATTGTCATTATATTCTCATATTGTCACAAGTATTTTCAACAATGGATCCATTATTAATTAATTATTATCTATATTAATAATATATCTGTACTTAAAAATAAATCTAGAATGTAATTCTAATAATGTAAAATTGATAGTATAGACAAAAATAATAATGATAACCGGTTCCTACGACCCTCCCAAATATTCTAAGGTATCATTACTGAGTTTTATTGCTGTGAAGTCAGATGATATTGACTCACGAATTTTATTGCTTGATTACCTACCAACAATAATGTGAATGTGTGCTTGTTCAATGAAAAAATAATAATAATCTGTTAACAACACAAGGAAACTTTTATCTTATGTTATTTAGTATTTGAGTGTAAACTAAGTAGGTTAAAGTCATAAGCCAATAAGATTGCCGAATAGGTATGTGTTTTTAAAAATAGAACTTATATTTCCAACTATATTGCGTGGAATGTGAGCGAGGAAAAAACATACGCTGCCTCCGCTTTTACAACGACCAACAGCTCAATGCTACGTAAATTCGATCCACTCCAAACCAGGGGTACAGTAACTAGATCAAGTTGATTAAAAAAAAACGTGTTTTCTCATTTTTCTCAATTATAGTTATTTTATCTAAATGTATATAATATAATCCTCATCATCACAGCTACTATAGGTCTTCAACGAGGAGACCCTATGTTATAGAAATTGGGTCTTAGCCACGTTGGCACAGTGCAAGTGCAATACCGACACCACAGCACGTCTGATGTAACTTTCAGAGTAAGAAATATTGTAGTGTCATTTTAAATTTTAAAGCAGTACCTAATATTGCGTTGCATCAACAGTTCATTTAGTGACCTCGCTTGCTTAGCTTTTCCATACATTGTCGTTAGATATAAACACGATTTTGATGACGACCGAATGCGAATTAAACTTCTTTTAGGAACCCTGTAGGGTAATTTTTGAAGTTGAAGTGAAAACTTCTTTAGGGGCGCTGAGCACTTTTTGTATGGATAAAAACTTCCAAACTCGCGTCAGGGTCACGTGATGCTGATCGAAAAAGCGTAAGATCGAGGGGAAGGGGAGGAACTAGTATCTCCCACTCTTTCTACCGTGCCTGAGAGTGCTACTCCGTTTAGGTTTCTTTGACATTCAAAAGTGATTGTAAAATCCTATTTGAAGAATAAATTTTTGATTTTAATTTTGTTTTAGGCGGCAATAAATAAACATTGTATTCTACCTCATAAACGATAATACTTTTGTACTTATAATTAAACACAACGTTAATATTGTGCTACCGTGCTTTTTTTTACCGGAACGCGTATGTATATGTAATTATATAGACAAGGCCGAACCTCACCTGTCGCCAGGATCGTATATAGCATAAAAACGAAACAAAAATCAATACGCATATTAGATACATAATAATAATAATAATAATGCTGATTTTGTTTCAGACCCTTGAGCCGACCGTCACCGTATCGGCCCAACGACTATCAGATCAAGTGCGAGCGATACAACGATGCAAGTTGTTGGATCAATCGATACTCGATCGGCTTCGCTTGGAGACGCTTCTTACTACCGCCACGCCTTCCTTGACACGAGATCCACCTGTTGCACCTGTCGCCTCAATATCGGCTCCAATGCCGTCACCGGATGCGACAACGATGGCACGGGTTATTTACGAAGTCGATGAGGGAGGTGACGTTAGTATGATTGTAAGTAACCAAGTGGAAGAGCAACTGGAGGACGCTTTGAAAAATGCAATTCATGAGTTTTACGCATTAAACTCAAGGCCGCGAATACCACGTTTGCCAGCACATAGACGTAATCTGGGGCTAGTAGGAACTCTGAATGTTTTGTTAGCTCCGTACTTGCGGACAAGCGAAAATTTAGTTGACACGCATTCTATCCTGTACTGCGGTGCTCTTGCTGCATGCCGCGTTGCTCGAGTAAAGTTCCCGGACTCTGATCAAGCACCTCGACCTGCGGTCCCGGCATGGCAAGTGAGAATAGAAAAGCGTGTCAACTCATTCAGGGCTCTCATTGGCAAACTTATCTGCTTCAGCCGAGGTAATACCAGACCCCGGGTCATGCGTTATGTGGCACAGGCCTTCGCCGGAACTGGTATCCGACCTACAGACTATATGGCGAATGTCACAGAACGTATTGACTATCTGAAGCAGAAAGTCTATGCATGGGCAAACCGAATTCGTCGCTACAGAGTACGTGTGGACAGATACTTTCAGAATCGTCTTTTCCAAAGCGATCAAAAGAAGGTGTACAGAAAATGGGAGGGAACTGACCACCACGTGGTCGATGAGCGACGACCTGATGCTAATACCATGAGTAGCTTCTGGCGTGGCATCTGGTCGCTGCATATTAACCATGTGGTAGGTGATTGGATGCGTGTAGTCAAACGAGAATCCGAGTCCATCGAACCAATGGGCCCTATTACTATAGACCCTATTGACATTAGTTGTGCCATCCGTTCGGCACAGAACTGACTGGAAATATCCTGGGCCTGATGGATTGCACAACTTTTTTTGATTTGAACTTCTGGATTAAGTGGTTTAGATGTTCTCATGCTCTTTTGGCTACACAATTTCAAACAGCCTTGGAACAGTGTTCCCTTCCCACTTTTATGACCACCGGTATTACCTTCTTGCTCTACAAATCGGAAAGTACCATGGATCCCAAGAACTATAGACCCATTACGTGCTTTCCCACGATCTACAAGCTCCTTACTTCCATTCTGACCAATAAAATCTATACACATATTTGTATCAAATAATATTTTGGCCCCAACTCAGAATGGATGTAAGGCTGGGTCCCGTGGTACAAAAGAACTCCTCCTAATAGACATGGCTATTAGCCAACAAGTTCGGCGGAACAGAGGATCTCTATCAGCTGCATGGATTGATTATAAGAAGGCCTATGATTCAGTGCCGCATACATGGCTGGAGAGGATTTTAGAATTGTATAAAATCAATACAACTCTGAAATCCTTTCTAAGTAATTGCATGCGACAGTGGAGCACAGTCCTTCGTCAACCATGTATTGGTGACGGTTCCTCTGATTCGCAAGACTTGATCAAAATAGAGAGAGGCATTTTTCAAGGTGACAGTTTGAGTCCCTTGTGGTTTTGCTTAGGACTGAATCCTCTCAGCACTCTGCTGAAGGATTCAGGTCTAGGCTATCGGCTACGTAGACAGGGCGAGGTCATCTGCTGTACATGGATGATCTCAAGTTGTTTGCACCGAAACACCAAGACGTTGTGGAGTTATTGAAAATTACGCAGATTTTCAGTAATTCTATAAGGATGGAGTTTGGTGTAGACAAATGTGCCGTCTTGCATGTACGGCAGAGAAAAGTTGTAAATTCAACGAATCTACAACTTTAAGAGACAATGACACTCAGATCTTTGTCTGAGGCCGAAACGTACAAGTATCTCGGTATGTCAGAGTCTTTGGGTATATCAGTGAAGGATGTCAAGGAATCGGTGGACACGTTTCTTTTGCCGCTTAACAAAAGTACTTCGTACTCTTTTGTCTGGTGGCAATAAGGTGCGTGCCTTCAATGGTTGAGTGATGCCTTTATTGATATACTCCTTTGGCATACTGAGATGGACTCAGACTGAGCTGGAGAGCTTGGATAGGAGAGTCCGTCAACTACTCACAAAACATCGCATGTTACACCCACGTTCATCTGTTATGAGACTCTACATTCCACAGAAGTGTGTGGTGGTGGCTTTCTAAATGCCAAAAACCTTCATAATCGTGAAGTGTATAGCCTCAGGAACTATTTCCTCAACAACGAATGTGGGATGCATTGTGACGATGTGGCAGTTGACAAGGGATTTACCCCTCTCTCTATGGCAGTTGAGAACTGGCGTAAACCATCGGTGCTTAGCGTCGAAAATCGCAAGGAAGTATGGAGGGACAAAGAGTTGCACGGAAGGTTTTATCAGGTCTTAATGGGCCCTGATGTAGACCTTCCCGCGTCGGTAAACTGGCTGCGCTTCGGTGACCTCTTTGGGGAAACTGAGGGTTTTGTCTGTGCAATTGCGGACGAAGTAATGATGACGAACAACTATAAAAAATATATCCTAAAGGACGGTACCTTCGACATATGTCGGGCATGCCGCCGTCCCGGAGAGTCACTTAGGCATATTATCTCCGGTTGTTCTCATCTTGCAAACGGTGAGTATTTGCATCCATCAACAACTTGCCCTTCAATACGGCCTTGTTGAGCATGAGACACTGTACTATAAGTACGCACCAGCGCCAGTTCTTGAAAATGGCCGTGCGTTGCTCTATTGGGATCGCTCTATTATCACGGACAGGACAGAATAAACCTGATATCGTGGTGGTCGACCGCTCCCAACGCCGTGCAATGCTTGTCGATATTACCATCCCTCATGACGAGAACCTCGTAAAAGCCGAGAAGGACAAAGCCAGTAAGTACCTTGACTTGGCATACGAGGTAACCGCCATATGGGATGTTGATTGGACAATCATTGTTCCGATAGTTGTGTCTGAGAATGGCTTGATAGCAAAGAATCTCGATCAACATCTTAAGAGGCTCTCGCTTGACGGATGGATCAAGGGTCGGATACAGAAAGCAGTGATTCTCGACACGGCACGTATTGTCCGGAGATTTCTCTGTCTGCAGCCCTAACCACCGGTTTGTTTGGGCCTTGCCTCGCTACCGGCGGCATACTAGGTTTAAGTTTTTTATAGTATTTATATTTATTTTATATATCCATATTGTAAAAAACTTAAATTTAAGATTATTAATTAAATATATGAATAATAATAATAATAAATCAATTTATTTGTCTTAACAAACTTACATTATTTTTGATTTTAACATTGTGATTTTTTCATTCTCGTATAGACAAAACGGTTT